>CM076449.1:6037500-7335507 GCA_038419695.1 Scomberomorus guttatus
ATTTAGAATGTAATCCAATGTAATGATTATATTACCTTCTCTTGCTGTACATCTGTCTTCCTTATGTGTATTTTCCTTATCATGTCATTGTAACAGCTGTTACAGACCTGAGATTACGCGCCTCTTTCACCTTTCCATCATGCTCTTTCCTATTATTGCATGCCTTGACATTTCAGTTTTATTAGAGTACACAAAGGTGAATGAATACAGGAAGACAGGTGGAAATGAGGATATTCAGCCTGAGTTGAAAACACAACATCAATGTTTCACTTTCTGCAAAGTAAAAGAGAAGCTTTTATTGTCCTTTACGGCTTGCTTGGTGTGTAGTATCTCACCTTGTGAAAACTGCCGTAGAACAGTCTGTGGACCTGCGGCTGGTCAAAGGTCAGTTCCTGCACCTCTCCTCGGTAGTCCAGACTGAAGTACACCAGATGCCTGGTAGTAGCTGTGGAAAGCAAAACAAAACAAAAACAAAACAGAAGAAGGTATTCAGTGATCGGCTTATAACTCATATTGTGTCTTGCAAAAACCACAGGGCTCTGAAGATGGCAAAGCAGGCTGCAAGGTTGATTGCTTTACACCAGTTTGATCTGGAATAGTGGCGTTTTAACACTTGGCTCTTTTTTTAATTAAGTCTTGTAAACCGATGTGTGCTGTGAAACCCTGTCACTCTGCATTTCAATATAAGCTCCAAGGACAGTGAGAGACCTGATCTCCATTACCCCAAAATCTTTAGAGAGAGGGGCAGAGAAAAAGTTTTGATGTCAAAGTATGAGACAGCTGATGTCACTGATGGCACCAAAAACAATTCAGCTAAACATTTACTTGTTAAAGTTATTTTGTACACATTTTCTTTTAAATGTAAGTTTACAAATTGTTTTAACAATTAAAACTAACTGCAGCTAACTTTTATTATTGATTAATGTGCTGATCATTTTCTTGATTAATCATTTGGTCCATAATATGTTCTCTAAAACGATGTTAAAATGTGACTTATTGGCTTAACTCCTCATGAGAGTCGGTCCAGAAACTACAGTAGAGGTTTTGATGACAAAATAAGATCTTATGACTGCATATGAGGCTAAAGAGATTATGAGGCCGCTTGCAGTGTGGGAGAAGTCCAGAAACATTACTCACGGTCGAGCACCACTCCCATCTTGGGCTGGAAGTCATTGTCAGTGAGCTGCCAGAGGGCGAAGGGTTCCCTGGGTGTATCCTGCAACAAGCGGAAGGCAATGCTGATGGTGTGCTCTGGAGAGAAACCTGCCGGGTGGATGAACCTGGAGGGAGAAGAGGGAAAGATGGAATGATTTTATCAGTTTTGCTCTTAAGGTAACATGAGAATAAATTGTAAAGTTTGCAGCAGATTCAGACATTATCAGCTTGTTACAGGGCAGTAATTCTGATCACGGTCCAGTGGTTGAGGATTTTGTTCGGTGGTGTGATAACTGCTTTTTAAAACTGAATGTAATCAAGGCTAAAGATACAAGGGCTGATTTTAGAAGGAAGCCCTACACTCCTATTCTAATTGTCTTTAAGAGACGGACCACTGAACAGGTTCAGTGCTACAAATATCTGGGAACTTAAACTGTTAATCAGCTGACATTCAATGATATTACCACAACAATCTCTTAAAAAAGTCCAGCAATGACTGCACTTCTTTCAGAAACTAAATTGGTTTGGTGTGTGTGTAAACCTTTCCACAATTCCATGACAGAGTCAGTGATTACCTTTTCTATTAAGACATGGATTGATAATCTCTCGACAGGGGACAAGAGCAGGTTGCATCACATAGTTAAAATGGGCAGTAAAATCATTGGCTTTAAACAGCCTTACCTGTCTAACATATTCTGAAAGAGAGCTATTTCAAAGGCTTCCTCGTCTGGACGGAGAGGTCTAGATTTTAAAACGCTGTTTTAAATGTGTCCTAAAGAATAGAACAGACAGCCCAGCTGACCAAAGCATTATTCTACAGTTGTGACATTGTCTGACAAAATCAGCATAAATCCAGGTTAATGACAACAGCTGTTTGTTTGGCTATATGTACATTTAAATGAGTGATCAAGTGAAAGTTGGAGGCAACTAAAGGTTGTCTTCTTAACTTTACTGCCAGACAGCCCCGACTCTCACTGGATAGCATCACGTCATTGTTTTGCAAAAGATCTGCTTTCCCCGTACACACTGAAACACCAAGCTGGGGTCAGATGCATAAACGATGCATACGCACAAAAACCATGCAGACGCCATTTCCTGCACATTAACTGGTATTTATAAAAGCAGAAGATGATCTGAGGGTGATGTGATGAGGTGGAGATGAAATATAAGGTTGATAACCAGCTGCACTGATTGTGTTCTTTTTTTTTTTTACATTTACACAGAGATTTGTAAAATGCCAATCAAAGGCACATTTATCAATGTAACATTGATTAATTACTTTTGTGTGATTAATTTTATAATTCTTTTAATTCACACAGGAGTCAACATTTTTTTTTTGCTTTTTAAAATTTTATCCTTAGTTGTGTCACACCTTGTAAAGTCGGTTTAGATATGAGCGCTACAAACTAATCATTGAATACATTTCTGAGATATCACAGCCAACGATGGTTTACAGGTCCATCTGATGAATTAATGATACGGATGCTATAAAGAGCTGCACAGCTGTGCGTAATCGTCGCATGTAATGACAGCTGTTCTTCTGTGAACCTCGCTGGTGCAACACAATCAGCGAATCAGCACGTCTTCTTTCCCGTTTCTTTCATTGACTACGTTTACATGCACACAATATTCCGTTTTTTTGCCCTTATTCTGAAAAAGACAATATTCTTACTAAGCTACATGGCTAACGAAAATTAAAATTCCACTAATATTCCTATTTACATGCAGCGGGTTTTAAGGGTTTCCCTCTGCTCCAGTGGGAACAGGAATCACAAGATCTCCGCAGGCAGTGAAGTAAACCAGCAAGGTGAAAAACATTAGTGAGCTGCTGCCTGATATTTATAAGTGATATTGATATGACTGATATTATAATTCTATAGTTACAGGTACATCCAGTACCTAGGTTGTCCCATGATGTTGACTACACTGCTGAGTGTTTTTGGTGCATCACACCAAGTCATCACCGTCAGTCAGGATAATAACCAAACCCCTCTATCCCCGTGGAGAAGGCACTCTGCTTTTCCAGCCTGCCCTGAACAGCTCTCCACTCTCCTCTCATTCCTCTCCTCTGTCTGCCTTCCTGCTGCAGTATATGTCATTTTGCCTGCGCAGTGGAGGGAAAGAGGGCCGTGTGTTGCAAACTGCGGAAAAAACCCCAACTGAGACGCATATTCTGAATGCGATGTATACATGTCCTATGCTCCTAAAACCAGAAAAATACTGGCATATCCCACATGTCTTAATCAGAAAATGCTATATTTGGAATAATACCTGTATCAAATTCAGAATATTGTCTTTGTTGGAATAATAGTGGAATATTAGTGTGATTGTAAACATACCCATTGACAGATGTACAGACTGGTGGAGCAGGCAGCAAACTGATATGAAAACGGCTGGTTCAGAGCGTGTCTTCATCCATTTATGGCTAATTGTGGGACTGGAAATGAGGCTTGTGCACGTGTGCCCAGTTCTTCAGTGACTGAGGTTTATAAAACAGAACCATGCGTTTGCACGGCTTTATAAATCCGACGAAAAGAACGCACATGCATATTTCTGGCTTTGTGCATACAGACAGTCTTAGTCATGAATCTACACAGAGTTTTATGCATCTGGCCCCTCGTGTTTTAAGATTTACACACTCTGGAGGCCATTTTGGAAAAACTTTTTAGGCTAGAAGAATGATTATCAAAGGCAGGTCTAACAGGGTGAGTGATGATGGCTGGATGTACATCAGGTTTTATGTGATGCTGTCACTGATGTACATTGTTTTCTGCGATCTTACAAACATTACATATCTCGTAATATGTTTTTTATTTTTATAATTTTTATTTTTAATTTACTTTTTTATAATTCATACATTTCTAGATTTTTTTTTAACATTGTACATTTCAATTTAATTTGAATTTAACTGAAATGTAGAACAAAAACGAGGACTAGGATGGGATATATTTTGGAATTTGTATTATGTATTTTTTAATGTTTTATATTCAAGTCTGTGTGTGTTCTCTTAAGTTAAAGTTTAATTGAACTTTTAAAAGTTTTTTTTATCACCAGGATTATTCATACTAAAATGCATCTTGAGGGATCTGTTCAGCTCTAAATACACCAAATATACAAAGTTTGATTGCTCAGACCAAATTTGGAGGTGGTCATGTGACCACATCGGACTGGTTGGTCAACTTTGCACATATAGCATGACAGACCTCCTAAAAATAAATTGCTATATGGCGGACAGCAAACATAAGTATTTCTTCAAGCAAATCTATTTTTAAATGTAGGTAATGTGGGACTGCGATTGTATTAGTCTGTAGATACAAGCAAACATAACAGAAGTAGAGGATGAATTAAAAGCAGTACAAGAGCGTCTCACTTGGTGCTCTGCGTCAGTTGGACGTTTCTGTACAGAGTGTAGGTGGGGAGGGTGTTGAAGACAAAAGGCTCAGCTGCCACACCCTCCACGGACGAGTGAGCTCTCTGAGTCAGACCAAATGCTTCCATCATGTCAAACCCTGAGACAACACACGCATGACAGAAATAAAATAAGACCACATGGGATTTGATGAAATGTGTTGTTGTCATGTTATTAGCCTTTCATGAGAGAGTTTGATGTGTGATGACAGCTTGTCTCACCTGTAACGATGCTGTTTCTGATGGTTACTTCAGGACAGACTGTGACACAAGGGGGCAGTGTTGAATCATTAGAAGCAAGGCACACAAACCATCAGTTGAAGGAACATTTTTTTCAGCATTTTTAACCCAGACACAAATACAAAAGTCTCACCGTGTGCTTCACGTACATTAAAACAAATGAGCAATATGACTGAGGACCATTTGGTGAGACTGAAGGAAGTTGTTATTAGATAAGATGCATGAAAGAACTGTACCACTGGGGAGAACGCAATAAGGGAAACCTTTGTCACACAGTATGGAATATGGCAAATGGACTGTACTTGTATAGCGCCTTTCTAGTCATCTGACCACTCAAAGTGCTTTTAACACTATGAGTCAATTCAACCAGTCACATACATTCATACGCTGAATGGGTACAGGGGCTACCATGCAAGGTCCCAACCTGCCCATCAGAGGAAACCATTCACACACACTCACACAACGAGCCGGGAATCAAACCACCGATCTTCCGATTAGTGGACAACCTGCTCTACCTCTTGAGCCACAGCCACCCCGTAATAGCTGAATATACTGTATTGCTTATTTAACATCTTTCTGTATTCTATATTATAATAATAAGAGGGTATTTTAATGTTCAGTTACACATTTGTGCATTGTAAATTGATGTTAATGAGCAAATTTAATTTGAAGTGACAAATGAAGCATGACAACTATCCTCATGATTATAATGAAATGACGTTCCTCCAAATCACCATGTGCTATTCATGTGCTAATCAGACTTAAGTGTGGTATGATGATGAGTCACCTTCGTTGTGGATAGGGTACATCCGTGGATGGATAGGAATTCTGGCTGGAGCTGTGGCTGTAAAGATATAACCAACCATGACACATTTAACACATTAACAACAAAAAAATTGTATGATTTTTACAATTTTTTTGTTTAAAAATCATGTACTGTATGTATCTATCTATAGATACACTTACAACTACAACTAATGCGTGATTTGATGTAACTTTTCAGCGGCCTAGAAAATGATTTATTTCTCATATTTGACATGTAAATTATTTATTTAATGAGGACATTTATAAAAAGCAGGGGCCTCTATCATGAAGTGAGAATAGTGGGTTATCCAGGTATGTTTGAGCTTAACACAGGTTTTCTGGTATCATGAAACTGGCTCACTTTTAACCTGGGTAGGTCACCATGGTAACCTATACTGCATGGCAGACCTGCTGCAGAGCAGTCAGAAGATCAGATCTGTCAACAGCCCAACTACTGACCAATCAGATAATCTGTCATCATTCCTACAGGATCCCGACAGGGACAAAACTACCAAATTGACAATAAAGTGAGAAGTAATAAAAAGCAATAGAGACATTTTTTTGTTTGAATATATATATATATATATATATATATATATATATATATATATACACACACATAATGAAAGACTATTATTGCTGCATTTTAGCTTCAAGTTTTTTGTATTTCCCAACTACCTTGCAGTGTAGACAGCTTTTACACTCTTATTCCATCACTGCAGCTCAGAATAACATGACACAACTATGTGATGATAATAGGAAATAAAAATAATAGCTTCTGTTGTTTCATTACAAACACCAATCCACACACTGTTAATTAGCTCCCAGTAAATTATACATTTCATTCAGATAGACCTTATCAAGGATTAATTTGCCTCCTCATCCTCTCTCCTCTCTGCTCTGGCAGCAGAAAGTCTTACATTAGGTTACTTTGAACTTTTTTGTATGTATTCCATATTCATTATAGATTGTTCATCATGAGACAAAAGGAGTAAAAACACACACAATGTGCTTCAGAGCATATTGAAAATGCCACATGTATTTCAAAACACATATGTGATCCTTCTCACACACTCACACAATAGCTTAACTTTACTTTGAATATTTGGCTATTATTCCTTCTACAGCTTCTTAGTCTATGGAAGCTGTGTGTATACTGTATATATTACACCTCTCACAATAACCTAATTTCCCTGAGAGTATCGCAATTTTGTCTCATGTCATACTAAGTACTTAAAACTTAAACTGTAATTAAAAACTTTGCCTCATTTCACATCAACATGAACTGCTTAATGATACCAGTCATCCAGAATCACCAATGTTCAGCTCAGCGAAGCCCGATAACCCAAAGACTAACGAATTTACTTCATGATACCAGGTCCCAGGTCTTAGTGTTTGTAGTAAGTCAACTAACTTCAACATCTAACATACTGTAGGTGTTACTGTGATCACATCAGACCTGTTGGATGCAGAATGGAGACGGCAGCGCCCTCTGCTGAGCCGAGGAGAGAGTGCACGCTAATGCGATACAAGGTCTCTGGTTCCAAATCGGTGAAACAGTGGCTGCTGCTGGACTCATCAACTGTTTCTTCCTTTGTTTCCTTGTCTATACACGTGCACACACATTAGACAGGACACACACATGTACACACCAGTGGGTAAATTTACAGGGGGTTACTGTGGTTTTTGAGACAGCTTTAAGTACCCACAGCTGTCAGTTACTATAGATTGTACTATAGATTACCTTTGACAGATTGGATCACAATACGATATCCATCAACAGCTGACACGGGTCTCCAAGACAGACAGATACTGGAGTGGTCCGACCTGACCACGCTCACACTGCTTACCCGCAGGCTGGCTGCAGACAAAGAGAAAGAGAGAATTTTAGAACTCTCCTTTATAATTTCTAGATGATTTATCTACAACAACAAAATGTCACAAACACAGCAAAAGTAAGACCCTATACCCCAAAGCTGGCTGCAAGCAGTCTGGCCAACATTAACTCGAGTCACCCTGCCCCCGACCCTTGATCTGGTTCATTCTTGTCTTCATATTGACAACCTAACAAGCGCAGACAGCAGGTTTATCAGCACATGGAGGAGCCTATTGCTTGCACTGTGCTTAGGTTGGAAAATAAACAAACAAAAAAAAAATCTAGTCCCTAATTCTTTGACCATGGCAACATTCATCTCAAAGTGTAAACACCCCTCCCAGCGTTTTTTCCCCTGTGCTGTGTGAGCCGTCAGGTGGAGAGAGAGCGATAGAGATGGACACACATAAAGGTAAATAGGAAGACCGGTCAGCAGAAAGGGAAGTGACCGGTTCAGTGCTCAGCAAGAACAGGCAAACAGAAGCACGAACACTGACTTTAACAAGGACCTTGAATAAGAGTAAACACAGAGCACTGGGTGTTTGAGATTAGAATCAAATTTTTACATTTGGTTAGTTTAAGAAAGATAAGAAAATAATGAGACAATAAGATTCTAATGTTGCAGGTTTGATTTGCTTATATTTTAGGTGACCAAACACAGAGTATGAAGTTCAGAGTTTCTGCAGTGTTCAACAAAATAAATAAATAAAAAGACTTTTAAATACCATATTAAATGCAATTTATTACCCTTTACACCATTCAAAGAATAACTGAAAAGTCCTGTATGCAAAATCCACTGTCACATCAACATGACTTGTAGTTTACAGATGTGGAACATCTCCCCTAAGCCCACAACCACATACCAAAAAGTATATGGCACACAAGAGAAAATATTCAACATTTGTAAATGAAATTCTGTATGAATGAAAAGACTTTTTAAAACCTTTTACCTTTTGAGGGAACAGAATGCAATTTTTTTTTTCGATTTTCCAAGACTTCCAGGTACCCTAGTTTCCCCACCATCTTTACTGTCTATCAAACACAATAACTGATATTTTTAGATCTTCATTTCCCTTTCCACAAGGACGTTAGCGCTGCAAGGACAAATTTATCTCATTTTTGCATTTAAATTAGACATGCATGCTAACATTTAGCATTAGATCTGCCAAATTTGTTCAAATTTGGTCATTTTTGATGTAAAGCTAAGTGCATTGCTCTGTTTACATTGCTTAATAGGTATGTTTTCCAGCAGGCCTGTGTGTTTGACTCACTGGTTTTGCCCTGAGCTGAACCGCTGCCTCCTTCTCTGGTACGGTACTCCGCGGTGACCAAGATGCTGTAGCGTGTATCTGGTTGTAATGACTCTAGCACCACTCGCTTTTCACCACCTGGGACCAACACCTGTAGACAACAAACACACCTTTCAAAGTCAAGCTGGCAAGTAAAATCCATCTGGCGACACAGGTGAAAGAGCTAATCTGCAGTTTTGGGAATTCTCTGTGAAACTTGAGAAACACTATGATTTACTGTCCAGCAGGATGATGGACAACTGAAGAAGCGACGATTACAGCCCACTCACAGTGCTGTCCTGGTTTTCAGCTCCAGTCAGCGCAGTGTAAGACACACGATATTGCAGGACATGAGCGTTGGGGGGAACCCAGCTGATAACGAGGCTGACTGCGGTCTCCTCGGAGACTGACACACTGGATGGGCCTCCACCAGACACTGCAGGGACAAAACACAAAAAGCAGAGCTATGTAGACTCACTACAAGGATTGTTCAGTTCAGTTTTCATCTTTATTTTCCCACAAGAGGAAAACACAATAAAAACCCTGTAAGACAAAAGAAGACATTAAAAGTGCTGGTACTACTGTACACACACAATATAGAATACAAAAAAGCAAGAGGGAGCAACAAGTAGTTCATGGTGTATAAGAATTCCACATGGGATAAATGGAAACCTGAACCATCAACTGTCTGTCAACATTAAAAACATTTAAACCCTACAGAAAATGTAGTCTTTGCTGTCTTTTCTTGCATATTGCCTCAGTGTTTACATCAAAGCTCAATTCCTTGTCATATATATCTGTTAACTGTAACAATGGTCTGAGAAGGTGGAAGTGATGTTGTCAGTCCACAATACAATATTGGAATCAAGATTAAAAAAGATTATCAGTTTGTAACCCAAAATCTAGGACTTGAATTATATTAAAAGCATGAGTTTGTGCCATCAAGGTACCTACAGAACATTTGCTAAGCTGTGCTCAGGACTCAAAGTGGACTCTGTGTCTACTGTGATACTATACTGCGATATTCATCACAGGACTGGACAGTGTATTCACTACTATGATGTTTTTTTCTTTGGGTTTTCAATTAAAATGTTCAGTAGGTGGTGCTCTTTGTCTGTTCAGCCATGTAGAATATCTCAAAATGTACATGCTACCCAGTTCATCTTTCCTTGTGAATCATTTATCAGTATTTAAAAAATGTAGCAAGTTTATTATTACAACACAGAAATTACTCTTCAGTGCATCTGTTAATTTTTTATTAATTTGTGTGTGTGGTGTGTAAATTAGCGTGTAGGTGTGTGTGACTCACAGGTGCTGTAGCGTATGGCCACAGCTTCACTCTGAGCTCCATCTCCATAAAGTGCAGAAAGAGAGATCTGGTATTCCTTATCGTCCTCTACCCCCTCCAAGATCGCCCCTTCACTGTCACCACTCACCCTCAGCTAAAATACACAGACAGGGATAACATTAACTAAATCTGATTTACATATTACACACTCCACCCATCCATTAACCGACACCCACCTGTCTCAGGTCTCCTCCACTGAGGGAGATCCACTTGATAAGGTAGGAGACAACATCATCAGCTGCAGCTTCCCAGCGCACGGTGATATCACTGCCTGAGAAATTGGTCACCCTGAGGTCTGATGGGGAGGGCACCTTCACTAGGAGAGATGGAAAATGTTTAAGGAGAGAAAAAAACAGAGAACTTGTCTGCTTTGATGTTTTTTTTTTTAAATCAGCATTTAATGTTGCTGTCACACAAGATAACTCCCTTGACGGCATCAAAGGAAATATAAGATGATGCCTTCAAGCTCTGAAAAACTTGAGTGTGTGTGTGTCTTACGTGTGGTGACGTTACTGGTGAGCGCTGTAGACAGGCCTTGTGGGTAGTGAGATTGGACTGAAACCAGGTATCTGGATAGAGAGGACAGGTTCTGCACCAGCACTGAGTTAAGTCCTGTAACCTCCACCTGGAAAGAGGTTCAGTGACTGAATGAGTGTGGCTGCAGATACAGTTCACGGTACCTAATCAATGTTATTGATGAGTCCCACAGAAGTCTTTCAATTTAAGACTTTTAAAGACCTTTTTGATACCACATAGAAGGCAATTTAATACCTTTTTCCACAGTTGGATTAAAACAAAGAATGACAGAAAACCAGTGATGACAATGAGGCCTACAATTATTTACAGCACATTAATTTACTGACATTTATGTCACATTTTTGTCAGTACTTACCACCTGTATATGACAACATGCCAATTCCTAGTAATATAGTTTATCAATTAACATGATCTGAATCCAGATAAGTAACAGAAACATTGACAATTAACTTTTCTTCTGTTTTTGTGTTAGGTAAGAGATTTGTATTTTTCTTTACCTTTTGTTTTCAGAAGGTGATCATAGGTTGATCGATTTAGTTCCGTTAAGTTTGTTACGTTTGTTAAACCAAAATGTCACTCAAAAGTTGTGAGTGATATGTACTTTAAGAGCTGAAATCTCTCCTTGCTGGCGGTTCTTGTGTTGCCCACAAAATAATGACATTGCCCAATCAAAGATAGAAACAAATGCATCACTGAGGAAGGTGGGATGATTTTGGACCCAACTATCCACGTTACGTGACTCTTTGTCATTTTGCCCAAGCTCCACCCCGGACTGGCTTCAAGAGAGAATCCTCCACTGCTTGTCTGAGTGAGGGAGATTTAAACACTCTAAATTGTACTTAGGTGTTAGTGTGAGCGTGAATGTTTGTTGGTCTCAGCACTGTGACATACTAATCTGTCCTTCATGAGACCTTACGCTTGTCTTTGTTAAACAATATGTAGACTGTTTTAAATAAAAATTTAAAAATTAAAAATTTAAAAATATATGATTTCTTATTCATATCATTATTTCTATTGAGAATTTAGGAGTAATAAGAACATCTGTGTGAGTGTACAGGAACATACACTTTCCCAATTTTTTACCCCTTAACACTTTTTTGTTTACTGCTACATAATTGTTATTAGTTTACGATGTTTCGGTCTGATGAACCTCATTATTATTCAAGTTGCGTTTTCCTCTGAAGCACCTGTCACATATTGTCGTGTTTCTACAGTAGCCCAGAACGGGCAAAACAAACACTGAGAGGGCCTTTCGCAAGGTTCTCCTACACGCTTGGAAGGGGAGGGTGAGGGGGGCGTTATTTAGTTAGTTGCAATCTGCAACCTCACTGCTAGATGCCACTAAATCCTACATACTGGACCTTTAACAGTCATAAACTCTCAAAGTCAAGTAACTTTAAGTCAAAGCCACATAAGAGTCACTAAAAAGAATTGAATATACTGTGTATGTCTCTGTAATCATAATTATGGGGATGATTTCTGAGATACAAAGTTTGTAATTTGAAACCAGTGTGTTTAGGAAGTTACCCGCTTGACGTCACTGCCGTGGTTGGTGCTGTAGGTGATTCGATGGCCGGGGACGTCCACAGCTCCGGGCACCCAGCTCACCCTCATCACACTGTGGGTGACCATCGGAAACTGAAGCCTCACCGGCGATGGGAGAGGGACTGTGGGGAGGGAGGGACAGCAAAATATGAAAGGAGGGAAGAGGAATATGAAGGAGATGAACGACAAATTATTAGTAAGCACACTGCAGCTATTTGTTTCATCAGTGCCATTGAGAAGTTGCTGTACTGCAGATGCTGATAAAAAAGAGGGAAGATGGAATAGTGAACAAGAATGATCTGTAAGAATTTATTGGAGGAACAATGGTGGAAACAAGAGTTGACAAATAGGTCAGAGGTGCTTTTGCTAAATGCCTACGTCAGCAGGCTAACATATGATGTGGAAAGAGGAAACACAGGATGATTGAGTTACTTGTGTGTGAATTTGGGAAATGAAAGAGAGAATGAAAGAAAAAAAGGTAGAAACATAAGAAAGGGGCAAATAAGGAAATGGGAAAATTAGAAAAGGGATAAGTGAAAATAAAGGATTGGAAAGTTCAGGGACTTCTGAGTGCCTTACGTGTGGTGGCCACAGCAGTGACGGGGTCGCTGGGATCCTCCTCATAGAGGGCGTAAAGAGTGACAGAGTAGTCTGTCGCTGGCAGTAACCCTGCCAGCTCCACCACTGTCTGGTCTGCTCTGAATTTCTCCTGCAGTGATACAGGAGAAATCTGGAGTTAGCAGCGTATTAAATGTCTCAAGATGAAGGACAATATTTTATCCTCAGCTAGGATCGTCCCTCCCTATGAACCCACCTGCTTTACGAAAACACATTAGTAAGAGTTAGTGCTGCTCTACTGCTCTACCTGAATTTTGTCCACATAAATAATAATACAAAAGAATTGGATACATGACAGCATTGTGCAGGTTTTTAGTTTCTTTCTTAAACTTTTTTTTTAACATTAGTGATAAACACCATATCCAGGCTGCTAACAGAACAGAAGTGTCTTTTTCACAGTATCTATGTATGACCTGTGGAACAGTTTTTGGAGTGATGACAATATGCAAATGGGGCATATCTGTCATTTAAGAGCCATGACACAAAAACATCACACATGTGCCTTTCATTCCCCTGCCCACACACAACACAGGAAGAAAGAGAGAGATCCAGTTCTCACCTCTTTGGCATCGTCCGGCTCTCCGTGGCTGAGCGCTGAGTACAGGATCATGTACTGTGTTGCACCTGGTGCTGCACCCCAACTCACTCGCAGCGTGCTGTAAGAGGAAGCAGTCACCTCCAGGTTGGCAGGCATGGCCAGGGGCACTGAGAGAGGATGGGAGGCAGGAGGAGAAAGAGAGGAAGGAAGAGAATAGGGATGAGAGGAGGGTAATGTCATTTTGGGAAATGCCAAGAATGGAGCCTTGTGGTAGTTCAGGCATTCTCCAATCATGTATGTCCACCTACAGTACCTCTCACAACAGGTGAGAATAAAAACATTAGGTCTGCATTCAGCAATTTTTGAATTTTGAATGTTTATTTTTTTCAGAGCGAAGAGCTGTGCTAAAAAATATATACTATTAGAAGACATAACATTGACTGTTGCGTGGACATAATCTGTTCCCTGGTGAGTCACAAGCTTTCTATTTTGTTCACAAATAGGGCAAAACCACACTACAGCAACACTGTATAACAGTGGAAATTCAAGATTTATTAAAATAAAAATGTGTTTTGTTCAAATAAAATTGTAGCAGGTCTGCAACTCACAATTTTGATCATGTATTAAAATAGCAAAAGTGTTTTGATTTATCAATTGATTGTTCACCCCATAAAATGTCATAAATAAGAATATCTGTAGTAGATCACCAGAGCCCAGAGCCAGAAAACACTTAGTGATAGTGTATAAAGAAGTAAAAGCATGCAACCTACTCCTTGCATCTGTGAAACTGTAACCAGCAAATGTTTGGTATCTGTACTTGATAAATAGACCGACATTTTTGCTATTGTCAACATATCCGATGAAAAGACCAAAACCAACAATGTGTTAGTTATCTCTCAATACTTCCAACTTCCCCTGCCTGTCTGTGGCACTGAGCTCCAAATGAATTGGTTGCTAATGAGGGCGCAAATCTTTAAAAAAAAATAAAAAGCTCACAGATATATACATTCATTTTTAAAAAGGGCAAAATAATTTCCAAAAACAGCTGGACACTGTAGTTTTTAGCAAATGGAGGAAATAAGCTATTTACTGGGACTTTCAGCTGTGGATTTGGTTCGATAGTGAGTATTTATGGCAGGAGACGGTGCTAGTGAGATTGACTCTAAATAATCTACAGTGCCTGTCTTCATCATCATGAAGGAACATGTCACCCAGTGCATCAGTGTGGCTTTAACAGTTTTTGGACTACAGTGGAGCTCTACGGCACAGAGGAATAAGATATATCAGGCTTTGGATACACAGACAATACTTCAATTCAGTAATTCAATTCATTGTTGGTTTTGGCCTTTTCATGGGATTTGTTTACAATAAAAAATAGAGAATATCACCTGACATTATTAGTATAATTTCCTTATGTAATTAAATGTAGCATATCCTTAACATACTGTGAGCAATACAAACAAAAACCTACTGATCATGCTACAAGCATACAACTGAAAAAAATTGACTGTAGTGATGAGCTGAATGATTTCTCCAAATGAAGCCAAATTTGATCAGTGGTACGAGACATGTGTGATTGAAGAACAAACAAACCAACTGACAGACTGATTCCTAAAATACAACACTGCAAGGGATGAATGAGTCATCTCTTGCACATTGTATCTAATAAAATATAATATTTAGCCATGATGTCAGTCTCACATGTAGTGACAGTTCCTCTGAGTGCCAGGCCAACATTGTGTTCATACACGGGGAAGATGGACACGTGGTACAGTGTCTGAGAGGACAGGCCTTCCAGTAGCACAGTGGACTCTGAGCCAGACACCACCACCTAAAGACAGACAGAAAAATACAAGTACAAAACCCCTAATGAAATCCTAATAATATATAAACATGTATTACTTTTTACATAAAAACAAGGCACAAGACATTTTCCCGTCCCACACATAGACAGAGATAGACACTTTATACAGTAAATCGCAAGGTAAACTGCAATGTGTTAACGCCTTGCATTAGTGGTGACGAACAGGATGTTGCTGCCATCTCTCCTTTTTTTTCGCCAGTTTATTTGGGCTTTACTGAAGAGGACACACAATTGATCCTGACGAATGATCCTTTTGTCATCACTCTGACAGCTTTAGCGTTGTCTGCTCTGAATTAACTTTTGTCTTTTTGTCTTATTGCAATTAAGCAATCAGCATATTTCTCTCAGAATTAGATTAGGACCTTCTTCATGATGAAGGTCGTCTTTTATTTATATAACTGTGTGCTTATATCTCAAACCTAATGTAGCAGTAATTTATGTGAACATGCTTCATATAGCACCTTAAATGGATTCATTGCTAAACTGATGTATTTGCAGGTGAAGTAGGGTAATGTTTCTGACCTCCTGTGGACTCTGACCCTCTGCGCTGTGGTAAACCACTCTGTACTGTTGGACTGGCTTAGCAGGATTGGTCCAGTGTAGCTTCACCTCTCTGGAGCCCAGGTCAGAGAACCGGAGGTCAGCAGGACTGGGGTAGGAGAGGGCTGGGTCAGCTGTCGGACCAGGCTCCATTCCTGGATACACAGCAAAAAAGGATCAGCACAGTAGAGCTCATCATGACATTCACCTTTTGAAAAACACGATGCGATGAGTTGGCTAGAAAAGGAAGAAAGACAGATGGACCGATATACAGATAGACAGATACAGTGGCTAGATGGGTGGGTTACGTTTTGTGATGCCTCGATCTTCTATCCTCCCACACAGGATGTGGACCAGTCGTGCCACCAGTTTGCTGAGCAGAGGAAAGTCATTGACGTTGTAGACGTTCAGATCCACAGGCTCCGACGCCACTTGCCTCAACTCTGCTTCATCTGCATTTTTCACACCTGAATAACATTCACAAAAAAATAAAAGGAAATGCCTCTGAGCACCTAACAACGAGAACACAATAAGTACTGTATTGCATAACGACAATAAAACCACATCAGGCTAAATATGATTACACCCCTTTTAATTTCCAGAGACTGAAGAGACAAAACAAGTGTCCCATGGTGCAAAGAAATGAGGGATGGATGCGACTAGATTAAAGAGAACATGAGAACACACAAACTGCAGAAAGGTAAAGACATTTAGCCTCCACACCACCTCCCTCCGTTCAGTCTCACCTACAGCGATGATCTCCACGCCAGCATTCTTCAGCCGGTTTGCCGCTGCAATGGCGTCATCCTGAGATTTCCCATCTGTCAAGAGCACCAGGAAAAATGGTGTGTCCGACCTCACGCCTGCCTCGGCCCTCATGTTCTTCTCCATGATGTGGAGCAGCGCCTGGCCTGCAGATGGATGCGTGGTTATATGTTGTTAGGGCTAAAACACAGAAACAACACTATCAAAGGTGAAATATTTAGTGTGTGTTTACCTGTAAAAGTGTTTCCTCCTTTATATCTGAAATTCCTGACTGCCTCTAGCAGCTGGTCTTTAGTGGTGAAGTTGTTGAGCTGCCACTCTGTCCGGGGGTCTCCACTGTACTGGGTCAGGCCTGGGACCAAAACACATCATTATACAAGATGCTAGTTTTTTTTTGGAAGTAAAGGCCATCAGGATGGAAACCCATCATACCTTGAGTAGAAAAATTTAATATCATTGTTTTTTTGTCTTCATCTTTTATTGCTCATGACTACAGAGCACATGATTTAGAAAGATTGGATTGTCTGTTGATGGCTGGCAGTAAAATGAACAGTGAATTTTTCCTGGTAGACAGTAACTGTAAAAGCTTTAGCTGACAGACTATACACATTGTTTGTGTTATATTTCTTGTTGACAGTAGCACAATTAATATTTATTTACGAGCAAACAGTGCAGATCATTTCTATTACAGCCTATAAAATGGCAATGCAGTGTAATTGCTAGCTGGAAAAGTAGCAAATGAAGGAACAGCTGAAGGAGTATGAACTAGGAATGAGCTTAAGGATGAAAGAAATGAACAATGCATTAAAAGTTACTTGAAGTTTAAGTGATGAAAGGAGTTGAAATAACAGAAAACAAGTACTGGACTGAGCTAAAGTATACAGAAAAGGGTTGAGGTGTTTCATGAAGTCTTGAAATATCAATTTCAGTCTGACAGCCAATCAACATCTAATCCACAGACAGCTTTTTGGAAGTGTGTTTGACATCCATCAGTTGCGTGTCTCACGAAACAGATACGCTTCCATTTAATCACATGTATCAATCCTCAGAGGCTCTGAGGTACTTGTGTGAGATGCACGTCTCTGCCTTTTGTTATGCTCCGAGTCTCAAACACATTTTTTTATTCTGAATTTATTAACGGTATCTATATTGATGTTAATTCACTGGAGGCAGAGCAGGCAGGAAAATAAAATCAGTGAATCAATAAATACAAACACTGTCGATTTCCTCCCCTGGAGCCTACATTCAAACTATTTTGGTTTTGGTTTAGTCCAGTGAAGACAGTTTGGCCAGCCACTGTCCTCTCAGCTCGTCAGGAGCTGCAGCTGACAGACAGCTGGTCTGTGTATGGTGATGGCCAAACAAAGGTCGGAGTCAGTGTGGACTGAACAGACAGAAAGCTTCCATAGTGCTTCCATACCACACACATCTTGCTTTTGATGTGGATTCCCAGTAAACCTTGAGTTGAAATACAGTTTATGTTAGTTGGTTGCTATGGCTTTGGTAAATGGTTGGTATGTGTACATGACTATTTAAGTGGTTTACAAAGAAGTGACCACAGGATGACCAGTCAGCAGAAATTAAATAAATATTTGTCAACAAATTCAGCCGTAGCTAAGCAATACGAATGTCATACACATACTTACACATCATACGTCACCACTTATACTGCTTCAATGCTCTGCACCTCTCTAACATGCAGTATGAATGATGACATGAATCTCACCCAACCCTCACCGATCTGAATGTGGTTTGGCCCGATGTGGAAAGGTGTTATCAGGCCTTCCAAGAAGTCTCGAACCCGTCTGAAGTTGGTGCGTCCGATGCTCCAAGAGCCGTCAACCAACAACATGATGTCCGCCGCTGCATCACTGTCGCACTCGAATGGTCTCCTTGGAGATATACCTTAAAGTCCGTGTAAAGGAAAATGAGAGATTTCTTTTCAAATGCATTATACATGTTAGAAAATAATTGCTGAAAACGTGAAAAGACTGTGAACTATGTAGTACTGGATTGTGGAGTTAGAGCCTTTTTCGGGCCTGAAATGGTGGCTCTATAACGTCACCCCTTCCCCACTATATAAACACACACATACTCATAGTTACTATTTTTACACTGGGTGGTTTTACAAACTTTCATCAGAGTTTCACTTCGGACAATCCACTGTTACTAGTGAATGCGGCCATTTTCGGTCAATGTCAGAGCTCAAGGTATTATTTTAAACCCAGTTGAAGCGTCTGTTGATGGGTGAAGCCGCCAGCAGCTTCGGCTTCAGCACCAGCTGTGTGGCTGGGAGGTCCCTGGCCACAGGGAGAGCATTTGCCGGGCAGCACTTCACCAGAAAGCACAGCGTGAGAGAATACTGCTTATTTTTCCACGATTTTGAAACCTAATTTCATATACTTGGTGATTTTTTTAATCATTCAAATTTGGCTGGGTGGTTAATTACACATTTTTCTGTGGTGTGACAAACTCAGAAGACGTATTTATTATTGCTGTACACAGACTTTAATACAGGAACACATGAAGAGTTTTAGTCACCTGTGGAATAATTACTAAGGAGCGCTTGTATTCTTTTTTTCTTTCATTTGTTACTCATCTGTATATTAGTGATTGCATGGGTAAATGCATGGTTTTAAATGAGGAAACAGATGGCTCTATGCATTTACGCAGGCCAAGGGTGTGTGTAGTAGGTGTACATGTGTCAGCATGAAACATATGAACATGAGTTACTCTCCGTGCATTACCCCCGTGTTTCCTCCTGGATTATGAGGGAGAGAGGACACATGTGCCCTCTAGCTAAACAGGATGGCCTGTCATTATCCTTTCCTTTACCTGTCCTTCCCTTGTGTAAACACTGTCATCACATTTCAATCTAACACTTCCTCCTTTCAAGCTTCTTGTTCTTTATCCTCATGAGAAAAAGATGGTGACCAAAGGTTCTTTAAGAAAACCTGCATAACTTCCTGCTTAAAGGGAGTTGCCCTAATCACTGGGATCACATTTTGGTTCATTAAAATAATATTTCAGACCTGAGTTTATGTCACATGTTTGTAACACTGGGGAGCAGAAGTTACCTGTAACTGGCTGGGTAGGAAAGGGTGTCTTCCGGGGTTTCTCCTCAGCCGGCTTGCCCTGTGTTGTCCCCTGCTCCTCCTTGTTCTCCACCTTAGAACGATCCCGCTCTTTTTCTTTCTTCCTCTTCCTCTTCTCTTTAGTGGTTTTCTCTGGAGCCTCATCGGGGATTTGAGGGGGGGTTTCTGTAGCTGGGGGCTCTGGAGGAGAGGTAATAGCAAGCACATGGGTGGGGTTACAGCAAGATAAGCAAAGATTGTTTAGGGGACCAGTTGAGACTGTTCGTGACAGGAAATCCACTGTTGACATTAGATCCATCTGACTTCAAAAGTATCACAGGGAAACGTGGGGGGAAACATTATTTCCCTGTTAACACATAAACATTCTTTTTTTATGTTTAATCTGTAACATATTTTGTCTTTGCTTGATAGATAAAGCATCTGTAGTTGCTAACACCCAGGCCCACCTTCCGTGTCCTCCTTCAGTCTTGTCTCGGCTCGCTGTCTAAAGATTTTCACACCACCCTCTGATGCTGGGCTGTCATTATTATTCATGTATTTTTGTCAAAGCTCTATTGTGTACACCTGCATAAATACAATATACAGTACCCATTGTACACATGTGTGTACTGTTTGCTTGCATGTGTGTGTTGGCAACATTTCCATGCTTTGGAATGCCATGGAAGATCAAAGCAGAGAGATCAACGTTCGCAAATGTGCTGGAAAGACTCCTGTTGTGGGTTTTTATTACAGTGCAATGCATACAAATGATCAATCATGTATCAAAGCTGTCCTGTTTTTTTCATTTTCAGTGGTAGTTTTGACCACTGTAATCAAACTTCAAACATGAAACATGAAAATCATAGTCTGTCATGTTCAAACCCATAAGACATTACCAAGTATTGGCTTGGGTTTGAACTTCTGTTGCTAGGACCCAGGCCATCATACTGTAATATAAATACCAAGATGTGTGTGAGTGCGTGTGCTATGCAGTGTTATTATCTACCGGCATTAGTTGTGGTAGCAGCAGTGGTGGTGGTCATGGGGTCTGGATAGAGAATTGTTGGCAGGCCCAGCAGAGCCTCTGTTGCATCGTCCAGGTCTCCTGACCCTGACCCGCCCGGCAATGTCTTCTTCTTCTGCTCTCTGCTGCCACTGCGGATCATCTCCTCCTCCCGCAGACCTTCCACTGGATGAGAGAAAGAGCAAAAACAGCAAAGGGAATCACATATCAATAATCTATATAAAATCATATTCATCTAACATATCATGTAATACTGTCAGTGGGGTAGAAGTGTGATGCCTTCCAGAGAGTCAAATCTTGAAAAATAGAAGCTACATCCAAACATACATATTTCAAAATCAACTGTAAATATACTAATGTACAGCAAATATGGTCTCAGCTGGGCTGCTGCATAGGCTACAACTTGCACTGAAGCTATGGCAAGATGAATCAAACATCAACATCACACGTTTCATAAATCTAGCTAATTTATTTCCAAACATATTAAAAAGAAAAACTAAATTCAAACCAATAAGACCTTAAAACACACAGGACTGAATCTCTACTGCACCTGTATCCTAATTGCAGACCTCAGAGACTTTTTAAATCAAACTGTTATCACCAGCGTTACACAAGGATTTCATACTGATCAGACTGTATTAAAGTTACAGTTAAAGTTACTCCTGAATCCCTTTTTACACAGAAATTAACATACTGATGTTTAGCAGGTAGAGTGTTCACCATGATCATCATCTTAGTTTAGTATGTTAACATGCTTATATTTGCTAATTAGCACTAAACACAAAGTACAGATGATTTTGTGCCAACCCATATCGTACATGTTGAACTATTTTACTGGATAAGTGAAATACTGAATCTGTATTTGAATATTATATCTGCATAAGGAAAATGTGTAATTCCAAGGTGTACAGTGAATGCACGCAACACATACTGTTATTAGGATATAACTACACATCCTGCTGGTCTTATGAATTAGCCACAACCCCACAAGCCATCATCACCAAGGGTAGCAACATTGTGATGAGGTACCCACCAGGATAATGTATGAGTCAATGGACTGTTCTTGCTGTCATTTCCATTACTTTCTATAACATAAATAGCTGTAGATGGGCATTGATGACGAGTGAGTACAGTTTGCACAATTATGGACCAAACTGTGACGACATTTGCATTGCTTTCACACAAAAACCATTCAGTGCAAATGCTTCGATACTCACTTCAAAACTCTTCAGTTTATGTTCAGTAACTAACATGTATTCATATAGACATTGTTGTTCAGGATGGAGTAAAGTGTATTTTTTGTTTGTTAGAGCTTTTTTGTACAACTTTAGCTGTATTAGAGAATTTACAATATTTGTTTGTTTTCTTTACAGCAATATTCTAATTTACTGTATTAATACTGTATTACAATATTATAAAGTAATGTATTTTGTATTTACTTTATTACAAGAAAACTTATTGAAACTTTTCCTGCTGCATTTCTATGACTCATTACTGAATACGCTGTAGTACATTCTATAGAGAGGTACAAATCTTACTGTATTTTGTAATAAAAATGTGTTTACACAATATACACATTTCTTACACTACTAACAATTTAAAAAGAACATATTCACAATAAAAAAACAACTAGAGATCACAAAGTGATGTTCTACTTTAAAGACAGCCATAAAAAGATGCATCATGTCTTTCCTGTTGTTAAGTGTTTTTATCTCAATGTGTTCTGATTGACACATGAGCTGTTGTCAGTTGAAATCAAGTGTTCGTGTCCGCTGTAAGGATTCACTTTTGTGTATAAAATGAACCGCTGTGCCCAGCAGTGTGTGTTAAGATGACTGTGTGAAGAGTTTTGAAGATGTGGACTCAGTATTGAACCATGCATGTAACATATCATAAAATGAAACAACATGACCGGACTGATCATCACCTTTTGCAGTTTGAATTGAAGTATGAAAATTGAACATGCAAAAAGAGCATGTTCACTGTTTGGTACATTACTTCTCTGGCTTGACAGCTTCACCGGGTCCTGTTGGCAAATCCTTGCCTGGAGTTGAAGTCAACAACAGCAAATTGAGGGTGAAATTTCCAAGGAAAAAAGTATTACCTCAACACAGTAACCTGCTATCACTGGCAAGGCTTCAAATAAGTACAGGGCCCAGAGGGGGCTTAAAGCAAATGGGGAAGGGAAAGACACATCAGGAAGGAATTCCCAGACTGCCATCATTCCAGCATGTCAGCCGGTGTTACGAATTTCCATGTCGACGTGTTTTTCTGGCCTGCCTAGACACGCTCGACTCGACACAGTAACCTAATATCACTAACACGGTTCACAAGCAACCACAGGCTACATCCACGACCCATACGAACCCCAGGAGAGTATCAATCACAGTCCAACAATAAAATGTCAAAAGTGAAAGGGGCTCACAAATCAAGGGGAAAATGACAGACAAGAGAGCTGTGATAGGATTCACTGTCACTGCCATTAAAGCAGAGTGCTGGAGCCAGAGACAGGGATATCTGAGGCATCCTGAGGGCCGATAAGTGTGCAAAATTTGCTCCCATTTCCCACGGAAAGACCAATCCTCCAAATGCAAGTGACGTTTCACCAAAGTGTCCCATCCTACCTACCTACCTACCTCTATACTGAACTTTAAGACTACCTGTTCTGCACATCCTTACACACAGTCACACAGTGTGTAGTAGAAAGCCATTACCGGCTGTGTAATTTAGCATATACATTTGCCTTTGTGAGCCATAGAAAAACAAATGTTGGTGGGCAGATTTACAATCCAGGAACACACTTAACTCATGTAAGTATATAGTACTTTCAAACACGCCCCACTTTTAGCCTGTAATTCGGCTAGAGTAGCATTTATACCCACCCACTTTGTGTGTGTGTGTGTGTGTGTGTGCGTGTGTGTGTGTGTACTTGGTCTGATGGGGTGGGGATTTGGAGGAGCCCCTGTACACTCAAATAAAGTATTAAGAATGTCAAAAATGCACCACTTCCTATAATATGACTGCTGGGCTGTCATGTCTTGCCAATGTTATCTCACAGTACCAACTGAATCAACAGCAGGGCCCATGGTGTTTCCTTTTATCTCTTGTCAATGCTGAACATCACATCATGCTGGTGGATTTTTTATGTCCTCTGACATATTTCCCAGTTAGTCAGAATAAAAATGTATGGATTGCAGATTAAAAAAATATACAAGCTCTACTGCTTAATGAAAAAAAAAGCATAACTTTTTATTGCATTAGTCTATGTATTTATTATATATATATATATATATATATATATATATATATATATATATAAATTAACAAGCTGAAAGGCACATCTTGAAATTTCTTATTTCCTGTGACAACAGACAAATACATCAGTTGGTTACACTTTACAACTATGTGAGAAGCTATTTTACGTATTGGCAAGTAACCAGCAAATCTGTAATGGACTGTTAACATCTACCATCATTTTCTGACACAGCTGAATCTACTATCACTCTCTAGAAAACATTTTCTTCCCTCTCTGCTCATCTATCTCACTCTGTCCTCTATTCTCTCCTTTCTTCTCTCATTTCAGCCAACCCTTCCAATTTCTCCCATCCACCTCGCTGTGTTTCTTACTGGTGAATCGTCGTTTTGCGAGAAGTTTCTCTGTGGTCCCATTGAGAACGAGGACTTGGAGCGTGTATTCCTGACTGGAGTCCAGTCCTGCAACTGTTGCCCGTCCCCGTGTGGTGGTCAGCATCAGCTCTGGCTGTGGCACCTCTGGAAAAGACAAGCATTTTGGTTAAGTAAAGACTGCCTAAGTGCTGTAGTCTAAAGGGAAAGACAAGGCCCCTCAAAAGTATTCAGAATAAGGAGGAGAGAGCCTTCAGTTTTGTTTTTAGTTTCATAATATTTAATCATTGTATGCTTTCATTTATCTCATTTTTATTGTTCCTAAGTATGTTCATTTAATTTCTATCAGGCATAAAGGTAATCAAAACATGCTTATAATATAACACTTTAGGAATACGGTACTGCCTCAGTTGTCTTCTTGCTGCCATATTATGTACCATAATTTATGTCCAATTGTAAAAAAGAAATGACATCACTCCTTCCAAAAACTAAACTAACTTCATTCTTTTAAATTTAAAAGCAAATGTAGTTTTATTGTAATAGAATGTCTTTTAGACACTGACACATGATTTTGGAAGCTGATTTCTGCCAATGATAAGTTCCGAAGTACTAATTATGAAATATTCTATCCATAAAACGTGCGCACACGCACACACACACACACACACATCTGGGTCAGACCCACTACTGCAAATATGTTTTCCCAAGAGTTAAAAGTGCAGAAGTGCAGAAGTAAGTAATAAATAAATGAACAAAAATTCAAAATTTTCCAACTTCATACTGCAGAAATACTGTAGGTCTAACTGGAGCTGTTGAACTACCCCATTAGATTATATTATAGACACTTTTCCTGACAAATCTATATGAAATGTATCCTTTCTACCTGTGTATGTAAACTTCTAGTAAATTGAGCCTGAAATGCAAAATGTATATACATTTCTGGACAGGATAGACTATGCAAGTGCATGCATGTGCTCCACACACACACACACACACACACACACACACACACACACACACACACACACACACACACACACACACACAGACATTGGTGTGCTCTTGCAGCGACATCAGAGGGACAGATTACTCCCCATTTAGCTCCCCTAAAGCAAAATCTCTCTCTCTCTCTCTCAGGGGAGTTTTCAGCATGCTTTTCTCTTCTATACAAATGAAACAACACTTCCTTGCCTGTCCTCTATCTAACAGATGTTGCAATGTTCAGCAATTCTTTTTTATGTATTTTTTAGAATTGTACTACCCCCCCCCCCCCAATCTCATCTATACACAACCTTTTCATCCTCTTACTGCCCCCCTCTTAGACCCTGCACCTCAAGGCACGTCAAGTCTCGTGTTGGACTGAATTCTTAATCTAAAGTCCCTCTCTATGTGTCTTTTAGACCTGCCTGGGCTTAGCTGCACAAAGTGGAATGGGAGATAAGAGGGTGACAGAGAGAAAACAATGTGAAGGAAGACACTAGAGGGGCAGGATGAATCATAAATGTGAAGGGAGGCGGGGAGGAGAGGGAGCTGCATTCTTATCCAATGCATTGCCTGCGAAGCAGGAGAGCCACATTGATGGCAGTCTGGATTACAGTGAGATGAAAGGCAGTCAGCCACTTTCACACCACATTTATATGCTGTTTCCAAAAGGAGACAGGGGGAATCACGGCTGAAGAATGAAGATGGCTAATACATTTTTTGATATCAGATGTTTACTGTACTATACTTCTGTAAATGGAGGAAAAATACATTATTACAATGATTGTCTCTCTGATGCATATACAAAAATACAACATATTTTGGGCATTTTTAAAATTTGTTTTAACAACCTTATCGTACAAATTTATCATACAAAAGTCAACATCTGTTCCAGCTCAGGACAGGTTTCTCCAGAACATGAAAGGGTATCGTGCCTTTTGAAGGGAAATAAGTCAAGCAGCATCTTATCTGATGTTGCAATGCAACATCCAGAAGCTGCTCCTGCTCATGATGGCATCCATGAGCCAAAGAATCCCAGATGTTTACTTGACACATCAGGGCCCATATCAATCAAATCTTAACAAGTAGGAAAGTTATTCTGCTCTTTCCAAAACTTTTAGAGTGACTTGTTTTTAGTACATGCATTTTAATCAAATGTCTTAGCCTTGAAAAGTAATCCTGTCTCCATTAGGATCTAGGAAAGCTGCTTTATCCTATTAGCAAAATATTCCTTTAGGTGTGCAAATATTCAATGTCAAACTTTATTTTTTTAAATAACAATGACATGCTGAATCAAAGGTTTTTAACGAATATTTATTAAATTAGACGTGACTCGTTCTATCCAGGATGTAACTGTTTCATTTAAAAAAAACTGTGTTCACAGCACAGAAAATACATTCTTGCAATTTATACTTAATTGGCAGCAAGGAAACAATTACAATAGCAATAATTGGGATCCCTCACAACTGAGATTACATTTGTTGCACATCAGAACTCCAACGCTATACAACAATTTCCTTAATATGTGATAAAAAAAAGAAGCTTTTTTCACTTACTTTGTTGGCTCTCTTGCACTTGACAGTGTCATTGAGAAGGACACGTTGTAAATACACTTATTACATAGCAAAACATGGATAACTGGTTATGGACGCATGATACTTGATAGTTCGGCCAAATGTGAGCAAACCAACAGCAGAGCCAAATAATCTGACGGCTTTTTGAATGTGTTGCTTCAACAACAAAATTCATCACATTTATTTGACTGTGCAGAGCGTGGTAAACTGTGATGTTATTCTTTCTCCAAGGAGACACTTCTGTTACTTTCTGAGAGTGCGTGCAGGAAGCTTTAAAAAGTAGGATTATTGTATATATATGTGTGTGTATGTATATATTGTATACTTAATCTCAGTAAAACTTTCAGTGTGTAGTGATTCTATGTCAATGGCAAAAAAAACACCTTTGACTGCCTGACCATCATGGGGGGAAAACTTTCCTTATACTGCAATTACAGAAATTACTTTGAGCTGCTTTCTAGCTGAAAAGGGGACTTTAACTAGCTCTTAAAATAAGGACCTGCTATAAAAGCCTCTAATGAAAAATGAATTAATATAGCAATCAAATGTCATTAGGTTTTGTTTCCCAGTGCACTCTTAAACTGGCTTCTACCAACTTTTTATCACCCTGACACGTTCGAAAAAGACCACTGCACCCAGGTTTGTAGAGACTATTCAGTCTAAAAAAAAAAATATTCTAGCCCAGCAAAGCTTCATTTCATGCTTCATTTATGCTTCAACCTGAAGGACATTTACAACAAGCGATGCAGATCAAAGGCCAAAAAGATTGTTAGGGAGAGCACAGCACAGAGAGGATGAGAAGATCTTCTTCCCTCAGGCCCCCCAGCTAGTTTGCACTATTTGCACAATTCTGTGTATAATATGGTCTATATATTATTTTACTTTATTTTATAGTAACTTTAAAACTTACATTGTTCCTTTTAATTTTAATCACTCTTTTAAAATTGTTTTACTCACTTTATTGTAATTTGAGCCAGAACAGGTACCTAAGGCATTTCACTATGCATTGTACTGTGTATAACTGTGTATGTGACAAATAAAATTTGAATTTGAAGTGCTTGTCTGATGGTCAAACAACATCTGAAACCCCCTCCCCCCATACCTTCCTAACATCAGAATCATAGCATAGTGTTAATTAGCAAATGTTAGCATGCTAACACACTAAACTAAGATAATGACCATGGTAAACATTATACTTGTTAGAACATCAGCATGTTAACATGGTCACAGCATACTGACATAAGCCTTTAGCACTGCTGTGTGAAGCCAAGGCATGGTAAACATTACCTGCTAAACATAAGCATGTTTGTCATTTAGAACATGTTAGCATGCTGACGTTTGCATCAAACTCAAAGCACCACTGAGCCTTAAGTACAGCCTCACAGAGATGCTAACATGGCTATAGACCCTTAGTCTATTCCTTCTTCACACCTCTGTCACTTGTCATATGAGCAAATTAGTGCATGAGATAGACTATCTGAAAGAAAATGCTATTATTCCTGTTTGAAAGCTTATCACTTGTCTGTTCTGGGCTACTGTAGAAACATGGCGGTGCATCATGGCGGACTCTGTGGAAGAGGACCCACTCCATTTGTAGATATAAAGGGCTCATTTTAGGGTAATGAAAACACAACAATTCTTTCTGGTGATTATACACTGATTAAAACATACTTATGAATATTATATTCCATTTCTGCCAAGTCTGTTCCACTAGATGCCACTAAGAAACAGTCAGGTGCCCAAATGAACATTGAAACTGTTTTTTTTTTTTTTTGCTGTAATCATTCCTCCTTCATACTGACCATCAGAAGATCCCATCATAATGCACTTACAATGTTAGTGATGGGGGACAAAATCCACAGTCCTCCTTCTGTGCAAAATGCATTTAAAAGTTTATCTGAAGCTAATATGAAGCTTCAGCTGTCCAAATGAGTTAAATCAAGTTTTATGTTATAGTCTTTTTTCTTTTTAGTGCCAAAGTCCCTGTTTTTGTTACTATACTTCCACCGCAGCTCAACAGGGAAACAGTCTGAGGAAACACAAAGAGGGAATTTGATGCAAAAAAGATTGTAAATGTGGCAGATATCCACTTGATATGACTAACTCAGACTGCTGAAGCCTCATATAAGCTTCAGATAAACTTTTGAATTAATTTTTGGGCAAAATGACTGTGTGGACACACTGTGGATTTTGCTCCCCATCACTTACATTGAAAGCACATTTGAAAGAGATCTGTTAATAGCCAGTATGAAGAAGACACACCTGAACCTATTCTTTAACCCGGAGATGCAGGACATCTACACTACATAGCCAAAAGCGTGTATCCACCTGAACCATTACACCCATATGTGACTGTTGAACATGTCATTCAAAAACCATGGTCATTAATCTGCTGCTATAACAGCCTCTTCTCTTCTGAGAAGGCTTTAAACAAGATTTTGGAAGGTAGGTAGTAGGTTATGTCACAATTGTGTTGTTAATCTATGTTAGTAAAGTAAATTCATTTACGTGAAAATGTCACTTGAGATTACTGTCAGCACTTTAGCACAGCTAGGAGAGTCTTACCTGAGATAGGTCTCACTCGGACCTTGTAGCCCTGAATGGGTCCATCAGCCTCCTTCCATTTCATCTGCAGTCTGTCCTCAGACAGGACTGTCAGCTTAAGGCGACCTTGAAATGCACAGTGACAGAGGGGAGAAAACAAAAAATGTCAGGTTTGTGTGTGTGTGTGCATGTTGTCTAGTCAAGAATTTGGGGCAAGAGAAAGGGGAAAGAACATGACAGTTGCTAGCTTTTCAAATATCAAAGAAACAAGCTGTGAAACTTTCTACATTTCTCCTGTTGTCTAAGATGGCCTAACCCCTCTCACTTCCTTCTCCCCAAATCAAATCCGTCTCTTGTTTCGACTTCATCTCCATAATTTCCAGCAGGGGTTTCCCAACAAGCAGCGTCTTTCATGTTTCTATCCTCTCGCCCTCCATCCAGCTGCCCCTTCATCCATCAAAGCATGCCCTGTCCTCTCGTCTGGTATAGAAACAGGAACAGGACGCTGGATTGGAGCTACAGGGTCAAAGGTCATGTCAGAGGAACGTCACAGAGTTACAGTGTGGCAGGGTTTTGTATGTAATATGTGGCAGGGTAATAGATGGAGGGGAAGATGAGGGGGGAGGGGGAAAACGGAAGCAAAGAAGACAGAGGAGTGTAGACATGAACAGCATGAATCACAGAACTTTGTCTTCATCGCTTTTGTGGACGTATGACCTTCAGCACTCAACAGCATGCATGTATGTATGTATGTATGTATGCATGTGTGTGTGTCTGTGTATTTGGGTCAGGGCCCCTGGAAGGTCCTCATCTTCTTGGGTGCCTGGCAAAGGATCAGATAGGGTCTGATGGGGATTTAGGGAGACTGGGGTCAAGGTCTAACAGACCCACTAACAACAACAACTTTTCCAGACAGGCAGGCAGATACGCAGACAAGTACAGTGGCTGTGTTGTGCTCCCTGATTTGTGGGGTAAGAGCAGCTGGTTGTGGCTGTCATATTTTAGTTTAGCACAGAAATAATAAGCCCTTTGACTCTCTCTGATTGTTGCTTTTATGAAATGTGGTATAAAATAACCACTGTAATTAAAGAAATCCCCTAATTCTCAGCAGGTCATATTATTGAAAAGCACTGCACTCTGATATATTGTTCTTATAAACCAGCAGTAGAAAAAATTTAGAGCATATTACATATTTATTATTAATTAGTAATAGTCCCATTTTCATGATAATGAAATGTTATTTAATTACCTAGTAGTCCAGCATTGGTATCAGTATGAGTGCTTTATTAATATTTAAATGAACTCTTTCATGTATAAGAGTAATAAGCTTTGCACATTGTATTTTCCTCACATGAAATATGCAACAGTAAGATTGTGCACGTTTGCTAAGCTCACATTTGGCTTTGAAATGACAGTTATTTAGAATGAAGGACAAAGAAATATCTGCTTTATGGCAAACTAGTACAACTCTAAGTCATGAGCGACTGTAAACAACATAGTAAATGATTAGAGTATCAGGGTGTTGTATTAGGGTATTAAAAGTATTAGGCTGAAAAACAGACCATAGTGAATGGAGTTGCGTGTATCAAAATACATAAAATGATTAGCTTGTGTAAGATGTTATGTCACTGTGTATGTTAACGATATGGTAAAACATGTTATTTAGGGATACAGGTATGCGTTACATGTTAGCTAACAAGCATTTTGTCACCTAACAAAGAATAATTCTGCAAGAAGTTGTGAATCACTGTATCTCCGCAAATGCCTCTATATTGCAACACTTATGGTAAAAAGATGTTTTAATGATTCCCGTCCACTCTAAAGCCCCTTTCACACATGCAGTCTATCCCTGAAATGTTCAGGAACTTTTCCTGCATGGGGTCACGTGTGAATGGGAGCAGGGATGGATATTCTGGGAAATCTGTGCTGCCAATTTTCCACCTCAAGACCTAGTAACATTTCAGGGAAAATGCCGGTACGACTGTGTTGTGAATGAAAGCAGTAGCATTGCAGGAACAAGCACGTAAAGGGTTACATCCGTCTGACGAAAGGCGCTTTCACATGGGCGAGCGAACCAATCACAAGACTTGACGTGTGGGTGACATACTGCAAGTTGGGCAGTGCTTGGTTTTGGCTCATCTGTTTTCAACATGGCGGCCGTGTTACAAACCTTCTCAGAGTACTGCACTACACTAAAATATGTTTCTGGAAACATTTGAGGTGAGAAATAGGCAATGCAGTAACATAATCTAACATAATCATATTTGATCAGGACTGCCAAGTTTGAAAGTTTGATCTGAGCTTCGTGAGTTTCGCCCTCTTCTTCTGTTGAGTTTTATGGCGGTTGGCATCCATAAGTGTTGCATTACCACCAGTCAATTCCCGCACACACCCCTCACCTCTGCATACTCTCGTTAAATGTAATCATAGGGTTATAATTGTCATGGAAAGCACTTTACCTTGGCCATGGACCCCAGAGGACAGCAGCAGGACACTGAGCAGGAAACACAGCATTAGCAAAGATGATGATGATGATGAAGCTAGGAGGTGAGGAGACATGAGACAAGTGGAGCCTGGAAACATGAAAAATAATGTAATGAATATTTCAATATGATTATTATTATTTATGTATATTCAAATTATATTATATTACATATAAAATAGAGTCAATTGACTTTGCTGGTGTGTGAAAGCCAATTTCCAAGCAAAAATTACAAAAATTCACTTGTTCTACCTTCTCAAATGTCAAGATTTTCTTTGTGTTTTGCACTGGTGGTCTGACCAAATTTGACCAAAACGGGAATTTGAATGTTAGCTTATGGCAATTTGTACTATTTTTTGATATTTCATGAACCAAATCGAATTATTGATAATACAATCAGCAAATTAATTGATAATGAAAATAACTGTTAGTCCAGCCCTAATCTCAATAAAGTCCAATTATTCTGACTGACATTGTGATTTTGAATAAGTTTCTTGCCACCATAACAGGTGGCAAATACAATTCCATTTTGGTAAAAAGAAAAAAAACAACAACACAGTATTTGTAGAATTATGTGTTTTCTTTACTGGCACCAACAAAACGTTATCCGGTCACGCTTTCCCGTGGGAACACTTTTATGGCTCAGACTACTCAGTGTTCGTCCCCATGCAGACTTCACACAGCTAATGACACACACACAGGGCTGTAATATTAACAAACATGCAGTTCTTTAAAGAGGTCATAAAACTAACACGCCTCTGTCTGAGAGGGCCAACATTTAACAGTGTACACCAAATGCCTTCAGCTAATTTTGGATCCATTGACTTCTATTGTCTAATTACCTGCAGGTTATAAAATCATTCATGGGGGAGAATGTGTAAATCTAATACACATTCAACATAATTAGAATGTTTTGATGCTTTTTGACTTTTGATCCTTATTTACTTAGTGAAGATTTCATTTGCATTTGGGGGTCATGAATCAAAAGGTTTAAGGACAACAGCTCATTTTTGTATTTTAATTGGATTTTCAAAGCCTGACTCCAACAAAAAAGCTAAATGGACTATAACTTTAAAATACACAGGAGTGTGTGGGCAGGTGATCTTTAGAGAACAAAAGCAAAAACGCTGACATTTGGTCCTTGTGAATAACAACATTGTTCAGCAACACAAGCTGAACAAGGCCGCAATTAACTGCCCCCAGTAGCGCAGCTATTATACTGAAGTTCACAGACCTGCGACTGTGAGAGAACAAATCAAATCAGTAAAGTTCCTAAAGGCTAGTTAGGCCAACTGATACAGCCTCATGTGCAGTGTGTGACGAGACTATGTTGCTCTCTGTCTATGTTTTCCGATGCTTCACATGTGCCTGCTTGCCTGAATGTTGCCATGTCTGAATTATACTCGAGTCGTGTGTTGTGCATTCCTGCCTGCCTGTCACACGCAGAGGAAAAGATGGGTATTGTTATGCAATGCCGGTGGATCTGAAAAGTTTCCTCTTTGTCTGACCCCTTCTTCAATTTCTGGGTGTTTGCAATTTAGCAATAAAACAGCAGATACTTTTGGACTTAACTGCCTCTGCCAACCGCCACTGAGCTTTTGATTTTTTTGTGGAACCATACAAGTATAAGCAGTAGACATTTAAGTCCGGCTCATGCTAATTCGTAAAAGGAAAGTTATTTTAATTTACGTTAATTTTAATCGATAATAATTTAACACTGGCGAGTATTTTTTTTAATTATATAACCATATTTCCCTGAGAGATAGCAAATGAACCGTTGCCAAGCGACACAAGAAGCTATATTTGGTCTATAGCTTCTATATTTGGTCTAGTTTAGTTAACCTACCTGTGCCCAGGTAGTGTTTCTGTGGTCAGTGGCCCTTCCTCGGGTATTTTGCAACAGTTTCGAACAATGGACGGCAACAACAGTTTCTAAATGGGAGCCTGTTTCAGTCTCGACTTGCATAAGAGAAGACCACAAAAACGCTGCTTACCCTCAATGATACAGTTAGGTTTCCTCGCCCTCTCGGCGGCGCCAGGTAAGGTGTTACCTAGCTGTTAGGTGAGTCGGTCCAGGTTAACCCTTCAGAGCATTCCAGAGATGGGATGTCAACACGCACCAGTTCCGCTGAACTGTGCGGCCAGCTCCCCTCACCAGGTTGTATCGGAACTTCTCGGTGTGAAATCCGAGACTTATCTAAAGCAAGGCCCTCCTGCTGCTCCAGCATGGGCGTGGTGCTCCGGAGAAGGCTATAAAAGCTCTACAGAGCAAACAAGACCGGCAGGCATTAACTTTTTAATCACGCACAATACCGTCCTATGACAACTCGTCCCGTGCCATTTATAGGACGCAATAATTGTATGACTTAACTATCTCAGAACTAGGTGAGACATGAGGCTGTAGAGGTTTTTTTTTTGTTCAACATCAGCAATGTCTTTGAGAAAACACTGGTTTATCTCATTTTTCCTTGAAGACTGCATTGGTGTAGGCTTCCATGATTTCCAAAAGGCTGTGTTGGAACCTGACCATACTCTGAGGCTACACTACATGAGTCCAGGCTGGCAGGTCAACCAGGTGCAGGGCTGGCAATAAAGAAGTCATTTGTGTTTAACTTATGGCAGTGAGCAGAATCACAGGCAGTAATACTTCAAATTTGGAGGATTTTTCACGGGGACAAACAAAAGGAGTAAGAGTGTACACATTTCACTGCTCTTGAAAGTAGGAGTACTCAGTTAGCAGTGGATTAGATTGGAACCAGGCTTTAGGAGACCTGTGCTCCCTGTAGGACTACAGTTAATCTAGTTATGTCTAAATAAACTCAATTACGACAATGAGAGCTCATGTTTGCAGTGTATCTAGACTCATGAGTAAATGTAATCAAATGAATGGCCAGAAATGCAATAAAATCTTGAGTTGATAAGGAAAGAGGAGATATGACATGTTAAAATGTGCTACACATACGAACATTTGAAATGCAAAATATGAGTTTTTTTTCCCTTCTTCTACTTTATTTCTCAATGTATTGCAACAATGCTGCATTTTATAAAACAAAAAAAAAATTCAAAAACGTTTATTTCCTGATTGGCTTTAAACGCAAAAAGGGCAGCTACATAATGACTGACGCACAGTTGATTACACATAATTGTAATCAATCATAATGGCTTCTGAAAATGCTGTGGTATTAACAAGGCACATTAAGGTACAGTCATTTCACATCACTTTAAATAATGACTCATTAGATACCATTAACCAGCAATTTAAAAAAAAAAAAAGTGTCCGACCCTGCAATTTAAATTCAATGAAAGCCTCATTTTCAGTTAGCAGAGATAGCCTTTGAAGTAGTACATTTGATTGAAACTGACTATATTGTGACCTATTTCATTATTAGGACATACACCATAAAGTCTGATTCACAGGGCCTTTCTGTCACCAAACTTGACATCATTCTGACCTGATAACCTTTGTATAATGCTGCAACACACAAACAAAATGTCTATTTAACTCTTAGGACTTCATCTCTATTTAGAAGTCTTATTCATACAGCTTGATATCAGTTATTTTTTCACACTTGGGGCGTCAACTTACTTATAATTACATAAAGAAGACCTCTAGGGCTGAAACAGTTGATTAATAAAGTTGTCGATCTGAAAATTAATCTGCAACTATTTTGATCATTGATTAATCATTTAAATAAAATGCCAAACATTACCAAGGTCCAGCTTCTAAAATGTGAGGATGTGATGCTTTTCTTTGTTTTGTGTGATAGCAACTAAATATCTTTAACTAAATATCTTTAGGTAACTTTAGGAAATTGTGGTGGACATTTTTAATTTTATATACAAAATGATTATCTGAGAAAATAATATGCAGATTAATCAATAATGACAATAATGAGTTGCAGCCCTACAGATCATGTTGATGTATTCATATTAAATTGTGTTAGCTTTGATATCTGCCCAGAAGAAAAACAGCCAAGACATCTGCAAAAACAGGAATGTGAGCAACTATATTATAGAACTACTGTTAATCCAGGTTTATACATAAAAATAATTTAAAGATATCCTTTTCTTGGGAACCAGGTTGGCTACATACTTTAGGGAAAGAAGTCATGTAATCTGAAGTTGGATTACCACCGCTCAGTCTGCATTACAGGGATACCACGACACTTTAAGTCTAGTTGATTTTTCTCTACCAGACACTTGTAACCATAAGAAAGTTTCCACATTTGTCCTTCACTTTCCTGACAGCTTATACTGTAGATACCTGTGCCACTGGATTCACAGAATGCCATTACTGTTACAGATACATACATACAGTTTGTATATACTGTATAACAGAGTAAGAAAAATATTTCCACATGGTGACAAGTATATGGCAAAGAGAAATGACCCACTACAATTTAAGGTGTCAAAAAATATCCCTTTAAAGCTGTAATACTCTCTTTACATACATCATACTTTGTTGACACTTGCATGTATTAGCAACATTTTTGAAGCTCCCCTCAGGCAAAAGATCATAACTTGTGTCAAGTCCACAGGTAAAGTACAGCTCATAATGAAGACCTGACCTGGTCTGAACGCATGATCGGTGGAAGAAAAGAGCTGAAGAGAGAGGCTGTTTTTGGAAGCTCTTCTCTGATGACACTGTTGAAACAGTAGTAAGGAAGAGTAGTATGAGACAGTTGAGACCTCACTGGCCCATATCCTGTGATGTCAATGTAGAGTAATTTCTTGTTCCTCGTCTTCATCATTGTATTCATCAGCGGCTGAATCCTCTCTTTCGTCTCCGTTTTGCCGCAGTAATGGCAACTCAAGCTCTGGACTCTTACTATTGAGTTGCCTTAAAGAAGGGCCCTTATCTGAAAAACATCACAAAATCAACATTGTAAAATCATCATCACTTCTTAAAGTCCAGTCAGAAATGTGTTTTGCTTCTTGTTCCTTCACTTGGATGTTTGAGCTTCTGTGCAGAATGATGTGTAGTTTGGCACTAGAAGGCCCCGTAAATCGATGTTTGTATGACAATGAATTTGTGACATCACAACTTGTTTGTAAGCCAATCGTGGTCCAGTATGCAACTTACACAAGTATAATGTGGAAACTGTAAGCCTCCAGTGTACAGTCAGTGTGTTTACATGCACGTCAGTAACCAGGCTACAGTTGGCTTTCTCCACTGTCATGTAAACGAAAAACCTGGTTACCCTAATTGGAGTAAGGAATTAGAGAGACCTGATTTCCCCAAGCTGGATTTCTCCTTACCTTGCGAGGCAGCTGGATTCGCAAGATCACGACATCACAACGTCACAACATCACACAAGAATCCATCTTGTCAGGCTTCAAGTTATGTGCTTGTGTGACCAATCAGCGTTGCGAATCCAGCTGCCTCTCAAAGTAAGACGGTAATAGACAGATGGTTCATCCAATCACCTGACAAATATTTTATGAAAGTGCCTGCCCTTTTCCAAACAGTTTCCATGGATGACTTCTCAGATGATTCTGTGTAACAAACTATCTGGCGCATCAGGTTACATTTCTCCTTGAGAATGCAGATTTCGCTGCCACGTTTACGTGAACAAGGTGCTTTTTACAAGCACACGTGTGCATGACAAAAGACTGCAGACAGGAAAAGCATGACATTGCAAAAACTAATTGTAAAAGTATAATGAGCAACAAAAAAATGAACCCTTACTTTTGGAATAATATGTCTTTAGTCCCACATGCAATGAAATTCCACACAGACACACGATGAATCCCAGCCAATTAAGCACGCTCATTTTGTCTCCCATCAGAGCTGCTGCCAAAAGCAGAGTACACACCTCCTACAAGAAAAGAAGGCAATAAGAAGGAAGTAAGAAAGGGTGCATTAGATGGGTCTGAACAAGACACAAGCATTGTAGCTCCATGTGAGTGGAATGCTCAGACTTTGAAAGGTCAGCTACAAACAACAAAGCATGTTCAATTAGATTACAGCTGAGCCAGAAAACTTAAAACAAGGCGAAAGAGTCTGCTGAAAGTTCAAAATAAATAAATAAATAAAATACATTTATATTTAGAATTCCAAAGCAAACACAATAAACTCCCATATTAGACTCAGCTGAGTCACGTTCTGTAGCTTTTTGGCTTAGTTTGACTGGTTCAAGAAGAAGTTGATGTTGACTACAGACAGAATTTTAAAAGTACCTTAAAGATCCCTGATATGGATAAAGTGAGGCTAGAGGTTCGGGAGACTAGCAGGAACTCTGAGAAGCCCAAACCGAAGGCCAGCAAGCCGCCGATACTCAGTAAGAAGAGTGAATACAGGAGAGGCGAGAGCTCTGTCACCCGGAATAACTTCTCTGAGGTACTCAGACTCAACCCTGGAGACACACAGATGGGAGAGAATCAGGACAGAGATGTTTTTATTCCACACATTCTTCTTCCAACTAAGGTTACGCAGTTACAATTATGCTTCCATGGGTTGATTATAGGCAATTAATATTCCAGGTTTTTCAAGTCTAATTAATTGTAAGGCATTTATAAAGAGGTTTTACCAGAGAAAAACAGTACTTGGTACAGTAAATGATGCAACTAGCAGATAGATAGATATGGCAGTACCTCCACAGATGGATGTTCTGCCATATCTATCATTAGACTACAGATACCATTCAAAATAATGAGCTGTTTTTTATGCTCAGTGGGGCCACATGCTTCTAGATGGCTCTATATAATTGCTTTAATTATAGTGCTCACTGTATTATTTATTATTATTATTTTAATTGTAATGCTGTAGGGTTCATCCAATTTATATGTTCTTTAAGTGACAATGGATTTAAACCAATAAAGCATTGGAGCTTGACTGAGTCATGTGTATGCACCAGCCACAGGATGTCCTCATTAATCAAGTGTGTCCTAATGTGCTGATAAATCTCCAAACGCCTGCAGTCTTTAACGGCCACTTGGGACACTGTGGCAGTTAGAAATCTGCCCCACAAGTATGTACTCTACTACTCATAAATACCTCAAGTGTGAGTATTGGGAAAGACTAAGACAAACTAGTTTTATGAGGAGAATGAGTCTGTAAAGAGGGTCTATGACATCTAACCACAGCCAAAGACAAAACAACAACAACTACTACTACTAGATCTCACCTTCATTGTACAGGAAGAGGGGAAAAAGGCCGAGGAACATGATAGGTTGTAGGTGGTACATGGCATCTATTGGGTTCTGAAGACCTGGAGGAATTGGGTAAAAACTATTTAAAAATCAATTTCTTAGAGATATGGAAAAAAAAAAAATTACGAATTTACATGTACTGAATAATCATGCTATATTGTAATTCTTGTCTGATTTGTTTCTTAGCTGTGTGTTGATTACACCGTTTTCATATTAAACAACATATTCAGAATTTTTCATTTGTACTCTGTAAGGCTTCTTTCAAAGCTCTACTCATCTATTAATTCCTTCAAGGTAGATTGCCAAGCATGCAGGAATGTTGCATGCATTTTCATAATTTTTTATTTCTATTCAACAATACCTCTTTCAAATGTTTCACAGGAAGTGATTTGTTCGTCAATTTACCTATCTCAATTCATTTAGGGTGGACTGCTGCGGGTGTATTGCAAAATGTGGGGAAAACCTCATGTCTAGACAGCACGCGTGTCAGACCAATTTTTTTACAGGCACGTCACACGCGTGAAATCTATGCAGCTGTCTGCACCTGCTCCGTGCAGGCTCGCGTCTCACAGGCATAACTGTGACCTGAAGCGCTCATTTATGCATCAAGTCTATTTTCCTCTGTTTTACTCAACACTGTACTTGAACGCGTCCAGTGTAGACACATAGAGCACTCACTGCTGCTGCTTCTCTGCTGACATGCTGCTCACGCTACCCTTTCACACACAGCATAATAGTCACAGCTGAATTAATGTTGATGTTTAATGTGGATGTTTAATGTGGATGTTTACATCCCCCATCCCCTCCAGCTGAGCAACTATAATAGTGCTGCTCCACAACACTGACCCAGCTCTGCTTTCTGCATGAGGACCTGAGTGAGGGTCCAGCGGATCCCCCCTATAAAGGATGCCAGGAGCACCATGGTGAAGCCCTCCAGGTTGAACTGGGTCGACTCGAATGTAAACATGAACAGACCGCAGGAGATCAGCAGGACCACCAGAATCAGGAATGGGTTCTGGTCAGAGTGAGAGAGAGAGAGACATTGAGAAACAGCAGCAGAGAAAGAGTGGAAGATTAGAAAATGAGAAAAAACAAATGGGGAAGGCATGGGATGGGAGAGAAAACTAGAAGAGAAATACAGATAAATATACAAATAAAGCAAGACAAAAAACTAAGTGGAAAACATTGATTATAGGGCAAGATGTATCATTAGTCCCCTGCACTTTCTGATCTACGCTCACTATGACATTACTTCTGCATTAAATATATTTTATAAATCCCAGGAGATTCCTGTAGCCTGTAGTGATAACATAAAGGTTTGAAGAAATACAACACTTCAATATTTGTACCTATCTGTGCACAGTTTTAATTTAGAGTGAGATAAGTGAGGGTAAAATTAATTTTATTGACCATGATAAGAACACAGCAGGGAGCTGATTTAAACAGATGTGTTTAAAGAAGCAAAGCTTTTTGAATGCAGTTTCACTGCCGCTAATGCAGCAAATAAATCTGATTAAAAACTTTCACTTCCTCTGTTATTTCCTCAAAGATTCTGAACTGTCTGTCCTTTTTGTATGACTGTGACATCCAGTGAACACAGCAAAAAACATTTCCTCTTGAGTGCACATAGCATTAACTAATACTCAATCATCCTTTGATTAACATGATTCCCACTAAAGATGGAAAAAATGGTCACTCACTGGCTCCTCTAGTTTAAAGACGAGAGAGAAAAAGAGGATGAAGAGCACTGCTGAAGACTTGGTCATGGTGTACCTTGAATGACACAAAACAAAACCCACACATTAGGATGGAATAGCCCAATAATGAGTAAATGTAATACTGATAAGACTGATAGACAGCTACTCACAGGACCCAAATATACACAGACTTACAAGCTAATGGTGATGAAGAGGAAACTCCAGTTGGAAAGACCAATATCCAGTGCTGTTGCCAAGGCTGGGTGAGAGAGATAGGGCTTTTAGGGGCAAATACCTTGCAATGAATAATGTTTGTGTATCACTACGTAGTAACCTTCGATTGTGAATAAGAAGCAAGACATGAATCATCAGAGATTGAGTGATTAGATTAGACACAACGTTCCTGATGCAAATGTGTTTCCCAACAAACTCACTTTAGCATGTTTAGTAAAGAAATTATAATAATTTGAATCTCTGTGGTTTGATCATCTTTACGATAATGTCACTTGTTTGTAGCCCTGATCATGAATCAGATGCTGTTATGGTCATTATACTATCATTGTCAAATCAAAATGATCTCTTTAATTCTTAATATCAATTTAAAAAGTGTTTTAAATCTTTTGCATGGAGGCAAAACTACAAGTGTCTTTAGCATAAAGAAGCACACTGGATAGATCAGAGAAATGCACCTCTTACTTAGAGGTTGTCTGCATAGGAATAATTGGGAGTGTGATAGTATATCAAAAGGCGAAGGCTGTATTTCGTAATAGTTCCCATTTACTTGAAAAACAGTAAAATAATAATAATAATAATAATAATAATAATAATAATAATTTAAAGCTTTAAGCTGGCGAACTGATATTTTGATGTGTAAATTGAATACTGGCTTTTTTCTGTTACTGATTAAAGACCAAAGAACTTTGGTAATCCAATCCAGTTTGTGTAAAGTGTTTGCACAATTTAAAAAAAATGATGATGTGACATACAAGGAAAATTTGCTGATCCATGATGGTTAATTGGTGTGTTAATTGGTTTATTAAAATCTATCTAGACCTGCCAACCCTGGACCAAGTGGATGAGTACCACTTTGGCGACCGAGATGCATCAGATGCAAATCGCTGCTATTCACACATAATACATCATTTGCATACATACGCATAACAGTACATCGTTTGCATACATGCAGCAGTCAAACAAACAAAAAAGTAAGGGATGCACTGATATGAAAATTCTTCATACCATTAACAGATTGTTTACAAAAATATCTGCAGATGCCAATACTGTTAGTTGGTCTTTATGCCTGTTTGTCCATTTGTCTTTCACCTGCTGAAACACAGCTTACCAAGGAACACAATTTCACTGAAGCTACACACTAACCTACTACTACTGCTGCATTTACATAGTTTCTACTGTTTACACCTCCACAATAATCAAACTTTAAGCCAATTTGACTTTTGAAATAATGATTTTCAGCTAATTTGAAAAGATGATGACAATGTAGCTGTAAAACCCAAACCAGCCTAAACAGACTATTTTGTGGCTATGGTGAAATAAATATTTTAGAGCTGGTTAATACAACAGTTCTCATTATAAGTAGGCTATTACTTCATGGTATGATGACCTAATAACAATACAGGCTGAATATGATCATGGCTGTTGAAACATCCCTCCCTACATATTAGATTTCATTTGCAATGGAGGGTGTTTCCTTTCCTTGAAATTTAGGGTAGGCAAAATTATAGGCTACAGTGTCAACAGACACACACACGCGCACACACACACCTAGCAGGCCACAGGCCCATTCCTCCTTTTACACACACACACACAGATAACTTTCTAGGTAACATTATTTCTGCAGCACGTGCACTCAGTTTTTTTTCATCATGCCATGATCTGCTCCTCTCATTATGGTTACGGGTTTGGCTGCAATAATAATTATGAATACAGTACTATGAAATGTCACGTTTAACAATCTGCAACTCACAGTAATATAAGTTAACGTTACTTTGCCAACTTAACCCTCCTATTGTGTTCGAAAAGGGTGACCTGTGTTTGAATTCATTAACAAGCACAGTAAAATGTTTTATCTGCTAAGTGACTTATTATTCCTCCACATATATATATATAAATAAGTGTGTGTATATATATATATATATATATATATATATATATATATATATATATATATATATATATATATATATATATATACACACACACATACACACACTTATTTGATTTTACATACCTTAGACCACATTTAGACCAAATTGTTTTTAGTTTAAAATAGGCACAAGTTGTCTATTTTATTGCTTATGATGCACAGAACAGGTAAAAAAGGCTATGAGATGATCTGATTAACAAAATAATTCCCAAAATAAACTTGTTTGTATTTTCTTATATGTTAAAATGAGCAATTATCTGTTGTGTTACGGGTCAAAATTGACCACATATACTTCCCTATGAAAAAAGGAGAAAAGTCAATTTAATTCCCAAAAACAACATTTTATATTGGTCAATCACACAACAAGTGTCATCTGCGGCATGGTGTGTGTGCGTGCGTGTGTGTGTGTGTGCCTGCATGTATGCATGCTATGCCAGGTGTGTGGTGAGATGTGAAAAATAAAGCGTGAGAAAGTCACAGCCTATATACTGCTATATAGCTGGGGGACAGGAGGTGTGTGTGTGTGTGCGTGCGTGTGTGTGTGTGCCTGCATGTATGCATGCTATGCCAGGTGTGTGGTGAGATGTGAAAAATAAAGCGTGAGAAAGTCACAGCCTATATACTGCTATACAGCTGGGGGACAGAAGGTGTGTGTGTGTGTGTGTGTGTGTGTGTGTGATCATATTTGCTGCGTGCCACTCTACAATTGAATTCAAGTCAATACGCTTTCTTGGCATGAACTTTTATTATTATTACACAATATTATTATTATTGGATTTTATTACTATTATTTTTGTTTTGTTGTAATTTTTGTTATTCATGATGGTTTGGCAACATTTACTATGTATTTCTCTGCATAAACAATCCATATTTACTACTGGGTCAAATTTGACCCATAACACAACAGATGTAACTTTTTTTTATAGGCATTAAAAAAAAAAGAAAAATGAATGTGTTTTATTGTATTCAGTAGGCCATTGTAGAGGATTTAATGAAGCCTTGTTTTGATCAGAAAAAAAAGTATATTTCACACATCTAAACTTGAAAACAGGTCAAATTTGACCTGAACACAACAGCAGTGTTAAATGTCTGGGGAACAAGCAAGCTAGCTTGCAAGTTACGTAACGTTATTAACGTTAAATATTTTCCCATGGTTGGCAGGCTGCATTAACTTAAGTTAATTCAATTCACAATTTCAACTTTCCACATCCACCCCAGTCTGTTTACCTTTGCAAAGGAGTTAAAAGAACCGTCCTCACTTGAGGAACCAGCCAGCCAGAGTGAGGAGGGGGAACAAGAGGGATAAAATCAATGTTGTTGTTGATTTGCAGTCTCTTGAATTGACGTTGCTCATTTGTCAATCATGATTATCTCTGCTTGATATCTGGGTGAAGGCAGGGGGAATGAATCTGGCACTGTAATTGGTCAAACTCTTCTCCTTTTGCTTTTTGGGAGGCTAGACGCTGCTGCCTCTTGCTGTTAGACTTGAGTGCTGCACGTGCAGAATTGAACTCACAGGCTTTTTGTGTAGTTTAGAGTGACAAATCATACCTGCGTACTTTGATGTCAAATTGCATACAGGTTGGCAGGTCAGTCTTTAACTTCCCACTTAGGTGTGATGTAATGCATGTAACATGGACTTTAGTCAATGTTTTCTTCTCCGAAAACTCAATCAGACAGTGAACATGATAAGCACTGACTATCAGTCCTGCTGTGAATACTTTGTACTTCCATGTGAACAGTTGGTTAAAACTCTCAAGGGCCAAAATCTCACCTGTGGGAGCCACTTTATGGAGGTAATCTGTCCAGCTCAGAATGATGCGGGGTTTTCCTGTCCAGCACTGCATGGCCCATCGTGTCAGGGCCGACAGGCAAAAGTTGAGGGTGAGATGAACTAACGTCATGAAGAGGGGATAGTGGAAGCCCTGAGAGAAAGAAACAGACATGGTCATCTAGATCCTAGTGGAGGTGGGTTGTCACCCAGTGTCTCAGAGACCCTGAGATACTGGAAGACACTATATGGTGTAACCTGTGTCCCAAGACAACAAAAGCAGAAATGCAGCTTTGATGATTTTCATTACTGATCTGAAATAAAAGCAGACATTTCCTGTGAAGGGTAACAGTAACAGTCCCTTACCTTCATTAGCCATTTGTTGTAGAAAGTGATGCCTATTGAGAAGACATAGTAGAAGAGAACTAATCCTGCAGTGCGAAACGCCCTGCAAATGAACTGGACTGGGCACGCCATACAGGGCTGCCAGTATCAGCTGTCCAGTGCAGACAGCTACTGTAGAAAGGTCATCTCCAAACTCAATCTGCACTCCTTCCTAACACCCATAGGTGATTTCTTTAAGGAGAGGAAGAGACAGCGTGTGGAAGTGAAAAAAGGAGAAGGTGGGGAGAGGCAAACCAGGTTAGAATTTGGTTGCATTTGTGTATAAGAACGCTACAGCTGAAGAAGCACATAGTTATCAGAGTTGAAAATAACAATGACTGCTACTGTCAGCTAGCGGTTAAGCCAGTGCTAAAACACATAATGCTATGTTAGCCATACTTAGTAAACACATTATTAAACAGGAACTGAGTTACCGTTTGTTCACTGTTGTTTATATAGACAGCGTCGGCTAATATTTGTAGCTCACAAGTACAGTAGCTGAAGAAACAGTGACACTCACCATAGGTTTGTGTGGCTAAGTTCCAATACTGGCTAACTGTAACGTTACCCCATTAAGTAGTTGACATTATTGTGGACGTAGGTTAACTTATTAGCTAGTATATGCGATAATAAACCAACAGCTCATTCCCCGAGCTTTAAACACCATCACTCTGCAACTGGTGACGGACTAAGTTACACATCTCCACCCGGGACGTGTCATTTTCACACGGCGACACCAATATACTGAACTCTATCGATCAGTCTGTCCGGTGTCAGTGTTTGTTAGACATCTACAAGTCAAAAGCATTATCACTGAAGACCTCTGTCGAATCAGTGGGAATCATTCCTTAATTCAGCATCCACATAAACCACCGATAAGCAGTATGATTTCATTAATGTTTGACTTTTCTGGTTTGGTTGTCATTGCTCGCTACCAAACCTCATGGATTAATTTATTTCACTTAATTAGTACACACAAAGCGCAAACAATCAAATGGAAATATGGGTTAACTAGTTTATACACACGTGGACGTAGATCACTTAATTTACAGTTTAGCTAGTTAGGTGGTGATTTACAGACGTCACCGTTTTTGAATGAAGTTTGGTCTCACTGTGTCTCCAAACATTGTCAGAAGCTCACAAAACAGAAAGAAACAAGAAAATTGAAACCTACCGTCTGGCATGTTGACTGTGGATGAATAAAAACTTTGCAGTGTAACGGGGACCGGTGGGGGGAAATAACCACCAGGGGCAGTATTTTTAAATACGGTAGTCTTGTTCTCACCAAATCACTTCCACAGTCAAAGGAAGCAGCGCCGGTGAAGTCGACAGAAACGACGGATTGTTGTGTTGTGATTCCGCGCTGAACTTCTAGGTAACGTTATTTGCTTGACATGCTTTAACTACACAGTGTAACACAGCTATTGTAATGTTAACACATGTGCTGCTGCCCGGTGGCAAGCTGGGTGAAACGCCCCTTGTAAGTTAAAACCGTATCCGTGCGTTTTCCTGCAGAATGGCGGATGAGGAAGACGAGCTGGACGAGCAGGAGCTGGAGGACGGCTCCGGCGGGGCGGATGTCTGCCACGGGAGGAGAAAGAGGCTTTTCTCCAAGGAGCTCCGCTGTATGATGTACGGCTTTGGAGACGACCAGAACCCGTATACGGAGTCTGTGGACATCCTGGAGGATCTGGTGATCGAGTTTATCACGGAAATGACCCACAAAGCCATGTCCATCGGACGCCAGGGCCGCGTCCAGGTGGAGGACATCGTTTTCCTCATTCGCAAGGACCCCAGGAAGTTCGCCAGGGTCAAAGACCTGCTGACCATGAACGAGGAGTTGAAGAGAGCCCGGAAAGCTTTCGATGAGGCAAATTACGGCTCTTAAACTCCCCTTAGAACACCTTTTTTTACTCAAGACGTCTTCATTAAATTTTTATTTCGGGTTATTTCTTTAATTTTCTTTAAATTTCTTTAATTTTCTTTTACTGTTCATTCATTGACTGTGTAAACTCTGTAAACGTTTGTGCAGACTTTGCGTTTTTGAAACACGTAATTCACATCATTTTCCGTATGAGCAATGACAGTGTTGTACAGTGACCTGATTTTGCTGTCTTGGACTGTTTAAATAAAGTAATTTACATATTGTTTTACCAATATACTCAGTTGATTATTTAAATGGAGCACCAGCATTCCCAGAAGAGATTCATATCAAAATGGCAGTATCATATTGCACCTTTTTGTGTTTTCAAAACAGCCAACACACTTGCAGTGTCCTTGTCAAACCATAGCCCTTAAAATGACCCCTGAAAATGTGCACTGATGTAACATGTATGTAATCCTGCTGGGATTATTGAGGCCTCTGACATGTTTTTAAGACACTGTAAGAGTCTGAACGCTCAGCACAAAATTTGGCGATAAAGACAAAAATGGCTGTGGTTCAAACAAAATGGACAAAAAAAAAAAGAAACAAACATTTTATTGATATTCCTCAAAACAAAATTTTACACAGACCATAAATATGATAGACCGACTACAAGTGAGCATGTGTTAGTTCATTTATTCTGTTCAAGCAAATTGCTTCTTTGTACAGTGAAGTGGTTGAATTAATTGGTCTAAGCAGCAGGTAACAGGCTGCCGTTCTGTCTAGACTATATCTAGATCTGATCTTTACCAGCAGGAGGGTCGCTGATGACATGTTATGCCATGAATACCGCAAAAGGTGTGTGCAGTGAAATTCCCCATTGTAGCCTTGCCGTCCTGTCACGGGGTACAGTTTCAGCGCAGCATCCGTGGGCTTTCTGCAATCACAATCGAACTGGGGAAGAGTGTAGCCCAGCCAGCGACCCCCCCCAATCACCAGGTGCCCTAGCTGTCTGTTGAGGATGTCTATAAGGATGGAGAAGAGAGGCAGGTGGACAGGAGGGAGGATTTGAGTGGGTCAATGGGGGTGTCAGATGTGTTCAGAATGGGGGTTTACAGGGGGGGAGGAGGAATGTCCATGAGTCTTTCTGGTTTTACTGCACATTCTCCATCATCTTGAGGAATTCTGGAAAAGATAGGAAAGATGGGGCTGTGTTACTGAGATGCAACATATCAGTGACCATCAGCAGCAGCACATGTCATTATTATCCCGGCTAAAATGATCTGTACCCTACAAGCTGTGTTTTTGACAGGAGTAGTTCAACTGAAGCTTGCAAATGATACCTGAAAAAATCAGTTGTCATTTGATAGTAGATGAAGCATAGAGGCTAAAAACAATTGAATCACTTATAAAATATATAAAAACAAACTAAAACCCACTACTAGCCAACCTATGATATGGACACAGCAGAGCAGGAATATTCTCTGGCTGCTATAAGATTTAAAAATTATTTAAAGTGTTTTTTTTTCATTGAATCCATCGTTACTGCAAATTCTGTAGGCTGAGGAGTGCCACATACACGCCCCCAAGTCCCTTATCGGGTTATTTATTAACTGGAAAAACAAAGTTGTTATACTAACCTAACGTTCATCATCATCATCATCATCATCATCATCATCGTCATCATTCACATACCGTCAAAGTCCAGCATGCCGTCGGCGTTCTTGTCTCCGTCCTTCAACAGCTCATCAATCTCATCCTCTGTGATGGCCTCCCCGGAGCTGCGGATGATGAGGGCGAACTCCTCTCTGTCGATGTAGCCGTCGCCGTTTCTGCGCAAAAAGAAGTATATAGGATTTCATAATAAACGCATGCAGATAGATAGAAAAACTAACATTAGAAAACAGTTTGGCACACTATGTGGCCCACGCTGTGTGCAGTAACAGTGTAAACGTACTTGTCGAACACACGGAAGCACTCTGCCAACTCTTCCTCGCTCTTGCCGGCCTGGTCCTCCTTTAGCAGCCTCACCATCATGACCAAGAACTCCTCGAAGTCGATGGTACCGCTACCTGAGAGTGAAAAGAAGCCATGCAATTGATTAACAATGACCAGCCCTTCCAAAGGCCCAAAGTCCTGCGCTCCTTGTGGGACACGACAATGACCTCGTCTTTGCGCACAGTTTTACGCATGAACCATAGTGAGCCCAGTTTAGAAATGGTCTATATAATGTAATGACCTGTGAAATTTAAAGCAAAATTTTCAATAAAGACAATAATGTCTTGTTTTGGAAATAGGTTCATGCTGGTGCGGCATTTAAGATCAGTGCGCATCTATGCGCCTAAACCTCCTCTAACCAACATCTAATTACATCACATCACATCACATCACATCACATATGATGTTAGATAGAGGTACTGGACTCTTTGTGCTGATGTGTGTGATACCTATAAAGTGCGCTGTGCTTATGCGTAAAAATACAAATGAATGCGCACAGTAGACCTACTGTGTTGCTGTCTGATATACACTGTATTGTTCGTTGCTCACCGTCCTCATCGACCTCCTCGATGATCTCATCCAACTCCTCTCTTGTCGGGTTTTGGCCCAGCATCCTCATCACGGTACCCAACTCCTTGGTGCTGATATCACCGCCACCGTCGGTGTCGAACATGTCAAAGGCGGCCTTGAACTCTGGAGAAAGAACATGATTTTTCACTCGAAAGTTGGCCAAATGTCTTTGTAGGAGCAGTAATTCATTGCAGTAGGACTTTTACGCTACATCCTAAAATAAGCATCTGTATCATATAAAGGTTGCAAAACAGAGAAATGAGCCTTTGTGTGGATCATTGAAGAAACACATTGTGGCAGTATGCTTATCATCCCTCTGCTCCCTAAAATCCAATTAGTGGAGCTGATTCCACCCAGAGGATCTGAAACTATCTGCCTTTTTTCTGAAGGAGCTCATTCTGACAGGAAAATATAGGTGAAATTGGATGACTCATTTCATATTTATATTTAGATGGGTGATGGTTGCAAACAACAACCCCCCTTAAGATCGGATTGGTACCTATAACCAGCTCCTGTACATTACTAGTACCTGGATACAGTAACGACATAGTAACGCGTTACTGTAGTCTGTACTCACCAGCCAGCATTTCCTCGCTCAGGTAGGAGCGGGCCTCTTGTTGCGCGTCAGTCTGGAAGAAAACAGGGGCCACTTTGTCACTTCATCAGTCACTACAGGCCTCATTTCGGTTTCGTTGACTATTCAAATTAAAACCCTGTAGATTGAACCTCGCCTGTTTGTTTAATTGGCTATGGTATTCGGGCCAAACTGTGCTACGATAGACGGCAGCAAGTTCAAAGACACATATGTTCATTTTAAAAAGAATATTACAAAAAACATGATGGCAGAGTAAAAAATGCCATTACGCACAGTAGGTGTTTTTTTTTCTAACACGGATATTCTAGACATAGGCCTATTATATTGTATATTTTTAATTATTGTATGATTTCTTGTTTATGATAATGACACGTGGTGAAGGATATAGTGTATGCGTCTCAAAAGGAATGTTGAGCTTGGTGAAAATTAGCTCGACTATTTCAGGCTCAACACATTAGGCTCGCTGTATATGGCCCGCAGACATCCAATCCCTGGGAATTTGTCGCCTAAGCAGAATCCGCACCTTACCAGCTGCGACCCACCCTGCTCCCCCATCAGCACCACATTCTAACTACAAGAATTAATAATATCCGCACTAGATAACTGGTGAAGATATACATTTTATATATTTAGTAAAAAATTCCAATAAAATGCAAAAAAGTCGGCCAATGTGTCATCTAAAAATGTACCAAAAAACAACAACTAACAGATAAACATATAAACCTCATCTACAGACAGAAACATGCTTCTCAACAACTCAGACTTAGACTTTCACATGCTTTTATTACTTAAAAATCACTAAAATTGCACCTTTCTTCATGGGTTAATAACTAATAATGGCTGGTTGACTGATCAACTTGAAATATTTCAACGGGTCATTTTGCACAATTGATTAGTCTTACCATGTTTGTGGGTTAGATTTTCCCCCTAAATATCCAAGGAAAAAAAGCCCAAAGGAGTGGTCAATCCGTGTGCACCCCAACAGAGAGACTAGACGTCAAGTGAAGGTTCAGACACACTTTAAACGGGACAGCCAGGTCCCGCCCCCTGGCTCTCACAGGCCTCCAGATTTAGTATCCTGAACTTTTAGGGTTCTGGGGCCAAGGCAAGCCAATCACACTTTGGAGGAGAAAGCTCTTGTTTCTTGAAGTTGCAGGGCTGCGAATGTAAAAGAAGCAAAGCCAGGGTTTTTGGCACTTTTGTGATCTAGGTCAAGGTACAAATGAATCTACATGAAAAGAGTGTAGATGCAAAAGGAATAATGTAAAGATGCAGAGAGTATTTTAATGTGTCTGTCACCTGGTTTGTTAAAACTATCAGAGGTAGGATGTGAGCGAGAACTGTGACATACTGTAAAATAATTCATACTGAAACAGTAGAACACAGACTACTCTACAGAAGCCTTCAGTTGTGATCTCCCAAGGTAATTACTAAAATTTAAAAAGAAACAAACAGTGAAACTACAGATCTTGTGGTACATGAATGCACACTATTTAGACCTTGTAAACATAAGACAGTGGACAAGGAGGGGGAGCCACAGATTTTAAAGTAGGTTACGGGTTTTGTGATGATGGTGTTTCAATCTGGGTGTGAAACTCAAAACCGGGAGAAAAATGCTGCGGCGCTGGCCCCCATCTCACCCAACTCTCAGACCCCCACCCTCTGTCTCCTCCCCTTTAGCTGTGCCCTGAATAGCAGGCAGATTTCAGGATGAGTGGCACAGGCACGACACCGGTGCCACGTCGCCTGATAAACACAACCTGGTGCTCCTTATATGGCAGGCGGTTCCTGAAGGGAGGGCCTGAGAGGTGGGAGAAAGGGATAGGAAGGACGTGATGCTGAGGAGAGAGCGGCCATGAAGAAATGGGAAGGATGTTGTTTTCTTTAAAGGTGGTGGGGGGCTGCAGGCTATACCCAGAGGGAAACCTGCGTTTTCCAACGAGAGAGGGAGAATTAGTTCATCTGCTCCGACTGCATGTCTCGAGCCTGGCGACAACTTGCTCGGCTTCACCTCTCACACTGGAGCTGAGCCACTTGGGGGGATTGATTTCTGTGCTGGGAGACCGCTGCCTGAAGATCAGTGACAGAGAGTTATGACAGACTTAGGTAGAGAACAAATTGGAAAAGATCAATTTAAACCAGATAACTGAACATCTCTTCTTCAGATATGAGACGTTTCTATTGTTGAATGTGAAAGAGATTTTGGTATAAGGCATCATGTTCAGTACCAGTCAAAAGTTTGGACACACTTTCTCATTCAAGGGAATGGGGGAAAAAAGAGATGTCTCCAAACTTTTGACTGTTACTGTATGTATGCAAATAGAGGTATCTCTGAAGTCCAGTGATGAAGCAATTTGGAGTTGAGATCTGGAATAGTGAGATAAGGCAAATTGTAGTTAAACAAACGTGTGTGTGTGGTTATCGGTGGTGTAGAAAGTGTGCATGAGGAGCTGGTGTATATAAGAGCTGCGGCTCTTGAGCATGTGATTGCGTGTCGTGTGTGATGACTCAGTGTGCGGTCGTGAATGTGTGTTTATGTGTGTGTGTTTCTAAAAAAAAATTGTAATGCCAGGCAGACAGTGGTCATCTAGAAGTCCCAGAAAGGCCATTGACAGATAAAAAAGAAGAGCAAAAGAGACAGGAATCAGACTGGTCAGGCATACAAGGCAGAATAATTTGCAAAGATGAACAATGAGCAGGAGAAGAAAGTTGATTTATTTAGAAATCACAGAACAGGGTGGAGGAGAGATACAATTTGGAGCAGGAGGAGGAGGAGGAGGAGGAGGGTGGGGGTAAAGCTAGTACGTGGTGTAGTGTTTCTGGAGAACCAGCAGCTGCCAAGGGACAGCTGGGTGGCCGGCGTAAGGAGGTGGCTGGGGGAAAGTGCCTTCGTCTTAAAAGGTTTGAACGGATATTTATAGATATCCTCACCATATAAGAAGGGGAAGGGGGTACGGGTGAAGGCATTCTTCACCTTCTATCCATTTTGACATCTCAAAAAGTACATCACATTCATAATTGTAGAGGGATTTATAGCAGATTTCCATCACCCTTATATTTTTTTCTCTCTCTGAACTCTGGGAGGAAGTCAGAGGAAGTGTCACCAAGGAATGTAGAGCTGGTCTCATTACTGGACGTTCTCCATCATCTTCAGAAACTCTGGAGGGAGAAAGAGAGGGCAACAGCCGATCAACCAACCCACCACCGATCCATCACAGTGTATAGAAACTCTTTATGTGAGGTTATAGAGTTCAAGTCACGTCGAGACACTTGAGAAGATGTGACTGCAAGGCATAATCTGTTTTTATTCCAGTCACTGAATATCAACTTGTTTCAACTAAAATTTTAAATATATCTTTGTCTGCTCACTGTATGCGCTCATAGACTCATCCATGTGTTTAAATGCTTTATGTACATAAAAACTTTACCCATGTGTGTGTAGATTTGTGACAGTATAAACTAATTTAGCGAGGAAACATAATCGTTCTACCTTTTAACAACACAACAAGATTTAGGTCACTCTTAAATGGTGGAGAGATTGAGATTTGATGGATTTACCCTCCACTCCATGCCTTCATGAAACTACAGGTGTGTTGTATTTACATTAACCAAAATCATTTTCATTTACAAGGACAAAAGAGCCTGTAAATGAAAGGAATAATTTGATATTTTGGGAAATAAAATTATTTGCTTTTTTGCAGAGATTTAGATGAGAAGATTGATACCACCCACACAACACAAGAGTTCATTGCAGACTGTGCATCTGAGGATCAAATTAGAAATGCATTTTACACTTCTGCTCAATATATAGATGACACCACCTTTCCTCATAAAAAATATTGGTAATGCTTTAGATTAAAACCAGCAATGCACAGCATAATTATTCCCAATCAGTGTCATTTTTAAAAAGTGTTAACAAAATATTATATTCCTTTGGGCTGTAATTGGGCTAAACAAGTGAAAATATATGTTTTTGTCTCCCTCAGACAAATATAATAAACCTTTTGAAAAATGCTTTCATGGATCACAGGAATGAAAATCTCCTCTCATTCATGTGGCTTAATCTTACCATCAAAATCGATCTTTCCGTCTTTGTTTGTGTCAGATTCCCCAAACATCTCATCAATATCTTCTTCTACGACTGGTTCTCCAGTGAGATGGAGTATGTCTCCAAACTCCTCCCGGTCGATGAAACCGTCTCCGTTCCTGTGGAGCAATATCAAAGTCACAGTGTGAAAACTAACACCTGCTCTTTTACATCACCACACTAACACGCATTGCGGTTCAATAAAAGGTCAGCTTTATTTTCATCAATACTTCTATATTCTAGCCACCAAACTGTGGCTTGTGTCATAATTAGAGGTTGATCAATACTGGATTATGAGGCCAATACTGAAAGCAGGGGTTGAAAAATCCAGTAACATTATATTGGCAGATATACATTTTTAGCCATACTAGTGGCATAGTTACAAGAATAGCAATGTCGGTCGGTCTGCCACTTTGGACAGACTGAAATATCTATATAACTATTGGATGGACTGCTGTGAAATTTAGTACAGATATCCATGGCGGCCAGAGAATATAATGTGTTCTTTCTGGTGAAATGTTTTACTACTAACTACTAACTACTGGATAGATGGCCATGAGATATGGTACACATTCATGTCATCCTTAAGATAAATTGTAATAACTTTGGTAATCCCTTAATTAATCATCTACCGCCATCATCAGGTCAATATGTCAATTTGTACAATACTTCAGTTTATAATTAAATACTCGCAAAACTGATGACATTTCTATCAGCCACAGCTGTACTTTGTGTTTAGCGCCAATTAGCAATTGTTAGCATGCTAACACGCTAAACTTATATGGTGGCAGGATTGGCATCAGTCATTGTTAGCATGTTAGCAAACACCGCTCTACCTAATTACAGTTTCACAGAGCTACTGGCGTGGCTGTAGACCTGTACGCTTGTTTCTACTATTGTTCCTTCCTATAATATGTATAACAGAAACAAACATTTTCCATATGGATATAGATTTTACAGTTAAAAATAAACGTCTCAAAAAACACGTGCTCTCTGGTGGACAAACAATGGAATGGCAACACAGTTTCTAAATGACCTCAATCATATCTTTGGCTTTTCTGTATTTAATTTTTTTGTGAATTATCAGCCAGCGTATACGGCGATAAGATTTATCTGTAATAAGGGGCTACTGATAAATGTCCAGCAAGTCCAACTGATGAATGTCCAGTAAGTCCAATATTCACTCTCCTTTTAGCCCTGTTTTGGTTTCTGCTTACTCCTGATGGAAATATCTGGCTCTTTAGCTGCTAAATGCTCCGCTATGTTGTTGTGTGCCCTTTGGTGCTTGACAGGTAGTGTACAGTTGGCCTGCTGCTGCTGGAAGTGAATGAGAATGCTGAGAGTGCTGAAACAGTTGTATTTGGCTTTCTGTTAGTATTTGGTGTCATACTTGTCAAAAATACGGAAGCATTCTGAAAGCTCTTCTTCACTCTTTCCGGCCTGGTCCTCCTTTAACTGTTGCACCATCATGACCAAGAACTCCTCAAAGTCAATGGTACCGCTGCCTGAGGAGAGGAGAGGGGAATAAGTGAGGAGGGAGCTACACATGCAGTGCAACCTGGATTTTTTTTAATAGGAATCTTATAATCATCAATTTATGTGGTTTACTGCATTCTAGGATGTCATGTCAGATGGAGTGCAGGGTTCTAAAAACCCATGATTAATGTATGAGAGTCACAACAGAACACAACCTTTTCTTGACCCAAATCCATACTACATACTAATACAGTATACATCACAAGCTAATCGTGATAGTGTACTATTTTAGCAGTTAGTCACTGCCAATTAAACTTCCTGAGATTAAATACTTATTTTGTTTATTTTCCAAGATTTTTCTGGAGTTGTCTCACCACTACACACAATTTATTTCAGTTTTCCAGCTACGATAACATCCTCCGTTTCCTTAGTGCATTGCAATAGTGTATGCATCAACAGCACATTCAAACACTCAAACCAGACAGTATAGCCCACTGTCTAGTTTGAGTATATTTAACTTAATATTTAATTTTATAATTTTGTATAATTTTGCCTCTTGTGCACTGAGAACAGGGACAGGGAACACAATGTTTTTTCATAAAGTGCGATCTCATCAATCATCCGTGTGGTCTATGCGTTTAGATGCAGATCTTTTGTCCCTTTTCTAATTGTTTGATTGCATAGATGGTCTCACCATCCTCATCCACCTCCTCAATGATGGCATCCAACTCTTCCCTTGACGGGTTTTGCCCCAGCATCCTCATCACGGTGCCCAGCTCCTTGGTGCTGATGTCACCGCCACCGTCAGTGTCAAACATGTCGAAGGCGGCCTTGAATTCTGGACGAGAGAAGGACATTGTTTGCAAATTCGGACAGGGTGAAAATGATTTCTAGACTTCGTCCTTGAATTTAACATTGAGAAAGGTTGAAGCAAAACTGAATGACTCATTTACTACATCCTGAAAAAAATGGTAATATGTGATGAATTATGTAACAAGGGTTACAGGGAACAAAAATCAGTTTCCAAGAACAAATTTCATGAAGTAATTTCCAGTTCATTTTAGAACCATTCATTAATCATTAGAGTGATTGCATGCCAGTTCAGCTGAAAATTAAATGCACTGAATGATTCATATGAAGAAACGCACACAGAACAGACTGACCTGCAATCATCTCCTCAGTTAGAAAGGAGCGGGCATCACTTTGGGCGTCAGTGGGCTTAAGAGTGAATGAAATACAGGACAGTAGTTATTATTCATGTCAGCCATATTCACCTACAGCTACATAATGATGACACTGAACATGTTCAGAACCAGATGTCAGGAGTGATTATAGTAGTCAACAAGGTAGTATCTTCAGCAACTCTCTACAGAACCATTAAACTGTCATAAGAAAACCATTTGTCTTTTTTTATGTATTGAAGTCTATCAGCCCCCTACGGCCTGCCAACCTGTCAGTCTGCTCAGTTTTACAAGTGTTACAACAAGCTGGTGGTTTCCAGCAGAAATGCAACATTTCTGCATGTTTAAGTTCATTCACTGCAAATCATACACCATAGATTACTGATGAGCACTTCTCAAGGCATAAAGTGGTGTTTTAGATTTGTTTTGCTGCCTTGCAAGCAGCCACTGGTTTATATTTGCTGCATGAATCACCAGATGCAAATGTCTTGTTAAATTCAGGTAATCCATTATAGTTAAACATTATATTTGCTTTTTAGTTGCATTACACAGTTGGTAACATTATTTTATTATTGTATTATTATGCATGGATTGCCTATTTCAAGGAGGTTTCTAGTTTTAACAAATTCATTTAATTCATACTGAGTAAAATGAATGGAAATCAACACTTGCCTAAAAGGTAAGAAAAAACATAGAATCTAAGATCTTATAGCAGACTTTGGAAAATTGTTAGTTGTAATGTAAAGTATGCCTGAATTGCAGTAAAAACACACTAAAATATGTGTTTTTGTGCATTTTAGTTTGCACACGCTGGTATGATCCTTCAGTGGTACGCTCTGGTCACTCTACCTCCTTATAGTTAAGCCCTGTTTCTCCTTTGAGCCAAAGGAAACCAAAAGAGAAACCTAAAGCCAGAGACAGAACTATCATTGACAAAGTGACAGCCAAGAACTGGAAATAGTCTCATGTCAGGTAAGAAGTCATGTTTAATCCCCCACCAGCTGGCTGCAGCTGTTAAGATGGTTCTTAAAGGGGAACGCCACTCAATATTAAACATGTTATTCACAGATTTAGCGCTGCTAAGTCAATATTTTGGAACAGGAACACCTGAGTGTGAGATGGCAGTGAGTAGTTTTAATCTCCGCTGTTCCAGTCTGAAGCAACAAACTTCACCCTCGCTGGTTGCAAGTTGTTCTCCCAGTCTTGCCATCTTTCCAGTTTGTTCTTATATCCAGACTTTAAACCAGATGACATCACACCTTTAAGTTGCACTGAAGGTTATGCATCCGATAGCAAACTTTCTTGACAATGCTGGCTCCTTTTTCATTTTCTTTATAATGCAAAAAGTTCAATTTTCATTTTGGAACAGGAAAAAAAACATTGTTTCAGTTTTCTAATAGATTTGTTGAGTAATATAGCACAGCATAGAAAAAAATAACAAAGAATACTTAAATTGAGTGGTATTCCCCTTTAACCGTTCTATAGACCCCTGTTCCTCAGTAGTTCAGGAGCAAATAATTTTCCTTTCCCCTCTTTCCCTGTTTGTTTGACAGGCACTCATTAATCTTGACATGGGTCACACAAACCCACAGGGGTTAGTCATTCGTTCACTTTAAAGCTATTTTTAAGGTGAGACTTGAGTGAGGATTTAAGAGGGATTTTCTCAAGGTGAATGTCCTAAGTTGGGACACTCAGAAAAGGCGGCATGTCCTCTCACTTTACTCAGCTGTGTTCTTTCTATCTTTAGCATCGCTCCCTACAATCTAAATATCAATCGTATTGAGTTTAGTGACAATATGATGGAACACAAAAGCAGAGTAAAATCACATCCGTCTGTAAACAAACAGCAAAGAGGAGTTACAGAAGTTGAACACGTAAACAGAAGTTTCCAACAGCAGATTATCAGTCAGGATAGTTAATTTTCCTGTCTTAAGCAAACGTCAAAAAAACATAAACAACCAAAGCACTGTATGTGCCCCGAATTCAATTCTATTTTCAGGAATTCCAAGTGATAAAACACCGCGTAGACATCCAGCTGATAATCCAGCTGTGCTGCAGATGAGGACATTCTGGGTGACTGTGGGTGAGCAGAAGAAGTTTCTTTTTGCTTCAGATAATAATCTCCATCCTCTGTCACCATGCTTTTATCCTCCCCAGTTCAAAGCAGAAAGTGAAGAAACACCCAAATCCTCAAAGATTCACTTAAACTAAATTTCCTTCTCCTTGTTATTTCCCTTTAACCTCCATCTCAATTTTCGGTTTCTTACCATGGCGGCCGGCTGTACTGCGCAACAGACACCAGTAAAAACAACAGACGGCTGAGAAAGAAACTCTCTCTTCTACACAGTTCAGGTAGCACTGTGGCTTCACTCCCCTCCATAAGTACCCTCTCATCCCATTACACTTTTACTGAAAATGATCAGGATTGGGCAAGAGGCCCCCCTCCTCAAGAGCCAGCCAATCAAATCCAACTTTACTTTGTGCTCTCTTACAAACTCCTGATGGACATCCCCTTGTGTGGCACACTCTCCAATCCGCCATATTTAGATAACAGACAAGCCCAGTGACATTTATTTTAAAAAAAAGAAAACACAGCGCAGGCATCAGGCAGCTGGAGGTTATTTTGGCAGAGGATCAACTGGGCATCTCAGTGCAGATGGACACTTGATTGCACATACACTACCAGAACCAGGGTGCATGCACACTCACACACACATCACATGGACAAACACGCACGCAAAGATTAACACCTCCCTGCATGCACAGATTCTCTACCCGTTTCGCAATGTCCATCTATCCCATCTATCCGCCTGTCTCCCTGTCCTCGCTGCCTCGGACTTGGCCTTGCACTTGTGACATCTGTAACTTAAGAGGCGTGCAAATGGACTTTTGATCTCACACAGCTGTACCTCATCTTTAACCATTCTAGCTATTGGTTTCTCACTGCGTCAATAAACGAGCAAGTAAACAAGCAAAACTATAACACATAGCCACAAGCATGATTATGCAACCCATATTTAGTACATCAATCAATCACAAGGCTTAATCATAGTGCACAAAGTGCATGTTTTAATGGTAAATTAAAAACTCTTGATGTACTGCAGCAAAACTCTCACCACTGCCATTCTTTAGTCATCTTACATGGAGGCAAAGATGAGTCTGCAGCCATGGTAGCAGCTCTGTGAGTCTGTACTTACCTAAATGCTAACATCAGCATGCTAAGATGGTCACAAATGACAATGCTAATTTGCTGATATTTAACAGGTACTGTTAATGCTCACCATCTCAGTTTAGTTTGTTAATTATGTTACTTTGCTAATTAGCACAAAACACAAAGTACAGCTGACTCTGATGGGGCTGTCATTAGTTTAGCAGATATTTGGTCATAAACCAAAGTGTTAGACAAATGGAAATTTTTAAAGGATGATGGCGCTAGACGAAAAGTTGAGGGATCATCCAAGCCATTAGGATTCATCCTCTGGGGACCATGAATGTACAAAAAGTTATCCATCAAATAGTTGTTGAGATATTTCAGTCTGGACCAAAGTGGTGGACTTACAGACAATATCAACATGAACAAAGAATGAAGAGTTTTATTTGTCAGATAGGTGCAGTCACATATTAGCATATAAATGATCAAATGCCCTTCAAGGATTATGTTCCACTTCAGGTCAGCTGATGGAAACAGACGAGTCCCTGCTGATCTTGGTCTACACTCTGAAATTTTAAGAAGCAAAACTCTGCAGTGTGTCAGTTCTTTCATTGGAAATCTATTTATGCCCAGAGTGCTGTCTCATTGGTTAAGAAACAAGAGCAACTGTGGTTGCTCTTCATTTCTATCTTCTTATCTTCAGATTAAAAAGCATGCACGCAAGATATGCAATTAGTAAGAAACAATACTCATTATTGAAAGGCAACAGAAAAAAGAAAACATTTGGAGCTGCGTTCAAAAGACATTACAAATTGAGGCTTTTCCAGCAGCTCGGAGAATAAAAATGAAAAGAAGCTACAGCAGAATATAAAGTGACCCTCAGGACAGTAAGAGGACCAGTGCCCAATGTCCTGAGTCTGGGTGACTCATTGTCTTGTGGAGAAATTCAGTCATTCAGCGTTTTTATAGATAAGAAGAAAGAATCTTACTGTTAACTGAACAGTGATTTAAGATAACACAAGGTCTTACATTTTCAAATTTGGACGTTTAATTGTCGAAAAAAATAAACATTTATCAAAATAATTGCAGATACATTTTCTGTTGTTTGACTAATTGATTACTTGACTAATTAAAATAGGCCCGTTTGGACTGGTCACTTGTGGGTTCTTTGCTTGAGCCAGCCAGTTCTGAGTTAATCAGGAAAAACTCATGAAGAAAGTGGTCAGTATGATCGATTCACAGATATTTATGAACTAATTATTACCTAATGATTCATTAATATGGTATCTCCCAGTCTGTTCTGTAGTAACTCATCATTATCTTTTATTTAGTCTTCAATTCTGAGTTATTCTGCAAGTACTTATTAAGAATTCATCAATCTTTAGGCTGTTCCTCATTCATTCTTTAATAGTTACACACAGTTTTTTGTACTGTATTGTAAAGTGTTAACAGTTAAATTATTACAATGTAATGTAATGTAATGTAAAATGGTTTAGAGGTAACAACATTTTATTGACTAAAGTTACTTTTGAGCAACATCATTATCAGTTTTCTTCAAATACACACACAGTGTGTCAGCTTTAAGATCAGGGCAAAAATGCTCACCAACTTAAGTGTATACTGCTCGCTCCTCTTGTGCTGACTACACCAATTTCCCTCCTCTCCAGCTTGGATGGGACTTGCATGGAACAAGTATTTGCCTGCACATCAGCTTGTTGCTGTTTGAGGCTGCCACAAACTCTTGTGGTGAAAGAATGGTTAGTTAGTGCTCAGCTGGAGATATCTCCTGCCAGAGGTGTAAATATAACACATCCAGCTGTTCACAAATAACAAAGAAAATTGAGATGTACTCAGCAGGCACCAGGTGATATAATGCAGCAGTGTTGGAGTGGGGATTGGAGTGATTTGCTGCAGCTGGATTGGGGGTGTAATGTATGTAATTATGACTTTATTCAGTCATTTCTACATTTATTTTATTTTTGGTTTCTCCTCTTCTGACCCATGGATTCACTGTGGATTTGATGTGACTGTAATCTCTGTACAGTATTGAGGAGTTAGGGCACTTACAGTTACAGTTTTTCTAAATGTGTAGAATACTGTAAGCATGTATATATGTGTATATATGCGAGTTGCATGGTTTTGTGTATTAGGTATGCATGTCTTTATATGTAACATGTGGTACATATACTGTATTTTTAGCCTTGCTACTGACACAGCTCTGTCTGGACCAAAGTCAGTCCACCACTTTGGTCCAGACTAAAATATATTGTCAGCTATTGGATGGATTCCCATCAAATTTAGTACAGACATTGATGGAGGATGAACCCTAATGACTTTGGTGATCCTCTGACCTTTCCTCTTGCACAACCAGCAGGTCAAAGTAGTTTGTAGTTTTGAGTGAAATGTATCAACAACCATTGGTCAGATTGCCATGAAATTTGACACACACATTCATGTTCCCCTCCGGATGAACTGAAATACTTACGTGATCAGCTTCAGTTGTACTTTGTGTTTAGTTCTAATCAGCAAATAATAACAAGCAAACAAGCTGAACTAAGATGGTGAAGATGGTTAACTTTATACCTGCTTAGCACCAGCATGCTAGCATTGTCATTGTGAGCATGTTAGCATATGGTAATCTTAGCATTTAACTAAGTACAACCTCACAGAGCCGCTAGCGTGGCTATAGACTTTTAGTCTTTTGGTGGTGTTTAAATACACACATGGCTCAGGTGTTTTTTAGTCTTGATGGAGCAAACATTTTGGAGTTTTGGAAAGTAATACATCATCCATACATCATCATCTTGTATGTCTTTGAGTATATCTAAAGCATAGGGCTGTTGTATTATTCAAGAGATTAAAACAATTAAAACAATTACTGTGGAACAATCATTTGAGCAGGAATGCCCTTTCTCCATTCATTTCAGTTTGGCCACCTGCTCTCACAAAACCCAAAACCATTTTAGGATTGAATTATACTCCAGTCAATGTGAGGATACAAATCAAATGAGCAGTGTGGTTCACCTATTCTCAGTTTTTAGCTGGTTTAGATCCATTCCCCTGTCAACCCGTCCATTTCCCCCTGCCCCCTTCTTTCGTTTGTCCCATTATACCCATCACACTCCACACTTCGTTCCTATAGACAGCACTCCTTCTTTATCCCCCTCCCTCTATTCCCCATGTTTTGATCCGCACCATCTCATCTTTCCATCATAACCTCCTCTCACCCTTCTCAGACATCGCCCCTGCCTTCCCTGAGGGCCACAGTGCGAGTTCAGCTTCCAAATGATGTCACCGCCTTCACTGAGTGCCTGTTCGGTGTCTGACTGACAGCACCAGCTGATGCTGTACACGGCGGAAGATTTTCCACACAGCACTCCTCCTTTCAGCAGGTGAGAGACAAAGATGAAGAATGGTGAGATGAGGTTGGTTTGCAGAGAAGGCAAGAAAGACAGAGGGAGGAAATCACTTGTCTTCTTTTTTAAATCCTTTTTTTCTTTTTCTCATTCTTTCTGTTTCCTTCTCTGTCCACCTTCTTCTCCCTCCACTTCTCCTCTTTCTATTCCTGGACATTCCCCCGGGGGAGCAGCTGAAACCTGTAGACAAACACACCCTATATAAGGCTGGAGGTATGCCATCACTCCTCCCCCACCAGCCTTCTATCCCTCCATCCCGGAACCCTCTTGATCCCTCATTCGCTTCTCTAATGCTCTTATCTGTCCTTCTTCTGTCCCTTTCCTCGTTGTTCCTTTTGGTTGCTCCTTCTCTTCCATGCATCTCCAGCACTCATTATACTCCTCAATAACCTTCTCCCCTAATGCAGTGATGTATAGGGGTAAACACAAAAATATGAACACCTTTACAAACAAACAAACAAACAAAAATAAAAATTAATCAGGCCTGCAGTTCTTAATTTGTGTTGAGACTATGTCATAGAGGTGTTGATTAAACCGTACACGATCAATTTTGAGGCTGTTGTGTGTAGTATTGTTAGTAAAATGCATTATATTGTCATTTGTCTCTGTTATTTTGTCCACATATGGGTGGACAGAACGAAAGGACAACTGCAAAGTAATTCAATCACTTCTATATTTTATAACAACAATAATAATGAGTCCCACACATAACCTCCCTCCCCTGATTACATTTGCATACCAAAGAAGAAAAATATATTATCCAGCCCAACGGATACCGAATCTAGTCGAAATTAGTCGTGCAGAAAACAAAGTGAAGGAGATAAAGACATATGACACTTAAGCACTGTAGCTAACCATCGCTCCAAATCAAGCCATAGATTTTAAAAGAAAGTATGGAGCAGAGTATTATCATTTAGCACTTGATGCACACATCTGAAGCCTTGTTATCAAACTGTTGAATCTTTTCTCTGGTATAAATTATTTTCATCAGTTTGTATTACATACTTAAAGCTTCATTAACAGTAACCTCATAACACACATTCAAGCATTTATTTCATTTTTTGCCAATATCTGTTCTGATATTGTTATTGATATTGTTCAATATCTGGGGGTGTGGAGTCAGAAAGAAGTGAGGTTACCAGACCTCTGCAGCCCACTCCTCATCCTCCTCATCTGTGCTAGAGACTAGCAGCTCCAGGCTACATTAGCCGCTACAAACATAACACACCCAAATCACCGACCAAACAACAGTGATTGAGTTACAGTGTGGGTAATGCACACAATCAAAAAGATGATATTTCTGGTTCTGCTGCATCAATTTTAATCCTATTTTTCCTGTCTCTTTAAGGTATTTGAAGATGCTAAATGAAGTCCCTTTATATATCAAGAGGATTGTAGGCTGAAACTACAGGAGCTAAACCAAAATATTGGAAATATGATAGTACCCAGAGCAAAGTTTTACTTAGATCCAACTCATGTACACTTTTCAGCTAGTAATGTAGGAGTAGGATTTGGCTCAGAGCTTATTTTTGACACCAAGGTAAAAGCATTTTTAAAAATTTCCCTCAGTCCCCTGCAGCTGGTGTGAAACAGAGCGTTGCTTCTGTCTCACTATCATGAATCTGTTCAAATGTTACACCTCATCTCAATTTCAAACGTGCACAACAGTCCAAGAACAGAGTTCCAATCACAAATGAGTCCAAGTGGAAACTGACAAGTTGTTTTGTCTCATGTGTCTATGACACAAAGAAGCAAATAATGGCAAAAAGAAAAAAATACACACATTGTTTAATTATTGCCAGTGACATCCAGTGTCAGTTAAACATGGTCGTGACCATCACGCTGCATATCATCATCATATTATCATTCTATTAAATGGAAATGTCATTTTTTTAAAAATAAATTTCATAATACCTAGTAAAGTTTGTACATAAAATAGAAATAATCAAAAATCATACACAAGCTGCTGGGCCTCTTGCTTCTCTTGCTAAAGGATCTCTGAAGTGCTGCCCATATGGCGTCTTGATGCTTGATGTTTTTTAAGCAGTGTTTGGAGGCAGCCGTGTGTGTTAAGAGGGCTTTGAAACAGAGACTTGAAACAAAAGCTCTACAGTGACGTCAGCAATGGCATTTTAAATTGTCATGAATAAGAAGAGAAAAAATATTCTGGATAAGCCTTTAAACTGGATACAATAAAACTTAAAGAGGCAGCTTATTGAACATCATTCACAATTTCCTGTCCTTTTCCTGACTGTATTTGTTTATATTTTGCCCTTTTGCTGGCGACACTGTAATTGGTATGATTAGTTTTATTTGCTTATTACCCTGTCAGAAATTATTTTTATGATCTGCTTGTTTTGAAGTTGTTGCCTTGTGTGAAGCACTTTGTAACGTGGAATTAGAAAAGTGCTCTATAAAGATTATTATTATTATTATTATTATTACATTAGCTTGTTGAGTTACTTACCATACCCACTATACTTTACAGGAGACAAAATGGGGAGCTATCCAACCACTTCCTGCTCTCGCTGACATCACCAGTGATGTTATGTGGGGGGATAAATAGACAATATTAACCAATACCAGCAACATTGTTGTTTACCTGTTATAGGTGGGAAAGACTGAAAAACCTCTGCTATGGTTCTGCTTCGATAGATTGGAGGGCCTATTTGGGAAAAAGCAGAAAGGAAAGAGGATGTCTGTGTAGCTGTGTAGAGTTTTCCTGAGTTAAGCCAGTTAAGTTAAGATAAGTTTGATTTGTTTGTTTTCATTTCTTGGAAGTCTCTGAGTCTGCCTCCTGTCACCTTCCTTGACACTCTGGCTATGCTTCCTCACACAAACTTGCTATCATTTAGATGATGGTGGATGGAACATGGTGAATATGACTCATTCATAACAAAGGTCTACAGTTATTGGCATAGAAAATACACAGGAATAATAATTAAGAAATACACAACCATGCAGAAGAGCCAGCAAGTGGAAAGAAACTCAATGAAGAAAGTACACACTCAGGTCTGACTTTAGACTTGACAGTCTCTCTTGTTAAATGTTGAACTAGACAAAATAGGGCTATACAATGTTTTCTGAAGGTTCACAGATGGCCTGGGTACCAGGCTCAGTACAACAGAAATGTGAAATGAGCTTGAAAAATACAATTTGAGAGGTTTATATGATGTAAATGCACAGGAAGAATTTGTGCTGTAGTGTTAACTCCATTAAAATTAAGCTTTTATTCAAAATTGAATAAAAATGTTTTTATTCACGTATCTTATCTCTTATCTCTTACATAACGTATCTTATCTAAACCAAGATTAACATATTTGTATGTCCTTAATTCAAGTATGGATGGCCCTGCATCACATGTTATATCTTGCTAGAAGTCAAAGATCTTTAGTTGAACCATTGAGAACAACAAAAAAAAATTCTTCAGGAGAACAGAATGTGTTAGCTGTGTGCTTTGGGAAAAATGGACAGAGTCCCATTTTCCTTTTTACTGCACACACAATGATGATTTAAGAGTGTAAATTTTACATGAAATGGCTCAGCAAAACCCTCAAATATTCTGGTGCCATAATTTGAATGGGTGTTTAGTTTTGATGCGTTTAACTTTGTCTCAAAAGCCTAAAAAAGAATTTGAATTTTGATGTTGAATTGGATCTGGCATTTGTGGTGTTTTTGTAAGCCTATGTGAGATGGGCATGACACCATAATAACAGCTTAAATTATTCATTCATTCATTCAGTACATGCACCATTAGTCTGCATGTATCTTTGGTCTACAGGTCAATGCTCTCTGCTCTGCAGTTATCAGTCTGTAACACCAGGGGTCAGTCTGCTCCTTTTGGTCACCTGTCACGGGATGATTTGCTTTGATAAGTGAGAAGCTTTTTTCTGTTGTGAGAGTGGAACTCTTGTTTATAGTTGAATCGGTGTTTTTGGTTTCAGAGAATTTAAAATTTGACATTGTATATCATCCCTTCTGGCTTTTTTGGAAAAGGATTTATTTTCCTGCTGAAACTAAGTTGGATCTACAGTATGAAATGCAAAGAAGAGCGCAGGCAGCCGACTTGTAGTGACCTGGTGACATTTGAAAAGTGAAAAAAAATGACAATGAGTCATACAAGTCACAATGCACACAAAGGGCTCCTAAACTGTGACATTATTGATGTTATTAACTAGCGACAGCTGGTGCCCATTATGACAAAGGTCTATAAGAGGCTGGTGTGAATTCTCAAATCTGGACCTAAACATGTACATTTCTGATTAATAATGAAACTTTTTTGGTCAAAATAAATATGCAGAAGAATTAATTAAAATCAATTATGGATTCAGATGAAATATTTTAAATCTGGCCATACAAGGAAATGCTGATAGATGACATGGTCAACAGGTGCGCAAAAGCGCGTTTTGAAGCGCTCCAGATGCGTTATCCTGCTTCCAAATCTGCACTCAATGAAACACCTGGAGGACGATCTAGATTAATGCGTATATATATGACCAGACCACCGACATGCACAACGTCTCTGCCAAGGAAGGGGTTGATTACAACAGCACAGGCTGTTTCGATCAACATGCCAACAGCAGCTGTGATGACGGCGTACAACCTCACCGGACAGTGCGAGTGGTCCAGTGAAGAGAACCAAACTGAGCCGCGCGTAAACGAGCGGCTGGACCCTACTGGCTGCCTCTTTTTATCTATACTGCCCTATGGACAAGCAGTTCCAGCACTAATATGTGTTTTTGTGCTGCTGACTCTCTTCTCGTTTCTGATTAACGGGCTTACTCTATTCGGACTCGGACGTTCCGAGGATCTCTCCTGGGAGCCGCGCTTCGCTTTCCTTAAGAATCTAATATTGAGCGACCTCATGCAGTCCGTCACCTTTGGTCCAGCGGTCATCTATTCACTGGTCCAACGCCGGACGATGGCGTTCAATACCTGGTGTTACGCCCAGTACTTTGTGGGGACCGCCAGTATTTTCTCCAGCCTTGTCACCATCACCTGCATGGCGCTGGAGCGCTACCTGTACGTGTGCCACGCCATCCACTACTTGGTCATCCTCACTCAAGTGCGCTTACGGTTAATCTTGTACCTCATTTGGGTTTACTCCATCTCCATCAGCATCGTCAACATGGTGTTGTTGCACATTGGAAGAGGGCAACAGAATGAGCATGTCACCAGGGGGCTACTGTGCGAACCGGACACGGTGGAGCAGCACATGGGTTTCCCCCGAGCCTCTGCTGTCTTTCGGAAATTCATGGGCTCCTTCACTCTGCTAATGTGCCTGCTGGTCTATGCGTTCTCCTACACGAGGATGTACCGGGACGCGCGCAACGCAGTGATACCATTCAACGCGGTCAACACCACAGCGCGCAACACTGTGCTTTTCTACTGCGGCATGCTGTTCCTGCAGTTGCTGCCGCTGCTGCTCAAAGTAACCTCAGATGCGCTGTGGGAGGTCGAGGGGACCGTGGCTATGATGGCACTAGCTTCTCAATCTCAAGACGTCCGCAAGGCGAAGCAGATGCCCTCGGTCACGGCGGCCGTGCTCCACATGTCCCTGCTGGTAATGCTTATAGTGCCACCGTGCATCAACCCGCTGGTGTACGGGCTGAGGAACGTGGAGATGAGACAGGCGCTGCTCAGCCTGTTCCGGGAGTCGACGGAAAGGAGGGGCGAGGATGTACGCGGAGTGGAGTGGATAAGAGTTGGAAACGTTCGTCAAAACCGAGCTCAGGCGGGGTAGACTGAGCCCGCTGGCTAATGTGAAGTTTTACAGTGATGCAAGTCGGCTGAAACAAACAGATTTTATGATCCAGACACAAAATGCATATGTACAACAAAAACTACTACTGTATAAACCTCTGCAATTTACATCCCATAAAATGAAGACTTTTTTCCCCTGGCACTCCTATTTTGATCCTATTTACGTTTTTCATCCACTAACGCAAGAGAAAATCAGGGATATTGGAGAAGAGGAAGCCAGTTCAGTTATTATATATGTTTACAGTTTTGACAAGCAGGTTGCTTACTGCTGCAGTATTTTAAAAGAATGTCGTGGAAAATCCTCGAGGCAGCTTGTGTTGATGTTTTGGACCGCTCTTTGGGAACACTGTGCTGTAATTGTATTGGCCTGTTTGTGTGTTTAAGTGCAGCGATGTTGTTATTTGTTTGTTGTTGTTTGTTGTCACTTATTTATTCTTGTATTTATGTTTGAAGCAACAGGAGATACTGTTCTAAGCGTTTAGCCAGAGTGCCCCCACTCATTGAGATTTACTTCGCTTTGTCTTCTGGTGGATTCAGTCAGCAGGATGCTATTAAGACCAGCAAATTCAGATTTCTGTGACACATCGCGGGACAAACACGGAACTCTAAATGGATTATATGCTAACCTTGAACCTTTTTTATTTTTGATTCATTATATCAAACTGTTTTATCATGTTAGGTTTGTGTATTTTGATTATTTTACCTGCTATGATTTAAATGTGCAATGTATAATGGTTTAAAATCAGGCAAGTATCACTAAGTATAGGCTGTAAGCAGGGAAACCCATTATGAATTCTTCTCATTGTTATTTCTTCTCCAACCCAAATAAGGGGTTATTTCCTGTTATAACTCAGGCCTGCAATCTTCTTGGTGCCTTAAAACACAGACATTTAAATCTCCTCAGCACTCAGCAACAAAGACTGGGACAGATGTATGGAAGTCCAGGAATGGCAGCTGAAATTGTTCAATCAAACTGAAAACTAAAGATGCATTTGAAGGAATACCTACAAAAACAACAGTTTATCCTCTTGCCAGTCTGGTAGCCATTCATGAATCACTGTCAACATTTTTCAGTCACAGTTGTAATTTGCTTTAATCATATCCTCAACCAAAGTGACAACTGGGATTGAAATTCAACATTGAAGCAATTATGTCTCGCTTAGGGTATGTGCTCCAAAACTGGACATGTATCGTGCAAGCCTTGCCTGTTTTATGTCTGTTATTCTGTTGCTCTTCTTCTTATTTGTCATATAAGAGCAGCATCTCTCCTGATGGAGGCCTTATGAGAATGTATATTTGCTGAGGGACAGCATGGATTGCTGATGTTGCTGTTCAGGACTCATGCAAGAACTGTCACCTATTTGTTCTTAATGGCTATCTGCTTTGAGCAACAACCAGATTAATCAAAGCACACCAAGGTTACTTTCTTATACTTTAAATATGAATAGAGATATACATTGCAGCACACTTGGAAGCTCCATACCCTTTACAACAGTTTAATTGGAACATGCTTCTAATTACCAACCAAGGACATAAAAATGTTGGCGATGAACAGCTCAAAACCAGAACCAGTTTTGGGAATCAGACCAGAACCAGTATTTAAATCCACACATAACAGCCTCTGCTCCAAAACTGTAGAGCATAGCATAGCTGGAGCATACAATGACGAACAGTGCGGAGGCAAAGGTGAATGAGGCTTAGCTCTTGACTTCAACAGCGGACACGTGTCCTTCCAATGACCCTCCCCATGGCAGTAATTACACACTCTGGCACCTTCAGGCTTCCCTGCAGGCCCAGCGAGGAACCAGATGAAAATTTTGCACCATCACGGGAGTTACGACAGTTGGTAAATCCATTTTTCAGGTTAGTTTCCAAAAAACTACTCTTATTCGTCAACACAAAATCAGCCAGTTCAGCTGCTTTAAGCGCAGTGGAGGACTTCTGTTCATTTACATAAATAGCAATGTGTTGAGGGATAGCGTTTTTAAACTGTTCTAGCACAATCAGCTCACAAAGACTGTCAAAAGTATCAACTTTTGCAGCTGAGCACCAATGGTGCAAATGGGAATTCAAATCACAAACAAACTCCACATTTGTTTGTTTATCACCCTTCACCCAATTTCTGAATTTCTGGCGATACGCTTCAGGGACTAACTTGTATGCTAATAATACAGCTGATTTCACTGAAGTATGAGTACATGTTCAAATCTGGCCAAATTTTTGCATCATGGTTTGTGAATGTGTAATAAAGTTTTGCAGCTGTAGAAATATTTTGTACATGTGTTGAAAAGGTTTTGTGCACACAGATATAATTTGTATGTGTAAAAAAGTTTTTGTATCTGTAGAAATATTTTGTGTATGTGTAATTAAAATTTGTGCAGGAATTTTTTGTGAGGTTTCACAAAGTCTGAGAGCCGGACACACAAATTTCTTACCTGTGTATGCAACAGTGAAGTTACAAGCTACAAACTACAAGTTATGAGTTTTGACGCTGTTTTTACAGCTGAATCCGATTGGTCAAATGCAGAGTCAATCTGTCCAATCAGAGGGCAGATGGCTCTGTTGCATTCATCCCCTTGCAGGTCATGATTTTTAAGATGGACGACTCTCCCACGACCCAGGTGAGTTTAATTGTACTTGAGGATGCTGTAGATAATAATGCTGTTATTATAAGGCAACACAGTTATCTACATGCCTTTGCCATATTAAATTGCCCTTAGCTGTTTAACTGTGACTTGTAATCCAGCCTTCAGTATATATTTATTCTTGTGCCAAATAAATTCTTACAACTCATTATTAATTTTGTTTAGCTTGTTAAAGACTGCATGTTATGATTAACTGTTAATTAATTTGTCCATGCCATTACTCTAAATTAAAAAGTGAGGGTCTAGTAAAAATAGTTAATGGTAAAATGGTGTAACAAACATATATTTGTTCAGAAACAATTCACTGTAGTCACTTTATTATAAAAGAGACAATAGCACAAGAAATATTACATAGACAATAAAACATACACAAGTAACCTATTTACAGTATAAGGCACCTCAAACTATTTACAACTGGAAAATTGAAATGGAAGCTGCATCCTCATACAGATGAAACTGTGCTTTCTGTGACACTCTGGATATCAGATTCTTCAAAATCATTGTAGTTTTTGAAACTTGAACTCGTTGTACAAAATAACCTATTGTGACTTCTAGGATAATCACAGCCTCATGGAACTTTACAATCACAAACTAGAGACCTAGAGCATTCAGAGGATGTATGGCTTTAGGTATACTGACAATAAGCGGATAAGGATTTCTGAGCAATGTCCAGAAGAGAAGTGCTCACCATCCAATCGCTGAAAAATACAATTCTTACAGAAATCTCCAAATGTCAAAAGTTTTTGATACCAAATCACAGCATGAATATTTCTGTGGTGTTCCTCAAGGATGGGAGGAGTAGAAGATGTTAAAAGGCACCAGCCACTCTCACACTGACTGTCAGCGGCAGATTCAGCCTCCGTTTATGGGAGAGACTCTCACAACGAGCAGTAGCTTTTTTTTTCTTTTTTGGAGCATGTTTGCAGGGCGTTTATGTCTCAGGGGAAATGTTTTTCTTTCTTTTTATTGTCACTTTATTACAGCCCACTTCTCTCTCCATGTGTGCGTGTGTGTGTTGCCAGGCTATGGAGGTGTGATGTGACGGTGCTGGTTTTCACCTCTTTGTGATCACCATCACTGGCTGGGCTTTCCTCCCCCAACTCACAGGTAAGGAAATCACTGTGGACTCAAAATAGTTCTAATAAAACTAATTATTATTACGGATTGTGGTTGCATCATTTTTATATGTACTGTATATTCACAATCATGCTCTTTTTCTTTCCAGTGTCTATTGGAGGACATGGCATTTGTAAGTAACTAAGGCTACATTTTTCTTTCTAGAAAATCTTCCAAGAATCAATGCATTTATATAGCACTTATTACTATCCCCTCTGTGCTTAACAGCGAGCCTTCAGAAGCTGCAGACCTCTGAGGATACAGTCATCACCGTGGGTTAAAGGCTGATGAGAAAGGCATGGTGACCTGTAAGGTCCACAGGGGATGGAGGTGGACGGCGTTGTGGTGGAGAATCATGATATGACCTTTGAAATTTATTACACAGCCCCTGGTATTAAAATGTCTTAAATCAATCCTTCAAAAGTCTTAAAAATGCTAAGACATGGGAAACAGGATTTTATGAATTGTTTTTTTTCTGACATTGCAATTTAAAATGTCAAAATAATTAGTAACATCTATTTTTTAAATAATTTCCCAAACGCCTCTCGTATTAATGTCACAAAGATCAGGATAGCAAAACCAACAACACTCATATTTTGTTTGTGGCCGGGATGCTCAGTGCATCACCGAACAGTCTACACAGTGCACACACTAGAGTTATCTTGTAGTTCATCTTCAAAAAAGGCAGCAGTTGCAAGCATTTTTTGATTTAATGACTAAATAATTACCTTTGTGAGACGAACGTGAAGTATATTGTGAACTTTCTATGCCATCACTCAGAGACTAGCTTTAGCGGAGTGAAGCAATGATCAGCAGTAACAAACGAGACCGGCTGATCAACACGCATTGTAGCATTAAACAACTTAAACCAACTCTGAGGTGAAGAAAATAACTCGGTGCTCAGTCTGTTTCACCTCAGAAACCCTGCACAATTAATTAATTAATGCAGTTAACATTTTAAAATAAAAAGGCTGTGGACCATTTATCTTAATTGCCAGTTTCAATGTTTCATATTGCATTTGAGTGGACTAAGGACACCGTGGTTTGGCATACGGTATACTGGAGCGAGACTGAAAATAGTGCCCCCTTTTCTATTCATTCAATTGAGAATCGGAATCGGATCGTGAGATTCCCAAAGATTCACATCCCTAAGTTTTAAGTTGTTTTATGTTATTGTTTTCCATGTGTTCCACTCTAGAAAGTGTTAAAAAAAAATTTAACATGTAGATCATCTAACTTTTTCTCTGCAGTTCTGTGTAGATGCTGTGAACAGTGGAATGGTGACTGCTTATGGTCCAGGCTTGAGTTACGGCACGGTAAAAAAAGTCTGCCACTTAAGCTGTGGTCACCAATAACACAGGAGAAGGTACAATAGCTTACATTTTTCAGGGATATTTGCAGCTGCACAGTGGATTTGTCGTAATACAGTTAACCTTCACAAACTGCAGAAAAGTAAGAAGCTTGGCCTTTTTTCTCCTTCTCAGGTAGTCCATCACTGGCAGTGGGTCCCTCTAAGGCAGAGATCACCTGTAACATATATGGTACCTGCACTGTATCCTACTTGTCCACACCTCCTGGAGACTACAACATCATTGTCAAGTTTGAGAACAAGCACATCCCAGCGGACATGTCCCTGAAGATTGCAGAGACTGATCTGACCCTTTGGTGAGATTTCACCTGCCAGATGCACAAAATCACAGGAATTCACTAACGAAGATGAGACATTGTTGAATTCATCCAATGCATTTAAATGTTTTCTGTGCTTGGAGTATTTTCCCCTGTATTTTTTCCTCCATATCTGGATAGCTGGGTGGGTTTGTGATTGTAGTCATTCATAAGAAAAACATTGAAAACAATGACACTTGTTTTAAATTGTGAAATAAATGTTTATTTTATGGTTACTGCTTTGTTAAATTTTGTTTTTTACATTTAAAAAAATATGAAATGAAGTAGTTTACAAGATATTGAAACAACTGTACAAAAAGGACATGTTTTTAACTTTCACTTTCAACCAAAACCAAACATATCTTAGACGATTGGCAGAGCTCCCCCCCCCCCTTTTCTTTTTTAGGTCTTTTCAGCTACATTTGCTGGGTGGGTGTATGGTATAGTACCACAGGATGTATGGTACAGTACCACAGAGCCTGAGGTACAATCCTCTGGTAAATGTACCTCTTGAGTACCACAGGAGTTTACTATAGGAGCATGTGGTACAGTACCACAGGAACATGTATGGAAATGTATGGTATTTTACCACAGGAAATTTTCCACAGCCCCTGCTGTACTCCTGTCCACTGCTCAGACTTCCACTGGACCGTCGGCTTGTAGAAGTATCCACAGAGATGAAATCAACATCAGCTCTACCTGTGCCAAGAAACAGAATAAGATTAAAATGCAAACCAATCACAGCACAGAAAATAGAATCAACTTCCTGCACATTTACTGGCTTACTGTTACCATCAACCTTACCTAAGCTAATAGCTAACGCTAACTGTATCTTAATAAGCAAGTCAATATGAACCTGATACGATTTTCAAAATAAATATGTAAATGTCAATGTAAATACAAAAAGAAGTGGGCCAGCATTCATGTCTAACTTTGTGTAATTACGGTACATATCTCTATTCTTGGTTTGCCTTCAGCTTAAAAAGTTCCTTGCCAGTATTGATGCTGCTACTTTGGTAACATTAGCAGACATTTGCTAACAGAGAGCTACATTACTGTTGTATTCTGGGTACATAAAGCAGCCTTCCTGTGTCCTGTCTACTCTTTTACATCCCCTTTACAATGGTGTTCTTTGGGGAAAATGCTTTTTGGGCTGCAGGGGAGATTTTTGCTGCAATACTGCGAGTGGCCACTAGGAAAAGTTATCCAGCTCTTATAATACATCCATGGAGATGAATGCAACAGAACCATCTGCCCTCTGATTGGACAGATTGACTCTGTGTCTGACCAATCGCATTCAGCTGTAAAAACAGAAAAAAAAGTTGTAATCGTAACTTGTAGTTTGTAGCTTGTAACTTCAGTGTCGAATACACAGGTAGCAAATTTGTGTGTCTGTCTCTCAGACTTTGGGAAACCACAATGTTGAAAAAAAAATTCCTGCAGCTACAAAAACGTTTTACACGTGCAAATTATGTGTGCACAGAACTTTTTCCACACATGCATGTGGTCCGATATCTTGGCATGAATAAAAGAATCCCACCTTCAAGTTAACCTCTCTATGACCGAGCTCCTTATCATCCCAGCCAATCCCTCTATCCAACAACAGATCAGTATCCAGCTCAAATCAACCCAACTCATGCCCACAAAGTGTGCCTGAAACTTGGGTGCCATAATTGATGACCAACTAACCTTTAAGGTTCATGTGGCCTCAATTGCTTGGTCGTGTCGATTTGCCCTGTACCACATCAGGAAGATTACACCCTACCTGTCTGAGCATGCAGCACTACTCCTGGTACAGGCTCTCATAATATCACACATTGACTACTGCAGCTCCTTACTGGCAGGCCTCCCCACACATGTACCACTGCTGTTCATATCCCTCCACTGGCTCCCAGTTGCTGCCTGCATCAATTCAGAACCCTGACACTCGCTTACAAAACAGCAACTAAAACAGCTCCCGCCTACCTGAACTCCCTCATTCAGGTCTACGCTCCCTCCTGCTCACTACGCTTTGCCAATGAAAGGCGCCTGGTACAACCACCACAACAGGGCCCTGTCACTAGCCACACTCTTCTCTTCTGTAGTTCCCTGGTGGTGAAACAAGTTAAACTCCACCCTATCCGCAGGGTCCCTTTCAATCTTTAAGAAAAGACTAAAGACCCAGCTCTTTCACGAACACCTCCGCACTTGATGGACTGAAAAAAAAAAAAAAAATCTGCTTCTACACATTATATGCACTCTATGCATTGCCCCTGTGCACTGTGTGTTGGCATTTACATCCTATTGGACTCAAAATTAGCTTTATGGCACTTACTTGTATTGTTCTCTCCTGACTAGATCCTTGCTTTTGTTTTATCAACTCTTAGACATGAGATGCTTGCTTTGGATAAAAGCATCTGGTAAATGAAATTGTAAACATGCACAAAATATTTCTATTAATGACTTATTTGATTCCATACTTGGGCAAATGACAACCCTCGCTAGAGAATTTCCCCTTAACTGCCTAACCTAAAGTTACTAACAACTCACCCCTAGTCTTCCTAGTCTGCATGCGTGTGCGTTCGAAGGTGCATGAAAGCAAAAGAAATAACAACAGCAGCATAACGAAACCAAACCGAAGTGGGTATCTCAGTCAGAGGGGAGTGAAGCTGTTAGCTGTGGCCAAGCTTTATCACCTGGGAACACTGGCGCCAGGTGTTCCTAGTTGGATTAACAAGTAGATCAGGTGGCAGACAGGTGAATAAACAGCAAACCCAAGATGACAGGGGTCATCACACTGTGTACAATATTAAAAAAATAAATGTTGCAAATAATGTACTGTACCAGAGTTAGCTTTGAGCCAATTTGTATCTGAAAAAATGAGAAAGTAATAACTGTGTAGACATGCAAGAGATATGCTTGTCAAAGGAGAGAATGGTCTTCTCTGTAGGACTGTGAAGACACAATCAGTTTGATTTACACAGTCTACTATGTTACAAAACAATTGTGACATAATCAGTTACATAATTGCAGAGGTTTGGTTGGACACACGTACAGTACAAGCCTTGTTCTCTGCCAAAGTCCAACGCTGTATATATCCATCCACTACAGTGACCTCCATCACTTTACAATTTGCTACACAATGAAAAATAACGTAACACTACTTCATTTCCTTCACACTAAATATGAATATAGAACATTTTAGGCCCTTCTCTGAAAGAGATATTCAAGTGGTACTGAAGATGCAAGGCACATTGTAATAGGTCCAGTCTGCATGTTGTGTCCTTGGACAAGATACTGAACCCCAAATTGCTCCTGAAGGCTGTGCCATTGGTGTGTGAGTGTGTGTGTGAATAGATGAATGTTGTAGTGTAAAGTGCTCTGAGTGGTCGGAAGACTAGAAAGGTGCTATATAAATGCAGTCCATTTACCATTTACCCAAGGGTGTCATTAGCATTTGAATTGGTTATTTAATCAATGGGTTCAAAGTCATCCTGGTCAGACAGCATAAATCTCACAAATAAACTATGGGAGTTCCAGGCAGCACTTGCTTTAAGCTGGCATTTTTAAACAAATTTATCTATGATGTTGTTAAGGCAACACCTCAGCTGGCTTACTATACTACGACACAAGTAGAATTGAGGTGTACAGTTGCACAGGAATTTCTCAAACTGTCAAATTATGGAAAGGGACTGACTTATTGAAGGGGAAATAAGGTATGAAGTCCTGTAGTTTGTAAAGAATTCAAAAGGGAACTACAGTACTTCCTCTTCTAAGTGATACTTCAATGAGATATTATACTGTACAGTACGAAGCCTTCAGTAACATTGCACTTCCCTGTGATACTAAAAAGGTAAAGGTGATTGTAAATGTAGCATTGACCTATTCACTGATCAGTGTTGAATCTAAGATCTTGAAAGTGTGACCCAAAAGAGTGAACAAATTTAAAGCACCAGACTGTTCTTTTAGTCAACATAATGATCTGCCAAGTCACAAAATGTTGATACTGAATGTATCTGCTAAATGTTCACTAAGAACGTATTTCACTTGTTTTCCCTTCAATAACTGCTCTTGCAATACAGTATCTGCTTTCCATAACTTTGCCCATATGCTGAGTGCCTAAACATAGCCATAAAAATGTTTAATCGTGCTTTAGTTGCTATGAGTGGATAGTGGTCTCTGGTGTCTAAGCCCTGGACTTTTGTCAGCTCTTCATCCATCCCACCCACCTCCCTACAACATTTGTGCAGCAGAAGAATGTAGCACTTTGTTCCCTGGAAGAAATTTTCCCATGGACCCAACATAATTCCAGCAGTAATTACGTTTACCACAAAATTTAACTGGCAAAATAATTAGTACAATTTAATAGTAATTTCTACTACTATAAAAAGCATCTAATGAAGATAATGGAGGTGTGCAATGGTTAAACCCCATTTGATGTAAAAAAAAAAAAAAACAACCTAATTTAATAAATGAATATTTAAATTCCCGGGAGGAATAAGACAAGGGTGCCCACTTACTACCCCCATTTTCTTTTTGCCTTGGAACCAGTGGCCACCAGTGTATTTACCAGAGTATTGTTCATCACTGATTTATGCTAGTAACACAATACTCTGTGCAAACATTACTCCTCTGTATGTTGTCCACTATATGTTGGCATGTAGCAGGGGTAATCCACTTTAAATAGGTTATATGCTGCTTTTCTTATTTTTTATCCGGTGTTTTTGCACTGTTTGAGAATTTAAGTTGCATCCACATTCCATTCAATAGTACCTTCACAGGCTGGCTCTTTGGTTTGATCAAAAGCTAAACAGCCCAAACAGGTTTGGCACATTACTGTAAGAATACAGCACTGCTCCCTTTTGACCCTGCTTTTTACAAAAATACAAATGTTGACCAGTGAACCAGAAGAACCACATTTCAATTTGTATCATATTTATTGTTAAGTAAACCAGTGTCGAATTACTCGTTACCCAGGCCTGTTGTGAAGCATGAAACTGTGAAAATGTCAGAAAAGGCTACTATAATTTGTTATGTAAGTACAAATAGGGAACAAGGAAGTCAAATCATTTACAATGTCAGTAAATGCTGTATTAGCATTTATCTCTATGCTGGTTTTTCAGTACAATGGTATAAAAGAATGAGGAAGTCACAAAAAGGGAACACACATTCTCAGACAGTCAGACAGGTACAGACCCACACAGACCTTAGGATCTTAACAGAGCAGCACCTGTTGTAAGATTTGTTTAGAGTTTTATTTAATCATTTGCTTTGCCATACTACATTGGCAATACCATCCTGTAAATTATTCTCCTGGGTTACATTTATAAGCAAAAAGTTTTTGAAAAACTTATTTAGGTTCAAATTTTGCTCTCTTAAAAGTATCAATGGATCCTGCATTGCTCCTGAATCAGCCTGTCAGTCCGCATGCTGCAGACTCTCTATCAGGGACCTCGACTCAAAGCTGCTCTGAGAACAACCTGAAGTTTATTTGTGAGTTTAAGCCTGGTGATGAGGATTACAATGTCAATATGGATTTTGAGTCCGTGTCAGTGATCCTCCCTGCGCAGTGCAGTGTCCACCAGCTACGACTACGCATCTGCATGCAGGTAGGCAAACCACTGGAAAAATTGGGTGGCCTGTTGTTCAAAAGTGTGTTTGAAATTTGTATTGTTTTTTGTTCTCTTTCTGAGGGTTTTATGAATGATTTTTTTCAATATACATATCATCAGCCGGTCTACCACTTTTCTCCAGAATGAAATATTACAACAATTATTTAATAGATTGCCTTAAAATTTGGTACAGACATTCATGGTCCCCAAAGGATGAATCCTAATGACTCTTGTGATCCTCTGACTTTTCATCTAGTGCCACCAGCAGGTCAAAGTTTTCACTTATACAGTTAAATATCTCACAAAATTTTGACATTCAGGGTTCTCACAAATGTACCCTAATGACTTTGGTGATGCTGTAAATTGTCCTCCAGCATCACCATGACATTCACGTTTATGTGACAACTATTAGATAGATTTCCATGAAATTTTGTACAATAATTTAAGGTCCACAAAGGATGCACTGAATCCTTCCAACTTTGGTGATCCCCTGTAGATTGACATTTTTGCCTTGACAATTTGACATTTGAAAATGTCTTGGTTGTTATGAGATTTGGACAGACATTCATTCATTCCCATCAAAATGAACTATGATAACTTTGGTGAAGTCAGCTCAATGTTTAAAGTTGTCCAACACTTTGTTTTATGACTAAATACTTGCAAAACTGATGACATTCCCGTCAGCCTCAGATGTACTTTGTGTTAGTGCTAATTAGCAAATGTTAACATGCTAAACTAAGATGTGAAGGTGGTGCTTATGTTGCCGCCGGTGCTGCAGTGGCTTGATAAAGAACCCACAGGATACACAGCTCTTCTTCAGTAATTTACTGATTGATCTGTAGACAACAGGACAAGGGTGATGAACATCGATCCGCTCTCACATGAACAGCTTTCTTTCTGTCTCTCTCAGTCCCAAGACCAAACTGACAATATGCGCAGAGACAGTATCCCCAGTGACTATCACCAGTAGCCAAGATGGCTAAACTGGCACATTTACAGAAATGTCTATTAATGTACACTGTCCCTGTAACTTGTAAATGTTACATTAAACAAAAATATATAGAAATAATTCAGTAACTGAAATATAGTCATTTGGTTTGAATCAACATACCTACAATCATAGCAACTTCAAAGGCTATCTTGCACCAAAATGGTGATCACAAAGCTTGCTGTATTTTAAATACTACAATGCTACAAACTATACAGAATCACAGTTTACACAGAGCTGTTATCTTATCCACATCAGATAACCTGCATTTCATCTTACATTATGCAATTAACAATAATTTTATGTGCAACACCTTGGTACCATAGCTTTCTCTCTCAGTCCCAAGCCTGAACTGAGAGGGCACATGCGCCTGCTTAACAAATTAGATTTAAAACAGCGTAATTTATATTGACTGCATTAACCTCTTCTTAATAAATACACAACAAGTGTGCTTTGTCTTGTAACCATTATATGGACAAGCAAAAATTAACAATTGATCAATACCTTATATCGTTTCACCCCTTTCATCTCCCTCTAGTGTAACCTTCTGGCCCAAACCACTTCACTTGCATAGGGGCACAACATTTGTAGGAATCTTACTCGGCCACAATATTACCATTATTACCCTTAGCATCAGCATGTTAGCATTGTCATTGTGAGCACGTTAGCATGTTGATGTTAAAGTTGCAGTAAATGAAATTCAGCCCCACTAAATGTCAGCAAACAACTATTTTGCTATGTAAAGACATAGTGGAGTAATGGTGACCTGGGCAGAGAATTAAGTCACCCTCCCACTGTGTGTTGTTATCTGAGCTTCTCTTTCTGTGTTTTGGTAGCTGCATGTTAGTGCATGTGAATCCCTCCGTGTCCACTAAAATATGTTTAAGGGTTTGTTATGGTATGTTTAAAATATGTAAGACAAGGGTACCTACTTTCTCCCCTCCATTTCCTTCTTGCCTTGGAACCAGTGTGGGCACCAGTAGATCTGTAAATCTGCAATGCCTTTAATTAAGACTCTCAGACTTGTTTAAACTTTTTCCACTGCTTCTTTTTTATATTCTAGTTGTGTGGTTCCATTATGTATTTTTTACTCTGCATTTTAGCATTGTCACTGTGAACATGTTGGCGTGCCGATGTTAGTATTTAGTAGAGCCTCACAGAGCTGCTAGCTTGACTGTAGACTCTTAGTCTTGTTTAAACAAGCTGCCACCATCAACATTTTTCAAACGTTTATTTTTATGCCTTCAGGCGCAGGAACAGAATTGCCACCCAGAACCACTTGCAATACTGGACCCAGAGAAATACACTCTGCTATATGCCAGGGGAGAAGACTGGTATGAGGCCTACGATGACTGTCAGGTTATCAGGACGTTAGACATTCCATGGTCATGTGATGACACTGGCTGTCTATCAGCGCACATAGTGGTAAAACCGCTGGTGGCAATTAATTCAGAGGAGAAGCATAAACAGCAGCAGTTCCTGGCTTACCTGATTGGACACGACCTGGAGACAGAAGCATCTGACAGACTTGGTGAGCTCACATTCACCCGCAGGAAACTGGCATCTCCGAGAAGACAAGAGCTAAGGAATCGGGATGACGAGTTATATGCCACAGAGCCTTGGATAACATGCGCCCCTGTCCCAAACAACTTAAAAGACCAGCTAAACAGAAAGTTCCCTGTCACCTTCCATTACATGAACCAAATCAGCTTCAGCATACAGGTTGATTTTAGTGCCACACCTAATGTCCTTCTTAAGGTTTTTAGAAGGGTGATGGCAGACCAAAGGTGTGATTATGTAATTCCTGATGGTCTGGCATTGAAAGTCTCAGGGAGGGAGGAGTTTTTATCTGGAGACTACCCCCTCAGTGATTTCCATTGGGTTCAACATTGCTTGAGAACCAATCAAGACCTCCATCTGTCTGTGGTCCCTGTGTCACAGCTTGTTGAGGAGACTGCGAAGTTCGTGGACTGGCCACTTGTTGACAGTTTCAGTGGCCAGTTCAGCTCCCACGAAGATCTCCACCTCAAAGGGAAGAATTTGGAGGACATCTTCATGATATCCTTGTGGGACTGCAACAGAAGACTCCGAGTGAAACTGTTCGGCTTTGACATCCCAAAACTTCCAAACAAATGCCCTCAGTCTGTTTATGTAGAAGCCTCTATTCTTTATGGTAACAAAGTTCTCTCTTCAGTGTCTTCCGTTTCCAAGGCCTTCGCAGATGAAGTACTGTGGAATGAGTGGCTTGACTTTGACGTTCTCCTCAGGGATCTGCCACGTGGAGCCAAGCTTGGTTTCACTATTAATGCCAGTGGTAATGACAGCTCCCCTGTAACCAAAGACCCCAAACCGCCATTGTCTTCAGTCAATAAAGCACCAGACCAGCAGAAAGGGAAGGGGAAGGTGCTCTACTTTGTCAATCTTCTCCTCATAGATCACAGGTCAGTTACTTTTTAAAAATATAAACAATAACTTTTGTTTTAAGCAGTGTCATTTTTGTTAAAGTCCAACTGAAATTAAATAGCATTGTCTACTGCAGCATACATATCTGCTCTGTAAATTACTTGTCCAGTGTTCTCCTTTGAGAAAAAAAAATCAGAAACCAAAAGGGAGCAATGTTTATTTTAAATTATTTGGTTTCATGATGGCTCCCCCTAGTTTTGCATTAATTCAACAAAATATTGTTAGTTATCCATTTTTGTAGATGGGGACCCTATTTCAATACAGCAAATCAAATCTTTGCATAAAGCAATGATGTCAGCGTTTGATCACAGGCAGAGAAGATGGTTACACTGAGCCTGACAGCACAGACTCTGAACAACAACAAACATTAGCTTCCCTGCTAAAGTCTCCTTCTGATCTGACTTACAAACATGAACACACGTCTTCCTGCACCTTAGCTTGTTGAACGAGCCACCAAACAAACATTCACCGGGGAAAAGTGCACCACTAATGTCTGTTAGCAGGCTAGACAGCTAATTAGCTGCTGAGCTGCAGCACATTAAACAGCATGTAAACATACCTGAAAAAGTCACTTTCATCTCAGATGTTAGATGCTGGCGTGGTCCTTATTCTTCAAAGTCACTGCTAACAATAAGCTGTCTGCCAATGACATGTAGGCTATAGCAAGTTTGTTTACTTTGTCTAACATTCCCTACACAGCCCTCTGGCAGCCTGCCAGCTGCTGTCAATCAAACAAGACACCGCTGGCAGAGACGAATAGGAGCATTTTGGATATTTCCCCAAAGACCTTTTTTCTTCATTTTAGTAACACAAAACTATTAACAATGCATTGCATGCTCCCCCCACAACCCAAAAATACCTCCCGTAGCTGATTAAAGAGCGACTGGTTGAATTTCTTATTGAATTTTACACTTCAGGTTTCACAGAAATGTGCAAGCTCATAATTATAAGGCAGTGGTCTGTTCTTTGCATATGAATATGTATTTTTAACCTCATCAGTGTCAAAACTAGCATAGAGGTATTAATAACAATGATAATGATACAATGGGGTAATATTCTTGTAATATCCCCAGTCACTGTAATGGTAATGATACAGAAAAATCCATGTCAGACAAAACATTGCTGCATGGGGTTAATCATGATTTATCAGTAATTAAGAACAAATACTTTTACATTGTGAATAATTGTCATCTCAGGGATGACACTCAGCATTTGTTCATCCCTGCAGGTCCGTCCTCAGCCAGGGCCCCTACACCCTGCACATGTGGTCCTACCCTGACCTGGAGGAAGAGGCCATCACCTATCAGGCAGACAAGCTGTCCTCTGCTACCAACCCAGACATAGCTGATTCCATGGCTATCAGCTTCCTTCTGGACCGCTACAGCTTCCCTGTAGTTCTCCCAAACAGCTTTAGCCCCTCTAAATATTCTGATAGTCCCATTTCCAAACCTTCTCCAACAAAATCTACTGAATATTCTCCTGCACCCTCCTCCTCACCCCCATCCACCTTTCCCAGCCCAGATCCTTCCTCCCTGCATGTGAAACCTCTCCAGGACCAATCGAAAGACCGTGTAACCCTCAGATCCCCATCTCCAGTGTTCAGTACAAACAAGGCTTGCCTCAGAAGATTCCGGGAAGAGAGCGTCCGCTACGCCTCCAACCTACCACACTTTCTGCGCAATGTAGATTGGATGAACCGTGGAGTGGTTGAAGATGTCCACTGGCTACTGGGAAACTGGGAACCTGGAGAACTGGACTTAACAGTGGCGTTGGAGCTGTTGAGCATGGACTTTGCAGACGAGACGGTCAGGAGATTAGCAGTCCAGAGACTGGAGAGCCTGTCCAATGATGATGTATTGAAGTATTTGCTGCAGCTGGTGCAGGTATGTGTTTGTATCTAACCAGAGTGATTTGTCAAAATAGGAGTGGGAAACTCGGCAAAAAAGTATCTGCTGCTGACCTGAAAAAATCAAGACACATACACAGTGTATGTATGCAGGAAACTGTGAAGATAACAAAGTATGCCAACATAATTTCCTAATGGAAGGCCCTATATTATGCAGCTATACATACATTGAAGACAAGATTTACTAAGTGATTTAAAAGATGTTACAGATTTTGCAAGATTGAGACTTTCAGGCAGGGAGTTCCAGAGCTGAGGGGCCCTGACTGTCTCCTTCAGTCTTGACCTGGGACTTACAGGAACAGCCAGAAGAGCCCTGCCTGAAGATTTGAGGCTGCCTTCTGGCTCGTAGGGGAGCCGCAATTAAGCAATATAACTAAGAGCCAGCCCATGACGTGCTTTAAATGTAATCAGCAAAATCTTTAAATCAACCCTAAAACTGACAGTTAACCAGTGAAGAGAAGCCAGGACAGGCCTGATATGATCTTGTCTCTTAGCTGTTTATTCATAATGTTACTTTTAATGTCATGGTGGTGCTGTCACCAATACCCGCCTTATTACCGCTGCCTTACTTTGTTGAGGTTATGTTTTTGGTTTGTTTTTTATGTATTTATTGTAAGGCTGGATTACAAACTGGCCAGCTGGCCCATGGGCCCTATCTTACACCCGGCTCCAAGTGGCTCCAAGCACAACGCAAGTAAGTGCCTTTGCTAGTTTAAGACCAACGCAGTTGTCATTTTCCTGTCCAGCGTCCACATTGTTTAAAAAGCAAATGCACTTGCACCCATCTCAGCGCCCATGGGCGTGTTGGTCTTAAATTGAGGTGTGGTCAGGCACATTGTTGACGCATTGCTATCTTGAGGCAGCAGAAAGCGATTGCACGATTGACAAATAAAAACCTGGTCTGAAGTCAATGGCGCAGTATTTCACTGTATTTTAAGGGTGCATTATCAAGATAGTAATATGTGCCAACATAGGCGCGTACACTCTGCTTGTTATACACACATGGACGTGCAGCAGAGCACAAACATGCAAAAGATTACAAATAAAAGGATTACAGTGTGAAAGATTATTATTGTGTACACCAACATATTTAAAAAAATATGTCAGAATGGCTAGTCATAATATTTTATTTTCCATAATGACGGATGAGATTGTCTAATTGTCTAATAGTCCTGACAACTGTGTATGATGAATTTTTACATGATTAAAATTAATGATTTAATTTCTGAACAATATTTAACAAATAGTCTTTAACATTTTTGAGATTACAGTGATCAGGTTTCCATACTTTCAGCAATTAAAACAAAACTATTTTAAAGAGAACCAAAGCTGTAATTAAAAAAATAAACCTTTTCAATAAACAAACAAAAAGAAATTTGCAACAAATTAATGAACAGGATCTTAAGATGGTGGCCTTCTTCCTCCTCGGGTTCGCAGGCGAGGAGAACCACGAAGGGGCTGACCACGGGAGGGTCCAGGAGGGTCACTTTGCGCACGAGCAGATCCGTTTACTCTGCAGAGAAGCGCTCCTTCTTACTACTTGGCAAATGCGCCATTATAATAGCAATCTGCCAAGGTGCAAGCGCACCTGGCTTTTAAAGGGAATGGGAGATGAAATTCTTTCATGTTACACCCAAAACACACCCATGATGATGACTAAGGACAATCCTTTTGAACCATGTGCCTGGCGCTGCAACCATTTATTCCGCCATTAAACTAGCAAAATAGGATTTGGACACACCTTAAATGCACTTGTGCCATGTGCTTCAGACCATGCGCTTAGATCGTTAAAATAGGGCCCCATTGCCCCCCCAATGCAGGTATAAAGGTGGTTCCCAAACTGGGCTAAAATATAGTTGTGTTCTAAGACCTAAATTATTTTACCTCGTATTGTGTTTAAAAGGTTCATACTCCAGATTAATTATGCATTCAGTCAAATTACCTCAATTGATATGTGGAAAATCTGGTGCCATGTTGTACTCCAAGACTGTCCTCACATGAAAAATGACAGTGTCAGTCACCTCAGCAAAGGCCTGAAAATGACATTTGTTTACGTTCAAGTGACAAAGCCCCAAAGCAGTCGCATGAATTATGACTCTTGTCCATTGTGAGCAAAGAAGGAAGTCCTTTCATACCTTCTCTTTCTATGTAGGTGTGAATATATTCAATAGTATGTGAATACATTTTAGCATTTGACTTTAAAAGCAAATACTGTTCATATTGTATGAGGAGGCATTTAAGCATATTCAAATGTGTATTAACTAAAGTGCTCGTGTTTCTGTGGAGATGTTTTGTGAGATTGAGATTGTGTTATTGTTTCTCTGTCCTGTTTATTCACACAGACCCTCAAAGTGGAACCTTACCATGACAGTTTCCTTGCTCGGTACCTCATCCAAAGAGCTCTGCGGGTGAGTCCTAATATTCAGTGTTCGCAACACATATCATACTATATTTACTGAGAGATTTAAATGCACACATTAATAATTTACTGTCATGACTTATTGGCAATTTACATGTTTCCGTAATGATATAAAATATCTGGTTACGAGATCATCCTTACCTTTTAACCCCAAATGATAAGATCTTTAAATTCATAACATAAAGTGTCTTACCATTGTCTCTTTTTATTTATTTTTTTCCAAAATTGTACCAAACAGGTAGCTTGTAAGGTTTTGTCCACTGTACTATCCTACACCACAAACATGTAACTAACCACTACAGACAGCTTAGTGTGTTGTGTTTAAAGATGGTACTGTGTGTTTCACACAGCTGGGTAGATTACAAATACAGACTGAGCAATACAGAAACATTTTGTGGAGACATTTATTTATCAGTGTCATGAAAAACAACCCAAAAAACTCTGCAGGCTCTGCAGGTGTACCGGCACACAACGCCTCTCCACAAAATGCCTCCTAAAAATGTAATTTCAATATTAACTTTGCAGTGTGCAGAATGATTACAGTAACTGAAGAAATAATAGGAGAAAAATACTTAAATAATATATGCTAAGGTTCTTTTTTATGGAGAGGGAATTTAGGGATTTGAAGATCTCCTCCAGACATGTTTTAGGACATATAAAATTCCTCTGCATGGAATAATGAATTGTGTCTGACATGTTAAGTTATCTTAAAAATCCTTAAAATGACAACTATTCCTTCTCCCTCATTGAAAAATCCAGAATCTCTGAATATGCAAACCTTTTCCATTTCATAGGTTAAAACTACCGGATACTAGATGTCCGTCCATTCTCAGTGTTTGTGCACTGGAAGCTTCAAGTTTCCACATCACACTTGTGTAAATTGTATACTGGCCGTTGACTGGCTCCAAAGTAGTTGTGATGTCACAAATCATGCTTGTAGGTACGCCCGTTAAACTCAGATTTAAGGTGAGCACAGAGAAACTTTCCACTTTCAGCAGACACTAGAAGGCTGAAAACAGCCTTCTAGTGTCTCTATTGGTGTACTGTGGCAGTCCATGCTGACTGACTCCTCTTTCACTGCAGAGCAAGAGAATCGGCCACTTCTTCTTCTGGTATGTCCGCAGCGAGGTGGCAGGGTGTCCGTATTTCCGCCAACGCATGGCTGTGATTCTGGAGGCCTATCTGCTGGGCTGTGGTCAGGCCATGCTCAACAGCTTCACCCAGCAGGTCCAGGCTGTGGAGGCTCTACAGGAGGTCGTTATAATCATTAAGAAACTCTACCCTGACAAGACCGACCTCCCTACTACAGGTGGGATACATCCAAGGACTTAACTGGTTACATTTTTTTTTTAAATCAAAAGGCTACTTCAGTGATTTAGTGTTGCAGTTCCACAAAATCTGGTATCATGAAGAGTCTCGTTTAAAAAAGAATGGTCATAAATCAGTGCATCAGAGGCTGAGACATCCTGATTTTTAGCCACTAATACAGGTGAAGCTCCAAAAACACTAAATCCTAGATTTCCCATAATGTAACTAAGTACCCTCCTTCATTAGACCCTCCCTGCATTGTAAACATCCACGTCTTCCAAACTCCATGTCTCCAGTTTGTGCAGGCTTTACGTTATAAATTTCTAGTCTCCAAGCCAAAGGCAAGATAACCCTGATGACATCACTATGGCATCATCAGGGTTATTTGTCAGACTTTAGAAAGCTCCTCTAGAACCACAGAAGACATTATACTGATTTGTCTATAATATTCATTTGTCAATAAGTGGTGCCACATTTATGATTACAATAGTGAAACAACCCAACTGTTAAGTTCAGACAACTAACACTACTAGGTAAAGGTTAAAGGACAGGTTCACAGTTTTTCAAGTGTGTCTTAAAACAACAGTCAGGTGTCCATATGAACAGTGAAAGAGGTTTTACTCGCTGTAATCATTCCTCCTGTTCATACTGGCTATTAAAAGATCCCCTTCAAATGTTCTTTCAATGTAAGTGATGGGGGACAAAATCCACAGTGTGTCCACACAGTCATTTTCTGCAAAAATGTATTTAAAAGTTGAACTGAAGCTTATATGAGGCTTCAGCAGTCTGAGTTAGTCATATCAAGTGGATATCTGCCACATTTACAGTCTTTTTAGCATCAAATTCCCTCTTTGTGTTTCCTCAGACAGTGTTTCCCTGTTGAGCTGTGGTGGAAGTATAATAACAAAAACAGGGACTTTGCCACTAAAAAGACTGTAACATTGAAAGATATCTACTTGATTTGACTCGTTTGGATGACTGAAGCTTCATATTAGCTTCAGATAAACTTTTAAATACCTTTTTCCACAGAAGGAGGACTGTGGATTTTGCCCCCCATCACTTACATTGTAAGTGCATTATGAAGGGATCTTCTAACAGTCTGTCTGAACAGGAGGAATAATTACAGAAAAAAAAACTGTTTCAATGTTCATTTGGGCACCTGACTCTTGTTTTAAGACAGACTAGAAAAGATGTGAACCCGTCCTTTAAAGTCATGTTTAAGAGAAACCAATGTTGACAGGATGCAGTCTCCCGTGTGAAAGTCTGACACTTATCTATAAAAACATCACACTACTTCAATTGTTGTTTCTGAGAGAGAACAGTACAGTGGTCCTGAAAGCTCAATGCACAGCAACTTAAGGAAACAAATGCAGCTGCTGGCATACTGGTACTTCCACTTATTTTGTACAAACAATTAATGTAGGATAATTAATACATGATAATTAATACATTTAAACTCTGCAGTTCTACTCCTCCTCTGCATATTTGAAAGTCCCCATTTATGCTTTTAAGTACATACAATATCCTTATATAAACAGATACAAAATCAGGTTTGGAAGTTTGCTAGTTAGTGTTTGAAAAGCGTGCAAGTTCTATCACGTTTTGTTGAAATATTGAAATGATGAATGAAGGTATCCATGCTGTGCTGGCTGTGCGTAAAGTAAGCAGGGCTGTGTTTAAACCTGCTTTAAAATGTTTTCACGAACATGTTTTATTTGTTCACAGCATATATGATGTAATCCATGCACAGAACTGACTACTACAAATATTTTGAGATTTGACTGTAAGTGGCATAGCTGAAAACTCACTGTAATGATCCTCATGACATGACAGAGAAAATATTTCGATTCTCTAACCTGAGTTTGAACTTTTATTTAATAAAAATGTCCAGACAGACTCCTCCTGTTCCTTTGGTTTGGTGAAATTAACAAACAGGCAAAGACACACAAAAAGTAGACTTGCTCCTCTGGAAAATTGCACCAATTAGGAGCAGCAGGCCTTGTGCCTGCAGGACAATTGGGCCCTGAATGTGTTTTAGGACGCAATAATAATGTGAAAAGAAGCCTATTATTTAAAATTGTTTGTCTGTTAGGGTCCACTTTAGTATAGTCCCTAATTGCAAGATCACAACAGTTTGCTTGTCAGGGGCTCATAAGCAGAGCATTTAAAGTATTTAAACAAATGCTGTTGTTTTTCTGGTAAAGATGATCTCTATTGCAAATATGTTTGATATAAACATTTTATCTGTTCTACACTGGTAATAAATGAAGTCTGGGCAGCATCACCTATCTCCCAAAAACTATGTTTTACTTACACAAAATAGTTGGTTAGTCAGTGCGGACATATTCAAAAGAGGTAAGGTTGGCTGACCCACAGTCACCTTCAAAGTCTTTTGCTTAGAAAACAGATCCACAATGGCAATGGACACACTGTGATCCATGGACAGAGTATTATCCTGATAGCCGTTTCAGTGGATTGCATCAGACAAAACCTGCCTGAAACTTGTCAAAAATGTTGATGTGAGCTGGTGGATGATCACAACAGTTTCTGAAATTTTTGAGAGAAAACAAGATAACTCTACTAGAACGTGAAGGAGACCAGAAGATGCTTTCATACTTGCCACCAAATCCATGAGGCCTTAAAGAGAAACTGGAGAATAATTCCACAGGACTGGAAAAGGGGGCGACATTAGTCTTGAGATGTCTATCGTTATCTACAAAGAAAGAGAGGTAGTGGTTCAGTCACTGTGAGACTAAATGGGGACATCATATAATGCAAATGACAGTATCAAAGACAGCAACTCACATCTTTAGGGATGTTTTTAAAGGCCAATAACATTTTATAAGAAGGTGGTGAAGTTGTAGCTTGGTGGATTTACTCAACCTTCCCACATTTACATTTAAAGGAGTGAGACAGGAGCTGCTGTGCTTAATACAGAAAAGCAAACCTTAACTCAATAAAAGGCTGAGAGGTCAAAACAGAAATACAACGGAGCACAGCGGGAAAGAGGTGATTTTTGTGCAAAAGCCAACCACTACTGTTAACAAATCCTGATGCATTAGTCTGCATTAGTCACATACAGCCAATAGACAGATAGATCCTCTCCAACTTCCCTAACCTTTCTAATGTGCTTTATAATGTAAGAGATAGAGGATAAGATCCACAGTCCTTGTTCAGTGCAAAAACACACTGAAGGAGAGATCACACTGAGAGTCACACTGAATGTAAAATAAACTTCTTTTTTTTTTTCAAGAAAACTTTTAAACTTTAAGACAGACTTGAACAAAATCTAACTTTTGACTGGTTCTGATAAAATAAACATTAAAAAAACACACACACACACACACACACACACACACACACACACACACACACACACTAATAATAGGTGATTGAATAGACATATGGTCCATGGCAACAGGATCAAATATCAATTACTAAACATTTATAATACACATGTTTTTACGTCAGCTGGGGCAAATAGAGAACTATCACCCCCTATCTCCTCTTTTGCCTGTCTCCCTTTTATGTATGTGTGCGTGTGTGTGTGTGAATGTTAATTGAATAATACATAATACTGCTGAGCTAATTACACTATCTTAAGATAAGAAAATTATGTTTTGCTATAAAAAACATTTGACAAACACCTACTCTTCTAGCCATCAATAATTCACTGGCTGATGAGCAGCAGGTGTGCGACCCACAGGTGGTTTTTGTTTCTTTATGTATATGAAGTGGTGCTGCACACCTGCTGCTCATCAGCCAGTGATTGATAGAGGAGTGGGTTATCATGTTTAAATGCATCTTTTTTTAGTAATAAAAGAGTATTTTGCACATAAGTTATCCAGGGAATTGCTTCTTTTCCCTTTTTGTGGGCTTTTTCATATTTAAAATACTTTTTCTACCCCTATCCTTGAAAAATCCACTTGTTGCATCTCTAAACTAAAGTACTTAATTGTGTCTTTGTGTGCCCGTGTTTCAGCTCCACTCAAGCTTCAAGAGCTTCTTCGAAACAGTAATCTGCCAGATGAATTCTTGCTGCCCTTTGACCCCCGCATCAAAGTCGGAAGGATCCTGGTAAGCCTCGCCATTGTGTGTGTGTGTGTGTGCAGACTGGGAGTGTGTTAGTATTGAATGACAGTGTGTTGAATTAAAAATGCAATTTGCGTTTAGTTATTTTATCCTTGTGTGGCAGGTGAGGTTGAGGTAGTTGAGTCTTCTGTGTGTGGTCCTGATGCCCTAACGAAATACCATTCAGAACATTTTAGACCATTTTGGACAGTATTCGTTTTTGGCCAGTTGTGGGCAGTGTAACAAGTTATAAGCTTAAACAGTTTATGGGGTTGTTGCTCTGTCATTCCCTTAGCTGCAGTTTAAGGTTTAGGACACATTTAAACTTGTGCTGTCTGGAACAAAATCACATGGTCTCTTAAACCCCCTTGCTGTGTCCTCAAAGACTGAGGTTTAAGCTGCACCAGCAGCTTAGTCTAAATCCAGTTGCTGTGTCCTGTAAAAATAATTAGTTAAACACCATTAGAGGTCAGGTGAGGTTTAACTTACTGCAGACGTTGTTTAAGGACATGTCACTCTGATCTTTAGTATAGGCTATCTGAATATGGTGTTATAGAAGCAGCAACGAGTGTGAGTCAAATATGAAATACATCCCAAATGTGTCTGAACATAATCAAAGCCGAGCAATTTTGACAATCATTTACAAATGCAGCAGCTCTGTCGTAGCAAGACTAACATTATAATAATGGACATGTTCTAATTATTGAAGCCAGTTTAGCAGACAGCAGTTACATTCATTACTGACTTTGTTAACTTTAACAGAGATGCTCTGACTTTTGACTGTTCTCAGTCAATCTGCTCTGTTGTGAATTTGGGATGACTGTGATTGAATGAAGCTTAGATGACTTTGGGGGGTGTTATCCACTCTGGATTTTCTCTCCATTTCTTGCCTGTATGAGAGATTTGGACAGCTTAGGGACACAGTAGTGAGTGAAAATTGCATTGTTTTATAAGTATAGTTTTGGCACCTGGAAAGCTTAGGGGGAGTAGCTGGGGGGAAAGCAACATAGTAGGGGTGGCACATGCTCCCCATGTCCACCCTGTACAGTACAGTGGACTTATCAGAGCTGTTTGCTGAAAACAGCTGCTTGCTACATCTGCGAAACAGTGTTGATGAAAGCAGTTAGACTGAAACAAAACAGTACAAATATTCTACAGCCATGCTAGCAGCTCTGTACTTGATAGGTGCAGTGGTGTTTTAAGCTAAATTTTAGCTGTGGAATTCCAACATTATTTTCAACGGCTTTATTCATATTAAATAAGAACTATAAACTCTGGCTTAGATTAGTTCTTTGATGATTTAAAACCAATAAAGCAAACAAATTCACTCGATTCTATTACTTTGAATGACTTATATGAAGCACTGAAACAAATGGATTGTGGCAAATCACCCCAGACCTCTACCTTACAATTTGTCATTTTATTAAGTATTAAGTTTTAACATTTGATTTCTTGTGCCCTGGTGAAGGCTGCTCAAGAGCTCAAGAGCTCAAACAACTCCTTCAGTCTTTCCTGGTGGGCAATGGCTAAAATCTCTTGTATATGTTGTTGTGACAACTGCTATGTACTGTATATCTAAATATGTGTATACAAATACATGATGCTGTAAGCTTGGCAGATACAGCCATGGTTTTTGTTTTGTTACATATATATATATATATATATATATATATATATATATATATATATATATATATATATATATATATATATATATATATATATATATATATATATATATATATATATATATATATATATATATATATATATATATATATATATATAGGGTATAAGGGGTAGATGGGTACGGGTTGTTTTTTGTTATGGGATCTTGGTAGTTAAAAACCCTGGACAGAGACACATCTTGTGATGCATGCAGAGTCTATGGTCTTTGTATCAATAAAATTCAATCTCTGTTGTGTTAGGTGCCCTCTATTAAATCAAATGTTCATTACTATATAATCAACAATTAACACTCAAAAACTGTAATCTGCGTCTTCAGGACTGTATGATTCGTTGCTAAACTCTGATTGGTTAAAAAAAAAAAAAAACTCTGACTGGTTGACAAAAATATGTAACCTCACATTTTGAAACAGAGCAAACCACAGAGAAAAACAAACGTACAGAAGTCTCTCACATGAAAAAACAGACTGTTCAAACTCTGGGAGAAAATGTTGTGTTACTGTAGAACCTCAACACTTGTAGTAAGAAGCTGACTGAGAAAATCTTCTCAGGACCTTTTTAAAATTCAATAACACAAACAAATGCATTCTCCTTATATCCCTCTCGGCAAGCTTGACAAATGCAAGGTGATGGCCTCGAAAAAGAAACCTCTGTGGCTGGAGTTCTCTCCCATGCCGTCACCCACCTCGGCTACACCTATCGGAATAATCTTCAAACAGGGGGACGATCTCAGACAGGACATGCTGGTCATTCAAGTGAGGGAATTTTATTTATTTAATTATTGCTGTTATTACTAAATTTGTGTTGGTGTATGTATTTTACGTTTGTATTAAGTGACACCTGAGTTTATGTCTCTTTCTGTTCAGACACTGGTGTTAATGGACTCTATCTGGCAGGAGAAATCTCTGGACCTTAACCTTGTTCCATATGGCTGCATCTCCACAGGACACAACATAGGTATCAACAGTAAAGCAGTTAAAGCCAGGGCTGTAGCCAAGAGTTAAGAAGAAGAAGAACAGCTTATAAAGTCAACACAACTAACCACCTAAAATAAGTGACCCCCACATGATCCCCACATTCCCAGCAAAAATACAGTGGATATGACCTAAGTGTCCTCAATGGTAGCTATGGCCCTGGTATAAACACTTTTTTTCTTGGGTCTAACAATTTCAGGTCTTGTGGGCCATAAATAGTTTAATATATTGATTTAGGCTATTTGTTTTATTTAACCTATTTTACATTAGGCTTTGCATGTATTGCACCTATGCCACCAAGGAAGTGCTTCCTGTCCCTTTTGTTTATTTTCAAAAAAACTCAAAAAAAACTCAAAAACTCGCTGGCAGATTTTAGTGAAATTTGTGCACAACTTTTTGTAACACAAGCTTTCTGTTAAAAATTCAAGTCTTAAGCTGAGTAAACTGAACTTCCCTTTAAGTGTGCTCCTTTTTATTTAATCAAATACAAGATGGCAAAGGATGTTGGCACATAAGAGATTAAGAGGGAGTAACTGGGCAATGCTTGATGTACAGTCGCTGTAAAATACTTTGTGAATACCCTGGTGCCACATAAACGATCTTAGATCTTTAAATAATCTCACATTCCATGTGCATTTAATCAAATTTCTGTTCAACAGGTATGATTGAGATTGTGAGGAATGCAGCGACCATCGCTGCAGTCCAGAGGAGCCACGGAGGAACAACAGGAGCTTTCAGAAATGATGCTCTGTTTGAGTGGCTCAAGTCCAAGTGTCCACTCCAGGAAATTGTAAGTAATATGGAATACATGGAAAAGATTTACCCAAACTCTGGACCTACTGTAAATGGTGTCTAATATTATATTACAAATAATAAAAACTTCTTATTTAAGAAATTTATGAAAAGGCTGAATGACACTGGGTCACATGAGGCCGTGCAGTTTGGGCAACAGAGATGGTCAATCCTTCAAACACTGAAAGCAATTATATTCTTACTGCCCTCATACACTGATGAGTGTAAAGAGCGTAGACCACTTGAAATTTCTTTATTCTTTTTTATTTTCTATTATTTTATTTCTATTTATTTAAAATGTTGTCATTTGGTCTTATTTGACTCCAGCACTACAATACTGTGGAGCGGTTTGTGAAGTCCTGTGCTGGTTACTGTGTTGCCACTTATGTACTGGGTATAGGGGACCGTCACAATGACAACATCATGATCACAGACCAAGGTATGCACCATAAATCCTTGTTTAGAGACTGCACTTGTTCTTGCGTTTGTGAAAATGAAACCATCAATCTGTCAGTCATGTGTCATGTAACGTAGTACCGTAACTTCAATCCCGAGAGAAAGACTGAATGATAGAAACTGATGCTCTTGTATTTCCTGGGCGTTTTAGGGAACTTGTTACACATCGACTTTGGTCACATCCTGGGTAACAGGAAGCACTTCCTTGGCGTGAGCAGGGAGCGCGTACCGTTCGTCCTCACACCTGACTTCCTGTACGTCATGGGAAGAGTCAAAGGCCGCAATAGCCTCTACTTTCAACGGTTCAGGGTGAGAAGATCTGCATAGCTGTAACTGTGTTGATGTAGTTATAGTTTGTAACTATATTAATGCTTTCCTTTAAACGTTAATGCAGGCTCATTCTATATTCTTCTTATTGCCAAATATCGCATGAAAAGACCAAAAGCAACAATGTGTTGTGTGTCCGTCTCTGTCTGACGCTCTCAGGCCACAGCCCACTGGTTCCTACTCAAGATGTAAATCTTTAAAAAGGACTCACAAATATATAGTTTTTTCAGAGGGATCAGTCATTTCCTAAAACAGATTGGTTCAGTAGCTGTCGGTAAATGTTACTCAAACAGGATGGAAATTGAGTACATGTTGGGAATTATTTTCAGCTACAGAATTAGTGCTCTCGGGAGACTTTATGGCAGCAGGACAGTGTGTGTGGGATTGAGTCAAAATAAAATGCAATGTGTGTGTTCATGGTAATGAAGAAACATGTCACCCAGTGCAACAGTAGGGCTCATTGATGTATTTTTAAGTTTTTGAACAACAATGGAGCTCTATGGCACGGAGGAATCAGATATATCAGGCTTTGGATACACACACAATACTTGTTAGTAGATCAATTCATTGTTAGTTTTGGTCTCTTTCTGGCATTTGTTGTTAAATAAGAAAAATACAGAAAATCACCAGATGTCAGTCATGCATACCTCATGTAATAGTCATTAGGTATACAGAAAATCCAAGGCCACTATATAACTTGTACAGGAAAACAAGTGTATATACTGTACATACATTCCAAGCGTACAATTTCTTTGATTAAATAACACTTTTTTTGCATCAAACTTCTTCCATACATCATAACCTTTATGGGATGGATGTTATGGGACGTGAGTCCTGTGTATGTGCACACAGTATGTGTAAATGTATATATTTGTAATGATTTTATTTCTTATCTTATCTTCTTATGCTTTGTTCTTATCTCTCTCTGCTATTCTTTCAGGACACTTGCACCCAAGCTTACCTCTCTCTGCGCTCCCACTCTCGCCTGCTGGTCACGCTTTTCTCCCTCATGCTGCTCACGGGCATCCCTGAGCTGAGCGCTGCAGAGGACATGCGCTACCTGCGGGAGGCGCTCCAGGAGGAGCAGGATGAGGCCGAGGCCAGGGAGCATTTCCTCCAGCAAATCTCTGTGTGTGAGCATCTGGGCTGGACCGTGCAGGCCAACTGGTGGATCCACATGGTGGCAGGCATCAAATAGATAGTATAGATGGTATAGTGCCTCAGTGCTGGAGGTGGGGAAATGGAGGAAATTCAAAAGTCTTTTATGACTCCAGATTTTTGTTTTTTTTGTTTTTGTTTGTTTATATATATATAAATGTATTGTCCAGTGTTCCTCTCCTCACTTGAGAGCCACAGGCAGGCTTTTTAATATGGTTTTAAAGGAAGCTCTGTCCCTTCTACCTTTTCAAACAGTAGGTCAAAAACCATTAATACATTCATTTTCTATGAGAAGTGACAAATCCCTCATGAGAAGCATGATGGGATAGCCAGCAGTGAGAAATGGGCAGGAAGTGTGGAGCATAAAGTTCAAATAAATGAACTATATCTGACATTTGGATCAACATAACTGCACACATCTGCCCACAGGTGGCTGAGTGGAGGATTCTGTATGTTTCTACCCTAAAGGTATGATCACATTAGCTTTCCGTCCAATGAAAATGCCCCACACTCAACCCTAAAGGAAGGTTGTGATGTCACTGTTCTGATGTGTGCAATAAATAAATACTGAGCAGAGGAATCAGAGCAAATATTGCCAGGATGACAGTGTAACGTGACCTTACTTTAAAGGTAGAAATAAACCAAACACAGATAGATGGGGGAAGCTGCTGGCTCCCATTAATTTCTAAAAGAAGCAGAATATATCTTTGAGGAGCACAATGAGCAGGAAAAGCAGAGGGCAATGTTAAAATAAACGAACTAACCTTTTCAAACCAAATACTGATGTGGATGCTAAACTGGATGGTGTTAAACTGGAAAGAATTGCTCAGGTGAGCTCTACGTGCATATTTGCATATTTAATAGACCTTTAGGCTAGTGTGTTGTATATTTAAGAGTGGGGGGGCTTAAAAGGGTTTTTCCTTTATGTTCAGAATCAAATGTGTTGCATTGTTGAACACTTACATGATATTCATAATGACACACTCATAGTCTTCTAAAATGATTTACTGTATTTTTTTATGTGAGATGTATTCAGTGTAACATGTTAAATGGAGACCATCTTGCACATACATGTAAGAGAAAGAGAGAGAGTCTGTAATGGGGCTGCTGTGGTTGTCATAGCAAATTTCATACATCAGGAAACACCTTTGCATGATGATTTCTGCAATCTAAGAATCTAATTTTTCAACAACAACAACAAAAATGCATATTGTCACCCAAAAATTGTATGTATGAAGTGATTTGCAAGTTTAAAGGGGCACTCCACCAATTTTACATGTCAAGTTCAGTTTATTCGTTGTGGGGTTTTTTCTGCAACTTTACTAAACAACATACATTTTACAACTTATACACGGTGCACAGACAAGAATAACATTAAAGCAAAATGCATATAATACACAGAGCAAAAAGGGCAACATTTATTAATTTATATTAACAGAAATCTAGATTTACTAAATTTACATTCATATATATAAAATGTGGCTTAATCATAAAAAAGATTAATCATAAAGATTTTGCTCAGAAAGCCTCTTACAAGCTGAGTTTGAAAGATGTGGGCATTTAGGGTCTAATGAAAAGATGCTATTGATTTGCATTATGGGACATATAGGCTCCAGGGTTCTTTGAGCTTATCTCATACTATGGACTATGGACTCTACTGCTTCAATTTCGACCATTCTTTTTTTTTTTTATTCTGTTGCTTGCTAATTGTGGGGGCACAATACCAAATCACTGGAGTACCTACAAAAGCTGACCTTTTAATGTATGATTGTGGTGTATTAAATAAAAATATATATGTTGTGATGTGTCTAACATTTTCTTATCCTGCAGTGGTCTCACACTCTCATTGTTATACAATTAAGAACACAGGGCGGGAGGGTATGTGTCAAACACCCATATTGTACATGCATGCATGCATGCATAGTATTAGAGCAGAAGGAGGACAGTTTAGGGGGAGAAATGTAGAGAGAGAAGGGAGCAGAGGTTTTATGATGAGTATGGGGGGTATAAGGGAGGGGTTGGGATGGGCTTCGGGGCAGAGAAGGGGGGTACAGGAGACAGCGCCCTACAGTGTTTCTGAGACTGCTACACAGACAGTGTCACTGCTACATGGCCCAGGACCGCATGGACTGCTTTGCATAGTTACTTCATTGCCTAATTGATATCGCTGGTTCATTCATCCATCTCTTGCCAGAACCCTGATCATTATTTTCCTTTTTTACACTCTTTTATTTTCCAGATCCTTTTGTGTCACCCTCTCTGCATCTGTGCTCTTTTCCTTGTTTCGGGTTAGCATTTTGGTCGGTTGATAATACCAAACATGGTATTGGTCACAATGATGCATGAAAGTTAACTACTTGACTCACTACATCTTGCTGCACATGGTAAGTCCATGCTGTCTCTGTCTCTAAAAAATAATGACCAGACATACTTGTGTCTTTTGTTTGTGTTAAGAATTGTCCTTTATTACAACGAGTGCTTGTTGCCAAGACCAAATAAACCATGAGCTATCTTATGTTGCTTGGTTACAAATCCAAAGGAAGGATCATTAGTTGAGTATGCATTGTCTTTTTTAAATATTATTTCAAGGACAAGGTTAGAATTGAAATTGACAAGAAACCAAGCAGAAGAAAGTGTCAGTTGTGTTTGTCACCTTTGAACAGTTTAAATCCTGTCACATTAGTAATTAGGCATCAGGTGACACTTCTGAGAATCAGCTTTGTGGGGCAAGTATGTTTACACATACAAGGAATAAAACTATTTGTAGTACATCAAATTTCAGTGTTAGAGGGTTATTTCTGACATTCTGACATTAAATGACTGATTTAATGTATAATGTGTGTGACAGGGTGAGGAACTGTTCTTGTGCCTGGTTTGTTGACTCAGGAGGAGGACAAGTTCAGAATGGTGGGCAGGCTGGCACCAATGATCTTTTCTGCAGTCCTAAATGTCTGTTGCAGCCTGTTCTTAACCTGTTTGGTGGCCAATCCAAACCAGACAATGAGAGAAGTATACAGAGAATGGTAGGCTACTTGCTTTTTTTATTGTACATCCTCTGCTGGACCTTTTTGATGACTGTGTCAATGTTGGACTCTTATGACTTATGAACTTATGACCCTGGGAGATTGCAGATACCAGAAATCTGAAGGTTTTCACAGCCGACACAGTGCTGCTGAGTTGTGTCATCTGCACATTTCAGCTTAACAGACAGGTCTCCTGAGGTGCAGTCGTTAGTGTAGAAGGAGAAGAGCAGTGGGGAGAGCACACAGTCTGAGGCCCAGTGCTGTTGCAGTACTGGTGCTCCATTGACAGGTGGAGGCAGGCACAGTGAGTTGGGTGAGTTTGGTGAAGAGAACTTCTGGGAGGATGGTGTTGAACACCACGCCGAAGTCCACATACAGGATCCTTAAGTACATCCCTGGGGAGTCAGACCTGTAGTCATTCAGGTCTGTGATGGGGGTCCTTGGGGACCAGGATGATTGTGGAGCATCATTCTAAGCAGGAAGGGTCTTTACACAGCTCCAGCAACCTGTTAAAGATCTGTGTAAAGGTCACAATATCCAAACAGATTCACAGTACAGGATTTTTGCAAAATTAATTATTTCATAGCAAATTGGCTGTTGTACACCAGTTCTAAGCTATCCTAGCCCCACAGCCTGTTTTTCATTGTTTTTACATTTTAGACTTTTGTATTGAAAATTACTTTTGAGTCTATATAAGCCACTGTTTTTCCAAAAGATAAACACAAGCAAAACTTGGCAAGTTGTTTGCCACTTCCTACAGCATTTAGAAGTAGGCACTACTTCACATAGAGGGTTTCTGTATAATGTATTTAATAACATCTCATGCATAATGAGGAAGTGTGAATATGTTCCAGGTTGAGTTGCCATGCTTACTCTGGCAGTTCAGAAGAATTTTTCAAAGGATTCCCAAATTAAAAACAAAAATATTTCAGTGTGTCGGCCTGTTATATTCCATCTCACAATTTAATTGAATTGTCACTATTTCCATATAGTCAGACTTAAAATATGCATTGACTGATCCTCTGGCAACCTGGCAGAGCAAGAAGCTGCAATCATACGGTTATGAGTAATTACTTTTTTCTTTGTTTTTGAACCTTAACCATAGTGTTGTCACATCATGAAACTTGTTTTAATTTTTCAGCAGTGGTTCATAATTGTTTTGGAAGGCACAGACAAATTATGTCATCTTGCCAAGTACTGCTGATAAGGGCGTCAGATCAGAAAATACTTGTATGTGTCGTTCTGAAAATAAAACTCATATGGAAAACAGCAGCAAACAGTGGCCATTTACACATTGGGCTCTGTTTTGGTCTCCACCCACTCGTGGGAAGAATACTGGGCTCTTAGCTTCTAAATGCTACACTATGTTCACCAACTAGTTGTTAGCTTTGTTTGTCAGCTGTTTGGTGCTGGGAAGGTATCGTACAGTTGGTTTATCTGAGCTTTTTCTCACTGAAAACAGCTGCCTGATGTGACTGGAAACAACGCTGACGAGAATAGCGAGAGTGAGCTAAAACAATAAAGATTTGGGCAACAAAACCAAAAATGAGTCATGTGTGTAGAGATGATAATTTGCCCTTCCACCCACCAGCAGGGACTTGGGGAAGAGGGAAGAAACACCCTCCATGTTGTAGCCAGTATGTTTCATGTTTGTTTCGTTTCAAAATTGTGTTGTGTCTCAGAGTCTGAAGATAATGCTGTTGAATGCATATAGTCTAACTACCCTCGTGAAGACAGTAGAGTTTATGATAAAAAGGATGAGGCACAAATCATACCCCAAGAGACTAATTTATTAGAACATGGACAAGGGAGGGTATGCTTTAATAAAAGGAAGGATAGAAAACGAACCAGGAATGAGAACACAGTAATAAAAGGAATGGATATAATACCAGAAATGGATATAATAAGAGAAATAAAATATAGGGAGAAATTTTCAGCCCTGAAAATAGATTTTAAGTACACTCATACAGTAGTGAGATGAATTTTCACTGAATTTTATCACAGGATGATTTTTTATCACTCCTCTGTTCAATACTTTGTTTAATGACCAAATATCTACAAACTAATGACAATCCAATTAGGCTCAACTGATGGAAAGACTTTTGAAGATGCAACCCATGCTGCATAACAAGTCAAAATTAGGTTTGCTTGACCGAATGAAAAAGTAACATACAGAGAGCCGAAATCACAGATGGGCCTACCGTTTCAGTAGTGTTTTCCCCTTTCTTTGCAGATACTAACTGCTGTGTGCATTAATCTCCAGATCTTCAGCTATTTTAAACCCAAGAACTCTCTTTCTTACCTGAAAAATCCATTCAATTCAAAGTCAATGATCCTTCAAAAACAAATAACAGGATAAACAGCAGCACAGCAAAAGTGGCCTAGCCCGAGGCAGTGAGGGTGAGACTGGACAGAGAGGCAGAGAGGGCATCCACACAGGTTCGGCTCCTGCAGCAGTGCTTCCCGAGCAGCGGGACATAGATATATCCTCTCAGTGGACCGGAGCTTTAACACCGACTCTACCTGTCAACGGGCGCTTTGAAACAGACACTTTGAAATAGCTCTTTGAGCGCTACCGTTGACCGAAAATGGCCCCATTCCAGTAACAGCTTATACTTTGACACCTGCGTCTATCAGCCAGGCTCTGCTGGCCGGGAGAGTGTAAAAAATGGTGGAAGAGAGGAGTGCTAACGGCTAACTCCTCATCGGCTATCTCTGGCCAGCACTTTCTTCGCCAATGTACGGTCTCTGGTGAACAGAATGGATGAACTGTGACTGCGGATCACAATTCATAAAAGGATTATGGACTGCAACTTCATGATTTTTATGGAAACATGGCTTAACAGGACCGTCCCCGATAGCACCATTGAGCTACCGGCCTGCTACATCCTCAGGGCGGATACAACAGCTAATGAGTCCTGTAAGACCAGAGAGGTGTGGGGGACTGTGAATTTATATTAACAAAGCTTGGTGCACTGACAATGCCATTACCGAGAGGCACTGCTCTGCTAACCTAGAATATCTCATAGTTTAGTGTAGACCTTTCTATCTGCTCAGAGAGTTTACATCTACTTTTGTGACTGCAGCATACATCAGGATGCTAATGCTAAGCAGCTGAAGACAAGGCGCTCTAGTTCTTATAAAGTGTTGGGGGGTGCGGTCATGCTAGCTAACCCTCTACGTCATGGTGTAGCCGTTGTAGGCACACCCAACAAAACCGGGAACGCAGAAATGATGAAAAACTTTTAATGGCCTAACTCCACAATTCAGTATTACATAGTTCTGTCTTTTCACATGTTTTCAGCAATTATTTTCTAACAAAAGAATCAAAAGAAAAGAAAGATTTTCCTTTACACGGACTTTAAACTTTTCATTAACTGCAGGTAGGATCACTAAGGAGACATTTATTATTCATGAAAATGTGTTGAGATATTGAAACAAAGAGGTTGCAGGGAGATCATTATGCAGGTGGACTTGATTGTGAAGTCTTAATGTGAATGACCCACTTTGAACATAATTGTGATTGTAAAAGTTGCAATCAATCCAAATCACTGGTCAAGTGTCATTTGCAATCATGAAGCCACCACTGGCTCTAAATATTAACAAACAATTTTATGACCTGTGGATACTGACATGTTAAGATATCTGAACAATTGAACAGAAGTCTTTTTCAATGTTTTTAATCCATGCTAGTGGCTCAAGGGATAGCAATGTCAGTCGGTACACTCCTTTGGTCTACACTGTAATATCTCAACAACTATTGGATGGATTGGCACAAAAATTTGTACAGACACTCAGACAATGAATCATTATGACTTTGGCGATTCCTTGACTTTTCCTTTGGCACCACCAGTGTCCAGTACTTTGGTTTATGACCAAATGCCTGCAAAATTAAATGCTTTGTGTTTAGTGTTAATTTCCAAATGTTATCATGCTAATACGTTAAATTAATTATACCATGTACATTACACCAGTGGTTCCCAAATTTTTTTAGACCACAAAACTCCTTCATAAGACATGTTTGTCATGGAACCCCTTCTTAGTGCTGAGCACCTGAAAAACTTGCAAGCCACAAATCATGCTGCATTATGACCAGTGGCAGAAGTATTCAAGTCCTTAAGTAAAAGTACCAGTACAGCAATATAAAAATACTCCATTACAATTGAAATTCCTGCAATATAAAAGTACATAAGTATTACAAGCCAAATGAAGTTAAAGTAAAAGTACTCTTGTCCCTCTTACTGATATATTATTATATATGACCTCAAGCATCAGTGTGTAAGCAGCATGTTACTGTTGTAGCTGCTGGAGGTGGAGCTAGTTTGAACTACTTTATATACAGTTAGCTAGTTTAGTCCAGCCTAGGGTCGGGCCCCCCCAAAGGGTCACCAGATAAATCTTAGGGGTCGTGAGATGATTAATGGGAGAGGAAAGAAAGAAAAAAAACAAGGTTCTGATACACAAATCTGTTTTCAGTTTTTGGACTTTTTCTCTAATCTTTGATTTTTGGTGAAATATTGGATCATTTGAACACTTATTGAAATGAAACCATGTGAGAAGTTTAGAGGGAAAAATCACTATTTGGTGGAGCTGTTAACAACTCATAGACATCTGAAATGTGACCCTGACTACACACTGCTTTTTATAAGACGTCAAAAGCCAAAAAGGTTGGAGACCACTGGTTTCATCTTTAACAATGTGTTGTATTTTAAAAGCTTGTTATATTATCCATTGTTTCAAATCTTCATCTGAAAAGTAACTAAAGCTGTCAAATAAATGTAGTGGAGTAGAAAGTACAATATTTCCCTCTGAAATGTAGTGGAGGGGAAGTATAAAGTAGCTCAAAATTGTACAGTACTTGAGTAAATGTACTTAGTTACTTTCCACCACTGACTATGACAACCTACAACCCTGAGTTGTCATTAGTTGAGGTGTTGTTTTTTTTACATGTTTAATTCAGTGATTTTAATATTTTTGTACTTCTGAATATAAATAATAATACATTTGAAAACATGAATATATATTTGAATACATATAAACATAACATTAATGTAAATGTCACCTCAATTGAATGTGGCAAAATTATATTAAAAATGCACAATAAATATAGAATGACATATATTTTTTTGTGGCACCCACTTTGAGAACCAATGCATCATACCTTTTAAACATCAGCACATTAGCATTCATTGTCATTGTGAGCATGTTAGCATGCTGAGTGTAGCTCTCTTCATGACGACACAGACACAGGTTGGTTCTTTGAAACAGGCCTTTATTGCTTGGGCTTTCTCTGATGCATCCATGCCTTAGTCACACCGTGAGAACTGTATTTATGAATGAACATAGTACCAAATACATCAACAGAGCATACAGTACATAGCATGAAAGCAATTGAAAATATAGAATGAGGCTTGGCGCGAACATGAAACAAGTACAAGTAAAACAAAATACCTAGTTGGCTGCTTGTCATGAAAAGAGGTTCTTGAGTCCTTGAGAGTCTCTTTCGTCTTTCTTTCAAACATCAAATAATTATAACTTTGTTAAGTTAATAAATGCACTATAGCAGAGCTTTGTGAGGGACCTCCGCTCACGTTTGTACACAGTGTGACAATGAAATTCGTCGTAATGGCACTACAAACACAGAACATTAGTTCCAGAACAGAAATGTGGAAATACAAACAATGGATTTATATGCAATATAAATACAACCCTTTCAGTCACCATGTTAATTTTCTACCTGTTATACATCAGTATATTCCTGTACTGTACGAGACAAATCCATTTAATCACGTCAGATTTAAATTTAACTTCATCAAATTCTTTAAATCAAATAAATGTATTTATTTATTGCATTAAATTATAGAATCAAATATGGCACTTACACTGAGGATAGCATATTCATTGAGCAGCTAGCATGGCTGGCTAAATTAGAATAAATTAATAGGCTAAATTAATAGAGGTTAAGTTGAGAGAGATAAAATTTGTGTGCTGTAACAGGTATAATATATATGTGCCCAATATTCCAACAGAAATCTTCCTTTAAATACAATATTACATTGGAATATAACACTTTAAACTATGGTAAAAATTTGTATGTGTTTGTCTCACACTTTCAAATGTTCCTGTCTAATTTCTGTTATTTGGCATGTCCGTGTCTCCATATAGCTGCCATACTAAGAGTAGTTGGAACTGCAGTGGCCCGTGGCTAACCAGTCATGACACTGCATGGCGTTGCTGGTCCCCCTGAATAGTGCCGTCACCCTTTTGACCTTGTTGCAAACCCCCAACAACACATTAAACTCCAGAGGAGGGGCATGAGATGGGGAGATGGTGGGAAAGAAAATAATGTGTGCATTACACTTACAAGTGGACAAAAGGAATGTTGTCTCAAAGTGTAAAGCACATGTCAATGGCAACCATGAGAGAAATCTACCAAAATCAAAATAGATAAAAGAAAGCTTGTGTCCCCCTCCTTGTTCTGTAATAACCTCGCACAGCCAGACTACATCGTCCAAGTTCAGTTTCTGAATTCCAAAAATAAAATGGTAAGGCATATACCGTCCCATTTTCATTGACTGCCAGTGTTTAATAAATGGGGGCTCCAGTTGTGGCTACTTTCTCTGCTAAATGTTATCATGACCAATAGTCATAACTGACAAAAATAAAGTAGGAAATACTGATTTTCCCTGTAAGTAAAACAGCTACACAGCATATTCAGATACTGAATTGTGTGGTTTATTAAGGAGAGATGTATCAAAGTTTCCAGACCTACAGCTGTGTTTATCCAGCTTGAAAACTGGAAGCAAAGAGTGTGATGCATGTTGATGTCAAGCTAAATGATCCTTCTTACATCACAATGAGCAAAGTAAAAATTGTGTCAAACTAATTCTGCACATCGTCACTGTTGTAGCTTCCAACCTCCCTCCCTCCTTTAGGGGAGCAGTTGCAAACATAAGCTCTCCACTCTCCTGGGCTGCTGCTGAACGTTGCTCCCTTGCAGTGTCACTGATTTCCTTTGGTGTTCAGAGTGGATTGGACGTTTCTAGCACCATTTGAAATCGGTTGTGCTGGAAGGGGCCGCCAACTACAGACCGTGAACACTGAAACTCAGAGATAAATAATAAAGAGTCACACAGCAGTGGGCATGAGACCTTGTCTCAACCTGAGCACATCTAGTGGCTCAACTAGACGCCTACCCTGCTTTAAAGTAACCATCAAATGATGGTAAGGCACACAAGTGAAAGCATGTCAACTTAAAGAGAACATAACAGTATTCGGGAGTCATGTGACTGCAAATACAACACACTTGTTCAGCATCCCCATCTGTACAACTTTGCAGAATGCGGTTACCATGGCATATTACATTTAAGAAATATGGCAGTTAATAAGTAGTATGGTGGTGTTTTATTCATGACCACAAGGTGAGGCTATTGGTGCCATGATTCAGTATGCCGTGCAAATTTTCATGAAGAACTTGTGTACCAAGTTTCATTTTATTAAAGACAACAGAATTGCAGAAATATCATGTTATATTGTTACTTTAGTGCCCCCTGTGGGTAGAATTATATCAAATGTTACACACTTGTGCAGTGTGGCTGTATGTACATCATTCCCAAATTTGGTTGCAAACTAATTTAGCATTGAAGTGTTATAGCCCGTTAAGGGCATCATGCATCCACCAGCCATCCAAGACCATAAACCGTGCAGTTTTCACGGAGGGCAAAACATGTTGGGCCCGCCGGACATGAAGACCACGTTGTTGTTGTTGTTTTCATCGTCATTGTTGTTGGTCTCTCCTCCCTGTGTGGGGGAGCCTTCCTGCTTTCCCCTGGGTATGGGCATTTCCTGGACCAGCCACAGTACACTGCTGCCTTCCTTAATTCAAGTCCAATGCTTTTCATCATTCATCATTTCATTTCATTGGAATAAAATTCACTTCAAGAAAACAATTTGAGCAATAACTCCAAATCATCAAGATTGGTTAATAAGTCAGAAAGAATCTCAGAACAGATCACAGTAATATATACTGGTAAAATAGCTTTTTTTTGTTTGATGTTGTGATCAGATGGCCTGGTACCAAATCATTATCATGACAGAAGGACATATAGCACAATTCAAATTGATTGGAAATGTAATGTAATTTGCCTATGCTAAAGCAAGCAAAAAGGAAAGAATTGTTTTTAGTACAATTCCAAAAATTAAGAGACATTACAGCACCGTAATGTAAAGCTGCCTGTTCTCTTTTACTCTGTATCTACTGATCATCACTGTCTCTCCCCCCTCCTCTTCCTTTCCCTCCCCTCCCTAATTTGGTGACCCACTAATGTTCTGTTTATTTTCTTATATGAATAGATAATGGACAAAAAGCAAATCTCTTCATTTGCATGCAATACAAGTAAGACCTTTTAAAACAATGACAAATGGAGGGAGCAACATTTCAGTCAGCCTCGTCATTGAGAAGGCAAAGACAGCATCGGCAAACCTTACCATTTTAACAAAAAGTAATAAAACCTTCAAATGGAATTTCTCACTGCCAGCTGGGTTTAACAACCACCGATATGCTCCTAGGCTCTGGCTCTCAAATAAAATTAAAGTTCTCATAAATTTTAACTCATAACAAGGATGTGAAGCCACCAATGTACCTCTATACCCCAAAAACCTAAAGGATTTTGGTTCGAAAAGATGATTGATGAGATAGGAAACAAGAAAAATGAAACATATTTCTGCAACACTTTTCTTTTTGCAATTATGTGCTGTTTTAATGTAAAATAAAGTACAAGTACAACATTCTTGACATTTTTACTTGGCTGTTATTTTGTAAACTAATCAAAAGTTCATATTCATATTCATTTTGTGCACATCTAGGACTAAAGAGGCCTAAATCACCTGACTCACCAGAGAGCAGCTATTGTATTGGTAAGTCACATAAATAGTTACATTTTGTATTTAAAAAGTCAAAGCATTTCATTGCGAAGTCCTTGTTAACTGGAATAATTAGGAATTAGGACTGTAACATGAATTATTTCATATTTTTTGTTAAATCTGTTCCCATAGGATCAAATTGACTACTGAGTGACACTGCTCTCTCTACAGCAGTCCGAGGTATGTTTTACATTTTTCTCTGTAGCAGGAGTAGTATATTTGTATTGAATTATTCAAGAATATATAGACTCAATGCTTTTTATACTGACTTATAACCAGAATGAAAATCTGTCTGAACCCTGTTCAGACCAAAAATAGTCTGTATTAGTTGTAGGCATGTTGCTTCAGGTAGCAGTGAGATGATGAAATATGATACAAGCACTCTATAATACTGCAGGTCAGTATTTTACAACCCTGGCAAGTTTGTACAGTCTGGAAATATGACTGCAAACATTTATATATATATAATTTTGCCAACCATATTTTGTAATATGACTGGCAATCTCAAACACTGGCTGTGGCAACTATGGGTGTTTAAAAAAATAGAACCACCATAATTATATATTTTTTAGAAATTACTTTGGTAGAACTGTTACACTGTTTTGTGCTTGATGTGTGTGTGATGTACAATTATTTGTGTAATAATTATTACTTTTTTTTACATTGAGTGTGTTTTGCCAGTTATCAAGTGGCTCCACGTGATCACATCTGATGGAGGCTACAGTCCAGTGAGAGTTTGAGTCTAACTGATACTACTTGGGTGAGATGTCCCAAGATTTCCTGCACAATAGTTCATATGATGCTCACTGTCTGTGTAGATTATTCACACCTATCTATAGATGCTACCTATTTTGTTTTGTTTTTTTGTCTAGCTGTCAACATATCCACATTTCTATTTATTGATGAGGTAGTTCACACAGTGCAACACCTGCTGGTCATTTTTAACTACTTTTGGCGTGCTTGCTGTCAGTTCTATGCCATTGATCTTTCTAATTAGTGAGAACAGACTTCACTGTCCACATTACATCCTGAGGAAAACTTACTAAAGTGCTTTCATTTTCCAAATAGACATGGTGGTGTTATGGGCACTCAGCTGCACATAATCAGGTCATACAATAAAACGCTGTTACATTGCTGCAATTTAAAATGAAAGACAGTGTGTTCTTTTGTTATGAAAAACATTTTTATTGTCATTGTAGGTCATAAAACTTTTGAAAATTATGTGCAGCACATCCGAGTAAGAGCATAATAATAAATTATTATTCAATTATAATCATCAATTATTAAAGGCTCAAGGGCATCATGTTTCATCAATGTTTGGACCTCAGCTTGAGATTTAAAAGCCAGCTTTCCCCAGGGTCTCCTCTCTCTACCTCCAACCAGACAACTAGCCCACCAACCAACATGTTTCTGTGTACAGCATTCTGTAGGGGTGGATAGCATTTTTGTTTAATATCTTTTCTACTGTTTCTGTTAAGTTAGGAGTTAGGTCAGTCATTTGTATTTTTGTTTCTTTATGTTTGAATAGGTAATTTTAGGTTGATCAGCTTTAGTTCCCTTTTGTTTGTTGTTTTGCTGTTAACTCATCCTAAAACAACAACTATGAAATAAAAACTTAAAGGGCTGCAAAACCATTCGTTGCTGGTGTTTCTTGGGAGCTGGGATGAGGGAGTGTCATTTTCATGTTGTGCCAGGGTTTCCCCTAGGCCGGGTCGTAACAATATATTTTTAAATCTTTTGCTTCTCCCAGTTTAAAGACCCCTAATGATAGACCCACACAGGTGTTTTCACCTATTTTGCTTGATTAGACCTCTACTTAGGCCTGTATAGACTGTCCTTGATTGATGTCTCCCTTAAAGAAGTAAAATGCATTTGAATCCACTGGAGATAGAAATATGAACGTATATTTAAACAATACAATATAAATCTTTAAAAAAACACAGCAGCAGCAGAGTGGACAAAAGTCAATAAGTCTCATTCAACATATTGGGTATATAGTCTTAGTGTTCCCTTCCCTCTGTGCCAGTTTGTCTTGTTCCTCTGTGACAGAAATCCAGCGTTCTTTCCTAGTGTGAGTTTTCTGTGGGCCTTATTGTTACCTGACCTGTTTTTACCTTTTTGAACTTGCCTTTTTTGATTTTTACACCGTTGCTTTGCTGACTGATCACCTGTGTACCAACCCAGCTGTGATTAAAAGGACTGACTTTTGAACTTGCTTACTGAGTCTGTGTCTGCATTTGAGTCCAAGCCTGTGGTTCAGTATTGACAGTATGAACTGGCCATAACATGGACTCAGCAGACTCAGATCCAGTGTGCTCTGAGCTCCAGGCACAGGTTAACAAGATTCACATTCTGCTGTCTTTCCCTCTGACCGCACAAAGATTGCATACATCATTTCTCACCTGACTGGGAGAGTGGAGGCCTGGGCGACAGTGGAGTGGAGCTGGAAATCACTTGTCTGCTATTCCCTGTCGCTGTTCTCCAAGACCTTCATCCAAATTTTCCAGCAGACGGCCCCTTTACATGAGGCAGCCTGAGCCCTGGTGAGACTGCGACAGGGTAAGAAGAGGGTCTCTGATTATGCCATAGAATTCTGCACTCTAGCAGCAGAGAGTGATTGGAACCTGTTAAATTCACTTACTGTACTTCTATACTGTAACGTAAATATAATAACAGGAGCGGGAGGATAACAACATGCTGCAGTGTACTCTTTATATATGTGACATGATATGTACTCTGTATGATGACCTGCAAAGGGTACCTCTTACCAGTCTCTGGAGGAGCATCAGCCTCAACTGATACTTCTGTTGGCCCTGGGTTGACTACCGCCATTTGGGTGACTGGGTGACCTCTCTGGGGGGGGATCCTGCCCACCTGCTGGGAGAATAGTCACCGGGTCTTTCATGGGGACAGTAGCTGTTTGACCCAATAAGGCAGGTTGTGATGGCTCTCTGGGCGTGAGCATTTCCAGGTCAAAGGCTTGCATCTGGTCTGTGTAGCGTTTCCAGCGTAGTGCTGAGCCCACATCAACCGTGTAGGACACTGGCCCTGAGACACCACCACCCCTGGCATTCACTTCTCTTCCCCCCGTCTATAATCACGGACCAGAACAGAGTCCCCAGCCACAAAGCCTTTGTCCCTGGCGAATGGAACCCTGCGACCCTGCTGGTCTGCCTGTGCGTGATCCACCACAGCCGTCACACTTGGTTTGAGGAGGTCGAAGCGGGAGCAGAGCTGACGGCAGAGGAAGAGCATGGCAGGAGATTCATTAGTTGTGGCATGAGGAGTATTTCTGTAGTGGAGCAGGAACGAATCCAGTCTATGTTGCACTGTGGTCGATCCCCTGGAAGCTTTCAAAATGTTCCAGGTGATGTATCAGCACGGTATCCACTGAACCAGGTTTGTCCTTGTGTGCTATCTGCAGTGGCAGGCATGAGAGGCTGTCCGCATTGCCATGTTCAGCTGCACTCCTGTACTGAATTGTGTAGTTGTGAGCTGTTAATACAAGGGCCTATCGCTGAAGCCTAGCAGCTGCCATAGACAGGATAGCCTTGCTGGGGCTAATAATGTGGTCAGTGAGCAGGGTGAAATGGTGCCCGTACAGATATGCATGAAATTTGCATACGCCAAATATCATTCCCAGGGCTTCAATTTGAGCATAGTTTTGCACTGCTTTGCTCAAGGTTCTGGAAGCGAACACTATGGGTCTCTCTTGACCACCAGGCATCACATGAGAAATCACCACGCCCACACCATATGGTGAGGCATCACATGCTAGTCTGATTGGCAATTGGAGGTCATAATGAGTCAATACTCTGTCTGAGAGGAGCTGTCCTTTTGCCATACAGAACACTTTTTCGCACCATTTCACGCACCATCATAGTTTACTAGTCCCAGAAAAGAGCGGAACTGGCTTACATTCATTGGGGCAGAAGCCTCTGCAATAGCGCTGAGTTTTTCTGGGAATTTGTGGAGGCCTGTGGCATTGATGATATGTCCTAGGTATTCCAGAGAGCTTTTGAAAAACTCACATTTTTCACGCTGCACCCAGAGGCCAAATTTCTTCAAGCAGCTCAGCACTGCCTCCAAGTTTTTCAGGTGGTCTGCATCATTGGCCAAACCTGCCTGACTCCAGAGGAATGCCAGCGATGAGTTTCAGGGACGCTAGATTAGAAATTCTTATCACCTGGTTAGAATAAGGGAGGGGGATAAATGGAAGACAGCATTTAACACTCCAAGTGGTCATTACAAATACCTGGTCATGCCATTTGGACTTACCAATGCCCCAGCTGTCTTTCAGGCCCTGATGAATGACGTCCTCTGGGACATGCTCAATGAGTTTGTTTTTGTTTACCTGGATGACATCTTAATCTTCTCTCCTGATGAGCAAACTCATATCCAGCATGTCCGGTGGGTCCTCTGGCGCCTCTTCCACCACCAACTCTTTGTTAAAGCTGAGAAATGTGGGTTTCACATGCCTTGCATGTCCTTCCTGGGGTTCATCATGTCTAAAGTGGAGGTCAAGATGGACCCAGAAAAGGTTAGTGTTGCTGTTGATTGGCCCACTCCCAGTAGTCGTAAGGATGTTCAACGTTTCCTAGGGTTTGCTAATTTTTACAGAAAGTTCATCAGAAACTTTAGTTCTGTTGCTGCCCCCCTTCAAGCACTAACCTCTTCTAAGTCTATAAGCTCGAGTACCTGAAGATGGCGAAGAGGTTCAACTCTCGGCAGGCAAAGTGGGCTCTCTTTTTTAACCGCTTCCATTCTACCCTGTCCTATCGCCCTGGCTCTAAGAACTTAAAACCTGATGCGCTCCCATTTTTCCTCCCTCGTGTGTAGTGGGCTCAGTCACTTGGGACATTGAGAGAAAGGTCAACAAGGCTAATGTGAACTGTCAACCTCCGGCCGGCTGCCCGCCGAACCTTCTGTTTGTGCCTCCTGACTTACGTTCACAGGTCATACACTGGGCCCACTCTTCCCAGTTATCCTGTCACCCTGGAGTACGCAGGACCATGTTCGTCATATGACAGTGGTTCTGGTGGCCAGCCATGGAGAAGGAGGTGACAGAGTACATGACAGCTTGTCCTGTGTGTGCTCATAGTAAGGTCTCTCGACACCCTGCTTCTAGTCAATTTGGGATTTTGTACTGCAGTACAGCCTCCATAACTTGCTTAAATCAGTTCAATTTACACTGCTGAGCTCTGTATCTTCTGCCTGATGGTAAGAGCTCATACTGAGAGTGCAGAAAATGGGATGGATCACAGAGGATTCGCTATACCTGTTTAAGTACACACTGGTCAAAGAGAGACTGAAGATTATGATGATCTTTCTGACCAATGATTTTCATTGCAGTCTGAACCAAATGCGACAACTTTGATGTTGATGATACAGGAAAGTTCCCAAACCATGCAATCATTCCGTACCTGATTACACTCTCCATAAACCCCTATTATTAGGTTACCGTATTATTATGAGAAATGCCTTAAAGAAACAGTATTTCATCATGACACAATACCTTAAACATTTGACTGTCTTGCCTTGAGCAATGATAAGGGAATGGTAAAGGAACATGTCATTTTAGTGGTAGTGATGCACCAATTGATGAATTTATTTAATTTGACACAAGTTTTGATTGAATGACGGCGTTTTGCAGGACAAATGAAGCGTTTTATAATAAATAAATAACAATTTAACATAACAATGATTGGTGAAGGATCACTTGTTGCATTTTTACTGAAATAAGTCCACATTTACCTACAAAATAGGTGCCGAATTAGAAAGTGGCTCCTAGTGTTACTTTATTTTTGAAATAAACAAGGCCTATTTTAAAATGTATCTTTTTTAAGGGAGTGCGGCATGAGCATTGTTCAGAGGCTGTTCAGTTGGGAACGCTTTTTCAGCGCCTTCAGTGGAGAGCTCTGAATACTGCTTGTCCATGATTTTGAAATCTAATTTTATGTACTTGGCAGTGTTTTTAATCAGTCAAATTTGGCTGGGTGGTTAATAACACATTTTTCTGTGGTGTGAAAAACTCACACAGAACATATATTTATTATTGCTTTACATAGACTTTATTGCTGTGATTTCAGGCAAAAAATGAAAACAACACAAACAAAAATATAGCACTACAACCTATGAGACCTGCATTAAATTGATATACCTTTTAATATTTTGTAGAGGCACTTGTTTGTGCAGCAAATAGACCCCACTGCATAGATAATTTTCTGGTTTGTTTAAAATAAACAAGTGCCAGAGCAGTGATACCTGCTGTGACCAACCACATGGGAAAAACTGCTACCTTACAGAGCCTCAGACATCATAAACAGAAAATCCAAGGAGGGAGACATTGGAAGGGCATACTGACAGGTGATGACAGTGCAAAAATACCACAGCAATGAGAGCTTAAAATGAATTATTAGAGATGGAATAAAATTCAATTAAATTAGGCTGTAGCATTGTTTTCAACCTCAGGTCAAATTTTGAACAAGCACAATAAATGTTATCTTGTTTGATGTATGTTTAATCATCCATTTGTATCATGTGCATTTCTACTTCCACAGACCAAATCACAAATGACGTAGCTTTTAAACCACCCTAACATTCAGTGGTTCCAATTTTAAAGCTGCTCTAATCAACATTTCTATATACACAATAAATCAATGACTATGAGAATGTGAAAGTTGTCTGTAGGGATGAAACCGAAGATAATTATTGACTCTGTCATACTCCTCAGCTCTATAGAGCTTTTTAGCATCTTTCAACTCATTCTTTTGGTTTTATGACTGTTTTGGTTCACTCTCACCGCTCTCATCAGCGTTGTTCCAGATTCATTTCAGCAAATAGCTCAGATCAATCCACTGTACATTACCTGTCCAGCACCAAAAGGCCACTAGCATGTGAACATAGTTTAGTAACTGTTGTGGAGAAATATTGATCAATGGTTCAACTCATCAGTGAAGAAAGTGTCCGGGACCCTTTGATATCTTATGCTGAGAATATTTATTGAAAACTTGGCCAAGCAGAGAACAGAAACTTTATCAATCACAGCTGTCTGTGCATGATGCCATCTCCACTGCTCTGAAGATTCAGATCTGACTTTTGGTCTTTAAACCCCTACAGATCATGCCACAATATGAAAAATTAGCCTATTGGTTCACTAGTTTCTAAACAAGGAACTGAACTTTACCAATGTTAGTTCAGGTCAGTGGCATGGAGCTTCAGGTCACCGTCAGCACATCCTGGTCTGGAGCCACTGTTGTTTGATTATGCCAATGGAATCTATGCGGTCACCTATCTGTGGTGTCTAGGGAGGTCCCCCTCTGCCCTTGGTAACCACGACAATGCTGATTTACCCTTTATCAGAATGGCTTCCGCTTCCCCAAACATCACAGACAGCTGCTCTGGGTCTCAAGGAGAGTAGACAATGTCTCCTTCAGCTTAAGATTTTAGTGTTGCTCACTCTGTGACCTCAAGGCCCATGCTTGACCCAGTATAACCCAATTCTTAGCCCCCAAAGATAGAACATTCCATAACAGCAACTAAAGTTGTGTTGTGATTCCGGCTTGTTGCACTGCCCCCAAGTGGCCAAATAATCAATGAATGCTGGCTTAATGAATGCAGTAGTTCTGGATAACAATTTCTGATTGTGTCCAGAGGATTATAGGTACACAATACTCAAACTGCCAGTTGGATCCAGGTGGTACTTATGATTAGCCGGAGACTGATAGTCAAGAAATAGAAATCACCAAAACCCAAATGTTTTGTCCTTTATTGTCTGCTTGTTGTTGTTCTTTCTTTCTTTCTTTCTTTGCACCCGATTTGAACATTATTACTTGATTAAATGGGTGTTATCAGTAGTTATGAGCCTCATAGGTATGGGTTAGAAGGGGCCTGCTACAACTGTTAGTAGGTTGAGAAGGGCGTTATCCTCCATTGATAAGGTGGTCACCTTTGATTTAAAGACGCCATCTAGCGGCCATAGTAATTATGACCCGGGGAACTGATGTACAACACGTGAAGTTGCAAGCAAGAGGTGATAGTTTGAGACCACCGTTCGCCTCCGTTGGGACATTTTCACCGCATTTTACTGCATTCATAACTGATGGTTGCCAGTGTTTAATCACATTTCAAGTGATCATTTTAACCCAAACCATGATCTTTTCCTAACCCTAACCAAGTGGTTTTTATGCCTAAACCTAACCAGACCTTAACCACAGTGTTGTCACACCATAAAACATTATTTTGTAGCGTAATGTAGTGGAATATTACCTACTGGTAGGTGCCACAGTCCTATTCCAATGGATTGATATGCACCTACTAGCAGGTGTAGCAGGCCCATTCTGACCTCACAACGCCCATTCAATCCAGTAATAAATGGGTGTTCTTTCTTTCTTTCTTTCTTTCTCTTACATGAAATGCAAGATTAATATTTATTTCCTTTGCTGTCAATGCTCAAATACGTAATAAACTGCTGATCATAAAAAAATATTCAGTGTAAAACCAATATAAAATTACCAACAGACTGACCATTGACTATTTTCATGTCTATGTAATTAATATAACTTTTAAATTATTTAAATTTTAAAATAAATACCATTTTGGGACAGTTAAAGGTGAGTAAACACAACAGTGTGGATTTGTTAGTGAAAGCAGGTAAAAGCCGCAGCTATATATGTATTTGAATGTATACTCTTCTTTTTTGGTATGACTTACTATAGAGATTAAACCCTGTCTGCTGGAGAATAATTGAAATATTTATACCCAATCACAACAGCCTCACTGTTTGTTAACAGTTCATCTAATGCCTTCATTTAATCCTCTGGTGGTGGGGAAATGTATTCCTTTCACTTTTTTTGTACACAATGTGCGCATTTTCATTTATTTATCTTAAAATATTATCTCATCAGTTAATTTCACTAAATCTCAGGGGACCAGGCTGAGCTGAAGCAACATCACCTGGCTGTGAGGGTGCATCTCGGCTGCAGTCTCAGATCTGTTTTCTCACTAGAGGGCAGACCTTGATCATTATGTGTCAATGCAAAGAGCTTTTTTGCAGCCCTGTTGTCACTGAAAAAGCAGGTTATGAAGGCTGTAATTTTGAATGTCTGTGGTATAACAAAATACTGTGGTAGACCTTCAGTTTGATCTTTCAGTCAGTCACTAACATGTTGGTAAGACCTCAAATCAGCATCAACAAAATAAGCCTTTACATCAGGAATCTAAAGCAAATGCTGCAAACAGAAAAGAATTGAAGCAAATGAGACCATTTAACAAAAATATTTTAAACCACAATACAGCACTCAATTAAAAAAAAAAAAAAAAAAAAAAGTTTATTCCCCAATAGAATAAAATGTGCATTTCTGACACTTGATTCTCCTCTCATACCTATGGTAGGTAATTTGTGCAAAGAGCCAGTAAAATTACTTTTTAATTACCTTTTAAATAATAAAGCATCCATATCCATACACACTTACATGCACACACTGCTAGTTACACAAAAGCATGTGTAGAATGAAAAGAAGAGGGTGAGCAGGGTTTTCAACTGTTCATTTTCGCTTTCTGAGTGTATGTAGCAATCAGATAAGGCACCCCCTCCAGATGTTTCCCTGTCCAAAGAGTATAGCTCTGAGCAAATTACAGCCTTCCCCTCCAACCATGCAGCATTCTTACTTCTCTCTTTTTCTTTGTCTTTGTAATGTGTCTCTTTCTCAGCTGTTCTGTCACAGTTTCCTAATTTCTTCTGTTTCCTCCCATGAGTTTGTAGTTTATCTGTTCACGTTGTCTCTCTTTTGCTGTGCCGCTGCTCATCTCATCCTGTTTTTGTTGTTCACTGCATGTATAATAGGCCTACATTCAATAACAACCTGCCGTATCGTGTTTGCAGTTTTTGTATTTGCTGTTTACTTACATGGTTGTATAACAGGAGAATGCAGCTGCACAAAAATTGTTGATAATTATGGATTCCAGACATTCTTGGGCTTCACTTTGCACAACCTGTGCTGACTCATGACAGTAGGCTTTACAGTGACTCGTCTCTCTTTTTCTCCTTCTCACTCAGTTCAGTTAAATTCAGCGTAAACACATTACTATTCCCGGTGTCTGTCTTTTCACCCCATTTCTGTCTCCAGACAACATGGACTCTTTGAAACAGCCATTTCATTAGCAGCTTACTATATTGGTCACATGCCCAACAATCACATCAGACCCTAACACGCACATGCACACATATCATCCCCCTACAAAGGAGACTGTCCTTGTATTAGGCGGCTGCTGGTTGGGGATATGTGATATGTATCAGTTGACTTGGCTGGCACCACATAATGAGCTTGGCGATGGAGATTGTCATCATCTCTTGATAATTCCCATGGTACAAATCCTGTCCGTGATGAGCTATCCCAATATCTTCCCCTCATGAAGCAAGACAAGGCTGCACTCTATGAGAGCAGAAAAGGTTTCCATTTCTCTCTACTACTGTCTCACTACTACATATTCTGTACTGCCATATTCATAAAGAAAGAAATCACATTGATCAGAAGAAGCAATGTGCACAAAACCGCAAACAATCAGATGGTGTCATTATGGACAGGAAGAATACAACTCATGCTGTGTCCACCTGCAGATGTGATGTGATGCCTGGATTACAGAAAATCAAAGGGCCCCAGACAGTTAGGGTCCCAAAAGATGAAATTTTACATGGTGATAAATTTGCTTAAACTTAAATTCAATATATGCACATATGCAGGTAAAATAAAAGACTTAAACATAAGACCTAAAACTAAACAAAAAACCTTTAGAAATATGAGATAAGGTTACAGTTATGTATATATATGCAATTAATTGATTCCAGTTATGGCAGAATTTATGTTCTGTTCTGTTGGGCCTTGACTAATTCCTACAAGTCACTCTGTTGGATAATAGAAAATATATATGACTATATTAGTAACTTTTTCAAATCTGTTAGTAAGTTCCACTTACTAGTTTTTCCCAGGCTTTCAATTGCATGTCATGGTCTTCCTCAGCAGAAGAGGTTTGCTAATTTGTCATGGAGAATAAATCAAATTCACTTGTGACAACACAAGTGTAAGTGTGTTTGTAACTTTAATGATGCATCTGGGTGATTGAAAGAAAAGACCTACGGTACCAGTCAAAAGTTTGGCCACACTTTCTCATTCGAGTGAATGGGAAGGTGTGTCCACACTTTTGACTGGTACTGTACATGAACGCTATGATCTACTGAGAGGTCAATCAATCGAAGGGCGTGTAAGAAGGAGCACCAATACCAATAAGTGTGTATAAGTGTGGCCATGGTCTATACTGTCTAAATCACATTGATATCAAGTGCAAGTGTCAAGGGAATTGAAAGGTTGTGCAGCATGTGTGGGAAACCTACTTTCTTTCTGCCTGTTGAAAGGTGATGGAAAACTCTAAGAGAGTCAATAAGAAAATGTCAGTTGAATGTGGCCTCCAGTTGTCCTTTTTCTAAATATTTATCAGATTCAAATGTATGTAAAGGATAGCTTCGCAATTTTTCCCCATCACTTCATAATGCATTGTAAGTGCATTATGAAGTATGAACAGGAGGAATGTTTACAGCAAGAAAAACCTATTCCAATGTTTGTATGGGCAACTGACTGCTGTTTTAAGACAGACTTGAAAAATTATGAACGTGTCCTTTAAGTTTACTAGGAAGGATGAAATCTTCATTCAAACGTTTTGACAGAACAGTCCAGAGCAAAATCAACACTTCAACTGTAGGTAATTTGTGTGTAATCTTTACCCAGAGCAGTGGGTTTGGCCTTGCAGGGGTGGGGTCCAGCACTATGGATGGATGGGGCCTACCTGGGTGTTTTCCCGGGAACATTGAGCTGCTCCCGGTGATACTTGGGGCTCCACCTCCTCTACCGCCGTTACTGTACATCTGCAGACCGGAGACCGAGCTCACACAGGCGGTGCAGCCACTGCGGGACGGCGTGTGTGTGTGTGTGTGTGTGTGAGAGAGAGAGAGAAAGAGAGAGAGAGAGAGAGAGAAGCCGCTGAAAACTACCGAGCAGGTGAGCGCTACATCTTCCGTCTTTGCTAACATTTCTCTCAAGACCACACCTCAGTAAAACGAAACCCAATAACGAAAAGTCACCATTGCAGTTTGGTACCATACTAACACTAGAGGGGCAGTGAGTATCTGCTGCTGGCTTTGCTGAACAGTGAGTTTACACGAACCTTCATGCTTTATCTCCTGTACTACTGTTATATTGCTATACTTTTATGTAACTTGAGTGTACTTTGTGGTGTTGTTATGCTCGGCTACTTTATTTTTTGGGTTAGCTTGCTGTCACGTTGATGTAGTGGAGCACTTTGTTTAAAATGAAAAGAAAGTGTTGGTGAGTAAACAAACACCACAGTTTTGCCCACAAATTTAGTAATGAGATTGTTATCATCGGAAAAAACAACAACGATAAAATAAACAGTAGCAGTTTGGTTATAGTTACTATTATTATGCTATTATTAATGTCCTGCAGGTTTAGCCAGTCAGCTAATATTGAAAACATTTTTTTATTAGTGAGCCTGAAGCAACTGAGGCAACAAGTGCAGCTTATTAAATGACACATTTTAGGCCAAATCAAAGCTAAATGTAAATGTAGAGCAACCAAAAGTTGTTTCAGACTCATCCTGGAGATCATGGGTGAAATACTTGATGACTTGCAGTGTGTGTGTGTGTGTGTGTGTGTGTGTGTGTGCCTGCTTGCTCACTGACACCAGTGGGTCATTTGTGGCTGCACACATTCCTACCAGATTAACCAGTAGCACAGTTTAATGGAGAGCAGAGCTCAGATTCACCATCTGAACTGAAATGGATGATATTCAGATTTTTGCTGCAGGTGCAGAACAGGGAGCATTGCCAACATGGTGGTTTGTTTCCACACGTATTCCCCCTGAGCTCACACTAGGTTCCAGGAAAAATCTCATTATGACCTTGAAAAGCATGTTCTACAGTAATTGGTGCTTTAGTCCTACAAATGCTGTATTAACCTATTAGGAGGTCCTTCTTCTCTTCCTTTAAAATCAAGAATGTCAAATTGTCATTTATTTCTTTTTTTACCAGCTCTTCTATGTCAAGGTATTTAGACATGTGTGTGTTTGGAGGCACAGGTTCCCATGGCCCTTGTCGGCTTAGTCTAGCTTTAATCAGCTCAAGGACCTGGCCCCTTGTCCTACTGCTGAGATCAACTCTAACCTGGAGGGTTAAGAGGATCCACGAGTCACTCAAGACCCCAAATGGTAGAACTAGCTGCGTGGTTGGTGTCTGATTTTCCGAGACTATTTTGCAATTGACTCTAGATTGGTTTTGACAAAGTACGGTGCTGATATATTCTGTATCTGGCAGGACTCAGATGCTATATTGTTTTAACATAAGAATTCAGTTATAAAAAGTGACTTAAAGGTCCAGTGTGGTTTTCAGTTGGTTGCAATTTGCAGCCTCACCGCTAGATGCCACTAAATCTTACACACTGCTCCTTTAACTCTAATCTCTCTGGTCATTTGGATTCAGTAGTGTGTGACAGAATTTGCTGCAGTGTATGTTTGGTATGTGTGTGTGTTTGGATAATCTGTAGATCCAGAGGCCTCTCCAAAGACCTCTCGCTTCCATCTACCACCTTGTTCTGTATCAGTGTGTCTTTGATATCTGAGCCTCTGTCTGGGCCTCTGCAGGCTGAGACGCTCATAATCATATCCCCTGATATAAATCGACCCCTTGTTTGCTGCCTGCTGACAAGAGGGACTGATTACCGCTACGCCTCTTTTTCATGTCTGTCTCTTCTTTTGCTCCTTTTTTCCTGTCTGGAAGTTATATTTCCTGCCTATCATTAAGCCAAATTAACACAGACAAAGATATAATGACGGAAATATATAGATTTAATTGTCTTTTGTTTCATTTATTAATTATTAAGTGTATAAAAAAAGTGAAAATGCCCTAATTGATGCAACAATAGATGCAACAGTTAGTCAATTAATCGATTAGTTGCCAACTATTGAATTAATCACCAACTATTTTGATAATTGATTACTCATTTTGAGTCATTTTTAAGAAGAAAAATTCCAGCTTCTCAAATGTGAATATTTTCTGGTTTATCGTATCAATTTAAAACCTGTTAGTTTTTTTTTTAAACTTCCTGAAACTTTCTGTCAGTTACCATCATTATGATACACTTTTCTTTTTGTTGTCTAATCAACTGATGCACTAATAGCTTCAATATATAGTTAATGGCTGTGTCAAAATGATTGAATAAAATAGAAAAAATATTTTGGAAATATAGAAATATTTTTGTAAGAAAATCAATTGCCAGGTTGTTATATTGTTTGGATCAGCTAATGTTGACCATATCTCAGCCTGTCACCCTGTCAACCAAACGCATCAGCTACTGGCCATGAAATTGCATCGGTTATGCACATTGGCAATGCCCATAAATCATTTCTGGTATGAAGAGTGGTAGAAAAATGTTTTGCAGACAAACATTGGAACATAATCATTTGGTTGATATATGAAGTTGTTGTTAACTAAGACCTTTTTTGCTTGTGACATTGGGGAAATATTTCTTTTAAAAAATGCAATACGCCATAATTTATATAAAATGATATATAAATGTCTCTCTCTGTGGCTTTCTCAGCTGTTATATTTTGTGTAGATGAGTAAACACAAACACATACGGTCAAGAAAAAGCATGTGTCAGAACGTTTCTGGCTTTCAGAGAAGCACTATGAATCATGTGTCTCGCTACACAATGCGATAATCTTTTCTTTTTTTTTAATGTCTCTCGGCCAGTCTGATGAGCTGCAATCACTGCCAATTACCACTCAGGATGTAACGCAAATCTCTGCCTCTATGATGGTTCTTTTACCCTTTCCTGCACACATACATGCACATACACACACACACACACACAGACACAGAGGAAATTTACACTGGAAATGGCTGATGGCATGGGAATCATCACAGATTGCTTCATCAATAACAGGAAATGCAATTTCCTTATATGTGCTACTGAAAAAGTTGCCAGAATGTCCCGCCTGACTTTTATATAGACAGGAAACTTCTCCAAGCACTATATCCCCCCTGCTTTTTGGATCACTTGTGACATATCTGCTTTAGTAGTTTCAAGTGCAAAGTGTCCACAGTAAAGAAAGTTAGCTGCTGTGACCTGAGGCAACCCTCACCTCCTTGTTTGACAGCAGTAACCAGATACATTAAAGAATGTTATGCCGTGATATGTTAGCATCAATGTCAAGGCTGGCAACATCACCCCTATTTAGCTAATTCATCAAGCATGAAGGCTTCATATTCAGCTTGATGAAATAAAATACGTCTCAGTCCAGTTTGCTGAATGTTAACTCATGAATGAGGTGAAGGAAAGTGACCTAAGCAGTTTTTATTTGCATAAATGTGAGTTAATGTTATTGAGGTGAATTCATAGCATACAGTGAGCAATAGTAAATATAAACCAAGCGATGTAAGCTGTGGACAGGGTCCTGAGTGATGTCATCGTGAGACGTGCATGTGGGGAGTTGAAAACAAAACAATCACCGGGAGCAGATTAGGAGATTAACATGAGGAGTTGTTTTTGTGCCATTAACTACAGAAACTGCAATAGTAATAGGTGGAAAATGTTGAATATTCCAAGAAGTAAACCTCCCTCTTAGCTCAGAGTGCAGAATTAGCTATTAGCAGCTAGCGATGTGGTCAGAGCCCTGGATTTTAATAAGGTGGTGGATAGTTTTGCACAGAAACTGGTGAGGAAGAAACTGCTGTTTTGAGGTAAGACAGCTCACACTGTTACTGTGTGTTTATGGCTGTTTAATAAGGAATAGTGCAAACATTTGTCAGGCTCTGTGATCAATGATTAGGTTAGAGTTTGAGTTGACTGATGGTGTTGGATGGAAAAAGCATGTAATACTTCAGAGACAAAAAGTCTCTTTTCATGATCCCCCACAGTGGATATATAAGACTAAAATATCTTGTATATAGAGTTGCAAAGTGGGAAGAGCTATTTCGGGCACCCCTGGTTCCAGGAGTAAAAATCTCATTCATTTTTCCCATAGACAATGTTATGTTACTCACAGTTTGAGCATTTCTATGGCTTGGATTGGCATGAAACTCTCCCCGGCTAAATCATCAGTACTTTGGGGAAGACATTAACTACGACTCCAAAGGTGCATTTCAGCAAGAAACAGCCAATCATCAAGCTTAAAATTCAGTCACGGGCCCCGGTAACAGCGGGCAGAAGCTAGAGATTATGGTGTTGAGAAAACTGATTTACAATCTACAGAGTGATTCAGTTCACTTTTAATTTCTGGGTCACTTTTGAAGGAATTCAGTAACTATGGTTACTGTTACAACTTCAGCAACAAAGCGTTTTGAGTTCATTATGCTCTGATTCGTTCCCATGGCTTCTTCTCCATAGCAACGGCAGCTGAGGCCTAATGAGTATTGTAGTATTCTTAGCTGTCCGTTATGCTGAAATCATGGACAAATGATTTCTCAGAAACAAAGTTGAAATAATTAAAACTGGTGATTATAGGATCGTTACTTTATCTGGGAGAGTCCTGAGCTTCTATGTTAAGTAATATTGAGGAGATCATTTAAAGAAATATTTGAAATGGGAAGCACTTTCAGAACCAGCGCCCCCTCTCATCTACACTGCAGTCATCTGAGTCTTTGCACTAATATAACATGCCCAGCATATATCTAGTGTCAGTTATCTTTTGATGGGTAACAGCAGGAAGTTCTTAAATGTGCGTGTGCATGTGTGTGTGTATGTATGCATATGTCATGATACATGACATATATATATGTATATATAGCTGTCATGACATGACACTGTGGCAGCCAGTTTTTACCCTCCCCTGCATGGTTATGGTTTTTAAGCTTAAAGCTCTTGAATGTTTGTAGCTCTGTGATCTATTTGGTGTGTATTTGTTGATCTGGGTGGCGAGCTTCTACATACAATTGCCTTTTTGAATAGGTGAATACAACATTCATCAGTGTTAAGTACCTTTGTAACATTTTTATTTTCGGAAATGGTTTCCCTGAAGCTCTGCCTGCCTAATCTGCACTGTGCTGACCTCCACAGAGTTTAATGCTGAGCCACAAAATCAGAGCAGCCCTTTTCACCTTCACCTCTCACCTACTGTCTCTGCAACTGTCTAGTCCAAACATGAATGTGGTGATTGTGTTGGTTGGTGTGTGTCTGCACTGAATATAATCACCTCAAAGGCTCCTTGCTGGCTACTGTCTGGTCATGCCCTTGCGTGAGCTTTTTGTTGGCCTTGCAGGTGTGTCCCTCTGAGTTTAGTTAAAGATTAATTTCTGTGATAAATCACTGGACACCTAGCTGGAGTCAGAATGGATCTGATAGTGTTGTTGTTTGATTGAATAGAAGGGCATTACATGGGTATAAAACAAACATCTTTGCTTGTGTATGAGTATGAATGCACATGCACACTTTCAGATGTGTTTGTGTGTAGAACAAAGGCTAAAGTCTGGGTCAATAGCAGTGAAAATCTGCAGTGCATCTCACAGCAGGAGATTTAACTCTCTCTCTACAGTCCTGAAATAGAGAATTGTCTTTGATGGTATTCTTTCTTTTACTGCACTGAAAGATACCAGCAGAAATTCAAGTAAATATCCAGACAGTATTATGAGATTTCCTTTGGCTCCACAGATGATGATCTGTTGATTTAAGTAGGAGATTAGGTGAAGTTGTTTGAAGGGAAGCCGTTTTCTTGTTTGACACTATGGTTAGACTAAATCCCCTGAGTTGAAGATGTTGTGTTTGGGTGGTCTGTTTCTATCAAATTAAGCAGATGTGGACTGGCAGGCAGTTAATGGTTTACTTTAGGCTCTTATGATATTAGTTGGTATCTGTGTGTGACTCTTGGAGTACATATAGGCTGGGGGCTCCCTCCTTACCCATAGGACCCCCTTTACAAGACATTACAACTTCACTGAAAAGTTTTGATCAATGTGTGAGTTTTCATAGCTTTTCAACCTTTTATGTTCATGATGAAAAGTAGGACATTGTTTTCCTAGAAGGTGTTTAATGCCATATAATTTTATGAAGGCTGTGCAATTTTCACTCAGTCTAATTTTGGGAGACACTCATTTTGGCTTGAGGGTGTGTTACAGTCATTTATGACTCAAACGTGCAAATGTAAAGTGCTGCTTGCTACTGTAATGCTGGGTCTCCTTAAGCCTGTGAAGTGAAAATTACTGGTTCAAATGAGGTAATGCATCAAGAGTATCTAACTACAGTAACACCAAAGTACCCGACATGATTTTTATTAAGTATTCCTTGTTCTCATTTTATAAAAAACTAGAAGAGTGCACTCAGTAGAGTGCAGATCTCCGCCAGGTGTGTAAGTTTTCTCATATAGATGTATGCAAACTTTTTAATGAAGTGTTTTTGTATAGTATAGTCTCATAGCTTTCTTTAAGATGCATAGTATTGTAGTGGTATTGTAACTGAGTATTCTGGGTTTGCCTAACTGTATAAACTTAAAGGTCCAGTGTGTAGAATTTAGCGGGATACTGGGCTACTGTCCCTCACGGCTCCCTTACAGTCAAGATGGCAGCAAAGATAACAAAACCAGGGATATTATTAATCTTGTATCGTGCTTAACTTTAGTGGATCAAAACATATCAGATATGGAATTAATTTGCAGATGCTCCGGTTCAAGATGAGACCAAACTTTTCTATGGATGTCAGTTTTTCAGCAACAAACAAAGGCCAAAATGCCATTTGCTATGTTGTAACGCATATCGTAAAATGGCTAGCACTGATGAAAAAATGAAAGTCTAAGCTTTACGATAGGCTCATTAAGAATTGGGTCATAAAATAGGTTTTTTCAATAATTGTGAATCACCACAACCACGAGAGGTCCTTGAACATACAGTCATAATTGTGCACAAAAAATACTAGGCTGATGGGTCCAATAGTATGCGAAATTAGCTGCGGACAGAAACACACACAGACACACTGATGCATGCACACACATGGACACACACACACAAAGACAAAGGAAAGCAGTAAAATTCACATATTTGAGAGGCAGTTTTGCTTGAAAATCATATCAGTTTCTGATTAGTTTCCTGATGACCGCTTAATTGACTAATCTTTTCATGTCTAATTTAATTTATTGAGTACAAAGAAGTTACATTTTTATAATCCTGTTTAAACATTTATCTTAAAGGCTGAACGCTTTTTATTGCCAGTTTTTCAGGATCAAGGAACCAGGCCTTCCTCCATAGACAGAGCATAAAGGGAGAAATAATGGGAAAAGAGGCAGAAAGGCACACATGTAGTAACTTCAACACATCAGCATCCAGTGTAGCTGCAAAATACATTGCTTATTGAGTAATGGAAGTGACTCTACCTTTGACCTCACTGGAAACAAAAAGAAATGTGTTGCATGCACCAAACTATTGCCATAATTTAAAAAATCTATCCTCCACCACATACAGTGATTTAAAAAAAGCCAAAGCTGAATGCAACACCCTCTCATCTCATCCCTCGGGGTTGCTGAAAGTCATTCTTACTCATATAAATCACTAACCAATGAGGAGCAAAGGTAGATACAGCTAAAGATTGACTCCAAAGGTGCTGGTGACTGCACGAAGCAATAAAACTAGAAATGAAATTCATGTACTTGATTCATGTCATCTCAATCAAACGACATGCTACAACGCTTTTCATTTCACATGTCTGGCATGTTTTGCTCAGATTTGTTGAGCAGTGCGACAGTATTCAGAAGTGGAATTTCCTTTTCAGCAGCCGCTAAGAGTTTTACTGAGCAGCACTGAAAACTATTTCATGACTTTGATATCTCTTCAAAGTCCTGTGCTACCTTCTTTGGTTCCTTCTTACGTTCTGCTGTAGATATGACTTGAGTGTCCCTGCAGTGAGCGGGTTGGTCAAAGGCTAGTTTTTGACCCGGCACTGTGTCCTCTATGACACTTGAGTGCACTTCACTTTTGCTTCACACTGCAGGTATATGTATGGCACTTGTGGCTGTGTACCAACTGGAGTTGCGTGGGATTAGTGAGTCTTGTGCATGTACTGTACTGTATTGTATGTAGCTTCTTTGCTGCAGGTGAACTGAAATGCTGCATTGCCTCTTTGTTTGGTATTTTGATACACGCATTCCTTTTTTACATTTTGCTTACAACTTTTTTGTTTATCCCTTCCTTTTTATGCCTCGTGTTGTGTAAATGACTTAATATTTCCCCTCACAGTGGTGCAGGTACCGGCAGCTCTTTTTATTGAGTCACCTGCCTATGTAAGGGAAGCTCCTCCATGAGCTCATCAGAATGATCTGATCCCATTTCCAGCCCTGCCTTGTTTTACAATACCTTTAACAACAGTGTCTCAAGCTGCCGCATTTTGGCAGTGTGTTCGGTAGCTCAGTCTGAAGCCCTTCATTTGATGTGTACACAGACTCGTGCAAGCAGACACGCACACACACACAGAGTCAGGCTTATCGTGTTATTGTGTTCAAGGATATGAGAGCCTGAGATTGTTTGGACTGCAGTCGTGAGATTCCTTGGCTTTGTAGAGGAGACACTGAACGTTCTGCAGGTTTGTCTTTATCTTTTGTTGATGTGATTGAGCGTGCGTTTGTGTCAAAGTCACTGCTCAAGGTCTAGGATCACCAGGTACAGTCTGATACTTCTCCTCTCATTTGTTTTGCTGCTAATAATGTCTTTTTTTTTTTTTTTTTTTTACGAAATACCTGGATTCCTGCATAATGACACACACAGCCAGCCTAGCACTTACATCAGTAGCTCCACTTTCCTCTTCTGTGGTTGCTGTGTGACATATTGAACCCCAGTTCTCCATCTCCCCCTTCAGTAGGGGTCAAAGGTCACATCACCACAGAGCTGTGAATGTGAACACTGCTTTGTTCTCTCTTGTACTTTTTTTGTTGTTGTTGTCTAGCCTGAATCACACACATGCATGCACACCCCACACATATATCTTACACGCACTGGCACAAACACCCACCTTCCCGCTCCTTTTCTTTTCTAATCTAATCATAGCACGGGAGTCGCTTCAGCCTTTTGAATAGAGTTGACCTCCATGGCGCCGGTTCAAAGTCTCACCCCGCTGTAATCAAACTGATTTAGATTCATAGCAAAGCAAAAATGAAATTCCATTTCAGCACGTGTGTGTTCTGTGGTAAATTGCGCTGTGTGTTTGGAATCTGTTAACTCAGTTTTGTTCATCTTCTTTGTTCTTCCACGACAACAGTGTCAATAAGCAGCATTTACAGCTCAGAGGTGGTGCCCATGGGCAATTAAATAAGAGTGACTCAGTCAAAAGCTCAAGTAAACAGGCTTATTGTTAAAATCATTTTTCAACGTGTGTGCAGCACACAATCCTGAGAATTCTGCTGCAGAAAATTCCTCCTAAAACTAGCTCTTGAACAGTTTTGGGGGGGAGTGCACTATCTTTTAGCGCAGAGAGCAAGTTGACATTGGTCAGAGTAGAGGTGAAGCTTTCATCTGTTGTTTGCCTCCTCTTGCTAGATGCCATGAATGTGGTTGTGAATGAGTTGGACAGGACGGTGGCAGTGCTGCAACATGCCAACATGTTTCTCTGTCACTGTCAGTGTCACCCCTCTCTCCTGTACTAAAGATTTCTTCCTGCTACCATCCTTCTCTCTGCTTTCTCTTCCTCCAGCTATCCCTCTCTTTTGCTGGCCTCCTCTCACCCTTCACTCTCCCTCAGTGTCCAGAAGAAAGGGGTGGTGCATTCCAAAAGCCTGGAGACCATTCCCCTTCTTTCAGCCAGTGGCCCACAGAGTGACAGAGGAATTAGAATAAGAATAGCTGTCCATTCACCCCAGTGCCCCAGTGACGAGCTGGAGGGAGCAAGGGAGGGCGAAATGGAGGGAGCCAGAGGGAGGAGAGAAATGAAGTGTGTGGGGGGGGGGGGGGTCCCACACACACACTCTACGTTCCAATTGGCCGGCGGCGTTCCCTCTGTTTTTACATCGCTGCCGTCAGTTGTGCTTTCAAGTTTGTTTTACACATTCTGGCACACATACACACCACACATGTGCATGCACGCGTAAATATACACATTGGGGTCCGCGGCCTGCACATGTGCACACTCAGGATACGGGAATCTACACACACATCCACACTGTCAAAAGAAAGTGGCCTACAGAGACACAGAGTGAGCAATTCTGAGCGCGCAGTGCAGAGGAGAGTGGTGACCTGTGGTTGTGTGAGTATGAAGCTGGAATAAGTTATGATTAACGCTGGATTAATAATGACTGTTGTTACTGCATTGTTTTACTTACTTCTCTATATATTCTTGTGTTTTTGATGAATTAGTCTTGTGGTGAAGGTTTGAGATTAAAATGTGACCTTGTGCTCATTGGTCCACCACTGGTCGCCCGTGGCTAAACTGTAAACGCTTTTAACTGTGTAGCTGTTAAAATGTAACAATAGTGTAGTAGGTTAACAGTGCAGTAGGCGGTTTTTCAATTCCTTAGGAAGTGGCTTGGGGCACATTCAAAAACTGATTATCATCTTTGTAATAATACAGCTGTCGATGATCATAACTGTTTGTCTGCATGTCTCTGAGTGGCATTTAGGTTTCATTAAATGTAACATAGGAAGGTCATTTTAATATTCCTGTGTTACATCGTTTATGAGTGGCTTCCTCTCAGGCTTCACAATCTTTTGCAGATATGTCCATTCGGAGACAGACTGAAGAGTGTCCATTGAGGGGTCCCTCTGTACCTGGACTGTATTTATAAAAAAAAAAAAAATAGATAAAAGCTGGGTTTACCACCTCATCTCACCTCAGCTAATCTGTTGTGGGCCATGATGAATGGAAAGATGGTCCTATACCCTCTACCTCAAAGACTAAACCTCGAATCAAACACAATCAGTATTGTTTTTATTAATGATCAATGTTTGGAATATAAGAGAATAGCAAAAAATCTTTCTGTTTTTACAAAAGTTGCTGACATAAACAAACAAATATAGTTGTGTGTTATTCCTTGTATTAAAGGATCTGTCTGATCCTGTGTTCTGAATCTGGATTAAGTATTTTCTTTAAAAAATATAAGTTAGGAACATAAGTGATTTGCACATGCGTCTCAATCACCTCACTCCTGGCCTGCTCTCACCTTTACCTTTTTCTTAAAATCTGAAATCAGTTTTATTTTATTTTATTTTCTCTGTTCCCACTTGTGCATCATGCATTTTCTTATGTTTACCCTCTCCTCAGGCCTTCCTTCACTCTCTAGAAATAAAAAGCCTCAGTTTTAAAAATCTGACAGTTCAATCAGCAGCACTTCCATTGTGCTAATTACAGCATTTGTTGATTAACAACTTAATATAATGACAAAAACTTATAAACTTATAGAACAAAAACAAATCAGAAGCAAAAGCTATTCTGTGTTGTTGGTTGGGGTTCACGTCTATTCAGGCTGTTATAAGTGCATATGGTATTTGCATCTAACACGTGTAAACCTATTGAGTTGAATGTTGAGATGTGGGGTCCCTCCTCTGTGCTTCTGCCTTTGACAGTGTGAATGCGGGGCCACGTGGGGCTCTTATTACCAAGCTGAGTGTGAAAAATGCTTTCCAACAGAGAACTGCCTTAGTTCACAAACCTGGATTAGGGAGTAAGGTTAAGTTTTTTTTTTCCTTTTTTTTTTTAAAGAATTCTTTAAAATTGAAGACATTTACTTTGTCATTTGTCAGACAATAAAGCAGTTCTCCCTAGAGACCTAGAGGACTTTTTTAGGCTGCCAAAGCAATCATTGCTGTGTAGTGCTTTCTAAAGCGAGTCAGTCTTTTCATTTACTCTGTCCCTTTGCCTTCCTGTAACCACTTTTATTTGTCTCAGAGGTCAGATTGGTTTAGTGTGTGACATAATTGATGCGTGTTCTCGCCTCTCAATGTGTACGCCCGCACACACATGTACACGCACATACACAGAGTCCTATCCCATTCAGTGAGCAGATTTCTACGTTTGTAGAGTCTGAGCATACAAGAGACCTTTTCACTCCTGTGTCACAACACAATTAATCCTTCTACTGTACTGTCCCTCTGAGAAAACCTCCTACACTGTGGCAGCAGTGGTAGTTTTTATCAGTCGGTGGTGTTATGTGTGGCATTTTAACACCACCCATTACCACAGCACTTGGGAGGCATAATAACGTTAATATTTACTGTAAACAAAGAAGACAATTGAGGCTTTAACTATCTGCTCTGATTATCTGATAATGGCAGATGGCAAGGTTAATGAAAATATCACTATTATTACTTCCAACAAGTAAAAACATAAACTTAATTAGCAGTGGAGATTGTGGGGAAATTGCTCTTTATTTTGAGAAATGCTCAAACAAACTTTACCTCTGGTGTGAACTACCAGATGCCAGGTGTTTTGCTAATGTTTCATTGATTGATTGATTGATTGATATACTCTCAAATTATTTGTGTCTGTTTGTTACAGCCAGAGAGACAGCCTGCTGTCCATGCGTCCAGGCGTCCTAATGTCCATCATGGCTGTGTATTTCAGCCTCCTCATGCTGGGTGAGTAGAAGTCTCAGATTGGTTTTGTCTTTGTGTTTTGTTTGTTCTGTCTGGCTGCTTTCACCAGTCATCTGCTTGGTTCAGTTCAAACAAAAACTCGGGTGTGTTTGCCTGTTTGGTTCAGTTCATTTGGGCTGGTGTGAAAGCAAACAGACAGATTTTGTGATATTAGATGCTGCTAATAAAACCATCTGCTGATCGTGAACTGTCAGCAAAGCTATCTGTTTAAGTAAGCTACTGGTAAGCAACATCATTTGGGCACCAACATGTGAGTTCGGGGACTTTTCCTGATCAATGAGTAAGTGAGAAGTAGTTAAAACAGCTACGGTAATTATCCTCCTTGTAATACGGTACAAATCACCTCTTCCAGGTCCAGTTCCAGTCTTGACTAGTAGAGCTCATATATTTCTTCGGGGGCTCTGTGTGACACTATGGAACATAAATGAGCACAGTAAAGTACAGAAATTAACTGATTGATGCAGGGTGGCATCACCAAAACTGTCCAATGAATGAGTCACCTGTCAGCTGGTATAACATTGAGTTTACACCTCTCACCTGAACTGAACTACAGGTGTGAAAGGGATCTCAGTGAAACTAAAGAGGAAGTTGCATTTTATCACAGTAATAAGTAGTTGTAAGTAAGAAACAAGTACTGTAAGCTGAGCCATTCATCTGCAGTTGCAGCTGCCTAAGCTCATTGGATATTGAAAGCCATTGTCACACTTTCTCCCTTTGATTTTCATCTTGGTGACATTTCTCAGCGTGCAATAGCTGCTGTAGAATTGTGAAAAGAGAGGCAGCAAAAGACAGATTCTTTTTATACAAAGCCCATGTCGTGTCATGTGACGTACCTAGCAGCAGCAGTGGGGTAGCATGTACAGTAAAATGTGGTAGTTGTTACTAAAACTGGTGTGAACGGGCTTTGTGACGTACAGTATGTCCTCTCTGTCTTATGTGTTGTCGTTGTTTTTGCCTCAGTAGACTCACAGCCAAAGGAAATCCTCACAGACTCCTGTACATTGTAATTAGGTCTAATCCATCATTATTTCATGCATGCTAATCACAGGATTGAGCTGTAACCACAGATGTTTGCACTGGATTGTGTTTCCTTAAACCTGCAGTGTGGAACTTTTACACATAAATGAACGTCTGTTACATTCAAGCCCTTGAGTTCACACAATGCTGATTAAGCCTATCACCACCAGGTAAATCTCTCTGTATTTCACATTATACAGACGGCCGAATGAATGCATACTACGCATGCTCTATGGGAAGAGAATGCGCATTCCAGACTTCCACCGGCCGAGCAGCCAACTTCTGGTTAGCCCACTGCTAACTTGACTGGGGATAAAATAATTTAATCGTGTGGCTCTTCTAGATTTTCCAAATGTTATCGGACCGAATGGATCAAATTGAAACAAGTCATTTCGTGGGGGTCATGTGACGCTCAAAACAATGTATCCACCGTTTTACAACTGCAACAGTAGCAACAGAGTAGGCTATGGCGGAGTCTATGACGTAAGCATGTGTCGACGGTGTTTTTGTCATTACTCTCATTGCCGGAAGGGGGAGACAAAAGTCCCGCACTCCAGCTTTAAGGGAACAGAACGTATCAGGAAGTAGAGGGTTTAAGTATTACTTATTAGAATTTAGCTCACCTTGAGTTGATGCCACCTTTCATCTCAGAAAGAACCCTACATGACAATTACAACAATTATGTCTTACTTGATTCGCATCCATATGGTGAAAAACAAAAGTGTGTTGCTTGATTGATGACATTACAGCACAGTGGATGCTGTAATCCAGGACCTTAAGGATGTTCTCTGTAAACACTCCCTCCATGTGAGCTTTTTTATTTCTTATACAAACACTGTAAGTAAACTAATATGGCTGAATTGATATATTGTAGAAATATATTTAAGCAATATCACATGAGAGGGAGTGCTGTTGTACTGACTATCAGTACGGCTGTGTTTGGTCAAAGATATTTTTTATGTTGCGTGACTCATTATAAATCACAATTCACATTGTAGTCTCTGTATGTTTATATAAAGCATCTCACCTATGCCCACTCACTGCCATGATCTCACTCACCTCAAATCCCACATCAGATAGTTTCTGTATGGCAGTGGCTCTCAGGCTGTGTTTGGTGTAAGATGTGTGTGTCTCTGCCTCTTTGCACATCCTGGGTAACATCTGTGATAGCTGTTTTACACCCAGGGGAACGACGGTATACCAGAAGCTGTCTGTCGAAAGTTTGTTATACTCTAAGCTAGATAATGACTGTTAATGTAATTAATTTTTATTAGAACACCTGTAAAGCGGAGTGATACATGTATAGTTAAAAGTCCCAGTGCTGTTGTTCTCTGTATCAGCACACATGAAAGGCCACTTGGTCGGAACCAAGAGTTGTATAATTCTCAATAATTCTCAAGTGACAATATGGGCTTTGGAACTGAAAAGTATATTGGATTATCAAGTAAATATTAATTGGCTTTGAAACTAGGTGTGAGCGCAGAGTAGGAACAGAAAATTGAACCGGCAGTGTTTTCTCTCACCCCGAAATCATTTTCAGCTCACTTTGACTGCTGCAGTGGCTTGGTGGTCTGTAATTTTTGGCCACAAACTGTCCCTGACTCATTTCAAAATTGACAAACTCCAATTTCACCTATTTTTCCTGCAGACCCTTTCCTGTCTGCTCCTGTCTCCTGTGCGTTCACGGAGTCATTCATCTCAAGTTGAAACAACTTTGGATTCAGGGTGCCTCTAAATATTGTGGTCTTGCAAACCCAGGTTTATCAGGTCAGCTTGTAGGATTTGGAAACTTGTGAAGGTTGAACTGAAAAAGTCTGTGAGAATGTCGGGTATTTGTGGAATGTGTAGAAAATGGTGAGCTACTGACAGCAGTGCTGGATCCGAGGCAGAATGGGCCCTTGGAGGGTTAATTGGTGTCTGAGGGATATTTTTTGAAAAGGGCCACACACACACACACACACGTAGAGTGCACAGCCAGTGTTAAATGTGCTTTATCTGGTTGGATTTGTCCCCTGGTCACCCATGCATGTGTGTTTGTGTTTCTCAGGAGACGTAATAGTGATTTTATCAAAGTTAAAGAGAAATTCTCACCTTAAGCGTTAGCCTTCCACATGCATTGACACACATACTTGCCTTTCCCACCTCACCTACTCACAGGTACCAGGGTCAGTCTCTGTGTTGATTATTAACCGAAGATACTGTATTCATGGGTGTGTGTGGCTGGAAAACTGCTTCGGCAGTGGCGAGCTTGTCCTGCAATACATATAAATGAATGGGTGAAAGAATGAATGGGTCAATTGAAGAATGAATGAATAGGGTGCATATCTAGAGTGCCTCATTGGTTATCTTATTTTTGTCTTTTTCTACCAAAAGACTACAGGTAACTGACCAATGAAGATTTGTGCTCATGAATTAAGTTTGAGAAATCTTCATTCAAGCCAGATATATGGCAAATTGCAAATGGCTGCATTTACTGTATATACCGCTTTATAATTTCCCGCTCATTCACCCATTCGCACACTGATGGCAGCAAACTACCATGCAAGGTGTTGGCCTGACCATTGGGAACAATATGGGGTTCAGTAACCCTTCGACACTTCAACATGCGAACAGGACAAAGCTGGGGATCGAGCTGCTGACCTGTGGTTAGCGGACCTTCCGCTCTACCTCCTCTGCCATAGCCACCCCAGATATACATGAAGTTTTCCATTTTTCTGTTGAAATTTTCTTAATGGATAGAAAAAGTGTTAATAAGTAGTAGTAGTAATATTGGATCATGATTTTTTTTAATTCTTCGACCCCCTAAAGTGGTCTTAATGTATCTTTGCAGGAACTTTTGCATGGGACTAAGAACCTTTTGAGGAACTCAGGAACTTTACCTGCATTACTAAATCTAGTCCCTGTAGGATAGTTCCAGGTGTTGGGGGTAGTTCTTTCCAAAGGTACAGGAACTTCAGGGCTGCAGGGCTGACCGTCAGTGATTATTCAAACACAGACACCCACTTGTTTACCACATTATTCATAAAACTAAGAAGCACTCTGTTATTGATATTAAGACAAGGGGTGGACATTTCTTTTCATTAATTAATGTTAGAAGCAGTAAGGCTTTGTTGTTGACTTCTTGTCTTGTTTTAAAAAAGAGCAAGAGAAAAAGAGAGAGAGTATGAATGAGCTGAGAGCACGAGCAAGTGAGTAAATGAGAGAGGGAGCAGCAGTAGAGACAACAAAGCAAGTGAATGAGAGAAATAGAATTTTATTTTCTGATTGTGTCAATAACCAGCGCCGCAGGTTGTTTACTTTGGAGACAGTCGCTCTTGAGTTCTCAGTCTCCTTTTCTGCATTTCTCTTTTTCATTCATTCACTACATCCAACTCAAACAGAGTGGCATAACAGTAAATACAAAGAACAAAAGAATGACTATTGTTGTTTTGTCATGTGTATACTGTGTTTCAAACGCTGCTGTTGTTTTGTAATCCATTTTTGGTCTATCTACACAGTTCTTCAGATGTGATGGAAATGCAAACAGGAATGCATAACAGGGACCTTTAGTTCCTAGTTTAGTTCCTGAGGTTAGTTCATCTAGTTCCATAGTTCCTGGATCTTTTTGTTTAAAAACAGGGTTCAAATAATTTCTGGACCCAATCCGACCTGTAATCAAATATACCCAGAGCTGGCTGCTGACATAGACAGTACAGGTAAAAGCTAGCATATTTCATGCATATTTTACCAACAGCTGGGACAGCATGTATACCCTAAATAATTTATTATTTAAATATTGCAACTTAGCATTGGGACGGTAATTGACCGTCTTCTACACACTGCTGAGCCGTTCCAAAAGATTTTTACAGTCATTTAGTGTGAATGACTTTTTTACCTAGCTAATTTCCAAACGACATTTTTAATGTGTTTGTTTGGTGATATACGGACTTTTTAAGGACTTGTTATTTTTTCCATTGGATAATAACTGTATCCATGCCAGCATGTCCACTGTCAGTGCAACACTGGCTGACCCGGTCTTTTCCACAGAGAATATATTGTCTGTCATTAGCAAAGCTAATACCATAATATTTCTTGTAGTGAACATTGAAAATGGCCGTACAAGCAACTTTAATTACTCTATCATCGCCATTCCTTGACCTCTCCTGTCCTCTATTGGAACTCCAAAGACTTGGAGCGTTCTGCTGCATCCTCATGAGATCCTTCTGGGCTGAAAGTACCTTGAGTGTCGTCGCTATCAATGCTAACTAAAAGTTGCTGATGATAACGATAACGATGAGTAAGTTTTCATGCATTATGTTGTCAAGTACAACTGTTTGCCCCCACCTAATCCCCAACTCCACATATCACATATTTTAAATATTCTGACTGGGAGGCTAAATACTCCTGAACAATATAGATAAATATGTAAGGAATAATGCCCAACGAGGTGTCCATAATCCGGAATTAATGGACGATGGGGAGGGGTCCATTAATTAATCCCGCTTATACCATGGTCACTTGCCAAAGGAAAAAAAAAAAGACCATTAATTTATATGTTCATGTGTTTTGCAATCAAAATCTAAAGTTTTTCACAAGCCATAACTCAGTTTCCCTGGTAACACCTGAGGGTTTGACTAATACCTGGAACAATCATTACCATCCCATAAGGATCTTATGGAATGGGAATGTTGTTCACTACTCCAGTAAATAGGATGGACCTTAGATACGACTTGGCAATGGGAGATATTTCTAGTCCACTCAGCTCATAGAACCCTTTGACTCAGCTATGAGCCAGAAAGCTAATGTTATGCTAGCAAGATTAAAAGTTAATAACATTGCATACGGTTGACAAACAGTAAATATAATTTGACAGTATGTTTAACGACAAGAGTAGCTAGCTATCCAGCCATGTCATTGTCTCCAAATCAATATCAAGATTTTGACGAACAAATGATAGGCTGTGTGTGTTGACCACAGCCTGAAGTAGTGAGATGAACAGCGAATGGGATGAGATGATCGCTTTAAAGTGTCAGTAAGTTCAGAGGGGCAGTGTACTTCTTGTGTTTGCGTGTTACAGTCGCCATCCTGTGGTGTTCATAGGATGTATAAATAAGATATCCCGATTTTTTTTCATTTACTTTATTTCTAATGTCAAGGTGTCAGCATGCCTTGTTAAACAATTCTCCTTTTGTTGCAATAAATTGTAAACGGAGGCTTTGACTGCGTCCCTGTTGCTATGGTCGCTTGTTTTAGCAAGCGCATTAATTTGGAACAGTGAACACAGTTTCCCTGGAACTACTTAGTAGGTGTCCGACTATGGTATAAAAAATAATAAACTTATGAAATTATGATGCAGAGGGAACAGGGGGAACATTGGTCTGAGATACCCTGACACCCCATACCTCTGTTTTGCTCACTGTTTCAGACAGAATTAATATCATAAGGCAAGAAGTACCAGTCTAGTTTAAACATATTGCTTGAGTTTAAAATAATAATGTCTGACATTTTTATTGATTAATTATCAGTATAACATAATAGTGATTCAGCCTGTAAAGCTGTTACAGAGAGCAGCGTATTTCATGTTAGATTAACTGGCTAGAAGTAGAAAGAAAAGAAATTCCCTCTACAAAATATTCACCTGCATCAACTTTATCACAGGACTGAAAGCTGACATTCAACGATTGACATGTGATCTCTGAGAAGTGCAGAAACACCACTTATAACCAAATAGACAAAACAAAAGAAAACAAAACTGGGATCTTGTTATCGAGACTGATCACTGCATGTGAAAAACCTTGACATGTTTAGTTTACATTCTTGCCTCCTCCTGCACTGCTGCAGCATTTCCAATAGGAATGTTGAGAAAATGTTTTATTATTAATTGTAATGGCTTTATGTAAGATTGGGAAGAATTTTGTGTTATTTATTCTTTTGAAGACCTCCTGAGTGGGGGGTAGGCGTAGGAAAGAAACCACTCACCTCCATTCTCTAGCCTACATATTATTTGTGTGTAACCTATACATGCAGCACTTAAAGGTGTGTTTGCATCCTTTGTGTCGTACATGACACCTGGAATGTTTTCTCTAATGAATAACATTTTCCTCTCTGTCCCTGCATTCCTGCCATAGCACTGTGTACAGGAGGGAGATTGGATGCCCTGGGGTGTGTTTATCTATGACTCTTCCCCTTTGTGTGCATGTGTGTGTATGTTTCATTGCCACGTGCTATACCAACGCTCTAATCACACACTGGTAAACCAGCTGGTGTCAAACAACATCTGAACGACTGGCTTTACTTTAAGTCACACTCAGGCATCTCTTGACCCTGCTTTCTTTTTGACCGTCAGGAGTCTTGTGCAAGGAGCGCATTAACTCTTTTTCTGGTTTGTCTCAAAAGATGCCCACCATTTTACCTGCCAACTAGATTATTAGGATAGAAAAGTGCCTCTAAATTAAGGCTGACTGTCTGTCCAAATGGCAGATAACTTATCAATACTTAGCTGGTGGCTGCTGTTACAGTATGTTTTTTGCCCCCAGTACCTCAACCATTATAGTTGAAACCTGTGTGCCTGAAACACTGGCTCACCTGCTCTTTTCGACAGGAAAATATATCAACTGTCATCAAGGAAGCTAATACCATAATATTTTTGATAGTGAAAATGGCCATACAGTAAATGACTTTAGTTACTTAATCATCACTTTCAAAGTGTCTTTGCCTACATGTCACAGTAAGAAAGAAACGTTATTTCAAAAAATGCTCTTGCAAAGGCTATCATCCAGTAAAATGTCTTGATAATTAGTACATTGCTGAAAGGCAACTTTTAGAGCAATTTCCCCAGTTTGAATCTGGCAGCTGTCACTTAAGTCACTTAAATGCCCTCTCCCCCCTGAGCTACATGTGCTATATTATTGCGCTGTATTGTCACTTCTGCATTAAAATCTGTAGAACCTCAACTTACTTCACAAGCACACTCTAACTGCAACACACACGCACATGTACAATATATGAATGGACTCTATGTACAAATGCAAAAACAGTCGCAAACAAAATCCTGAAAATCATGACATCAGTATGTTACTGCATGCCGCAGTAAAGTAATACAATGCACACAAATACACATTCTGACATACTCTGTGCTAGTCGGGGCAGGTGAAAACCAAGTAAAGGATATGTGTTCTACAGCCCACAAGGAGTGGGGGATGAACATGACTGTCACATCTCAGATGTCTAAAGCATCTTTTGAAAAATGAGGCTCTTTCTCATGTGAGGGTGTGTGCCTAGATGATGGCTTTGCCTTGTAATTATCAACACAACAACCATTCTGTTTTAGTACAGTCTGACAGATCGGAGAAAGCCATTACACAGAAACCTTTTGTGAATGGCATACATTATAGCAAGAACATTCCATGCATGTGTGGTCTATTTCAAAACACAGCCTCAGTCACTAATTAAAAACTGAGGGTAAATTATGACTACTGAGCGCTACATGCCTACACAGAGTATTGGGTGAAAATGTCATAACATGAGGATGTTAGTTCTATCACTCAGTCAGTCTTTAGTATGTAACTCCAGTGCGTACCAGTATGATAAACTGTGATCATACAGGACCAGAGTTGAAATGAATTGCTGCTTAACAACAAAAACTAATTCAGAGTCACAAATCAAATCCAACTAAAACATTAAAGTGGCAACCTGCAGAATTATACTTTCTTTCATTGACACCTTTTGTGAATTGATTTTTTGCTCTGGAAAGTTTTCATGGATGGAGATTTTAAAAATAAATTTTCAGTATTTTAAGAAAAAAGACACATATTAAGAGGAATAAGTCATAGTATTTCAAGAAAAAGTTGTAATGTTTTGGGATTCTAATATTTCTGTGTAAGAAACATTTATCACACATTATTTTTTTTCAAAATCTTACACAGTACCAGTAACTAAATGTGCATTCATGAAAAGCTGTAACAAGAAGATGAAAGATAAAATCTTTGCAGTCTTGTGAAATAAGAATGTTGTAACGCATTACAAATCAACTTGAACTGCAGCTGCATTTGAGTCTTCTTGGACTTGAGAGTTCAGGAACTTCTCAATGCCTGTTACAATACTGACCTAGATGAAATACCACTGTTCTTTTGTTCATAGCAGTAAAGATTTTCATGTACAGTGTTCTATGGTGCCTCATCTAGGGCAGGTTATTTGACCAGTAAGTGAACCCATTGTGTAATGTCATACCTGTAAAGTGAGGTCAGGTGAAACCCAGTTACAGCTCTCAGTTTCGGTATTCTTTAAGGGGTTGTTTGAGTAGGGGGGTGGGTACACTGGGTGCTACATTCAGCTTCATTACAGACAAATATGGCTGCCCGTCCTCACAAGAAAAACAACAGTATAGGTCTAAAATTCAGGTCTATAGGTCTATAGTTATGTTTATGCCATCTAGCGGCCGTAGTAATTATGATCCAAGGAAGTGACACAGTTCAGATGACGTCAATATAAGGCGACTTCCTTATTAGGAGGAGGCGGGTTGGGAGGATGGTTAGATAAGTCAGTTAGTTATAAGCAAGGTGGACTTTGCTGCAGGAGACTGCTGTTTGCTTCCTGTTTCCAACCGCGAGTGTCATGTTTCCAACTGCAAGTTGGGACAGTTTTTTAAAAAAATGAAATAACCTCAGTTTTTTTTAAAAAATGGTTACGTTTTTACGGTTTTGTTGACTGTTGCCATGACGACAAAGGCTGCATAACTTTACTAACTACATTTCAAGTGATAATTTTAACCTAAACCAAGTGGTTTTTGTGCCTAAACCTAACCAGATCTTAATCACAGCGTTGTCACACCATAAAACATCATTATTTATTAACAGTGATTTGTAACAGTTTTGGAAAGCAGCATTTTATGCTACTACTGTATGGGTCATTCTGGAGTGCAGGTACAATTGACCTACGTGGTCGTTTAATTATGAGGATATGTTGGCAGGTTTATAGTTTTTCTACTTCTCAAAAAATGTGTTAAATGAGGAAATGTATTATTTAATTTACTTTATAGTAATAATTGAGGCCATATACTTTCATACATTTCTTTGTACATTACTTCCATGAATTCCAGTGTTAAGCTGTGCCTTGTGTTTTATGTTTGGTCAGGGTGTGTTTGATCTTTATCTACAGTCCACAGGTTTGCCTCTTCACCCATTTATGTGCAATTGTGCAGGTTCACACTATACATGTGTGCACCTGCCTATACATTATGTGTGACTACATATCCTTTACAGTTGCTGTACAGTATATTCAATGACATTGCAGGCTGATTTTTCAGTATGTTCCTGGCAGGTTTATCAGTAGAACTGCTAACGATGTCAGCTGGGCATCGTTAATGCTTCACAGGAATTCAGAAAATCTGCGTCTGTTAAATCTTTTACTTGAACTGGGGCCAAGACATTTATACACACATAGACATTTTGTGTGTGTGTGTGTGTGTGTGTGTGTGTGTGTGCGTGTTCCCTGGCAGGTCAGCACTAACCAACAACAGCAGGACTGTACCAGCTGTAGTTTTTCTAGTCTCTGAAGACTGGGGAAATATTTTGGGCTCTATTGTACAGAATCACTGTTTGTATTTTATTTAGTAGTACAAAACAGAGATATTTACACTTTATTTAAGTACTATACATACACAAGTTTTCGTTTTTTAGTTTTTAAGCACTGTTTTGTGTGAAATACTGAAAAAATATCAATTTCATTCCAAAATCATTTAATGGTACAGGTACTTTGATTGTATATTGTGCCTATTCAAGGTAATCAAGTAACTGAGTTTGTTGCATTACTTAACACTATAAATTGTGATCTACAGTTTGTGAACAATATGACTTTGGAAAGGTATCATTCCTCCATAGCTTCTTTGTTACTCAGACCCACATTTTTTTCTAATTTTCAAGCTTGTAGTCTTCAGCCCCCACTGACACTGACTCAGGTGACATCACTTGAGGCAATTTATCAGATTTCACATAGCTCCCTCTGGAGCCGCAAAAGGCTTTATACTACTTTGTTCACATATGCTACTACATATATGCTACTGCCAAGCCTGTAAACAGACTTTAGATGTGTGTAAAAACAGCGGAGTTCCTCTTTAATGTGTAGAACTGTGGGAACATCAGACATAAGCTCAGGTGATAAGCAAGGTTACAGTTGATTTAGCTACCTCATTAACTCCTGCATTGTATCCTCCATAAAGAAAACAATTAACACAGCAATTGGGGTTTTCTATCACTACAGAATATTACAGTCGCAGTCATACCACAGTGGTACATAAATGAGCTTTTCACCCTTGGTGTGTCGTCTGTTTAATGCAGATATGTCGCTTTTTTAAGAGGATGCTTATGATTCCATCTCCACCAGACCAAGTCTCTCCCATCATGCCTCAACATGTTGCTGCTCTCTTGTTTTCTGTAGATCAACAGGATGAAAGCCCCTCAATCTCTCTCAAAATCTCTCATCCCCTATCACTCTGTGTGCCGATTATTCAGCCTCACGTTTTTTCAGGCAGAAAGGCACAGTTGTCTTATTGTCACATGTTCCATATATCACATATGGCCGCGCCCTTTCTCAGAACACTAATCAGTCACATATAAACAGATATTCTGCTCATTTTCTTTTACACCAACACTACAACCCTGCTACATCACTGTCTGCCTTCATCTCCCCAGTCTTCTCGTGCAGTTAAATCTACAGTATGTGAATTTCATGTGGTTTCATGTTCATTTAGATGTCACAGGCTCTGGTGGTTGGTTCGTAAGCTCAGGGACAGTCTGTGTCAATAAATATCTGACTGAACTGTCTCTTCCCTGTCTTGTTGACTGCTGAACCCCTTTTCTGAGTCTCTCAGTTTTGTTTGTATAAAATCCATCCACAAAGTTTTTTTGCTTTAGCATTATTTATCACATTGTCTTTCTCTCTCCCCAATAAGCTCGGCGTCTCTCTCTTGCTGATGAGGCCTGTTATTCAGAGTCAGCGATGCAGAGAGAGCGTTTACATGGGTGAGGGTGAGAGGGGGGGAACAGGAGTGTGCTTCTTCTTAGTCACTGTAGCCCATTAAAGTAATTACTTTATGGGATGTCAGGCAATGTCTAGTTATACCAAAACAATGAGCTTACTATTTATAATCCACTGTGCTTCTGTGGAGCCACAGAAGAACACCAAGACTAAGGGAACTAGTAAAGATGCCATGGCTCAAATACTTGTATGCTATGTAAAACCAGCAGTTCACTACAAAGTGCATATATGTTATATTTTTATTATTTTCTATTCTCTTTTCTAAATGGTGATTGCTTGTAGGAAACATACAGTAGATTGTACAGTACATTGTGTATAATGGTACAGCCTAAATCTCATATCAGGAAAAACATATAGAGACACTTTCAAATTGTGGGTTAATTTTAGAAGAATTTAGCAACTATAACACAGTGTTTTGTTCACAATTGCATTTTGAATTCATTGTACTCTGATTTGTGCCTCTGTCTGGCTTGTTATCCATAGCAACGGGGGCTCATGGGTACTGTAGCTGTTAGCTGTTGTTGCCAAAATGACGAACAAAACTAGGGTTGTTACATTCTCTAGTTGACTCAGTCTGAAATGGGAATTCAGAGTGGGCAAAAATACAACCAGAAGGACCAGCTCCTCCCACTTTGCAACTCGATTATCACATGGTGTCTGATGACATCACATAATTCCCAACATGACTCTGCCCACCTTCAACCTGAGCAGAGGTGTCATTAGCCAAAATAACTAAAAGCACCTGTGGGTGTGGCCTTTAAAGCGTGCACTTAATTGTTTTATAGTCCATGTGAACTGCAGATTTTACTGTGTGGGTACGATAGAGCGGAGAAGGAAAGAAGTCCTATTGAGGGGACAAGATTACGTCCCACTGCATTTTTGTGTGCCAGAAATATCAAAAAAACTTGAGTCTTGAGAGGTCTGAAGTCTTTGAATCAAGTGAATTTCTTTTTTTTTTCATTTGATAATAAGTTATCAACCAAAGTGTTATTTCTTAATTAAGGAAGAGATTTTTTATCTGTTTTTCCACACCATTAAGAACTTGATAATTAGATGATAATTAGAATAATTATTCTATTATGATTTGTTTCTTCCCTCCATCCTTCCATTTCCAGCTGTGAGTGTGTTTGGCCAGGACCTTCCGTCAGGCCCTCACGGCTGTACAGAGGGGAGCTGTTACCCAGCAACAGGAAACCTTCTGATTGGACGAGCTATTAACCTAACCGCCACCTCCACTTGCGGCCTGGGCGGTCCAGAGCACTACTGCATTGTCAGCCATCTGCAGGTCAGGATACACACATATGAACATACAGTCAGAGTTACCTATACAGAGTAACATTTTCAGGTTCACGTTCAGATTCAGCATTTTGTATTGAATACTGATTTTCCATTCATACCTTTCAACTACTGACACACTAATTATGCATTATTTTTTCCTTCATGTGCACCCTCTGTGTCATATTATGTATAGTAATTCACATAGACTCTTACATTCACACATTTCCACATTCTCAACCCCTACTTTAATAATTCTGACAATTTACACTGCTTCTAAAAGCTTCTCTTGCACACCCGACCTGACTCTCCCACCTGCCTGTTCCATCTCTCAACGCCCTACCACACCCTCCACCACCACAATACGTGATGGTTTGTTTGTTCTCTCCTTCATGCATTCATCCATCTTCATCCTTCAGTCTCCACTCTTCCATCTTCATTTGTTCATTCGTCTGTTTGTTTGTTGCCTGGTTGGTTTCCATGAGCAAGGCCCCCTAACAGTTGCCTGGCCTTTCAATATCAGGCCCCAGGTGTGGACACACAAGTTAGCCACACCTCCGTCACACACACACACACACACACTCTCCCCATCTGTCTCTCTGTTGGTGCCTCTCTTTCACTCTCATTATCTTGAACTTTTTTACCTTCTGCTTTTATTCTTTATTCTTTTATTTTATTCTTTGTGACGGTTTCCTGTGTGTGTTGAGGACTTTTATCTCTTGACATCTGATGCAGAGATGCTCGTGAAGGTCTTTGTGTTTTTGTGAAGGGCAGTCTTTCAGTGTAGTGTAAGTCAGTCAGTGAGTCAAGAGGAGGTGAATAAAGGAAGAAAAGTGCATTCAGGACTTAATGTACATTCCAGTAAATTAGACCCCAGTGATGCAAGTTTGAAGACTTGGCCGATGTGATATTGGATTTTGGTTCATCATTATTTTGTTATTCCTAAATCCAGCTCACACAAGGCATGTAAACAAATACATTATAAATAGATAACTAGTCTGAACAGCATCCAAGTTTTTGCAGGATTATTTTTTCTTTCTGTCACCAAATGACAGGGAAGCGCAGACATCATATATAGCTTGCTACAATGAGCAGGCTCACACTTTACAGTGATGGAGTCTCCAGTGATCATCAATTATAAATGTCGATAGGAAAGGTGCTCCTTTTTTAATCCATGTGATTGTTGCCTGTACAGTACGAAGAGGAAATGCTGGTAGCCAAAGCACCATGATGCCACCAAAATGTAAAGAAACAGGCCAGAGGCTAAAAACACGGAGGTGCAGATAGTTTTAAGTTTGATTTTAAAACTTTCTACAAGGTTCATCCTCTGACTGATGTTGTACAGGTATTATTTGCATGACTTTACAGTAGACAGGAAAATATATAATTAGTATAAATGTCAGGAGAAAACAAATTAACATTCAACAGCAGTCTAGACCATTTCTAAAAACATCTGATGCAGGTCTTGCCCACTGCCAGCATACATCCTAATACAGATATTTTTTGTGAAATATGCAACTATTGACACAGAGAGTAGCTTTGCTTTGAACCCCTAGTTCATACCTCTGTGATGCGAGACAAAATGCTGTTAGTCTCTCTTTCACCTGTATTCTGGTTTTTCTGTCTGCCTCTACTTGACATGACTCCTGACAGGTTCACCATCATGTTGACAGTCACCTCTCTTGCATCCGTACGCTACATGCATGCATTTTCCGTGCGTCTACATGTATGTGCCTGCACTTCCATGCCCTACAGCAGGAATATCCAGCTTCCAGGTGAACATGACTGACATCCTCTGAGTGGTGAGAGGCCCTCTATTACAGTAAGGGGCAGGACCTGCTGACAACTTGTCACACCATAAATCCAGCTGCGGACCATTGCTAGTCTGTCAGAAGCTACTTTAGATGCCCACACCAAACATCACACTCTCAGCCTCTAAATGTCTAGAAGTTCATCAATCATTTGTGTTTGACGTAGGATCTCCTGGGTTGTTTTTTTGTTCCTTGTGAGATCGGATTGCATAGCTTTTATGCACAGTTGTATCCCAGGAGAAGCAGTGTGTTTAGAGGGGCTGCTGTCAAGCTAATTGTGTAAAGAACCTTTAAAGGGGCCCTGGTTTGGCCCTTTAGACCCACCTGGTTGAGTGGAACTAAAGCTGTAACTCTAGACAGGCTTACAAGGTAAAGAGAAGGGACAAGAAAAGTTGAAGGAGATGGGAAAACAGAATGGAGAATGTAGAAAAAGAAAAGAGAAGGAGAAGTGAGATACTGTATTAATAGCAGGGAAATATCAGTTTCAGAGTCGGACCTGAGGTGGAAAGGAAACTGAATGAGGGAGCTGGGCTGTACTTTTTTTTTTTGTAAAGCCACCATTGTAGTGTGACAAAGAAGTGTTTTCGAATCAGCATTAGACTTACATCAGTGTATTGTTGGAGCAGAAAGCCTTGTAGTCGAGCTGACCAGGCTTGACTAATGGGATATAAATAAGAGCTCAGAGGAGGCGGGGGGGTCTAAGAGGCACATAAGTTCAGCACCTAATGAAGCTTCACAGTGTCCTTGAAAGAAAAAATGAATACAGTCGGAATCTATCTTTTATTTTTAAACTTTCGCACCAAAAGTTTTTTCATAACTTTTTAAAATTCCACTCCTTTACAAATACCTGAAGTCCTGCTTTAGGACTTCCTATAAACGCCATAAAGCTGTGGAGAATGGATGGATGGATGGGCTACTGTGCAGGTAGGGGTCTGAGCTGAGGTTGTGGGCAGATTTATGCTGGGATTAGGGAGGGTGGGTGAGGAAGGCAAGCTTGCATGTAAGAAACACACACTCAATTACACATAGACATATAAGTGGGCGTGGGTGCACATGTTGTCACGCACATCCACATACGTCCACCCAACCACACACACACACACACACACACACACACACACACAGAAACACGCAGACACCACTTCCAGCACACTTTAGGCATTTCTTTTCAATTCTCAGCCGAGTCTCTTTAACAGCCATGTTGTTGTTAGCAGCTTAATCACCCCTGACAACAACCTAATTAGGAAACGCTGCCCTGGAATCCACTGTTTCTCTGTGCCAACCTACCCTCATCCGCCTGTTTAGCCCTCTTTTCCCTCCCTGCTCCCCTCTTCATGGCCCCATCTCACTCACACTCTCTTAGCATCTCTCTCGCTCTCTGCCGGCCCCTTCTTTGTCCTCCACCCCTACTGTGTTTGAGACCCCTCTCCACTGCATACCCACTTCTCTCACCTGCACCTCTGCTTTCTCTAACCTCCTTTTCTAACTTTTCAAGTACACCCTTTCATTCTAGCTCTTGCTCTTGGCCTCGGTCCCCACATTCTTGTCTCTTTCCCATGCCCTTTCTCCTCTTCTTCTGCCTTCTACCTCATCAGTGTCAGCTCTTCAGCAGCTAACTGCATTTCCCCACTCCCTCAACTCTCCCTTTTTGCATCTCTCTCATAATCATTATCTTAATTATTGATGCTGCAGATGCAACCGTTCTTAATAAGAACGGTTGGTAATATTGTTGCTAAATTCTTAGCATCAGTAGTCTATAGCCCCTGGGCACCCACTAGCATCCACAGAGATTTTGATATTTTGTGTTCATCATGTGTTGACTCTTTATCTTAATTATAACATTTTTATATAGTTATAAATTAGTGGACTGAGATCCTGTTTAAGATTATAGATTCTTAGTCATGCTAGTGCTAGCGGCATGGCCTTTTGGATAGCAATGTGGGTGAAGTATATATTGGATGGAGTTCCATTCAATTTTATACAGCCATTCATGGCCCCCAGAGGATGAATCCTACTGAGTTTGGTGATCCCCTGAATTTTCCTCTAGCGCCACCATGAGTTCGACATATTTAGAATATCTTATATAAGATGTATACAACTGTCAAAGCGATTGCCTTAAAATTTGGTACAGATATTTGAGGTCTCCTCAGGTTGATTTGTAATAACTTTGGTGATCTGCTGACTTTTCATCTAGCGCCATCATCAGCTCAAAGTTTCTGCGTGTCCAGTGAAATATCTCAACATCTACTAGATGGATTGGACGATGAATACTAATACTTTTGGTGATCCCTGATATGACTGATATATGTCAACAAATATTGGATGAATTGCCGTTATATTTGGTACACACATTCTTGTTGCCCTCAGAACGATTTGTAAGAACTTGGTGATCCCCTGATTTTAATTTGTCCAATACTTTGGTTTCTGGCTAAATACCTGTCAAACGAATGACATTCCCAGCCTCACCTGTACTTTGTGTTAAGTGCTAATTAGCAAATGTTAGCATGCACTCTAAAGTAAGATGGTTAAGAGGCTACCCGCCTGTTAAATATCAGAATGTTGGTATTGTCATTGTATGCATGTTAGTATACTGACAGTAGTATGTTGTTCAAACCACTGCTGTGCCTAATTACAGCCTCACAGAGCTGCTAGCATGGATGTGATTCTTATTCTTTTTTTTTTTTGCCCTTTATCCTGATCCTCACACCTGGCTCCGTCTCTCCAACTGTCTTTCTCCCCCTCTTCCTCCTACTCTTTAACTCCTTGATCTCTTTTCTATCTCTCCTACCGTTCGTCCCTTTTAATCTTTTCAGCCAGTGGAGACACAATCAATTCCCCTCTGGCCTTAGTCCAATTTACATTGGTATTGACACACGGGGGACACATTACCCACCTTATTTCTGCTTGACAGATGAAAGCCCTGTAACAGCTCTATCATATGGGCTTGAATGACACTGTACAAAACCGTAGAAAAAAAGAGTGAAATTAAGTAATATTTTATTTTTCCCCATGTACTGCAACATCCACAGGTGGTTTATCATGCAGCTGGTTCAGTCTCTTGTGATCTTCTTGGTACAAATCTGAAAGAATAAAAAAACTGCAAATGATTTTTATATTCAAACTCTACTCTTATTATGCATCAGTTTCTATTGTTTTTCACCTTGACAGGAGTCAGACAAGTGTTTCGAGTGTAACTCCCGGCACCGCTACGACCCCTACCGCCACAGAAACAGCCACCGCATCGAAAACGTGATCTACCTCATGGACAGCAATGGAGACAACACCTGGTGGCAGTCTGTCAATGGTGCGTGCCTTGTGTGTCCTTAAATATTTACTGAATGTAAAAACAGTACACAAGAACATAATTAGTGCGTTCGTTGTGCTGATTGCCTCTATCCTGATACATACACAGAAATATTTCTTCTTCTTGTTGTGTTTTTAAATCCTGATTGGAATCCTGATTTACAAAGCTGTTGAGATGTAGTGATGTAATAAAAAGAGAAAAAGTACCTTCATACTATAGCATAAATCTATGTCCTTATATGGGTAATATATAAGGCTGATATTTCTTCAGTGAGAGACAAAAAAGAAGAAGAAAGTACAAAGAAGGGTGGAAAAGGTCTCCCACAGTCACTCAGTCAAGCAGACAGTGACTGTAACAGACAAGTCTAGTGCATCAATTGCATTGTTATGATATTGATTGACAGTCATTTCCTCCACAGGAGAAGAGTATGTCAGTATCAGACTGAACCTGGAGGCTGAATTCCACTTCACACATCTCATCATGAAGTTCAAGGTACACACCCTTTTTTCCATATATGTGGGTGACGAGTGTGCAATGTGCATGTGTGCGTTAGTGGAACTCTGTTTGAAAAGGTGACTCATGTATATGCTTAAGCATGTCAAGGCGCATACTTTTCTAGTTGTGTGTTTGTTGTGTACACTAAAAAATTTAGTGAATGCATTCCATCAGGCATGAATCTGTCATTCTACTATTAGTGAAGCAAACATGAAATAAAAGGCCCAGATAAATCAGTCTGAGCACCAGTTTTTTCTCAAATAGTCCATAACTATTGATTGATGTGGCATGTATTATATTCATACATACAGCACAAGTCTCTCTATGATCCTATGTCCTGTTTCAAAGAAAAATTGCCAAAATACTAGCAGCATGTGCAAATGAAGTTAAAAATTCTGAATTCTCTTTTTCTCAGACTTTCCGACCTGCAGCTATGATCATCGAGCGCTCAGCTGATTTTGGACGCACGTGGCGCCCCTACCGCTACTTTGCCTCAAACTGTACCAGGACCTTCCCCAGCATCCCCGCCAACGGCCTGCACCACATCAATGACATTATCTGCGAGGAACGCTACTCCGACATTGAACCCTCCACTAATGGAGAGGTAAGACAGGAGAGACAAGTTGGACTGGGAGGATAGAGGTTATGGCTCAGAGTTAAAAGATATAGCAGGCAATATTCTCCTTTTTTTTTTTTAACAAAAAAAGCTCAAAACCAACAGTGTGGCAGCCCATATCTCAATACTTTATCACTTCCCATCCTGTCTGGAGACATAAATCTGTTTAATAGTTTTTAGACAGCAATGGAGCTTTATGGCACAGAAGACTAAGTTAAATCAGGCTTTGAATACACACACAATACTTGTTAGTAGATCAATTCATTGTTGGTATTGATCTTTTAATGGGATTTGTTGACAACAAAAAAAATATAGAATATTGCAGGACTTGTCCTTTAAGGTGCAATTAAGGATTCTTAAAGAATAAGATAACTGTTGTTTGGAGGAATAGATGATCAATAGATGAGATCACCTAACGCACAGGAGAATAAATACCAAAATAATCTAAAATTACTGGTTTGATAAAGACAAAAGTAGTTTGAGAGTAAAAGTAAAGTTTAAAAGTTATCATCTTTAACATTTCAGTCCTGGTAGATTTGGTGACACGGGAAGGACCAGCCACAGCTCACAGCTCGGTGTTCCTGTTCCACTACTCACAATATTTAAAGCTGATCCGCTACCAAAAAATGCTAAAAATGAGCATGTCTTGAATCACAGTGAGGTCAACCTCAGTGACGAAAACACTGCGTTTCCTTTGACTTGTTCACAATTAAAGCCAACCCGTGTTTCGCCATGTTTGAACTAGCAGCAGTAGCAAATGTTTCCTGTGAATTCCTCATGCATGTGAAGCCAATTTGAATCTACTAACAATGAAAACTACTATGTTTAACATAGACATCCAACATTATAGCAGTATGTAAATGAGAGAAAATGCATTCATAATTTTGTTCATTGTTTCACTTGAATATCCCTGTTTTTGGTGAACATCTGTTGTTTTAAAATTGATGTAATCTCCTCTAATCCCAAAATTTAATGGGATTTCTCCCAAAACCTTTCTTGCTAAAACAATTCTGTTTTATATTTAAGGTCATTTATAAAGTTTTGGATCCTGCCATTCATGTGAAAGACCCCTACAGCTTGGACATTCAAGGTCAGTGAAGTGTTCTTCAGTGATCTGTGATTGAGACTTTTAACTCTGAATATGGACCAATAATACTTTCTTTAGCAGCACAGCATAGTTTGTCTCTTACAAATTTCACCTTCATGTTATCTCCAGATGAAAATCTGTCATATTCTTTTCATAAACAAAGACTGAATGTGCATCAGAAGTTCAAAGACTCAGTCAGTTTGTATTCAGACAAACCTCTACTACAAATAAAATATAATTGTAAAATACTGAACTACTGCACGCTACTTTTCACCTTATTATTACTTTTCTTCAGAATCCGACCTTTGCATCTATAATGACATTTAGTTTTTGAACATGGGACAAAAAAGTAATATTTAAGTTTAAACAAAATGCTTTTCCCTGGAGGTATCAACAACAATAATTCTTTTAAAGAATATAGGCTATATTATACTTTTGGAGTAGTGAGGCTAACATGAAATGGACACCTAAATATCAGTCATTTAGGAAAAAATGTTTGCATACTAATACAATTCCACAAATCAAAACATTTTTTTTTTCATTTCTCCTTTACAGAACTTCTGCGCATCACCAACCTGCGTATCAACTTCACAAAGCTTAACACTCTGGGAGACGACCTGCTGGACCGACGCTCTGACGTCCTCCAGAAATATTACTATGCCATCTATGAGCTGGTGGTCAGAGGGAGCTGCTTCTGTTATGGACACGCCTCAGAGTGCGCCCCAGTGCCAGGGGTTGACGCACGGGAAAACGGCATGGTGAGTTAGTCGACCAAATCACGAGAAAATCGTATTTGTTGTCATCACAACATGTTCTGTGGGACAGAACAGAAACTTGTCACATAAAAGACAACAAGAGCAGAAATTGTTTAATTTGTTCAGTACAAATTATAATGCCAAATTAATTTCATATCTGACACTGCCTACATTAATGTATATACTGATCATTTTACTACATTCTGATTGGCCAGATCCACGGTCGCTGTGTATGCAAACACAATACAGAGGGCCTGAACTGCGAGCGCTGCCGACATTTCCACAACGACCTGCCATGGAGACCAGCCGAGGTGGAGAACCCACACACATGCAGAGGTGGGAGCACACGGCACTGTCTCAAAAAATTCTGATATGAGCATGAACTCAGAAATGCAGATAATGTTTTATTGTCTTTTATTGTTAAACTGACTGCTGCCTGTTACTTGCTGCAATTATTTTTTAAGGCTAAGAAAATGTCTTTCTCCAGTTTTCTTAGATTTACACAAACACACACACATACAGAGAGCTGGCTGCTGGCATACTGTCAACTGATTATGTTCACTTTTGTTTCACATCTAGCAAGCAATTTTACTGACTTGTTGGCAGAGGTAGGCCTTTTCACAATCAACAAAATATAATAATGTCACTTTCACCTGTTGTGAGATTATATCTTTTTTGTAGCCATCAGCAGAAGGATGAGCTTCTACTGTAGCTACTGTAGCAGTAGCAACAGTGTTTGGTCTGATGCTGCTGACTGAAACTCCATGTGGGTTAAACAGCTTCCTGCAAAACAATCAACTGTTGCATTAAAGTCACATGTAGTTAATAGAAAAATAAAAAAATACTCAAGGTCTTTGTTAATGAAATGTAAGACTTTAATACCCTCTAAACCCTTTTATTGAGGGAACTGAATTCAAAGCCATTTAAGAATTTTCAAGACTTGCAGATACCTTTGATGCTGTATGTTAACATTTGAAGTTCAGTATAACCTCCCAAATATTCATATACTGCTTATATACAGATTCATATTACTCTATTCATATTAATTAATAAAAGCTGTTTTGCACTCTACTGTCCTGCTCATTAAGCTTTTTGCTGCTTTTAAAGGGTTCAAATGGATGAGAGGAGATGATGTGATGTGATGTGAGGTGATGTGATGTGATGTGATGTGATGTGGTTATTAGAATATCCTTGAAGGTCAACCCAACTCCTACTGCTAGCGTGGAAGTTGCGGTTACCTCTTACAGTCAAGGTAACGTTCATGTGCATCTAATTAGTCTATTTGTTCAATGTCTTGCTTCTTTCTCCAGAGTGTAATTGTAACGGCCACTCAAACCAGTGCCACTTTGACATGGCGGTGTATTTGGCCACGGGTAACGTCAGCGGCGGAGTGTGTGATGAGTGTCAGCACAACACCATGGGACGCAACTGTGAAATGTGCAAACCTTTCTATTACAAAGAGCCTAACAGAGACGTCAGGGATCCACGGGTTTGTGTTGGTGAGTCATTTGTTCTTTTTTTTAAAAAAAAAAAAGTTTTTAGCCATGTTGTGAGATTGTCAGCTTCAAAATTAAATCTGGTATTTACTCTGCCAGTGGGCTCAGATAATTCCTGAAATCCTTGAGGCTAAATTAAAACATATAAAGTTATAGAAGGCTCCATTTAGTTTTAAGATCACAAGAGTTTGAAATGAGACTAAATGTGGTAAGGTGAACACTCTTGTCCACACAATAGCCTCTCTCCATTGTATTAATCTGTGTATAATCTATGCAAATTCATAATAATAATGCGACACAATGAAAGTACAAATATTACATGTCTGCACATAAACGACAGCTATTTTAAAGTGTCAGTTGCGTCATGAAGCTAAAACCTTTTCAGTTAATTTTCCTCACTGCTCTCATCCTCTCTATCTCTTCACGTCTCCATTAATGTCCTTTTGTTTTTGCCTCTCATTCTTTTCCCCCTCTTACTTACGCTCTTCATCTGACCTCTGACCCCCAGCCTGTGACTGTGACCCGGTCGGCTCATTGGAGGGAGGAGTGTGTGATAGCCACACTGACGTAGACATGGGGATGATCGCAGGACAGTGTCGCTGCAAAGCCCACGTCAAAGGCATGCGCTGCGATGACTGCAAGGAGGGTTACTACGGACTCAGCCAGAATGACCCGCTTGGTTGTCAGCGTACGTATGTGTGTGTTTCTCAAACAACTGAAAAGACTTGGACCTGGACAGGGATGAAAATTAATTAGTTTATCTGAAAATAACATAATCTGCATTTAAGATCTTTAAAGCACATCTGCCAGTATCTTACTGTGTGTGTGCCTTCATCAGCTTGCAACTGTGATCCTCGTGGCATTATTATGATGGGTGCCCCGTGTGATCAGATCAGTGGGGACTGCTCCTGCAAAAGATATGTCACCGGTCGCTACTGCAACCAGTGTCTGGTTAGTAACAACTGTTCTGCTCTTAAAATCTGTTGATAATTGTGTTTGTCATTCATGTGGCTATGAATCAGTATTCACGTTTTTCCTTGTCACAGTAAAGCATATTTAAAGAGGAAAACTAGAGAAGAGGCAAAGTTAGGCTGTTTGGCTATATAGCTGTATAGCAAATGTTGCACTGGTTTTTTATCATTTTATGACTTGTTGTAACACAATTGAAAGCAATTGTGTCACCAGACAATTGACCTGAACTGTTTTATCTTTTCACACTATCAAAGTAGTGACGTTTTCAAGTGGTTTTCACCAGCCAAGGATAGCAAATAAATTTTTGTTTTGTTGGAATTGATAATATTACACAGTAACAAATGTGCAAGCTGACATGGTACAAGGACAATAGAGCTTCAGACACAGAGTCAGTCACACTATGTGTATCACTGTGCATCCTGGTTTATTTCCATCCCTGTAGCCTGAATACTGGGGACTCAGTAACGACCTGGCCGGCTGCAGACCGTGTGACTGTGACTTCGGCGGAGCTTTCAACAATAGGTATAGATTTTCAAATTTTATGTATCTTTAACATATTTTTTATAAAGAGAATGGCCTTAAGAGCATATCACCATGAACTGAGGCTGTTTATCATGCAGTCCGTTCCTGAATGCAGACCACAGAAAGAGAGAGAGAGAAGAAGAAAAGGTCACGATCAGTTATAAACAGACATTTAAAGTTTTCCTCTGTTTCTCAAGGTGCATGATGGAAAATGGACAATGTGACTGCAGGAGACATCTGATTGGTCGACAGTGTTCGGAGGTGCAGCCTGGGTATTTCTGTGCTCCACTTGACTACTACAAATATGAAGCAGAAGATGCCACTGGACACTCTCCCGGGGACTCTGCACTGCCGGTGAGCACACCGCTATGATTCGATGGAGCCAGGCTAGCGTGTCCTTCTGCTTTCAGCCTTTATGCTAAGCTGGCTCTTGCTTCATAGTTACACCTGAGAATGGTATCGATGTTCTCATCTAACTCTGTGCAAGAAAACAAATAACCCAATTATGCCTTTAAAGTCAACTACAGTATGAGATGGGCTTTATCTCTAATTAGCTACAAACGTCATAAAAAGCACATTTAAAAAACATTACGATACTGTAAAAACTTTTTTTTCTTCTTGCTGTTCTTGCTGCAATGTCAGTATCTACAACATGACTGCTGTATCTTTGGTGCTCCTGTTCTGCATCCTTGAACAGGGAACTGTATTGTCCTGCCTGTTTACCCACATAACCAAAAAGGTCACAGACCATATACATTAGCTTTAAAAGACACCACATCTCAGCACCATCAACAGAGGTTTAACCTTGTGATAGCTTCTGTATATTGTACACACAGTACATTGTGTTTTGGATAATGTTATGACTATAACAGATGGATATTTTATGTTGCTCTGACTCCACCAAGGTTGTCTTCCTGATGGGATTTGGAAGGGTGTGTTTATTTGGGTGTCAAATTTAGATGCACTGGTGATGAGACTGAAGCACTTTTCAGACATAGAATACGCAACATTTCAGGCTCCAATCTATCTGTTAAAGTGATGTAATTTTGTCATTCAGACATAGTTGTCTTTTACATGAATGTTTCTTACAGCTTTATTCAGACATGACTGGATATTTATGGAAAGAGCTTCACGCTGGCGCAATATTTGACACCTGGTGCGTGAGAGGGAGCAGAAAGAGCAGTGAGTTAAAGGTGTTAATAGGAGGAAGAAGACCATTTTCTGTTCTCTCACAGGCTGAACCACTGAAGACTAGTTAATGACCATCATCATTAGTTAGGCACTCTCGACCGCTCCACACAGCTGATATATTTTCAGATTATTTTCGTTATAGTGAATTCTGTTGCCTGTTTTTATAAAGTCTGACATACATGTAAAGCATTTTGCTGGAAATCCATTTTTTCATCCATGTAGCTGACATAAATGAAAACTTAAAATATAGGGAGAGAGTGCCGGTTAGATTATTATTGTGGTTGTATGAGGTGTTTTATTTTTTAAACCTCTTATGCTCTGGTCGCACCATGAGGGGGAAAATAGTTTTATAGACTGATCTGATATGAAAAGAATCCCCTCAACAACTTATAATTGTTGAGGGGATTCAACAAATTGTTATAATTGTCTCTTTCACGGTGTTTCCTAGTTTGTTAAACCAATTTTGTGCATATAAGATGACAGCTGAGATACTGAATTTATCACAGCGATGTTAGAAGATGAAACAAGATGTGCATTTCTCTCTCTGCATGTTTAACCTTGTGCTGCTCTGGTCTTTATGTTAATCTGATGGCATTCAGTTCAGACTTGTGCCGTGTTGAACGTGCCTACTATCACTCTTACAGTCTCCTCTCTACCCTACATCAGTGCCTCTATCCTCTACCATCTCTATCTACCCTCTTTCTCACATTCTTTCCTCTGCCTGTCTGTCTCCTCCACCTCCTCCGCCTCCATCCTCTCCACTCTAAAGGGACCCTGTGCCCCCTCCACTTTCCCATTCAGCCCTCTGGGCAAGCTCAGGCAGACCACACTTACAACATCACTGCTACAGGAATGTGGGGGAAAAGGCAAGTATTGACTTCAGTATGTTATGAGGAGAAAGGCAACAGTGCAAGACACTAAACATGAGGAGATGTGTCGTTGAAGTATGAGGCCGTTGTCTTTAGGGGGTTGCTTCTGAGTGAACATGGCTTGTTTAAGTGAGGGTGGATGGCGATGGAGTGTACATACATGCTGAAGGACAGAAAAGAGGCACAGAATATGGAGGATACAGTCAAAATCCTGCATTCTTGTGCAGAATTCAAACTCTGTAGCTGAAGTGACCCATAAAAACACCAGACAGTAGCGCAGATACCAACCTGTCACAACTAATTATTGCTGCGTGGCACACACACTAACACATAAAACACAGGCAGAGAAAAACACACTCTCAGCCTCACAGTCTTTGTTTCTCTCTGTCACACTCTGGCAATTACAGCACAGCATGGCGCTCTCTGCTTTGTGCTGTCATTTTTACTTTAGGAATGAGAAAGCTGTGCAGGATGAAACCCTGTAGGCTGTAAGAAGTGTTTCTGTAAAAAGCACCATGTATGATTGACACAAACATCAACCATCTCCTCTCCTCTCTTCTCCTCTCCTCCCCTCTCTTCTCTTCTCTCAGGGCAAAGTTCGGCCTCAGGCAGAGACTGACTGTGTTCAGCACCTCAGCAACCAGCTGAGGAGGCACCGACGTCACCGTAGCATCACCAACTCACAGCAACATCGGGCAGCACTGAGACGTATCCGCCAGCTTCAACAAACAGTAGGTCGAAGGTTACAGGTACCAGGTGGACAAAAATCAATGTAGATAAGTTGTTCCCAACCTTTTTGACCTGTGACCCCTAAAATAATGCAATGTCTACTTGTGACACCTCATCACTGGTTATGACCTGGCTGTGGTCAGGGGTTGTGAGCAGAGATTTTTCCTCATCATATTGGTCCTCTTTTACAGACATTTAGAGGCCTTATGAGGTGAAAGTACCTAATATTTCACTTATTTTAACAATATTGAGAAGCCTTGAAAATGTATATTTACCATAATATAATAAGTATATTTGAGATTTTTTTGGGTGTGTTATTTTACTTATTTTAACAATTTAAGAAGAAACACTTTCATAACCATTTTTTCTTTATCCATTAAAGGGGACATATCATGCTTTTTGTGATTTTCTGCTATGATATTGGATGTCTATGTTAAACACAGTCAAAGGTCCAAAACTTGAGGTGAACATATGTAAAAATGCTCCCTGAAAGTCAAAGTTACCTCTGCTTCTTCCTCGTGATGATGTCAGATAATTTGTGAAAAGGCCCACAAACAGCATTTGTTGCTGAGGTAGAAATTTCAATTTCAAGTAAAGAGTGAGAAAAAGAAGTGAAATCCTACTTCTACTGTTTGTTTACATAGCCTTAAGACCTGCCAAAACGAGGGGGCAGCTTCTGAGAGCTGGTCAATCAGGACAGAGTGGGCTCATTGGGAGGCTCATCTGTTTCAGACAGAGGCTGAACTGAGGGGCTGCATAAAGGTCCAGTATAAGTATAAGAGTATAAGAGAGCAGTAAAGCCCCAGAACATAAATATAGACCTGGAAATGTACATGATGCATCCCCTTTAAATTATCTTGTGACCTGGTGATCTGGAACCACTGATGTAGATAAGCAGGACTGTAGAGCAGTTTACCAGGAAGGTCCATACAAGTTGAAAGGAGTATCCATCCAAAAATGTTAGTGAATTAAAGTGAATTGAATTCAGTAGTCAGATACTCCATATTACTTTAACTTTATATGTCTTTCTGTTAGCAGTAGCTTTTAGTGTTAGGGTTAGGTTCTGCACTACAGTATGCATGGCCATTTTTGGCATCACATGACCTGTAACAGCAATACTAACCTACATCTTTACATGAACAATGCAACATTTCCAAAGCTTATGTTTTTAAGGTTTGTGGTCATGTGCTATGTGCACTACCTGGCATTTCAAGGCTACTTAGATGAATTAAATACTTGGCTGTCAAATTAGTTGCGTCAATTCAACCTGGTCAAGCTGAAAAAAGAGCCGTGAATATGTACTGTAGGACTGCAGGGATATTTGGAGTCAAGACCTCCGAGATAGACCAAAGAAACTTTGGACTTTCCCTGACTTTGGAAATAGTTTGATTACCACCAGTGATGAGGAAACTGTTGTAATCCTGAGGAAGCCTTTAATTTTATTACAAATGCATGCACAGTTTGTCTTAGTTATGAACTGCAGGCTGCAAAGTCATTGCTATGTAGTGTTTCTAAGTTGGACTAATTTTAAGGCAGCAATTAATAGTTCATTATTCTTTCATAATGTTCTCTAATTCACTCAAGTTATTAGGATATCTGATATCAAATCAGGATCAGGATAGGAAAGACCCAAAGTCGTCCAGTATCCAAACGAGCTAGAGAAAAAGAAAAAAGAGTGCTTTTGTGTGTCTGTGTGAGCGTGTTGAGACTATGAGACGATGATTAATTATTGCTCATGTACTCAGGGAGCTTGAGGTCATCAAGGAGTTATCAGAGCTGCTGAAATGTGTTCACTATGTCTATGTTGGAATAGTGAAACTTCATCACTTGTCTAGAGAAAATGTACCCAGGGAAGGAAAGCTGGCTCAGCAGAGATGGTGGTCATTTTAACCTTTAATTTTTCATCACTTGTGACAAAAAATAACTTTGATTTTCATACTAAACTTACTTAAATAATCCTACAGTATAAATGAAATCTTCAGATGTCGACGACACACAATTGTACATCTCTGTATTTCCAAACAACCCCAATGCGCTGCATGCTCTCATTGACTGTCTCACTGACATTAATGTATGGATAGGTAAAAACTTTTTAATATTAAATAATGAGAAAATTGAAACACTGAACTTGGGCTGCATGTTTGTATGAAAGGGGCTATATAAATTGAGCTGAGTTGAGCTGAGTTGAGTTGAGTTGAGTTGAGCTGAGTTGAGCTGAGTTGAGTTGAGTTGAGCTGAGTTGAGCTGAGCTGAGTTGAGCTGAGTTGAGCTGAGTTGAGCTGAGTTGAGCTGAGTTGAGTTGAGTTGAGTTGAGTTGAGTTGAGTTGAGTTGAGTTGAGTTGAGCTGAGTTGAGCTGAGTTGAGCTGAGTTGAGCTGAGTTGAGTTGAGTTGAGTTGAGTTGAGTTGAGTTGAGTTGAGCTGAGTTGAGTTGAGTTGAGTTGAGTTGAGTTGAGTTGAGTTGAGTTGAGTTGAGTTGAGTTGAGTTGAGTTGAGTTGAGTTGAGTTGAGTTGAGCTGAGTTGAGCTGAGTTGAGCTGAGTTGAGCTGAGTTGAGTTGAGTTGAGTTGAGTTGAGTTGAGTTGAGTTGAGCTGAGTTGAGCTGAGTTGAGTTGAGCTGAGTTGAGTTGAGCTGAGTTGAGCTGAGCTGAGCTGAGCTGAGTTAAATTGAGTTGAGCTGAGCTGAGCTGAGTTGAGCTGAGTTGAGTTGAGCTGAGCTGAGCTGAGTTGAGCTGAGTTGAGTTGAGTTGAATAAAGAGTGCACAGCTGTCAACCTTGAGAAAGTAGACAGTCAAGTCATTAAATTGAAACAGAGAACATATAAGTATGATATCAAGTTCAAGTAGAAATGATTTTTTTCTAAATCTGTCTGTCTCTTTCAGCCGGATGTGAGAACCGTTCATAGAGAGCACACTCTCAGCCACATGGTGACATGGACAGGTCCTGGTTTTGCCCGTGTCAAAGATGGTGCCGGCCTGGTGTTCACTATTGACAACATCCCCTATGCCATGGAGTATGACATCATGATCCGCTATGAACCCGAGGTGTGTGAGTGTGTGGACCACAACCTACACAATTGATCTCTTTTCCTAATTAATGAAAGTCACACTAAGCTGTGTGTGTGTGTGTGTGTGTGTGTGTGTGTGTGTAGTCCACAGAGGACTGGGAGGCCATAGTTAGTATTACTTCTGTACTGCTGCCTTCCAGTCTCCGGTGTGGAAACCTTCTACCAACTGAACAGCTCTACACAGTAACCTTGCCGCACCGCAACAGGTACAAAAACTTGGATGTATGCATTTTGTGTGTGTGTGTGTGTGTGTGTGTGCGCGTGCATGCATGAGTGTGCGTGTGTGTGTGTCTTTGTAGGTCAGAGAGAGAGGCCACTGTAGCCTCTATGTTAAGTCAGTAAAGGATTTGATAAAGGACTTGATATGGTTTTGTGTTTTTTTTATAGCTCAGGAAGAATTGCATCATTGCATTGTTGTCACTTAAACTTGCCCATGCTTGTATGCACTGTGTGAGTCAGGCCTTTATTTGTATTCTTATTTCACTGTACCCTACGGTATTATTAACTATTGATTCACTGATAAGAGGGCAAACATACCAGAAAGTCTGTGTAAGAATCAGCCACAGTGATATGAAATGAAGGCGGCAGCTTTGTTTACTGAAGCTCAGAGTGGGAAAAAAATCAGAGGAGCTGTTGGAGACGAGCAGAGAACAGTACAGTCTTGTACATATATCCAACCCCATACACATGGTCCAGGTTCATTGAAGTTGTTCTTGCATTAGTTTTCTAATCTTAAACATCTTAAAACATTTTTAAACATCTTAAAAGGGTTCTCATGTTGCCTTTTAGTATAAAGGCTTGTTAATAAATTGATTTTTTCTGATTGAACAGGAAGACCATTAAAATCCTTCAATTAAACAATTACAGTATGTTATTTACCTCATAGTATTCATGTTAAATTATGATTTCACCTCTCACCAGGCACAGTAGTGAGTATCTTGCTGTGCCATCATAAATCTACTGGTCCTCGTGACCAGTAGATTTATGATCCAACCACCACCACTGTAACAGTTCCACTAGTTCTACCAATAGCCAGTAATTAAAAACCTCTCTGGTATGAGAATTTTTTCTTGAATTACGTCCCTTGACCTGCAAATAAAGGAATATGGTTTCAATATATATTGCGTGCGTGAATGTAAGTGTGCAGGCAGATCTACAAGGTCATCAGGTGGGCATCCTCTCAATAACTGGTGTTTCGTTGAAAGCTTATTGTGTTGCAGCATCAACACATTAGACAGATTACTGCAGATCAGTTGAGATTAAATGTTAATCATCCCTGTAGAAAAATCATGGCAGGAAAAAGTAGGATATAGGATAAAAAAGCCTAACATTAAGACTGTTTAGTTTCACCCTGCTGAAAAGCCTTTCAGAGTGTCAATTCATCTGGAACTAAGAGGATAGACCCTGCCCGGATCTAGCTGTCTCAGCGGACCGTAGCTCTTCTTCCGTTCTATGTGGTTGGTCCGTCAGCCAAAACCAATTAGCAAAGTGAGCTCAAAACATAGACAGAGGGGTGGAAGCAAAACGCAGGTAGAGTGGATCTTTTTTGTCTAAGGTGAATAGTGGTTGCTCTAGAAACAAACAGCAAGTCAGGACATGGAAAAAGGAAATAACCTGGCACCAAAACATCAAAAGCAAGGCATACCAAGTAGAAAATGTATGTAAATAGTCATTAAACACAAGAAATAACACTAGTATTTTATTATTACCTTCTTATTTATTATTAAGAGAATTGCATTAAAAGTACATGTACAATTTCTGTTCAGTAGAAATTTCAGTGTCACTTTTGCAACATCAGAAAAGATAAATTGGAATAGGGACTCATATTGTGTTTGTGTATTTTCTTAAGCAATGCCCAAACATACAGTAAATATATAAATAACAATCAAACAAACAATAACTGAGACAGACATATTACAGATTATCTTTAACTTTATGGGCTGTCATAATAAGTTCTTAGCAAAATGTTCAGTCCATTTCCTTTTGTGTTTGTGGAACCTTTTCAGTTATCCCTTGAGTTTTTCAGGAACTATTTCAATTTCCTTTTGTGACTTCATTTCTTCTTATGTTTGTGGAACTTCTTCCACTTCCTCTTGTGTTTGTTTTTGTGGAACTTTTTCCATTTCTTCTCTACTGTATGGCTGTATTGTTGACACTGTCTTCTTATAAAATGTTTAACATTGATACTAAATCTAAATGTGGGATTAAAGAAAATATGACATGATATGACAAAAACTTTTAAGACATGAATTCAGTTTTTAATGTTTTAATATTAACAGCAACTCGGCAGTATGCTGCTTGGTCAGCATCAGGCAAAAGTGGTCAAATTTGCTGGACCTCATTGCAAGCCATGTCAATGTGCACAAATGCACAAGATCTAATACTTGTCACTTTGTAGGCCTCGTCAATCTCGCCTCTTGATACAAAAGATTAATATAGGTGACGTGACACTGCCTATCAGGTGTTGAGCCCATCAGTAGAAGGAAATAGGGAGATAGAAAGAAAGAGAAAGAGAGAGTATATTGAGAGGAATAAAGTTTCCATGGCATGTATGAATATACTGTTCGCCTGTCTAAGTCTTTTTTGCATGTGTTATGTTCTTCCAGATACATCCAGATGCCCAGACCGTTCTGTTTCGAGCCAAGTAATCGTTACATGGTTGCAATCAGGTTCCAGCGCCACGGGGTCTCACACAGACATCTCACTGCCTTCATTCTTATCGACTCGGTGAGCTAAGACAATCTGTCAACCCGCCACCCTCATTATTCACCTCTAAGTCTGTTTGAAATGTAGCAGTATTCTAAAAAACCTGACATCACCATGGCTTCTTAGCTGTCATGATTAAAAGAGACACCAAAAAAGTCTCTCAACATTAAATGATGATGGATGTTAAATTGATTTCACGAACAGTGACTACATGATGATGATGTTTCCCCCTAGTGGTGGGAAAATTCAATTACAAATGTTGAATTAACCTGGGCTTGGGATTGACATTTAAATAAGTGAATAAACATCCCTTTAAAGCACCTTTTAAGTCATCCAAATCATGAAATAAATAAAGACAAAAAAAACTCCCAGTGAAGAAAGAACGATCTTTTAAAAGACACAGTGTAACTCAAACAGCTGTGCCTTTAGAAAAATGTGTTAAACATCAAACAGATTTTGGGAGTGCAGTATTTCAGGGTCCCTCTTTGTAGTTGCTGTCTTTTCTTGTCAATCTAATGCACATTTCCAGAATAAACTTTGACAAAGCTCTTGCCTTCCAAGTTCTCTTTCTGCGATCGCTACATTGGAAAGAACTGTAGCATTTTTATGTTTCTCTGCATAAGGAAAGTGTTGTGGAGAAATTGCTGATCAATGGTCAGGACAGGAGAGAAGAAAGTGTTCAGGAGCCTCTGAAGTCTTATAGTGTAATGTTTATTGAAGCTTGGCCAAGGAGAAATAGAGACATTCTCAAGTAGGTAGGTGCATGAGTCAGTCTCACATTCTGCCAGCTCATGCCTGTGGTCAGACTTTAAACCCCTACAGGTAACGCCACAAATACTATATGACCAGAAATGGTCAAAGTGAATGTATTTACCCGTGTTACAGCACATTCTGGTCTGGGCCACTGTTGTCTGATCATGTTAATGGAATATCAGCGGCTAGCTATCTGTGATGTCTAGGAAAAACCAGCAGTCAGTTCCCCCAACCTTGGTTACCAGGCAACGTTGAGATAGGCTGACACCTGCCTTCCTCAGACAACCCAAACAGCTGCCTCACATATCGAGAGACAGTGTCTTCTCTGTTAAAATTTAGTGCAGTTACTGTCTATGACCTCAAGGCCCATGTCTGACCCTGAGCTGCAACCCTTAAGGATAGAAAATTCCATAACAGAAAGTTAGCTTTACTATGGCTCTTATGATCAACAACACCTCCATGGCTCATAATCTCTGTCTATTTACATTCATAGCTATAACTATAATACTTTCTCTTTTAACCTTTGGTTCGTTTGTTTGTTTGTTTACCACAATAGCTGGTTCTGATCCCCAAATACACTGAACTTCCGGGTTTCCAAGGTAACGAGCCAGAGGCAGAGCATCGACGAGATGAAATGATTCGATACATGTGTCTGGATTCCTTTATGATCACGCCGATGCCCGCCCTGGCTGAGATGTGCTCCAAACTCATCTGTAGCATTTCAGCCATCATTCATGACGGTGCTCTGGGTAAGTAGATACAGAAACACACAAAACAAGCACAGATTTGGACAATGTGGTTTTAAACCCACTGACAGTTTAAAGTCCTTGATTGCTTTTTAAATGATACTAATTTGCTGATATGTTCTTTCTTGTATTAAATGGGTATCTGTTCTGTTGTATCCAGCCTGCCAGTGCGACCCCCAGGGCTCCCTCAGTGGTGAGTGTGATAAGGTCGGAGGTCAGTGCCGTTGTAAACCCAACGTGATGGGTCGACACTGTGACCAGTGTACCCCGGGAACCTATGGCTTTGGAATTAATGGCTGTACTGGTGAGTCTGTTCAAATGATACTGTAACACTTTTTTACAGACCTGGGCATAGTGCGGCCACAGAGCCAGATGTGGAAAAAATCCTGTGAACCAGGTTCTCACTGAAATAAATTATGTGTTTTTTTTGCTTTTGAAGTCGAGGTAACTCAAACAGAAACAGATTAACATGTGTCAGCTGTGCTGCTGTACATCAGAAATGACAACTGACTTTATCGCCCTTGTCCAATCTCATCATAGTTTATTCAGTTGTGTCACAGAAAGCTGACTTGTACACTTGTTCAAGCCCAGTAACCAAAATATATCTGGGTAAATGTATCCCTGAAAGCTCACAGATGTAAATTATGCTTTTCTATTAACTAGGTTACTACTGTATGTTTGTTTTTTGTTGGTTTGTTTGTGCAATAAACTGAGTAACCAGATCCCTTTTGACATGTTTTTATAAGCAAAAATGTATGTTAAATGTGGATTCTAATATTTTCTGTGGCAGAGCACACAAGACAAGATTTTTCATGTTTTCTGTCCCTGATACTGTAGCACATTTCTGATGTGTCCCTCTGTAGCACATTATTGCCTTTTCAGATTTTTATCCTTTTCCACCCAGAGAAGTGTGCTTACACCATGTAATTTCAAGCCATTGTGCTATAAGAGAAAAACTTGGTTTGGTTTACAGTAATAATGTAGATGGAACTCTTTAGTAATATGTAATCACATATTTGTATTGAGCTTAACTGTAGAGCTGTGAACACCTTGAACAGATGCCCAAACAGTGATGATATATATTCAGTGAATAAACCTTTAAATACGTCCTCCCTTCCAGCCTGTGACTGCCATTCGGAGGGTTCATTGAGCCATCAGTGTGATCCAGTTTCAGGCCAGTGCAATTGCAGGCAGGGGGCCAGTGGGCGTCAGTGCTCCGACTGCCAACCAGGCCAGTGGGGCTTCCCCAGCTGCAGCCCCTGTCAGTGTAACAGCCATACAGACAGCTGTGACCCCCGAACTGGGGAGTGTAGGGGCTGCAGGGACTACACAGCAGGACACCACTGTGAACAGTAAGAATCACTCCGTGTCAGACTTTACTTTACTTTACTTTACTTTACTTTACTTTACTTTACAGACTTTAGTAAATGACTCATTTAATTTGTCACAGTTGTGTGAATGGATTCTTTGGAAACCCGGTGCTTGGCTCAGGGGAACACTGTCGGCCCTGCCTCTGTCCTGGTAACCTTGGCTCAAATCACTTTAATGGCCACTCCTGCCAAGAAGACCAGAGCTTTAACCAGATCATCTGTAACTGCAGACAAGGCTACACTGGTGAGCTATCACACTGCGCTGCACTGACATCAGCCTTTAACTGGCCTTATCTGACTGATATGTTTACCTGCATTTGTCATTATTAATGCTTAACTCTCTACTTAAGTAAGCAATTTAAAGGCATGTTGTTATGCCATATTCTCCCTTTTCTCCCCTAGGGCCACGCTGTGACCTGTGCGCCCCTGGTTACTATGGGAACCCAGAGCAACCCGGCGGGCAGTGCCTCCCATGTGAGTGCAATGGCAACATCGATACCCAGGACCCTGGGTCATGTGACTCCAGGACCGGCCAATGCCTCAAATGCCTGTATCACACCGATGGCCCGTCCTGTGCCTACTGTCAACTCGGTTACTATGGCAATGCTTTGGCCCACGACTGCAGACGTGAGTGATGATGGCATCATCTTGATCATCTTGCTCTTTTAATTTCTTGAAATTTTCAGTGGTGTTAGAGCTGAAGCTAATCTGGTAAATTGCCTTGGATATAAGCCTACAGCCTAAAATGTAAGTGGGTGATGTACCGCTAACTTGTTTTCAGCTTTAAAGGCTGCTGAAAAGGCAATAAAAGCCTTAAATTGCCACAGCTCTAGTTTCTGAAAAATAACCTCCTGCATGGACACTGCTGCACAGTCGATCAGTCTGCCTCCTCCTGCCATTTCATTTACTAGCTAATATTATTAATTATCACCATTTTAAGTTAATTTCTTCAAATTAATTTATTTAATACAGTTTGATCGCTAAGCTGGCCAGCTAATGATAGAATGAAAATTTGAGAAATCCAATCCTATTTAAAATGTAACAACTGAATTATGTCCATTGATTTAGCATTTTGACTACTTAGCATTTCCAATTGTGCTGCTCGTCCACAAAGAATATATCTGTGCACTTTGCAGTATTCTGCTTCAGTCCTTTTTAAACAGCATTTTTAGTTTCTTAGCACCATTCTTTTCCTTTGACTTTTTGCTCTCCAGCTTGTGCACAGTACTGTCAAAATACCCATTAAAGGTCCTATATGTAAGAATTATGAAGCAATTTACATTTATTCATAGTTTTTTATTGCCAGTAAGTGAACGGGTTGAGACCTTTCTCAACTTTCTCAGTTGCCTATAACAGCCTGTGGACTGATTTCTAAGGACTCAGGCCTGTTTTTCCGCAAAAATCCAAAGGATGCAACATTTTTGCACGCTCCCTAGTGCCTTGCCTCTATCCCACTAACATCTACAAACAACATGCATCTACCACAACAAAATTGGTGCTATCCAACTAGAAACACCCTGCAGATATTAGCTCTCCAGCTAATGAGACGGCTAGCTGCCTCCGTCAACCACCACGCATTTCACAACAAAACACCACCGCAATGACAAGTCACCCACTCCCGAGCACACACACAGCTAAAACAACATTATTTCCTCAAGAAAGGGGCAGAAAACAAGCTCCAGAGTGATAGCAGAACATAACTTAACCCTTTTGTTTTTTCTGTTGGTAGTCCAAAGGTGTTAATAAGCACACATTTCACAACAAAACTGCAGCTTATTGCTCCCCTGCCACAGCAGCCACAGCTCACTGAGCCTACCTGTGTTTGTTAAACACGATTGGTAAAAAAAGCAGCCGAAGCCTGTTTGTGTGTGAGTGTGTGCACATACAGCAGGGGGTGGGGCTAACTGACTGGGAGTGAGGGAAGATTTGCAGAAACACAGTGCAAAACACAACATTAGAGATCTTTTATGTTATTATGAGAAGTATAAGCGAGGAAATAAGCACAATAGTCTTGCGCTACTGCTTGCCCACAAGCAACAGGATGCTCACTGCAGCTCACTTAACGGCCACCGGTATCACTAATGAGAGGGGATTTCTGATTCTGACATATAGAACCTTTAAGTCCCTGCAGGTCAGGTTCAGGGCAAACACTGCCAATTTCTCCAAATGTAGACGTGGTGTGTGTGTGTGTGTGTGTGTGTTTGAATGGGGAGACACACCCTGCAACAGCTCAGCCCACAGCAAGTCTCAATACCGTACCACTGGGTACAGAGTAGGACCTCCCTGTCTTCTGACACTGTGCATTGTATATTGTGTGTTTCTCCTCTCAGGTTGTACCTGTGTGACCGCTGGCACCATGCAGTCTGCTTGTAGTGATGGACAGTGTCACTGTGACCGGCAGACTGGAGCCTGCCAATGCAGGGAGAACGTGGCTGGCCATAACTGTGACCAGTGTGCTTCCAACCACTGGAACTATGGTCAGGACCGAGGCTGTGAGTTATGTGGCTGCCACCCACAACACGCCCTAGGAAGTCACTGCAACATGGTGAGGAAGTATGACGGCCTCCGAAAGCCTAAAATGTGAACAGAAATAAAGTTTACATTTGTATTCTTATCTATTTGATATCCTCATCTGTCTGTCCATGTATCTTTGTCAATCTGTGTCTCTGTGTCTTCAACAGTTCACAGGCCAGTGCCACTGTAGTTCAGGCTTTGGGGGTAAACAGTGCACTGAGTGTGAGCAGTCCCACTGGGGAGACCCACGGGTGCAGTGTCAAGGTAACTCACCTTGTGACAAATCCTAGAATAGATAGCTAGCACTCATTGGTATCACTTTACGTTTTTTACATTTTTATAAGAGTCATGAGTAAGTTCACTGGTTAAAGAGTACTCTACCAATTTAGCAGTGCACTCCTATAGTATTGTCAAACTCACGATGGAAAACACATATAATTGTTCCAATAATGTGTATCTGATATAGTTTTTCCACAAAAACAAGTATAACTACCTCGTCAAAATCCTTAAAATGGCATCTCCTCCTTCTATCTATGAATATGCAAATATTGTTCATTTCAGAAGTTTAACTCGTGGACATAAGGTGTAGGCGCAGATCCAAGTCTTAGTTTGTAGAGTATGGCGCGTGTGGGATTGGCCAACAACCCTGTTGCAGTTTTCCCGACCATCAGCACTGGCACACTGTGGGCTCAGCCAGGCACAACATGGAGGAAAGACTGAATACATTAGTGGGAGGAATGCATTATAAGCAGGTGGAGTCAGGGCGAGCCTCAATAATGACCAATCACATGAGCTCCTCTCATCCCCTTAAACACAGCAACAGGTGAAACGGGGGGAGAGAGGGAGCGAGAGAGAGAAATGAGTTCACCTCTGTGAAGCCCCTGAAGTTCCAAAATATACATTAAGGACAAGGATGTGTTCTCATGTGTGCTGCAGCTGCTGGCCTACTGGTACTGCTGCTTATTTTGTGTAAACAATTAATGTAGGATAATTAATACATGATAATTAATACATTTAAACTCTGCAGTTCTACTCCTCTGCATATTTGAAAGTCCCCCTTTATGCTTTTAAGTACATACAATATCCTTATATAAACAGATACAAAATCAGGTTTGGAAGTTTGCTAGTTAGTGTTTGAAAAGCGTGCAAGTTCTATCACGTTTTGTTGAAATATTGAAATGATGAATGAAGGTATCCATGTTCTGCTGGCTGTACGTAAAGTAAGCAGGGCTGTGTTTAAACCTGCTTTAAAATGTTTTCACGAACATGTTTTATTTGTTCACGGCATATATGTTGTTGATGTAGGCCTACTCAGTTTAGGAAGGCTGAAGCCTGTCAGGGGCTGATTATATGGATACACGTCCACGCGCAGAACTGACTACTACAAATATTTTGAGATTTGACTGTAAGTGGCATAGCTGAAAACTCACTGTAATGATCCTCATGACATGACAGAGAAAATATTTCGATTCTCTAACCTGAGTTTGAAATTTAATTTAATAAAAATGTCCGGACAGACTTGATGGAGCTCAGGATGCATCCTGAGGACAGCTGTGTTACTTCAGATAATTTTATTGTTAAACTTCCAGACCAATGTTAAGAAAATGCTGAACATGAATTACCGTAGATCCTGACCAATTCTGTTGCCATGTCGGAAGATTTACATAATTAATGAAGTTTCCTCTGCTGTGCCATCTGTAAACTGATGCACAGTCCCTCTCTCAAATCAGACTGTAAACACACGTATCATTCCTGCTGCTGTGTGATGCCTATCACAAACACAATTTTGTGCCAAAATGAGCACCAAAATTGCACTGTGCTGCCTAATCTGCATGAACACAGCCTCAGCTGCACCCCTCCTCCCAGTGCAAGCGCGCTCCTTTGGTGCCCGGAAATTATCAAACAGACACAGACACACAAAAAGTAGATTTGCACCTCTGGAAAATTGCATAAAGACTGCGTTTGGACCAGTGCAGGTGTTGCACCTGCAGGAAAATAGGGCCCAAGGTGTCTTCTACTAAACTGTAATGTTTATTCTCAGCGTATGTGCACTGGTTTCCACATTACACTTGTATACATTGCATACTGGACCACAGGTGCCTTCCAAACTAGTTGTGATGTCACAAATCATGCTCATAGGCCCACCCCTTAAAATCAGCTTTTCAATGAGCACAGAGAAACTTTCCACTTTCAGCAGATGAATGTGAAAATAACCTTCTAGTGTCAAACTGCACATACATCATTCTGCACAGTGAAACTCAAACATCCCAGTGAGATTTTAAAAAGGAACAAACTTAAAACTGTCAAACGGTCACAATTTTATAATTGTTGCTTGCTTGTACAGTAGCTTTGTATATCAATACAAACCAAAATCTACTCCCTGTTCCTTTACATTAAAAAGGGACAAGACAAATTAGCTTCCTGTCTCATTTGTCTCACATAGTAGTAGTACATCTTTTCTAATTTCTTCTTTAAGACAGTAGATTCTTTTCTTACAGCCTGTTTCACCTGCAAACCCACTGTTATTATTTTCTCTCTCTTTCTTCCCCTCCTCCCACCCTCCATTCAGAGTGCAACTGCCATCCACTGGGCTCAGAGATGGCCCAGTGCAACCAGATAACAGGGGCGTGCGAGTGCAGGGAGGGAGCAGCGGGGAAGCGCTGTGACGAATGTGCTAGCGGCTTCACTGGCGTCTTCCCCAACTGTGTCCGGTGTCACCCATGCTTCCAGCTGTGGAACGATGCTGTGTGCCAGCTCCAAAGGGACCTAGAGCACATTCGGTACACCGCACAGAAGATCCTGGAGAGTGGGGTCACGCCGGGATTTGGGGACACACGTATCAAAGAGCTTGAGAGGAAGCTGAAGCAGGTGCGGGATCTGATCAGTGCAGAGGACAGTGACAGAATCCACCAGCTGATTGGACAGAGCATTGATTACCTCAGGTGTGTGTTTGGATGATTTGTCACCTAACTGCTGATATAAGGTTAGCATATAGCATATAAAATACCCTGGCCTGTGTGTTTCAGGGCTGAGATTGCCCTGACTGACGGGCGCCTGATGGGCATCACCCGAGAGCTAAATACAACAGCAGAAGAAGAGGGGGCATTGAGACGCACATTGAGTGACATGGAGAGAGAGCTGAGAGACATTAACACCACTGTGGCTCACAAAAAACAGCAGCTGGATGACTACATCACCTCAGGATTTGCAGGTAGCAAATTCAGTCAAATCAGTGAAGCTTACTAAAATATTATGTGACAGCACAGTTTGAAACTCCCTTTAGATTTCTGTCAACACAGGGTTAGCAAACATTCAAATTCTACAATATGTGTGACATAAAAATCAGACAAAAAAGAGGTAGCAAATTTTAATTCAGCAAACCTGAGCCAAGCGTCTGCAAAATGTTATAAAACCCCCAAATATACACCCCCCAATGCTGAAATATTAGGTATTAAACTGCTAAGTTGTCAAATGCAAAAATCTGCTGCTGTTTCCTCACAGATCAATTTGAGAAAGTGAAGAAGTACTATCAGCAATCAGTGGAGGCTGAGGAGAAATGCAACGCGTCAGTGTCCGGTCCTCTCAGTCCTGTGGAGCAGTCCAAAGAAATCCGTGCAAAGACTGAAGAGCAGCTGAATGCCACTAAAGACAATTTCCTTCGTGCCATGGCTGCTCACAACAAATCATTAGATGAGCTGCAGCAGAAAGCCCATGGCCTGGACAAGACGGTCCATCACCTCAGTCAAAAGGTAGGCAGAGTTAGATGGTATATAAAAAAGTATAGATTTGGAAGTGTGGTGATTAATAGATACACTCTCAGCCAGCAACATCACTGGTCTAATAGTTCTAAAACATTTGAACCAATCACAGGGGAGCATGACAACAATGACATGACGGGAAATAATATTGTTGCGGAGCGTCGTGATGTGAACACACAGCAACACAAATCTGCACCCAGATGCAGATGGTGTGTTTTTTTTTTTTTATAAAATATAAAACATAGTTTGTTGAAGCCATATTTTATATTTTTATATTTATATTTTAGTCACATCATAACTGGTGTGTCACTTGTAATTGATGTGACACAACAGAGGTTGCATTGTGATCCATTTCAAGAATAAAACATGAAGTGCCACTTTTTCTAAAAAAAAAAAAAAGGCAATGAATTGGCAGTGGATTGATGAGCTCCTGTAATCCAGCGTCTTCAGACAGAATACTGAGTTATAAACAACCAGTCTCGTGTGTACAGGTGTGTGTTCTTGTCTAGCGACCTGGTTTCAATTACATGTGATTTAATGAAGGTAAACACAGAGGACGGCTGTGTGCTGTCTTGCTGCCTTCAGCTGCTGCAGGGATTTAATGAACTGAAAGAGAAGCTTTTCATACAGCATCTTCATTCATAAAGCAGCTGTGGACAACAGATACTGTAAGAATTACACGTTAACTTACAGATAAATTTCACTTTAACCACATTAAATGTTCATTTTTGATGCTGATTCTGGTTGGAGAGTGTTAAATTAAAATAGTTTATTTGGATTTCATGCATTATTCAGTTGTTACTGCACATTTGCTCTTGATTTTGTTAATAAAATCATCAGAGTGGCAGTGACATTTCCCCAGAAACAGATATCATTCTGAGACATTTATTCTCAACCCAATGTCTAAGATCCAATCTCCACCAAAATACCAACAACTCTTTTCATGTAGCCTTATTTGAATTATCTTCACACACAGACAAGCAAAACGTGACGAGCAAACTGTCTGGCGCTGCTTTGGCTGGTCATTGTGCTGCCACTAAAATAGAGCCCTTTATGTTTTATAGCTTTATAAAACACAGTGTAGAGTATTTTCAGTAGCTGACACAGAATCTTCGCTATTGGCAACTTAAATCCAAAAATGTTGGTGTCTGTGCTGCAGTTTAGGAAAGAAAAGATTGCTGTTCCCACTCTTACATTTTTCTTCTTGAAATTATATACACATGTATTTTATGTATTTTCTCATTACATTGACCCAGTCATTCCCATGTGAATGAGTCACGTTGTTGCTCCCTCCAGGTATGTGGTGGTCATAGCAATGCCAGTGCCAACGGCAGTTGCTCAGACAGCCAATGCGGTGGTGCTGGTTGCCGTGACAATGAGGGCAACCGTGTGTGTGGAGGAGAAGGATGTAACGGGACGGTGAGCACTTCTTTGGCAGCACTGAATCACGCCAGGAACGTCACCAACGCTCTGAACGCTACCAATGAGGAGCTGCAGGATGTGGCGAAAAAGGTGCTGGAATTTTTCAAACGCTGTTATTTGAATATAACATACAAGTGATGTAGTATCCTCTTATGTGCCATGATTGGAGACTATAATGTTGCTCTGTTGACATCTTGGTTTCCTGTGTCCAGCTCCAGGATGTAGCCACTCTGACACAGGATGTGAAGAACCAGGCTATAAACATGCTGAAGAAAGCCCAGAAGAAGAAAGACCACTTTGAGAACTCCAACAAGATGCTCAAAGAGCTCATTAAGAAGATCAGAGACTTCCTCACGGGTATGTTGATGATGTTTTAACTGAAGTGATTTCTCATTGAAGATCATATCAGCCTAAAAGTCAGGAGCAGCAATAATCATCTGGACTTCAATTGTTGCTGCATTTTTGATATATTCTTTCTGCCTGTGCTGTCCAGAGGAGGGAGCAGATCCAGAGAGCATAGAGAAGGTGGCTCAGCAAGTCTTGTCCATCACGCTGCCGGTCAACAGGACCACACTGGACCAAATGATCATGCAGATAAAGGATAGCCTTTCCAACCTCACCAACATCGAGGGGATCATCAACCAAACCTCGCAGCACATCAGCAAAGCCAAGGAGCTGCTCGAAAGAGCTAAAGATGTCAAGTGAGTAATGTTACTGGCTCTCGAAATGAAGACCACATTTCCCATAAACCATCCACATAAACTTTACAGTCCATAAGCATTACAGAGAGTGTAAAAAACATAATATATGTGGCTTTAGTTGGCACACACACCCACACATGCACACACTTAACAAAACCATGAATTGAAATGCAAATTTTATTGCAAATAAGTAGCAGTCTAGTTAAAATAATGAGTCACCCCCACCCCCTTCATCTGTTTATTGTTTTCAAGGCATAATAGTCACAGTATGAAGTGGCTACATCATTTCTAGTTGCCCATATAATCATCAGCACAATAAGACAATGGCGAAAATTACAGTGAGTCTTACCTATAATGTTGCCAATACAGCAAAACAAACAGATTCCAAATTAATCCAGTAAAACATTTGTAACCTTATTTTCAGCAAAAGTTCAAAGTCCATTTCCTCTACAGTAGATCATCAACATGTTATTGTAGTTGTCCCATTGGAAAAACAGGCTGATCATTTTACAAGGGGAGAAATTTCAGTGTTTCGAGAAACACAAATTCACCTTAAATAAGATATTGACAGCATAAATAGAATCATGTATATTAATATTTGGGATTTTGTGGTGTCTTGGGCCTACAGTGTGCTTTTTTGCCCTCAAAGGTGACTTCCACTAACGTCAGCATCACACATAATGATGTCCCCGAACCCCCACCCCAAAATCAAATTCTCACTCCAGCTAATTGACAAAAGTTGCCTGTGTTTGCCACCTTGGTAGAACTGCAAATGTGTACTTATGAGGAGTAAAATGTGCCAATGGACTTTTCGCTTCTCTCACCATCTAGCAGCAGCAAGGCTTGTTGCCAGACGGCAGTATTATTGGCAAAACTAATTAAACATGAGGTGTGTGGGTTGTCTGTGTATTAACCTTATAAGCTGCTGATATCATGAACCCATCTAACCATCACTGGTAAACATAATAATATTTCCAATAATGTTTTGGTTAACCTTTGAGCTCCATCAGCCTCCAGTGAAAGAAGACAATCATATTTTTCCTGAGCATACGGCTCCTGCACAGCAATCTGAAGGGTTCATTATCATCTCCTAAACATTTAAACTGGCATAATTAAAATAACTGATTCAATTTTCTCTTTCTCTTTATTTTACTCTATAGCACTGTGATTCAAAGGCTGTTATATAATAGAGATGCTATATAATAATAAAACCAACAAAAACAGCATGATAACAGACCTGTAGCCATAATTGCTGAAACAAACAAAGATAAAAGGAGAGTAAATGTTGGTGGACTTACATTTGTTGGGTGGCCAGAAAGATGGCTCCAAATGAATGCTAATGTTGCTCTGTATCTCGATGTGTAAATGGGAAACTGTTAATTATCATGTTAGCTACATCAACTTAAAAAGTGATAATTTGTCATTGTTGTCTTTACAGCCTGTTTCTGCTGCACCAAAGTGGCCAAAAATCTGTTTATGCAGGTTTAACATATTTTAAATTATTGTATGATATTTCTAGCAGCACTATAACACTGTAAAACATTACTCAGTATTGTATTAATACTGTAAGTACTGTTTGATCTGTATAGTAGCACATCCTCCCGATGTTTATTGCTGTTGATATGACCAACCACTTCAGGTTGTCCTGACATACCAAGATTGCCATACCACCTTCTTCTGTTTTCCCCTTTTGTGCCATAGCTTTGAATTGAAGGATTTTGTTGATGCCCCTCTTGTTGGTACTTTTACTTCACTTATTGTGTTTTCTTACAGTAATTTTAGTAGCAGGAGCAACACTTTGTGTTAGTGTTAAAATGATATATTGGGTATCTTTAATTAAGTTAAATCTCTTATAAGTTAAATCTCTCCATACCTATTATGACATGCATATATTACTGTGGACTATAGCAATAACATTTATGTCTAATTTCTGGTGCCATTATGCAGGAGCCGAGCAGAGGGAGTGAAGGATATAGTCAATAATACCAAGCAGGAGTTGGATATGTCAGAGAAGGCCATAGAGAAAGCACAAACAGCCCTAAAGGAAGCCCACAACAACCTGAACAGCACAAGGAACGCTACTGCTCAGGTATAACATGTTGTGTGTTTGTGTGCTGGTTTTTATTTCCAACATCAAAATACTAATTTCCCAGATCTCTCTCTTAATTCTTCACTTGTTTATATCACATTTCCCTCTAGGTGGATGAGAAGCTAACAGAACTGGAGGATAAGCAGATGGAGGTCATGATGCGCTTAAACAACCTCTCCATGGGCGTGGAAGCTCTAAGGAACAAGACGGAGCAGAACAGGGAGATGGCAAAGGATGCCAAAGCACTGGCTGACAACGCCACAAACCTAGCGTCTTCAGTGGAGCAGGTGAGTGTGCACGCGGCATGATATGCATTTGTGGTGTACAGTATGTGCTGCAAAAGTCTTTAGTACTTAAAATGAAGTTCTGAGTTCATCTGAATGTCAGTCATTGATCAAATGACCGAACCACACTGGGCTATGTTGGGTGGAACGGAGGAGGTGGACCCAAATGCAGGAGAATGCAGGCTGAGTGAGGGTGAAGAATGACTTCTTTATTTAAGGCTTGTGCAGGAAAAAACAAAGCTGGCAGGTCAAAGAAACACTGAAACAGAATGCAGCACAAACAGAGCAAACTGAACAAAGGATCCAACAAAACTTAACTGAAAACCAGGACTTAAAGACAAACTAGACTAACAACAACAACAACAAGGAACAGGTGGCAAGACACAATGGCAGGCTGGGAGCTGATTGGCTGGGGAAGACGCAGGGAAAAGCCGACTGAGGAGGAGTACATGAACTGAGGAGGCAAAACAAACCAAAACCAAAACAAACCAAAAACACAATGAATACAGTCTAACTGATAAAGGTAACTTAAATGATATCACTCCAGAAGTCTTTAAAGATACAACTCAAAACAGCTTTCTTCCACTCAGTCCAGTCCAAACAAAAAGAGAGAAAAGTCTGAGGGCCTCTGGAGGACCGGTGGAGAATGGCAGCTAGGGACCACTGGTGCCGGAAGTAGGGGGGCCAAGGGGCCAACAGTGAACACAGCTATGTTCACTGTTGCAGCTTTGGGTCCGGGGCTGCCTCTGCTTCAGCCCCGAATAATTTGAGCTGAGCCCCGCATATTTGTGCTCCTCAAAACTGATATTTTAATGTAACAGAGCGGAACTTAACGTGGAGCGACAGGGGGAGGGGGAGAAATATGGTGCTGCACATAACAAGATGCATACAGGCGGCGGATGTATAACAGGCAGTAAAATTGCTGTTTACAGTGAGCGGAGCGGTTTCCAGTGTTTCAGGCTTTGCTCTACATTTCAACACACAGATTGGTCCATAATGAAAACAGAGAGCACAAAAGCCTCAAATTCCGTGTCTTTAATTATAATTAATACTTAATAATTAGCAGAGGTGCACACACACAGCTGTCCACAATCACAAATCAACTTCCATGTATTTTGCTTCTCTAGTATTTCGCATCTATAACATGATCTACTGAAATGTCCGTCAGAATAGGCTACAGCTATTAATGTGACTCAGGCAGGTCTGAAACGTGATTAATGTCTGAATTTTTACATTCAGGTATCACTGAATGTAATCCGGGATGTTGCAGAAACATCAGTATTGATGTTCTGTTTGTTACCCACAGCTGGCTGTGTGTCCGATTTTTTGTGCGTCTGACGTGCGTCTTTAAATTGAGAGTGTGAGTGCGCATTTATGTACGTGGCACAGCAGCAGTAACTTCAGTAAAAGGATCGGTCAGGATCTGACAATAATTAATGTTCAGTGTTCCAGTGTTACACATCTACACCATTGACTGTATATAAAGAGGTCAGCTGTTACACACAGGTTTATACAGTGGAATTGTTTGTAATAAAGAAGCCCTTATGGATGAATCCTGAGCTCCTTCAGAGCTGTCAGGACATTTTTATTCTAAGTAGCTAGAAGTCCAAGATAAGCCTAAAACCCCATACCCACTTGTTACCCCCAACATAAACAGGTTATCACTCTTCTTTTAATTTACTATTACATGATGCCAGATGAAGACATATATATTGGAACAGTTATACTCAATAGTGCTCAGTGTCTGCTACATACTGTATCTTATTAGAAGTATGTAATATAATAAATGGTATTTACAAAACATATAAAATGTAAGTATTGTATATAAGCATACATCCTGTTCTTGCAGGAGATTAATAGCCTAGCTTTTTGTAAGAAAATAATATAACATGTTTTTTTGTACAATAACCCGCGCTCTCAATATTGTGTCGTCTCCCAGAGCCTCAACGACACAGAGGAACGGTACCGCGAGCTGCAGAAGAAGGTGGACTCTCTTGGCGAGTCTGGAGGCCTGGACAGCATCAACCAGAAGGCCAAGGAAATCAAGAAGGAGGCAGAAGACCTCCTCAACGTAGCCAACAAGGGGATGGAAAAACTCATTGGTGAGTAAAGCGGTGGTTCCCAAAGTGGGTTCCTCGGCACCCTGGGGTACCTTCAGGATGGGCCAAGATTAGTTCATTTTCATTTCTCTTACTGTACATGTTTAATAATATTTCACCACTTAAAAGAATAGGAAACATTTAGGTTAATTACATTTTTATGTTTACATTTTCAAACACAATAAATACCTAAATTACCATATTTAAAACCCTGATAAATATGCAGTAATGCAGCTGATGACATGACAGCTCACAGTAGGGTGTTGTCATAATAATGAAACTTTCCGGCTCATGAATTTTTCAGGTGCACAGCAGTCATTAGTGTCTGTCAGAACAAGTGATGGACAGATTTGTCACAGTAAATAAGCTTCTTACAGCTTTACAGAGAGGTGTCAGTAGCTTGTGGGACACAGACATCAATCATTGTCCAACTGTGCGATCAGTGTCATTCCTGACATCATATCTGTGTGAGCTGGTTTTCTCACCCCAGACATGTGCTACAGCCATGCTAGCAGCTCTGTGAGGCTGTACTTAGGCATGCTAACATGTTTAGCAGGTATAATGTTAATCATGTTCACCGTACCATTTTAGTTTAGTGTGTTAGCATGCTAATATTAGCAATAAACACCAAGAACAGCTGAGACTGATGGGAATGTTTTTTAGGTACTTGGTCATAAACCAAAGTATTGGGCAAATTAAAATATTGACCTGATGATGGCGCTATTTCTGATGGGCACCAGAAATATCTGTAAAGATTTTCCTCTCATCCATCAAATAGATGTTGACATCTTTTAGTTTGGACCAAAGTGGTGGACTGACAGACCAACATTGATGCTATCATGGCTAAAAAAAAAAAAAACACAACGAAGACTCACCCATCAGAGGAGTCTACAGGTGGCGCTGTCTTCAATCTCTCCCCTCATCAAGAGATGCACAACATCAAGCTAAAATGTCCCATTAAAATGCCTGCAACCTTTTTGTTTTTGTTTTTGTCCCTATACGCCTAAAACATAAGCTAATTTTACTTTAAAAAAGGAAGACAATTAACAATTAGAATACTTTATTTTATTCATTTATTAGTTTATTTTAAGCTGAAAATGTATCTGCAAATCTGCACAGTAGCATAGCTGCAAACTTATTTTATTGTGAGTTATTGAGAACAGATGGGGTGCACATTAATTTGTCCTTGTTGGCAGGGTGACATACAGTATTTGTCCCCAGCAAAAAAGGGAATAATTTATTTTCACTATAATTCCATCCATAAGTAGCACAATGACAGAATGTATGACTATTTTGGTCATGGGTTTCATACACTTTCTGTAATAAAACATCTAAAAACAAAAATCTTATCAAATGGGACTCCGTGGTCTAATTTGTGTCAGTTTAGGAGTCCTTGACGTGAAAAAATTTGAGAACCACTGCCTTAAAGAGCACATCACTGCAGGGTTGCTACCTATAGCTTTAATGACAGATGACAAGACCAATTTTATATCTAAGAATTTATAAAAATTAATTTTACATAATATTTCACATAGTTGTCCAGTAATGTATTTAACCCCACTGTCACATTGTGTTCAGTTTACCATACTCACGTCTGTAATGCTCTTGCTACTTCAATTAACCATGATAGCAATTAGCTTCCCCTACTGTTCCCCCGCCCCTTTTTTTTAGCTTTTTCTTTTTCTTTGTTTTTGCAGAACTGGAGAAAAACTTCAGGAGAAATGAGAAGCGGATGCAGAGGCAGCGCATGGAGCTGGAGGAGCTAAAGGAAAATGCTACTGTGGTGCGGGACAACATCCGGGAACAAGTGCAGAAGTACAGTAACTGTTTGTGAGGAGGTCACAGTTCCCTGTTTACCGTATGCTGCTGTAGTCCAGAGCAGAGTCATGACTGATTCTGGGACAGAAAAACTACATAACCCATGAAAATAAGACACTGCTCTGGTCACTGGTATTTCAAGTTTTACACATTACCTGTCAAGTGTTATATCACAGAAGTGCCTTCTTCTATCCGTGTACTGTACCACTTTTTGACTCCTGGATATCAACACTATCCTGTGTGGTGTTTATGTCTTTAAGCTATTAAAACAAGTGGATGACCAGTGGAGAATATTGTTTTATTGTATAGGCCATGATAATTGATTTCATAAATAATACATGTATCATAAATGTGTTATTTTGACCAAAAGTGATTTTAAGATTTTGTTTTTACTGTAATTTGACCACATTAGTATGCTACTGACATTCCTATTAAAAGAGTAACGTGGACTGATTTTTGAAATTCAATTTTGTTTATTTTTTATTACAAAAGACGCTCTTGATTAAATACGTATGAATGCATACACAAATATTCTTATAAGCAAAATTTATTCTGAGTTGTGATGATGGAGAAAAATAAATTTGATTCAATTCATGTAAATTCATAATATTTCATGTCCTGTTTGTGTGATGATGTGTGCAGAATGTTTACAGTCTCAGATTACAAATTTATTATAGGAGAAGTGTTTAAATTCATTGTCACAAGGGGGCGCCTCTTACATAGCAAGGCAGTGTGTGTTCACAGCAGACATTTTTTATGTGTAATTAATAACATTAATGATAACTGCATTCCAGTTTGGTGTGTCAGCTCCAGCACTCACTAGAATAGTGTATAAGACACTAAACATCATTAATATTATTAGTTACAGCTGTGCTTTTTCTGCTATGACAAGAAAATGTCTAACAAACCCACATGTGTTTTCACTTATTTGCCTGATTAGACCTCTACTCAAGACTGTGTACAGTAGGTACAGACTGTGCCTAATTTCCCTGACTCTCCTGTTAGTTCTGTGAAAGCCCACCTCTATGTGCAGGACAACTTAAACCCAGTGGTGGAAGGAGCTTCTTTATTGAAGTAATACAAACATGTAAAAATACTCCATTACATGTAGGGGAAGACTATTGTTTATTGTCTAATTACTGAAAAGACAGTGTTTGAATGTGATTTCAGTATGTACAGTATCATGCATAAACCTACACAGTTTTGGGGATAATGTTTGGTAGAGTGCTAAATGTAGTTCTAATAGCAGATAAAAATGTATTAAGTTAAATAGACTAATAAGGTTTAGATTAAGGGTGCAGGCCTTAAACAAAGCAAAAATGATCAATCATCTTCGATTCTGTCACTATTTTTATAACTAGATTAAAGTGGTATACTCTCCACTAAAAATTTTAATTTGAACTGAATGCTAATTGTAGTTGGCAGTTAGGTTTTGCTTTAAGCAAATAAGTTAGTCGCATTATGAGAGGTTGACTTGATTTTATGTCCTTGATGTAATGTCTTAGTTTTTCCAAAGATATTGGTGTTTGTCTGTTTTATTCTAAATAGAAATAGTAAGATATAACTGTGGAGGAGGATGCTGCGGGGCATCTTGCCCCAACTGTGAATTTTTATAATTATCATAAAAATCTATTTTATATTTACCTACAAACTAATGGATGGTTTCTCACATGAATCTCCTGCCAGAATATCTTTCAGCTCTGAGTGTTTTAGCTTCTTTCAGCTCATTGTTTTTGTTGTCGCAGTTTGTTTCCAAAAGCTCAGATAAACCCACTGTACACTACCTGTGCAGCACTAAAACAGCAGTTAGATAAAGTTAGCAACTAGTTGGTGAACATAATGAAGCTTTTAGCTAAAGAGCCAGATATTTCCCTCAGGAGTTGGTGGAGAGCAGAATTAGAGCTAAAACAGAGTGAATATTGTACTCACATTCACCGGGTGGCCAGAAACACGTCTCCAAATGAATGATAATGTTGCTTCTGTTACTAATATTTGGCATATCAATTTCATAAGGTCAATGTTGTGTTTACAGCTTTTTTTTGCTGCCCCCACCTGGCAAAAAATATTGTTGTAAATAATTGCAGGTTTTAGTAAATATAAATATGTACAAGTAGAAATCCTGCATACAAAACCAGAAGAAAAAGTAAAAACATCAGCAAACTGTACTGTACTAGTATCAAAAGTAGCCTTAGTGCTCATTCTGCAGAAAAATAGCTCCTGTGACTGATATATTATTATATAGTAACATTAGTAGATTGTTAGTGCTGAAGCATCAATGTATAAGCAGCAATTTACTGTTGTAGCTGGTTGAGGAGGAGATCATTTTAAATACTTTGGCACATTGGTGCAGTGGTTCTCAACCGAGAGGGGTTTGCGCCTCCTCGAAAGGGTCACAAGATGAATCTGGGGGGTCATGAGATGATTAATGGAGCAGGAAATAAGAAAAAAAGTGGTCTGCTACATACACTTTTCTATTCATTATTTGTTGTTTTTGGAATTTTCTCTACTCCTTGCTTGTTTTGTGAATTATTGGATAATTTGACCTCTTTGGGACTCAAACAGTGATAGACGTGACAAGGAGCTCCAAGTTGAGTATGTTATGCTTTTTTGTAAGGGGTCAAAAGCCAAAAACGGTTGAGAACCACTGGTTTCATCTTAAATAATGCATCACATATAATATGATCACATGTATTTTAATCTGCAAAATAACTAGCAACTTGTCAGATATATGTAATGGCATAAAAAGTATAATAAGTAAAAGTAGAAAGTAGCATAAAATGAATAATGTGAATGAATAATGAATAAAATGTACTTAGTTACTTTCCACCACTGCTTACACCACTTATTATCCTTATTAATATGTAGGCTGGTAACCTCACAGCATTACTCTGTCCAACTGCAACCAGAGCACAAGTGGAAACACCTGTGTGAGTGAGCAGGGCCTCTATGCACACACACACACACACACACACACACACACATATATATATATATATACATATATACATAATATGCCATACCAGTGACTCATTCACATTCTGTCTACTTCCATTCATTCAACGGTTGCTCTCAGTGTGAAGTATGTTGGGTTCTGGCACTGGATCCTGGGCTCTAACAAAGAGAGGCTGTCCTCCAGCAGCACAGGGAATGTGTAATATGACAGAGATTTACAGCAGGCTTTGTCCTGGAGAACACAGCCTGACTGCAGTAGGTATGGCTCAAACACCTGTGCACATCAGACATGTTGGAGGATGAATAAAAGAAAATATAAGACAAGATTAAATGTAGCCTACTTGTAAAATGTGATAGATTAAGTCACATGAAAGTGTTTGAAAAGGGAAAATCTGTTTGATCTTTGTTTCCCACTGCACGACTGAGCATTAAGTCTTAAATGGGAATCGTCTCAGCCACCTGTTGGATGAGAATGCTGATGTTTTGAGTCTGAGCAGGCAGCCTGGGGATGTGTGATGTGTGATGTGTAATGTGTGCGCAGCCATGGGTCGCTCATTGGGTGCAATCAAAGGGAAACTAATCCGTCCAGCAGGGTGCGCGCATTCCTGCTCCCAGTTAAACATGCACAGGGGCTCGCAGGAAAACATGTGGTGGGTTTTTGGAGAGAGTTGAATCAATTTTCCCACTAAAACTTAAATGAAACAACATCTGTCAACATGTCATCTCTGTTTGTCGTTTAAGCTTTGGCCTCAAATAATACCCTCTCACTGACGGATCCTGGGGACATACAGCAATGATAATATCATTGTAAAGAAGCAATAGAGTGTCTGTACAGGCTATAAGTTTATACACCTTATATCACAGTCTGCTTCAGTAAGTTTTTTTAGCTCAAATTTAATCAAGAGATTTAATTGAGACAATGGTTATCTCTTTTTACTGGCTTTTGGCTTCCAGTGACATCACTGTGAAACGTTTATATACTTATGTATAGCATATTTTTTAAATATATTCAAAGGGGCACGCCGCCAATTTTACTCCACCAAGAAAAGTCAGTTTGCCTGTCAGGCAGAGTACTTCTCAGCCTGTGAAAACAGTCATCAGGGTTAAGATGCATTCAGAAAAAATGCAGCCCCCTCATTCATTTGAATGGGACGCAGAGAAACAAGCAGGTTAATTTGGCAAAAAAGTTGAATCAGGCTCAAATTTAATGTGACGTCATCTGGTAAGACGCAGCAGTAGCCAATCAAAGACATGCAAGCGCACATTCCTTATAGATAACTTTGTAACATGAAAGGTGCATTTCTACAGTTGCAACAAAGATCTGATTTCCATAGTGCCTCATGGTGTGCAGATGTTTTGGTGTCTGACAAGCCTTCCAAACATTAATCTGTTGCTCAAACTAGACTTCCTGGATCATATTTCATCTCACCTGTATCTGTATATCTGTATCTGTATCTGAGACAAGAAACTCAATTAATGCATTCCATTGCATTTTAAACACAGGGCTGATCTGAACACCCACTCACCTTGAGATAGGCCTGGAGACTAGGCCCATTTGACAGAAAAATCTGGGCATTGAATGAAAGATGCTATTGGGTTGCATTATGGGAAATGTAGGATTCTGGGTTTTTGAGGCTTGACTCGTAAGAACTAAAAGTCAGGGTATCTTGGTCACTGCTGCACCAATTTTGACCTTTCTTTAAAAAAAACTGTCCCACGAAAGTCGCTCAATTTTATGAAAGTGCAACAGCCTAGCTACTAAATCACATGTGTACCCCTTTACCCCCTTAATAGCCTACAACATTCCCCATCCACCCACTCGGGAGTCGAACCGCCTGTCTCCCCCGCGGCTCCCTCCCCCCGCCCTGCTGTTCCGCTCCGCTCCGGGAGTCCAGCTCGGGGTTTCCGGCGGAGAAGCGCAGCAGTTGAGGACTTCTCACCGCATCGTACCGCCGCTCAGCTCCGCTTCTGTCCGGCAGCTCCGCAACAAGCGGACCAGGAGGGACAACGCAGTCACACACAAACACAGGAGCGAACATCTAAACAGGACCTAAACGGTGAGTGTAGATCGCTTTGAGCTTAGCTGACGAACTTCTTCCAGAGTTTAGACAGATAGATTTACACACTGCATGACGTCTGAGCAGGAGACGAACATTTAAAAACATTTTGAGTCGCGTCTGAGAGGAGTGATGTTTTTACATATCTGTACATAATTAACCGGTTTCAACATTTCTATGCTGTGAACTGATGGTTAAAATAACAGACTGGATTCTATGTCCCCTTTTTAAGACCCCCGTGTGCCCCCGATAAGTGCTTTAGAAAATCTAAACCAAACTCTTCTGCATGTACTAGCCTGTAACCTACTTGTCTTTAATAGCATTTTTAAAAGTCCATAGTCTGTCGATGCTTGTTTGATTGCTCTGTGGTAGCCTACATGTTGTGTAGATCAATATCACACTGCTCACTTCAACACAGTCTGTTGCACTGGCCACAGGTTGCCTGCAGCCCCGCGGGTGGATGTGCGCGCAGAGATGCAAGCGTCACTGGTAATGCTCGTCTGCGGTAAGTAGACTGTACACCGAGCGCTTTGAAGTCAATCCCTGTTTTCTGCTCCATAACAAATCCTCAGAAGTGATTCAATGAGTGGGTCTCCAGGTCGCTGAGTTTTCTTTGATAAGTCTCTGGAAAGTATAGCTTATGCTAAAGGTCTGTCCGCGTTAAGCACATGAGCCAAAATCAAATCTCTCTTAAAACAAGTAAAATATGCCCCTGAGGTGAGATGATTTCACGTGAAACCAGTGCAGACTTTAATGAACGAGTCATTTTCAATATCCTGACACTTGTTCCAGAGGATCCCTGCGAGTGAGAGAGCTTTTGAAAACAAGAATAATCTCAGCACTGCCACAACTTTTCCCTTTTTTTCCTCAAGGTACAGATGATTTTAACAAAGGATAGGAGGCCACTTTGCGCTGAGAGATTGACATTTACAGTGTAATGGCAGGGAAATAGAAAGATGTATTCACATATTAACTTGGAAACTCCATTTTGGGGAACTCTTTGTCCTCATGAACTGGAATATCAACTTTTCAATGATAGCTTATGTTTTCGCCCCCTTCCATACTGAAGAAAAAAGCTAATTTGAGCAAAAACTCATTTCCAATTATAAAATGTTTAAAAAGAGAGATTGATTCTAGGACACGCACTTTGTTAGTCACATTCACTTTCAGAACAAACTTTCTTATAACATTCCTCATTCTCTATGAATATAAAGTACTTGCAGATAGTTTAATTGAAAATAAATGAGCAAAAAGCTGAGGCTGATGGGAGTGTCGGCTACTGCATCTCCCTGCGCGGAGTTGAGATGGCTGATGTTTCTTTTTTAGGGCCCCTGGTGCCCTCCGGGTCTCTAGGGTCGTCTCTTTCTCTCTGTGGGTGGTGTCGCTCTCTTTATGGTCCTCCTAAAACAGCCCAGCTGAATCCGCAAATAGAGGCACCCACTTTACACTCACCTACAGCACTGCTCAAGACCCTTCTGGATGCGTGTGTCCAGTGCTGCATGTATATGTTTACATGCTTGTGTGTGACAGAAATAAAAAAAGACTGGGAATTAAACACATCTACAGAAAATAATGCACACCATGGAGTATCTGATCAGCTGTCATCATCTCATTTAATGACAGAAAATGACACTGATGAGTATTGGTGTACACCTGCACTACTCCAAGCAAAGTGTGTGTGTACTCAAAGCTCTCAGTGAGCTAAAGTTTTATCTGAGTAATGACCATCAATAAAATGCCTCCTGATGCATTGTTCCCTGGATTTAGAAGACAATGAGCTCATTGCTCCAGTTAAAGTCTATTAGTGCCTGCTGTTGGCACCCAGGGTGTCCCCTCAGACGTTATCACTTATCACAGCTGCAGCTCTTTATGATGAAGGCTTGTTGGGATATCGCAGGTTTTCTTCACATCTTTCCTCAGATTGTAACTTTTTCTGTTGTAGTTTAAAACAGTTATACCACAAAATTATACCACATAATCGCAATGTCCAAGGCTCGACCCACCCCCCATTCCACCCTTACCCTGCCAAACAAAAAGGCAAAGATGCCAAAAAAAATCTAAAAAAAAAAACTTTATTTGACAGGGGACAGTGGATCGATGGATGAGAACCTAGGTCTACTGCGGTTCATCATGTGATTTAAAGTCAAGTTTTCAGGGGCTTTTAAAGAAGAATATGGGCCGAACCCTTTAAAAAATAAATAAATTGATGAGATAAATAGATTGATACAAGTATCTCCAAATAGGTTTGGGTTTCTGCCAGATAGTCTAGGAAAGCATCTTGGAGAATTTGATGACTTCTACTGAGACTGAATGTTTCTGGCTGCAGCCATGCCTCTCATTAATGCTTGTTGGTGGCAAGATGAAAAACTCTTCTCTCATCTATGAACAACCAAAGACTGAGAACTAATCAGGTTTTATCCCCGTCCAAATCTCATCTGGCACCTCAGAATTGAAGTCAGAAGCCCATGCCTTCTCACCCTTCTCTAAGATAATAAGTATTCAAGTATTCAACAGATTCAGAATTAAAGGGTAAAAAGTCAGTCATCCTTGCACCCTCTTAGTGGTCTGGGAAGATTTAAAAGACTCCCCTACAAAGGAAATAAGTAAAAAAAAGAGCTACAGAGAGAGATAGCATCAGCTGAGAGTATGTTAGAGGAAAAGCAGAGGAGGAAACGGGAGAAGAGGATGTGTTTCAGTCAACAAGTGTGTCTGATCTGAAGTGTGCGTCTATAAACCTCACACACTGTCATTACACAGATAGAGAGCTGTCTATTCAGACTCCCGTCGCCTCTCCGGACAAGCTGCAAGGTCAAGGGTCGTTTCCAAACCCCCGGGTCAGAGACAGGGTTAATTGGTGTGTGTACGTACATGTGACTGTGTGTGTGTGTGTGTGTGTGTGTACGTGTGTGTGTGTGACAGAGGGAGAGAAAGAGAGAGTGAATGAACTCAGGCTGATCACAGGGACAAAAGAGCCAGCAGTGCCTCCTCTCTTCTCCTTTTCTTTTCACTTTCTATTTCTATTCTTCTTCTCTGGGTGTGGGGGTGGAAGGAAGACCTGTAGGAAGAATGCATGTGTGTGTGTGTGTGTGTGTGTGCGCGCGCGCGCATGTACATCTGCAGAAATCTTAATCTTAATGTAATTTTCAACAAAAATTTCATCAGGCAAAAGCAAAATACTACAATAATACTGCTTTTCTGTAAATCATTTTTGACCAAGTACCATATAGCAAATTACCTTTCATGAAGTGATTAAGTTCAGCTGAAGGAGGGACCGACTCATTATTATTCTGAAGGTAGAAGAAGATAGAAGGAAGGGAGGGAGGGATGGAAGGAATTGGGAAGGAAGAAAGGAAGGAAAACTCCACATGAAAGATGATCGCGGTTTGTCTCATGAGGCAAAGTAAATCCTCTGTAATTCACCTTTTTTGCAGGTTTGTGTGTGTGTGTAGAAATGAGGTTTTATTGAACTATTGACGTCCTCCTCAGATGTGTGGTGTGTTGTATGTGTGTGTGTGTGTGGGCAGGTGAGGGCTGGTATCAGGCAGTGGGAGTGAGAGAGTGTGTTCCCGAAGCCTTTGTAAGCGTCAGCCTCCGGAAATGTGCGGATACCAGAACAATAGCGCAGTAAAGCCTACTAACCACCAGCAGTAGAGACAGAGAGAGAGAGAGAGAGAGAGAGAGACAGAGAGAGAGGCTGAAAAGTTAGGGGGGGGAGAAAGGGTTGGATAGAATCAGGACAAAGAAAAAGAGAGAGAGAAGGCACAGGGGGAAGGGGTGGGGAGAGAGAGGGAACAGGTTTGTTTATATGAAAGGACGGTGAGTTAGGTTTCCCCGTCCTGTTGGCAGGGGCTTTTCTGGATGAAAAGAGGAGGTGGAGATAAAGGAGGAGGAGGACTCGAAGGGGAGGATGAAGGGGCAGGAGGAGGAATATGGAGATGGTCTCATTAAAAACAATGGGGTGGCTGGTACAGTAGGGAACCTGAGTAGAGCTGATGTACTGCCATGTGCTTTATAGTAGCAGGTAAAGAAATGTATCTTACTCACAGAGAGAACCAAAACATAGCCAGAAAGTTGGTATATTCCTTTAACACAAATGTGGCCTCAAACACAGATTCTGGTAAAAGTGTGCAAGATCAGATCCTCCTCCTCCACCTCCTCCCTACTGCATGTAGTTTAAAAGAAACTGAACTTTTTACTTTTTTAGATGAACTCAAGTCATCATCACCAGTCAGATGTGTTCATTTGAATTAATTAGTGATGGAAAGTAACTAAGTACATTTACTCAAGTACTGTGCTTAAGTACAATTTTGAGGTACTTTACTTGAGTATTTCCATTTGATGCTACTTTATATTTCCACTCCGCTACATTTCAGAGGAAAATATTGTACTTTCTACTCCACTACATTTATTTGACGGCTTTAGTCACTTTTCAGATGAAGATTTGAAACGATGGATAATATAACAAGCTTTTAAAATACAACACATTGTTAAAGATGAAACCAGTGGTTTTCAACCTTTTTGGCTTTTGACATCTTACAAAAAGCAGTGTGTAGTCAGGGTCACATTTCAGATGTCTATGAGTTGTTAACAGCTCCACCAAATAGTGATTTTTCCCTCTAAACTTCTCACATGGTTTCATTTCAATAAATGTTCAAATGATCCAATATTTCACCAAAAACCTCTCCTCCTCCTTTTTCTCCCTCTCCCATAATCATCTCACGACCCCTCAGATTTATCTGGTGACACTTTGGAGGGGCCCGACCCCTAGGTTGGGAACCACTGGACTAAACTAGCTAACTGTATATAAAGTAGTTCAAACTAGCTCCACCTCCAGCAGCTACAACAGTAACATGCTGCTTACACACTGATGCTTCAGTATTAATAATCTAATGATGTCATATATAATAATATATCAGTCAGAGGGAACAAACCACTACTTTTACTGCAATACTTTAACTACATCAAGCTGCTAATACTTATGTACTTTTACTTAAGTAGGATTTTTACTTGTAATGGAGTATTTTTACATTGCTGTATTGGTACTTTTACTTAAGTAATGGATCTGAGTGCTTCTTCCACCACTGGAATTAATTTAAACTGAACTTCACAGTTTTAACAATATAAAAGTTGATACTGTTACAATATTTTTTTATATAATTGAACCATTAATGTAAAGTTTGCATTCATACTTGTGGCAGAAGTTATACACATTTCAACCATTTATCCATTAATTTTAGGAAGGTATTTCAGCTATTTATTCACTACTTTTAGACGTCTGTTTTAACCATTTATCCATTAGTTTTAACTAACTGGTTGGCATTTTAGCAATATGCCTGACTAAATAAAACTTGTAATACCATTTCTCTATTTGCTCTGCCTAAGAATGTCTGAAGAACATTTTATTTTTCAGTTACGACTTTCAGCTCACAATTTCACCTTTTTATCCATTACTTTAATCTAACCATTCCAACATTTTATTTATCTGCTACTTCTAGATATCTATTTTAACCATTCGTTCATTACTTTTAGCTAATTTCATCATTGTTTTAGCTAACGTAGACTTCTCTGCTTGCTTTCTAATTAGTTTTTTGTGCTCTCAACATGGAGTGTTCAGGTGTTACAGTCGACTCAATATGAGGATATATATTTGTGAATCAAATCTGTAATTCCTATTTTTTCAAATTGGTTGAGCTACTATAAAATCTTTGCAAGTAACCACTGGCAACTGCAGCAATACCCCCTGGTTAGGAATCACTGCTCTGTGGAACTGCTCTAAATACTGGCTATCAAGTTCTGAAGACCAGCGTCTATAATACTGAAGACCTTCTCTTTATAAAGGCTGTGATAAACTAGTAAATCTGTCTAAAACTGCACTCAGTGCGGCAAAGACACCACTGAACTAAAATGAATGATTTGTGAATTTCAATACATTTTTATTTTGACTTACAAACATGTCGATTTTGTGGTAAATGATTGTGAGGATATTAATTAATATAAATTGAAAAGTAATACTTTTCACAATTAGATTTTTATTTATCTTAAACAGAATCTCTCCCTCTCAGTACTGTATAGTTCAATGACGTTATATCAGCCTATGTGCTAAATGAATGGCAATTGTTTATAATAAATACTGTCCCTGTCTGAAGGTCAAGCTTAGGCTGTGTGTTTCCAAAGGGCACTTCAAGACAATGTAAAACCATGTTAAGAGAATCTAAAAATGGACATAATTCACAGTGAAGTACAGTCAAGATATGAGTAACAAACATTAAGACTGTAAATTTCAATGTTTAATATGCTTAGAGTGTCACGTCCACCCTCTTTACCTCTTACATATTTTTCTATTCTTTTATTGCTACAAGCCATAGGCCATGTCTAATAACAGCCTGTGTTGTGCAGCTTGTTAAAAAGCACTCTCAGACACCTTCATACCTCTAATTATCTAATAGCAGACAAGCAGCAATTATAATGTGAGCAAGTCTAAGTGGGAGGAGGGAAAAGGAAGGAAGGAATAATGGAAGGAAGGAAGGAAGGAAGGAAAGAAGGAAGGAAGGAAGGAAAAGATGATAAAGGCAGAGACAAAGACAGGAAGGAAGAAAGTAGGGAAGGATCTAATTAATGTGATAATTATTTTCTTGAGATATTTCAGATAAAAATCTTGTTGGTAGGAAAAATGGGCTGACCTCTAGCCACAATGTGCTCTGGCTTCGTCTAGTAGCCTTGTAATTAACCCACACACACACACACATGGGTCTAATAAAACTTCTTGGCTTGTAAATGCAGGCCAGCTGATGTTGACATGAGAATTCCTAGAACCCTACATGTTGATTTTAATCATGTAGTGCTACATTTTCTGGAAGCAGCATCATAGTGCGTACAATAGCAGCATTGGTTAATCTATTGTGGACCTGTGTGTGGTTGGTCTTTATCTTGTCAGTATGTGTTTGATGAGCCTGGATTTCAGGGTAAAACTACATTCACCTTGTTTTTGATGTTCTGCATCAGGTGCTCTTGGGGCGCCCTTGGCTCCTGAAAGTAAAAATCACATTAATTTTTCCCATAGACAACATTATGTGACTCACAGTTGGAGCTCTTCTACAGCTTGGGTCAGAATGAAATTCTTCTGGTAGAAGCATCAGTACAAAAGGTTAACAACTGTGTTAGAAAATATCTGGTTCTTTGATGAAAAGTCTCTGCCTACATAAAAATTTCAAGGTAGCAGTTAACTACGGGCAAAGAAACATCCAATCATCAAGCTTCAAGTTCTGCAACATGTGCCGCTAACGAAAAAATTGTCAAAATAAATATTAAATATTGTATCATTATATTTAATTGCATTGAAAGTGTGTTTTTACTGTCATCTGACTGTGACTGTAATACTCCTACTCCAACAAATCATCTGAGCTTGATTGTGCCATGTACAGTATTTGTATTTGCGTGAGTGACAGGATGTCCTTATTAATCAAGCATGTGAGCTCTGATAAACCTCTACACTCCTGCGGTCTTAACAGCCACTTGGGCACTGTGACAGTAAACTGAAATACATCACACAAGTGGCCACTTGACTACTGGCCAATGCCACTAGTGTGGATATTGAGACAGACCCAATTATTTGCTGGTCGGCTAACCGAACAACTAGCTTGGTTAGTCAGCAAGTTGCCGCAGACATTTTGCCGTCGAAACACTGTTACAGAAAGAAGCTGAAATAGCAGTTGAAATACAAGTTTTAGTTTCTTCATGCTTCAGTTCTAAAGTACTGAGTGAAGTTGTTGCCATTAAGTTGGGGGTTTTTTGTAGAGACAGATTTACAAAAAAAAATGCTCTAAATTGATGCAGCAGAGGCCGAGATATGCTGGCTTTTAGTCCTAGTATGGTTCAAGCTGCTAAAACGTTTGATCCTACACTTCCTAAAATGCAACTCTAATATCTGCCATTAGATCCTCCCTGCCTGGTAAATGCCTACATCTTTTAAACTCTGCACCCCCAATTTGTTGCACTTATTTACTGTTAAAAATGTGTAGTCTCCAAGCCTGAACCAGGATTACTCAGGTGATGTCAGACTTGATAAAACTCCTCCAGAGACACAGAAGACATTACACAACTGCTTTCACAGACTGAATAGTACTCACCATGACTAGTAAATTGACTGACATGTAAAATTTCAACATTTAACAGTCAGACACAATATAATTACCTAGATACTGTATGCAGGAGAACATAAGTACCGTTAGGAAAACACAGGAACACAGTCATTAGACAGAATACTATTTGTAATTTGGCACACGTACACACAGTCATTGGCCAGACTATCATACAGTAAGGCTCAATAAGTGGCAGGGGAGCATGCAGCTCACAAACACACACACATGTACTGTAAACATGCAAGCCTCAAATAATGACAAGTCCCCTGTGTGCTGTAGTTTTCTCTGAGCTTTCCCTCTAAGTGGAGCCAGATTTTCTTTATTGCAGGCTCTGATTAGCACCTACAGCGAGCACAAATCTGCACCCTGCTCAGTGCTGCGTGTCTTCCCTGAGCAGCCGCTGCACCAGGGCAAACACAGAACACCGTAATCACTTACCAAGCAACTCACTCTCCTCAGCTGAGTAACTGATGGACAAAGTGCTTGACCGCCAGGCTGCACCCAACATCTGCTGGCCATGTGTGCCTCTCGCCTGGTGGATTTACTGCGATTCAGGCAGCATGGCAGGGACTTTGTGGCCGGTAGCTGACTTTAGAGTAGAATTTTACAGATATGATCATTGTAATCATTGAAGTCCCACTGCACTTAATAGTCTTGAAGTGTTGTGGCTGCACTGTTGGGTCATTGTTCATAGTGAGGACTTTATGTTCCACTATCAGCAGTATTTAAGAATAGTTCTCTGAGCACAGGATTGAGAATTGAGGTTTTGCCCCGACCTATTTAAATATGTATCATTCATAAAGTGAAAACTATTTGTAGCTACTTGTTACTTTCCATGTGTTTACCAGCATTCATTTGATATTTTTGGTCTGTGACTCTTCCTCAGCTGTTTCTGAGTTCGTCACTGACCGCCTGCCTGGCTGTGTAACAGACAGAGGGTCTCAGTGAGCGAGGCCAGACGCTGCCCATTACACAGGCTGTTAGATTAACAAGGCAGGGCCCTGGCAGGCAGCTGGTCCTGCTGGTAGAGACATTCACATTCCTGTCTCATCCCGGAGACGTCTGAATCACTCCACGTTGGAGAGGAAACAAGAAACATCATCAGGAACAGGTGGAGCTGGATGTAAACTCACACAGAACGATGTTTGTTCTTATCAGACACATGAAGCACATTTACTGCCCATCCTGCTAGCCTTCGTTTCCACATGCCTTCATTTACTGATGATTTATTGGCATTCTAATAGAGATCAATGTGAACCAGTCTGTGTTTACCCTGGGAATAAACAGGTCAATGATAAGAAGGCTGCAAGTTTGTATCTTCAGACCATCTTTGAAAATTGGAAATCTCTTTTTCTAGAATGTAATTTCTTTAAAAATATGTCACTGTTAAAATCTTAAAGAGGCACTCCACAGATTTTACAAAAAAATAGTTGTATAATGTCTTTTGTGGATCTGGAGGAGCTTTGTCAAGTCTAAAAAATTGATACAAAAAGTGGCATCAAAGTGACATCCCCCAGGTATCTTGTCTTGGACATGAACTTTTTTAAAAGAAAACCTGCGTTACAAACTAGCGGTATGGAGCGACGGTAAATTAAATTTGGCTAACGTGGCTTCTTGCTTCCCTCCCTCATGTTTTAGCTCCACAGTTACTCATGACACACAGCATCTCAACTGTCAAATGTATAGAAATAATCAATTAACAGTTTCTGAGAAAAACACCTGCGGCCTGTTGACTGCTGTTCTGTTCTGAATTTGAACTCACACCCAAAAGGATGTAAAAACAGATATTTCTGCAATAGCTACATTCAGTGATTTATCAAACGCTAAAATGACTTTTGTTATTTCCCAAGGTATGCATGCTATGTGGACCAGGGGCACAATGAGCAATGTTTCTGAACATTTTTCTTTTAATGTATAAAATAATTCTCCTGGATCTTTTGTGAGCCCTCTCCGGCTGTGAGCCTTTAGCCTCTAGTCACCACCTTTCACACCACTAGCGACGGCGCTGCCCTGCACATTGCGTCCTTTCATTTTCTAAAATGATACATGACATTAGAGTCAGCGATCATCTTTATGAGCAGGGCCTTGAGCGCTGATGAAGGAAGGGAGGATGAAAGAAGTGAGGAAGGTGAACAGTGGGGCAGAAAAGGGAGTCTGAGCTGCCAAGGGAGGTGCGGCGGAGAGGAGAGATGGGAGGCGAGAGCAGCAGATAATAAAGAGGCGAGGAGGGAAGAGAACAGCTGGATGTTTGGCTGTGGGAGCTGGCCATCCATCAGCTAAGTGCAGAGCAAAGAGAAGCTGGAGACAGGGAGAGGGAGAATGTAAACTAATTAGCTTGGAGGAGTTAAAAATAAAAGGCTGTTGACTTCTCTTTGCCCTGGTTTTAAAGTAGCTGTCTGATGGTGAGTGCTAAACATATCCGTGCCGCCTTCTAGTCCCACTCGGGTCAGCTATGCAGCTCATTGCCTGTCTTAAAATGATGCTATTCTTGTATGCTTGTTGCCCTGGGACAGATGACACTGGATCTGACCATGCTGTCATTTTAATATTCCTGGCAATTCTTGGTTTTGTTCATGTTCTCCAAGTGTGGCCTTCATTACACCCTCTTAACCCTCCTCCTGTCTGAGCAAATGTGTGTGTGTCCACAACGTCCATGTGGTGCTGTCTTGTCCGTCTGTTTGTTTGTTTGTCTTGGTTACCTGTATTGTTTACGCTGGTAGATGTGGCAGCAAACTGTCTAGTCTCTGCTCTGCCCAGCCAGTCTCTGTGGAATGTGTCATGTTGATGCCACATCCCCTCCACACTGTACTCCTCCCACCCCAACACACACACACACACACAGATAGAGCTGGAGGAGTTAGTTACTCTGTGGGATTAGATGGATACAGATGGTTGACAAATTAAAGTGTCTTAGTAAGATGTTGAGCCAACACAAGCCTCCAAAACAGTTTGTCATAAATTCTCCAAGTCCCTGAAACTCTACGTCACCATCCTGTTTTCATCAGGATGGTGACGAGTGCTGTCTAACACATCGGTCCAAAATCTCCCATAGGTCTTTAATTGACCCTTTGCTAAGTCCCCCTCGCCCCCTCCCCTTAAAACAATAATTCCATGTTTTTCCAGGCTAATTCGCTTTCTTGCCAAGGAGTAGATGAGAAGACCAATACCACATGTATGTTAAAAATTATGCTACAGCCAGTAGCCGAAATGCTTAGCTTAAACTGTGACTATTCCAACAAACAAACTGAATGGGTCCGTTTCCCTGATTGTCTGTTAGTGAGACTTCTTCCTTTGCTGCATCACATGCATTAGACTTTGTTGTTGAAGGAGATGAAAGACAAGTCACATCCTGGCAACTGAGGAACTTTTTCAAAAAGTTAGTTGTTGGCTGCTCTTGTGTATTTTACTTTTTTACTGAGACCGGTCGAAAGCAGAGAGGGAGTCAAAGGCAGGGATGAAAGCCAAGAATAAAAGCAGGGGGGAATTCATTTGTGGGAATGCAACTCGGATGCCCTGCAGACTACACCGTGCATTCTGTATCACTGGCTCTGACAGTTACAGCATTACTTCATGTGGAAGACTTGTTGGCTCCGAGTCAGATTTCACTGTCCTTTTTCATGAGTATAATGATATGATGCCTTTTTTTAACTGCCCTAGAATAGGTTAACAGTGAGCAGTCTGTCACCTGCTTTACATCCTGAACAGCATGACTGCTGCCACAATGATGTATGACATGGATAGAAAAAGCACTCTTTGTGGTATAAGATGGAAATTGTATCCTACATGATAGAACAGGCTAATAATAAACCTTAATGTGATGTGTGGCTACAAGAAGCTAAGCAAGTTGAATGGTGCACACTATGATGTGAGGCTACAGTGCATATCCTGCTGTTGCAGGCTAATGGCTGGTTGAACAGCAGTGCTTTGTGAGCTGAGAACCCGGCATACACACGCACACCAGCAACACCACCACTACCCCCTTCTCACCTCTCAGCTGTCAGCCAGCATTCCTCTCTGCCTCTCCATTTATGGCTACAGAAGAAGAAAGAGGAAAAGAAAATAGAAAGAAACTCCGATGTCTAATCAACCACTATATCACCTCTGGAGACAAAGCTACAGTATTAACTTTTCACTGAGAGGGAGGAAGAGTAGCATCAGACCTGGCCCAAACATGCCCTCAGCTGGTCAACTGCTGGCCCACTTTTCACTTGCACTGAATCGAGGCATCAAGACATCTGGAAAGCCACCACAGGCCTTAAGATGTTTTGATGAATTGGGAAATTGTATTTTCTAACATGTTAGAGACTGAGATTAATTTAGAGTCCAAGATTTCATCTTCAAATTGCTTGTTTTATGCTACTAACAGTCCAAATGTTAGGTATTTTTAGCCACGCTAGCGGCTGGCTCAAGGGATGTCAGTCGCTTGATCTGTTGGTTGGTCAATCCATCACTTTGGTCCAGACTGAAAAATCTATTGGATGGATTGCTGTGAAATTTTACACAGATAGATATCCATGTTGCCCGGACGATTAATGCCAAGGACTGATGCCCTGACTTTTCAGTGCCACTAGCAGTTTTCACTTGTCCAGTTAATTATCTTCTCATTTTCTCAACAGATTGGCACCAAATGATGATGCCTTAAAGGCAGTTTCTTATAAACAAACAAAACGAAAACAAGTTATGCTTACATTTTCTGTTTGCTAGCATAAAGCATGCAGAGACTGAAAAACATGCGCTATAATGCTACTAGTGGTTAAAAACTCCACAGGGTACTTTTAACTTTTCATCTAGTGCAATATCACGTTAAAATGCTTGTTTCTTCAATACTTTGGCCAAGTACCTGCAAAACTAATGACATCCGATTAGCCTCAGCTGTACTTTGTGTTAAATGCTAATTAGACTGTAAATGTTAGCATGCTAACACGTTAAACTAACATCGTGTAGTTAGCCACGCCTTGTGTCACCAGCAGACTATATACACTCCTAAACATGCCATGACACCTGAAATCCAGTATTGGGTAAAATCTGGAATTTAAGCAATATTTTATATAATACGCTTTTATTATTCATATCTTGAAGGCACACATGGCATCTAAATCTAGTTTTCTAATGCCTGCTGGCACCTGCACCTCTTTCTGTTCTCATCACCACCTTTTCTTCTCACCCTTTTATTCTTTACTTTCTCTTCATATCCTCTTCATATAGCTCACTTCCATACTGTAAAGCGCTTTGAATACAAGTGTCTACCAAAGGATAGACGTCACCTTCTATTTATCTCTCCTTCATACCTCCACTGTGCACTGCTTCTTTCCCTGGTTTACATCATGAGCAGTCTGATCACTGTCAACTACTGTATACAACCCATGAGCGTTGTTGTTAAAGGACAGGTTCACAGTTTTTCTAGTCTGTCCTAAAAAAAAAAGTTAGGTGCCCAAATGAACACTGAAATAGGTTTTTCTTGCCATAATCATTCCTCCTGTTCATACTGACCATTAGAAGATCCCTTCATAATGCACTTACAATGTTAAGTGATGGGGGCCAAAATCCACAGTCCTCCTCCTGTGTAAAATGTATTTAAAAGTTTATCTGAAGCTAATATGAAGATTCAACGTCCAAATAAGTCAAATTAAGTAGATATCTTTCAATGTTACAGCCTTTTTAGTACTAAAGTCCCTCTTTTTGTTACTATACTTCCACCACAGCTCAACTGTCTGAGGAAACACAAAGAGGGAATTTGATGCTAAAAAGACTGTAAATGTGGCAGATATCCACTTGATATGACTAACTCAAACTGCTGAAGCCTCATATAAGCTTCAGATAAACATTTCAATGCATTTTTGCAAAAAAATTACTGTGTGGTCACATATGTGTGGACAATTATACATATAGATTTTGACTCTCATCACTTACATTGAAAGCACATTTGAAGGGGATCTTTTAATAGCCAGTATTATGAGTCAGTGTTCATATGGGAACATAAATGTTGTTTTAAGACACACTTGAAAAATTGTGAACCTATCCTTTAAGTATGGTAATAGTATATTAATTCCTCATATATTTGTGAAAAAAGTGCATTCACTGTTATAATGAGTACTTTAAATTTCATTATACTTTTTAATGGTTGAGTCCTGTTTTCCGCAGTGATATCATTCAGCTCATGTTGTGAGCAGAGGTGTGAAGCCTGCGTAGTTTTTCACAGACAAACACAGACAAACACACAGAGATAAAAGACAACAAGACACCTAGTGATTATGCGACACATCAGACGTCTGCTTCGCTCCTCCACCCTCTCTGGTCTTTCTCACACACACACACACACACACACACACACACACACACACACACACACACACACACACACACACACACACACTTACATACAGACCTTTGAGTGTGTGCCAATAGTTTCCAGAATAGATATCAAGTTGTGTCTGGATGGTTCTCACTGTCTTTACAAAGGTGCTGTACTGTGTCTCTCTTTCACACTCTTCTTTTTTCTCTCACCCATCAAATCACCCATCTGACCTGCTCTGTTTGTGTTTTTTCACACTCTCTTCCTCTCTCTCAGATAGAGGATAAAGATACAACCTCGCAGGCATTATGTCAGCTACCGTCTTTGCAGATAATGATGAATGTGAAGCACCTCAGGTTGTTACCTTATACCTGAACAAATCCTGTAATAGTGTCTTTTGTGTAGTCCGCAAGCGCATACATGATGCTTACATTCACTTGAAAATTACAGCATGTGTACAAGGTTGTTGGATTTGAGTATCAGTTAATGCTGTAAGTCTGAATGAGTATGACTATGTGCAGAAGCACACATGTGTTTGGTGCACATACAGTAAGGGCCTCCTTACTGTAGGTGTGTTTGTTAACCTCATATCACCTTGTTGCTCACTTGGCTGGCACCAACATGAGACCTGTCCAGATGCCAGGCAAACAAAGGTTTCCTCTAGAGTGTGTGTCAAGATTGTGTATGTGTGTGCGTGTGTGTGTCCATGTGAAATCCTCCTCTGCACTGTTCCCAGCAAGCTCCCTATCTACAGCCGGCCTCATAGCAGTGTCAGACTGTGATAATGCACCGTCTCTGTCTACCTTAATCAGTGAATGTGGACCTGCAGAGAGCATCCAGGCACTGGCAGGTACTGCACCAGTCTCCCTTCATGCCTGTCAACATTAAAAAGTTCTTAAATCTCACTATTGTACAGTCTATAGACAGCAGAGACACCCAATTATGGAGAGGACAGACACCATGGCAGGCTCACAAATGTTAAGATTTAGTCAATTACAATCTATTAATACAATTGGAGTCTACAGGTGAGGGACAAGTACCTTTAGCTATTCATTCTGTGCTGTGCCTCTTTTTGATTGAAGGAATAGTAGCACTGCAGCAGTGGTTGAGCTGACTGAATGTGTCATTCTGCTCATATTGTGTTTCCCAGGGAAACAAGATGTGCTGTGCTACAATGTCAAATTATTTTCAAGGGTTGGAGTCCTCATCTAGTCATAAAATTTCTCTCAGAAATTGTCCATGGACAAGGTGATTTGTAATTATATTTGTGTCTCAATCCTGAAGGTGCAACAGAAAAATAGTTTCTGAAAGCACAAAAATTATGTTTTGTTGATGAATTATTATCTCACAAATAATGAGCAAACAAAAATATATTTAGTGCTGAATAAATGTATATGCGTGTTGCTATCATCCACATAAGCACACAATAATCTTACTCACTCACTCTAAAATACTTTTGTGCTATGACTGATATATTAAATACATTTAAACAAAGTACAGTACCAATCAAAAGTTTGGACACACTTTCTCATTCAAGTGAATGGAAGGTGTGCCCAAACTTTTGACTGGTACTGTACATTAATACTGATAAGTCAATGCATAAGCAGCATTTTATTGTTTTAGCTGCTCGAGGTGGAGCTAGTTTGAACTGCTTTGTAAGGGCCACAAGATAAATCTTAGGGGTCTTGAGATGATAGATTGGCTAGGAAAGAAGAAAAAACAGTTCTGCTACATAAATTTAGATTAATTGTTCAGAATGTTCCTTTACTCTTTGTGTTTTTGTGAAATATTTTCAAGAAGTTTACCTCTATGGATCTCAAACGTGAGGAGAAATTTAGAAAGGAAATCTCTCTGTGGTGGAACTGCTAAGAGACATCTGAAACATGACAAGGACACACTGATTTTACACAAGAGACACAACTACACACTGATTTTTTGCCACAAGCCAAAAAGTTTGGGAACCACTGGTTTAATCTTTAACAAAGCCGCATAATTTATAAACTTCTCATTATGTTATTTTATGTAAAATTTCAATCTGAAACATAACTAGTACCTAAAGGTGTCAATGTAAATGTAGTGGGGTAGCAAGTACAATATTTCCCTCTGAAATGTAGTGGAGTGGAAGTATAAAGTAGCATCAAGTGAAAATACTCAAGCAAAGTACAGGAACCTTAAAATTGTACTTAAGTACAGTACTTGAGTAAATGTACTTATATTCCACCACTGCTGAATTTCATATATTTAACATTCATAACAAACAAACATTTGTTTGTAGGCGAACTTGAGAGTGCACAGAACACAGATAAGAGAGTAAAACTGAGTGTGAGATGCAATTATTGTGCACATGTTTATCATAGCAAACACGCAAATAAAATCATTGAACACAGAACAGATTTTTGTTTGTTCAAATAAAATTATTTTTTGTATGATCATTTTTATATAAAATAAAACTGATGTACTTGCACAAACATAGTGTCATAAAGTGTACAAACTAGCTGCTACACTAGCTGCTACAGTCAATTTCTCTTAAACAAGGCACTAAACCCCCAGATGAAGCTGTGTGTTTTGTACTGTGGCTCCCAGGTGTGAATGTGTACGACTGTGTTAATATAAATCAGCCTGATGCAGTAAAAGACTAAGCATTGATCTTTTTGTCTTTTGGGGAATGTGAATATGACTTGTTTCTTTCATACGTTTGTTAAATTTGATCCACAATGTTGGAGTGTTTTTTAAAGCTTTAACTGTTACATGTACACATAATGAAGGGAGGGTTAGAAACACCTGTTGTGGACAGAGAATAGATTGACAGCCAGACCTCTGGGTTTCCACTCTCCTCATACCAGTTTCCTCATAGCAAGACACGCACACACAGACTACAGGTCCGAGAGGCATGTAGGAGGAGAAATTCCCGTCAAGATGTCCGCTGGAATGTGTGACGGCTGCTGCCGGTTGTCATGAAGGTTTATAAGATTTATTTTAACTCCCACACACACATAGCACGGCTATTCAGTCACACCAAGGCTGCAGTACTGTGTCACAGACACACTATCTCTCCACTCCATGGTTCAACATTTCTACCAAGTCTATCTAAACAAATACACACAAATTTCGATAAGATTTTTCCATGCTGCATCTCCCTCTGAAAGATTTAGCTATGACAGTACATACTTAATTTTCAAGATCTTTCATTTCCAACCATTGCTGGTTTCAGTTGACCTCTGGATGACCTGCAATGGTTAATTTCCAGATTTAGCCTGTAGCTGGGGCCCCTTGTCAGGTCAGCTCTTTGGGGCCCTGCAGACAGCAGAGCCTGTTAACCTGCAGGGTTGCCTTGAGATAATCCCCCTCCCACTGGATGTTGTCTCAACATTGAGTCGACTCTTAATCAAGCAGTAGCTGTTGTTGCGGGGTGCCTGTGTCCAGCTCGATAAGCCCTCCATAGGCTGCTGTGCAAGACCTGTACGAGGCTTTGATAAACTTGATAACTGACCAAAAAAATCATTTTCATGGCCAGAGCACTGTGATGCTTTTCAAGTCTGCCTTAAAACAACAGTCAGGTGTCCATATGAATACTGAAAGAGGTTTTCCTCGCTGTAATCATTCCTCCTGTTCATACTGGCTATTAAAAAATCCCCTTTAAATGTGCTTTCGGTGTAAGTGATGGGGGACAAAATCCACAGTGTGTCCACACAGTCATTTTGTGCAAAAATGCATTTAAGCTTCAGCAGTCTGAGTTAGTCATATCAAGTGGATATCTGCCACATTTACAGTCTTTTTAGCATCAAATTCCCTCTTTGTGTTTCCTCAGACAGTGTTTCCCTGTTGAGCTGCGGTGGAAGTATAGTAACAAAAACAGGGACTTTGGCACTAAAAAGACTGTAATGTTGAAAGATATCTACTTGATTTGACTCATTTGGACAGCGGAAGCTTCATATTAGCTTCAGATAAACCTCTAAGTACATTTTTGCACAGAAGGAGGACTGTGGACTTTGGCCCCCATCACTTACATTGTAAGTGCTTTTACCTTTACCTTCTCCACCAACTCTTGAGAAAAGTTAGCTGGTTCTCTAGCTGCATGATTCTCCACTATGTTCATCAGCAAGTAAATAACTTTTTTCGGTTTGCTGATGGTTGGTCGGCTGATGTAGAACAGGTAGCATACCATAGATTTTATTTGAGGTTTTTAATGCTTAAAAACACACACACACACACACACACACACACACACACACACACACAAATATAGCTTAGATTCACTACTGTAACAATATGACTCAGACATAAGACACACTCTAGTCTTACATCCCATCCTGGGAAAAGAAACAGACAGCTCTTATCACTTTCCTCAGGAAGTGATAAGAGCTTTTGATGTTGTCTCTTTTTTTAGGACAGAAAGAAGGGTACCGATTTCAAGTCAGTTTTATTTGGCAACACAAGCTTATGAATGGGTGTTCTATTAAAGAGCAATGCCACTCTGCACTGCTGTTTCCTGTTCATTCTAATTAATTTCCTGTCTCCCTCCCCCAGTCCTGGCTGCTGCAGTTGGCCAGGAGCCTGACCACAGCCACGGCTGTGCCCATGGCAGCTGTTACCCGGCAACAGGGGACTTGCTGGTTGGACGTGAGAAGAACCTGAAGGCCTCGTCCACATGTGGGATGAGGAGGAAAGAGCCCTACTGCATTGTCAGCCATCTGCAGGTCAGTGTGTGTGTGTGACTGCGTTTGAAAACATATCTGAGAGTAAAACATCCATGTCCTTTCTCCACATTCTATCTCATTGACCCCTGGAGTCTTTCACCTATGACCATGTAACCCTGACCTCTTCCTGTCCTGCTGCAGGATGAGAAGAAGTGTTTCGACTGTGACTCCAGGCGGCCATATGACCCCGTCTACAACACCATCAATCACCGGATAGAGAATGTAATCACCACCTTCAAACCTCACCGCAAGAAGTCCTGGTGGCAGTCCGAGAATGGTGAGAAGACTTTGTGGTCACTTGTGGTGCACAGTTTATTTAAAGTCCTCGTTTAGACTACAAACTAATGCAAAATAGCTCAAAAATGTTTCTAATCTTTCTAATAAGGTACTCTTTATGAACAGTTTATAACGCATTCTAATGGCTTCATGAATGGTTAATAATACTTCATAGATTACTACAGTAATAAACCGACATGATAAGTGCAGTTGTATAAGAGTAAGCTAAAAGTAAGTAAAAGACAAATGAAGTGTCATGCTGAGGAGGATAAACACAAGATTCACCACAACCCTGCATGCCAAAAATGATAATTCATGACTCTTTGCTGATCTCCTACCACAAACTATTGGGCTGAGAAAAAACTCATAATATTTGGAGAATAAAGTTATAATTTTTTGAGAAAAGGTTATAATATAATATATTGACCAAGTGTAAAATATCATATGGTATGTTTATAGGTTTGATTGGATTACATGTGCATGTTTTAGCATTTCCTGACAGCCCATAGGTTAGTGTAGTTTACTGTTATTTTAACTTGTAAAAAAACATGTGTTTGGACTGCAGTGTGATTCTTCTGACCAGTAGCTCTGTGTTGCTGTGTCACCTCTGGTTCCATCCTTGCTTAGCTGGGCACCTTTGCTCTGTTTGGGACTGTCTCCCTACTCCAGGATGCTTCTCACTCAAAAGTTTAGGAAGCAGCTGCATCTTATCGGAGGTGCTGAAGTTAACAGAAGTGTTTTCAAACAGAGGCTTCAAGGATAAGGACTAATGGTTGGTTTGGCAAATATACGTCTTCATATGGTTTGTATGAACCCCACTGAGCTTTAATCACTTTCTTTCAACTTTCTGATGCCATAACCGCGAAAACCAAGTCCCCGCTGTACTCCAGTCACTGCTTCAAATGTCTGCTTATTAACTCATACATCATGTAACTGGTATCATTTTCTTTAATAATAAGATATGATACTCATTTATCATGTGAAAAACTGTCAGACTGCTTTCATCTGCTCACTATGACAGAGTAGTAATACTCTCGTAATATCTCAAAATATTATATAATATCTTTCTTGTAAATGTTCAACTATATTCTCAAAGAATAATGACATTAGTCCTGAAATTTTTTATTCTCGTAATATTACATTTTTTTTTTACAAAATATTATGACGTGATTTTTTTCCTAACATTGGACCTAATACTTTGTTACACCTTTTAAACCCTTACCCTAAACCCTAAATAGATTACCCACAGGTACATGTGAGTGTAAGAGGAAAAAGGAATATGGACTATCCAGTCAGGTTCATGCATTTCAGAACTATGCAATTGCTGTCATATGAGATCCAGGTAGAACTTGATTTTCTCAGCAGCCTAAATGTGTTACTAGTACAGTGTGATCTCAGCTTTCATTTTCATTTCTACGAATTTGTAATGAACCTTTAACTAAAGCTCCTGAAGTCATTGCAAAATGCTCCTAAAAGTATTAACACATAAGAAACTGCTCATACAGCATGTTTTAATTCAACCATGTATCCTTCCAAAGTTGGGTATATAACAATAGTAATATAGCCTCTACTTATACTGTAGTGTAGGTGCTGGTATATAGTTATAGCTATTGATATTTTAGAGAGGAATGCGGTGATGGGGAGATAGAGAGAAGAAAATGAAAGGGTATAAACAGATGGGAGTGAGGATATCTTGAAGCAGAAATATGTAATTGGAAAGAGGGACAAAACTTGGAAAAAGAACAAGATACTTAAAGTTCATTGAGACCACAACTGTTAGCTCCAGCAACTGTTAGCTCCAGAGAACTTTGGCAGTATTAAGTTTGCACATGCACACACACACACACACACGCACACACACACTGTGGGCAACATCCTCTGACCAGCAGCAGATGGGCTTAATAACAGAGTAGGCCCTGCTCTGGCATCTCAACAGAGGGAGAGAAAGAGAGGATGACAGGGGAAGGAGAAAAGTAAAAGCTCTGATGGAAAGATAAAAGTGAGAGTTGAGGGAATAATCAAGACTGAGTGAGGGGTAGTAATAAGGACAAGGCGAGGGAAAAAGTTTAACTGATATATTTTCACTAACGCATAAATCTTCATCACAATGACTGGCTGTGAAGCTCATGTCTGTGTGGAGGAGACAGCTGGGCACACGACTCATTTTCAGCTGTTTGTGAGCTATTCTACTGTATCGGAGTGTTGTTGAGCACTGTGCAGCATTACCAGACCCTGAATAGAACAGAGAGAAACAGACAAAGAAGGGGGACAGGAAGTATAGTGGTTATTTTTACTCCTGGTTGCTACTGCTTTTCCATGGCGTGCACAGTAGGCCTAGTTGATATGGATTACAGTGGTTTGATTGTGTGCACTCATTAATAGGAAAGGTCATTTCCTGGGATTGCATGCATACATGCAGACATTATAAGGCACTGTGAGTGAGTGTCAGCTAAATAGTGAAACAGGTGTGTTCTGCATGTATTGGTTGTGTGTGCGTGTGTGTGTGTGTGTGTGTGTGTCTTTTCCATTAAGTCAGTATGTATGACTTGTAAAACAACAAAATGTCTTTAAATGGTCCTCTCACTCCCCCTTTACTGTCTTTCTCTCTCTCTCTCCATCTCCACCTTTTTCCCTCAGCTCTATCTGTGTCACACCCTTTCTCCTCTTTCTTTTCCGTCTTTTTTCCTTCCTGTGATTGTTAACTGTAGATTTATTGTTGATTATGATTATGTATTTGTTGTTCTAGTGTGGAAGTTACAAATATTATGTGTTTACCTAAGCACTTGGGCTCAATGCTAACCCATCATTAAAACCCTGGTCTTAAGCACTTTGCAATAAACACTGGGACAATTATAGTAGTTATAGCTGTGAAAGTCAAGGGTTAACAGTGTTGTAGGTCCTGGACTAATAAGGGTCTATTAACCCAAGACTATTGCATAAAAAGCCACTAACACAACAGGCCAAACTAGTCTATTTAGCTGGTTTATTTCATTGAACAATTTCATTTCAGCTTTCATTTATTCACCTGCTACAACGTTTTTCTTTTTTTTTTTTGCTTTCAGTACAGAAACAAGGACAGCAGTACCTACAGTACTTATTAACCATTAATAAAGCCACTGAATATAGCTAACCCTTTATACAGGGTTCCTTATTAGAAAGTGGTATCTGGGCATGCCCCAGTACCCTACTGGTCAAGACTCATTCCAGCTACGGACCTTTGTTGCATGTCATACCCCTCTCTCTACCCATGTTTCCTATCTCTGTGTGCTTTTACCTGTCAGATAAACGCCAAAAAAAAATCATCTTTAATAAAAAAGTGGTATCCTAAAGCGTGGACAATCTGCAACAACATCTGGAACAGACAGATGATTTTCACGTCAGCAGCACTAATCACTTATTTGGGCCACATCAGGGCAAAACTCCACAAACAACTAAACATCATGTTTGACATAAGGTCTACAGTAATAAAGTTGATATGGTTAACATGTTGCCTTGCACATCCAGCTGACACGGAGCAACATTAGCATTGATTTGGAGTTGTGTTTCTGTGTAACCTGACGAACGCAAGTCCAGTATTCACTCTCTAGATCTGTTTTGGTCTTCAACATCTCCTTTAGCTGCTAAATGCTCTACTATTCTCACCCGCTAGCTGCTAATTTTGTCTGTCTGCCATTTGGTGCTGGGCAGGTAGTATACAAAGTTGCGGGCCATACAACCACAATACTGAAGTGAAAGATGCTCCATAGAGCCGAGGGGAAGTCTGACGTCGGGTGATAATTCTCTGTGGGTTCATTACTACGAGCAACACATTTCACATTACACATAGTCATTTGAACCATTGCTTATATAAAGATACTGATTTGTGCAGCTTTAATAGGTAGATTGAATATATATATATAATATGGATAGGATACTATACATTTTTCCTTTGCTTGCTAATGCTCTCAAACTCTTTTACTATAAGCCTCAGGAAAGTAGTGTGTACCACACACATCTACACTGTCATTACATGCGAGTCATAAACATTAAAAAGGTGATTTCCCAGGATATATGGATGTGTGCCGGCACATGTGTTTTTGCAAAACATGCAACTGAGAATTTTTCCATTAATCTGTTTTTCTTTGGCATGTACTGTATGTATGAAAGAGCTGTGTTGTGGTTTGTCTGCAAATCACCAGTTTAAAAGTTGTTTGGTTGTGGTGTTAATGTGGCGCAGCTTTGATATGCAGGAATGGGAAAGTCCTCTTGGCTTTGTACATGCAGTATAATACCAAACACAGAGAACAAGAGAGAAAGTGGTCCTTGGAGTGAAGTGGCCCTTCAGACTAGTTGCTGCTCTACAACTCAGGAAGTGTGTGGGCTTTTCCGACGTGCTCTCTACATTTTCTCCTGCCAAGAGTGAATGCCTTTTCCTGTCAAGATGCCATTCCCCAAGCCAAAAGCACGGTTCTTTACTTACCGCTGCTAGCCATTATTCTCTGTCATCCATCTGTCAGAGGTTGATGATATAGATGGAAAACGAGTGGAAGTGGTTTATGAATTATTAATACAATCAAAATGACAGAAATTATTTGTAAAGGAAAATGTTAGCTTTGTATGAACTTAACATCTTAACATGGCACTCTTTCTGTTTTCCTCTCACCCAGGAAAGTCGATTGTCTCTATCCAGCTGGATCTGGAAGCAGAGTTTCATTTCACTCACCTGATTATGACCTTCAAGGTACGGTAAAAGCTCTTGAGGTCAGCTTATTGACCTGCATTGACTATTCGCCGGCAAAATTAATTTTGCAAGCAAATACGCTGCAGAATTTTTATCTACAACATTCTTTTGCAGACATTCCGTCCGGCAGCCATGTTGATTGAACGGTCAGCAGATTTTGGTCGTACTTGGCAGATATACCGCTACTTTTCCCACGACTGCGCTTCTGCCTTTCCCGGAGTATCCCAGGGTCCTTTGCGTAACATTAATGATGTCATCTGTGAGTCACGCTATTCTGACATCGAGCCATCCACAGAAGGAGAGGTGAGTGATTGATTAAGCAGGGGACCAACTCCAGTTCTTTTGCCAGTGCCTTGGTCAGGGGTACTGACAGGAGTATTAACCCTAACATACATGTCTTTTGATAAAGCCTTGACTTAAATAGCATTGCATTGTCAGTCATTCTGATAGTTCAAATATGTACGGTAATGAGTGTGTATAATATGTATGTCCTGGCCTAGGTCATCTACAGAGTGTTGGATCCAGCCATTTGGATTGAGGATCCATACAGCCCGAACATCCAGAGTAGGTCACGCTTGTGTTTTTAACAGCAGACTGATGGTGTATAACATGATGAAATATGCTAAAGTCATGTTGCACAAACATAATAGCTTGTTTAGGTGTGATGAATGATTTTCCTTTTTATTATTGAATACTAAATCATTCCTGCCCATAGAGAATTTACAAAATGTATAAAAGCTTAAGAGGTCTACAGCATGTTGAAGTCCAGGGCCCCTTGTAAAAATTACAAATATATCATGAAAGACTAATACTTACGATACTCATGACCCTGTATTCACATTTGTCAGCATAAATTAGCTTCTAGCGGACACAATTAACTCTTTTTATCCAGCTGTGACACATTACCGACTGTAACAGCCTCTCTCCCTGGGGTGTGAAACATGGCCCTGCTGTGTGGAAGGCATGAAGAGATGTGAAAAGCAGCTGTTTCTCTCCCACACAACCTCGCTGTCCTAGTCCTCATGTTTAGACTGGCAGGACATGAGAGCTTTTCCCAGAAACCCGAGCTTGATTTGCAATGCGGCAGCAGAGGTTGTCTTGTTCTGTTGTTACATATCTCACTATAACCGACCCACGTGAAGACCCCTGACCCCCCACAGCTGAACAATCCATATTCACTGTCTTACTGTTGTCAAGACAATGAATCAACATCCAAATTAGTTCGTCTTGGGTAGCCTTTTTATGTGTTCTTTGTATGTGCATCACTTTTACAATTTACTGGCCATGACAGAGCTGTTGATTTTTTGCCCTGAGTTTAGCTTTGCAGGCAAACCTTCCTGTCAGGCTGTGTGCATATCCTGCCTCCTTTTATTGGCAGATCATAACCCTTATCATGGCCCTGATAACATTTACTATCTATAACCTAAAGCATTTGACTGATAGAGCCTTTTGTGGATAATACACAGAGAGGAAGTGTGTCAGAGAGACAGTTGAGAACAAAAAGTCCTAAAGCATTTTTCTACTGACTGACATTCTGTGCATTTTTTAAACTTGGTAGCATTTCAGATGAAAACCAGCTTTCTACAACTAATTGCTGAGCAGATACAGTGTACCCAGCAGCAGAACTTTATTAAAGGAATAGTTTGACATTTTGGGAAATATGCTTACTCACCCAGAGTCAGATGAGAAGATCCATACTACTCTTCTCATCTAACTCTCGGCAAGATAGGGGATTTCCCAAATATTAAACTTTGATGTCCAAATATTCATTTTTAATAATGTTATCAAAAATGTCTTAAATTAGAATATCATAGCCGTATGGCCATTTGCTATTAAAATAACAAGTGTTTTGTTTTTTGTTATGTTTTCCTCCTTTAATAAGTGAACTATGGTCAACATCAGCTGACAAGAACAGGAACAGCTTGCTAAGACACAGCCTCTCTCTCAGCTCTTTGTATGCCTTCAGTTTAGACCTGGTAATATATACTGTATCAGTCTCAGGTTCAGCCCTTGGCCTTGCTGAAAGCTGCTGTTTGGCTGCTGCAGTTGCTGCTGGCTAAGTTGAAATACTGTTCTTCAGTCTTGTATTACAGCATGAGGAGAAACAGTGCCTTAGTGTGGTGGAGCTGCAGGGATTAGCTCTTGTCTGTCAGAGAGGGATTCTATTACTGCAGATAAACCCAGCTGGGAAGGGTCAGAGTTTAGAAGAAAATAAATCCTCCCATGAAACATTTCATCCATCTTATCGTAACACTGGTGCCTCAACTGCAAATACCTCCAGCAGGGTTTATAATGACACGAAGCTAAAAGTTCCTAAATGCTGATCATGTTTGTAAAGAAGACTTAATACAAGTTGCAGGTGTCATGTCTTTATGTTCATAATCATCATAATTATACTCACCCTGTTGATAATGATGCTGATACAAATTATACAAAAATTACTACATTATTTTCTGCCTCATTTACTAATGCAAAGTGTAGACTTGTTTTAGAATCCCACTACTTGAGAGCTAGTGTTTTTAATGGCCTACTGTTAATTAGCATCACTGTTAGTAGCCTGTGTGTGTGTGTGTGTGTGTGTGTGTGTGTGTGTGTGTGTGTGTGTGTGTGTATGTGTGTGGTAATAGTTACTGGTGAACAGCTGGACTGTAACAGCAGATTGACAGGGTGAAAAGACAAACAAATCTCTCTGGCAAGAAAGTATCTTCCTCCCTAGTATGAACTCCAATTAGTCTGAGAGGATAAAGAGGCAGGATGTGGACATTTTTCAACACCACATTCCATTATTGTCCATCATTCTCCTAAATGTACTTGAAAGTCACAAATGACATTTGGACAGTGGCTTGCTTTTATTTCCCTTATTGTCAGAGGAAAAAGTCAGAGGGGTAGGAAAAATGGAAACACTGCTCAGATGTGATTGTGTTGACAAATTCAAAAATCTTTAACACTTATAGATGAAGACATATTTAGTAAAAGGAAAAATAGGATTTTGGATAGATGAAGGCCCAAACTCATGTCAGTTTCAAAGTTGTGAAGTTGAAGGTTTTGGTTTGCATTTGTGTTAGCCATGCTAATGGTGTCGCTCCAGGAATGGCAATGTCGGTCAGTAGGTCAGTTTGGTCAGTTTGGTCAGTCCACCACTTTGGCTCAGACTGAAGTGTCTTTTTCAAGTCTGTCCTAAAACAACAGTCAGTGCCCAAATAAACATTGAAACAGGTTTTTCTTGCCATAATCATTCCTCCTGTTCATACTGACCATTAGAAGATCCCTTCATAATGCGCTTACAATGTAAGTGATGGGGGACAAAATCCACAGTCCTCCTTCTGTGCAAAAATGTATATAAAAGTTTATCTGAAGCTAATATGAAGCTTCTGTAGTCCAGATTAGTCCACTAGTTAATACCTTTAAAAGTAATTTTAGTAACAAATTCCCTGTTCTGTTACCATCCTTCCACTGCAGCTGAACAGGAAAACACTGTCCACTGAGACACAAAGAGAGAATTTAAAATACTGTAACTGTGGCAGATATCCACTTTTTTGACTAACTCAGACAACTGAACCCTCATATCATCTTCAACTGACATGAGTTTGGGTCTTCCTTCCTCTTCCTCTATCCAAAATCCTTTCAAAACAAGGATTTTGTCCCCCATCACTTACATTGTAAGGGATGAGGGAATCTTCTACTGGCCAGTATGAAAAGGAGGAATGATTACAACAAGGAACATCTCTTTCAGTGTTTATATGAACACTGACTGTTGGTTTAAAACAGACTTGAAAAATTGTGAACCTGTCCTTTAACCCTTGTTATGCAATTTGTACAGATATTTATGGTCCCCAGAGGATAAAGCCTATTGACTTTGGTTATCTAATTAGAACATTGACGTTTCCTGTAGTGTCAGAATTGGACTTTGTCCAATATTTTAGTTTATGTGCAAATACCTCCAAAACTAATGATGTACCCCTCAGCCTCAACTGTATTTTGTGTTTAGTGCTAAATAGCAAATGTTATCACTCTCACAAGCTAAACTAAGATAGTGAACCTGCTAAAGATCAGCATGTTAGCATGCTGACATTAGCATTTATCTCAAAGCATCACTGTGCCTAAGTGCCGCCCCCCTTTTGTTCAAGTCTGTTTTAAGATAATATTTATATTTGCAGGAGTTATGATTTGAATGAATTATTGGTTGCTGTAATCATTCCTCCTGTCTAGACTGGTTAGATCTGTTCCTAAAGCAATTCCAATGTAAGAGATGGGAGACAAAATTCTCATTTTAAGTCCTCATTCTGTGCAAAAATATAACATTTAAATAGGTCTTCTTTGGTTTTTTTTGTTGCTGCTGAGCTGCTGCAGAAGGTTACTAAAACAAAGAGGGAATTTTGTACTAAACTTTGATTCGTCTAACTCACACTGCAGAAGCCTTATATCACCTTCAGCTGGATTTTGTTCCGTAACACTTACATTGGAATTACGTTGGGAAGGGATCTCTCCAATGCCAGTATGGACAGGACGAACATTTACAGCGAGCAACAACATTTTCAATGTACACATGGGCATCTGAGACTTGAAAAAGTTTGAACCTATTCTTTAATCTTGATGTATGATATAATCTTGATGTTGCCCACTGGTCTGGTGTGGCATGTGCAATCATCAAAGAAATGTTGTGTTCCAATCATGTGTTCCAATTTATTCATATAAAGATAATTAGATAATCAGATTTCAGTGTCTATTTATCTGCACTTATTTTATAAACATGGTGAAATTGCTTACAAGGTGGAAATAATTTAACATGTCATTGGGCTTTAAACTAATTTCTCCCATTGTCTGTCCGTGTTTAAGTTCAATGTAACTTAAAACTCTGAGGACTAACTAATTCTAAGACCATCCCAGATCATTAACTGTTGCTCACCCATGATGCTTTGCCACACACACAGCTCTGTCATGCTCCACCGGCCCTGACTTCCTCTTGCTGAGGCAAAAGGGCTATTGTACAGTTGTGTATGTGTATCCTTTTGGGAAGGTTGATTGACAGAGGGTCTTTTTATAGGTTACTTTTTTCTTCATTTGTTTTAAACCATATTTTTAAGCCATTTCATCCTTCATATCACAGTGAACTAAACTCCAGTGTCCACATGAAAAGAAGCCTTACATGACTGCATACCTGCATCCTGTTCCTTCCTCACTTATTCATGGCTTCTTTCCAACAGACCAGCTAAAGATCACCAACTTGAGGGTGAACTTCACCAAACTTCACACACTGGGAGACAACCTGCTAGACCCCAGACCTGAAATCAAAGAAAAGTATTACTACGCCATATATGAACTTGTTGTACGTGGAAACTGCTTTTGCTATGGCCATGCCTCGGAGTGCGCCCCTATCGATGGCATCAGGGATGATATAGAGGGAATGGTGAGTGATGAGGCTTCAGTTACAGTATAAACCTTTAATTAGCAATTTTTTCCCTTAATTTCCTCCTGTAATTTCCTTGCAGAATTTCAAAAGCGATGATTCTTGATCCCATAACTCCTTTTCCCCTCTCTTCAAGGTTCATGGCAGGTGTGTGTGTAACCACAACACCAAGGGTTTGAACTGTGAGCAATGTGAGGACTTCCACAACGATTTGCCCTGGAGACCGGCTGAGGGACGCAACACCAACGCCTGCAAGAGTGAGTAGAGAGGAGGAAACACAGGGGACATGAAGTCCAGTGCAAAAACAGCTTAATCACTAATGCCAATAAGCATTCATGAAAAAAAGATCTAATGTACCACTTTTTATAATTGTCAGTGGGCTAGTGTCCCTAAAAAAAGCACTGTGGCTCACAGTATAAGGTGTTTACAGCTCTGAAAATATAACATGGGCTGCTGACACAGCTGTCTGTAGACAGTTAAACTTGGTGAAAGTGGAAAAGCAGAATAACAATACATCAGCAATGACTAATTACTTTGAAATAAATGTGTTTTCTAGAGTGTAACTGTAATGGCCACTCCATGCTGTGCCACTTTGACATGGCGGTGTATTTGGCCACGGGCAATGTCAGCGGAGGAGTGTGTGATGAGTGTCAGCACAACACAATGGGACGCAACTGTGAAATGTGCAAACCTTTCTACTACAAAGACCCCATCAAGGACATCAGGGACCCACGAGTCTGCATAGGTGAGTGTGTTGTGTTCCATATCCGCAGTGGTGGGTAGGAACACATTACATTTACTCTGTTACATTTACTTGAATATTTTTGTAATAAATAATAATACTTCTAAGAGTAGTTGTTTTGCAGAATACTTTTTACTCTTACTTGAGTGCATTTGCGATGAAATATATCCACTGTTACTCTGTTACATTGGGCTTCACACTTCTCGCTGCTATTACTGATACATTTAGCTATAAATAATTTTTATATTCGGCTGAGCTGACACACATGACAGCGATTGTATCAATAATTAGATTGTATAGCACTGTATAACACCGCAGATCAGCTCTCTGATCTTGCAACAGCACTTCCTGACCCAAACAGCTGATCTGCGGCATAATACAGTGTGCAGCATGTGTAGGAATACAGAAGTTCTACAATTGAGAAAATGTAGTGCCAAAGGAAAGGGCTGTCTGATGGACAGCAGTACATTGCTTAGCTTTGAAATCCAAACTGTCCCAACAATATATGTGCACTTCACATTTGTTATTACCTGTTGATTACCTGAGATGCGTTGCAGTACATTCATGTAATATTGTTATTGGTTTCAAAAGATGTTTATTTTGAAAATAAGTGAAAAAGAGTCAGTTACTGACAAGATAGTTTGGAAGATTGATGTAATAAATTACATGTAATGAAGTTACTCACTACTTGAGTAGTTTTTTTTACTCTTACTCAAGTAGTTATTTTTATGAGTAATTTTCCTTCTACTTGAGTCAATATAATTATAAAGTAACAATACTTTTACTTGAGTACCATTTTTGTTTACTCTACCCACCACTGCATATCCGAGAATATAATAGGCATTTTCTGGAGAAAATGAATGTGACTGCTGCCAGCTGCTGCTACTGCATGATTGATAGAGTAGCTTTACATAAGCAGATGAATCTTGATTTACATTTCATATCCCATCATTATTTAAATGCTTGAAATATAGCACAGCTGCTGAGAATATGCAAAACATGTTGGAGAATTATTCAGCATTATACAAGGTTAGAGTAGCAAGATTTGAGTTGCTGGGGGTTCATATGTGCTCATATCATTCCAATTTGGTTGCAATTGCATGTTTAATTTTAAAAACTATGGCAGTGTTTGTCCCTGATACCATGCCTACCAGCCTATGGGCAAACAATTGTAGAAAATGGCATTGAAAATAAACTGATGGCTGATTCATTATCTATGTACCAAGACTGGTGAAGATTTAATAAAACATGTAGGAGAAGATGTAAAAAATTCAAATGGATGCGTCCCATACTGATAGATCCCTACTGATCTCAGGAATCCACTGAATCTTCTTTCAAGTTATTAGCAACAACAAAAAGTACTTTATAATTGGTCACATGATGGCGCCATTGGTGACCCGTTTGAATATTTGTACATGCCCAGGGGGCACCTGAGTAACAAGTATGATTTTTTTTTTTTTACGTGTAGTATTTGAGATATGAACATTTTAATTGACACTCCTATACACTACAAAGAAATTCAAAAAGAAATTTGATAAAATAAAAAATAATATCTCAAATAATATAATATGTATGGTTACGTGAGTACATGTGGTGTGTGTTCAAGTGTTGAAGTATGTAAGTGTGAGTGTGGTTCTGTTTGTGTGTCTGCTGTATATTTTTATTGTTAAAAATGTGCATCTTATTTATTTATAATTATTATAATATTATTACCAACTCATAACATCCAAAACCAGACAAACTGAACAAAACCAGGTATTGATATGTGTATATGAGAGTGACAGTGTTGGCGTGTGTGTGTGTGTGTAAATACAGGGGAGCACATGTATGTATGTACTGGCCTTGTTTAAAAACTCAAAAGAAGACTGGCCAAACTTGTCTAGAGAAATGTTCAGTGTTTGTGAAATTGTGTGTATGTGCAACATTTCAATTTTTTATGCTTACAACCTTCTCATGCATTAAAACCTCATGCCCCCCTGTCTGTCCCTCAGCTTGTGATTGCGACCCAGATGGTTCTCAGAATGGTGGGTTGTGCGACAGCCACACCGACCTCTCCCTTGGCATGGTGGGAGGTCAGTGCCGTTGCAAGGCCAATGTCGAGGGGCCGCGCTGCGACAAGTGTAAGACCGGCTTCTTCGGCCTGAGTGCTGAAAATCCTCAGGGCTGCCAACGTGAGTACAGTCTCTGGTATAACTCACACAAACATAGAAATGTTATAATGACCAGGGTTGTCTGCTCTGAAGTTATTGTGTTTAGTTGCTGCTAGCAAGAGCATAAGTTTGTTTTCAGAAATCAGAGGTTCTGCAACCTACAAATATCAGTGCTATTTTCTGCATTTATATCATCCAGCAAATAACAATTTGTGATAAAATTGATTATCATGGTCTCCATAATTATGGTATTATACAAAAAATGCAGTGTAAATTCCTGCATTGTTAACATAACAGACAACATAACATGTATATAAAAAAGACAAGAAACTACTAATACCTTTAAACTCAATAAATAATGTTGCATTTCCATCTTCACTACAAAGAGCACCATCATTTACTGCATTATCCTGCGCTGGTGTTAGATTCTAGCAGCGTTTTTTTTTTTGAGAATTATATTTAAAACAAAAGCACAAATAAATAATTTTGGTACAAAAATGCAAAAGAGATGCAGGTCTTCTACTGTGGCTGCATACGGCCCCAACAACCTTCACCAAGAGGACAGGTCAGACTCTATGTTGCTGTGAGCGTACAGTAATACAAAAGGCGACTACAATGAGCAAATAAACATTTTGATCAGCTCCTCTCCTCTAATCGTGCATTCATTATCTAATTTTTTAAACAATTTTGCCCTCTTCTCTGTGCCCCCACCCTCACCCAGCTTGCCGGTGCGACCATCGGGGAACAGTGTCAGGTAGCTCCCAGTGTGACCCCGTCAGTGGAGACTGCTTCTGCAAGCGTCTTGTCACCGGACGCAGTTGTGACCAGTGTCTGGTAAGATGGTGGAAAAATGAGTTTTTCGGGCTTACAAGTAAAATCTCAAATATATAAAGACATTATATCTTTAATTTTCTTTTTGTCTGTCTTTCTGTACGTACCACTCACACTATGCCCCTACCAATAAGCCCTATTGCTGATAGTATGAGTGAACAAAATACCTTCAGATATGTTATCCCTTTGCCTTACTGCTCAACGTCTGAACAGTGTTTTCATCTTTTTGTCTTTTAGTCTCTTTCTTACCGCTCTATGCTTAACACTGAACATGTTACAATCAAATATAAATACAAGCACTGCATCTGACTCCCTTACATTTCACCATATGGGACTTAATTATTTTCCCCTTCCGCTTCTTAATGAGTGCAGCTTGTGTCCCTCACTGTCTGTTTCTTTTTTTTTTTCTATTTTCTTCTCATTCTCCCTGCCCAGCAACCCGAGATGTTAGGTTGTGATCAGCTTCCTGTTCTAATTCAACCTCTTGTCCCAAACATACTCAGCCAGGAATAGTATAGGCAGGAATGTGAGCTCCTGCTTGGGCTCTGTGTCTAAATTTAGCCCAGGGATTTGAGGCTCATCTGGTTGGTGTGGGTTACAGCAGGCCTAAAATGGTCAGGCCTGGACCAGGTCCGAAAGTGGATCCTGTCATCTGATAAGCCCCGTGAAGCCTCATATTAGAAATAATCGTGTAATAATAACAGTGGAAAAATCATTCATAAGACTTAAAGTACCTTACTGTCATTGTGGTGAAACAATGACAGAGTAAAAGTTGATGTCATCACTGCCTTACTGCTTCTTTTGTCAGCTTTCCAAATAGTTATCAAGTGTAGCAGACTAGCAAGAAAACAACCAGTCACAGACCAGTATCACTGTACATGGTTTTCTCCACAAACTTTAACTGGATTGATTCAAATACAAATACAAAATAGTGTAAAACTGACCAGATTCTTATATAACTCTAATTGAGAAACCACAAAAGTTATAATTTAAGATTTGTCAAAGTATGAATACATCAGCCAAAATATAATCAAGTTAAAAAGTAAAATTGCTGACTGTAAAAAATCCTGTGTTCACACTGTCAAGTCAGCTCTTTTTGGAAGAGAAGAAAATCTCACAATGTCAATTGAAAGGAATGGGACAGTAATGATATGCCCCAACGCTATGAATGTTGTTTTATTGGATTAGAGAGCTGGATACAGTATGTATGACTCACACTCAGTCATGACAGTTAAACTGCAGTGGAAGTTCCCCTCTTAGTCTATAATAGTGCAGAGAATGATGCATCATGGCTGCCTGGAGCTAACTGTTGCTCTGTCCTTCTCTGTGTCTGTCTGTCAATCACCCTGCCCTCTGTCTGTCCTTGTGTGTTTCTAGACAGAACACTGGGCCCTGAGCCATGACCTGAACGGCTGCAGAGGCTGTGAGTGTGATATCGGAGGAGCCCTAGACAACCAGTGAGTGACGCTGTGGCTTCAACCCTGGGGCCCGTCTCACCAAATTTGCAACATGCAAGCTGCAACTTGTAAAATTAGATCAGTTCCACTTGCGTTATTATGACACTGTAAACTAATCAAAAGAAACACCATACTTGGAACCCCTGTATGAGCGTGCAAGAGGACTGTAGGACTTGAAAATGTATCTGCAATTTGTGAGTGACAATAATTTGTGAAACAGGACACTGACTGGTAATGACAATGTTGGCTGATACAAGTCAAAACACCAATAGCCTGTTTTTTTCAGTGCTGCTGCGCTACAAAAATTGCCACCACTTTAATGCAGATTAATATCTCAACAAGCAGTGTTCCCTTTACTTTTCTTCTCGTGACATCGTCATTTATCCACTACTTTGTTTCATGACAGAATACCTACAAAAAATATACTGCATATCTGCATCAGTTGCACTTTCAGTTTCGTGCTAATTATCTAAGTTAGCATGCTAACACACTAAACTAAGATGGTGAACATGGTGAACATTACCTGCTAAACATTAGCATGTTTGTCGAGTACCTTCATGTTAGCATGCTGATGTTAGCATCTGACTCAAAGCACAGCTGAGCCTAAGTACAGCCTCACAGAGCTGCTTGTGTGTCTGTAGACTCTCAGTCTTGTTATAAGACAGTAATGATTTTAGTAATAGTAAACAGTAATTTTGGAAAGTTTGACTTCAATCTATGATTTACAGTAGAGAGGGCTTAGCTATATAAATTGAAATAGTAATTGTTTACATCACTGATTAAAGGCTAGGCATCCAACATTTACAGCTAAGCCCTATAATCTAAACCAGTGGTAGGCAAATAGCAGCCCATGGGCCAAAACCAGCCCTCCAGCAAATATTGGGCACCCTTATGAAAACTGAAGTTTTTACTTATATAGTTTACATCAAAACTTTTACATTTTTTTTTCACAAATCTACTTTATATAACAAAACAAACTAAAGGATGGTGTAAATCCCAATGAATATAACCTTGTTACAGCTAATACTGCCCCCACACCAGGAGAGACATTCAAGCTGCTTGAACAGTGCGTGGTATCTAATAAACCTACCAGAAATTACATTTTAATTCTTTTATCTTATTGGACCAGAACAGATTTGTTCTTCACAAACACAAAAAGGTGGTGATCTGACAGAGTTGTGTTGATGCCATTTTCTTCTAAGGCTAAGGCAACAGCAACAGAACTTTTAATCAACCATAAATGAAACAGGCCGCTGTTTATTATGTGTGGATAACCAATAAAGTACATCTCTGGTAATCTCTACATCTCTATATAATAATGATCTGCAACACAGAACATATATTCACTCATGAGTCATTTTTAGCTAAATGAGTATTGAAATAAGCTGTAACTCTGTTAGCCCTCACTAATGGGGAAAATTACATCTGCCATCAGATACAATCCTAAACAGTGTTATAAATCAATTTTATTTTTAAATGAATTAAAAGAAATAAACAAAACATATAGGCCTGAGGTTTAAAGTCGTGAGCCATTTATAAAAACTGGCCCATTGTTGAACCTAATTGATGACCCCTGATATAAAACGTAGCAGTGAAATAACAACTATTTACATGTCTTCTCCGTAGCTGCTCCATGGAGAGCGGTCAGTGTCGCTGCCGCAGTCACATGACAGGACGCCAGTGTACGCAGGTGGAGTCTGGATATTTCTTCATGGCTGTGGATCACTTCCTTTATGAGGCTGAGTTGGCCAAAATGGGACAGGTAAGCCAACCCGTATTCTACATGGGCACACTTTTGTACTGAGTGACTCTATGGCTTTTACAAAACTGCAGTTGTGACATTTGGTGTTATGTCATTTTTCAATTTGCTTACTTGTTATACGTTTGGAAATATATAAAAACATATTGATGAAATGAGTTTAACAGCTGTATATATCTGTATATCCTCAGGGTTCTATGCTGGAGACCAGGGAACACCAGCCGGGTCGCCCTGCCACATGGACTGGCATTGGCTTCGCCCGGGCACCTGAAGGTGGCACCCTAGAGTTCCTCATCAGTAACATTCAATACTCCATGGAATATGACCTGCTTATCCGCTACGAGACGCAGGTGTTTGTGCATTTATGATCTCTGCTGAGCTTTCTGAACCTTTCTTAAGACTAAAAAGACCGGGTACAAAAAATGATCTTTACATCTATCACAGTAGACTGCTCAGATCATAATGAAAAACTTAACTATGTGCAGCCTTCCATGTACAGAAAGCCCTCCTGACTATTAAGGTAACCAACATTACTTTTGAATGTTTGAGCCCATTAACTATGAATCATGTGTATTTTATTGTACATGTTGAGCATTTTCCAAAGCTTTTTCTGATGTCGCCCCCCCACCCCGCCCCTCAATACTCCCATGGCTCATGATCTGCATATTCAACATACAATACTGATTCTATCTAGATGCCCCGGGACTGGGAGGAGGTGCGAATAACAGTGATCCGCCCTGGGCCGATTCCTACCAGCAGTCCCTGTGGAAACACCATCCCAGATGACGACAGACTCACTGTCTCACTGCCGGCTGGAGCCAGGTTTGTGGCACAAACTCACGCACACTCACATACACACTTCAGTGCTGAATGTAAACTGTGTGCTAATTGTGTTTGCTCCAGGTTTGTGGTCCCTCCTCAGCCTGTGTGTCTGGAGAGAGGTGTGACTTACACCCTCCGCTTTGAGTTCACACGCTATCAGGATGCCAACAGCATCCTGAACGGAGCAGCGAACGCTGTCCTCCTTGTGGACTCTGTGAGATGAATTCCTTTTTCCAATCCTCTAAAATAAGCATCTGACTCATAAATAAATTGCAGTTTTCATTCCACACACTGAAATCTCCTTCCCCTTTATTTCATAAATCCCTGTTCTAACATTCCAGATCGTCTTGATGCCACGCCACTCCTCCATGGAAATGTTCAATGCAGGGGATCCAGCCTCCAACAACAGGAAGCAGACCTATGAGCGGTATCGCTGCCATGAGGGGGCAAAGAGTGTGACCCGCCCACTGATGAGTGACACCTGTGCTAAGCTAATCACCAGCATGTCGGCCATCATCAATGACGGGGCCCTACGTGAGTGCAAAAAGGCTTACCAAATGTTAATTACAACACTTCTTCCTTGTTTGAATGACATTTATGATGTTTACTATGAAGGAGGCTGCAGGGTGGTGTGACCCTTACCCTCAGCTCTGACATCCCTGTGGAGAAAACATGGCTTCATTATTTGGATTAATGAAGTTAACATTATTATGATTTTGAAATGATGAATTTCTAGAGGAAATTTCTTTCAACAATTTTTTTCAACTTACTGTTCACTTGAAAATTTGTTCATTGATGCTTTTCTCCTCTGCATGAGCATAAACCTGTTATTGCAAGTTGATCTTAAGCTAATATGAAGCTTCAGCTGTCCAAATGAGTCAAATCAAGTAGATATCTTTCAATGTTAGTCTTTTTAGTGCCAAAGTCCCTGTTTTTGTTACTATACTTCCACCGCAGCTCAACAGGGAAACACTGTCTGAGGAAACACAAAGAGGGAATTTGATGCTAAAAAGACTGTAAATGTGGCAGATATCCACTTGATATGACTAACTCAGACTGCTGAAGCCTCATATAAGCTTCAGATCAACTTTTAAATGCATTTTTGTACTAAATGACTGTGTGGACACACTGTGGATTTTGGCTATGCACATTAGCTGCGGTATCATTATAGTTTCTATTTTCTTACACAAAGTGTAAGTGGGAGAACTCAGATTTCAGTTCATTTTCAGCTGTAAAGCTGTGCAACACAGTTGGTGCATATGTAAAACCTAACAGTCATATATATTTTTAGCCATCAGCCTTTATTTGTTCATCTTATTCCCAGAATTATGGTCAATGTCACTGTACAGGATGTTCTCATACATTAGGTTTCAGTGATTTGATGCCTGTTCTTCTCTGTTCTCCTCCAGCTTGTAATTGCGACCCTCAGGGGTCCATCAGCTCCATGTGTGATGTCCGCGGGGGCCAGTGTCGCTGCAGGCCCAACGTGATTGGTCGAAGTTGTGACCAGTGTGCTCCAGGAACTTATGGCTTTGGACCATCAGGCTGCATAGGTGAGAAATTCATGATAAATAATGGCAGGTTTTTTTTCCATTTTCATTTTCCCTTGTGATCCAGACCTGTTTAAGGAGGATATTGTGTAATTTTCCATCTATTTACACCTCCGACCTGATTGTCTTTTTCCAACTTATGTTTCAACTTTCCTTGCAATGTTATAGGAGCTTAGAAAGCAGTGTTACTGGAAAACTTTAAACGTTCATATTATCTCTTATTTTATTTACAAATGAAAGAGACAGAAATTTGTGGAATATGCTGATTTGAGATATTTCACTGTGCACCTTAAGTGCAGTGCCACTGATTAGTTCTGTGCTATGCTGCTGGCGCCCTCTACTGTCTCTGAAAATCCAAAACCCCTTAAACTATTTATTCCCTTATGCCTATTTTCAATTTCTATGTTTGATTCCCTCTCCTCTCCTTTTCCTCCCTCTGTCCAGCCTGTGGTTGCAGCCTGGAAGGTTCTGTTACTCGGCTTTGTGACAAGTTTACCGGTCATTGTCAGTGCCGCCCAGGAGCATTTGGTCAGCACTGCGACAGATGCCAGGCAGGTCACTGGGGCTTCCCCAGCTGCCGACCCTGCCAGTGTAACGGACATGCTGACGAGTGTGACCAGAGGACCGGAGCTTGCACCAACTGCAGGGACAACACTGGAGGAGACAAGTGTGACAGGTGATGTCTCAGTGTGAAGCTAACCAAGGTGCATGGGATTGAGTTGATAAAATATCATATATTTGGCATGAGGATAAAGACAGAGATTTAAAGGTTTTGGAGGATAAAAAGATTGTTGTGCTGCTGGTGTAGACTAGATTTAAATATGCACCGTAGCGCACAGCCACTAATTATACCCTCAATGAAATAGGAGTCATTCAGCAAGCTTCATGGGAAATGAAAATGACAAGGAGTGACATACTGTGCTGAGGAGAGAGAGAGAGAGACCAGCAGCAGAGTGTAGCAGGTAGAGGCTGCAGAAGGTGTTTATACAGCAGATGTCTTACTTTGATACTGAGGTAAATACGGTAACCAAATATCGAAAGAGTGCAGTTGCAGCCTGCAGTGATCAAGTTCAGTTCCAAACTCTGCTTGCTTTTACAGTCAGACTGAGGACATTTAATATTAGAATCTGGAGAGATGAGACTTAGATTACATGGTTATAGTAATAGTACACCATCACTGCCTCTTCTTACTCTGTTTTGACATAAAGCACATCTTCATTAGAGTAGGAAGAAGCGGTAGTGGTGTAGACTTTTAAAATGCCAGCACCCAGCTAGTAGACAGGTTCTGGGCATTGCTTATGCCTAACCAATGCCTTATTGCCACAGCATATATAATAAAAATATAAAAAATATCATACTTTTTAGGAGACATCATAGAACAGTCATAAAACACACAATGGATTAATTTTTCAGAACATTCACAGAAAACAAGATAAATGAATTTCCTCATTTAATCCATATGGTTCAGTTTTGTTCAATGTACAGTATAAAGTAGCTTTCTCTGCACAACGGTTTGTTTACAGTGTCTCCTCCCCTAGGGGGTGAGGAAATACCCCAGAATTTCAGGGTAGAGGCCAATCCATGATTTGCATTTACATGATGATGTGCCATCACAGACATTTAATATGATTTTTCTCTCATACTTTCTGAGAATCACTTTTTAGCTGTTTTTGTTTTTTTATGACGTTAATTAATTTTTGTAAACTATGTTAACTACTCTCAGGATTGGTGTGGAGCACTCACTCCATGTTTTATGTCACTGAGGTTTCTGGAGGATAAATGTTGTTTTTTAGTATTTTGGGGGCATTAAAATGCCTTTATTAGAGAAACCACAGTATAAATATTATATGAGAAAATGAGGGGAGAGAGAGGTGTGAACCCAGGACACTATGGTTCATGGTCGCCATCTTAACCCCTTGTGCACCTGCTCTTTTGTTTGATACAAGCCTCCCGAGTGTCTGCAACAGAGTGCATCACATCGGCACCTGAACACTCGATGCAGTCTTCCTGCCCCACAGTGACTCCTCATGTGTTTTTGTTGAATATCATGATTTTGACATGTAATTTGCTCCAGTTGTGGATCTCTCTTAGCGGAATCATCAGCAGCACAGCTCATCTGAGATCACTTATATGTGCACCGCGCCAACATGATGACAGTCTGGAACAACAAAAAAAAAAGCAGCAAAGCAATTCTGAGATTTTGAAGACTTATAGTCTTTATTTAGCTGAAGTTTGCAACCACATTGGTTAGCTACAGTTCAAGGCTACGAGACACAAAATAACACCTCAGTATTATTAAGTTCAAATTTTAAATAGTATCTTTTGAATATAAAAATCAACAGAGACTGTAATTTTGTGACTTACGATGTTCTCCTTGCTTTATGCCCATTTAAGCTGTGTAGTGTCACCTTCAACTGTGTAAACTCCTTTGTCATTTCTGTAGGTGTGCCAATGGTTACTATGGTAACCCAGTTTTGGGCATAGCATCCGGTGGTCAGTGTCGTCCATGCCCCTGTCCAGATGGGCCCAACAGTGGCCGCCACTTTGCTGCATCTTGTTACCAAGACAACCGTAACAGACAAATTATCTGCAACTGTAACCAGGGTTACACAGGTAAGCTTATGATCATTACATGATGCTCCGTCTCTGTCTCTCCTTCCTGCCCCACCAGTCCTTGCCTTCTGCTTTCTTGCTTTCTTTTTCTCCTGCTCCTCTTCATCCTCTGCAAGTGATATCTGATCAAATCACAGGTGTGCTCAGATGTCTTTGCAGTTACAATGAATTTCCTGTAGAAATGAATTCTTCATGATTCTCGATTCATGAATTTTCTACAGAACCTATGACATTTTGAACATCTGTTTAACCTGTTTAACTTGTTGCACGCCAGGTGCATTATACTGCATCATAGTGCTGCTCTTCGTCATACACATTGTTTCAGTCATAAAACATTGCTACAAAACCTCATTTGATCCAAATATATGAAGAGTGATATTTCTGTGATGTGTTTTATCAAGCTAGAGGGCACATTCACCACAGTGGATCTCATTGAGCTTAATGAATGAAGAGAAACAGAATAGAGCATTTTGTCAACATGTCTTGTTTTTAGGAGACTGGAGTTTTGTCAAGGGGAAAGCTGAAAGAACAACAAAACAACAACAAAAATGCAAAAAGAACTGTGACACTACCTTTAGCCACCAACCAAAATTATGAGGCTTCATCCTCTTCGGACCCATAAACATTCACAACAAACCTAATAGGAATCCAACCATTAGTTTTTAGCCATGATGGTTATGTCAGTTGGTTAGTCCACCACTTTTGGTCCAGTCAACAATTATTGATGGTGATCCCCTAACATTTGCTTTTTGTCACCAAGTCTCAGCAACTATTGGATTGATTGTCATGAAATTCATTACATTCATGTTACCCTCAGGATGAATTGTAATAACTTTTCATCTAGTGCCATCATCAAGTCAAAATTCTTTATTCGCCAAGAGGTTTGTTTACAACCAAACACCTGCAAAACTAATGACAATTCCAGCAATCTGTACTTTGTGGTTAGTGCTAATTAGCAAATGTTAACTTGCTAAACTAAGATGGTGAACATGGTAAACATTATGTTGTCACTGTTATTGTGAACTTGTTAGCATTTAGCTCAAAGCACTGCTGTGCCTAAACACAGCCTCACAGAGCCGCTAATGTGGCTGTAGACTGTGTCCCAATTCCATACGTCACACTATTTCTAAGCATGTTTTGATTATGCATTTGTAGTGTGTTCACACTGTAAAAGCAACAAAATAAAGTATACTCAAAACAGTCAGACAAACATTGATTTTTGAGTGTATTCTCAGTCAGTGCAATGCATAGAGGAATTAAAGGAGCATTTGGATGTCACAGTTTGATTGATGTCAATGGCACATATGTTGTATCATTTTCTGTCAGCATAAAACAGTTAAGTGCGTTGATTTCTTTTGTACTAACTGCAAAAACAGTATACTCTAAAGATACAAGGATTAGTATATGGTATATACTCTATATTGTTAGTATGTAGTATGGATTTAGAACACATCACATGTCTGTTTTAGATATTTTTCCATGGAACAAAGTGTTCTGAAAAAATGTGGCTCCTCCAGTTGACCCATTGAGTCAATTACAGACAGTATTTTCAGCTCCAGAGCAGCTCTAGAAGTATAATAAAACTCCAATCTTCTACCTTGCATGTCAAGGAAAAGGTAACTCAAATGAGGTAAGAATACTGTTTCTCAATGGGTTCTGGTGAATGGTAATCTGTGTCATTTCCTCCTTCCCCTGTATTATTGGCACAGGGATTGTTAAACGCTCCGGGGCGACCATTTTTAAGCGTGAGTAATAATGGTTGACCCCCATCCTTCTCCTCCTTCTTCATTTTCCACCAACCCTACCCTACACTCTGGCTGACTCCACTCTGACTCTTGAGACCTGGCTCAAAAAATGATGTCAAATCCATTTAAATGGTTTCCTTTCATACAAAATTACCATATAATTTTCCCTAAAATTGGCTGAACTCAAAACTGCTCAATGTAACATTGCAAGGGCTTTAAATCATTTTAAAATTTGAACCAGGTCTGTGTAAATGTTCCCCATTCAAGGACCTGACCCAGAAGCATTATTTATTGTTGAATGATTGTGTCAAAAAGTATGGTTTCTATCCCACACTTGCTCAAATCAGTTTACCCTCAAAGCAAATTTGTGAGAAAGGTTTGTACGCAGGTGTTGGTTGATTCTGAGTCTGGGTCAGCTTCTGTCTCCTCTGCTTGGAGTAGGTTTAACTGCCCATCTGAATGAGTGATGTTGGAAGGTGCTTGGGCAGTCATTTCCCATAGAGAAAGATTTCATTCAGCCATAATAAGTCACTAATGTCACTTTTTTACCAGCCTTGTTATCAGATGAAACACTGTATCTAACCTGTTAGACCTGTTAAGTCTATTGGATTAAGCAACAAGGTACTGACTTTCAAAAGTAAACAAGGTAGTACAGGAAGACAGAGGCAGTGGACTCTAAAAACCTGACGAAACTGTAGCTGACTGCATTTACTTTCTACCCAACTTTCTCTTCTTTTATTCACTGCTACTCCTACTTCTTACTTCTACTTTGTTCCCTCTCTCTTTCATTCCTGTCTTCCATCCAACTTTATTTTTTTCTATTTCTCTCATCTAATTCTTCCTGTACTTGAGCTTTTACTCTACCAAAACAGCCCTCATTCCTCATTCCTTCTTTCTCTAATTTCCTTCTGTGCTCCTTCCTGCTGGACACAAATATGCCAGGTATTTCTTCTTTTGAGTCAAACATAAAGGGACAGCCAATTAGAAGGAAAAAAGCCAAATGAATGGCTCACTAACAAGGGGCTTCAGTAGTCTGCCTGACTATTGTTGTAGCTGTATGGTACTTCTGCAGCATGGAGCGATTGTAGAGCAGCTCAGCGAATTTAAAAAAACAAAAAGAATTATTTGGTAAAAAGATATATATACATATTTGTGTTTAGAACACAGATAGGATTCAAAATTTTGCATGAGGCTGATCTTTATTTATTTTCACAAGCTACTGCAGGCTGACTGCACAGGACACTCCTGTAGAAAGCTAGAAGTAATGGAAACATTGTTGAAACATCCAGCTTCTGCCACTACAAGTGAAAGTAATACCAATACAAACTTGACCAAACATGCTGGAACAAAAAGTAAAAAACAGACCAAGCCCAAACACTGAGAATATTCCAGGGTCACTTCTAAAATGAAAAAAAAGAAAGAATATCCATCTAACTATAAAGGAAGGAGTGTCTGTCTGTCTGTTCTTCGCTTTTCTCGACAACTGTTCATCTGATCTACTTCACACTTGGTGGGTGTATTGCTGGGGATCCATGGAAGTGCAGTGTCGAGTGCAAACTCATTATAACCGATAAATTATTGAGAATTATTCAATTTTGACGGAGCGTTTCTATTTTGACTGGCGCAGCTTTTCTCACCTTTACAGTACTGGTTTAGCGGTCCAGGAAACTCACAGACCAATCGCATGCGTTGTAAATCAACTTATGTGACGCTACTCAGCCAATCAAATCTGTGCATTCCGATAAGCATTGCGACTCAGAGTCATTGAATGATATATGCACAGTCATACACACAGGGAAGAGATGAGACAAGAGACTACAGTCGGAGAAATAAGCAAGTCAGAGAAAAGTAATTTCACATGGTGTGCTCTAAAGAGAGAAAAGTAGACAGTGAAAAAAGAGCTTTTAATCAAAAATGGACAGGCTCTTACATGTTCATTCTTCCTACAGGCAGTTCAAAACCAGTATCTCTCATATGTTCACCACTACAAGACAAAACACAAATCTTTTGAGCTCCAAACAAGCATGTTTTGAACGGGCACTGAACTAGTTATTATATAATTAAAAGTCTAACAGCCGGTTTAAAATCCACTCAAAAGAACACATTTGGAGGGCTACGGGTGGTGTTGATGAAGGGGTACCTGAGCTCATCTAACAGGTTGTGGGGGTACGTCAGACAAAGAAGGTTGGGAAGCACTGGTCATTTACATTATCAAAAAGTATAATATGTTCTGTATAATGTACTGAGGGTGTGATGACACTTAACTAATGAGATTTGGTTAACCAAACCCCACTGAGTGATGATTAACAAAACTGAAACTAGTAACATACTATTATGCCAAGTGTTTAACATGGTTGTTTCAATGGACTTGTCCACTGAAAACAGTTTAGCCCTGGTCTAGGACTTAGCAAAATCCAGTGACTGTTGATACATGAATAGGGTCCTTATTACTTTTTAAAACAGAGATTAAATGTTGATGCTACTGCTGTTATGCTACAAGTTTCCTGCTTCAAACGCCCTAAAAACAGCTTTGGATATTCTGTAGAGCACTTAATCCGCACTTATGGCAGAAATATTAGTAGTCATGCATTATCATATCGCCTCCCTCCTTTCTCATTGTAACTTGCTTTTTCTCCCAATTCAGGTGCCCGATGTGAGGAATGTGCCCCGGGTTACTATGGCAACCCCTCTCAGCCAGGAGGGCGCTGCCAGCCGTGCCAGTGCAACAACAACATAGACATGTCAGACATGGATGCTTGCGACAGACAGAACGGAGAGTGCAGGAAATGCCTCTACAACACTGAAGGTCCCAACTGTGGCATCTGCAAGAGCGGCTATTTCGGGGACGCATCCCGACGCAACTGCAGGAGTGAGTAAATTGTTCATCAAAAACACATTTCATTGCATGCTAATGTTGTTCTTACAGATCCAACCATGCACAGGATTTCCATACCATGATGATGACATGCTTCTTTTTTGCCTATTTCCCTGTCAGAATGTATATGTAACTTCCTGGGCACTGAACGCAGCCAGTGTATGGACCGTGAGGAGTGTGTGTGCCAGCGTGCCACAGGACAGTGCCAGTGTCTACCAAATGTCATTGGTCTGACATGTGACCATTGCGCTCCCAACCACTGGAACCTGGCCAGTGGGAAGGGTTGTGAACCCTGCGCCTGTGACCCCAACAACTCTGTCACCTCCTCATGTAACGAGGTAGGGGACACTTGGACCTGAAGTCATTGTATTCAAAGTGTGAATATGTTCTCATACTCATTGACAATAATTGATGTGGCATACTCCTATTTTTCCACTTTCTGCCATGCAGTTTACAGGTCAGTGTCAGTGTCGTGACGGCTTCGGAGGGAAGACCTGCACAGACTGTCAGGAGAACTACTGGGGAGACCCCAGGACACAGTGCAGAGGTTAGAAACATAAAGACATAATGCAAGCTTTTAGGAAATGGTGTAGTAGCTGTTATGACCATGATAAAGAGACCAAAGGACTTGATGCAAAAGTGGAGTTCTCTAGCTGCTCAGTACATCTCCAAACAGTGCAAAAAACATTATAGACATAAAGAAAAATAATTAGTGAACACATGGAGTATGTTCAATGTTTGGCAATTGGTTTGTGGTTACTAATGCACAACTAACAGCTAATTAGAAGTTGCTCCAGTGGAGCAGAGCTGGTGGGATTTACACTCACTGAGGACTTTATTATTATTATAGCCAGCATTAGGTGGAGATGTTGGAATCAAAGACTAACAAATAGGATAGGATATATAGGATATGTTGTACACTGGAAAGACACCACGTGAAACTTTCAATGCGGTTTTGTTCTTCTTCCATTTATGTGCCTCTCACAGTCTCTTAATAGCATCAAATATGGATGTTTTGGACATTTTCTTTTTCAGAGACTATTTGAAAATAAAGAAATATTAGAAAGTATTAATTGCATTCAAGATGTATAAGGTATCATATATGTGTAGAATTTAGGCTTGTGCAATGCAAAAATGCATACGTCCTCTCCTCTTTTCCCCTCCCAGCTTGTGACTGTGACTGGCGTGGCATTGAGACCTCTCAGTGCAACCGGGTGACTGGCCACTGTGTTTGCCAGCAGGGGGTGTCAGGTGTCCGCTGTGACCAGTGTGCCAGAGGCTTCTCTGGCCAGTTCCCCAACTGCCAGCCCTGTCACCAGTGCTTCGGGGACTGGGATCGCATAGTGCAGGTGCAGTTTCATGCAGGAGGTCTGATCCTCAGTCAGCAGAAACCAAATGTGAAATATTCAATATTCTGATTGGTGAGGAGTCAACCATAAGCTTTCTGTTCACAATACATTTTATTTGTCTCATCACCAGGACCTTGCAGTGCGCACCAAGACTCTAGCGGGGCGTGCCCATGAGATTCAGTCCACTGGGCTTACTGGGGCCTATGAGAAGGCCTTCAGGGACCTGGAGGAGAAACTGGCACAAGCTCAGGACATCGTCAATGCACGCAATGCCACTGCTGCAGCTGTCTCTACTCTGATGGAGCTTATTGAAGATCTTAGGTACTAATACATCCCACTGCTTTTAAACAGTTTCTTGTATAAAAATATTTATCTCCAGCCATTTTTTCTGTCACACAGGCTGACTATTTCAGTAGCATCAAGTTAATGGCACCACATTGGCAATCTTCATCCCAATAGCAGATTTATTCAATTTATCCATGAAAGTACATTTTTATTCACATCAGAATTACAATTTGCATCCCCCCAACAAATGTCTTGTCCCATAGAGCGCAGATCAGTGAGACCACTGACACCCTGAACCGCCTTGAAGGAGACCTAACCATCGTCCAGGACAGCAACTCTGAGGCAAGCAAGGAGCTTAGTGCTCTGGAGAGAGAGGCTAAAGAGCTAAACCTCACTTCAGAGCAGCTACATCGGCAACTGGATATCCTAAAAAACTCCAACTTCCTAGGTGAGACAAGTTTCCACACCACACTTGTATAAGTTGAATATTGGACCACGATTGGCTTCCCAATTAGTTGTAATGTCGCAAATCATGCTCGTAGGCCTATCCCTTTAAATGAGATTTTTAATGAACACAGAGAAACTTTCCACTTTCAGCAGATGAATGTGAAAACAGCCTTCTAGTGTCAAACTCTGCACATACATCATTCTGCAGAGTGAAGTTCTAACATTCAACTGTAGGAACAAGAGGAAAAACCTATTTCTGAGTGGAGGGGGCCTTTAACAATCCCCAAATTTATTCCAAACATCACTTTAATTTAACTGAAAATGGGTTAAATGAAAATCTATTTTTCCTCCGTCCTTTTCCTGTAGGTGCGTATGACAGCATCCGTAGCTCCTACAATAAGTCTCGTGATGCGGAGCGGAGAGCCAATGAATCAACAACCACCAGGCCCAGCACAGTCAGCCAATCTGCAGACACCCGCCGCCGTACTGAGCGCCTCATCGCTGCCAAGAAAGATGACTTCAACCGAAAAAATGCTGTTAACAAGCGCACGCTGGGAGATCTCAACACCAGAGCACAGGGCCTGGACATAAAGAAGATCAATGAGAAGGTTTGATCTCATTCTTAATGTAACCCTGATAAAGTTTGATAGCTTCCATGTGTACAGTCCTACAAAAGCAGAGAGAAGTAACTACTGAAGCAGTGAAAGTGAGAAAAAAAAAATTCAGGCTGGCGGGCAAACTGTATAACAGCTGAAAAGGTTGTAAGTCTGAGACCGCTTTCTCATTCAAGTGAATGGGAAAGTGGTCTCTACTGTACATATATACACTCAGCAGCCACTTTATTAAATACACCTGCACAATCGAATGCAATCCAATACAACAGCCCTGCCATAAATTCTACATTTACGAAGCTTCTACATTTTCAGTTTTTGTCAGAAAGGTGATAATTCTGCTTTATGTTTATTATTGAGGTCGTAGTGGGTGGTGGTGGTGTACTGGGCTGCATTATATTGAATGGTGTTCCTAATATTGTTCCCACTCCATTAACATACATATGTAGTCTGCAATTACTGCTAAACTAACCTAGTTACATTAGCTTGGAGTATATGGCAAAACAAACAATAAAAAAATCTGACTGTGGTCTGGTCTTAACTCAGTATTGGCCTTTGTAAGGCAGTAAAGAGGAGTGAAGTGTCTCAGTCATACACAACACATGTGATGATAATTTCCTGTCCTGATGATACACCTGTCCCAACAGGTGTGTGGTGCTCCAGGTGATGCTCCCTGTGGGGAGAGTCCGTGTGGAGGTGCAGGTTGCCGTGATGATGAGGGGAACCGTCACTGTGGAGGCCTGAACTGTAATGGTGCTGTAGCAGTTGCTGACAATGCCCTGGAGAGAGCCAAACATGCAGAGAAGGAGCTGAACAAAGCTATGGGAGAGGTGGAGGGACTCTTTACCAAGGTATGGAAACACATGAGAACTAAAGTGACTGTACTTTTGGACTTCAAATATATAGCATGTACTGTATATGTTTTGTTTTTTGTTTCTACATTTTTCTAGAGTTGCCTCTTTGCACCAATATTAAACAGTCATACAGGGAGAAAATCCTTGTAGAGGAGGCTGAAAAAAGCTTTTTGTCCACTTCTCATTAGAGCAGAATGGAATGCAGCTTTCTGGCTGAATCTCAGTTGCAAGTGTTCCCTCCCTACTCTACAATACATTTTTTTTTTTTTGAGTGTTTTTTAATTTAATTTTTGTCAGAGTAGAATTTGTTATGATGTTACATACATGACCAGTATATACAGTAGTTTAACACTTATTCAAATCCATCGTTGTTCACTGTTATTCACCTGAAAAACAGACCACATCACAGACCGAACCTCTCAGAATGGTGACTTTACACCCTTGAAATGACATTTTAGTCTGTGTGTTTTAAATGCAGTTGCATTCTGGGACAAACATGGACATAGGAAAAACAGGTTGAGTTAAAGTGGGCACGCCAAAAAAACGCAAACCTGGAATACTTTATCACAAAAACAATTCTTGGAACACACTGTTAGAGTAAGACAGTAAAGACAGTAGCTTGGGTGAGTAGGTTCTCTCTGTCAGCCTTTTGTCTCCTCTGTAAACATTTCTGCCTTTCACTCAGGTGGCAGAGGCTAAGACCAAGGCAGAGGAGGCCAAGGGTAAAGCCCAAGCAGCTCTGGACAAAGCCACAGCTACCAAGAACAAAGTGGAGCGCTCCAACAATGACCTGAGAGACCTCATCAAACAGATCAGAGACTTCCTCACTCGTGAGTCTTGCCAGTGTGCTCATCTGCATTATGATATATTCACAGTGTTCTTTACAGTGTCAGCCATTTTATAAATTCACTAAGAACAATACTGTGTCAACCCCAACATTTCTCATGTCTTTCTATCAGAGGAGGGTGCAGATCCTGACAGTATTGAGGCAGTGGCAAACCGCGTGTTGGAGCTCTCCATCCCCGCTTCACCCCTCCAGATCAGACATCTTGCTGATGAAATCAAGGAACGGGTTCGCAGCCTTTCCAATGTGGATGCCATCCTGGCGAAGACACAGGATGATGTCCGTAAGGCAGAACAACTGCTGCTGGATGCCAAGAGGGCAAGGTAGTTGGAATTGAGTCAGGCATAAAACAAATGAATTGGCATTGGTTGTAAATGGCACAAATTCAACAGGGCAGCGATACAGAGATGAGATAATGGAACCTGCCTCTTTTTCCCTAAAATCTACTCTCAATAGCGTATAGTAAATTATTTGTACTAACAAAGAGCATTTCATGTTTATTTGTCCTCTCCAAAAAAACGTGCTATAAATAATGTTATGTTGTTGTTAAGGCATCGTGCTGAGGGGGTGAAGACCACAGCAGAGACAGTGAAACAGGCCTTGGTGGATGCTAAGACGGCACAGACATCAGCAGAGAAGGCCATAGCAAGAGCCAGAGCTGATATAGGGGAGACTGAGGACCGACTGGCACAGGTAACCAAAAAAGAAACAAACCAACATTAAGCTGTGGGCCAAAATAGAGGTTAACTGAGCAAAAAAATAATAATAATAATAATATGATTTTTACTGCCACATAGTACAAATAACCATATCTGTGCAGGTCGTCAAAGAGTGATTGGCTTGGTGCTCAGATTTAAATTTATATAATTTTATTCTCCGGCCAAAAACAAAAACCAAATTATCAGTGATTTATGTGGTGATATACATGTTACCCATTCACTAGATGTATGTGATGGATGTCTAGATTATTATCTATTGTGAAAATGTGACTTTAAAGCTGCTATAAGCAGTATTTCTATATTAACAGTGGATAAAATGATGGATATCTTAAAGAAGATTGTAGTGATGAGAATTATTGCCCAACTCCACATCTCAGCATTTTAGCGTCTTGACCCACAACATTAATGTTTTGATTAACTCTTACTGCTCTCACCAGCGTCATTTGCAGACACAGCAGGGAGTTCAGTGAAACGCTCTGATAAACCCACTGTACACTATCTGCCCAGCACCAAACAGTAGACTGATGAAGTTAGCAATTAGCTGGTAAACATAGTTGAGCATTTAGCAGCTAAAGAGAACGATATTTCCATCAAAGAGTTGGTAAAGACCAAAAACAGAACTGAAAGAAGATCAATATTGGACTTACATTCCACATATGGCCAGAAACATGACATGATTAATGTTAATGTTGCTCTTGATGCGTAAATAAGCTACTGTTTGGGAACATATTTGCAATATCAATTTTAGAATGTGATAATATGTCAATGTTGTGTTTACAGCTTCCACTGATCTCAAGTGGCCAAAAAATGTTCAATGTGCATTCAAAACACATACATACAAGTTGGTTATTACATGAACATCCAGGACAACATTTTGAGGATCATACCCTGAATAATGACAACATAATGTTTATATCCAACACAAGCAAACCTTGTGAGATGATATTATTTCAGAAGGATTAGAATTCACTTGTTTGTCCATGCCTTAGATTGAGTCGGAGACATCAAACAGTGAGACGTACCTGAATGATGCCATGGACCGTCTGGGCACACTGGGAAGGGAGATCAATGCCCTGAAGACCAAACGTGCCAACAACAGCATGGCAGCAGCCCGAGCCGAAGAGACAGCCACCATGGCACGAGACAAGGCAAACGAAGCCAAGCAGGTGTGTCTGTGTGTCTCTGAATTAGTGTGCACACTTCGCCTCATTAATAGCATACTCAACTATTGTACAAAAAACTCTCTCCTGTCTTTATTCTCAGATTCTAGATGGCCAACTGACAGATAAATATCATGAGGTGCAACAGCGGGTTGACACCAAGGCCAAGGCTGTACAGGATGCCAAGAAAAGGGCTGAGAGCCTCAGAGATGAAGCAAAGGAACTACTAAGAGATGCCCAGAACAAGCTGCAGAAACTAGCAGGTGCTTATTCATATCTATTATGTTTATGTATATGTGTGTTGATGAAGTGATAGAAGTGTTTGGAGGAAGACAACTTTTTTTTAAATTAAGAAACAATTGTTGCAACATGGATAGTGAAAGTGATAGTGAAAGAAGATTAGCTGCCAATTGAATTCTCAAGCTATAGTTTCAAGTCTAGACTCAAATTTGTATGGCACCTTTCATGCAGGTTAGTGCATTTCAAAGCACTTTACAGCTGACTGACAAGCAATTTGAGACTAATCCACACAAAAAATAGAAATTATATAAGTGAAATAATAAGTACACCATTTAAAAACAAGAATACAATAGAATTAATGATTAAATAAAATAATGAAAACTCAGAAGTAGGACAACACTCCACTTGTTTATTCATGCAGTGCACTACATTGCATACATACTGGGGTTGAGCACGTTGACTCATCTAAATTACATAATAGTCATAAAACATTCTAAACAAAAGCTGCTCCAACAGCCTGTAGCATGAAAACTAAAAGCTGCTCCTGCTCTTTGGAGCAACTAAAAGACTTGTGCCAGAGGACCCGAGGGCCTGTCCGGCATTGTAAGTGTGTTAGACTAATTGGCTGGTGCAAGACCATGAAGTACTTAAAAACAAGTAAAGGAATTTTAAAATCAGACCAGATGGGAGAACATTACAGTAGTCTAGCCTGCTAGATATAAAGGCGTGCATTAGTCTCTCTGTGTCACTTAGAGAGAGAAATGGCCGCACTTATTATTTAGACCATAAAAAGCTAATTTGGTGACTTACCCCATAAGTTTAATTCTGAGTCAGAGATGACACTGATGTTTTTTGTCTGTTAGATTGAGGTAAGTGGTAAAGAATATAAATTATGACCAGTTTCTCTCTCTGCACCTTAGACCCTATAACTAATATTTATCCTAATTGAGCTGTAAAATGTTATGTGACATGACATCCAAGCACTACATATCTAAAATACATCTAAAAAAGAGCATCAACGAGTCCTGTGTCATCAGGTGACACAGCTGCATAAAGCTGTGTGTCATCAGCATCGCTTTGTAAAGATAGCATGCCTTTTGAAGACACCATCAAGGAGTAACATATACAGTTTAAGAAGTAGTAGCCCTAAAATCAGTCCTTGAGGAATACCATTATTTATTTTAGTGTTTTCAGAAATGACAAAGAGCTCTTTGCCTGAGAGATAGGAAGCAAACCGGTTAAATGTGTTCCCTCAGTCTATTTAAAACAATTTACTGATCAAATGTATCAAAAGCAGCAGATCAAATGGTATGACTCAAAAATGACACAGTGATACAGTGGCTCCAAATGCTGGTAATGCCTGACTGTGTAACCGTTCCCGAAATTTTCTGGTTCCCATAGAGCTGGAGAAAAACTATGAGGAGAACCAGAAGAGGTTGGAGGGGAAAGCTCGTCAGCTAGATGGCTTGGAGGACAAGATGAAAGCCATCCTCAATGACATCAACAAACAAATTCAGATCTACAACACATGCCAGTAACTCACTACACCATGTCATATGGAAACAGGTCCATCATCGTTGTTCTGCTGTTTCTTCCACATACAGTAACCTGACAATAGACTCTAATTAAAGAAGAGGATTGGAGTGGTTATTTCAAATTATTTTGCATATTTTGTAGGATGTGCACACTGTCTTTCATGTAAGTATTTAAAATGGCTGAGATATAAAAACATAATCCAGGCCTGAATATGTAAAGGTTGTCTGATATCACATGTTTAATGTTAATTTGTGCACATTATATTTGTTTTAAATTTTCAAACGAATCTGGAAATGTATCTGTGTTTAAATTTGTGTTTTGAATATAAGGAAATCAATGAAAATTATATTTTAGAACAGTCAATAATACACAGATATGGGTGGAAATAACGCGGTGCCAACTATTGGTAGTTTAACCATTTATTGTTTACTTTACTTAGAGGGACTCTGTTGCATAATCAGCAGGTCAATACTATTTTCTTTGCATTTTTCTATTAACTCTCTGTTACTAGTGGAAGCATATGCTGAGCTGTGCTCATCACAAGGACCCCATTTAAACTGCAGTGGACAGTGTCTTCTTGCAGCAGGAAACACAGCAACATTTGAATGCAGGAGGACATAAAATCAATAAAAAGTTCAAATGATCAGGTCTAGTTGCTGTATAGTTTTAAGGCTTTTCAGTAAGAATGAAGAGATGAACAGGGTTAACATATTCATATGGATTTTAAATTTAGGATTTCCAGAAAATAAATCCTACACATTGTGGTGCTAGGAATCAGAGGATTTCTCTTTTCAGTTTTTCCTTTTTTTATTATGTCTGCCTTTACATTATAACAGAGAAACAAATTATATTTTCATGTGAAAATAAAATGAGTTGTTTGTCTCTGCTAAGCCAATAAATATAAACCTGCCTACAAACCACCTCTGCCTGGAGTAGGAAGGTGGCTATACATCAATACTACACACGGATAATGTATAGAGCAGTGTAAGCTAGCAGTATATGCTAGTGGCATGGCACTGTTGGTTAACTTTGGTCCAAAGTGAATATTTGGAAGACTGTCAGATGGATTGGCATGAAACTGATGAAACAAAAGGCCATGGTCTAGCTGAGCCTGACAAGCTCAGTCTAACATGTTCTAAAGTGGTCTGTTAAGGGGATAAACCTGTTTGATTTAGGTTATTTTAAATTAGGCTTATTCGCTTATCTCGCTAAGATTTAGATGAGAAGATTGATATCACTATTCAATTTGTCTGTTCAATTTGAAGCTGGAGCCAGGAGAATCTTTGCTTAGCTTAGCATAATGACTGGATACAGGGGGAAACAGCTAGCCTGGCTCTGTCCAAGGGTTACCAGCACCTCTAAACATTACTAATTAAAAGGTTATATCTCTCACTTCATGGAGAGACAGAACCCCACCCCCACCCCCATAAAACCACAATTTTTACATTTCGTTTCTGTACAGATCGAACAAACAAGATTTAGCATGTTAATTGGGGAGCTTTAGAGGTGCTGGTAGCTTCTTTTTAACCTTTGGACAGATTGTGAATGTTTATCAAATATACTGTGACAAAATGTAAGATCTGCAGAAGTGGCATACAGCATAGTGTTCTACAGTATGCACAATACAGTGTTTGATTGTGCCTTATAATATGCTAGTATGTTAGAAATTTACTCATGTACTGTTTGCATGACAATTTGTGTTTTAGGAAACATAACAAACCAACAAACTGTCCCCCTATCAGCTGGCAGCCACATGGTTTTGACAACTAATTGCCAAAGCAAAAATACCAAAAGAAGCTTGTGTAAAGTTTTACAGTGTACAGTTTTGTGAATAAAGGTTTGATAACTTAACGTCTTTGTTGAAGTAGCTTCTGTATATGCTGTATATGCAGTATGATCCATTTAAGAAGCCTCCATGCTTGAGCTCCATACATCCCATTTTCTAACCTTGCAGTCTTGTGGCCTGATTGTGCATGCATTCATTTAGGGTCAGCAATGATGTAAGATATCTCATTTCTATTTATGTGTTCTGCAAGGGCGCTATTGAGTCCTTGATGTGCCCTTTGACAAAGTATGCATCTTTGCAGGCATTAGAGCTGTCTGTTACCCAAATGTTTTAGCAATGACTGATCATTGTGAATGACAGTATTAGAATGACAGGACAGAGCAGGGCCAACACCAGACCAAAGACACAGAGTTGGCAGAGGAAAAAGGCCAATTCAAAGTGAAGGAGCTACATTAAGAGAGATGTTTTACTTTTAGTAGCTGCTTTAGCTGTATACTATAGTTTTTTTTATCCATAAAGTACTGTTCTTTTGTTACTTAGTGTTTAATGTTTGAGAATTCAGTGTGTTGATCCTATTTAATTAGTTATAATTTCTGCCAACTGCCTTTTCTGAAGAGGAGCTTTTAAAAAACCCCAAACACAGCTCAGTGATTGTTTTTTTTTTTGTTGCACATAAATTATGATAATCCTTCTCTGTGTACTTGAAATCCACAGTCACCTCCTTCATTAATTAAATTTTACAGCCCATGAAAAGCTGAGGTAAACAAGAGCAAGTAAACACTAATGAGGCCAGGGATGAAGTTCAAACATAAATGAGAAATTACATAAAAAAAGTAAACAATATGTATGGTGGTTCTGATACAAAATATAAATATGAATTAATATACTGAGAAATGTTTGAGACTTTCATGAAAATATTTTTTCAGTCACCAGTCATCAGTGAAGTGATTATTTCTCAGGATGCTCTTTATGAGTAGTCATGCTCTACCACAGGAGTTAGAAATATGAGAAGGAAACAACAACAGGGAACACCACAGGTCTACACCATCACTGTCAACATCATTTTAGTGCAGACTAAGAGGATGGCACAGGTGCCATTTGGGACAGGGCCCCTGTTTAAAAATAGTCCCAGTGTATTATGGCTATGGCCCTGGCACCCCCCTCCTCAGAGGGTTCAAAAAATATCTGTGGGAATAAAGGCCCATATAAAGTGTTGTCATATGAGCTGATTGATATCAGATGATACAGAGGAGAGTCTCTGTATCATCAATCTCTGTGGAAACATTTTGGCACTGTACATATTGGAAATGTTGACTATGTCTGCAGCTGACATCCACAAATGTGCAAACTTGTTATTAATCACACACACACACAGACACACACAGACACACAGACACACAGACACACACACACACACACACATATATATATATGTGTGTGTGTGTGTGTATGTAAAAGCAAAATCACAAATATTCTGTTTATGTATATTCTTGTTGTTTTTATGTCACACTTGCTTTGGCAATGTCAACGTCTGTTGCCAATAAAGCCCCTTTGAATCTAACTGAATTGAGAGATAGAGGTAAGGAAGATTTGGATGTACTGTGTAGATTGTAAAACGGGGAATACTGAGTGTGTGTGTTTGTGTGTGTGTGTGTGAGAGAGAGAGGTAAAGGAAGAGCTACAGATCACGTGAACGCGCACAGGAAGTGGCCTGTGCGCGCACTTTGGCCGGGCAGCAGTGTGTGTTGTTCCAAACAAAGTAGGACTCGTCCGCGGAGGCCGAATGACACCAACTGACTGAAGAGTTTTTTTTCAATTGTTGTCTTTTGTTTGAACCATTAAACAACTTGTTCAAAGTTATCCGAAATGGGTCCCGGATAAAGGAGAGAAACTTCCAGAAACACCGTGGACTACGCGGCCGTGAAGGAGCTTAGCCGGGAGAAGCAGAAGGAGCCGCTCGGCCATTGTGTGCACGGAACGGAATTCAGTTCAGTATCCCCTTTTACTTGAAATATTAATGTGGCATTATAATCACAGACGACCGCCAAGTATCACGGGATGTCACGCTTGTGTTGTTTGTGTAAAATATGGAGCTATATCAACCCGTTTCGTGTCAGCTAGCGTTAGCCTGTGTGTGGCTAATGACATTAGCGTTAGCTGCTCGAAGGAGCGTTTGATTGTACCACCTTTGCTGCGCTCTGCTGGGAGACACGGATTGGAGATCAGGTGTAGTGATCATACTGGTAAACTGTAACCTGAAAATGTACTCTGATTTGGTTGATCTGGTTATTCGTAGGCTGAAAAGTCAAGGCAGCTGACTTACATATTACATATACAGTGTAACGTACAGTTAAACCTTTAAATACCTTCCAAGAATTATATACCCCCCCCCCCGTAACGTTTTAATATGATTGACTAAAGATTATTCGCCAGTTCCAATAAATGGGGTTGACATACCACGATGAACGAAAAACAACGTTAGATTAAGGCTGCAGTCAGACAATTGTGGATGTCTCATATCGAAAGGCACATGACAGCCCCGAACACGTGTTCCTTAAAATAAACGAACCTCTGCAGTCGGCTGGCTAACTCACCACTTAACATGCTAACAACTCTGGAGATGTGAAGCTGCATTGTTAAGCTTGTTAGCTGGCTAATGCACATCAACCATGTTAATAGTAAATGTGTTGTACTGATCGCCGAATAAAATGGCTGATTTAGCTGTTGTCCTTTGTTTGTCATCTGACTGCCTGCGCTAGCTACTTGCCGTTGCTATGTTAAGGAAACGAGGCAAGGCTCAACGTCAGTGTAGTTAAGGTGAAGCCCTGTGCTTCCTTTTGTAAGACATGAGTGTTTACTTCTCGTTCAGCCTTGTGGCTGTTGTTTAAAACATGCTCTTGGTTATATGTAAGCAGGGAAACACTCTCCGCCCCTATGTTTGTGTTTGTGTGCATGTTACAAACAAGGCAGATTGTTATTATTAAACTTTACTCACTGGACACATAGCACATAGTGATGCCAGATAATCATGGATATTGCTGTCAGTTTCTCCTCCCCTGTATTAAAGGTCTCTCTGTCCTCTTCCTTAGGTCCCCTTCCCCTCCTAGCCTTCCTGATTCTGTTCTGGGAGAGTTCAGACCAGTATCATCGCCAAGATAGCCGGGCCAGGTAGGAAGAGGCACACCTCAGATCCAGACCCCAGCAGCGGTAGTGATTCCGGGGACGGGCGGCCTGTTAGTGCCAAGTGCCTGAAGATGGCCAGCAGTGGTGGTAGTGGCGTGGCTGGTAGCGAGACAGCGGGCCGTCGCAGTGGGGCTCAGCATCAGCAGAGGGGAGGCAGCGGTAGGGACAACAGCTCAGAGCTGTCCTCCACTACCAGTAAGAAGAAGCAGAAGGACAGGGCTAACCAGGAGAGCAGAGAGGCCAAGAGGGCAGCAGCAGCAGCTGCAGCAGCAGCTGACGGGGTTATTGCAGAGGTCAAGAAAGGTAAGTGTGGCTGAAACTGTTGCAACCAATAAAACATTTGTTACTGATTAATTTACAGATGTTGGGTTAAATGGCTACTTAGAGATTAAAATGAAATAACTTGTTATAACCACACCACAGTACAGATATCGTACACAATTCAGTGTAGTACATGATGCAAACATAGTAGTGCATTTCAGTTATTGCAGTTTGGAATACACCGAAGTGTATTTTGTAGCAGCATTACTGTACACAGAGTAGGACTGCTCGATGATGGCAAAAATCATAATCATGATTATTTTGGTAAACATTGATCATTATTATTTAACACAATCACTCATTGACTCCCGGAACAGAAATGCTTCAATTTTATTAAATGTATCAATCCACATTGACTCCCTGCATTTTTTAAGCTCCCAGTCTATTTCTGTCACATTTAGTGAAGCATAATCTGCACAAACACCTGTTTAAATCACACCGATATCCCACTGTATATGTGTTTTGGACTTATTAATGGTATACGTTGAATGGTCAAGTCTGACAGTCCCAGTCTGTCTGTGAGCTGTCTGTTTCACTACAGGTAGATTCCCCTCACTTGCTAAGGTAGGCAGGGAAATAAAATCAATGAATCAATAAATACAAACACTGTGAGTTTCTTCCCGTGGAATCAACATGAAACTATTTTGGTTCAGTACATTTCTGCTGTCAGTCAGCCTGGAGAAGGCAGTTTGTCCGGCTGCTGTCCTCTCAGCTCCCCAGGAGCTGCTGCTGACAGGCGGCTGCTTCTGTGGATAGAGACGCTGAACGCAGGTCAGAGTTGGTGTAGATTGAATGGATAGAGCGCGCTTACGTGCCACTCACGTCTCGCTTACTATGTGGATTCCCAGTGAGAGTGAGTTTGGGCTTTTTAGGGAGGAGTGAAAGTGCACTACTGTAAAGGAAAGTGGTGCGCTGGATTTATAACGCAAGACAAAACGAAATCATCATTGCGAAACAGAATACGGCACAATAATCGTTTTGTTTTGATTGTCTTGTTTTCATAATCTTTGGAAAACAAATTCATAATTGAAAATTACATTCAATTAATCGCCCAGCCCTAATACAGAGTAACGCAGGATAACAGCATGATGGGCTGTAAACTTTCACAAACAGTCTTGTCTCAAAATGATCTAACTACTTGACGGTAATGGAAACGGGGGACAGCGTGACGTAGAGCAGCACATTGCTTGTTTCTGTTCGCTGCGACAGTGCTCTCATCTTCAGTGCTAAATGTTAGCGAAGTCACTTAAACAACTTTTGGACCAGATGCTGTTACAACCTCCTCTACTGTCCAGTGTGATTTACTCTTCAGCAGGGAGACGCTCTATGGTGTGCAATGATTTTATAACTGAACTATTACAAGAATGCACACTTTTTATTTTTCTGACTGTGGAAAATTGATGGTTTTATATCACAGATGATGAACAAAGGCATTAAAACATGAGTTTAAAAATGTTTTTTTTAAAAAGGAATAAAATCAATGCAGAGATAGTGTTTTTTTTTTTTTAATTCCAAGCATTCATCTTCCTTGTCAAAACCTGGCACCAGCATTACCCACATTGCAACTTGACTCGATTGTGTGTTATGCTAGTAGTGGCTAATGTAGCCTCAAAACGCTAGCCTCAAGTAGAGATGAGGAGCGGGCTACAGAGGGCTGGTAACCTCACTTCTTTCTAACTCCGCACACCCAGATTTTTCCATTTCCATTTTCATTTTTCATTTCTCAGTGACATCACTTGAGTTAATTTGTCTGACTCTGTGTAGCTCCCTCTGGAACCCCAAAAGGCTTTATTTACTTGTCTTGCATTGTCTCATGAGGTTTCTATACACGATGTATAGGTGCAGTGATTATTTGGAAATTGTCATACGTACTTGAGATTTTTTCACACCACTGTTGTGCTTAAAGTAAAACTGCTTGTCAGTCATGAATATGTCTGACATATTGTTGACACATCTGGTAGCTGTTAGATGTCACTTCTGTCAAATGTTGGATTTCGACAATCCCTCCTAATTAACTACAGTTTCCATATATTGAGATCTCATATTGTGAATGATACAAGCAACTAAAACCTGCAACCAATTAATGGTGCAAAGGTGCTAATACAAAGCCTATGACTGGGTCATTTTTGAGAAAGGTGTCTAGGTAGAGATCACAGTTATGAGTGTTTTATGGCTGACTGTAAATTCTGTTGTCATTAATTATCACGATTTAGGATTGTTTGACATCCTTGTTTGACTTGGCACATACCGTACTTTTTATTAATTGTGGGAGGTGTGTATATGTGTGTGTGTCTCATTGAAAACATTTTTTTCAGTCTGCATTTTACATATGCATGTGTGAATGTGGATCGCAGCTTTCCTCTATAGTTTCTTGCCTTTCATTGTAGCACTGGTGGCTAAATGTGCATTTCATTGTAGGAGGAGGAAAGTTGCCATCCAGAGGTGGATTTTTTTTCTCTTGTTTTATAAACACCCCTACACATGCATTCAACAATAAGAACATGTTAACGTTTCTTTGTTCCTACATGTACATGTAGTGGTAGGCTCAGTAAACCACCTTGTGTACAGTTAGAAATTGTGTAGGACAAATCTTAATTTAGTGAAAGAAACGAAGGGAACTGCATGTTGTGTTGACTGACCACTGAAGTATTTTATAGGTATTAAAGTATTCTGCATTAATCCTTGCTCAGGACTTCTGAACTGATTTGTAGTTTTCTCCCTGAACACTTTGTGCTTCCTGGCAGAAACAAATATGCTTGCTAATCCCCATAGGTGTTCAAATGGGGAAACAGCCTTACTTCCTCATCCTTTATTTCTCCTGCACATCAATAAAAACTGTAATTGAGTTGCTTCATGTTATGAATATGCCTGACATTGGTTCATCCCTGAAAGTAGATATCCTGATGTGAGAAATACAGTTGTATGCAAAAATTTGGGCACCCCTTGACAAGTAATATTTGGGTGATTTTTTTTTTATTGAAAAGATATAAAAACAGTCACACTAGGATATGAAAAAACAATATTTTCAGCAAACATTAATACATAGTTACTTTTCATGTCATAAATTGAACAACAAAAAAATAAAAACATTGTGGCATGTGCAAAGGTTTGGGCAACCTAAGAGTTCCAAAGTCTTCAGATTCTTTTTAAGGCTTAATCAGCTCATTAGGCCTGAGGCATGTCAACAATTGTCATTACGAAATGTCAGCTGGTGCCAGTTTCAAAGCTTCAAACCTTGTGCCAACACTCAGCAACCATGGGTTCCTCTAAGTAGCTGTTTAAGACTCTGAAAATGAAAGTTATTGATGCCCACAATGCAGTGGAATACTACAAAAAGATAGCAAAGCGTTTTCACAGTGCGAAATGTAATTAAGAGATGACAGTTTAGGGAAACTATGAAGTCAAGATGAGATCTGGAAGACCAAGAAAACTCTCAGAGAACTGCTTGTATGCTGGTCAGAAAGGCAAATCAGAACCCCCATTTGACAGCAAAAAACCTGCAGGAAGATTTGGCTGATTTAGGAGTGGTGGTGTAACCATTCCACTGTGCGGAGATGCTTGCACCGACAAGACATTCATGGAAGAATTAGAAGAAAACCTGCGTCCTCATCATAAAATCCAGCGTCAGAAATATACAATGGAACATCTACAGAAGCCTGATGTGATTTGGAAACAAGTGCTGTGGACTGATTAAGTTAAAATAGAACTCTTTGGCCACAATCAGCAAAGGTATGTTTGGAGAAAAAAAGAAGCATTTCATGAAAAGAACACCTTACCAACTGTTAAGCATGGGGGTGGATCTATAATGCTTTGAGGTTGTGTTGCAGCACAGGAAACATTGCACAGGTGGAGGGAAGAATGGATTCCATCAAATTCCAGAAAATTCTGAAGCAAACATCACGTGTATATTAAAAAAAAAAAAAAAAAGCTGAAAAGAGGATGGCTTCTACAACAACAGGATAATGATCCTAAACATACCTCAAAATCCACCATGGACTACCTCAAGAGATGCAGGCTGAAGGTTTTGGAATAGCCAGTCCCCTGACTTAAACATAATTGAAAATCTGTGGGTAGATCTTAAGAGCTGTGCATGCAAGACGGTCCAAGAATACTGCAGAACTAGAAGCCTTTTGCAAGGAAGAATGGGAGAAAATCCCAAATACAAGAATTGAAAGACGTTTAGTTGGCTACAAAAAGCGTTTGCAAGCTGTGATATCTGTCAGAGGGGGTGTTACTAAGGACTGACTATGTAGGGTGCCCAAACTTTTGCACGTGCCACAATGTTTTTCTTTTTTACCCTTGTTCATTTTATGACATAAAAAGGAACTATGCATTGTTTGCTGAAAATGTTTTTTTTCCTTATCCTAGAGAGACTGCGTTTACATCTTTTCAATTAAAAAAATCACTAATAATTTTTCAAGGGTTGCCCAAACTTTCGCATGCAATTGTGTCACATTCCACATAAGCCACTGACGACATAGCCAGATGATTCACAATACCATACATTCAGTGAAGATACTAGTCATTCAAACAATGCAAAATGGTTTCATTTTGTCACAGAAGTGATTTATTAAATGTTGAGTATCTGCTTATACTGAGTACCAATCCAATGTTGTTTAGTTGACTGCATTGTTTTAACTATTGTATTATATTTAGGGCCTGAGCACGAAGTGTGAGGAACCTTTTGTTTTTTGGATATTATTATTATTATTATTATTATTCCCCTTCGCCATTGCATTTTTGAGGGGCTTAGGATGCTCGAAAACTCAAGAAAATTGACTTCAGACATCAGAACAGGCGAAAATTGCAAAGTTCTGTAGTGACTGGCCTCGGGTGTGGCCATAGGGCTCCATAGTGCCCCCAAATGCAGGGCCATGTTGGGATAAAGTTGCTTGGATGTTTCATGAAATTCGGTGGCATTATTGCTCTCATCATTCTGGACCATAGACTGTAAAAAAAAAAAAATGGACGTAGCCACGTCAGGCATTGTTCTGTGGACTCTCATTTTGAAGCCTTGAGTTCGGCATTTTGACTGTCACCATCTTGGATTTTTGGAGCCAGATGTGACCATGTTTGGATGAGAGGGTGGAGCTGACCCTAATGCTAGCTGCTGGCTTGGTTAGCACAGTGCATTTACAGTCTTAATGTTAACTGTGATATGGCTAATGCTAATTTTGGCTAACGAAAAACAGGCTTAAAACAAAATGTACTTACTGGAAAAACGAAACAGCTGACTCCTTAGATGGTCTTTTAGTAGCAAGTAGCCACGCCCTAAAGTATACACTGCTCTATTGTCTATTTTAGTCTAAATGCTCTATTGAAGAAGACTTGAAACTAGATTGAAACTCATTAGGAAAGTGTTTACTGAGGTAATGAATCAAATAAGAAGTAGTCATTTTTTTCTCACAGACTTCCATACAATCGAACTTCTTTTTGCAACCAGTGGAGTTGCTCCCTGCTGGCCATTAGAGGGAAGGCAAGTGTTAAGTCACTTCTGCAATTGCCTAATTTTTCAGACCTGGGGCTTTCTGCTTGTTCTGTCATAATACATATTTTTTAAAAACTTGTTCGCCGGTCATGAAGTCAATTTTTATTTTATGTGAACTTTAGGATACGGAAAAACTCACAGAACTTTGCACCCATGTTCAAACTAGTAAGTATTTCAATTTGATATCACAATTTGACTTGGGCGTGGCACGTTGGCTCTGTAGCGCTACCCTAATTACATTTAGCATTTTTGAGCTACTAGATTTTGCACATGCTTAGGTGTGGCTAAATGGCTCAAGGGCGCCCCCTAGAAAATTTCAAAGTCAGGAAATTGTTGTAATATGACTTTACATTGTCCAATCTGCCCCAAATTTCTCAGAGTCCAGAGTCCAGGCCTGAAGATATCTACATGTCAATATTGAGTCATAGTCATAGCGCCACCTACTGACAACAGGAAGTCAGCTTTAAGTGACAAACATCATCTGATTTTACATGAAATTTACGTGGTGTGGTCTACACATGATATACAGCAACATGACGTATAATTAGTGGGTGTTGTCTAATGCCACATAGTGGGCACAGGAAGTGACATTTAACTGCATGCAGCATCCGATATTCATGAAAATGCATATGAATGTCAGGCGACCTCCACTAAATGTATTGCTGCATTAATGACCCACTTGTGTAGCACTGCCTACTGGCAACAGGAAGTCAGCCTTATGTGACAAGCATCATCTGATTTACATGAAATTTACATGGTGTGGTCTACACATAATATACAGCAACATGACGTGTAATAAGTGGGTGTTCTGTAGCGCCACATAGTAGACACAGGAAGTGATAGTTATCTCCTACATGCAATGTCCAATATTCATGAAAATGGATATCCATGTCAGTTGCCCTCTGGTAAATGTATTGCTGGATCAATATTAAACTTATGTAGTATTGCCTACGGACAGCAGGAAGTGAAGCCTAAATGACACATAGTTTATCAAATGTTTACACAATTTCCAGTATGTCATCTCCAGTGCCACATACTGCACACAGGAAATAATATTTTACCCATTCACACGGTGTCTGATAATCCTGAAAGTTCAGAGCCGTGTCAACTGACCTCCAGTGGCTGCCGCTCCATCCGAAGCGTGTGAGGGCCCGTTCATTGCTGCTTGCAGCTTTAATATATTTTATATTTGAACTATTGCAATCATTAGCCAATTAATTGATTAGTTGAATTGATTATTAAATGATTAATTAATCATTTAATCAAAAAATGCCAAACGTTTGATGTTTTCGTGCTCTCAGATGTGAGAGTTTGATGCTTGTCCTTGTCTTACATTATAGTAAATTGAATATTTTTGGGTTTTGGACTGGTGGTTGGAAAAACATAACATCCCCTTGTGCATCACAATTTCCTACAGCCCTTTTTTAAAAATTAAATTTTTTTTTTACCATTTTCAGAAACAATCAATTAATTGATTGAAAAAAAATTCGGAAGATTAATTGATAATGAAAATAATCATTATTTGGAGCCCTAGTTTTAAAACTTTGAAGTGAAGCTCAAATCAGCCCAACTCTAAATACCTGGAGTGAAACAGGTGCATCTTTCATTCAATCCATAGTTGTTATGTAACAGCTGTAATACATAGATTGCACAAACTAAATATGGCATGGTATCTGTGGTAACTATCTTCACCACATGCCACTTTGTGGAATTTATTTGTGTATCCAACATTTCTTACACGGAGGCAAAGACTTATTTTTTCCTCACAAATCATGTTTATAATTCTTCAGGTGATATTTTTTTCAATAGCTTGCTTAAATTTGTTGTATTATAGATTAGAGAGATTGAAGTTGCGCCATAATAATGGATCTCACATTGAATACAACACATCACGATAGGTTAGGGGTGTGTGATATATTAGATCGTGAACGATTAAAACGTCTCCATGATCTGCCTTTACAGAGAGATTGTTAGTACCGTGCTACAGTGCACATTGTATTAGTTCAGCTCCGTGATGGAGTGCAGTCTGATAACAGGAGGCTAACAGGTAACAGCACTAACATGGCGAACGCCTCGTACCACATCTCCAATCTGCTGGTGAAATCTACAGCAGTTTTAATGTCCTGCTAGGAAGCTCACCTGCTGCACATGATGCGGTGTGATGTGAGTTGTCTGTTGTCATACTGGATATGACAGAAAGGAAGTGTGTAGACTATGTTACTTCTTTCTCAGGCAGTGAACACAAATACAAGAGAAGACTAGGCTGTGTTTTGATTTGTCAGTGCTATAACTGGATACCCTTTAGTTTGTTTGGGTGCATCTATGCTTTATCATGCCGTCTCTGTTTTGATGCTGGTATAGTTTCTCAGTAGATGGCTGCGTGTGTTAGTGTTTGTGTTGTTGGTTGTCTGCGTAATGCTGAAGTGCTGTAACTCTAGCTGAGAGTGTCAGGCCCTAATCTGGGAAACTTGGCTTTGTCAAGGTCATGAGAATGCCCCGACCCTCTCTTTCTCTGCCTCTGCACCATACTTTTCTATACCTGCCAGCATAAACTCTGTACATGCACATCAGTCATTTTTTAAACCGTGTCTCACTTTGCTTTTAGCTGCGTTCTTGTCCGTGTGTAGTAATTATCAGACTGAGTATAAAACAGTTTACATTGGTAGGAATATTATTAGAGGTATTAGAAATGGTTAGGGTTGACAGGCAAATTGTTATCATTGCCAGTACTGTATACATTGTTTATACTGATTGAGATTTGATACTCATATTCTGTTATCAACCATGTGGTGTAATGCATCCAATAGGTTTTCGCTACTACGATTGCTTTCAGGGCCACTGATAACGTTAAAATGCAGTTATGTAATTATTGCTCTTACTCTAATGAGTAAATACTTTTATTTGGCTGTTACCTAGGCTTTGGCCCATCCAAATTTTCCTCCCACATCAGCCCCAGTCTGACACAGATATTATACAAAACACTATAGGACACTGTACAAAACAGTGAAGAAAACAATTAAAATAAATGTCTTACATAGCAGGATATACTTTCTTAATGCAGAGATAAATAAAAATTGGATTGGTTCACTAATTTTAATGTAAACATACCTGGGTGGGTGTCCATTGTTTGTCATTGCAATAATAATTATTATAATAACTTTTTATTAAAATATAGTTTTACTGATGATTCGTTTTTACCTTAACACACAGATAGAAATGGAAAGTCCACTGTATTAGTATTGCATGTTAGAGGACTGAATTGACTTCCTAAAACAAATTTATGTGAGTCTGCATAAGTAGCCATGAAGATTTGCAGTTATGTTAATATCATGAATGTCTACATGTTTTCTCGGTCACGAGAGTACACTGCTGCGTGTCTTTACTGGAAATACAACTGTCACCAGCTGAAAGGGATTGGGTGTTGCTTGTGACCTTTCTAGAATGAGTAAGTGAGAGAGCGAGACTGGGGGAGAGGGAGATTGAGTGAAGAAGGGAGGGTGGGAAAGTTGAGGCTCTCTAGTTGTTGTAGACAAAATCGGAATACGAGTGTGCACACGATCCATACGTGACTTCTTTGCTAGCTGGGAATCTGGAGCTCTCTGTACTTCAGGGATGATGTTTTATTTTCAAACGCAGCAACAACTTTGAGGCCACTATGAAAAATGGTATTACAGCGGATTACTTTGGTTTTCATGTTTGGGATATTTTTCTGCATTTGAAGCTGCCTTTTTAAAGTGTGTGTGTGGCTTGATAGTATGTTTTGTTACCCTGATCATGGTGGATCATTTGCTTTTATGAAATAGTTTACTGGGCATACAGTTTGTGTGGCGCAGATAATTTTAGATGTCCCCCCTGTGATTGCTGAAGTCACTGTACTCTGCCTGTCTGTGCATGAGTGCTCTGGACTGACCCACTTGAGCACATGAGTATGATATGATCTGTGTGAATTTGTGAGCAGGTGTTTTTCAGAGACTGTGTCTATATTCTCTCAGGATAGCACATATACATGTGTTCATATGTTCATCACTGGTCTTACTTATCTCCTGTTGTGCACTGTGGATTTCTTCATTCTCTGTGTCCATATTTGCCAGATGGGATTGACTACTTTCTGTTTAAACTGATATTTTTAGGATTTGCATTGTCAATTTTGCATAGGCAGTAACCTGTGTAATATTTTTGAATGTATTCTAATGATTATAGTGGAAAGGGGAAGTGGATATTTAAATTTCCTTCTTTGGTTTTTCATGTGTGACTTTTTGTTCTGTTTGTTTTTTTTTTTTTCCAGATGTGTTTGTGGACTGGAAGCAGAATGCCAATGAAGTGATTGTCAGACTGCGCTGTGGGGAGGGGGTGCAGAGGATAGAGGATATCAACACAACCTTCACCGATACACACTGCCATGTGTGCTTCCCAGGTAAGTCATAGTAATGCATGCAACATAAACTCAAATATGTGTTAAGATCCTGGTCTGACTGGTATATTTTATCTTTGCAGTATATTTATTTATGGCTTACGTTGAGTGTATCAGTCCAATTCTGCCCTAATAATGTGTGTATGCATGTTTTCACTTTTCAGATGGACGGCAGTGGAGCTGCCTGTTGCAAGAGGAAATCGAGGCCTCGTGTAGCAGAATCCAATACAAGGAGAAGGGAGGTTTCCTGCTGCTCATAATGCACAAGAAGATTCCCTTTCACATCTGGCCTTCACTTAAGGTTAGTCATCTACTACTGACCAACTAAATCATTGCCAAAGGAATACAGTATGTCTTTAGGTACAATCTGTCAAAGCTTGAAGGAAGTTCATAGAAGTAGTTAGGGCTGGGCAGTTAATCAAATTTCATTTTCAATTACGATATTGGTTTCCAATGATTATGAAAACAAGATAATCGAGATAAAACGATTATTGTGCCGCATTCCGTTTCACAATGATACTCTCGTTTTGTCATTATAAATCCAGCGCACCACTTTCCTTTACAGTAGTGCACTTTGATCCCTCCCTAAAAGCCTAAACTCACTCTCATTGGGAATCCACATAGTAAGTGAGACGTGAGTGGCACGTAAGCGCGCTCTATCCGTTCAATCTACACCAACTCTGACGCAGAAGCAGCCGTCTGTCAGCAGCAGCTCCTGGGGAGCTGAGAGGACAGCAGCCGGACAAACTGCCTTCTCCAGGCTGACTGACAGCAGAAATTTACTGAACCAAAATAGTTTTCATGTCGATTCCACGGGTTAGAAATCCAGTGTTTATATTTATTGATTCGTTGATATTATTTCCCTGCCCACTGTAGCGAGTGAGGGGAATCTACCTGTAGTGAAACAGGCAGCTCACAGACAGACTGGGAGCCTTGATCATTCAATGTAGATACCGTTAAGTTCAAAACACATATACAGCGGGATATTTGTGTGATTTAAACAGGTGTTTGTGCAGATTACATTTCACAAAATGCAACAGAAATAGACTGGGAGGGGGGGGTTTCTGTGAGATGCACGTCACTGGTGTGTGTCGGAGTCAGTGTGGATTGATACATTTAATAAAATGGAAGCATTCTGTTCCGTGAGTAATTGTGTTAAATAATTGTGATCTCAATATTGACCAAAATAATTGTGATTATGATTTTTGCCATAATTGTGCAGCCCTAGAACCAGTTGATCCTGTTTGTTCTGATATGAGTACATCTGTGTATTGTTTTAATCTACACTATTAATGTAGTATTTCGGCATAACATTGTATTATTTCATGAAAATGTGTCATTTGTTAGTTATCAGAAGGGGTCATTTCTGGTCGCCCTGCAACCTCTCCTCTGTCTTTGTCTGTGTTTGTTGTGGGGTTTGACCGAGGACGAGGCTGAGCTCCTCCAACACGCACACACACACACAAGCTCGTCAGCGTTTTGATGTTTGGAATATAATTTCTTTTCTTGAGATTTTAGATGTGTTCCTTTGGGAGATATTGAGTTTAAATAGTGACTTTGTGGTTGTTCTCGAAGCAATACTTTATGTTAAAAATATTAGTAAGACATTATTTTTCTAAATTTATAGGTTTTTTTTTGTTTTTATGAGGTCGGAGTATCGATAAGAGTAGTAAATTAAAAATATCATTAAATTCCTAACGATGTCCATTAAATGGTTTTATTTCGCTCTGCTCTGCTTCAGTCAAACAAGAAGGAGAAGGAGGCAGTACCCGCAGAGACCAAAAACGTAAAGGAACAGGAGACGAGGCCCGTTGCCTCACAGTCATCAGAGAAACCCAAGCTGACCCCCTCACAGCCACAACTCCAGCCTCAGCCTCCCTCCTCACCTGCACACAGCGAGTCAAGGCGCAGCGGCGGCAAAGCTGAGCGCGGTGTCAAGCGTTGCCTCAAAAACAAACAACCATGTGACAAGGCCTCTGTAGGGTTGAAAAGTGGAGGTGCAGATGACTCAGCCACCACCAGCAAGCCTGTCACAGTCACGAAAGGCGACCAGCAGCCTCAGGAACCCAGTGCCAAGCGCACCATTTCACAGCTGCCCAAGACCTCCATGGAGGCTTTGTCACCAACCCCTGACAGGGACACACACGCTGTCAAGTCTACAGCAGCCAATGGTAAAGATTCACACACCCACCCGCCCGCTGGTCGGAGCCCACAGACACAACGCAGAGATGGAGACAACAGAGCAGAGAGATTAGGCAGTGACCAGGAACATAAACCTGGAGTTGCTGTCGCTGCTGCCAGCCATACCAACAAAACTCAGGTGAGAAAAGTCGTTACGTATCCGTCGCACATCTGAACACTTCAACTGGGTCACTTTCATCGATTGTTTTCACACTGAATATTAGTCCCTGGATATAAGATGTTATATTTTGCCATGACAGAGTACAGTATAGAGTACAGAGTACAGAAAATAACATTTTTTTTATCATATAAAAAATTATACCAGTATTATCGTGAAGGATAGGATATTGCACACCCCTACAGCCAATAACACCATCTGTCCTGTGTGGGCTCTGCCTTTTCAAGTTTCCCTAGAGCTTGCAAGAAACAGCAGACACCCTACCTTACTGTCTCTGCAAATGAACTCTGTGTTGGTTGTAAACCTCTGTCGCTTTTCTCGAAGTGCGTTCACACAACAGTTTGGCTGATTAAGAGGAGTAAATCAGACAGAGATAACTGGACTTTGTCTTGGTGTGTGTAGTGAGGTGTCTTCACAGCATCTGCTGTGGTCCTGCCTCTCTGACGACCCCCCCCTCTCAAACAGGCTGCGTCTTACGAGACTCATGAAAAAAAAATGTTTCTGTAGCTTCTAATTGAATCTCTGTTATTTGTAGTTTAGTTTCTCTTGTATGTTCCTGTTTGTACTGGTTTATGTTACTGTTTCTTGATCAGTTTCAGCCACATCAGAGCCGTGTTAAGTTACTGCTTCACATTAAAAGCTTTCCACTGATGAACCAGTGGGCTTTTATTGTGAAGAAGTTATAGGAAAGGAAGTGTGTAGCGTAGCGGAGACTTGCATAGCATGGTGCTATTCATTCATTGAGTGTTTGTGAAAGACCATATATAAATACAGTATATTACACAGAAGAATATGTAGTAAATCAAAATTTTGCTAAATACCAGTCACTCACTAATCCAACCAGAAGCCTCAAACTACAAATCAGCAGCTGGTTCCTTCAGATAAAGCACAGTCTGTGTCTTTATCAATGCCCAGCACTTGAATTATGTCTTTGAATTACATGAATGGTGACTATCTTAAATTCTGCACTTGAACACACTAGAACTTTCTCCTCAGGAGATTATCTTGTAAAATTTCTTGTCTTTTCCGATTCAGGAGGCAGAGAAGCAAAAGCAGTCTCCAGACACTGAGCACAGGTCTGAAACAACCGCACATGGCATTGAAAGCCAACCAGCAGCTCCTGTTAGCACCAGTGACTGCCTCAAACCTGTCGGCTTCAACAACCAAGTGGACTCAGCTTCTCCAGAAAGGCAGGGAGATAGAACTGACTCTGAGACAGAGAAAAAGCCTGTTGAGCAGGAATCGGAGCAGGATACTCTCATCTGCCAGCAGCTGGGATCAAGAGAGGCAAGTTCAGCACCAGCTGTTGCTGTGGAACCTGGTCTAACCCAGAGGCAGGGCAGCTGTAACGGAGAAGAGAAGCGGGACCAGTCGAAAGAGGAGCCACCTCTGGAAATGAAGCAACAGGAAGGTTAGTAGAGAAGGTTTTTGGAATGCAGAGGGCCTCCAGGTTGGATTATTTTATACTTATTTGTTATCTATTATTGTTTGACTGTAAGACTATAAGAGATCAAGAGTTCGATTGAAAAACAATGGGTACATCCCAAAATTCAGCACCTCTGAACATTTTATTTTCACCCTGGTTTTAAATCCCAGATGGGTCATCTTTAATCCAAACACTAAACTATGGGAGCATAAAGCATTCTTTCACCGCCAGATTGATACGCAATCTATGAACAGACAATATATGTAGATAAAATTAACAATTAACAAAGTGCTGTGTTTGACACCTGTAATAACTCCCCACAGCCCCGGAGCCGATGGTCAACTTGCAGTTTGTGAAGAATGATTCGTACGAGAAGGGCACGGACCTGATGGTGGTCAATGTTTACATGAAGGGGATCTGCAGGGACACAGCCAGGGTCATCTTCAGGGAACAGGACTTCACCCTCATCTTCCAGACAAGGTACTGCACATGAATATACTACAATTAAAGGATGGTAATGCTACTTTGGCACTCAACATACAAGTGGATAATAGAGATCTTTCTGTATCTTCCTTTATCCTCATACAGTGATACTAACTTTCTGCGGCTTCATTCAGACTGTGGACCAAACACAGTCTTCAAGTGGCAAGTCAAACTCAGGTAACTGTTGCCAGTCATCACCAGTAGTATCATTTGAAAATGTTTAAACGGGCAGTTGGAGAGAGCAAAATTTCCGTGTCTAGTTATTGTCTTTAATACTTGGCCTAAATGTGAATTGATAAAATAATAAGACTCAAACCTTAAACTTTAGTGGGGAAATAGTCACACTGACCACAGTCTCATCGACTCTGTCTTTTAATCTGACCTGTCCACATTTCTCTGTCCTGGCTTCAGGAACCTGATCCAGCCTGAACAGTGCAGCTACTCCTTCACCCCGTCCCGACTGGACATCACCTTAAAGAAGAGACGCAGCCAGCGCTGGGGGGGGCTGGAGGCCCCTGCAACACAAGGTCTGCTGCCAGGCTTCTACTTGTTAACATTATGTACTGTAGATGTATTTTTTTATCACGAGGTGAAACAACATCCTCAGTCTCAATCACAAATGTCAGGAGATACACATGGATATGAAAACACATGATCTTAAAATCAACATACATTACATACACCTGTAGGAAAATTAAAACAATATTTTTAAACTTCAATAATATATTTAAAGCTACAGTAAATGTATTCAAAAAGCAGGTTTGATGTCCGTGTGGAGCTTGTGAGTTTGCATGAGAAGTCATACTCTTGTTACAGTTTACGTTATTTATTTGTGTGTTTTACTGTGTGTGTCTGAGGCAAACATATGTGTGCATTTAGATAAGTTCTCGATGGCAGGAATTTGAACTCTGTAACTTAACAAGTAAGTGGATATGGGTGCCAGTCAGCCCTGCCCTGTGGCCTGCAGATTGTGTGACCATGTGCTTGATGCCAATGAGAGCAAATAAGGAGAGGTTCAAAATGGGAATAGAGAAGGTTTTAGTTTTGGTTTATTTTACAGGTCCTTCATTTGATTAACTAAACAGTAATGAGTTTAAATCTTTGATTTAATTATTCCAAATTATGGGAATTTAATAATATTTTTCAAAAGTCATTTGTCTTCATGAAAAGGTGTTAAATTGCTGTATGTGACACACCACAGGTAATTGCTATTCACATCCAGTGCTGTCCAGTCTCTCCTATTTGACCTTCATTTTCTAACCACAAGCTGCATTCTCCTCTGTTTAAGGTGCAGTGGGTGGCGCCAAAGTTGCTGTGCCCTCCAGCCCTGCCTGCATGGAGAAAAGCCAGCCAGGCAGCAGCCAGCACAGCCTCCCAGCCAAGGATGAGCCTCCAAGGGTTGGAGAGGAGAAACCAAAGGCTCCCAAGGCCTCGTCCAGAGTGGAGGATGGCGGCCTGGATACCGTGGCTCCTCGCTCTGTCTCTGAGCATGTTGCCATCACCAAGCCAGAACCCACTGTTACCGCGGTGAGTTGAAAAACAGATGTTTTGTTGTTTGATCATGGATCATGTTTAGTTGTGGGAAGTGCTGGATAGGGTGAGACACATGGTCTAATAGCTGGTAGACAGAAGCGAAGGTGAAAATGTTGTTGGTCTAATTTGTAGAATGGTTGTGTGTATGTCTCCTGTCTCAGCCTAAGCCTACCTGCATGGTGCAGCCCATGACCCATGCACCCCCTGCCAGCAATGAGCGCCATGAAGAAGAGGAGGAGAAGAAGGTGTGCCTGCCTGGTTTTACAGGATTGGTCAACCTTGGCAACACCTGCTTCATGAACAGTGTCATCCAGTCCCTGTCCAACACCAGAGAACTCAGGGATTACTTCCATGGTAAATGGTGTATTTGAACAGTGTGTCTGCGCCTGATCCTTAATAAAATAAATTCAGATTAGTGCGGGATATTGTAATTCCATTTTGATCAAATTAGTTAGGCTCTTAATGTTGACTGGATGCATAATTTATTTTACTGTTATGGTGTCATGCTGCTACCAGACAGTCCCCTGTTCAGCTGATAGGAAATATAGCAGGGTGTGTTTTTATTAGAGCTTGGATCCACAGATAATGCTGCCGTATTAATTGTGGTTATATTGGCTGCCTCTGCTTGTAGATAGTCCTAGAGACTGCTAACATGGACACAAAAGTGGTGCCAAGTGGCCCACAGGGGCAAGTTTAATGAGGACTTCGACTAGTTTTATCATCATAAGCCAGTTTCAGTTTCTGCAATTCAAGCAGTTCAAACTGGAATAATTACTGCAAATTCTAGGTCACCTACATGAAACCTGATATATTTAGGCTGTTTGATAGAAAATAAATATTGTAAGGATGAGATAATAGATGTAACTAAACATCACACATAAAAAATACAAAGAGTTGTAATATATATTTCTTACATCCATTATACTGTACTGTATTATACCAATACTGTTTGAATGCTTTTGTCTTGTTTCCATAATCATCCCCATGACGTCATTCAAAGATAATTTTGGTTAAGTTCTACTGGGATGTTTTTCCATTTCCTGTTTATCCACCTTGACTTCTGGTTCCATTAGTCTCACGCCTGTATGTTCTGTGTCCCTACAGATCGAGCATTTGAGGCAGAAATCAACTGCAATAATCCGCTGGGAACAGGAGGCAGGCTCGCTATTGGTTTTGCTGTGCTGCTCAGGGCCCTTTGGAAAGGAACACATCATGCCTTCCAACCCTCAAAACTCAAGGTACACAAGCAGCACCCTGAGATGTTCTGTTTGTGGAATAAGTGTTTTACTGTCAGTGACTCCATGGATCAAATATTTAATATTTGCTCTTTGTTGAGGTCAAACTTGTTGATGCCAAATGTAGCCAGGACTACATGATCAGTATTTTTCCCTTTTTCCTCCTTTTTCTTTATTAAATTCACAGGCAATTGTGGCCAGTAAAGCCAGTCAGTTTACAGGTTATGCCCAGCACGATGCCCAGGAGTTCATGGCTTTCTTGCTGGATGGGCTCCACGAGGACTTGAACCGCATCCAGAATAAACCTTACACAGAGACGGTGGACTCCGATGGTCGGCTGGATGAGGTAGGTGTTCTGCTTAACTATGAGCCTGAGACTATCTTAAAGTGGGATGTGAAAGTTTGACTAGTGAAAAATAACAAAAACAAAAAACTTTTTTGGATATTTATTACTGAAATAATAATTATGTAACTACCTCTCACAACTTCGTTTCAACTACAGTGTATTTCATGCATGGCCTGATGGTGTCTTTTGTCTGTTGGTGCAGGTGGTGGCGGAGGAGGCGTGGCAGAGACACAAGATGAGAAACGACTCCTTTATAGTGGACCTCTTCCAAGGCCAGTTCAAATCCAAGCTTGTCTGCCCCACATGCTCCAAGGTAACACTCTGACATTCCACAAAATATTTTGCTTAAAAGTACGGCTGAATAAGTGCTTTTTATTTTTTGCCTTGCTTCGGTGATGACTAACTGACTTCATTTCACTTTCTCTTTACTTCTCTGTCTTCTTCAGGTGTCTATCACATTTGACCCCTTCCTCTACCTGCCTGTCCCCTTGCCCCAGAAACAAAAGGTGCTGTCAGTTTTCTACTTTGCTAAGGAACCTCATAAAAAACCCATCAAGGTAAGATGTTAAAAAATGGTTTTGTTGTCATTTAACAATGTAACGATATAAGGAAATGTAAAGATATCTTCCATGTTTTGTGTATGTGTGTGTGTCAGTTTTTGGTGAGTGTGAGCAAGGAGAACTCCAGCACTGCTGAAGTCCTCGAATCCATCTCCAGGAGTGTGAGGGTCAAACCAGAGAACCTCAGACTGGCAGAGGTTAGATATTTTGCATATTAAGGGTTTCATACAGTGACAGAAATTTCTAATACGATTGGACTGAATATTGGACTTATTTTTTCCCCTCTCAGGTGGGGAAGAACCGCTTCCAGCGCATGTTCCTGCCGTCCCATTCCCTGGACACAGTGTCCTCCTCTGACATGCTGTTCTGCTTTGAGGTGCTTTCCAAAGACTTGGCTAAGGAGCGAGTGGTACTGCTCCGAGTGCAGCAGGTAATAAAAACCATGTTCTGATTATACATTTCTGGAACATGTATTTTACTCCAGTGTTTACAGATATTAAAATTGTCTTCTTTATCTCTGTTTGCCCTAAAGAGACTCCAGGTCCCCAACATCCCCATTTCAAAGTGTGCTGCCTGCCTGAAGCCTCCAGTGTCTGAGGAAGACAAGCTGAAGCGGTGCACTCGCTGCTATCGTGTCGGCTACTGTAATCAGTAAGTTGTGCTAGAAAATGCTGTCTAAGCCTTGCACACATCAAGATTGTTGGAAAGGATTTGGGGAAAATGATTTTTGTTGTCAAATTAAATGCTTTTTTATGAACATGTGTTCTCCCCTTCCCAGAGTGTGTCAGAGGACCCACTGGCCCAATCACAAGGGTCTATGTCGACCTAACACAGAGAATGTGGGTCTGCCCTTCCTGGTCAGCGTGCCAGAGTCCCGACTGTCCTACGCCCGCCTCACCCAGCTACTAGAGGGTTTCTCCAGGTACACAGAAAGCTCAACTCACAGTCCCTGCTGTTCATCACTATGTAGAAATATTACATTGCCCACACATTTCATTGTTAGGACAGCTAAGTAAGATATTTGCTTTGACTCATCTTCATATAGACACCTTGTTACAAAAATCTGATGGCAATTTAAAGTGTCGGACTCGTCTCTCATTAAGTGCTTGACACAATGTCATTTAATGTAAAAGTCACAGCAACAATCTGACTAGGTTGAAACCAGTAACATTTCTGTAAAACTTTCACTGTGACACAAATGTGAATTGAATGCCGCCAGATTAATGTAAAGGCTGCAGCAGCACAAAGTTAAGTACACATGGAGAGATTAAACACATGCATAAAAGTTATGTTTACATTGAGTGAAATGTAAAACACATTGTGTGTATCCTTGAGTGCATTTCCTTCCTCATAAAACATTTGCAAAGGTGATTTTTTTTTTTTTTTTTTTAAACATTTTGAAACCTGCATATAGTTAACTTGCTAACAGTCTTCTTCCCTGTATTTGTTGGCACATTGCTATATTTGTTAGCAGGTTACAGCCACTTGTAGATCAGTGGAGTAGTATCACATGGTGTGCATGCACGTACGATAAACAAGACAGGGCCCACTTATAATTAATATGCATTAGTTCATGTTTCAGATCAATGACTTGGTTATAACTTGAGCCGTTAATGTAATCTCCCCAATGTCTTTCTCTGTGCAGGTTTTCTGTCAACGTTTTCCAGCCTCCTTTCCAGTCAGGCAGGACATCCCCTGAAACATCCCAGAGCCGGGGTGACCTGCCCCCAATGGCAGCAGGCTCTCCTGAGGGTCCTGGCTCAGGGGATGAGGCCATGGGTGGAAGCAGTACTGTGGCAGCAGGTGACTTGGAGCTGGAAAGTCACTCAGCGCTGCCTGAATCCCAAGCAGAGTGTGCTCAGGCCTCAGCGCTCCACTCTGGGGAGTCAGAATCCCTCTCCTCCTCCCAGACCTCACTCTCCACCACGCGGACTACAGACTCAGGATTCTCTGAGCCAATCTCCTCCACTTCCTGCTTCTCTCTGGACCCCCATGCTGAAAAAGAGACGTCCTGTGAGAAGGCAGTGCGGCCAGAAGGTGATAAGAACGCTCCAGTGTTTCTCTTAGTTACTTTTTGCCTCTACATCTTCTTATTTCTTCTTCTTGCTGCCTCTTTCCAGCTGCTGTAACTGGGTATCAGCATCCAAGTGAATCAGCATCAGGTCATGCCAGTCAGTTCTATGTAGCTCTGCTGGACACTAACAACAAGGAACAGAGGCTGGATGAGAAAGGTACAATTAGCATTCTGTTAGCTGGATTTCTAGTCATTCGATTTTCATATTTGGTGGATTTTGTAAAATTGCATGTCCATTTTTAATGTTCACTTTTTGTTGAAACTGTCAGAGGTGTTGATTTACTGTAACTATAGAGCAACATTAAAGAATATAGGTTGCTTTTTTGCATTATATTGCAAGGTGTAGTGAGTTTTTCAATTTTTTATATCTTGATAGTCTATTAGCTGTTTTGCTGTGTATACTTAGTAAATAAATGCTTACTAAGAAAGAAAGTCCAACACACCAGCATTGTTTTTTGTCCTCTGCAGAGGATCCGCTGTTGGACCTTCCTGAAGATGCGATCCTTGAGCTGGTCTGGAAAAACAACGAGCGTCTGAAGGAGTACGTCCTGGTGAGCTCCAAGGAGCTGGAGTATGAGGAAGACCCCGGCTCTCTGAGTGAGACAGCCAGAGCAGGACACTTCACCCTGGAGCAGTGCCTCAACCTCTTCACAAAGCCAGAGGTGCTGGCTCCAGAGGAGGCATGGTAGGGATCCTTATTTTGTGATTGGATAATGGAGGTGCATTCAAGAACTGGCTCCGTCACAAATTATGCAACATTGTCTTTATATTTCTGTCTACTTGGCACTTGGTTTCTAACTGTCTTTTGTCCAGTTTGCACGGCCACATGAACTTGGTCCCTGAATAATAATACAGAAACTCCTAACAGTTGTCCTAGAAAATGAGTCCAGTCCTTCCCTATGTGAGTCATATGAACAAACAATAAGAAAAGAGCTCAAAACAAAGACTGTTTGAGACTGTTGCAGTTGCTCATGATGGAAAGGTGAGAATAACTGAATGAGGGCAAACTGCAGTCTGGACTAATGTTCATAGTAAGGCTGAAACTATTGAATATTTTATCAATGAATCTGCCAATTAATGTCTTGATTAATCGTTAAGTCTATAAAATGTTATTCATTAGAGAAAAATAGCCATTATAGTTTCCCAAAGCATGAGGTGATGAATGTCAAATGTTGTTTTGTCCAAGCTGCAGTCCAAAACCTAAAGATGTTATATTTTCAGTGATATAAGACAGGAAAAAGCAGCTAATTCTCACATTGGAAAAGCTATAAGCAAAGGATTTTTGATTTTTGTTTTGCTAAAAAAAAATCATAGATTATCAAAATATTTGCATTTTTATTTTTCTGTCCATCGAGCACACGTTTCAGCTGTAGTTCATATTCAGTTGTATAGTTTATACATATTCAGCTCTATACATGTTTGTTTAACTGGTATAATGATGCTTGCTTAAGATATCATGTGCTTCAATGAGATTATGTTTTAGTTGTTTCTGACTTCACGGTATGACAAATTAAATTTAGTCCCGGGTCACTTGGAGTTGGGTAGTGTGAAACTCACTCAACAAAGAAAAAACTAAATGGCTTTAAGTAATAATTTGTGTCTGATACTGTTGTTTTCAAAAGTTTAACTGTTCAACACAAGATGTCTCCTACTTCACTGAAAAGTCAGTTCTCAGTGTGTGTTTACCAGAAATTTCAGGTTTCCACATCACACACCAACCAAAGTGAAGTTGTCAACAGTAATTGAGATCATTTTCAACCTGAACCAGCTGGTTTAAGTTAAGATTTTATTACTTGAGTGTTTGCGTCTTCATTGTTGACCAATGGTCTATATCTGCACTCTGTTTTTAAAGGTACTGTCCAAAGTGCCAGCAACACCGCGAGGCCTCCAAGCAACTGCTGCTGTGGCGTCTGCCCAACGTTTTGATCATCCAGCTCAAACGCTTCTCCTTCAGGAGCTTCATCTGGAGGGACAAGATCAACGACATGGTTGACTTCCCCGTTAGGTAAATGCTCAAAAGTAACATATCCACCAAACATTCATTCACCTGTTTTCTACACTGTACTTCTTATTTTATATATTTTAGTGTAAAGCCTTATGTAGTACTTACAGCATAGCCTCTAATATTCTCTGTCTGTCCTCTAGGAATCTGGATCTGAGCAAGTTCTGTATTGGCCAGAAGGACGAGATGCAACATCCCCCTATCTACGACTTGTATGCAGTCATCAACCACTATGGGGGAATGATAGGAGGCCACTACACAGCTTATGCTCGCCTGCCAAGTGATAAGAACAGCCAGCGCAGTGATGTTGGTGAGTCTGCAGTCAATGAGGTTTATTCCCATCTTTATATAACTGTTAGTATTTCTGACAAGTGGTCCATCCTGCCTTTTTTCTGTTGCTCTGTTATACTCCCATTTCCAACCTCTCTTCGCTTCCTCCTCTATCCTTCCCCAAACAGGCTGGCGTTTGTTTGACGACAGCACCGTGACAATGGTGGAGGAGAGCCAGGTGGTGACGCGCTACGCCTATGTCCTGTTCTATCGACGGCGAAACTCCCCCGTGGAGAGGCCGCCACGCTTCCTCAGGCCTGTCGGAGCTGAGTCGCCTACTGCCGCAGGAGCCACTGCCAGCCAGGTGAGGGCACCACACCAATAAGAGACCAGAGGCCTGTGTCATTGGAACGTGTTAGCCAGGGTTTATCTTTTATTTTATCCTTTGGCTACCTCACATTTTACACAAGCTTTTTTTAACCTTTAGGTGAGAAGTTGACCCCTACCATAAACATTATTGTTCCAAACACAACCATTCTGGTGATCAGTACCCAGTTTTAACAGGTTAAAGGTGACATTAACAAAAAAAAAAAAAGCAAGTATAAAGTGTTGCAGTGTAGTCACAGGTTAAACATTTGGTGTATAAAGGGTGTACACTTAATGTGAAGTGTTCTGGGAACTACAGCATGTGATGCTCATCGGTGAAAATGGACAAAAAAACTGAGAAGTTCTTTGTAGATACATCCCATTACAATGAGAGTGTTACATGTGTTTATTCTACCTGACCTAGAATCAGTTTGTACTTGCTACATTGAGAAATGAATCCAAATACTTCACCAGACATTGAGAGTTGTAAGCATATGGAGTATACTTTATATTTGAATGCAACAAATACTTCAAAGTTTTTAATTTTACTGTTCCTGGGGCTGGGGAAAATTGACAAACGTATTGGATACTAATCAGGAATTAGTCCTGTGAGAGCAGCCTGTGTGTTAAGAGTCTCTGAGTGGAAGGGCTTCTTTTCAATTAGTCCTGACAAGAGCTCGTACTCTGAGATGCTTAATAACTACAGCCCAGTGGGTTCATAATTGATAGATCCGTCACTGAGATGTTCTGTTAATCTCAACCCAACAAAGTTCAGCTGTCAGGCAGCATTAACATCTTCAGTAGCTTCAGCAGAGTGCACTGCTTTTTCTTAATGGTATATAAGGATTTCTGTTTGGTGTTAAAACTGACTAATAATCGAACTGAAAACCACAGTGTTGGTATTTCGGAACTGGTGATTAACTTGAAAAGATTAGATACAAATTAGGCTTGGGCGGTGTCAAGGTATTACGGTATACCAGGGTATATCCCGAAGGTATGATTTTCAATATACAATATATGTCAAAAATACAGATGCTCCTCTTTTTATTAAACTGATACAGAGATGCTGTATTGAGGTGATGTATTGTAGTGCACAGCACAAGCCACCAGAGGTCAGTCTCTACTGGTGGAACAGGCAGCTGAAATGAGAAAGATGGTGACTGCGAGTGGTATGGAATCATGAAAATATTGCCAGAGAAGGTTATCTTGAGTTGACTTCATCCAAGTACAAAAGCAGTTTATTAGCCACATGATTTTATTCAACTGCCAGTTTCTTACGACCACCCGCACATCATCTCCGTTCAGCCCACTGATGTGTCGTATCTGCCATGTGTCATCGGGTCCACCGGCAAGAATCTATGGAAGAAAGGCACTTATTTCCTATCTATTCATTATTCTATGGGCCATAAGTATTTATACCCAGCAAGACTTGTCTAAGTAGGCTAATTGCATATTAGACACCGCATTGTAGCAAGACAGTGTCATACATGCTACATGCAGCTCAGCTCTTACATCTTTTTTTACACAAATACTGTCATATACTATATACCCTGGTGAAATGTAAGGATGGTATGAAAAAATAGATACTGCCCAAGCCTAATACAAATGACAGTTAACATGTGGACCCGGCTGATGAGACTGGCAGAGACCTGTGAATGCTAAGTCAAATAAAGTAGAGAGGTTCATTGGTCAGACAAATTGCAGAGCATGATTTATTTTACTCTTGATGTCTGTACTTTCTGATTCTTGCCTCTCTGAAGGTACAATTTAATTTCTGTATCCAGATGAGATCTTCCCCTGTCTACAGAAATGGAAAAAATGCTGTTGTGTTTATAAAGTGAACATTTTTCACATTGGTTACATTTAAATCAACATGAAACTATACACTTCAACTTTTCCCTCTATGTTTTAGACATTATGAGTAATGTCTAAAACATTCATTTTTTCTCTCATGGGATTTGACAGGACAGAGCTTGGTGAGCACAATGAAGATGTTCTTGTGCTTCTGTGTTTCCCTCACATGTGCCTCAACAAGCCCCTCAAACTGTCCCATTTTGTACTTAAACTATGAATTAAGAAGGCTTGTCTCTAGCTCTGTAATCATCACGGTTGATTTGAAACTGAGCTAGATCAGCTAAATATCTCTAATTGTAATCACAGTATTTGTTAGACCACGCCTTTTCCCCGAAGCTGACACCGGTTTCCGCCAATCGCAGGCCTCTCTAATATGGCGGGAACTGGAGGAAGAAGAAGACGACGAAGGCCCCCGCGGACCGTTCCGCTCTGGGCAGCGGAGGCGCCAAACGCTGAGGAACAGGGAGGAGGAAGATGAAGACAGAGCTGAAGGGCCGGTGCGATGTCACCGCTGGCGGAGGATGTCTGATTATCCCGACGACGACTGCGTGCGATATTTTGTTCTGGGCACCCTGGCAGCTGCATTTGCTCTGTTCATCAATTTGGTCTACCCTCTTCTTTACAAATCCAACTGGACATGAGCAGTGGCTGCTTGGCAACTTGTTGGGTGATAATCAAACAAGGATAGGTCAGATATGAAACTAGGGGAAAGGCAATTCCAGTTTTGATACGTAAGGTAACACACTCCACTTGAGTGAGTCATCCATCGATCCTCAGTTAGTAAAATGGTTCTTCATGCTACAACTCTACAACATTTAAAGTTTACACGACTTGACCCTTTAAAATACTTTTGACACTATTTCACAAGTTATAAACACTGAGGGCCCAGGGAGAATGAGTGATTGCATATGCAGTTATTAACTGACAACAAAAACATCCCTGTCATCACATCTCCTGAATCTTAACTCTTACCCTGAAACTTGTAGTAAAAGCTACGGCAGAGTGCTTGTGATCAGCACACAGTACTAGAAACTGAATGTGAACTATTCACTACATTGCCTCTATGCATTTTATTGACTACAGTGTGTGTGTGTGTGTGTGCTTTTCAACAAGTTTGCAGCTTTTAGTATCACATTTTTGAAAATGATTCTCAGATGATCAGCTGGGACAGCCTTAATCACCCACACTAATGCTTAATAGTTGCAAAATAGTTCATACTTGACCTTGAAACAGTAGTCTGACAAAAACAAACTTGACTCAAGAACCAGGAAAACCACCAGATGTGGTTAAAAGTTTCAGAAAAAAGCTAATAAGTGGACCTTAAGTTGAGATTTAAGTCAAATATGCTATATAGTTGTGTAGTAAGAATATCAAATGCTTATATGCTGATAATTAACATGACAAAATGAAGATTCCAGTTCAAACAGAAACTTAGAGCTACAGATGACGCTACTGTCGGACATGTTTTGTGTTTATTGCACTACACTCTTAAGAGTATATGTGAGAAGAAGAGTTGTTTCAGCAGTGATGCATTTTAAATGTTATATCATGGAAGAGAAAGAACCTTCTATGTTTTTGTGTTTTTTGTGTGACCAGTCGCTGTTGCCTTTTTCATGTCTTTAAATTGAACACACATTGATTTAAAATAGCTGTTTTCTTTCCAGCCAGCTATATGGCCTCTTTCAGCAATATGTACTGCAGTTCACTTTGGTGTTTTGCTCATGTAATTTTTTTTTTTCTCCAATATGTGTTTTTTTTATTTCATTTTATTGAAATGACTGTCAAAGTCTGTGTAATTTGCTTATTTAACATTTTAAGCCATAGCTAGGTGAGGATGTAAAATTCTCAGGATGAATTGTAGTAAACAGTGATGTGTTCCTGTCTTTTTAAAATCTGACAAAGCTTACTGATAATGCAGTCTTGTCACAGCCAAGTTAAACTAGGGGTTTGTGATAATAACTAAGGAATTACCGTCCACCTCTGAATGTAATGAAGTGTTTAAATATGTTGCATTGTTTAGAATGGAAAGCACCAGAGTTTTTGATTATGGACAGTTTTGAAGCTCTTAAACGTTCAATTTGAATTAATTAATTTAACTAATACAGTTACTATATTGGCTTTGTGAAATACTCAGTTACTTGGTTTATTTGTTTTAATATGAAAACCCCATAAGATATTCTTTATTTATTACATACAAAAACTTTAAAATTCTGTATGATTTTATTGTATAATGATGAGAAGTTAAATTATGAATGTTTTTTTAACTGTCTTTTTAAGGTCTTATACACTTTCTGCAACTCCAAACCGTCCATTGATCATGTTTTTCCTCTGCTGCTGCAGTGGTTGCGAGTGTGTGTAAATGTGGGTCTCAGGGAAATCGCAGTGCTCTTCTGGTGTCTAGGCAGTGCAGAGCGACCGGTTTGCCTTAAATGCTTGGCATAGCTGAGTGCATCGACAGACTGTGTACACTTGATTCAGATATATGCAATGCTGAAGTCAGTCTAGTTTTAAAAGTCTGTATCAAGTATAGCTTGTGTTCAACATGCACTACTTTGAAGAGTTTAACTTTGAAGAAAATATGAAATCTCCTGGTAGGCGATATAGAGAGCAGTGCAGTGTGATCAACAGAAAAACTCGTCTTGACAGTTGAAGTTCAACTTTAGAGAGTTTCAGCACAAACTGCACTTGTTTTTAATCATCAAAATGCTGTTGAGTTTTCCTTAAATTGACTTGATTGAAATGGACCTGACTGAAGATAAAACTGTGTAGTCAGCTATGAAATGTAAATTGGAAAGTATAATCATGAACTATATTTTGTGAGAAAATATTGAAGGTCTGTATCTGTTATATACTTGTTGCAAGTACTGTATTAAGAAGAAAATTATGAACCAATAATTTCCCTGCAATAATGTATCTAGATGCCTCCACAAAATGCTGCTTTCTAATATATAAAGCATTGTACTCCTTTTGGAAATAAAATGTCCATCTGTTTAGAGGCTTTATGTGCATTATTTCAGTCTTTTTACATCCTCACCATGAAATCTTCCTGATAACTAAACCAGCATGATTTATTGTCAACACTGGTTTATTTTACAGGCCTCTAGCCAGTCACTATTTGGGACCGACCTGGATCCTGAAGGGCCACCTACGTTGACCCCAGAGGTGCCCTCTGACCTCTTCGCCCACTCCGGAGATTGTGCAGCGCCATCCTACAGCAACATGGAGGAGGTGGACTAGTCACGACGAAGACTGAAGGGAATCCTGATCAGAGCTGGTGACGCAGGGAGGTCCCAGGCGGATGTGAACCGACCAACAACTCCACAAGGAAGATAATTTCAGTAGCTAGAAGCTGCTGCTCAGCTAAAAGACACATCAGTGCTTATTAATCACATAGACATCTGACTCGGGTGTCAGAATAACGGTGCAATGTTAGGAGATCTGGAGGTGGTCTTTGGGGGAATTGACTGCACTCACTTGTGAAAGACCTTCAGACGCACATATAGATGTGTACTCAGTACTAACTAGACACACACATCATTGATATACTCGCATAAATATACTTACCCATGGATAAAGACTTAACAAGCTGTATATGTAGTTCTATTCACTCAGTGCATATAGTGACACACACACATAATCTCAGAGCTCCTGTTAGCAGCTAACAGCTAAAGGAGTTCATCCTCAACTGCCTAAACAGAGTTGAGTGGTGTGTCAGCCAGGCTTCAACGCACCAACGCACCTTGTGGTCTGGTTTCAAGCTAAAAACCTCACTGCTAACCTTGACCAGACCTGGCTAACATTCTCATTATTGAGCAAGCTGCGGTCAATTATTAGGGTAAATTCGGAGAGTTTGAGTGAAGATTGTTGTAACGTGTGTAAATCTTTTCTTTTTTCTTTGTGTTTTTTGAGGTATTGCCTGTTTTTTTTGTGGCAGGGTATTCAGTAACTTGGATTGGAATTGTAGCAACTGAAAATAAAATGTCGTTTTTTTTTTTTTGTTTTTTTTTTTTTTTTTTTAATACAGAGGGCACAGGCTTTTTCTGTCTTTTGTCGCTTTATAAACTTCATTTGGCTTCTGTTGCTTTAGCGTACATTTTTTTTTTGTACTTGTTTAGATATTCGATCCTGTGGATGCAATCGTCAAAGGCTTCAGTAAAAACTGAAATGTGCATGACTGCATGTTCATACAGGCTGTAACCCCCAGCCCCTGTTAAATACCCTTCTCCCTGAATCTTTGCTACATTTCATTATTTCTGTTTTGAGTGAGTTGTCCAGTCTCACCCCTCCCCTCCTTTGTAATAAACTGCGTATATAAAGTGGGGATCATTAAGAATGCTGCTGTGGATACATATAAATGGTTAATATAAATAAAAACAATTTTGAGAATCGCTGACATCAGTGTTTTACAATTTATTGGACAGGATAAACAATTTTTGCAGCAGTTTGTTAAAAAGATGCATGCCAGTTTTTTCTTTTTCTGTGGATTGTATAGAAGTACTATGAGCCAAAACTGTTATCATGTATACAGGTTTTTCAAAAACTGCAACTGATCAGAGCTCTCTAAAATGCTAATTACCAACCAGGCAAAGCGGGCCCCAGAGTCACTGTCTGACAATTGGTTAGTGGTAATTTGATTAATTTCAATTTTTTTGGTAGTATGCAACCACTTAAGAACAATAAACTAAAATAATTTTGGCAGTATTCTATATATCTTTGTCAGCAAATCCCATGAGAAGACCAAAACCAACATGAATGAATGAGCGCCAAATGTGTATTAATCAGCTGCTGAAAATAGCCCCCACTACATACTGCACTCCTGTTTTAGTTGTTTGCTAAAGACTACATTGCCCAGCTGTTTCACCTTCAAAAACAAAACAAAACTATATATTTGTCACCTGTTTGTAAATAATTATGACATCAGTAGGAAGCTTTCGGCTTGGGATTCAGTGCCACAGATGGGGTATACAATAAAAACAACACCAGACTTCTCTTTGAGGTAGCTTAAGCATTTTTACCTAATCTTGAAGCCTTGTCTTGGGTGTTGTGTCAAAATGTAGTTTTTATTTCAGTTGAAATGAGGCTTACACTGTGCATATTCCTAATTTAAAAAAATACTGCTTGGTTGTTTGGGGCCTCTTAGCAGGTTAAACTTCATTTGGCTTAATTAAGCCAAATTACACTTGTATTGTTATTGTTAATGCGAGGACACAAAATTCCTATCATAGCTCTGCCCAATGTCAAACTGATGCCTAATTAGCCAGAACAACTGAACACCTGTGTGGAGTGGAAATCCCTTTAGTATGAAGCGCTTTACCGGCAGGTGGCGCTCTTTACTCCTTCTGGTAGCGTGCAAATATTACACCTGCCAAAGAAGAAGATGGCATTGAGAACGAGGAAGTAAATAAGCATGAGTCAGACAGCGGAGCCGGTTAGTTTGCTTGTTTTAGTTGAATTATTTTCACACAAATAACTGTCGACCGTTTTATCACTTTCTCTCATGGCGGAGTTCGGCGAGAACAGCGGCCGCCGAGCTGAGGAGCATGACGGGACAAACAGCCCCGAGCCTGCGTGTGACTCAGGGGACACCGCAGTGACAGTCCCTCGGGGGCTACGGTCTTTAAATCACGACCAGAGGAGAAAGTTAGTCCTGCATGTCGACCTCAACAACACCATACTTGTGTCGGACGCTGTGACGGGTCAGGGGACTGTAGCTGCCCTGGACTACTTCCTCACAACCGTCACCTGGGGGAAGATGAGCCAACACGGTGAGCTGAACATTCACTCTGCAGCACTTTTCCGTGTCTCAACAACAATGGTCTGTGTGTGTCGAGTCAGGTGATACAGCGCAGTTACTGTTCCTGTGGTGTTTGGAGAACACGCCGAGGTCCCTTTAAAAATCAGGGAGTTTAAAGTCCTCCTCCTTGTATACTTTTACTGAACACGAGTAGCGACAAGCTGTCAGCCAATCAAAAGTTGAGATGGTGTTGAAATTAAATACACCAATAGTGTCTCACATATGACGAAACCAGGTCATCTACAGTTTAACAAGGTCAAAGGTATAAAGTCATATTCTGTGATGTGTTCATTATGCTAATATGGAGGTGAACATTAAATTGAAGTTGAACTGTTTATTGGGCCATTTTCAAATTGTTCTTGTTAAGATATCTCTATGTGTCTAGTTGTACGTAACTGATGTAACAATACTTTATTAAGGGTGCCCAAAATTTGGCTTAAATGCCTTTTTAATGTCATTACCATACATATTGTCACAGGTTGCAGGGCAATGCTGTTCATCATTGGTTGCAGTGAACAGACCCTTACAGGACTATCAAAATATGACTAATTAACAGGTGTGATTGCACAGGGCTTGGCATGTCATTGGCTATACGACTGCATTTTAATTCTACTGCATGAGATATTAAAAGTTTTCATTTTCAGGTGTTGTCAGGATATTGCACCAGTACCCTGGAAACAAACTCCTCCGCTTATTGTAATCTGTGGCCAAATATTTAGTTTGTCCACATTTAAACCATTCAAAGAAACTTCTCACCTCTTTGCAGGAAAGTGGGAATGGCTGAGTGACTCGCCCTCCCTGCTCCCACCGTGCGAAGGCGCTGTTAGCTACTACTCTCAGTTTGGACGGATACCTGGCTTCACCTCCGCTGCGGGCCGGCGTTTCCGCGGAGTCCTGGATGAGCATCTGGATCTGCTCCGCTGGCCTGAGGACGTCAAGGCAAGCATCCTATAAGACAGAATGGATAAGAAGGCCAGATAGACAGTCGTCTGTGATCTGAGAGACAAATCAGATCCAATATTCACCTCTGCTTTTTAGATTCACATCACTATTTTAATTGGCTTGAGACAGTTACATGGTATGAAGTATAAACAAAAAATACAATAATACAACAAAACAATGTGGTGACAGCACATGACAGGACAGTGCAACATAAATTCCTTAAAGTGGTAGAACATACTTCAAGAAGGCACCTATTTACATATAACTCTGCCTTTTGACTGTAATAACAATTTCACTTTCTGATTTTATTTTCGTTTTTTCAGCCAGGCCTCCCTTTTATGATCAGAATTTTCTATGTATTCTGCTTGTAGGTTGGTTTACTTGTATATTGCTGCTTTTCATGATTACATACACCTGCAGTCCAGTCTATTACACCTCCTGCAAACCAGTTTGACAGTTTGATGCAGTTACAGTATGTGTAACTGACTGTTCCCCTGCAGGGAGACAGAGAGCTGTCGGTAAAGGGTGAGGATGGACGACTGTACCACTGGATCCTTCCCTCCTTCTTCCAGCTTCTCAAAGACCTGGTGCAGGAAGAAAGAGAGTTTGCCATTTTGTTTCGTACGTTTGGAACCGACCTACCTCGTGTGCTCAGGGCTGTATCCAGAGCACTGAACCAAGGGGCTCATCCACTGTTCCCTGATCTGCCTGATCTGAAGGTAAAATAGAATCACACTTATTACAAAGCCATAAGTTAAAATCAGACATTCCCACCACTGTCTCAGTAGTACACAGTGTTGTAGCTTATAGGGTCAAACCTGAATTACAAAAAACATTTTTATCAACAATTTTACCCTTGGTGGAAGCACCGGAGGACCTGAAGATTGATCCAAAAAAGGTGCTTTGATGGTTCCACTCTAACTGATTACATTGCTACTGCTGGGTGTAGCATTAGCTTCTCTTATGTATTTCCCTCCATTCCTCTTCCTCAATTACACATCCCAAGTCCTTCTCCCATAGTCTTTGTAAGCTCTTCATCATCATCTTCGTCATTGCCAAGCAGTTGGTTGGTTGTTCTGTAAAATACAGAAGCCCGGTGACGCTTCTCAGGTAGTGTGAAATAGTCCATGATGTGGTTTCCATCTCTGGACTGGATCCTGGAGGTAATACAGTTCCTGATTTGCAGATATTTCCTAACGATTTCTTTTCCTCTGAGGTTATATTTTCTCATTATGTCAGCATATGACATAAACACATGCTTTTCATACAGATCAGCAGTATTACATAGCCCATTAAGGTGCCACTTCTTCCAATACACCGGTGTCTTTCCAATGCTAATCACAGAGTTATGCCATAAGGAAGAGTATAATTGTTAACAATATGATAATTTATACATTTTATATACTTTGGTCCAAATCTCTCTGGAGTGAGACATGATGGGATTGTTGTGTATGTTATGTGTACACTGAGATAATCTATCAATAGGGGTAGATGGAGATGATGGCCGATTTTCAATAGTAACCCACTCTAACTGGTTATCTTTATTCTAGAGTTTGGCTATTTTGGCCATTTCAAAGGAAAAGTAGTATAATCTCAAATCTGGTAACTTTAGGCCTCCTTTGTGGAGAACACATTTTCATTCATCCTGGGTCTTTTCTCCTCCCATAAAAAGTCTTTAATTATCAATTCATTTTGTTTAAAAATCTGAGTTGTTCCAAGCCTAAATAAGGTGAATTCCAATTTTTTATTATAAATTTCCTGCAATTTCCTTACATATATCTTGATATAGCTCATCTGAGAAGCATTTTGATAGTTCTATTTCCTGATTTCTAATTTCAGTTTCCAATTTCTTTATTCTCTTCATATCCTCTTTTTTCTTTTTAGATGCATGTGCTGTCATTTTCCCTTTAACTTAAGCTTTTGATGCTTCACATTCCATTGCTTTAGTATCTGTGCTGCCAGCATTAATTTCAAAGAAAGATTTAAGATCCTCCTTCAGCAATGAGTTAAAGGTATCATCTTAGTGATGTATTCATTCCCCATCTACCTTTTATCTCTGTGTCAGTATTTATATCAATACCAAGCTCTACTGCTGCATGAGCCCCCTGCATTTATTTTACAATTTACGACTTGTTTTATAATGGCGTTTGATATCAGAAACATATAGATTCTAGAATAAGATCTATGGCAGTGTGAGAAGAAAGTATATTCCCTTTCACTGTGATGTATCAGTCGCCATACATCCACCAAACCCATGTCCTCACTGATCATATGTATTGCAGCTCTATCCTTAGTCATTACTGGGCCTCTAAGGTTGCTCCTGTCTAGAAAAGCATCTGAGACTTGATTTAAGTCTCCTATCAAAGTTATCTGATTTCTGAGGTCTTATTCACTTCATTAAAAAAAATTTGGATAACTTTGTATGTATGTTCAATTGGGATTACTCCATTCCATTTGCTAGAAAAGGAGCTATGAAAAAGATGTCCAACTCAACCCTGTTTCAATTTCGCTGCTTCTCCCTCTTTAAGATGTGTTTCTTGTATGGAAGCAATGTCAGCCTTATTATGTTTCAGACAGGTCAGTACCTTCCCTCTTTTAGCAGGATTTCTGCATCCATTGATGTTCCAGCTTATGCATGTAACATAATTCCTAGTCATATTTTACATGTGAAAGATATACCTATTGAAGCTCAGTTTAAAATTGGCTATGTCCCTTGTTAACGCTTCATGTAGTCTCAACGTCTCACTTGTCTCACTCCTAGCTTTACATCACATCACCAGATGTAACTCTTTCCACAATTTATGAACAATAATGTAAACTTTAACATTTCTGTAGGAAGAAAATGAAAGAAAACCAAAATACCAAAGTTTAACAAGCCCCAAATAACACTCCAGCTGTAAGAAAACAAAATAAAAACAATACCAGTAAAAAAAACTTGTACGTTTTGGCCCGTGGGGTAACGTACCTTTAGCCACTGTCTGGCTTTGCTGCTCAGGCAACACAGAACCAAGCCCAAACCCCACCCATGTCTATTCAGCACTGGCCACTTTTAAATCAGTCTGTTTTCCATTGTCCATGTCACCCTTCACTGTGCAGCAGTTCTATTATCAGACAGGGCGTTGATGCTTACCCATCTGCTTTGCAATTCATCTTGATGAATTTTTCTGCCTCATTGGTGTTTGTGAAACTTCGGTTCTTTCCCTTCCATGTAAATCACAGAGTTGCTGGATGGTCCAGTGTGTATCTCACATTAAGCTACTGCAGCGTTTTCTTTGCAGTTGTGAATGTTTCCTTCTTCTCGGCTCGCTACTTTGACATATCGGGGAACATGGATAGTCTGAAGCCTTCCCATTTAAACCCATGTTTTTCTCTGGCTGCTTTCAATACTTTCTCCCTTGCTGACTGTCGTAGAAATCTAATCAGTACCGGTCTGGGTGGCTGATCCTCGTTGGGCATAGGGGTTAGTGCATGGTGTGCTCTTTCCATTTCAAATTCGCCTTCCACATCAATTCCAAGTCCTTCACTCCCTTCACTCAACTTTTTTCACACGTCTCTCTATTGTGATTAACCCATGCATATCAGAAAACTGATACAAGAGTCAGAGATTTGGCTACATTGATACAACAACCACAGATCCGACCCAAATTCTGCACAAAATTTGGAAAAAAATCGATGTGGCTGTCAAAAAGCGACGGTTCCAAAATCCCCCCTCTGTCTCTCTCTACACTGTGCGTGTGCATGTGTGTGTGTTGGTGTGTGCGACCCACCCCTCTCCTGCTACCTCGCTACATTTCACAGTCACACACCTGCCTCAAACCATCCACCACATTCCCACACTGAAAGAAATGTCGGTAACACCTTTTCTGGAGTATTTATGATTTAGTGTTTGAAATAGGAAATAATTAATTGTTTATTTTGTGTCTGAGAGGGAGAGATACACACCCCTACTTGCTGGAAATGTTTATTTTTTTCATATTTTGTATTTTCATCATGTCATAATCCCATTCAGCCACACTGAGTTTAGTTTCCTTTTTCTGTAACCTAGGTTCAAATGATATGCAATAGTCACAGTTTGTAGCGCAGCTTTAATTTTTGGACATGTTTTAGGTTACTGCAGTATACAGTCTGTTTGTATGTGTGTGTGTTGGAATGACGGTCCATAGGGGTTAGTTAGTAGAGCAAGACCCTCTGTCCTTAAACATAGACCTTTCCACCAACACATACAAACAATCACAAGCATATGCATCTCTTTGACTCCACCGACTCCTACCAGAGGGTTTTATACTTGTTAGCTTTCTGGAGTGGAACACATTGATTTGGAGAGAATAGTGGAGAGTGAAATGGACAGATGATGGGGGAGAAGTGGAAGAGATGTCAGAAAGTAAACCTGTCAGGCACAGTGGGCTGTCTGGAGGAGATCGCAGTGGAATAGTACCTGTCAGATTCTATTCATCTATGCGTTTAGACAGAAAGAGCAGGGGGTAAAATCAATCTTTGTGCAGTTTCTGAAACTTAGTTGGTTGTTTTCCTGCCTCAGATGGTTATTAGGTGAAATTAAAGGAAAGCATAATTGTTGTCAAGTGTTAGAGATTGGTGCTATGGAAAAACATGCCTAATTAAAGCAGTACACTGAAATTTAGGGGTGATTGGTCAATTTACCATTTAAGTGAAGAGAATAGAGACAACAGAATAATCCCCAGTAGTGCCCAGTAAAACTCTGAACTCCAGTTCATAATGCTTACACCATAATGTCTATTTACTTTGGGGTTAGTATTCATGCACTACAGCTACCTGAAAGTAAAAGCACTCAGGAACTATGCTATTTTCTGAACTGGGACCTGAGTACCTAATTTCATTCCCTTCATGTACCAACATCTCTCTATATAAAGCACGGACTGTCTGTCTGTATGTCCTTCACATATCTTGAGAATCATTTATCTGGTCTACTTCATACCTGGCAGGTGGATTGCTTGGGAAACAAGTAAGTGCAATGTCGATGTGTGAAGTTGTTTGGATGAGCGGTTCTCGAGAAATATATAAAAATACCTCATAAATAACGTTGCATTGCTTCTTCCTCTGCCCGTGGAGTCAACGAACGGAAATACGCACAGCGCCACTCTGCCATTGCAACCCACACTACATCCGTAGTGATGAGAACTACCATAGAGAATGAAGCTCTATTCCCGTTCCTCACACGCAGTAACTTTGAATGTATGTTCAAGACATAGTGCAGATGTTTCAGGCACACTTTGAATGGGCACTACAGTTTATCTGATCAACTTCTGCTCAACTCAAAATTGTAGTCTCCAGATATTCTAAATGTGAGGCGTTTATGGAGCATTGGTAAATTATAGCGTTTACTGATAGCCTGCGTGTGAGGTGTTTAGGGAACATGTGTAAATTATAGCATCTATTGATGGTTAGCCTAACCTGACCAGTTCACTTAAGGTGGACCAGCTATTCTCATTGTAGTGACAATCTCAGCCACTCCTAAATAGAGAGTGGAGAAATGTATGGCTGCTGAGTCGACTCTCTCCCCAGTTTTGCTCTTCCACCATAAGTCCACAATTATTTATTATTTTCATTTGATGTCAATAGTTTCAGGGTTATCTGTAAGGCATCCTCACTATTTATCATAAAGCTACAGAACTTTAATGCTGATATCGCAATTAATTTAGGTCAAATCTGCCCGAGGCCCTGTTTTTAATAACAAAATAATTTCACAGAAGCGTCTTTTGGTTTTATGCTTACAACAGAGTTCAGAGCTGTTCTCCTTCTTTCTCTCTCTCTCTCTCTCTCTCTGACTCTTCTTGCTCAGTTAAGTGTAAATATGACTCCGGGCAAGATCCGCTGCAGCAAGAGAGGAATTGTTCTGAGCCGAGCCGAGGACCACGTGTCGAGCCGTGATGGAGAAAGAGGCCTGTACCAGTACTTGAGCTCAGTGCAGGGCCTAGGAGGCTTCCAGGACCACTTTGACTGGTATAAACAACACTCCTCAAGCCAACATTTAATGCGGGTTTTGTGGCCTCTATCTCTCAATCAAACCTTTTACATATCTTTCTGCTTCCCTGTTTCTCTGTCCAGGTGGGCAAGTAATACCTTCTCCATCCGTGGGGGGAAGCCGCTGTGGGTCGACCCCTTTGACCAGCACATTCAACACATCTTCATAGACGACAACATACGGCAGAATGATGAGGATACAATAGTTCATCCCAAGGTACTGTCACCTCTTTCAAAGTGGCATCAGTATGAATGGCACAAATGACAACCATAAGAATTTAAACTATATTTCCATGCATCCATTGAAAATGTATCTGTTTTAGCGGCACAGACAACATCTCAAATAGCCATAAATCAGGTTGTGATCACTTAGTAGAAACAGATCATTTAAATATTTTAGCATCACACTAGATCTGCATATGAGCTGGAATTGCTGTATTGTATTTATTTCTTTGCTGTATTGATTATGGATCGAGTGTCTTAAGTTTACCACAAATATACAGCCTTATTTATATATATATATATATATATATATATACACACACACCAATTGGTGGCTATCTACAATCAGTGATGAACTGAGGTGTTAATAGTTGATCATGATTTGTGTTTAGATAGGTCTAATTACTTGTTTGTAACTATACATGTATAGATGCGTTTATGACTTGTCTACTGTGGCCATGAGGTGCAAAACACAACATTTCCCAAAACCCAACAGGGGTCTGTACTACGAAGCAAGTTCAACATACCCCATATATCTTTTTGTTAGCTGGCTTCACTGGCCGTCCAGATAACCAGTACTACTAAGCTGGCTATCAACTAGCTCAGTCAACTCTGGGTTTTCCTATCCAGCTATGAGCGTGTTCATGTGAAAGAGGCGGGGTTGTTAATTATGAGCGACATCATCAGAACCATGAATGAATTACTTCATAAGAAACAGTGTCACCAAGTACCTGCGGAGAACTTCTGTTTTACAGGACAGCAAAAAATCATATTCAACAAAGTGAAATGTAAATGATAGCCTGTAATCATACAACAGAATAAGGAGATGTAGAAACACGAGAAGATATTTCCACATATTAAAAGTAGGCTAAGCCTTAAAATACATGTAGGTATTATTATATATGACTTAAGTATAGAGTTAAATGTTGTGTCTCCTCTTTCTGTGGGCTTGTTAGAGCATTACTGGATGTTTAACATGTCACAACAAACCGTTATCTACCAACATACATTCAGTGTGACCAGTGTCATTCTAAACTGTTGTGTGTAAATGTTTTTTGGTCTATTTAGAAACGGTATTAATGCAGCAATTTCCCATAATTGTAACCAGTTTAAAAAGTAGCTTCTGATACAGATGTTTTCAGAGCTCCAAAAAGCTAAGTAACATTACACGCCCCCTCCCCCTTCCTCTGCTGTGTGTGTGTGTGTGTGTGTGTGTGTGTGTGTGTGTGTGTGTGTGTGTGTGTGTGTGTGTGTGTGTGTGTGTGTGTGTGTGTGTGTGTGTGTGTGTGTGTGTGTGTGTGTGTGTGTGTGTGTGTGTGTACTTGCTTGTGTTTCTCAGGTTTTTTTGGACCCAGGTGGTGCTGACACACGTACAGCCTGCACCTCCGAGCTATATGACATCACCTTGGTCCAGAATGACCTCCTCCGGGCCATTTCTGACCCAAACTACTTCACTCAGCGCATCCGCATCTGCCAGGAAAACTATGAGAGGAATCTCCAGCAGGGGGCAGGCTAGAGCACAGCTCAACCCCCCATCTTCCTGTATTCCTGTTTGTCTATCTGACAAACTCTACTTAGGTTACCATTAACCCAAACTCTGCAATCCCAATGCAGACAGAAGGTGCAGACACAGTAGAGTGTAGGTAGTACATGTGGAGGAAGGTTACTTGAATAAGAATGCAGGTGTAGCACTGTCAGTTATTACCTAAAGATTAAATATTCAATTAAAGATTAAATATACAACTTCCAAAACAAATTAAATGCACTTGAGAGAGAGAGTTAGACATGTGGCAGCTAGATAAATAGGATTTTAATTAATCTCAAATGGTTAAATACCACATCCTTTTTAGCTATTCCGGTACAGCAATGATAAAAATGTGAGCTTATACAACGAGCTCTTCAGAATTAGATTGTAGTCTGCTGTCCTAAGGTGCACTGCCACGAAAAAGAGTTTTTTACTTAATTAAGCACCAAAGTGGCCAGGCCAGACTCTGTGATTGCGGCAAAGTCTCTGTGACTAATCAAGCCACAGGATAATTACCCTAACTCTGAAATTTGTGTCGGACAGCATAATTGGGGTCCGATATGGTCTAAAACCCCTCAAGCGTCATTATCTAGCAAGTGGAATCCACTGGGTTTTTTGCTTGAGCTCCTCGTTTGTCATCCTCGCACTCTGCAGAACATTTATTTTATCTCAGTCATTGACTTCACTGTTTACATGCACTCACAACTGAAAGGTAATACTTGAATATTTCCAGATGACTGAAACAGCATCTGATTTCTGAGTATGACTGTGTAACTTAAGGGTGATACTTCAAAGCGCTCTATAAACACATGATGAAGGCATTGCAATCAGAAAACGACAGGGTGATTGTGCACATTTGGCTCAAACTCTTTTGAGCTTTAAAACCCGTCTAACATTACTAGTAATCTCAAAACACCACATTACATTTCTGTGCGGACATGTCATTTCCTGTGACCAGGTGAGAGTAATCCATATCCACGAGGCACGTCAAACACAATCTTGCAGCTTTATGATTGCATTTGTCAGAGCAGATTAATATCTCACAGTCGGCACTGAGACATATCATTAGGTTGAACATGGGTTTGGGATGTCTTCACACTAAATTATTTACCACGGTTTTTATGTTTTGAGAGCACCCTTGTGTGAAGCATTTAATAATTTGTGTGGAAGTTATGGTGATTTTAGCTTGAGGGTTTTCAGTATATATTTATTACGCTTCCAGGGAGATTGTTATTGCTATATTTTCCTCAGGTCAGTTTTAGCGGGACAACTGAATGCAAAAAACGTCAATAATCTAAAGGAAAGAAATACTCAGAGGGAATGAGAATACCAGTCTTTTTGTCATTATGTATTGAACATGGGCTCCTTTGAAGAAGATAAAATGCAAGTGAATACACTGCTTTGAAAAATGCAAAGACAAAGCTTTGTTGTTGGTGGGTAACATTACAGTCATTAATGATGGCTTCATCTCCGTGTTCACAACAAAGTTTCAAAGTGCAAAAATCAACACAAAATGCTCGAGTCCTAATTTTGGTCTCAAAATCTCACACAAGAATGAAAGCAGAATGAAAACATTTATATTAAATAAGGTAATACATCACAGAGGATTTGTCTGAGTATCAGAAAAATTAAAAAATGTACAGTATGCGTCCCTGAATTTTAATCATTGTTGCATGTTGTTGAATATGATGTATTACTGTAAATATAGTCTAGACTTTACAGTAAATCCTACATTCATACAAGGCAAAAAGATTATTTCACTGCATCTGTTTACTTTTTCTGTTCTGTATCTACAACCAAGTTTATTAAGACACCAAACTAAAGATAATTTGATCACTTGTAAGTTTAAAAATCTGAAATGCAGTAAGTTACATTAATACTGAAAAGTAATGAGCAATGCTTGTGAACATGTGGCATTGTGTCAGTGATCTGTACACTTAATCAGTGTATTTTATGTAATTCTGAAGCGATTTAGTGTTTTGCACTTTGTATGTGAGGACAGCTGTTTGTGTTTAGCTGTAAGAACTTAGCAAGTCAGTTTGACTCTTTGCATTGAGACTTTTGCACACTGAAACTCATGAAACCTGAGCCAAAGCAATCATAATACACTGTAATATCACTGTGCATTGAGGTCACATGGTTACTATTTATTCTGATGCTGCATTTGAATGCACATCACAACATAACTTGAATAAAATTTGTTTTTCATCTATTTATTTTTCTGATGTCAAATAATACCATTTAGTGTTAAATAAACCTTTAAGTTTTTTGTTAAACTTGGTGGTGTTTCACATAATTACAACCAAGATACATGACACAAGATTAAGACACCATTAAGACAGTCAGAATATGATCAATGCAGGAAACAGGGGGCAACAGATGGCTTTATTATAGATTTTCAGATGCAGGTCATGCATAGAGAGTAGGAAAAAAAATGATGCACACTCTGGCTCCATATGTGTTTCTCTTTTTATTTAGATGACATTTCAGCCCTCAGGCCTTCTTCAAGATCAAGAGTGATAGTAGGGCACAGGCACTGGTATGTTATATAGGCTGCACCCTAGTAACATATCTGATGATCAGACAAATGAGATTAAGTATATTCAGCAAAATTAAAAAATACATCTATTTTGAATAGATTTCTAATAGATAAACAGAAAAAGTTAAACTTCAGCTCTAGATGAACCTCATAAACAACTAAATATAAATATCCAATGAATAGAGGTATATTACAGAAAACAATTCCAGTCATAATCTATATTCAATACATGAGCTGACAGGGTTCTCAGACAGTGGATACAATAGTGTTCCCTCCTGGAAAGTAAAACATCCAAGTTACCCTCTCGGGGGCAGTGATACCTTCTCAATACTAATATACCTTAGAGAGAAAATAGGATGATTAAATTCAAGACAATGTGCTGCTACTGGGTAATTCATGTTTTTGCATCTAATAGCGCTTCTATGTTCAGCAAGGTATTCAATTCAGTTATATTTATATAGCGCCAAATCACAACAAAAGTTATTTCAGGACACGTTTCACATAGAGCAGGTCAGGACCGTACTCATCAATTTACAGAGACCCAACATTTTCCCCCATGAGCAGCACTTGCCGACAGCGGTAAGGAAAAACTCCCCTTTAACAGGAAGAAACCTCAAGCAGAACCGGGCTCTAGGTGGGCGTCCATCTGCCTCGACCGGTTGGGTTTACAACATATGACTTGCCACCAGGGCAAGTGATAAGATAAATGACCAACTTAGTGTGATATGAAATAACTCCTTTTATAGGGATCTCTTTACCTGTGTGAAGATGTTTAAAACTGTTACAACAGTAAATATAAATACACAGTGGTGGTTGTCCTCAGGGATAGGTGCTAAAGTAGTTTGGGCTGGTACAGATAGAGGAGGAGGTAAATATGAGTGTACCAGGTGGTCTCTCAGACTTTTACCTATTTTATATTCCATGAGAGGTCGCTCTTTGAATACACCATTGAGTTGACAATCAGATTCAAGTATATGCTAATGTTGTGTTATTATTCCCTTTATCTGTTCTGCGCCCTTAGAATACTCTGTTGTAAACATTATACAGTCATTTGATTCACTGTAGGTTTATTTTTGAAGAGATCAGACGTAGGTCTGTCTTTTATTTTAGTGGCAGCATCATTTAGGACAGATTTCTTGTATCCTCTTTGTTAAAAGTTGTTTTTCATTTCACTCATGTTACTGTCAAAATCATCAGGTTTATGGCAAATTCATTTTAATCTGCAAAACTGACTAAAATGGAGACTATTTTTTAACAGTAAGGGATGAATCTGCCCTTAGTAAAGTATGGTATGGATAAACCATCAACAGGATTTTGATTGATAGGTGTGTGTGTGTGTGTGTGTGTGTGTGTGTGTGTGTGTGTGTGTGTGTGTGTGTGTGTGTGTGTGTGTGTGTGTGTGTGTGTGTGTGTGTGTGTGTGTGTGTGTGTGTGTGTGTGTGTGTGTGTGTGTGTGTGTGTGTGTGTGTGTGTGTGTGTGTGTGTGTGTGTGTGTGTGTGTGTGTGACCAGGTGGGGATTAATTAAACAAGGTGCAGAGGGTCGTAAGTAATTAAGCACATAAACTTGTCTGCTTTGCTATGTTTTAATGAACATTAAAAATGTCTATAATATGTCTCTCTGGTATTTCAAAGCAAATATTCTTATCACCTTTGACTTAACCACATTTATCAGCAGACCCTGCAGCTACATGGAGCTACATCAAGTGAAAATGTTGAGTGGAAGCAGAAGACGAAATGAAAAGGGAAATGCTTGTGAGATAAAAGGCCTCCCTCCTCTGCAGTTTGGCATGGGATTAAAATGCACCACTGGAGGTGTTGACAGGCACATTTTGAAGTGAGGTCTTAACAAGGTATTTCTACTTGTACCCTCCTGCAACATTTGTGCAATTGACCGCTTCATTATGGCAGAGGTCAGACACATTAATGTGTGACAAGTCGTGTCTGGAGTGTGTCCCAGGTTGATTGTGATGGATGATCGTGGCGCTGCTGGCAATTGACTTAACATTCGATGGCACAACTGTGTCAGCCAAGTTGATGAGAGTGGAAACTAGAACATAGACTTTTTTTTTTTTGTAGAGGTGAAATTTAAAATGTATACATTTTACAGATTCATCTGTTCCTCCAGGATATTCTCTTCCTCTCTTTTTTAGTTCTCTTATGTTCTACTTTAATCTATCAGTGATTAATACTTATAATAGTGCCACAGTTCCATATATGGTAAATATAGAATCACTGCAGGAATAGATGTGCATCATGTTGTGTAGGTGTCCATGATGCTGGACATCTCATTAGTCATCTGTGCTTTTCATGACCTTGGAAAATATTTATTTGAATATGTTACACAGTATAGTACCATTTAAACTGTGCTTTTGTGGTTTCAAGTGGAGGTCGAGAGTTCCCTCAATCCACATGAGGGCAGCAGTGGAGCTTCTGGAGCACCTTCACCTTTACAGGCAGCATCCTTCCCCTTCAGGTGAGTCTGGAGTTACCTGATACTGGTGGTGAGATTAGCCTGAAACCGTTTTAAAGCAGCCCAGAAGCAGCGAAGAGTGCGCTTAAATGTTCAACGAAAAGGTGGTGAATCGGGTGTAGTCACTTGAGGATGGTGGGGGGACAGCGGGCACAGTGAACTCGGGAGTTGGCGGCGTTTCGGGACTGCGTAAATGCGCACTGGTGAGCGAGGGGAGGAGACGGGAAGGGGAGAGATGTAAAGTCAGTGGAAGGCGGACGATGCTCACTGTTGCTTTCGCTGGATGCTTTTGCTGAAGAGGTACACACCAGGAGCGACATTCCCACCAGCAGCTCGGTCAAAAGATGTCGTTTCCAAACGTTTACGCGGACTTACTCCGGCGAGCTCCGACGCACCGCTGACTGCGCCTGCAGTCCGGCACCGGACAGAAAGGTAAGGACTGTTCCCACCAAACTTTCCACCTGCCTGCGGTTATTCCAAGTCGGCACACGGCGCACTGGCGCGCCTGCGGACTTCATGAAGCGGGTACATCGTGCCGTGACACGGCTAGGAGGACTTTAGATGTGGAAGGTTGATGCAATATCGCTATTGAGCTGCGCGCACATGTGCTATGTTGGTCGAGATGCTGTCGTTGTTGTAGGGCGTTGCAGAGAGACACTTATTATATTTAAAGTCTAATGATGCAGTTGTAGCGATAAAATGGTGGACGAGGATCAAACACAACATCGCCAGAAATTTGTTTGGACGTTATACCCAGAATAATCCCACCGGGTCAGCATGCAGGACTCTTCATCTAATGGATTTTGTTTTGTCAGTCAGGAGTTATGTAGTCGACATAAGCTGCTTTCTGCAAGTTTGGATTGCAAATGATATCAACTGCAGGGACTTTGAGTCTGCGTAGGATTTAGTGAAGTGGTGCTGGAGTGCAAAGCTTTTCATGTGCTTTTCATGTACGTGATTTTTGGTGTAGATTCAAGGATATAGGCGAGAGGTTGCAGGGCAAATCCATGCAGCTGTTTAGAGAGATGCGCCTTTTTTTAGACAAGCCGGTGTAATCTGCTGCGCTGCCCAACATCTGGATGCGGTTATCAGTCACTGGCAGAGAGTTTCTGTCTTTATTCTGTTTTTTAGCTGTAAAGCAACCTCAACTTTTTGCTTTTGCGTTCACAGAGTTCAGTGTGTGTCTTCAGGTGGAGCGAGTCATCTTCCTCCTCCTGGGAATGATGCAATTGCTTCACTCACACTGTTCCTCTTTCTCCACCTTCACTCCTTTTTAAGAGAAGCATACAGCTTACAGCGCTCCCTCCTCTTGCTGCTGCCTGGTTTACTAAAGAGGGTGTTTGCTCCTCTAACACACCTTTCCTCCTCCTCTCCTCCACTTTCTCCCTGTGTTGGTTTCGCCATCTGACCTGCAATGATAGCTCCTAACCTGGTGTGAGTTCATTTGCATAATGAGGATTACAGCTGACATGCAGCGTCTGGGCCTGTCTTGCTGGATCCAGCAGAGAAGCATAGTGCAGTGGCAGCTCTCATTGTGCCAGCAAAATGCCACCTTCAATCAGGACTCACCAGGAAGGTTTGCAGTCTCTTCTAACAGAGAAGTACTGCGTCTTTCACCTTCACCAGTGCAGAGGGAGTGAGGGACAAAGACAAATAGGCTGTCTGGGTATGAAACTATTGATGTATGAAATTAGCTGTTGATGTTTTATTTGGCACAGTGGCTTGTTAGATATGAATAGATGAATTTAAAAAAGTGTGACAGTGTCTTTTCAAACCACATAAGCATTAGAAATTGATTTGTCTTATCCATTAATAGTTTTAATTAACCATCAGTTCTGTTTGGAGGAAAAAGCATTTCTTCTTATCAGTGTTTGTTGATTTTTTGTCCCTTTAAATTCTGCATTCAATTTGTGCTGCATAAACAATTGAGCCGCCCACTTTAAAGCTAAATTTATTCCAAAGTTCAAACCACGGGTCAGAGCCCACAAGAAGAGACACATTCCTGAAGCTAGATTATCTCCACATGACAAAAGCAGAGATTTATCTTTGATGAAGCTGTTTCTCAGGGTGAATGACAACATTTCACATCTGCTCTGCCTGTTTCTGCTGTTTTCTCATCTTGTTCAGTTTATTTTCTTGACATTTTTCTATTATATCATTATTTTCTGGTCATTTCATGGTGATATTGAAAGCAGTCTGACTCATATTCCTTAATTGCATCGTTATTTGTTGCATGTAGTGATGTGATGCTGTGATACAGGAATTGAAGCTTGTTCTGCTGTTGAGCTGGCTGTAATTTGTGATGATAACCTGGGGCCTTATTTATCAACCATGTGTGCGCTCACTTATACACATAGAATCTGATTTTTCTACTTCTTCATGTGCTTAAGAATGTGAGCACATTTAGAGCCACTTCTGAGCATGACCACCAACAAACTCCCAGGTGTAATCGTGGGTAAAGCATATTTGATAGCTTGTTGTTCCTGAAGATGCACATTTCTGTTTTCATTTGGAAAAGAAGTAAATCATTTCTTTCAGAGTAAAATCAGTAATCAGTAATGCTTTATTTCACCTTGTTTCTATACAGCAGAGATCTGTTAATAACACTGTAATCAATCAGCATTAATGATGAACTGTTACATTTCGGCACCATTAATTTTAATTCATTTAACTACACCAGTGCAATGCGATTCTTTATGTGACCATCACATAAAGTGAAGTCATTTTTTTGCCTGTCCCCATTCTGTCTTCATTTTTTATAATCTTTGGACAAGCCAGTTGTGAAGGTGTCAAATCTAACAGTTTGGTTTAGCTAATTCAGTACTGCAGGAACCTAGAGTTTTCTCAGTTATAAAACGTTAAAAGACTTTATTTTGGGAAAGCAATGGACATAGAAATATTTCAACAAACCACTATAAGGCTGTAACTAATGCTAACTTCTAGTATCGATTCATCCGCAGGTTATTTTTTTGATTAAGCGATGAATCATTTAGCCTGTTAAATATCAAAAAGTAATAAGAAAATGTTCATCAGTTTTCCAGAGCTCAAGGTTGTCTCGTCCAACCAACAGTCCAAATCTCTGGAGGAGGCCCACTCTGTCGATTGAGGGCACTCACCCGGTTTTATAGGGCGCCTTCAATGCCCTGACCCTAACATTTTTTTGCCAATTCAACGTATACAGTAAACCTTTCAATTAATTATGCTTATTATAGATTCTAAACTGAAATTATACCTCTATCACAGGTGCATCAGGTTAATTTCAATCAACTGATCTATATCAAAAACTGTTAATTAATAAACACTTTTAATGTTTCTCCTTAGCAATTTCCATTATAAATTTTCAGTATAAAGACATTTAGATCTCATATCAGCCATATCTCAGGAGAGGCGTCTTTGCTTACCTTAAAGAGCTACCAGAAGACCTAAGAGATCAACGAAAGCCAGGAACTTTGTTTGGAGTGTATAGAAATACAAACCAGTTTTATTTGTTCTTTACAAAAATGAGTATTATAAAATGTAAAAAGTAAAATACAAAAACTTGAATGCAAAAGTAAAAGAAAAGGAAGCGAAAAAGAGAAAAAGCCTCTTTAGGATTTAAAGGAGTCAAAAAGCAATAAGGCAAACAGGACCAACAAAAGGACCAGAGGCCAGAGCTCACGAGGCCGTCCTGGTCTTCACTTTTATATCAAAACCTCTCTCACGTCTTACATTTGGTTGAGGTTAAGCATACAGGGGTGTCAGCAAGGCGCAGCTTCTTCTTGGGCCTCAGGCTCTCTACCAGTTTGTCTGTTTCCAAGGTGACGGTTTGCACCTCGCATGAAAGTTCAACTGTAGTTCAGCACAAACTGTATAAGACATGTTTCCATGTATTAATTATATCAATTTATCACCAAGTTTAGATAATTTTGTTAGAGGTAGGTTTGAGTGGAGTTTGTCTCAGCCACTTATAGTGGAGCTTTTAACAACATAAAACAGAGAAAAGCAGAAATCTGGACATTTGAAATGCTGGAGCCAGAGGATTTTGGGTGTTTTTGCTTGAAAATCATTGAACTGACTAACTGATTGTTGAAATGGTGTGTATATATAGACTTATATAGTCTTACACAGCTGATTAATCGACCAGTCGTTTCAGCTCTAAACAGCTATTTGTACAATAGTAGGGGGGAACTTGACAAATTGTGCACGCCACATCACTTGCAGTCTAACCGCATTTGTGTGTAATAATTAATTGTATGACAACAAATGAAGTGTGGAAACAGTGTAAAGTTTTAGAACACAATGTAAAACACCAGTAACAATGCAGGAACACACATAAAATGAGACAGTTGCTGCAGTGTATGCTGGGAAGCTTTCCCGGACACACACTCCCAGGATGCTGCAGTATCTCATTTTGCGTGATGTCTTTTGTCTTTGTCTCAGTTGCTACTATTGTCCACAGCATGTAATATAACTCTACATTAAGGCTACTGGGACTTTCAGAGGGATGTGGTTGACCATGCGAGGGATTCTGGGGGCGTTTAAGTACATAAATGAGCCTGTACGTGCATGAGCAGATGGATGTAAAACAGGTGAGATCGTATTATTGTTCATTTCGTAAAAGGTGTAAATGTGCATGTTTGATAAATATGAATGTTCTTGTTCCTACGGACACATTTAGACCTTGTTCTACATATGCTTTTATAAATTAGGCTGCTGGACTCTGCAGGAGAGAGTTAGTGCATGAGTGTGCAGTACAACATGTCTTTAAATGTGATTAAGGTGGTATGTGTGGGACAGATATGACACACACACACACACACACACACACACACACACACACCAGCCCCAGCTACAGACATTAACCCGGCGGATGAACATGGAACTGAGCCAATATTCCCATCAGAGGATTAAGTGGAATGCTTACAGTGGACAGTTTAGAGATCCAGCCTGCCAACGCTGGGTACTTTAGGCCTGGATGAGATGTCTGAGGGAGGGGAAGAGAGAGAAACGGAAAGAGGACTAAAACAAAGACGCTATATGTAGAGAAAATAACTAATATATGCAGCTCAAGCAGGGAACAGAACATGAGTCAGTGTTTTAAAGGTCCAGTGTGTAAAATTTGGCATCTAGCAGAATGGATTTGGCAGAAATGGAATATAATATTCATAAGTATGTTTTACTTATTGTATAATTCCATTAAAATAAGAATTGTTGTGTTTTCATTACCTTAGAATGAGCCCTTTATATCTACGTAGGGAGCAGGTTCTCTTCCACGGGGGCCGCCATGTTCCTACCGTAGCCCAGAATGGACAAGCACTGGCTTTAGAGAGGGCTTTTTGCGTTTTTCATGTTTTTCACATTTTTCATGGGTTTCGGGGCCACCCTCCTTCCTACTTGGAAGGGGAGGGGGGAGGGTAGGGGTATTCAGTCGGTTGCAATCTACAACATCACTGCTAGATGCCACTGTAACCTACACACTGGTCTTTTAAGTGCTGTGTTTTTGATTATAATGACTAAGATGAAGTAAGGATGGAGGAGATACACCTTGCATTAAAATGCGTTTTGGGTGATCGAATTGCAATCCGGTAGTGCTTGACCACATGGAAGTACAGGTGTAAATGCACCCGTGATGCATTGAGGACAGATTGTGATCTGATCAGCCAAACCACCACCGGAGGTGGTCAGGGACGCATCGTGACCACATTGAACACAAGTGTAAATGCAACTGCGTTGTCAATCCACATACAACAACTATGTGAGCTGAAAAACGTAATCGTGCTACTAGCAAGAAAGCAGCAAGAAGGCTATGGATATTCAAGACACTCATGGATGGAGTCAAGACGAGACAGCTTCTTTTCCCACTTCGAAAAGCAAGCAAAAGTCATACAATAGCTCAGCTTCACGGATGGCTTTTTTTATTTGTTTGTTTTTTTGATCAGATCTCAATCGGATCTCAATGTGGACACTGGAGACACATATTAATACCAGGTCTAAATGTAATCAGGGAGCGGATCCCCTTCATGGAGCCTGCCATGTTGCACCGCCATGTTTCTACAGTAGCCCAGAACGGACAAAACAAACACTGGCTTTTGCTTCCGTGAGTTTCATGGCCACTGTGGTAGGTTCTCCTACACGCTTGGAAGGGGAGGGTGAGGGGGTAAATCCTACACACTGGTCCTTTAATGCAAGGTGTGAAGGGACTAAAAGATTCAGTTGAAGAGTGATCACCTCATTTACAGGTGGTGTCCCTCCACCTGTGAAGATGTAGACTTTACTGTGTGTGTGAGCCTGTTTCTCCTTGAGGCCGGTCCACATGTCAGCAGGCTGCTGTGATGTTAATTAAAACAGCTCGTAGTACAGCATGTGGCGTCAGGATTCTCTTAAAAACACACAGAGGCACAGACAAACAGGTGTGTGTGTGTGTGTATGACAGCAGCAGCCTTACTATTTAATTACATTTTATGGTTTACATGATTCCCCTCATTAGGCCCATTGACCTGGTACAACTGAGGCAGGGGTGGAGGGTTCTTATTACAGGGATGGTGGAGGACAGTAGAGTTCTGGGAAACATGTCGGCATGTAGTTGTTTTACATCCCATTGATATATTGGGAACAGAGATAGGTCCTCTGGGGGAGAAAAACAAATGCTTTGTTTCCAGCAGCAACAGCAGTCCGTGTTTAGAATAACAAGCCTGAAACCTGGCAGGGCTCATGTAAGACCATGTTTCACCCCCAGCTCAATGCAGCAAATTGTGTGATAGGACTGGGCAGTATGGCTGAAACAAACTTTCATATTTTGAAGCTTTTAACAACATACATTATGTAATATTTCAATATTTATGCTTGCTTTGCAAAATTATTTTTTCTAATTAGAGCAAAACTAGTCTTAAGATTTGCGTAGACCAGTTAAAATGCTGCTTAACATGGATGTTGGAGTGTCACTGTGCAGAATGATGTATGTGCAGAAGTTGACACTAGAAGGCTGTTTTGCATTCATCTGCAGAAAGTGGAAAGTTTCTGCTCATCTTAATTCTCATTTTAAGGCGTTTATCTACGAGCATGATTTGTGGCATCACAACTAGTTTGAAGCCAATTGTGGTCCAGTGTGCAACTTACACAAGTATGATGTGGAAGCTTTCAATGAAGGAGAAGGAGTAGATGTAATTTTAAGAATTCCTAACCAGGGTTGAACTTTTTTGTGGAAAAACCATATCAGACACAAATTATTATTCGAAGCAAAGTATTGTTATACAGCGTGTCTTAAAACATGTTAGGAGGGAGTCTTTAGACAACATTTTACATTTTAATAATGTTTAAGACAAAACGGGATTCAAATAAATACACAAGTTAAAAGAATTTAGGTTTTCCACAACTTACGACATGGAAGAGTGGACTTCTTTCTGACCTAACCTTTTGTCCAAATCTCCTCCTCTGAGGAACTTCACATGCTCGATGCCCTGAAATCTGACAGGATGTAAAAAATCATGACAATAGGATAATGAAGATTTTTTCCCTTATGTTCACTAATTCTCTGTTTTGGGGGTGGATGATCTTTCCTCCTACACTTTATAACAGGGACATTTGAACTTATGAATAACATTCTTTGCCCCTGATGGAGAATCTTTTACACATTGATATTGGAAAAATAATGTATTTTTATTGGTTTGTGGCACGGTGCACATAGTTGCTACAGGGGTAGGAAAAGTCTGTTTGAGGTCAGTAAATTAGCTCTAAGTAGTTTATCCCTGCAGATTTATTATACAAAAAGAGTATTCCAATGCCGGACCTTACAGCTCCATTTCAACTACACATGACAATAAAATGTCAACAAATCATGCTTTAAAATCATAGCATTAATGATAATAATTTTCTAAAACGTTTGTTTCTCCAATGAAACCACCACATAATAAATATTTACTCTAGCCCTACTGAATGTGATCATAGTCAACCAAATAAACAGAGTAAAAACCTGCACAGCAATAATCAATTAGCAGCAAAGATACTGCTAAGATCAGAGTTTATAAGATTACCTTTTTCATTCTGGGCTGATCATATGTTGGAAGCTTCATATGACAACAGCAGTATGTTTTACAGAAAATCACTGTCGGGCTAAAATTAGTGAAAAACACGCCAGGAGCAATTTAGAGGAAGGGGAAGGTTTAATGAAATAATTACTGCAATGGCTTAAAGTATGATTAGTTCAGTATCGACTGTTTTGTGCAGAGGGAATCCAGCTCAGTAGAGACAGCTATTTGATTATTTTGTATGATTGCCTCCACTTCTGTGTTTGCCAGAAGCACAGACTCAAACTGATGGCTTTTGTGTGACTGCTGCCACGTGGAATAGCAGGTATTATTTCAAGTTTGCCACAGGCACTGAGATCAGCTCATGGAAACTGATTGCTGTTTGATCGCTTCATGTGATTTCTGCCACCAGAAACATTGGCTTTGATGTGAGCTCATGTCTGGGGGGGGGGGGGGGGGGGGCATGAAAAGTTGGCACAGGGGCCTCAGATTTGTCATAAAAATACGGACTTATGCACAGTAAGCACACCAACCAGAGCTGCGAATGATTATTTTGTTGAATCCAGTCATCTATTAGAGTATAAAATGTGTAAAAATAGTGAAAAATGCCCATCACACTCAACCCAAGTGTGACAGCCTGAAGTACTTTGCCTATTTCAACTGTCACATCTGTCAATGGAGAACACGACGTCTCTAAGTGTAATGATTGTAATGCAGACGGCATAATTCACTGCAGATTAATTGATACTCTGCAAAGAAGTGTGAGGAGAAAATCTCTTTGGCATTCAGCCCCAGAGCCATTCTGTATGCAGCGAGCAAAGTGCTGCTTTCATCAGTTTTGTCAACTCTCACACAGGTTCTGTACCTCTCTCTCTCTGCTTATTTGGCTCTCTTACTCATTATGTCCCTCACCTCCTTGACACTTCATTACCGGCCCCTGAGGTCCTGTTCTTACCCATCTCGGAGCTGATCGGCAGCTCCTAGGAACCACTAGGACCCTGTAAATGTGATTTGGAGCACTGGTGTTTGTTTGATGGTACTTCAGCAGTGTTTAGCTCTTGATTGCACGGGGTGCTGTGCCTTTTTGTCACCTGTGGTTTGGTCACAGCATGTGTCTGTTAAAAACTATACACCCTTTTAGGTTCCAATGAACTGCCCAAGATGAAAATGTCAACATTAACCACACAGTAAGATTTTATTAAAGAAATATACGCACATATTGAATCAGCTCTAACACTTGAACACTAATCATTGCAATTGAGAGTGCACGATAACTCGTTAGCAAGCAAACAGAGAAGTCCGTTAGCTAAAAGTAACGTATAAATGGTAAAAAAAAGAAGATAGTTACAAGTAATGGATAAATCATTAAAATAAATAGCTTAAATAGCTTATTGTATGAAAAAATATCTCCTTAATAATAACATCCAGTTTAAAATCCAATTGAAATAAACACATCAGTAGCATGACGAGTAACGTTAATGAAGGGGTACTTGAGTTCACCTGGCAGGGCTGTGTTGGGAAGCAGTGTTTAACATCTCCCTGCCTCCCTTTTTTGTATTTCAAAGCTTTTGCACCCATCACTCTTTCTCCCAGTTCCATCTACAAGTTTTCAGTAACAACTCTGACCACCGCAGGAACAAACTGTATCTGAATCCTGAGTGATTTTCTATGACCACAGAAATGTACAATTTAACAGATGGCCTTCATAATGCAGAAGTTTGCAACACAGCCTTCATTCTCTTTTCTAAAGTAACCTCAAGTAAATACTAGCAATACGGACAAGAAATTTAAATGAAAGCAATATTTGTTGTGAGCATGCTTTGCTTTTAAAACAGCACCAGTTCTCCTCGGTACACCTGCACACAGTTTTTCAGGTACTTGGCAGGTCGGTTGTTCCTGCAGAAGTTGCCACAGTTCCTCTGTGGATTTCGGCGTCTCAGCTGCTTCTGTCTCTTCATGTAACCCCAGACTGACTCCATGATGTTGAGATCAGGGCTCTAAGGGGGCCATACCATCTGTTGCAGGACCCCTTGTTCTTTTTGTCACTGAAGATAGGTCTTTTGGTGTCATCATGCTGCAGAGTAAATTTGGGACTGATCAGACACCTCCCTGATAGTATTGCATAATGGCTAAGAATCTAAACATCTAAAGTGCCTGAAACTTTTGCACAGTACTGTACGTCTGGACAACTGACATCATAGATATAAACATTATAAATAACATGCAACAAAATATTCTCAACACAAAGACATGCTTAATATTTTTCAGCAGCATCCCATGGTCTTCATCAGTGAATAGAAGTGGCTATAGTGTCATCACGTGACCTAGGTGTGTGATTTTGGTTTGGTGATAACAAGACATTCTAACCCCTGTTGGGGTTCAAGGATGGTCTTTCGAAGTGAATGGAATAATGATTTGAAAAACTATCCAAAAAGTGAGCAAACTAAAAAATAGTTTGCTGTGTAGTGAGCCATTTTTTATGATCTGCTTCATCCAGGTTTCAGTACGGTTCAGCTAAAGTTCAGCTTGCTTTTACAAAGTCTGCACATCTTCAACTCTGCTGTTCTTAGTACTCACTGCCAAAGTTTCTCCATCCACCAGCTCGCGCAGATTACTATTTTTTTCCTCCATTTCTTTTCTCAACACATTGATGGATGTCCATTTGTGTCTCGGTAAAGTCACAAATGAGAATTTGTGCTTTCATTAAATTGTATTGTAGTCTTCCTGACATTTTGTGTGTATTGATGTTTTTTTCAGTCGATTTCAACTTTCAACTCCAACATTTTGGGAAATGTGCTCATTTGCTTTCTGGTGAAGAATTAGATGAGGAGATTGATAGCACTCCCACATATGTCAGTTAAATATGAAGCTACAGCCTGCAGCTGGTTAGCTTAGCTTAGCACAAAGACTGGAAACGGGGAAACAGCTCGCTTGGCTCCATTGGTGGTTAACAAAATCCACCTACCAGCACCTCTAAAACTCACTAATTAATCCGTTATATCTGGTTGATTTAATTTATTTAATTTGTACAAAATTATACAAAAAATTTAGTTTGCCAAAAAATGCTGCTTCCTCCTTTTTCCAGTCTAAGCTAACCGGCCACTGGCTGTAGCTTCATATTTAGCGTACAGACATAAGAGTGGTATCAATCTTCTCATCTAACTTTCTGCTAGAAAGCCAATAAGTGTATTTCCCAAAATTTCCCAAAAATTTTCCCCCCAAAAAAACAATTCCTTTGATTTTATTGTATCTGAGGGGGAAATTGGTTTTACAGTCAGATAAAACACAGGACACACAGACTTGAACATAAAACATAATTAATACATAAAACATATTACAATATGTAAAATTAAAGCTATATCCCACCACACAAGCTCACATAACACAAATCAGTGACAGCATAACCTGGAGTACATCCATTATCATCCCACCTAATCATCTAAGGTTAAAACAAGATCACCATCACCCACCAATAATTATCTGAAAGACTGATCATCAGCTGACTCATCCTGAGCATTTAACAGTTTGATGGAATAAGAGACTATGAATTTCTCACCCTGTCAGATCTGCCTTTGGTAGAGGATGAAGAGGACTCTCTAAAATGACTTGAGCCTTTGAAATAGCTCTCTTTCAGAAGATGGTAGACAGATCAATCAGTTTAAATCTTACTGGCCACTTTAACTACTTGTTGTAGCCTGTTCTTGTCACCTGTGAAGAGATCATTCAATATTCTTTCAGACTGTAATGACTGAAAATATGTTAATCTGTCATCACGTGGTGAATGATCGTCAGATCTGCTCTCAGCTTTAAGTGGGATATAACTGGCCTGACTTCTTTCTCTCGTCTAATCGTCTAATCAATAATTCATACAATGATAACTGGATAACAATTGAAATCGCAGCAGCTGACAATGATTTAATCTCATTTTCTTCTTGGTTAAGTAAGGTTAAAGTTTACTAGGCTGAGGTAAAAATTTGTGTTAAAAGAAAGATGTAACTCCTTTTATCGTTTGAGCTCTCTCTAATGAAACTAAGCACGCCACAGATTACATCCACACAAATGTAATCGTGTCTCTATATTTAAAAAAAAGCCTACAGGGACGAGTGTAATGCTAACTTTATCACCTTTGCTTCTGTTTTAATATCATGTCCTCATTTTCCTTCTTATTCTCCATCTTCTTTCCTCTCTGAACGCTGCCATCCTTCTCACATCACATTAGTTTCTTTATTACATTGCGCTTTTACTGCCACAGTGCACATTAGTAAACATATCTTTACCAGCCAGATATATTTTTGGCACATGAATTTTTCCCATCTTCCATCCTTTTTTACTACTCTGTAGCCCACTCATTCCTCTGTTTTTCATCTACTCTTATCACCGCCCCCCCCCCTCCCCACTGGCCTTCTCTGTGTTTATTCTCTGTCTTCCATCGTCTACTCTCCCTCCCTCCCTCTGTGGCTTTTTCTCTATCTATTTAAGGAAGAAAGCAGGGTCTGCTGGGAAAACTGCTGGGCTGGGTGGGGAGATTTAGCTGAATGGCACAGCAAGTCCCCAGATGCCCTGTTGTGGCTCATGTTGCGAAGGAAGAGAGGAAAAAGAGAGAGCGATACACAGTGACAGATATGGACAGAACAACAGCAGGATTAAGAGGAAACAACTGTTTACAGTGAGGGAGAGTGGACAGAGGAGGAGATTTACCAAAGAAGCAGGGGAGTAGACGAAGGAAACAGTTTGCTGAGCTCCACCTCTTCTGTGCCCTGTCCTGCTGTGAAAGCCTCTGAATGTTTTTGCTCTTCCATGACTCAGGGCTGCTGTTGGCCATGAATGCTGCACAAGCATCCTGTACACACACTCAAATATACACACCAACAGCATAACATCTTATCTCTGCTCACCGAGAGGTCACTTGATCATATAAAAGTAAGTGGAAGGAGCCATTGCTGATATATGTTCTTGAACTTTCATTTGGGGCATTCAAAGTACTAAGACTGGAGACTGAGCAATTTTTAAATCTGCAATTCTGCAATGTATTTAGTTCAATGACTAAGTAGAAGTTAAATGATAGTTCTAATTTATTACAATTTGTACATTTGCAAATTTGCTTGTTTTACAGTTGTCTTATCAAGTCAATTGCTGAAATCTGGGAATGTAGCTTCATTGCTAAAAAGAAGTCTTATGGGTTAAGAAACATGAGCCGTCATACGATCAGATACGCAAGTTGAACAACCCAGTATCTAGATGGGAAAACGAAGGCCAACGGTAAAATTATTACAATAAATTGTCTGTTGTAAATATCCATCATAGCTGACAGCCTGACTTCCTGGTTCAACTTGGACCCATGGTAGTTGCCTGAGTCAAAGTTGCGTGCACAGTTTTCCAGTGAAATTAGGGAATATTACCGAAATTTCAAGTGCACTTGCTTTCAGTTTTACCTCCAAATAAAGTAGTTTATGTAATTTGAGTAGAAATGATGTTATAAATAATTTTGTAGTTTATGATGGCATAAACTACAAAAACAAGATCCAAGTTGGAACAAACTAGAATTGATCTTTTAAAGTTTGTTGCTTGTAAGGTGTATGAATGTGAGCAAATGTGAAACAACAGCTGCAGAGAGTGAAAATCTAAATCAGATAGCAGAGGGAGGCAATTACTACACAAATTGGTCCGCTCTGAACCAGATGAAAACAGTGCTGGCCCTGCCACACGGGTGTGGTTTACAAACCATTTTAATTCTGTACACAAACCTGCACACACTTGCATGAATTAACAGCTAGAGTAGCATAAAAAAGGTGCCGTGTGCATTAGCAGAATGACAAATAGTGATAAAACAGAAATCTTTAATGTGGGTTGAGACTCTTTTTGTACTTCTGGGATGAATTCATCCAAATTGAAAGTTATTGTTTTGATTGGGACTTTCATAGTGATATCATGATTTAAAAAAAGCAACTCTTGGCTCTGGCCCCGTTAATTATGGTCTCTGCATTCCAGTGTTGAGTAATGTTAAGTATACCACTAAGTGAATGTGGTATCTAATCTAACAACAAGACAAGTTTTTTTGGCAAGTTTACTTTTAAATTGACTCTGAGACTGGTTTGAATTATTGAAAGACCTCAACAACAAGCAATATTTTATCAGCTCCTGTATCTACATGAATAGACTCAATTTCTGATTATACTTGGTACAAGTATACTGTAACTTGTTTTCTGGTCTACATAGTTAGATCACATTCATTTAATTTATAGAATTAAATATTTGTTTGATTTTATGAATGAATTTATTTTATAGAAAATTTTAAATTGCAATTGCAATTTTGTCCAGAAACATTGCAATTAGATTGATTTTTAAATCTCGAGCCCTAGTTTTGAATATGCCAGCTTTCGCAAAATTGCAGTTGCAAAAGAAGTGTAGCCTGAAAGATGCTTGTATACAGCCTAATATTTTAAGAATTTATATTTTGCCCTAACTGATATTTTACCTTTGTCCAGTATACCTGAGAGCAACTCCTCAATGAGCAGCATTCAGTCACACTGCCTGCCACTGTTTGATCATCAGCTGACAGATAATCACTTTTAATTGGTTTGCTCCATCTTTGCTGCTGCACAACATGCGGCGTGCCGGTAAGGCCGAGAGGAGCACAGCCTATGATAGAGCTGGGTGACCGTGAGAGAGTCGTAACGTGGTTGTTAATCTGGCTGGATGTTGTGGTGGTTCAGTGGACGAAGGCACATGCCACACACACACTGCCATCTGTCTTTGTCATTCTTCACAGTGTCAGATCTAATAAAGCAGAAATAAGTCTTTGAGGCAAGTAACTGGATCTCAGTCATCCGCATTCCAGTTTTAGTCTTTGCCTCTTTGTAATTCTGAATAAAATCTCATCACCTTTCTGCTCTATTCATTTTTTAGTTGTTTAAGTCTTGTTTCCAGGCAATCTGTCTCAGAGGAAGGAAAACAGCCATCGATGGCAGCTCCTAAATCTACTGATATATCTCTCTTTATGTTTACAACAGGCGTGTTCTCTATGAGGAGACATATCAGTTCTAAGACTTTTCACGTCTCAACACGTCTTCTTTTTATCACCCCACCAACCCAAAACTTTCTCCCTCCTTTTTTTTTTTTTTTAGCACTCTGACCTACTTCATTATTTTCCCTGGTTGCTTAGTGGAGGTTGTTGTCTCTTCTATTTTTCTCTCCCTGTCTTTTGATTTGTTATGTTCTTGCTTGTCTCTTAAGTTACCTCCATGGAATAGACCAGTGCACTGCTGTGTTCTGAGAAAACTTCAGATGCAATATGAGCTGTGGGCTTCACTCCCACTCCTCACTGCAGGGAGACGCATCACTCAATATTACTGCAGGGTGAGACTGTTAAAATGAAATAAATAAAAAAAGCCTGCCCATCAGTGCAACTTAATTTCAGTGTTACACAGAAGTGTAATGGTGCAGTGGAGAAGTGGAGGTGAAAATGTGTCAAGTGATATGAAAAATGTGAATATCAATCACATTCTTGAATTCAAATGAATATTTTCATCTTGTGCTTCAAAGAAATGCCATATTGCATATATTCATTGTAAGAATTATAAAATGCATAGCTGCAGCATGAAGACACTGAACCCTCCACTATAGGGATTTGTAGGAATAATCAAACCCACCCAGCATCCCTCCTGTTCCAATTAAACTAGTCACGCACTGGTATTATCTGTAGCCCAGTGTGTGCGCTTGTGAACTATGACCTCAGTCCTGCTGTAGATTAAAACCCAAGTCTGGCATTACCAAATAAACAGATGGATATGACGGTGGTGATGGTGTAGCATGTACATGCCGTTTTTTATGGTGTGCTAAATCAAACATCATTCTGAACACACAAAGCCTCTGGGGCTTTGAAATTAATTCCAAGTAACACAGAATTCATTCAGATTCATTTGAACTCAACCCATGTAGCTTTATTCTAAACAATGTTGTGGAATGAACACTGTTCTGCTCAGTTGCAGTGCCTCTGCTGTCACTGGAGGAAAGCAAATGTTACTGTAAGGCAGACGCATTTTAAAAGTCAGCAAACAGCTTCACCTTTGAAAAAGATATGTCCATCCACACAGTAGAATCCAAAATGCCTCCATTCTTCTTAGATGTGTCATGAAAGGGGGGGGGGGCACAGCACAGCACAGCACACTAGTTTACTCCATTTTGCATTAGCAAAGATAACAACAATAGCCTAGTTTACTGCGAGGGCCTATTTGGCTTATACAGTAAGAAATTTGAATGATGATTACAGATTGAATATATCATTTTTACCTATGTTTGATTGATTAAAGGGACAGCCTTAAATGCCATTGTACTTATATTTTATGCTGAAGCCTAATATTCAACCAGGTTGTGTGTGTAGTTGGGATACTGCTTGTATTTGTTGGACTGGATGTGTATGTGTGTGAGAAAGAGAGACAGTTTGTGTTAGTAGTAGACAAATGAATGTTAATAATTGGGTAACAAAATTACCTGCTGTATTTGCCAAAAGTAGTTTACTTTTACATTTGTTTGGTAACTCATCATAATTCATAATGAATCATGAATAGTCTGTAGACCATACTTTGAAGCCAAATTTTGAGAGCTGAAGACATCTTGCACACATTGTGGGACTTAAGTTTATTAAGGTTTATTTATTCTGGAATAAAATATCAATATAAAATCTTGGACAGAATCAAGAGTAGTTCACATAATTAGTGAACATACTTCCTGTGAGTTTCTTACAATTTAGTAATAATATATTTTTATCCAACATGGAATTAAGACACATTTCCTAACTAAATCTTCCCTGGTGCAGGGTTTCCTCAGATTAGTTGACCTCTGGGTCTTAATTAGAAAATGTGTCAGATCTCACTGTAGTGAGGAAAAAGTCATGCTGTTAGTGCAGGTTAGAGTGACACATGAGTGCTGGAGGGTTTTCAGATTTGATGGTGATGGATGACACCAGTGGTGGAGACACAGTACTGATGGCATAACAGACTGATTAACCCAGTCTCCTATCTGTGTAAACTGTCAGAGTGAACTTAGGTGCAGGTCATAGAGTCAGTGTCTGAGAGTCAGTTGAATTTTCATTTTAAAAATTGTTAAATTAAGTTCAGATAATTAATTTTTGAAAATGAAGATTGTTGCATTCTTAATGCGCTTCTTTTGGTTTCCTAACTATAATGCTGGAGCTGTCTGTCCAGAGCTCCTCAGGTTAGCTGTAGCTGTTAACTCTTGACTCTTGGCATTGCCCAGACCTTCATCTTCTCTATGAAAACAAATGTTTGAGCAGATTTCTGACTTTTCTCAAATGTTAAGCTTCTCTCTGTTCAATCAAAGATTAGTCACAAGTTGTCACTTTTAGGTAGAACTTGCATAACAGTCACTGATGACTATCCTTACTCAGTGTTTTTGCATGATTACTATGAATCACCATTCAATCTAACTATTTAATGTCATTGTAAGCAAGATATTTAATTTCTTTTTCAAAGTTTGTAGTTTTCTAGCAGCTATTATCCATCAGTTGTTACAGGGAGAAAAAAAAACCTGAAAGCTGGACAAAGAGGATTACATCTGGAAGATTAAATGATACAGACCGGAGTGAAACAAGCAACAGAATACACACAATCGTGTATGTACGCTGTGGGTCACGACACTGGTGACGTGGTTGCATCGGTTTGTGTTACTTTACCAACCCTCACCCCGATGATGTCATTTTAGCTGTCTCCGTGGAGACGGGTAGTGGAGCGACTGATTGGACAGTTAACCTCAGGGGCATCTCTGCCGACTGGGCCTGCTGTTCCTCTTAGTGGGACTGATGGAAAATGTGCGCCGCAGAGAAACGCTTTCATTTAGTGTGCCGGGCTGACTGTGCGTTGATATAATTCCCATGCAAACACATTTTTCTTTGCTCTTGCATGCCTCATTGACTGTGCCCGTCCTCTCTCTCTACTTTCTGTTTCTCACCAGCACTTTCCCTGTGTTTTTCTTTCTTTCCTGTATTTTTATTCTGTCACGTCTATTCCCTTACAGTCCTTTGTTTCTTTATCTTCCTTTATCTTTTTCTTTCAGTCATTCTCTCATGCCTCTCCTTCTTCTTCTTTCTCCTCTCTGTCTGTCTCAGCTTTGAACATCCTTTCTGCGTTTTTCTGGTCATAATATGACTCAGCTGTATGTGTGAATGTGTCTCTATAACATCCACTTTTGTGTGTGTGTGTGCATGTGTACATTTGTGTCTTTCTCAGTGTGTGTGTGTGTGTGTGTGTGTGTGTGTGTGTGTGTGCGCACTCGCAATTTTCACATTGGTTGCCCAAATCTCTATTGAAACTCACCACCCTCTGTTTACAGTTACTGGTTCCTGTATTGAATCCTTGTCTGGTGGTGACTCAGGCTCTATGAAGAATGGGATGACTGAACCAGAACCCATTCACATTTCAGCATATAGCACTGTACCTCTAGATGTTTTACATAGGCAGGGTTTTTATTTGAAGTACAATGCTTCTCATATTGGCTAGTTAAGGTGGACACACTTTTTTCCTGTGTCATTCATGCCTAGTTTTTTATTGATCATATTTTTATATTTGGATGAGATAATTGGCATTAGGCATTTACTCATTCTTAAGTACTGGAAATAGGAGATGTTTGAATTTGTAGCTCTAAAACAAAATCTGTCCATTTGAGGAAAATGATATCTCTCTCATAGATTCATATCCTGACAAATCACCAAGGCTTACTGTATGTTTCTTGCGCCAGTCTTTGCAATTACGTAATTGCAGCTGGCTTGTTAACCTGGCATGTTACTCTCAGAATTAGAAAAACTATGCACCTCCTTATCAATAATTGGCTCTTTGGTCTGTGGTACCTCTGAGTTTGTGTCCTTCAAAAACACACCAGTAACCAGGTACCAAACGTTCCTTTAAAGACCATAAACACGAGGAACAAAGACGCATCACGTGCAGCTGTTTTGTATGTATGCACCAGTGTTGGTGGTGTCATTCTGTAAATGTAACTAGTTACTTCTTCAAATTAAATATTGCAATTACATTTACTGAAATTTAAATGGGCTCGTTAGTCGTTACTTTTGTCTTACATGAAAATAGTGGACAACTGCAGAGGATAGCAGACAAATGCAGCCTATTCCCTGGATTTTCCAGTTTATGATCTAACGTCACTCGACCATAAGGTGGTGCAAGGAATAGCTTGCTTTTCATTTCGGCACCCATGTTAACAGATTAGAGCAGCCACACAGCCCGCGTCAACCGTGCGTCATCTAGAGATTCTTGCCTATTTTTTCTGCGTGATGCGCACGGTTCTCAGCAAAAATAGACAGTGAAAATGATCTGTTGACAGTCATATTGACATCATACCAGCAACATTACACCTTTCACTATAGTTTCAATGTCTATATCTGTAGAATATGTCACAGACATGAAAAAAATATAAAGTGTCACCACTGCAGGTGCATGCCAGGGCAGGGAGCCTATCTACCAGGACTCCTGCCTGTTGTTTTACCTGATGAGATTCGGTGTTGTTATTTTCCTTATTTGCTGTTAGTTTCCCTCCTGACAGTTAATTTGGCGGTTTGTTTGTTGGAGTGTGTTTGTCTCATTTGGGGAACTTGGTGTCGTCTGGAGATTTTCTTCACTTGGAGCGGTGACAGCGGGGGTTTAACCTCTTCCAATCCCGCCCCCCCTACCATAGAACCATTTTTGGGGGGGACAGGGGATGGTTAGGGAGAGATAGCAGGTCAACAGTATATGCCACATAGAAGTGGTATACATCATCTGAAAGCTGGGAGCCTGAAGATTAATTTGAGATGCAGTTCAGCACTGTGTGTCAAGTTTTCTAGTCATAAATCTGTAATAAACATTGTGTTTTGGTTAGGCCCCTATTCAAATTTTGAAAGTTTAGAGTGTATAAGGGCTTAGAACATTATGATGGTGTGAAGTATATGATGGCCATTCCCATGCTCATTTATGTCTCATAAATTGTTGCAGCATTTTTGGGTTGATACCATTTGTTACACAGATTTGGTACAAAATTTAACCATTTTTGACCACTTGAGAATTTAGCCTAACTGTGGAGCATGATTTAGCCCCTGGTTGGTACCAATGAATTCTTTAGGTCACCTAGTTTCATTTGATACCAGTATCTTCACTGTAGCTTTAAAACTGAGCCTGCTACACCCTCTGAAAGACAGTAATGTCACCCGCGCACACCGGCATCCTCAGGGAGTGGAAGAGGTTAACTGGCAAAAAAACCTCCGTCCTGTGTGACTGACACAGAAGTAGCCTCCACCAGACCCAACCATGCCCGTCAGAAAGAAATCCGCTTTCACCTCACATATTATTATTTATTTTTCACAATTGAGCCCATGCTTCTTAACCTTTTACTGTCTAAACTAAATATAAATGGAATTTATAATTCAGTCCTACATTCTATTATTGATGGCCATTATCAAAGTCAAACTGTATGTAGAGAGATAGGGCTGGCAGGAGCAGCGCAGCAGCAGCAGCAACGTTGTCTGTGTGGACACTCCACACGTGCGAGACGCGGTAGTTCAGCGACACACGTGCTGCTCAGGTAGGCTGTGTGTCCCAGGCGTGAGGCTTCATTTTAAACCTAAGAATTTGTCTGCAAAGTCTGTAAGCCAGGCAGAACTAAACAGACTGATTGCCTTGTATGCTGTCGAAGACATGCAACCTATGTCAATAGTTGAGTCCGTTGCCTTCAAACAACTAATTAGCAAAATAGCAGACATTCGAACTGTGCATAATAAATGTTTTCTAGGCATAACCACACATTGGATAAATCCGCACAACATGCAACGTCGGAAAGCAGCACTGTCATGTAAAAGAATCAAGGGTCAGCATACATATGGCAATATTGCAAGTTAGATAGATAACATTCACTCATCTTATGGCCTATCCTTCAAAGTCATAGCAACTGTCACAGACAATGGCTTCAATTTTGTCAAGGTCTTTCAAATGTACCGGTCACCTGAGTTGCACTCTGACGATGAGGAGGATGAGGGGTTGTTTTACTAACATTGGGGATTTGCTGCTGAATAGTGCCGCCGATGATGTTGATGACATGATTTCTCCACATCAGAGATGTGCATCACACACATTGAACCTCGTCTCATGCACTGATGTGGATAAGTGGCTGATGTCAAAATGTGAAACGAAAGCAATTTACAGAAAGGCTACCACAAAGTGCACAGAGCTGTGGAACAAGGCGAGTCGGTCCACAGTGGCCTCAGAGATTATTGCCAAGAGGCTATGTACCTTGCACAACCAGGTGGAATTCGTTCGACAATGCCCTGGCTCAAATTTCTGAAATACCTATGGTCGAGTTGAACACCATCTCCTCCAAACTACAGTTGAAATGTATCAGTGAAAGGGAACATCAGTTTCTCAAAGAGCACTGTGCTGTCATGAAAGGCTATATATATATATATATATATATATATATATATACACACACACACACACACACACACACACACATATATATGTGTATATGTGTGTGTGTGTATATATATATATATATATATATGTATGTGCTTATAATGTATAATGCAATAATGTTTTTTGCACTCTTGATATATGTATTTATTTAAGGCAATCAAAACGAGATTTGCATGTGTTCTTGAAAATAAAGATGCTCTCCCGACCGCTGTGACACTACCTAATTTCAGGCCAAGTTGGTTTGCGCAACCATGAGTGGAAGGACCTGACAAATGTGAGTAGCAGAGTGCCGAAAACATGTCCCCGAGCAAGAGCAGCAACCAGGGAAAACCCAGTCAACACAGCGCCCGGGTTCTACAAAAGAGCAGTACCTCAAATCAGGAGTGACAGGGATAGACACTCTGAATCAATTTCCAATAATAAAGAAAATATCTCTTAAAAGCCACTCCGTCCAGTGCCCCAATGGAAAGGCTCTTTAGCCTGAGAAACCTGATTCTCTCTCCAAAGAGGAACAGGCTAGCAGATCAAAAGTTTGAGAAGCTTCTCATCTTGAGGTACAACCATTGGTTTGAGGGAATGTTATAGGTCACTGGCCAGAGATAAGGTAGCCTAGGAGTATTTTGTTAACCCTTTTAAGGTTGGGTACCTTTTGTTAAGCATTGCACATCCAGGCATTGCTTCTGAAAAGCATCTCAAGGTATCTGTATTTAGCTTCTCCTTATGAGGCTGAAAGTACTTCTTAAATTTATCCACTGAGGTAAGGTGATTATTTTTCTTAAACTGTTTAAGGATACCTCTGTTTAAATATTATATATCCAGATTATCGGATCTTAGGGCTATATTGGATAGCATCTCATTGCAACTGTATTTAGTTTCTCTTTGTGAGGCTGAATATACTCAAGTTTGTCCACCATTATTTAAGATGTCTCCAGTTGGTGAATGGAGTTCAGTTGATTTGAATTACTGTTTAGGTTACAAAGGATAAACCTCAGTGTGTTTCTGTTTTTGTAAGTAACTTTTGCCTATCAGCCTATCATGATAAGAAATTACTGTTAAATGTCTGAGAAACAGTTATTTCATTTTACACTTCCAAAAGAGTATTAAAACTGACTCGTGTACTAGTGCTTGATTTGAAGGCTTGTTGAGGCTACAATAAATAGGCCTATCAAAACATATCTATTGTGTTTTATTGTTCCACTACTTACTTTTCATCATATTGATAATGGGTACAATGATAGATCAAATTTGACAGTTGTCTTGTCCCACACTGTGCCACAGCAACACTAAAATAATATAACTATGTATGTGTGCATTAATAAGAGAATTGAAGCAGACATTTAAAAGTAACGCAAAAGTTACTTTCCCTAGCAACTAATTACTTTTATATGCAGTAATTGGTAACTAGTAAATGCAACTAATTACTAATTTTCAGTAACTTGCACAACACTGGTATGCACACATTAATTGTTGCGGACAGTGTGCACACAGTCTCAGATGTGGTTTGGAGCAGGTGTCGTGCTGAGCCTTTCAGTCTGACAGTGTATCTTATAGTATAATTTTTCCTCTTTTCAATCAGACACTAACAACACAAACTATCAGCTCCTGTTTCACTCATTCATTCATTCATTGTTTTTGCAGCAATTCTGAAAAATACAGTACCAGGAAGTGTGTCCATATATATACACATGTATATATATATGTAGATGTAAGAGATAGCTTTATCTGATTCTGGTGATATTCATTTGTTTAGAAATGGTTCTGACCCACTAGCTAGCTGTTAGCTGCCTAGGTAGTGAAGCTAACTAATGAGAAAGGTGTATTCCTTAGTGTTGGGGGCTATAGGCTGATAACGTTTTGGCTATAGATATATCTTGCTAAATTGTGCTAACTAAAATATTACACTTTCTGAAGCCTCTGGTGAAAATGTGGTCTATTTTACAAAAAGTTACAGTCATGCTTGTCCAACATCACATATAGGCCAACACATCACACAACACACCTTTCTATAAACTTTAATATATTATTAATGGAGCAGCAATCTTTAAAATAGCTACCAAGTCAAACCCATTAGAAGTTGCATTTTTATTTTTAGAAAGAAGTTGACACTTGAATGGTTCTTGATTGTCGGCAGAGATTTTTAGCAATGTAGCTAGTGACCATCAGTGGTAGTGGACCTTAACACTTCCATACTGACTTCAGCTTTGTGCCCTAGTAGTGGTTGCTTGATACAGATGTTGTTGGTGTTGCATTGATGTTACAACACAAAACTGTTCAATCCAACTGATTATGCTTCATATTGTTATTGCCCAGACTATGTTGCAGGAGTACCTTAGTGAGTATTTGGGAATCTCACTCCTGTTCACTCTGCATTCACAATATTGCTTCAGTATAGCAGTTATTGCCTGAGCCAGATATTGCAGAATAGCAGTATTACTGTATTAGTGCAGCACTGGAATACATTGGAACAGAGCAATGAGAGCAATAAAAATAGCTGGAATGACAATTCTAAAAAAATGCAGGCCCCTATCAAACCCTCCTAGTTGTGTTAAAAGGATGATTCACTGTGTAACGTTTGGATCCAATTTAACACTTCAGACAGTATTAACAGCTCAACACAAATGTTTTAAATGCAGCCCCACAGGAGATAATCTAAGTTTTTTTAGAGGCTTCTAATGCAGTCTGTATAGTTTCCATGTAAAATTCCAGGAGAAGATGCTAAATTCAGCTGGACAGGCTAGGACTGCAGTGACAGCTGGCTCTGAACGCAGCTCAACATTTATCTTCTTGTATATGGCAGCACATAGTCCAGGGATGACAGCTACACACCCAACAGTACCACCTGTTCCAGCATAGCAGGAGCACATGAGCATATTATCCCTTTAGTTCCTGAACAGTGAAAAGACATTTTCTATGATTTGAGTAGAAAAACAGCTTGGCAAAATTAGACATCCTAATCCTGCTGACTAGCCGGATAGAGAAAATGTTTGTCAGGCTTGTCATCCTACAGAGAAGGCTCATTGCTTGAGGCTTGTGGGTAATTTATATAAATGAACTTATTTTATGACACATACAATTTGGTTGCTACAGAATATGATGTTTGTGTTTGTCATAAGGTCCACATGGATTTATAGGACACCAAAAACATGCAATAGTGAAACGTTTATCAGACAATAACGTTCCTACATATAACATTACATTACAAACAAAACCTTTGTCCTCTGTCTCTAGCTCTATGAATAAAATCTGCCACAGAACACAACTCAAGTCATAATTATCCAAACAACATAGGCAGTAGCGGCAGCTGCTTGCTCACTATCTGAAAGTATCTTTAGTTATAATGAAGATGCATTTAGCAGCTTGTTCACATGGTGTGCATGATGACCAAACAGACCATATCATGGCACAAGTTGATACTTCTTTACCAGAAAATACATTGTTTCCCTAATCCATACCTGACTTACACAATACCTATTCAATTTTCCAAGACAGACAGAAACAACCACGCACATTCACGCACACATGCACACACACAGTCACACACAGACACACATTCACACACACACACACACACACACACACACACACACACACACACACACACACACACATTTTTATAGACCCAGACTGAGCCTCTGCACCAGACTCAAAAAGCCAGTCACTGTGGTAATACTCAGACATGGTGAGATTATGTAAGTAACATAAGATATGTGTGAGCCAAAGTGATATTTTTTCCCTCTCATCATCTCATTTGATCAAACATCTCTTTGATCAAAAGTCCTGCAGCCTGGGAGGATTGATGCTATTAAGCTTCCCGACCAATTTGGGTAATACAGGAAGGGAACACAAACTGAGTGCCTGCTTGATTTTTGTAAAGAAAAAAAAAAAAAGAAAAAAGACACTTGCACTTGAATGAGAAAGTGTGTCCAAACTTTTGACTGGTACTGTAAGTCTGTAATGAAGCACACCATGCTATGTTCACTCGCCCTGATCTGCTAGGAATATTTTGGGCTGAAAAGCACTTTGAATACAAAATCTCATTAGTGCTCAAAGGCTTGTACTGATATCTGGCTCTCTAAATGTGTGTTTGCATGTAAACCTGCCTAAGGCACTGCTCACCAGCTATGCTCAGCTACATATCTTTTGCAATTCCTCTCTGTCACTTATCAGACATCAACTTGCACAGTATATATGAAGTAAGTGGTAAACATTTTGTTTTTAGATGAGATTTTCTTGCAAAATACTAGTGTTGAGTAGCTTCGACAGTCAGCTTGATAATTAGCAATCATTAGCGCAACTTTAGACTTTGAATTTACTGGAAATTTAACCTTTTTAACACAACACTGAAAATCCCAGTGTATTGAGTAGAAATATTCTGATGTGAGAATTTCCACTTTCCCAAAATACATATATTTAGGCCACATATAGGCTACTTAGTTGTTTTTTTTTTATTTATTTTTTTACAAATTATGTTACATTTTCATCATAACCTGGATCATTAAATAAGGAATTTACAAACAGATTATCAATAAATGCAGACAGATATTTAATTACTAAAAACAGCATTGCTGCTGCCAATAGAGATGGCTTCAGTGCATTCAGCATCTGAGCAGTAGCACAACTTTATAAACTGGTTTGACAGATCAGTCCACAATACCAATTGGCCACAATGCTAAAATTATTTGCTAATATTAGCTAACCACGGAGTTAACTGCTAATATTATTTGCCATGCAAAATCAATGGCTGTCAGCTAGAAATTAGAAGCTGCTTTGCTTGTTTGCCTCTGTCTGAAATCAGGGACCCATTACTGGGTATAGTTATAATCAGTTATAATTGTTAAGCCCTGCTTAGCCAATAAAACAAAGAGTTCTTAGACCTACAAAGTTTGTGTCAGACAGAACAGTCATGTCACAAAACAGTCATGACAGGACAACTTCTACATTGTCACAGATTGTATATATTGTGTAGCCTGTTGGAAGACTGCCTCTCAGTAAATTTTAGACTGATGAACATTTTCTATTTCATCCTTGAGTCCAGATTTCATATTTCTTCAGTGCAGCATTATGTAGATGTGGAACAAATCACATTGTATTTCTATTACAGCAATTTATGTAAGTGTACTTTTATGAGTTTGCAGTTTAACTTATCTTTGCATTACATGATTTAATCTACTTGGCTACAGAGTGAAATTTCTTTTTGGCTTGACCGGTCTATCACTCACTGAGGGATGAAGTTGCACCATTGGTTGGCCGGCCCAGTGTTGGAGTTTCCCCATTGTCCATTGCTCTTTCTAAATGAATTGGTGTGAACAGTTTCAATAACATCCTCAGGGGTTGTTTACAGCGGCGCCCTGAGCGCAGCTCACTCTCAGAAAGTGATCAGTCCCAAAATAAGTTTTAAAAACACACATTTGCTGACCAAAGCGTCTCACATGGAGGCTCTGACACTGACAGGAGCACCAACCCGCAGATACAGAGAGAGATGCAGCGGATAGATTTTACCAGCCTGCACAGTGGCTAGTGGCTAGTTAGCATGGCTAGCATTGTTAGCATAGCCATGCCGTGCTGTGTGTAGCCCACAGACTGTATAAAAATAAGGTGTAACCACGAGTTTCCGGTTTAACAGGACTGTGCCGGGCAGGTGACAGGTGTGCTTACAGTGTTTGTGTCCTCTGAAAGACGTCACAGCACAGATATAAAGACACACAGCTGACGGACTGTTAGCCTAGCATGCTAATCCTACGTAAACATATGGATGAGACTATGTTTACAGACAGCTGCAGAAAGAAACAGATGAATGCAGGGGAAGTTAAAAGCTAATTAGAATTGTTAAAATTAAAAGTTCTCTTTTAAATCAAACATCCCATGATATGAGTGGAAAGTATTGTTCTTGCAACTGCATTTATACCCTTTTTTTGACTCAAATGTAGCTTAACCATGTCATGCGATATGCTACTTCAGTTCATTTAACAACAGATATTACTGGGACTACTACAGAAAATTGCTGATGAACATTTAATATCCAGGAATTTACATTATAGACACTAGCTCTGACTATCCCTGTAACAAATTGGCCACAATTTTGCACATTGACCATACACAGTCCAGCTGTATACTAGGTTTTGACCTAGTCTTGTTCATACAAACCTTTGATCAACCTTAAAAGTGCATTAAGGGAAATATTACAGCTGCTGCAGCAGTCCAAGAGCCTTTGATGCAGTAGATGGTGTAAGTACATAGCACTGGGGCACTCAGTGATGTGAAATTTGCTTTGCAAAGTCTCTGTGTTCTTTGTATTCTGTTCCTCACCCATTGGAACAGCCAGTATGACATTGAGCTGCGACTTCACTTTTCATCATCATATCAGTGCAATGTTCCTCTTCTTCTATGGTGAATAAAGTCCCTGGGGTCACAAGGTCTGAACCTGGCAGTGAACATGGCGGCCATCATGATACATTGAACAGGAGCTGGAAGGTGACAGTAAAAGAAATGAGGAATGGAAAGAGTAGAAACTTACTCAGGGGAGTAATGAATCAAGAGAGGGAGAGGTGGAAGTGGGGAAATCTGAACACAATGCACGTCAGGTTTAAATAATGAATGACAGGAGGCATCAAACTTTCAGACTGGATCTGGCAGCAAGCAGCAGGGGTGGTGGAAGAGAGGAGAGGGAGGGAGGGCACAGTCAAAAGCTGTCATGAACTATTTCGGGTTTGGGGTGGGCTTGGCTTTAAAGTTATTGTTCAGTGCATTAGAAAACAGCGTCCATGATGAAACAGCCAGGAGGAAATTAAAAGGCTTTTAAGTATTCATAGCAGAGGGTGAAGCAAGCAGAGCAGCTGCTGTGATTACGTGCCAGTCTTGATGCACTTCACAGTTTCTGCATGGAAAGGCTCTCCAGCTCTGAGTTGTGGGAAGTGAAACATAAACATATTTGACCTTTTTGTTACACAAGATGTCTCTAGAGGTTGGCACACATCTTGTTTAGAGATGAGATCTGCTGGCATGAGTCAGCTGATGTATCAACTCACTTTGTCTCTTAAGGGTGTCTGAGTAGCGGGTCTTGTCTATCAATAACTCTTTTGTGTGTTTCAGATATTATAATATCTAATGCTGCAAAGCTTTGGCACATTAATGAGAGTTACACATGTAATCAAAAGTAATAGCATTTTATGTACTGTCAGTTTCTGATGACTGTGATCAATGTGTTCTTACCCCACATTTGATGGCTGCTGGCAACACATGCGTAAATGTTTACTTTGCAGGAATAATGTCATTAACACATGGACAGACAGGCAGCAATATATGAAAACAACTTTTTCTAAAAGACTTTAATACATGCCTAATAAAAATACTCTAGTAGACCTGCTAATGAAGTATATAAACTTAGATAAGTGTCATTCATCCTCCTCCTTTGTTATTTTTCCTTTGTTACAGCTGCTTGGCCAAATGAGAACTAACACGTACTTCGTTCATGTTAATTTGAATGCAACCCATGTAGCCTAATCCTCAACTAATGTAACTTTGTAAAATTGACATTGTTCCGCTCATTCGCTGGAGTATAAAACTTGAAATGAACTAGTTCATCCAACGTGTCATCACCACACTTGAAGGCGGGGTGAAAAGAATGTAGTAACAAGAAACTATAGCCTAATTTGCTGAGTGCAACAAGGCATGCAATTGACTGGAGTAACAGTGCTTTCTACGAACACGCCCTGCTGGGTGACGTGTACCAAAGTGGCATTATCGGACAAGATAACCAAGATTTGTCAACTTCATCTGTCTTCCAATCACTGTCCAAAGAATGGACAAATAAGTGGTGGTTCTTTTTCTCACATATAAGGTGGTATGACACCTCTATCACATAAATAGCTATTCACACTCAATTTAGAGTCACCAGTGTACCTAACATACATGTGTTTGGGCTGGGCTTAGGAAAACTATCAAATCTCAGCCACTTGCCAGAAACTCATTGTAAGAACTTCACACAGGCAACTTTTTTTTACTGTCTTCCTTTGGGATATTGTTGTAAAACCCTCAACTCAAAAAACCTGCTTCTCCTATGATATATTTAGATATACAAAAAGTTCACAAGCACTCCTTTAAATAGCTAAACCTCTTTCTTAAGCTTCTTGTTCTGTCCAAAGAAGCGTGTACACTGCCTTTTCCAGGGCATTTGCTTTCTGTTCTCCAAGATCTCCTTCATGTAAAAATGCACTAGCAGTTGGAAAAAGTGGAACACTGTGAATAGCCCGAGGGTTGATGAAGGAGGATTAGAGCTTCTGAAGAGACAGATGGTGGGAGATTTGATTATTTGACTCGCTGTGACCTTGGGACTGTAGAGGACTTTGAGGCCATTAATGAAAAAACCCCAAGAGATTCTGAACACTCTTGATTGCTTTATTCTTACTTTCTTTTGATGATCTATGATTAGTAAAGCTTGCATTCTAAAGAGTGTTAGGGTCAGGGTTATCCATACATTTTGTATAGTACGCCAACCCAAACTCAGGCCATCCTCTTAACTCATATCTCAATATTCCAACCTTTGCACTAAAGGGTGAAAATGGTTTATGAATTGCTATCTTTGTGAACTTTTGAAGTACATACATTTCATTATTATGTGCCATGCTTCTATACTCTTTTACTTTACCTCTACCAAATAAAAGATGCAGCTGTCAACTCTGCTGCTATCAGACTGATTTGCATATCTTAAATATACAAACCTTATTTCTTTGTTTGCTTTGTTGATTTCAACTGACAAGCTGCTTCTCCCTAAAGTTGAAATACCAGTTGATGACATTTGATAAATTTGAAATGAGATTCTGTAATTGATTGTGACATTGTGTACTGATTGTAAAAGGGCCTGCATGTATGTGCTGCATTTATAATCTCTGTAATCAGTTCATGAGTTCAGCTACATTTTAGTGTTATTTCAGAGTTACTTTGTGATTGAAATTCACATCATTCACTGTGCAGTAATTAAAGATGCACCTTGATTCCCATTAGAATGTGAGGAAATTTGGAAGACATGAGCAGGGTAAAAATACCCATCAAACCAGAGCATTGTTCACCAGCAAACTGATTTTAAGTGAATTATAATCAGTCATTATCTCACCACCAGCATAATTTCTGTCATTCTTTTCCCCAAGGCCTTCTTTGTCATGGTTCAGTCACAGACTCTAGAGACTCTAGCGAGTCTGACTTTATATTCCTTAGTTGCCATTGTCTACCAGTCCACCAGATGCCCTCAGACCTTTTCTCTGTTTTGTGAAGACTGGACTGAGTGGGAAAAGTGTTACTTCTAGACTTTTGTTAAGCTATGCCAGTCAGTGTGCATAGTCATTATGTTGTTCTGTTATTCACTTTAAGTAAATAGACAGAGATCTAATATTGGGATATGTGAACTTTTGGGTTAAGTTTGTTTATGTTTTCTGTCTTCTGTTTTTGGTGTGTCTTTAAAAGATTCTGGCATTATAATTATTTTAGTTGCCTTTACTAGTTAGTCTATCTTTGTTTTTTTATTTCAGTCTGTACTCACAGCTTACTCAGTCTTACTTATGAAGAGGATTGTTTTTATCTGGGTTTTGGCTTTGTGTTTGCTCTGTGTTTCCCTTCTGTGTTCCTGCACTCCTCCCCAGCCCGTTTTTCCCTCCACACCTGCCCTGCATCGAGCATGTTAGCCCTGCCCTGCTCTCAGTGGGTACATCTCAAGTCTCTTATTTGATCTTTCCTCGCTCCTCGCTCCTCAGAGATCCTTCCTCCGACGAGCAAGGAACGAGGATACGAGAGCAGGCTTCATGGAAGTCTTTTACCAGCTGACACGCCCCCTTATTGGATATCAGTTATTGATCGGACACTGCAGCTGATTGGACTGATCTGATACGTCACAACATCACTGCAGTTTCATACCGAAGTGAAGACAGATTACAGATTAAACTCAGGCGTATCACTCCCAAGTTTTATATGTTATTTGTTTTCTGATTCATCATCTTGTTAAAAATCTGTGTGAATTGTCGGTCTGATCAGCAAAAGAACCATAAACAACTTTCTTCATTTGTTAGAAAGATTTTTTTCTTTTCATGATCTGTTATTTCCCCTGTTATCTTTTATTATGGATAAAATTAAAGTCAGGGAGAGTCTGTCTGTCAGCAAGAAACACAGTTTAAACACATTTATATTTTACATAATTTATCGTCATATCCATTCAGTCACCTGTGAGGTTTAAAATTTCTGAGCGTCAGGTTTGATATCAGTTACATAATTTAAATTTTCCCTGAAACGTTTAGCCTAATAAATAAAAAAGACACTGTGATCATATTCTGGGTTATTAAATAATGAATCCACAATCAGAATATCAATAAATACAGACGCAAATAATGAATAAACAATATAAACGCATTCTGCCAGTAGAAATGGTTCATGTGCCTCTGAGCAGGACACAGTACACAGGATTAATACAGAATGCAGGTTTTTATTCATGTGCAGGTGTTTATTAAACAGGTAACAGGCTGCAGAGAGAAAGCAGCTGCTCTGACAGTGATAACTGTGCACCTTTATTAGTATTAGCACAGTGCACGTGTGCAGACACAAACTCCATCAAAAGTTGCTACAGCTGTTAAAGCCGACTGACAGCTGATCCAGCTGTGATCAGCTGCCGCTGTCATCAGAAACAGACGTCGCTTCACATGACGCTTCAGAGGAAAAGGCGTCTCATTTCTCTAAAAACATATTTCCTTGTTTACTCTCTCCTCGCATAGTTTCCTCTCCATGCATCCATGGTGGGAGGGACTAAGACACAAGGAAAAAACGCAAGTAAGGGGAAAAATGGATGCAATTAAAGAGACTTGGGATGTACCCAGTGTTTTTCCCCAGCCTGCTGTTACCTTCACACCTGCCCTGTATCAGTCTCGTAAGCCATGCCCTGCTCCCTGTGTTTCCCTCAGCCTATCAGCTCCTTGCCTGTTCTCAATTTGGTCACCTGTTCCCCATTCCCTCATTAGTTCATTAGTAGTTTGTATTTTGGTCCTGGTTTTCAGTTCAGTTTTGTTGGATCCTCTGTTCTGTTCAGTTTGCTCTGGTGTGTGCATTCTGGTTCTGCTCAGCTCAGCCAGCTTTAGTTTTTGCTTGCACTATACCAAAATAAAGAACTTTTCATCAGCCTCGATCAGCCCACAGTTTCTACATTTGGGTCCAGCTGCTCTGCTACTCATAACATTCTTGGTATCTTACTCCTCCACTTACTCATCTCTATCACCATTTCAATTTAATCTTCCATTATTATAACACATGAATCTATATTTACTTACGTACAGGCTAGGGATGTCTGTTTCAGTTAATTTTGCTTTCAACAGACTGACACCCATTAACCGATAACTAACCGGTTAATTGTCCAGCAGTTGGTGGTTAGAGCTAGCTTGTCAGGCCTGGTTAGCTTGACTTTTAGCTCATTCTTCTTCTCCTAGCTTCCGATGGCATAAGTTACTCGGGCTTGAGGTACGAATATAAATAATAATGAATGTGAGTATATAAGGAGAATATAAGGCGACCTTGATTATAAGACAACCCCCCCCCTACACACACACACACACACACACACACACACACTCCTGCCAGGCTCTTGGAAGTGGTCAAATTATTTTCTCTGGCAGTTAGTATTTATAAGACTGCCTCTTTGTCTTTTTGAGCTCCTAATCATCTGTGACAGTGGTATTTGGCAGCTTGACATATTCCATTTCTGCAGTAGAGACGTTTGGACTCGTTTTCACTTGTCATGAATTTATTTCCTCTGTGTCAGAAAAACATGTTATACAAGCCTTCAGAAACCCCTCCAGGTTAAACTGGACTAACGAGACACTTTTAGCGCTGACTGACTCTAACATACTCACTACCAGCAGACTTGAAGACACTCGCTAGCCTAGCAACATTAAGGCTACAAACAACCTATAATGCAACACTGTCTAGGAGTTGGCGTTACACGAGTACTTTATCCATTCAAATAGAATTTCTGATGCTAACAGCCGTTAGCAGAGTGTGTATGCAAATTAACCTATAGACCGACATGCATAACCGGTCAAAAATATTCTCTGCAGTTAACCGTTTTAACAGTTAACCATTAACATCCATAGTACAGGCAAAATTTTTTCAACATTGTTACATTACCATCCTTTTTTAACATGAATATAAGCACCTCCAACTGAGGCACAATGAGATTTTTATTGCTAGTGCCACAGTTTCTGTCAAGGGGAAGTCACTTGAGTGTGATCACATCAGCTCATCCGCTTTGTCTGAAATGTTCTTCTTTAATATGTACACATTAGCAAGACAGATCTCTCTCTGAGCCATTCCCATGATAAGAATATGCAATAAAAGCTAAATTCTGTCAGTATTTTTCCTAACAGAGTAAAGAGACTGCTGATATCACGGAAGACTGGAAACAGTCATGTCATGATTGTTTTGATTGTGAGAGACATCAGTCACAGAGACAGAAACATTGTGCTCTTGTTGGTTGAATTGCAAAGCTTGCCAAACTTAGCAGTGAGTTTCCCCATAGAGGGTCAGGAATGTCTGCATTAGTGCTAAGTGTGTCCATCTTTAGTTTATTACATGGCTTTGTCTGAACACTGACTGTAGCCAATGGACACATCTTGATGCTACTTTTGTTTCCAGTAAGTGCAATCCATTTTGTTGATTGTTATTCAAATTGCTTCGCAAAAACTCAGCACCAACATTAGGTGTTTCTCCTTGGCTACTACTCTTGTCATCTGTAAATTGTATGATGAATATAGGGGAAAAAAACCCTTGGTGGTTGTTTGGTACAGAGCCCCACAGGGGTCATGTGGTAGAATAAAACTGATATGGAACTGGTGCGAATGGGTTAATAAACTTACTTCAGTAAGTTAGTTTTTGTAGGTGGAGGTTAATTTGTTGTACTTTGCACCTTAAAATGGCTTTTTATTACCACTGTAATGTTTCTGTGTTGGTGATGTGTAATTTGTCTGACAGTAATTTGTTGATATTGACTTGTTTTCCATGGGACGGCAAATAGCACTTCACTTTAAGGACATTTCTCGTCATGGCATTTTACCTTTTTCATGTGTCATTTAACGCTGTTGGTTAGGTTTAGGAAAAAAACCACTTGGTTAGGCTTAAGGAAAGTTTTTGTTATATACTGTGAGAGGATTCAAAACTGGATAAAGATTAAAAAAATGCTGTTGAACACCAACCCAAAAACATAGTGATGGCATTTTCTGTACACACTTTGCCAAATTCAGGATCTGCTCTAAAATACTTTTTTGTTATGTAGTTACACCCACACATTTGGCTATGGCTAATCTGTAACAGCCAGACATTGGTGGCATCACATCACAGAATTCTAATTCAAATCCCAATTACTTTGACAATATTTTTTTCTGTAGACCTCTGTCTACTGTGTCCCAATGTCATACAGACAGATCTTCATCTTGTCAAGCTCACAAACACTCAGCCAGACCAGATCAGAAACTTTTTAATGGTACAGACATCCTCGCTCTAACTTCTCATTGCTGGCTAAAGGCTGAGCTGTAGTCAGATGTGATTTATTTATGGATTAGTGGTTACAGCTCTGTTGTACTGTAGCCAGGAGGACTAGCTACAGCTCTTCTACAGTGTAGCTATAGACAGTTAGGATTTCTGTGGTTATAGTCTTGCTGAAGTACCTTTTTAAATAAAGTAAACTCCTTTAAACTGTAAACTCCTTGAAAGTAATATTAAGTTGCAAATGATGTATTTGCGAAGCAGCTGTTTAACAAGCTACAGGGAGATCGTCCTTATGGTAAAATAAGCCATTTAAGCACAATGGCTATTTTGTAGTAAGTAATCACTCTTTGGCTGTATTAACCCATAACCCACTGAATGCTAAAATGTTAGTATGCGATTCAGTCTACACATGGAAGATTTTAGTGTCTAAAGTCTTAAGTTGACCAACATGTCAGTCTTCCAAAAACTTTGTGTGTTATTTTAATCTTGAATAATTGCTAGTATGTGACATTTTTATACCTTCATAAAGCAGTAGTTCCAGCTGTCCTTATCATCATCAGCAGCAGCAGCTTAATGACTTTGGTAGGCATATACTGAAAGTATCCCCAGGAGGGGGGATCTCATGGGAAGACTCCCAGCTGATCATTATATTTCCTATCTTAGTAAACACCCTCAAGCCAACTTCTGGTTCCACCTTTACAGTGTACAGTATGTTACACAAGCAAAGTCCCAGGATAACAGTAAATGTCCTATTTTGGTTTCATGCTAAGAAAAGATTGAGGAGTGTCTGGTGTAGACTAAACTTACATTGTTTTTCTGATCCTGATCTCTTTTACTTTCTCATCATTCACTTGATGATCTGCCTGTATTTTTTTTTTAACTGTTCATAGCAGATACTTAATGTCTCCTCTGTCTTCATCTGATCAGCTGTGTAAAATCCATCAGTCTTTTACCCTTATTTCACCCACAAAACTAAATATAGTGGTTACTGTACTTACTTACCCATATGAATTGGTTATGTTGTAGCTCAGGCTAATTTACTTGCAGTTAGCTGTCATTGTTTGTTGCTAACAAGGACAGATGAGGGCCCCATGGGGTTGTGATTGTAAGTACACACATCCATCAACCTTTCTACCAAAACTCATTATTGTATTCCCATGTTAATATGTTGCATTTAATTCAATAGGCCTTCTTGATTGTTTACTGTTTTCACAAATGCTCATTATATTCAAGGCTGCTGTAGGCAGGATTTTAACGTAAACATAAATCTATATTCAGGATCAGAGAAGACACATTTTCAGTGCAGGCTAGCTGCATGTACACCACTTCCATGATTAACTCTACAGTTAAGTTGGTCATTTCATAAAAGTCTCCCACCATGATAAATGTGTTTCATTTTTCCCCTTCCGCTAGGTGGTTGATTCCCTGCATTTAGCTGTCATTGTGTAGTTAGCTCACTGTATTAGGCTGTCAGCATGTGTTGCAAGTAGGGACGGAGAACCCCAGGGAGTCTCCGTCATAGTCACATCTGCTAGGCACGCTCTAACATGGCACCATTCGCAGCTGATAGCCAGAATGTATACTGTAATAATCTCTAGCAGTTTAGCATTAGGAGAACAGTGTGTACTCTAGCTTACTGGTATTATATAATGAAACAGCTCAATTGGATCCTTAAATGCTGTAGCTAGTCTCAACACAGGCAATTTACAAATTCATAATACAGTATATCTACCTTAACAGGGTTTCTGCAAAAGTCTAAGAATTTTAAGCCTTAAAATGTCTTAAATATGATTTTGAAAATTGATTGGATTATGAAGTTAATGCTACTTTTATAAAGTTGCATCAACTTCAGTCTTGATTTTAAATGTGTTTTTGGGAAAAATTTGTATTGCACACGCTATAACAAAACTACAAAACAAAACCAACATGGAACCAATAACTGCTAATGCAAACTGTGCAGTCCTGTCAGTTTATTGGAGCACACCGAGCTAGTGTGTCATGATGTGGTGTGTGGGCTAATGTGGTGTCTCCTCTTATCAAAAAAATAGCTACTTCTAAAGTAATAAAATAAAATAGTTTCTGTTAACATTACTTTCATCTAATATGGGTAAGTTCAATGAGATCTGGCTCGAGAACAGTGCATTTAAAGCTTGGTTGAAGCCTGTTGTTGAAAATAACAAACTTGAAGCCTGCTGCACCTTGTGTAAGAAAATGCTCAAATTAGGAACTTTGGGTATAAAGGCATTAGAGTCACACGGGAAGTCACTAAAACATAAAGCCGCTGTAAAAAGCCACCAGCAAACACCTGCCATCACCGAATATTGTTCTGTATTCACATTGGGAGCAAAAGCAATGGAGACATAGGTGAGCTGTTTTAAACCATGTTCCCTGATTCTGACATCGTTAAAACCTTCAAGTGTGGAAAGGACAAGACACGGATCTCATTAAGAAAGACCTCATCTCAAAAGTTAATGAGGACCTTTTTGTGCTGATGTTAAATGAAAGTCTAAATCAAACAAACAAAACCAAGTAGTTGGACCTGCACGTACTGTACGTTTCTGGGAAGGTGAGCAGGTACCTGGGGTCCCATTATGGGGCATGTGACAGCCCAGGACTTACTGAAACCTGTCAAGGTAAGTAAATATTTTATTTATTAGCAAGCATTACATCATTTTACTGTCACATTCATTGATTTTCTTTTTCATTAGCAATGCTATGGCAAAGTGTGGTGATCTAGTCTGTTGCATATTAAAGGGATAGTTCACTCCATTTTTCAAATTTTTATATATTTTTATATTTTTATTTATTTCTTTTTAAAAAAATTTCTCAGGAGCATTTGGACCAACTTGACCTCAGGAGCCTGCTGTCCATCTCAATGGATGGGCCTAATGTGAAAGTTTTTTTGAACTTCAGAACAGTATGGAGGTGCTCAGCTTGTTTCTGTGGTGAGCTGTAGACTCCACACATTACTTAATGCTTTTAAAAGTGACTTCTCTGGCAGCTGGACAAACTTTTGAAAGCCATGCACACACTGTTCCACAATGTACCAGCAAGGAGAGAAGATTACAGTGCTGTCACCAAATTCACTGTCTTCCTTTTATTGCTCTGTAACCACCAGTGCATCAAGAACCTGCCTGTGGTAGAGAGGGCTCTTGCAGTCTGGCCATCACTTCGCCAGTATATGGATGCGGTGAAAAGAAAGAAACTCCCAAGCCCTTCAGCATCCTTCGACACAATAGAAGCAGCCCTGAAAGAGCCATTCATTTTGGCCAAGCAGTTCTACAGTTCTACAGTTCTACATGACTGTTGCCAGGATTTTCAATCCCTTTTTGAAGAAGTACCAAACAGACAAGCCAGTGAAGCCTTTCCTCAGCAAAGACTTGGCTGAGTTGATCAAGGTAATGATTTATATGGGTGGCACCACACATTATCATCACAAAACTCGTCACTACTGATGAGGCCTAATTGATGTGTACACTGTTTTAATCAGAATAGGTAAATTCTTCAACCTTTGTTCATGCATTAGAATTATGATAATGTCACTTTATGATAAATGTGGATTCTACTTAGACACTTTATCAAGCGAGAGGTCCTCCAGGACATCACTACACTGCAGCTAACCAAACTAGATGTAGCTGACAAGAAGAACTGGCTCCAACCACAGTACACTGACATCCGCTTGGGTGCTGAGTCAGTCCTCAAGGTAGTGTGGTAATTTAGAAAGATCATTTTTATAAAGTATGGTCAGGATGCAAGCCACAAATATCATTTTATTGTACATAGTATTTTTGGCTTATGATTCCCCATAAGCAAAAGTGTTGAGCTCAGAGGCCTTGAGTTTAGAAGGGACTGCATGCAGGGACTGTCAAACATCATCAGAAAAGTGCAGGAGAAGAGCGTCCTCAAATATAGAGGCAGATGAAATGTCATGTTCAGACATTTCTGCAAGACAAACAGCTGGCAATAGATGTTTCTGCTGGTAGGAATCGTTCTGGAATCAGCTTTGAACAAAAGTAAAATGTCCACACTCAGAAATATTCTGAATATTTATTAATATTTATTAACTGTTAAACATAGTGCTGTAAACACAGTCAGTTTGTCATGACCCGACATTTTTTTAAATAGACAAGTAATTAATAACAGACCAATCACAGACATAAACATACATAATCAAATGTAGTACTTTTTCTACAAGTTTCTCCATTTTCAGTAGACCTATAATTTGTTGTGCACTTTTTTCTTTTCTCTTTTTCTAATCAGGATAATATTTTTGAGTGTGGATTGTCGTTTTTTCTTTCTCTTCTCTTGCGCCTGTTCTGTGTGCAGTGCCTCACTTGCTGTATTGGAATAGGCTTTGACATTGTACACCATTATAACTAAATGTAGTCACAACAGTGATTTTGTTCATCATTATAACCATTACAAGTTGTTGATATAATGTAACGATATATATCAATATATTTCTCTTCACTTTGTCTTTTCCTCTGTTTTGTTATAGGTGATGTCATTCTCCAACAATTTGAGGCCTTCCTGTCCTTTGAGAGCAGAAGCAAGGAGTTTCTCTCCTTCCTGCTGATGCAAGAGGCTGGACATCTTGTGTGATTTCCTTAGCAAGCCCTATCTGGAGCTTTGGGCTTTTTGCCAGAAGCTGCTCATTTTATCCCATGAACAGGCCTCTGTGGAGAGAAACTTTTCTGTGAACAAGGAAGTGGAGACTTGCAACATGCAGGAGGACACTGCTGGTGCACACAGGCTTGTGTGTGATTATGTCACTCCTGACTTCTGTGGCATCAGCCAGGTCCAGGTACCGTGTCACCTCGATCAAGAGAGAAGGAAGCAGGAGTCTGATGCACAGGGCCAGAAGAGAAAGGCTACAGAGGATTACCTGGAGGAACTAAAAAAGAAAATGAGCCAGAGACGGAGGCAGGTTTGCAGAAGAGGCTGATGGCAGACTGGCAGTTGGATGGCCCAGCTCATAACAAAGTCAAATGCTCTGAGGAGTGGCTGCAAGGAAAAGTTAGCTGAGCTCAAGAACATTAAGGAGGAGATTGTGGCCAAGGGAGAAGAGATCAGATTAATGTAGCCTAGTTCTTGTGCGCGCGCACACACACACACACACACACACACACACACACACACACACACACACACACACACACACACACACGTGTAGTCATGTTCAGTTGAATGTGAATAAATTCATTTACTTTGCAAATGATTCTGGGACTCCAATTTTTCTTCATATCCTTCATACTTTTTTTGCTAAAATAGGTATTAAATTGCATTCATAATGGTATTAAAAAGGTCTTTAAAAGTCTTAAATTTAAACTTGTTGAAACCTGCAGAAACCCTGTTTAAGTCACCTATTTTTGGCATCATCAAGCACAGCATTAGGGAGGAAAGACAGAAAGACTGAGTGGGAGGGGAGGGAGATGATATTTTCCTGTCATGAACTGAACTAAATCAAATATATTTGCATCATTTTGAGTCTGCCATGTCTGATAATGTGTCTGGTAGACTCAGTGGGGTTAGTAGAGATCTACAGGAAGGACTGATGTCTTTTCTTCTTAGAGGTTTGAGGATGTGGGTGCACTGTTTATAGTATGACAACCCAGATGTTAAATTTAGCAGCAAAATATAACCCGCATATTTCACATCAGATGTTACCATGCTTCCATTTTCACATTTATAGTTTCCCATCTTATGAGAACAGGTTTGTGGCAGAGTTTTTAATATTGTAACATAACAGTAGGCGTACATTTTGTCTTCCCTCGCAAAATCATAGAACACTGATAAATAATAAGATATTTTTCATATAGCCAGTCTGTCTCCAAAGTCCAAATAGAAATGTTTTCAACTTTGAAAGTTGTGGTTTTATGTGATGATACATGCTGGAACAATTTTTCTGCAGGCACAGTAACTTTTTCATCATTGCAAGGTTGTGTGAAGAAATCACGGTGCCTGGACACTGGTCGCCAAGAAGTAGTTCCAGCTTGTAACTCCCCGTCTTTGTTATTTTTACATTTTTATTTGTCTGTGGATTAAACAAACAAAATACAACATGCTAATTATTGAGATTTAAGGATGTTGGTAGGTATATTTTTGAACTTTTAGAATGAGTCAGGCTAGCAGTTTCCCCCTGCTTCCTGCTTTTAATCAGTTTGAATTAAATGATGAGGGATGCTAGGACTGCTTATTTTGCCAACCTCATTAATCTAACAAAAGAAATTCAAAAGTTCTCTTCGAGACTATAAACACTATTTCTCTCCTACTGCTGCTTGTGGACAAAGTCAATGATATCAGAGCAAATACCCCCCCACCATCAAACCATCATACCATTGGTGTTTCCTGCTCCACAATCCTGAACTCCATCTCTCCTGTTTCCTTAGAGGACATCACTAAATTGTTGCACAAAATTAAGCCTACATCTGGCCCCCTTGACATTCTTCCCTCATCCTTGTTTTTAAATGTTTTTAATTCAGTTGGCTCCGCTATTGTAGCCATGATCAATTTCTCCCTTTCAACTGGCTCTGTCCCTAGCCAGTTTAAACATGCTATAGTTCAGCCTTTGCAGAAAAAAAACTAATTTAGACCCCACCCTCCCAATGAATTATAAGCCTATATCCAAGCTGCCTCTTGTGTCCAGACTGCTGGAAAAAGTTGTTGCCAAGTAGCAAACACATAGCCTGTACGACTCCTTTCAATCAGGTTTTTGCAAACTGCATTCAACAGAAACAGCTCTTCTTCACTAATGACATTATGATGGGAAATGCTCATTATTGGTGTTTCTTGACCTCAACCCTTTGTTACCATCAATCATGGTATTCTATGAAATAGGCTAAACCAGTTAGTGGGTATTTCTGGGTCTGCCTTGGATTAGTTCTCATCCTATCTTGCTGGTAGGAGTTTTTTGGTCTCTGTCAGTTCATGTCAGACACAGCACCTCTGTCATGTGGTGTCCCACAGGGTTCTGATCTGGGTCTGGTATTTTTAATATTACCTTTAATAGTGTATTTTTCATTAATGTAAAGCACTTTGTGATTTTGTATCTGTGAAAGGTGCTATACAAATAGACTTTTACTTACTTTATGCTAAGGTAGTCGTCTGTTGGCTCTAGTTTCATAGTTGGCATATGGGAGAGAGAATGATATTATGTGAGGGTACAAATAGATATGTTTTTATCTCATCTTAGGCTTATCAGGCTTCATGGATAAACCCACATATGTGAAGACCAGACATGTAACAAACAATGTTCAATATGCAAAGTTCCTGGCATAATATTGAGAAAATACTTTCATCTTTTTTTATGTACAACAGGAAAGAGGCTTAGACAGACACAATTCCCAAACTAAATGCTCACTCACACATAGCTTTTGTGAAATGGTCCCCTGGTTCGTACTGTAGATATTAAGCTGGTATTTATGTACAGTCATGTAATGACTGTACGAAAAATAACAAATAATGGCAAGTACATGATGGTGCCAGTTATGGCCGCTTTGAAATTTGCAGTGCAACTGCAGTGTGTTCCCTGTACTATATAATACCTTATTTTTTTCTTTTTCAGCCCACAGATGGGACTCATCATGAGAGGATTATAGTAGAAGGTCATTCACATTCACAGTCTCGCATCTTTGATTTGCCTTTATTTTTGTTTGTTCTTGGCCTTCAACATACTGTTCATACCATGCACTCACAAAAGGGAGCTCAGGGGGATACACTGAGTGTGTGTGTGTGTGTGTTGACAGCTTATGTTGTAAGACAAAGCATGAGCCTGCAGAAATAAGCTACAGAAAGTACACTCAGGAGAAACACTAATAGAGACATGTTATATGAATATGTATCAAACGCATATATACAAGGGCCAAATACAATTTTGTTTGTATTGTCAGAACTTTTTATTAGTGATACTAACTTTTTCCGTGAGGTTTACTCATTCCAAGTCAGATTCACTAAACCCTCTTAACTGCACAAATGTCTTGTAAATTCCTCTTTTTAACCCAATGAACGCCACCTTTTCATGAGTAGGTATGTGTTTGTGAGATTTGGTAATTTGCATAACATTGGTGCACAAAATTGGTATGTAAGGCTACACGTTTGGATGAGTTTTTAGGCAAGTTTTATTTACAAAAATGCTATCCAAGACTTAACAGAAGATTTTCACAGCACTGAGCTTCATGCTCTGCTGTTGGACATCAGCAGCTGAACACATAACTAATTTAGTAGTGTCAGTAGTTGGAGACCTGAAACAATAAGAAAATATGAATACAGCTGTCAACAATGTTTCATTAGAGAAATGGATGGTGGGCTTCCGAGGACCTGCTTGATGAGCACATCTGCTATTATTATTATTATTATTAGTCACATTTCTATTATTACTATTATCGTTTTTTATTGTTATTATAGTTGTTATTATGCTTCTCTGTGTCTCTCTCTCCCCTCTCCCCCTCCTACCTTCTTTCTTTCTCAACCCAACCAGTCAAGGCAGATGGCTACCCACCTAGAGCCCGGTTCTGCTTGAGGTTTCTTCCCGTTAAAGGGGAGTTTTTCCTTGTTGCTGTCACCAAGTGCTGCTCATGGGGGAATTTTGGGTCTCTGTAAAATAAAGAGTAAGGTCTAGACCTGCTCTATGTGAAAAGTGCCTTGAGATAACTTCTGTTATGATTTGGTGCTATATAAATAAAAATTGAATTGAATTGAAATTGAGAAGGGCTGTACTGTGATAGAAATAAAGAATGGTGTGGTGAATGGCTTGACATGGAGTTAAATGCTAAAAAATGCTTGTTAAAGCCTGCTGTTCCATGACGTACATGGGAGGTGGTCAGGAAATGTGACAGAGATGGAGATGAGAGAACATTATGAAGCAGGTGATGTTATACTGTCGAGTGCAAAACAGGATTTTTCTTTGACAGCGACCTGCATAAAGACTCTCAGGCAGAACTGTATAAGTTGCCATGCCAAGATGCACCTTAAAAAAAAAAAGACCTCAGTAAATTTTCCATAATGATGGTGATACAATGAACAGAATATTCATTTTGCATGAAGTTTATTTTAGTTATCTATTTTTATTTTAGCTGATTTTGGTAAAGTATTAAAACTCCATTTATTCACATTAAGGTATTATAATTTAAAGGTCAAACAAGTCATTTTGCCCCTGTGACTATCTATACATGACTCATATGGCAGGTATGGCACACTAGTGAATTTTGTCCATATCTAAAAGAAAATTTGATATACCAGAAAATTGGTTAATCTGGCAAATGTTCTTATATCACTCTATACGGAAACGTATTGCTGCCACGCCACGAAAAACAAAAAAAACAAAAACGTTACAGTATCACATTATAACGTGAAAAGTTTGTTATAACAAGATGTTTTTCACTTTATAACAAGATATTTTCATGTTATTATGACATACAAACTTATCATGTTATAACAAGAAACTTTTCTTGTTATAATAATATACTATTTATCTTGTTATAACGTGAAACTTATATTGTTATAACATGAAACTCCTGTTTGAATGAGGAAACGGTGTGCAGAGAACAGATAAACTGAGGAATCTGGTTCATTTGCACGAATGGTTTTAAGTTCTACTTCATGCTCGGGTTGAGACATGGCAAGATTCTGCTGTTACTGAGCATGGTGGATTATCATCATTGATACGTATGTGTACACTAAGAAGGATTTTAAAATGCATGGGGCTGCAGAGAAGGACAAATCAATCCGACGCTCTGGAGGTAGCGTCATTTCCCATTGATCAGCTGACGTTGGAGGAGCCACCAGAGTCCACAAGCACTACACAAACGCCATAGGTCGCTGTCTTCTGACTCCTTTTTAAGAAGCGCTTAACCCGAGGGTGCGCAAAGACAGATCTCATTCCATAGCCTTCATGGTAGGATGAAATGGCCGCAGCATATGTTTTAACCATAGATAGATTAACACATGAGATAGAGGGCACGATGAAAAGCGGGCTATTTTGTGCATAAGTAGTAGATGGAGAAAGTGTAGGATCGAGCTGTCCTGTAGTTTGCAAAAGGCCAAGTGCCAATTCACAACCGGAGTACATCAAGGGGAGTCCATCTCTGCCCGAGACCCACTTATCACAAGATAAATAGTATATTGTTATAACGTGATAAGTTTGTATGTCGTAATAACGTGAAAAGCATCTTGTTATAACAAATTTTTCACATTATAACGTGATACTGATCTGTTCTTTCTGTTTTTGGCATGGCAGCAATACGTTGTGTGCTACTTCAGAAAAAAAGAAGCAACTTTGGTAGCGTAGAACTGGTTTAGATATTAAAGATCAGACCTACAACAAACCACAGTGAAAGAGGATGGTAACAGGAAAAAAGGGCAACACAACAAACATATTTCACCATCTTGTCATCATATTGTCATTAATATGGTTATCACAAAAATAGCTTGCAATATCATATTATTTTAAAGCAATACCACCAAACTATCAGGAAGTATAATGACCCTGAGCTTTTTTTAATACCTTTCTTTTTCCTGCTGTAGACACACACACACAAAGATGTTCATAGGCAGACACATCCACACATACTTGCAGGTATGGACACACACTAACCTCGTCATTAATTATGAATATACAGCATTATATATACAGCATATAGTGTGAGCTGTAAGATGAATACAGCAGAGGAGAAAGTGAGGAACAGAGAGATACATTGTGTTGCTGTTTTTCTCTCCCCCTGCCTGCTAAATGTCATTGCTTTGTGTCTCTGTCACACACACACACACACACACACACACACTGGTTTACTTAAGTCACTTTTGGGGTATTTCCTGGAGACTTACCCTAACCCTTACCCTAACCTTAGCCACTGACCCAAAAATCTGCATTTACCTCTTGGGGACACGGCTCTTGTCCTGAATTGCACAAGCCATCCTCAATCAACTGGTCTTAAGAGTTTGTGTCCCTGAAAGTGACTTAGGTTACACACACACACACACACACACACACAGCCAGACATCTCATTGCTGTCAACTGTATGAATGCGATTCTGATTATAACATGCTTTGTAATCTGAATGTGATGCCTTAATGTTGAGGCCTGACAGGATTACTCAGTCTGTTTCTAACTCAGCCTTGAGTTGTCCATGTGGGGAAAATGCAGGAGCAAAAAGCAACAGGTGACATTATATTTTAAAATTAAAGCTTTCTTGATTAAATGTTAATCAGTTTTTTATTCCATTTGGGGATAATTACCAATTATGGGGAAAAAACCTCATAACTCACTCAGGAACAGAGTGACCTTATACTTGTATATACTCTGTAATGGTATACTGGTGCTATCATGCTGGCGCTGGGGGTCACAGCAAGATGTAAGAGCAGCTGATTGAGCTAAATACACAGTACACTAATTAATATGACTTAAAGATTTGAGGAAAATATCAAATTGTGGTTTTTCTGACCAATCATTGGCAATTTGCAAACACTAAAAAGACTGTAACATTGAAAAATATCTACTTGATTTGACTCATTTGGACGACTGAAGCTTCATATTAGCTTCAGATAAACTTTTAAATACATTTTTGCACAGAAAGGGGGACTGTGGATTTTGTCCCCCATCACTTACATAGTAAGTACATTATGAAGGGATCTTCTAATGGTCAGTATGAACAGGAGGAATGATTACAGCAAGAAAAAAGTATTTCAGTGTTCATTTGGGCACCTGACTGTTGTTTTAAGACAGATTAAAAAAATTGTGAACCCATCCATTTAGATATATATGAGCTGTATACTTGGTATTACTAAATTATATTCAAATACATTCAAAACTGATGTAACGTTCAGTAATGGTAATAATGACAAACTGTTGGCAAGTCACATCTGACAGTGTTAATATCAGACCACTAACACTGTTGACAGCGCTACACTTTAGCTGCTTCAGCTAACATTAGCTTCACAGACTGACAGGAATTAACTGCTTCACAGCCACAAATGCTGGAGATCTTTATTTAGAGCTTTTTAGGTGATAAGCTTGAAACGATGATACCATACGTATGTGTAAAAGTTTAACTGGAAGATTTAGACAAGTCTGTTTTACCAGCTATCTGTCATTTGTGCTCGACAACTGCCATGCTACCTGCTAGCTACCTGAAAAGCCTCAAATTGATGTGAGTCATTTGACTCTTCACACTGTTGGTCTTTTAGCACAGAAAGACACAGTCCACTCCTTAGTTTTTTTAGATGACAACTGCACGCTTTCAAAAATTTCAGTATTGAAACATTACAGATCATTAGTAAAGGCTTAAGTTCAGTTGATCGACTTGCCTTGCCACACTGAAAATTGTGAATTTGTAATGAAATAGGTATGAATTGTTTTAGTTCCAAATATGGAATTTGTCTCTTTTCTTGGTATTGCCTACTAATACTAATAACACAATGCTATTCATCCCTGTCAGGTGTACTAATAGTCATATATGGAAACATATGGAAACAATGGTTCATGTGTTGCCATAGAAACGTCAGCCATGTGGATCTGTTGTTGTGTGATGTCTTGAGGTTATTTGGATCAATTAATGTGGTCTTCATGATACATTTGCATCAGGTAAAAACACCCCTACCATCCTGGCATCTGGACTGTCACGCACTGTTTTGTGTAACAATTTTAGATTAGGTATTCCACAGTTTGTAACTGAATCAATAATAGAAGCAAGAGTAAATATTTGTGAATGGAGTAAAGCCAGTTTTACTGATCAGTCAGTATAAATCCATGAAAATTAGAGCAGATACATCTCAGATAGTTATAACCACTGCAAAAATATAACACATAATTGTTCAGCATATAAAAAGGATGTTCTTTTTCATCATCCTAGCTCTCAATTTATACTCTCATTCCACATGTAATCCTATGTTTCTGTGCTTTCTTCCAGGCTGGGCCTCGCCAAGGGACCCTCACCCTCTCCAACGCTACCAGGAAGCTGTGAAGCACACAGTTCAGAAAGCTCCATGCCTGACTGCAAGTCATAGAATGGTGCTCTGGGATTTGGAGTTCTTGTTTAATTAAGGGAGGAAAATCTTTAATAAAATGCAGTGAAGTCTTGCAGTCATTACACTCCCGTAGAGTTTTCATTTAAAGACTTTGGTTCATTTATTAAAGGATTTTTTTCACTGTAGGCTCTATCACCAGAGTGAAATAGAACTGTGGAGCTGCAGCTTAGGGGGGACTGGTTTTCCTGAATAATTGCCTTTAGTTTAGCTATAACATTCTCTGCCATAAAGGTTTTTTCTTGGATTATCAGGTCACTAGTGAAGGTCAGTACTTTCTCTCCTTCCTGATCTTTGATCCAGTGCCATCTCCCAGCTTATTCTTTTTCTTTTTCAATTCTTCCACTCTTGACTTTGAGGTTTTTAAGGATTAAGTGTTGACACCCTTAATCCTGGGACACCCTTTTCAAGCATTTCTTTCCCAGGAATATACTGAAGCCAAAACTGTGACCAAAATAACCTCCCAGCAGTGCAGGAAAGAAGAGGGCCAGAAAGAAAGGGACAGAGGGAGTTGAAGGGCAGATGGCTTCGCTGCTCAAAAAACACCAACAGCCGGATGAATAAAACATTTGAATAGAGAGGGAGTCGTGACATCTGGCTGAGGAGTGAGTTCGACACTCTGCTCTCTTTCCTTTTCCCTTTTCTGTCCACTCTTTCACTTACTGGCATCCCTATCCTCTTCATCCCCACAACCCCCCTCTCTCTAAATCTATCTTTCATTTTCTCTTGTCTCTTTTCCTCTGTGGACACAGGGTCACTCAAAGAGACAGAAACAAGCTTGTGCCTTCGCTTGTTTCTTCTGCTCCCACTCAGTTTTGTTCCACCTTTGCGTGCTCGCTCCCTCCTCCCTCCTCCTGCTCCTTCTCTTCCTCCCCTTCCTCCCCCGGTGCGGTGTGTGATGGTGCGTCCCCTCCTCTCGGTCCTGGAGACATGCCTGTGCAGGAGATGGCGGTGAGTTCTGTCAAGTCCCTGTACTGGGAGCAGTTCCCCCCCATGTCGCAGCGCCGCGTCTACTGCACTCCTGTCTACCACGAAGGCCTGCTCTATGTGCTGGGGGGCTGCAGTGAGACTGGCATGCCCCTGGACAGCGTTGAGGTCCTGGATGTGGAGAGCCAGACGTGGAGCCAGCTGCCGCCGCTGCCCACTGCACGGGCGGGGGCTGCGGCCGTGGTGCTCGGGGGCCAGGTGATGGTGCTCGGGGGCATGAATCAGCAGCAGACCCCGCTGGCCTCCGTGGAGATCTACCACCCCGATGAGGGCAAATGGGAGCCGAGGGCCAGCCTGGGCCAGCCATCTATGGGCGTCACCACAGTGGAGAAAGGTAAGAACGTGGAATGCATGTGTCATCACGCAGAGCAAGTGTGGCTGTGCGGTATTCTGGTGTTGCAATCACCAGTCAAGAACTGCAATATTGGATGATTCTGCAAAACCTCAGATTGCAGTCACTGATAGAGTTTTCATGTCCAATGTCAACCTTTTTTGAAATTCTTGCATTATACAATATCTATGCATGGAAACTACAGTATGGTTAAGGTTAGGGAAAGATCATGGTTACAGCAAATAAACTATGGTTAAGGTAAGGGTAGGGTGAGTACCTCCAGTACGTCTTAAACTTTTGGCTATTGACCCCTTAGAACAAAGGGATGTTTTCTTACAACCCCTTGTCTACTGATTTTCACTACTTCAACCAAAGATTAAAGTAAAATCTGAAAAAAAATGACATACTATCCTCTTAATCATCTCACGACCCCTCATGTTTATCTTGTGACCCTTTGCCGGGGACAGAGTTGGGGATTAATGTGTATGGTCAGGCGATTAAAACAATTGGTTTAAGTTAGGGTAAAAAATCTCAAACCTCTGCTTTGTGAGATGGGTAATGCTTTACGTAACATGTTTCACGCTATGCTTTACCTCACAGAAAGTATGTGCAGTTGCGTGTGGTATTGCAAGCTGGGTAATGCTACCTAAATAACATATTTTCCTTGGATAAAGTTATCCAAATACACATTAGACATTTAGACTCATTGTTTGACAGGTTGACTCATTTGATCCCTGCTCTGATATTCTAAATTTAACAGTGCACCTTGTCAGATATGGCCCAAAACTTCATGTAGGCTCATTAAGAACTGATGAAGTGGAGTATGCAGCTGCTTTGACATATTCAAAAATTCAAAAACAGCGGCAACAAACTCATGAACTGGCGAAGTTAACTAATTAGCTGTTCATTTTGGGAGAAGCCCCTCTGAGCTTTTCATTGACTGCTTAAGTGTCTCCTGAGTGGAATCTGTTCACTTGTGATTAAAGCTGAGTGGTGCTGAGATCGCTGTCTGCACACACAAGTCATGAAGCTGGTGCTTAACTTGGGCTTATGTTCAGTAAATATTACACAGAAGCAGTCCCAAGATTCATATTATGTAAATGGTCAATAGGTTGTATGTAGGCGTTTGTGTGTGCGTTTACTGCGACATCTCTGTAAGTGTGTGTGTGCTTCCTCATCTTAACTAGCGGAATGCCAAACATAGCTCATGTGGAAGAGCCAGTCATCATGCAGTCTTCCTCTTCTGAATAAACATACTGGACCTAATGCTCATTCCTCAGGCGTGTGCAGGCTGTCTGAGGTTGTGTATGTTGGCACTGCACTGAGGATGGGAGAGTCGTGAGAAAGTGAGGGAGAGAGAAGAGTGGGAGGAAGGAGACAAAAGAATAAACTGATCCCATGCCATTAAAGGGGAAAAGATATACCGCATATCTATAGCCATAAAGTCCAGAGAGACTTAAAACATGATATAAATATGAGACTGATGACAGAGAAAGAACAGAAATGAGATACATTTCTTAAAGTGCTTCTTCCCCACAGTTTCCTGTGTTTACATCTCAGGCTGCATGCTGTTGAGTGTCGACCTGATAAACTAAGGAATCAATATGACCTTCCAAGGTAATAGAGACGAGAGAATAGAGTGAGGGAATATTTCTGTGATGTGCATTTTTATTCTGTATTTCATACACAAGGGAACAACTGAACACAGGTTGAGTTTAATGTAAAACTGTTAGATTCCTCCAGCATTTGTGGAACTTTTAGATGTTTTATTCAGTGTATATCAAGCATTACATATTGGATTAATGGAATATTAATTCAGTTTACAGTGAAGGTATCAAACTGCAAATCTGTATAACTGACTTAACTTATAAATACTTTGTACAGCAACTGTCCAAACAGCAATAGTCCAGTCATACTTTAGCAACCATAACTATGCATGGCAGGCCTGTTAAGCTTTGGATTCCTCAACATCCTGAAGCAATATGCATGGGGCTTTATTAACAGTGGTATTCAGTAAATAAAGAGTTTGAAGGGTGGTTTTGGTTGATAATCTTTCCAAAACCAAAAATCCAAGAGCAAATGTGAGGAATGAATTAAACTGTATGTGTAAGATGCAAACATAGCATATCCTGCTAGCTGGCTTACTAATGTAGAATTACTTCCAGTGCCAAGAGCTGGCATTTCATTAGCTCTCCAGCAAACCTCAGCCAAATTCCTTACCTGAGATAGTGTTACGCTTGTCAAACACATTGTTTTTATGCCCATTCTCAAAACCTTTTCTCCTGTAACATTAAACATGAAGCACACAAATAGTAAAGCACAAATCTAACTTGAGATGGTTGTCCAGATATACTTTTCTATTAAGCAAAGAAAGTCTTATCTCATATTTTTGCCTCAGTCTTTTTGCATGATATCATGTATGTAGCCATCAAGTGCACATTTAAGACCCTTTTACAGGGTTCTTATAGAGACAGAAGTTAACCAACTCACATCTGCTTCCCCATGAAATCACGTGAGATCACGTGAGGTGGTGCTTTGCTCCCTCTGGCAAGATCATCTTAATAATATCCTGTGTGTGATGTGCTGTTATTTTCAAATCTTGTAGTGTGTGCATGTTTGAAATTAGAGAGAAGAACATCTGTGAAGTTTCTCCTTATGTGTGTGATGCAACCTGATTTCAAAATTGGTTAGGATTTTAAAACTCCTGTAGTCTGAGACTGGCTTAAGGGGACTGAGTTTTCAACCAATTCATTGAACTAACATCAGTCACACTAGCTAGCGACAGTTGATAAAATCTGCTAGCGACAGTTGTCATTTCTGCTGGCAAAATCAATGGTGGCCAGCTTTTGTTAATTTCTGTCTGAAATCAAGGACCCATGTTTAAAATATTACGAGGAGTTTCTTGTGGTAAATTTGCCTCTTCTATGTTCAGTGTCTAGGGTCTAAAAAATTCTATATTTACCTATATTTATATTTTTTGTAAAACTATCATTGTGCAGTCTGTGGTGCGTTGTAATGAGCATCGAGGTGGGGCATGATTTCAATCCAGAAACTAGTGCAGCAGAAGAGTTGTGCTGTAAATCCCTGCAGTAAAAACACCTCGCTAAGTGGATGCTGTCACACTCATTAAAGAAAAACTCCCATTAAAGAAAAACTCCCATTAGAGAAGAGTTTAACATTAACAGCTCAAACAAACGCTCATGTTTTCATGTTTGGTGAGAGCAGCAGAAGATAGACCACAGTGCATTTTTCCTCTCAGCAGCTGTAGTGTGAACAGGAAAATATATAGGTAAATATATAGGTCTATACATATGAGACAGGCACCTCATATCATTCATTTGCAATTGGTTGTTTCAACCGCACTGAAGGAAGAAGAGGTTTGGTGTAGTTGATAATCACCACCACCAGTAAATCCTATGGAATTTATTAAACTGAGACAACTGAGACCCCAGTTTTAATCTATGAGAGATAATGGCTGCTGTTACAGGGAAGCAGGAAAGCTCTGCCACATTATTACTGTCTTGCATTAGTCCTGCAGGATTTTCCAAACCACTCTTCTCAATGATGGAGTAATTGTATAAATGACAGTGTGTGTATTGTGAAATTTTGCTAATTCTCTGACACCTTTTGACATCTGTGTGACAAATGACCAACTATCTGACTACTGTGTGTGTGTGTGTGTGTGTGTGTGTGTGTGTGTTTATGTGTATATGTCTGCTTGTATGGCACCCTGATTGCTGTGTACTGGTTGATGGTTATTGGCCACCAATGGCTGTTGGTATAAATAGTAGAGAGACCTGGTTTAACGGCATACTGGGCTTGACAGTACATGGACTTGACAGTACACTCTTCCCAGTAATATTTACTGTTACAGTTACCATTCCAGCCAAACTTCAAGGATTTGGAGCTAAACTTTTGAGAAACCATGATCTAGATCTCTGTGTCCAGTCACTTCTAAGAAAGTTTAGTTGCAGCAGAATGATGATGTAACATCTGCCCTTAAGGGATACAGAATTTAAATGAGATTTGGTATGAGGCTGATGGAGGTGCAGAGCGATGATGAAAGTTTTTCAGCACATCATAATGTGCACAAAACACTAATGCCTGCCTTTAAATAATAAACTTAAGGCAACTCAGGTGGTGACATGCAGCAAAGAAACCCACGATGTCATGGTAACAGTAGATGGGATGTAACGACTCAGTCGCAAGGATGTGACTAACAAGGCAACTTTTACATTAGTTGCTCAGGAGTATTTTTGACTGAAATTTGACAGATGCACATTAAAGAAAATGTGTCTCGCAGTAGCAGGCAACTACACCTAGAACATTTTTAGAATTGTAAAAATGGATCCTTGTTTTTCTTCTTATTTTTTAATTCAATCATAAATAGATTACAGTACATAGTACATAGGTTTCAATCCAGTAACTTTTCTCAAATGTACAAAAGGAATACTTTATGAAAAGTTAATGGAAAATTCCACCTTTGGATGCTCTTATACTGTTAGATATCTATTTTTATTGCTTTTGTAACATGATGCAACTGAGCTCAGAAAGACATGGCTGTAAGTGACTAGTCAAGCAACCCACTGACTGCGTTGTGTTGCATTCTAGTCCCGTGTAGGCGTTTATTCTCTGGATAGGAACAGAATATATATATGGTCAGTCATGCAGGTAGCTCAGACGCAGCACATGCAGGCACATCTGTCATGAACTTGCAAAGTTACATGGTAAAAATTATATAACAAATACAGAAACATGAAAATATGTACATGGATAGGAAGAAGGTCAGTCAGTACACATACAGTACTCTGCCCACCACACTGTAAAAGATCAACAACTTATTTTAGGTTAGCTGGCTTGTTGCACTTTATGCAGATTATATGACCCTTTACATTAACTCATTACACTTCTTAGTAGCATTTCAATAACTCACAAACACCAGTATGTTCATACGGAGGACATACTGATATGAATTGACATTTGTGTGGAGCGTTAAACACAACAACCTACCTCAAGCATATCTCCCATGAACTGATAATTACACAGCTATCAGACACTAAAGCTACATTTCTGAATTTATAGCAAGTGGAATCACGGTGGCTCAGTGCTAACCACTGAGCCAGAGGGTCCTGGCATCACAGCAAGAGGGTCCTAGGTTTGAATCCTGGTCGTTTGCATCCATTGCAGCCAGTTTGCATGTTTTCCCCATAGTTGTGTGGGTTTCCTCCAGTTTCCTCCCAGCATCAAATACATGTATGTTAGGGTTAATACTCCTGTCAGTGCCCCTGACCACTGGCACTGACAAAAAGAACTGAAGTTGGTCCCTGGGTGCTGCGCTGCGGCTGCCCACTGCTCCTAAGGCAGAGGATAAATTTTGTTTCAATGTATGTCAGTGCTGAGAAATGACAATAAACAAATGTTAATCTTAATCTGATCACACACAAAACAACCCTTCTTTCAAAAGTGAGGAGGTGAGTGAATTCCACAGAGACATGACTGAGTGCCTCACCCAGGACCCACACAAACTGACCTCTTTGCCCAAGTAGGAGTCTGACAGCATGACACTGACCAAAGTTAAACACTGTGACAAAACTGAGGTTAAACAGACCTCCTAAGAGACCATTTCTGACCGGCTAACTAAAATTATTGCCTGAACTAAAAGCACAAATGACCTTTGGGGTTATTTGAACTGGAGAAAGGACAGGACCACTCCACACAAACATGGACAGAAAACCCCCTTTTCCTTGGTCTCCTAATCTCCCTAGACCACTGTCATAAACTCTAACTCAAGGACATTCATTGAGACTCTCTGTATTTCTGGCCAAATCTGAATTCATGTTAATTAAATGTCTAATCATTATGTAAATCATGTAATTATGTTTGTCATGAAATTTCATTACGAATTGTATAACTTTGATAGCCGTACAATGATCTATTGGAGAGATATTAAGTTTTGATTTTATTGCAGCATGTGATAATGTGGCCCTTTATTGATAAGGTTAGAACTCCATATTGAATTTTTAAATGTTATGACAGAGTTAATGAATGTTTCTATGGTCACTATGCAATGGTATTTTAAAATCACCTAAGTAAGTTTAACTTTGATCTACTAACCTGATACACAATTATATTTTGATAGACATATTAGACAGAAGTCATATGGAATGTTTTTGTATTATGAAGTAAGAGTTATGTTGAATTTAAATTTGAAACTGTTTCTGAAAGTTTAATCTAGTCACATAATGGTTGATTTCATTTTATTTCATTCACTATAATATTAAGCATTTTATCCTTGACAGTCAAAGAAATGTCATGTGGAAGGATTGACTTTTATGAAATGAACGTGTAATGCTAATCTGATTTTTCTGAATGGTTTTACAATACATTATTATTTACATTGTGACATGAAGTGTTCAGACATAGTGACTCTGAAGTGTAAATTTGCATTTAAAACTTAAAACTTAATTCCCCAGTATAGAAAAGTATTGTGCCATTCTAGAGTCAAAAGTATTAGTCACACCTTAAGGTCCCTGGAGAATAAAGAAAATAAATATTCATCAGAGTTTAGGCGTGAAACGTGTAAAACGCACCCAAAACTCCGCCTGTCTTGTCCAAGCTTATAAAACAAATTTCAAAGGAATTTTCCTTTGAGATGGTCTCCAAAAACTCGTGAGCTAAGACACCTTTTCCCTCAAGACGTCTCTTTTCTTTTTTCGACCAAGTATGTACGTATTTTAATCTTTTCTGGAAAGAAGTTCATTTTGTTTTTGTTTTATTTGTAACACCACAAGTCTTGTGTTTCCACATATAGTATTTCAATTTTGAAGTTACGTCGACCCACAGAGTTTTATTAAATCTTGAATAAAAATTTGAGTGTAGCCAGGAAAGTCTATTCAGCATTAAACTAAAATTACAAGAAGCCAGCGAAAGCCTGAAAACAAGACTGGCTTACATCGCTCTGGAGAAGACAGCGACGTTCAGCTGAACGACAGACCCACGGACTGAAACCACCATCTGTCAGGCTCACTAGCTCGGGAGCTTAATATTGATTAATTGATTGATTGATTAATAAAAGTAGATAATTCTCCCACATTCCTCAGATTATCTAGAGGATCTGTTTGGCATGGCTCACTACGGCTTGTTTGAATGATATTCATAAGAAATGTTAACGTGGTATCTGTATCATAGTAATGAGATAGTACATGTACTGTGGTATATTGTACCATGGTACAAATACCAGTGTAATGTAATGAGTCTCTGCACAGTACATATAATGCACTGTGGTATGCATGGTGCATACCATACATACCATAATACATACTGTGATACATGGTACGTACCATAGTAATACCTGAGTTACCATGGTACCACTATGGTACACAATGGTGCATCATGATATATTGTTTACTGTAGTATACCATAGCACATTCCATGGGGCAGTTTCTTATGAAGAGTTTGAATGCAAAGTGACAGTCCACTTCCATTCAATGGGGAACGCTGTTGACATGAGGATAAAGTGTCACGTATGAGTGATAATTAAGTTTTATTAGGACATTATTTTGCTTTGATTATTTCCATAAAGCTGTTTTTGAAAGCAAGTCAGTCAGCTGGTTGGGTGTGAGGAACAGTACTGCTACTGACACTGTTAGGCACTTGGTATTGTTTTGGCAAGACTGGCCTTTTCATTGTTGGCAAGATCAGACAGGTTTGCATGAATGTTTGTATGAAGAAACAGACTGTTCACTTTGCCATGAGCCAGGGATTATTTCACTATCACACATAACGTGCATAACATAACAAGTAGAACAATTAAGGTTATTAAGGTGTAGAGAAAGGTTATTCATTTTTTCAGTATTATAAGTAAAATGCCTTCATATTTACTTGTCATTTAATTTTTGTTCAAGCATTATGTAATCCAAAAAAACTTGAATACTGTATGTATGTGTGTAAATGTATTCCTACTGTATGTAGGTACCCTTTTTTTTGGCACAGAAAACTGGCCTCCTGTTAATCAAGTCTTCATCCTGGTCACAGCAGACTGCAGATGTTTATGAATTAATTTCCCCTGCTTTGCATCTCAAGAGGGATTTAGCTTGTTTTCCTGTGTTTGTGATAATAGAGGATGAGTGATGTGTTGTATGACATTGGACTGTGGCCATTAAACAGAATTCATATTCACAGAGTTCTTGCAGCTGAGATTATTATTTTTTTGATTGACTGCAGGAATAAAAATAGCACAGATTTTTCACTGTGGTGTCGTCTTTGGTCTCATCACATACTGTACCACATACTATGTATTATTTTTACAAGAAACAGAAATTAGGTTCATATTGGAAAATTGATCATTTGGTAAACCCCTCAATTGTCAGGTCATAGCTTAGCAACCGTAACTGGGCACAGCAGGAGGGAGCTAAGCAAAGTCAATTCTTCAGTGCAGATGCTGTAGTGCTTTTTCCATGACAATCTTTCCTATCTGGTGGTGTTATTAGTGTTTTTTCTATAAGCAACTGGCTCCGTACACAAAGAAGAGTGTTGCACCCATGGTCATATATAGTCATATACGCAGGGGCCTTTCTTGTTTAAGATCATTATTCAAAATTAATCATTTTTTAAAATACCCCCCCCCCCCCCACCCCCAAAAAACAAACAAACAAAAAACAAACAAACAAAATTTTATCATTAAAGGGGACCTATGCTCATTTCCAGCTCTATGTTTTTATTTTTGGACTCAACTAGAGTAACTTTGCATGATTCACAGGTCAAAAAACCCTTATTATTTATATTATTTATATTATTTATCTTATTCTGGCCCTTTATGCAGCCCCTCAGTTCAGCCTTTCTCTGAAACAGGCTGTTTTGGATTCCCCTCCCCTCTGCCCCCCTCCCTAAAAGCCTACTCTGTTCTGATTGGCCAGCTTCAGGAAGCTTTCCCCGGCTCTGGGAGAAAGTTCCAGAGTTAGTGTAAACAAACTATGGTAGTTAGATTTTGCTTTTTGTTCTTGTTCTTTACGCAAAATATAAACTTCTGAAATACATCCGTCTTTGTTAGAGCTGAAATTCGATCCAAAACATGCAAGTGGACTGCACGAACATCCGCAGCAACATTACAGCAGGACGTCTCTGTTTGGTAAGGCTCATCACCTGCTTATTGTGTGATATCTTTATCCTATCTGTGTTCAGCTCTCAGTACTTTTGTAGCTTCTAACAGAATCTCTGTGGTTTGAAGTTTAGTTTCTCTCTGTTCTCTCTCTATCCTGTTTGTACTTATATCTGCCAGATATCTGCCTTATTTTACTGTTTGCTGATTGCTTTCAGCACGTCGTGTCAGAGTCGTGTTAAGTTAATGCCGATGAAAACCCAACATTTCCTGAATTGTTGTTTCTAATGATAAGCTTTTAAATTACTAAATAACAGGAGACTTTTATTGTTAAGAATTTACAGGAAACGAAATGTGTTTATCCACCATTTTAGCAGAGATTCGTTAGCCTTCGTTTATCCTTCCGATAAAACTGGTCGACACAACAAGATCTGGAGATATCTGGGGCTCTTTGTTCAGCGGATCAGTTAGAAATAATGCAGAGAGGAAGAGTACAAGCAGAAACAGCCACAGAACGCCATAATGTTAGCAGCTGACACACACGCTGCAGCGCTGCAGCAGACGACCATGTAAAGAAATCTGTCACAAATTGATGTCAGCTCGGGCTGAAAGTAGAAAAAAACGTTGGAAACCAAGTGTTCAGAGCAGTCTGAAGCCGGTGCTTTTTGCTCACAGGGATTACTTCAACATATGTTTACCTCATTATTTGACAATTTAGCCACATTTAATATGAACATCCGACATGTAATATTATATATATATGACAGAAAATAAGGAAAAGCGTGTGTATGTGTGTCCCCCCTTTAAAATGATTTTTTATGTGAAAATGCCAAAACACGTTCATGCAGTGGTAATTTGTGTGTAAAATGCCACAAACCTTTAAGGCATTTTTGAAAAAACAAAACAAAACAAAAAACAGCAGAAATATTTGTTAAAAATGAAGATGTGTGTGTGTGTGTGTGTGTGTGCGTGCAGGTGTGTGTAACAAACAGAAAGACAGTTTAGAGCACTGTGAGTCAGGATGTGCTGTCAGCTAACATTCACACATTCCCGAATGATGCCTCCTGATGTTTGGGACCCAGTGTGTGTGTGTGTGTGTTTGGTGGTCTGATGATTGACATCTCTTGGCCTGTTCTGCAGCCCTAAAACCTCTCCTCTCCTCTCCTCCTCTCACCAGTCGCCCTTAGCTGTTTCCCTGTCTGTCTCCTGACTATCTCTGCATTTCAGAGTCGACTGATCAAGAGAGCATTGCTGTTGCTTGGCAACAAGTGTGTGACTACAGTGTTTTGTTTTTAGACTAATCAGAGGGAGAAAGCAGATTAGTTGTAAATGTTTGTGTGCGTGTATTTTTCAGAGTGTGTATGTGCATTTCCTGTGTATTCATATGTCAGCAACAGATAGAACATACATTTGAGAGGGCGAGTGTGTGTCTATGCGCACAATTTTAAGACCTTTAGTTGCCTGTAGTAAAGTGAACACTGTGTAAGAGTGTGGATTTTTCTCTCCTACCCTCCAGTTCTCTCTTTTTCTCTTTTCATCGTTAATCCTAAATACTACTGTATATCACAGATATTCCCCCATCTCTCTGTGCAAGTGTTGGCCCACTTTTTGTTCTACTTTGGGTTTTGGATTTGCCCTTTTATGTCATCTTTCCCCTCTCACCTCTTTTACTTCACTCATGGATCAGCTCACACCTCATCTAACCGTGAAACACACATCTTTATCCTGCAGCTTTGCTCAGTTTACACAGACACATGAAACACTGTGTATAATAAATGCAATCACCCGCTGCGCCATTAGAATATCTATCTTTTAGTCCTCTTCGTGGTTTTTGAGAAGCTGCTTTTTAATTGCTGCTGTAGTGTGACACAAAAGTGTCATACTCCTACTGCGCTGATGAATACAATTTCCTTTTCCCACAGACTGTGATTAATGAGTGCTGCCCTCTCCTCAGTCAACAGTCACTGTCTGTCTGTCAGCTGGCCTGCACACTGCCTGACTGAAAAATAACAGTTCTGCAGGGCTGCCAAGCTCCTGAAGGATATAAAGTATGTTTCTACAAGGAATGAACATAAAGGCACACTGTCATGGCTTCAAAGTGGCGGAGGAGAGTGTTCTTTGGGGGGGAAGAAAAGGTGTGAAGTTGGTTACAAACAAAATCCCAAGAAAGACTCCTCTCCTCCTGTGAGAGTAAAAAAGGTTTGAAGGCAGCTGTACTGCAATATGTTTTTCAAATTTGCCTTATTAATACAGCAGTCATCACCTCAGATTCTTAGAATTTAATTAAATATGTATGTTTCTGCTTTTCTTGTGCTTCAGGACTTCCTGTAGCATTTTCAACATCCTTTGCTGGAGCTTGCTTTTCTTGAGAAACCTGTGATGACCTGGTTTCTGGGCTTCAGGATGCATTATGCTTCATTCTACTACCAGCAGAGGGACAGTAGTGTTCTCTGTAATATGATAATATCCTGAGTTTGGGGTCAGTTTGGTCATGTGATGGATTTGTGAAAGAACAAAGTTAGAAGTATGCAAGGTAACGGTCCTGCCAGATTCTTATGATTCTAGGTATGTACAAGTGGTTTCATGTGTTATTGTAATCTTCAAAGCATCTCCAGGTATAGCAGAATCCATTGAAATAACAAAACTCTTTGGAGGAGGAGGGATAAGAGAAAACTTGTCAGGGCTTACAGCTTTCTTATGTCAACTCTGATGCAGATTCAGATTCTGTCTATACATCTGTGTGTTCACAAGGTAAAGATGTGCTAGAGGACACAGTGGGACACTGAAAGATTCCTCAGCAGTTTCTGTGAATCAAACATGTTATTGTCAGGCAAATTCATTTAGCTATTGTGCAGGGTTATCTACCAAGTCTGAAACAGTTTGAAGTGTGTTTCCTCTAAAAAAAAAAAGTCTGTAGTAGAAGTCAGCCCATGCCACTGATCACTTTCTGTGCCTTTGTACATTTAAAATGGATATTTATTGCTGATATTCTGTATACATCCACTGTGGAGCCGCAATCGTGTATTGAAACACAAAATTCAAGTTTCTTTCAACCAACTTGCTTGGTGAAATCATGTTTTCTTTTAGAGAAAAAACATAATGCCCTCTTTAGAATGAAGCAATAGAGCATCATTATCTCAGCAAGCATGCATCAGACAGGATATGTCTTACTGAGGTCTGCAGTACAATAAGACCTCAATTCAATTTTTAATTCATTTCTTAAAATTTGAATATAAATCAGTTCTGCAGCAGTCATTCATTGATGTTGGTCGAAATGTCCTGTGGTTGCATCCAAGCGGGTAGCTCCGGATCTGAAAACTGAAACCTGCATTATCTCTAATGGGCAGCAGGGGGTGACTCCACTGGCTCCAAAGTCTGATTGTATGGACGTCTATGAGAAAATGGCCCTACTTCTCACTTGATTTATTACCTCAGTAAACACTTTCCTGATGAGTTTATGGTCTGAATTGCTAGTTTCAAGTCTTCTTCAATACAGCATGATGTTAATTTTGTAAATTATGATCCCATTTAGAGTAAAATAGACAATAAAGGAGGGTATGCTTTATTGGTGCATGGTGTAACCCCAGATTCACAGAGTATAGGCGTATCTGTCGCTATTTCAGTATATTTTCAGTTCATGAAAGTTAATTGTAACATTTTGGTTACCTAAAAAGTTCTATTCAGTGTTTTGTTGAACTAAAAGACCCTCTAAGGAGTCGAATGTTCAGTTTTTTCTGGTAAGTACATTTTGTTTTAATGGTTTTAAGTAATGGTTTTGCTAGTGAAAATTAGCATTAGCATTATCACAGTTAACCATAGACAGTAAATGCACGGTGCTAACCAAGCTAGCAGCTAGCGTAAGGGTTAGCTCTCCCTCTCATCCAAATATGGTCACTTCTGGCTTCAAAAAACCAAGATGGTGACAAAATGCCAAACTCGAGGCTTCAAAATGGGAGTCCACAAACCAATGAGTGACGTCATGGTGGCTACGTCCATTATTTTTTTACAGTCTATGGTTGAATCACAAGGTGTGTACTGAAAAATTAGTGCCACCAGCTGTTTATCTCAATGACCCAATTATTTGCATAACAGTAGTGGATGGATTTGGAAATGCTCATTAATTTAAATTTTCTTTTAAAGCCATGATTGTTTGCACAAACTCATTATACAACTTTTAAAAATTGTCTTTTAAAAAAGGCTTTTTTTTTTTTTTTCATTAAAGCAGAAAAGCCAGAGCTAATAACATCAAAGTGACATTTGTCTGTGGAAATTTGGCACTCATACTTAGTCTGTTTTGCTTAACAGCACTTTTCCTTTCAGTGTTCTGAATTTTAAAAAAAATAAGGCTTGTGTTTGGAAGAAAGTTTCAAACTTTTTGCTTTTTGTGCACCTTAGTAAAGCTCAATACCCACAGCACTGAGCACAATGGTTTCTGTTGTAGGTATCAGTCTCTGATGACAGAAGCCTGTGATAGTGTGGCCCTGTTCTGTTGGGGCAGACCAAGCACCACTATCAACAAAACTACGCTGAAACACTTAAAGCAAGACTATGTAACTCTGTAACAACTAAAATTTTTTCAAATTCAAATTCATAAGGAATCAAATGCACTGTCTCAAGTTAAAATAATACATCTACCAAGCCAAATAATTAACATGTTCTTAATCTTGGTTGTTAATAAACAGAAATGTAAAAATGATGTGTATGTGTATGGTTTTAGGGGGAGTTTTGTGTTGGAAATATTTCTTGGCAAATAACACTTTGGTGCAGTGACTTACTGCAGCAGCCTGAGGTCTTGTCATCACAGTGAGGTTGCCAAGATTGGTGTCATCATACCTGTACAGACACAAAAAACAAAACAGAATTACTGGACGGATGGTTAAATGGTTGTTTGTCAAGAACTACCTCCAACACATAACTTCCCCTGAAACAACAAATTGTCGTTTTTTCCTTTTCTCTGTTCATGTAAAGGTTAAACAAGTGAGATACATCATGAAAATGAGACAGCTTTAGAGCAAGCATATTTTTCACTTTGGCAGTAGGTTGAAACAGCTAGCTTGGTTCTATGCAGCCTTTATGCTAAGCTAGGCTAAGCATGTACTTAATGCACAGACAACAGACTGATATTGATCTTCTCATCTCACTCTTTGCAAAAAAGCAAATAAGTCTATTTCCCAAAAAGTTAAACTATTTCTTTAAACCCTAAAAGTTTTATTGGTAATCTAGAATCAGTTGTTGTTTCTTCGTGCAGTTTTGCCACCTCTATTGATAGCTAACCTAATATATATAAATATATAAATATCATATGTATGGCACTTTGACTATGTATGTATAGCAGCGCATTTGTGAGCTATAAAAACATTAAATATACGTTATGGTGTCAGCTACTCATAAAAAGTATGTCTTGTGAAGAATGTTCTACCTAGACTCATCATTTTGCACATTTTGTCTGTATGGATCAGGCCTATTCAATTGGTGGCCCACAGGCCACATCCTGCCCAGAAGCAACCTCTGAATGGCCCAGCGAGCTTGAATTAAATAGGCTATTTTAATAGCAATTTTAATTCTAATATTATTTTATTAAAAAATTATTTGTTAAAAGCAATGTTATTGTGTAGCCCAAATAGTTACAGCACTGTGGCCGTGGTCCGTAAATAGTCAGGAAACAAAACCAAGAAACATGTTCTGCCTGTGACTACAGGATCTGAGTCAGCTGGGGATGTGAGTTGCACATGGGCAAGCGGTATACAGATATAGATAGAGGTAGAGGTAAATGAGAGTGGCAGAGCAAAAGTGAATACAGCAAAAAAAGTGAAAGACAACTTATCGAGAGAAAATAACACTTGGAAGTGCTCTGAATATCACAGACTGATGATACATAACAACTTGAGAGAATCTGAGAGTGGCCATGTCCTTCAAGATGAAATAAGTTGAGTGCCAACACAGTGAAAACACTCATGCCACTCTGACCCAGCAGATCTATAAGTCTAGACTTGAGGTGCTTTGGCCAAAGACTGAAAGTTACAACCAGGATTACTTATTTTGGAGGTGTGGTGTCTGATGACACTCTCAATTTACCGTAGACTCTAGTGGCAGCGCCTCATCCTCCCAGCGAAGGCTTTCATTTGGTAAGCTCAGAGAGAGGATGATTACAGAGGAAAACCTACACAAACAAGAGCTGGCTGTCTGACAGTGTGAAATCAGGTGGGGAGCTTTTTGTGCTCAAGAGGAAAGAAGGGATGCAGGAACAACTGAGCTGGAAAATAGTGAATGAGAGCAAAACAGGAGAAACATGCAGGCTATACAGAGTTCATAGTCTAAAAATATACAGCTTTTGATTCTGTTTTATCGATGCTAATTTGATAAATGCAGGTAATTCTGGTAACAAATTAAATTATCGTGTGGAGTCTCTTTTCTGTGCAGATGACTGGGTGCTGTCGTCAAAAACCCAAAGTCTCCAGCAGCACTTGCACTTGCTTGACAAAGACAACCAGCAGCGAGCTCTGGCAGGAACCTTTAAACAGAATAAATGTAGCCATTAGAAGTAGAAACAACAGTTGACTGTAGGGGGGCAGCGATTTTGAGCACAGTGTTTCATTCTGTGTCTTTTTATAATAGTACAGTTTTGGGTAGGCAAATATAACATTTCTATCAGTTTCCACATTCAGGATGAGGTCAAAGGGAGAACAGCCCCTAAATTTAAGTTTCTTATATCAACAAATGCATTGCATGCACATAGACGAGACTTACAGACTTACGCTATATGCAGTGTATATATATATATATATATATATATGCTGTATATATAATGTACAGCCGTTGTCACAAACGCCGTTGTCTGATTTCCCCATTTTTTGACCTGTCTAGAGGCACAAAGCAGGGATGCATGTGAGCAGAGGTATCCTCTTTCCCCTCTTCTGTTTACATTATTTATCAAACTGTTAGCAATAGCTATAAAAAAGAGGCATGAATTAAGGGAGTACAGGCAGGGTGAAAAGAACATAAACTTTTTCTATATGCTGGTGACATTCTTTGCCTGGTCAGATCCAGCATTCTCTACCCAGGCTCTTCTTGATACAATTGAAACATTTTCTCAGATTTCTGGCTACAAAGTTCTCCTTACAAAGATAAAGCACAGCCTAGAGAAGTGGAAGGCACTCAATCTAACACTTTGGGGCAAGATTAACACCATTAAAATGGTGATTGCCCCACAGTTTAACTGCCTTTTAATGATGCTACTGATAAGGCAAATTTTTCAAACAATACAACCAAGTTGTAAATGATTATTTATGGAATGGGAATAAGCCAAGAATTAATTTACAAAAACTTAATACTGCAAGAAATAATGGTGGGCTTTCCCTGCCCAATGTAGAGCGGTACAGTATTGCCTTCGAGCTGGCTAAATTGGCAAGACACTGGATTGAGAATAATCACCTAGGATGGACGGGAATAGAACAAGAATTTACCACCCCCTTCTGTTCAATTGAGGTTCAATCACAAAATACCTCATCTTTGAACAAGCCTGGGAGCAAAGAGATGAACTAATTGTACAACACTCAAAGAATGTCTGGATTAAACTTCACAAATTATTAAAGATTTCACAATATAAGCAGGTATATTCTTCACCTTGGAATAACCCAGTGATAATAGTGGGGGGGGGAAGGGAATTTTTTGGCACTCCTGGTTGTCTAGTGGTATAAGAAATATAGCTGATCTGGTTACTGATAAGACATTCAAATCTTATAATTCATTGCACAGTTCAACCTAAAAGATAAATCGGATGTCTGGAGATGTTTGCAATTAAGAAGTAGTTTGGGGAGTGTAGTTAAGCGGTTGCCTGGGGAACATAATATGGTACAGCTCTATTTTAAATTACCTAAAAATAATCATTTAGCTTCCACCTTTTATAAGATAACTGCTAATGCAATAAATGGAAAGTGTGAGAACTTCAGGCTTATCTGGCAGAAGGATTTGAATTTGAACATTAATAAGGACTCGGGTGATAATTTACAGTGCAGGCTGGTTTACAAGAGAAGCTCGGCTAAGTCTTCATCGATATTATTTTACACCTGTCTGTCTTCATAAAATGGGTTTACTACAAAATAATTTGTGCTGGAAATGGAAAAGGCATGAAGGCACTTTTATCCATGCAGTGTGGGCCTGCACTCTAGACTCTGACGGACTTTTGAATCATTAATGTTATGAACCCTGCCGAGATGGTGCTGTGCTTTTGTTTAGTCTGTGCTGTTTGGTTCCTGTTTATGTTTTTTTTTGTTGTCTTTTTTACATGAAAAAAACGCAATAAAATCTTAAATAACAAAAAAAAACTTTTACTTTGTGAGGAAACTTAGACACGATCTTACTGCTCTGAAACATCCTTTTGAAATCTCAACTGTGCAACATCAGGTTCTTCCCTTCATTTAGGATGAGACTCCGGTTCATAGACAGTTATATACTGTCTTACATCTCCAGCTGCAGTATTCCAATTTGCTTGGGGTGATTATGTCAATAGCTTCTGAAGCAGCCTGCCAGAGGACAGAGGGGAGTCTGGGCTGTAAGGAAACAACTTTTGGTGAATAAAATGTCACAGATATGTTTAAAATAGACTCAGTTTTTTAAAAAATGAGTCAAAAAAGGCCATAATACCAGATCTTTAAGACTAAATTATACCTCCTAACTGCATTTTTTTTTGCTGTCCTTAACAGTAGTCAGTGAGCACTTTGTTCATAGAAAAGTGGATGAAGGGAGAGACATCATCTTATTACTGAGAGGCCCAGAACTTCTGTATTTAAAAGTTAAGGAGAACTATAGAGACGGAGAGAGCTGAGGGAGCACCTCCAGTGTTGCTGAAGACAGTCTGCCCTGTTACATCCCTCTCTCTTTGCCTCTGTATTTGACCCTTTCATTCTCACACTCCCTTGCAATGTTGATACAGCTGAGATGTTTCATATATTTGGTTTAGTGTACAGCAGTAACGCACACAGATGCCTTTCTTTCAAGTTCTTACCAGCAGGCGGCCTCAGTGGCACTTTTTCTCCAGTGTTTACTGCTATCAGCAGAGTAATAGTGGTACAGAGCACCTAATGGAACATTACAATAGCATATCCTGTTTCACTTGATTTGCTTGTCACTGCTTGTTGTCCCAACAGGCACATTGACAGACAGACACTGCTGAAAAGCTTTAGTTGTGCTCAACATGAGCATTCCCCTCCTTTCATTTGGTGCCAGTTTTTATTTGCAGCTATTAATATGTGGTCAGTCCTTATACGGTTAGTACAGTGCAGACCATTTACAGCCCAATTAAGCCACAGATATACTGTACTGGAGTCTGCTTGGAGGACGTGTTCCACACATGCACAGTAGATCAGCGTCTACAGGAAGAGATCATAATGGCTGTGCGGTCACAACAAATTGGAGGTATGCGGATGTCAGCACGGAGCCTACGTGTACACACTCAGATGATGAAATTTATGTCATACGGACCTTCGCGTACTTGCGGTTGCAGAAAGTATAATTCCAGCTTTACTGTTGATGCAGAACCAGTGGTGTTGCAACAGTGTAAGAGAGTGTTATTAATGGTGATTTCTATTCATCCAAAGAATCCCTCCCTCGCACACACTTTCCAAATCCAACAAGCATGTCAAGCGTGAACTTCTCTCTCAAGCTCTCTTCTTTCATTTTTACATGACCAAAAGTTGCACAGTGAAATTCATCTGTGCAAAGATGATGGTTGGTGACATAGTGACTATTTGCAGAGCTAGATGTTGAACTACTGTAACTGCTGAGCTAACCGCTAACACGCTAGCAAAACATGGAACATGCTAGCTCTAGTCAGTTCCAATAGCCTATTTTTCTGAGTTTCTTTCTTTTTTATATGTACTGTGATGTTTACTCCCCCCTGGCATTTTGTTTTCAGGATTGTACATCGTTTCATTCAGTCATTTAGTAGAAGTTATTAAAGAGGAAAAACTGTCAGCTGTCCACCCTTTTTTATGCGCTTTTTCAATTTGTGCATAAAAAAACGCGAGTGGAAATGCTGGAAAATTTTGAAAAAAGTTGAAATATCGCAAAAAAAAGTTTTTACGCTTGGATGAGGTGTAAAAGTTGATGTATCAATAAATACGAAATGCAACAAAGTAGATTTAGCGAATAAATGATGACATAAAGTAAGCATGTAATGAACATGTTATCAAAATGCTTCCAAAAGCAAGAAGCTGTGTTAGCCGTTCTCCCCATTTCCACTGTGCAAATGTTGGATTAATAGGTAAGACTGAGATCTGATCAATACAACAGTGTGTCGTTAGAAATGTGCTAGTTGATTTCATTGGAGCACACATGATTGGCTGACTCTGTTGGATCTGGCAGGCTGGTTAAAGTTGTTTGAAGCAGATTTTAATCTCTGAAGGAAATGTCTTAAATCTGTGAAACAAGTGTGAATTTAGTTTTGTAACTTGCAGGTTGTGTGTGAACTTGTAAACAACATGAATATGAGCTACACAGATGCAATACAACATGGCGTCCATGGATGAAAAGATTAAAAAATTATTTTGTGTAAAAGCTTTAATCGTTTGAAAATAAAATAGTGCTGTACCAGCCTTGAAGGTAAGCAAGGTTGTCTGGAGATACTGGATTTTACAGCATATTAATTTGATTATTTTAAACTGTATTTGTCTGGGTAAAATTTCCTGAGTTTTTATGCTCTTTTCAAGTCACAGTTCTTCACATGTACAGTACATTCACACATGGGATTTATTTGCCCAACAGTAGCTGCTAAAGGAGAGTTTGCATTGGGAAACAAATAGAACAAATAAAAATTTTTTTTACGTTTTTAAAAGAATTCATGATCTACAAAGCACAGCAAGCTAACTTGTTTTACTAGCTGAGATGCAAAGGGGGAAAGTAGCTCAAATACAAGATGAGAAAATTTTTTTTACATTTCTGTTGGGGCTAAACAAACAAAAGAAACTAGGAGGCTGACGTGAGAGTTTTGTCCAACTTGGCTGCTCGTAACGAAGGCATGAGCGACATGAATGTGGCTTACAGACATAAACGTGATATTGATCTTCTCATCTCACTATCGGAAAGAAAGCAAATAAGCAAGTTTCCCAAAATGTTGCCAATAAATTTGTGGCCCTAGTTCTTTGATGTTGGCTTAATGTCAGGACACATGCTTACTGTGTTAATGTAATGGACCTTAGGTAGTGTGAGGAGTTTATGTTATGTATTGTAGCCAAGAAAACCATGGGCTCCTCCTGCTAAATAAATGAACAAATGACTCCAATCTGTGTGAAAGTAAAAATGAAGATAAAAGAGAAGGATAACAGCAACTTTACGAGTAGGTAGAAGCAAGAAAGAGGAGAAATGAAAGTGAGGGAGAGAGGAGTATAGATGAGAGGAAGAGCACAAATCACATAAAGAGACCTGGAGGGCAGAGGAAATTAAACACCAAAAGCTAAGACTTAATAACAGCCTCAGTTAACATCCAGTGAGTCAGTGACCCACACTCCCAATACCTGACCCTGCAGTTGTTCGGATGTAAATAGAGATTGATTTGTTCCCTTGTTTATGCGCCATTAGGTATTATGATGAGGGGCAGAAGGGCCATGGGTTAAATACATGCGGCATGGCTCCCCACACACATTTTACATTTGCATTTTAGCCGCTTGACTGCTAATGTCACATGAACGTTTTAATATTTTATTTAGGTTTATATTTTTTTCTGGCTGTTGACGGAACCAAAGTTGTGACTGTTTCAGTCATTTTCTTTTATCACCGTTTAAAATGTTAACAGTCACTGTTAACTACTGTCGACTTGTTTCCTCCTGCACCCATAAATCCTTTCGTTGTTGTTTTTCTTGTGTTTTGGGGGCTAGTTTCTGTCATTGGATCACATTGTATTTTCACCGCTAACGAGCCTCACTGCACAACTAAAAGGAGTAAACTCTCCTAAAGCAAAGGCTGTGTCCATCCATCTCTATTCATTTCAGTTTCCATTCTATCCCCCTTTTTTCAATCAATTCTCATCATTTGTCTGCTGCACGTTGGTCTCTCCCTCTTGGATATTTTCCTCTTCCCTCCCCATTTTTCTCACTGATTACACATTCTCACTTTTATTATTGTTCATGCCATCTCCTCGCCTGTGTCTGCCTCTGGCCATCGCTCTGTCTCCAATTGCACTCCATGCATAATAATAGTGAGCAAGATAATAGAGTATCAGTGTTGTCTTGATGGCACTGTCTGAATATGGATGGGAGTCTCATTATTTCTGGGGGCAGCTTGGTGGACTAATGATCACATGATGATGATTACATTGCGAATGATGAACGCTCATCTGAGAATAAACCTTAATTTAATCTGTCTAACCTGATTCAAGATCTATGCATTAAATGAGGTCAGGACAACAACAACAACAACAGGACAATCAATTTTCTTTGACCACATTGTAAACGTTCAGAGCCCACAGGAGCTGCTCTGGGACCAGAAGAGACAAAGCTGCTTTTATTCAGGACATCACTGCAGAGGACAAAAAAAGAGAAAAGTGTGATGTAGTCATAGAGAATTGATGTTAGTCCCTGTGCAGGTTGTTTACTTTCTTAAAGAGTTGACCCATCCCTGTAATAAACTGAAACAAACAACAACTTGCCCTGTTAAGATAAGATGAAACTTTATTGATCCATTTGGGGAAATTGATGCATTGTTTAAGCGCAAGTGAAAAACAAATTAAATGGAATAAAAGAGAAGAATACAAAACAGAATACAAGCCAGCTTTCTGAAAAAATGAAGCGAGTTCCTGTGGTTTTCTCTCCACATTCTAAGACAAATCAGAATCTACTGCAACACTTGCTACCAGAAGTTTAAACCTTCGTGACTTTAACAAAGTTAAACAATTACTTGGTGAGCATACAAAAAACAGCTACAACAGTCATCGTAACTTGGTTTCGTCCATATCCATAAAATTCATCAACGCTATTTTCTGATGTTATTTTTTCTCTTTTTATTTGTATTTGTTTATCTGCTGTCTAAAAACTTCTGAATTGTTAGGTCATGCTTGTAACAACAACCAAGCAGTACACCCATAGGTGATTGCTGAACATCTTATTCCAGAACTATGAGCATTGAAGGGGCACTCTGTAAATTTTAGTCTGAAAACTAACCCTGATGAAGTCATCCAGGAGTGGGGAGTTAGAAGGACTTTTACCAGGCAGGGAGGCACAGACAGCATCAAGCTGCATAATGGGAAATGTAGGATCCATCTTTTTTTGAAGCTTGCCCATAGGGACTGAAAATCAGGATATTTTGTGCTCTGGTGCTTAGATTTTTAGGTTCTTTTAAAAATATCTCTGGCAAGTCCCTCAGCTTCTGGTTTCAGGCTTTCCACAAGATTTTGGAGCCTGACTGCAGGGATTTGCTCCCATTCAGCCAAAAGAAAATTAGTTAGGTCAACCACTGATGATGGATGATAAGGCCGGGCTTGCAGTCATATTGCTTTTGTCTAACTAACAGTCTAAAACCCAAGGATATTCACTTTACTATGATATATAAACAAAGAAAAGCCAGAAAATGTTGGGCATTTTTGCTTGAAAAAGAACTCAGAAGGATTAATTTATTATTAAAATAGTTGATTAATTTATTTGCAACTGAGGAACCAGTTGTTTCAGCTGTAGTTCCGATCAATTGCAAAAGTTGAGGTCAGTGCTTTGGGCAGGCCCTCAAGTTCTTCCACACAAAACTCCGAAACCAGGGCTGGACATCCTGTTATGGTGCAGTTGGCCCCCCCATCCCCTCACTATACCTTCATAACATGATTTTGGATAATTTGATAACATGCACATTTATTACCCCATGTAAATGTAATCACCTGAGATATGAAAGGTATTAAAGTAAATGTTCAGGGTAACTCTACTTGACCGAGCCTCAAAATTAAACAAATTTAACAAATTTGCAATAAATCAAACAAACCAAAACTTCCACATAGTGCAGCTGGGGCCGCAGGGCAGTTGCCTGCTTCAGTTTTTAGCTCCAGCCTTGCAGGAAAACATTTCTGTAAGGAACCTGGCTTTGTGCAGGAGGGCATGGTCATGTAGAAACAGGAGAGGGCCCTCCTCAAAATGTTGTCACATAGTTGGATGCACACTATTGTTTAAAATATCATTTTATGCTGTAGATTTCCCTTCATTTCAAGGCTAGGCCCAAACCATGAAAAACAACCCCAGATCAGAAGTACACAAAGGTATGTGAACAAGTGTCCACATACTTTTGGCCATACAGTCGATCTACGTATATGTTGCATATTCACTATGACTTCAATATGGATTACTTTATGGCCTCTTCTCACATTGTTTCACCTTTTACCTCACTCCCCAGACATGTCTCTACTCTTCTTTCTCCTTCTCCTTCTCAGTACTGATCTTTTCTCATATGTCTCTATTTCTCTCCTCAATCACCCCTCCCTCGCCTCCATTACCTGCCTCTTGCCATCTCTTGTGCCCTTTTTGCTCTACTTTGTCCTCATTCTGTCTCTCTTTAACACTCTGACCTTTGCTATTTCTAGACAATCTTCCCAGGTTAGTCAAATAGGATTTGATTAACAGTAATGGCTCGACTTCATCTTGACTTCACCTCTTTTTCTCTCCTTCCCCGTCTCCCACTCTTTCCCTTTCTCTCTCCTCAACACCACTATTCTCAGCAGCCTTCTTTGTATCTCATCAACTTGTCAGAAATGTGATTCAAAGAGTGCTTTTTCTAACTAATTACCCATTCAAAACTCTTTGGACAGCATGAGTCATTTTTAGGCTTTTTATGCCTTTTACACAAAATCCATGCATACACAATCATGCATGCATTTGACTTTCCATTATATCTGCTTTCTCTTTTTTATTTCTGTTTCTATTTGAATTTGATTTCACATTTCCAGTGCTGTGAAAGGCTTTCTTGCCAGTCACCATTTTAGAAAAATAATGCTGAGTGTGAATCAGTGCTAATGTAAGCAAGCAAGGCTAACTAGTTTCCACTTTACAATTAGAGGCTACTTAGCCTAGTTTTCTGGCTTCCACTTACCGAGTGGAATGCAAACTTAAAGGACAGGTTCACAATTTTTCAAGTGTGTCTTAAAACGACATTCAGGTGCCCATATGAACAGTGAAAGAGGTTTTCCTCACTGTAATCATTCCTCCTGTTCATACTGGCTGTTAAAAGATCCCCTTCAAATATGCTTTCAATGTAAGTGATGGAGAACAAAATCATTTTCATTTTGTGTAAAAATGCATTTAAAAGCTGATCTGAAGCTTATATGAGGCTTCAGCAGTCTGAGTTAGTCATATCAAGTGGATATCTGCCACATTTACAGTCTTTTTAGCATCAAATTCCCTCTTTGTGTTTCCTCAGACAGTGTTTCCCTGTTGAGCTGTGGTGGAAGTATAGTAACAAAAACAGGGACTTTGGCACTAAAAAGACTGTAGCCTATATATCTACTTGATTTGACTCGATTAGACAGCTAAAGCTTCATATTAGCTTCAGATAAATTTTTAAATACATTTTTGCACAGGAGGAGGACTGTGGATTTTGGCCCCCATCACTTACATTGTAAGTGCATTATGAAGGGATCTTCTAATGGTCAGTATGAACAGGAGGAATGATTATAACAAGAAAAATCTATTTTGATGTACATTTGGGCTCCTGACTATTGTTTAAGACACACCTGAAAAATTGTGAACCCGTCCTTTAACAGCACAATGGGTCCTCCCAAAATATTGATGCTACAACAGACTTCTTAAATTACGGTTAATAATGCAATGCTATGTGGGCTTGTTATATCTTATATCAACATTAAGTCTACAGGGCTATGATGTGCAGAAGATGATAGTATGTCTCTGAGCAACACTGACCCTCAAGTCAGTCAGCTGCAGTCATGGGAAACACAAACCCACTCAAATGCTTGAAGCTTAGATGTTGTTTCCACAAATGCGTCCAAAAACTGGTTTACCCTCTTCTGAAAAATGTCCACAATAGCTGCAGTATCATTATACTTTATATTTCCTTGCACAAAAAGTGAGGAGGATTTAAATGGCTGACTTTTTTACACTTACTTACAACCAACTCTGCCCTCCTGACACCACCATTCAATTTTCCAGCCTACCTGGTTTCTGTCTGCTCCACTGGAGGCTGCTATGTGATGGGAAGGGACCTCTGTCATGAGTAAGAAAGTTTCATTAGTGATTCAGCTAATGTGTTCTCTGGCTCACTAACCATATCTGTCTTTCTTTTTCTCTCTTAAATCACCTATTAAGTGGCCAAGGACAAATAGAAGAAGCAAGATATATTCTACCCTCATCTTTCAGTACTCTCTGTTGGTCACTTACAGACACACACACACATCCATTCCCCTCCTTAATGCCATCTGGACTCTTTCCCAACTCTTATTTTCTCTCTTATTTAAAACCTCTTCCTTTCTTTCTGTAGGCTGCTACGTCTACCTCCATTTTTCCCCAGTATAATCTAATCCCTTTATTATTCATATAGGGGCTTAATCTTTTTATCCCTCCAAGGGATAACTGCAATGTTAGAGTGTAAAAACCTTTAGGGGGCTTTTATGTGGCCGTACTGGAGGTGTGTCTTTTGGGTAACATTAGCTATGGATAATTTCTAAATGTATGACTTTGACATCTCAAATAGATGTCTACTTTTATGCAGTAGACACGATTATTTTTATTTGACCTTATTCTGCACAAGGCAACCAAAAGTGCTTCATGGAAATACAGAAAAGCAAGACAAGTAAGAACAAGCAGTTTAGATCATAGACTGCATATAAAGATGGAGGACAGGACAGCTCCCCAAAAGTGAAGCCAAAATACCTGGATTGCCCCTTGGTGGCTGGCTGCAATATAGGTCGTAAGTCCCCTGCCCCCTCCATGTTAGCAGATGGGACATGGGCCAAACTAAATATCAAGTGCTCAGTTTTCTGTTCGTTTTTAATGAGTTATTTGATGATATAAAAAGCGTGTGACAGTCACTCTCAAACCTCTGTCAGGTGGCGGGACAGCTGAGGGGGCGTGTCTCGCCACATGACTTTTGCAAACAACGTCACATGAGCAAGATGGCAACTCCTGGCAATGAGATATTTTGGCTTCACTTTTGCATAGCGGCAGGAAGTGGAGATGCACCGTCCATCTTTATATACAATCTATGGTTTAGATGGTGTCTTCTTGCTAGCAAGCTAACTATGCTATCTAGTCAGCTAGTAAACACAGCACAATTGCTAATTCATCCAGTAGAGCTAGTGTAACGGTGCGTTCACACATACCGATACAAAGTAGTTGACAGTGTTTGGCCTCTCATGAATCTGTAGTTCTGTGTGTGTGTGTGTGTGTGTGTGTTGCATTGAGCAGGTCATTTACATGCTCAGCTCCTATTGGACATTTGTTTTCTGACATATAGCCGCTGTAAACCAACAATATTGGCAATTTGTTTCCACACATTGTTCCTCTGTTTAAGGTCCTGGTGGCTCGTTAAAGACATGTTGTAGAGAAACTGGAGACTGTGATGATCAGTTTTCCTCCATTGTTGTTTAAAGTTGTTTCACGTAGCAGAGTGGAGAAGTAACAACTCTGTGATTCTGTTACCGCAGGAATCAAAATGTGCGTGATTGGCTCTCAGCTTGTTGTCGCTCGCATTATTGTGTCAGAGGACATTTGTGTAAAGTTGAGCCTTTGTCAACTTTCCACTGTAGAGTAGCTGGGCACTTTGAGTTTGCATTAGGGCATTCCTCCTGTTCATACTAACCATTAGTGATGGGGGCTAAAATCCACAGTCCTCCTTCTGTGTCAAAATGTATTATCTAATATGAATCTTCAAGTGTCCAAATGAGTCAAATCAAGTAGATATCTTTCAACATTGCAGCCTTTTTAGTGCCAAAGTCCCTGTTTTTGTTACTATACTTCCACCTCAGCTCAACAGGGAAACAGAAATGCGGCAGATATCAACTTAATATGACTAACTCTGACTGCTGAAGCCTCATATAAGCTTCAGATAAACTTCAATGCGTTTCTGCACAAAATGAGTGTGGACACACTGTGGATTTTGTCCCCCATCACTTACATTGAAAGCACCTTTGAAGGGGATCTTTTAATAGCCAGTATGAACAGGAGGAATGATTACAGTGAAGAAAACCTCTTTCAGTGTTCATATGGGCACCTAACTGTTGTTTGAAGACACACTTGAAAAATTGTGAACCTATTCTTTAAGGTGTACCTGTTGACAGCTGTAAAATATGAGAGGAGGGAATGTATGTGAATGTAACTATTTGTATAATGGTACTACAACCAACAACAGGGCTCTAAGGTGCTAGCCAGAGTCTTCTCTTCTGTAGTTCCCCGGTGGTAGAATGAGTTACTAGACTCCATTCAATCTGCAGAGTCCCTCTTGATCTTCCAGAAAAAGCTAAAGACCCATCTCTTTCATGAACACCTCTGCACTTGATGGACATATAAAATAAAAAACAAAAAAACAAAAAAACAAAAAACTATTATCTGCTTCTATCTACTCTATGCATTGCGTCTATGCACTGCCTGTCGGCACCTAAATCCTATTGGACCTGAACTTAGCTTTATGGCACTTTATCGCGTTGTTCTCACCTGACTAGATCCTTGCTTGTGTTGTATTAACTCTCATGTGTACGTCACTTTGGATAAAAGTGTCTGCTAAATGAAATTGTAACATTGTAACATTGTATAATGTAAAATATATGCAAATAGTCACTTCGCCTGATTTATCACTGCAGACTGACCACTGCAGCAGAGGAAATTACATGTGAAATTTCATGTCTGGAAAAGGAGTAAAATCTGTACAGCTGTGTGAGTTGAGTCAGTTTTTGCAGCAAATAAAGTAATGCATTACAAAGTCAAAATATAAGGACCAATAATGCAACTTTATTTTTTATTTTTACATGGTTTTACTTTTCTGTTTTGCTCGGTGGGTTTCTGCTTGAATTGAAAAATGCTTGTGAGATTGATATTCTCTTGAAAAATGTAGAAAGCCTCTCAATCCAAGCATTCTTTATCAGATTCCCTTTGGTTTGGTTTACATAAAATATCCATATATCTATATCTATCTATCTATCTATCTATCTATCTATCTATCTATCTATCTATCTATCTATCTATCTATCTATCGATAGATCAATCAAGATCACCATTGTATGTTATCATTTCTTTTCTGAACTGAGTGACCCCACCTCTGAACAGTGCCTATGAGCTCTCCTTCACTGGCAGTGTGCGTCTGGAGGTCAGTACCAGGCTGAGGCCAGGAGCTGACTGCATAATGAGCTGCTGTCTTAGTAAATGAGATGCTGAACACAAGCGCATTGCAACTGTAAACTGAATGAAAACTGCAGCGCACATTTGTGCAACAGCATCTTCTTAGTAAATCTGGCCCTCTGTCTCTCTTTCCAATTATGCTGACTGAGTATTTAGTTTCTATGTGGCTAATTGCAGATTACTGTCAAGGTACAAATACAGAGCAGCATGAAAATGAGTCAAGGTTGACTGGAGCTGGTGTAGTGATCAGTATATTTATATTATTAATTCCTGCACTCACACCTCCCCCTCCATCTCTGAGATCTCCAAGCATGTTCCAGGGAGATAATATGAGAAAGTGGAATCCAGTGAGTCAGTCAGTGTGTGTGTGTGTGTGTGTGTGTGTGTGTGTGTGTGCTGCTACATGCATTGATGAAACAGCCTATGAGAAGCTAATCAGATGAATAATGGAGGAGCCCTGGTGGATCACTGTGTTGGAAAGATTAAAAGCTGTTCTTAATGCTTTACTGCTGCAGCATGGTCATGTATATGCATGTTAGAGGAGGTCTGCTAGCTTGCGTGTGCACGTATGTACTGACACTATCAACTCTGCATCAGGGTTTCTAGAATATTACAGTATGTTATATAATATTTTGCAATCCATGAAGCCCTCAAGTGGTGCAAGTGTTTACGGCCTCCACAAATAATTGACTTGTGAAAGTGAGTAACACAAGTTTTGATATCACTGTCATTTTCTATACTCATCCATCTTCAGCTGTCTTTCACATGCTCCTCAGATAGGTTCACATTTTAAAATAGCACGCATCTTATAAAAACAGACATCATCATTTCAAATCCAGTAATTCAGGTATGACTGAACTAAGTGTCATTTTCATGATTTCCTCTGACTGAGTAAGAGGGAGTCTAATTGGAATACATGTTACATATTTTATTATCACTTGTTATTTTGAGGCATGGAAAGCAACTCAAATCAAAAAGCATATGAGATGCGTAAATCACCGAAAGAGTGTTTAACTATGAATGAAGCGCCTTGAAAAACATGAGGAATTAACATGAGATGTACAGGAGTAGCAAGGCAAAGCAAAAATATCAGAAAAGTGGGAAGGAGGACATGGATGGGAAACAACAAGGTGCTTCAGCAGTAAGGAGGAGTATGCTAGGGGAAATTTGTGTGGAAATCCATGTTTTGTACACTAGTATCCTACTATCCTCAAGGCAGACCCAGGGTGCTTGTTTCTGCCAGTAACAGATTATTTGTTAGGAAGCTGAATTGAACTGAAATAACTTGGCTACAGTGTCAGGTAGCTGTTATAGAACTACGGTATAGCTGAATACTTTGTCTGAGCTCAAACTATTTACAACAAGCTGAGACACAAAAGTCAGAGCTGTTTCTTGAGCTGAAACCTTATTGGTGCTGCTGCCAGCTGGAATTCTTTCAGTGAGTCCATAAAAGCTGCTCTAAGGCCTTGTCTATCATGTTGTCAGACTTACTCTGTCAAAGGATGGCGAAGCACCACAAAGTTTTAGCAAACTTTAATAAGTCAAAAAGCTAAGTTGTTAAAACAGTCTCTTATTTTAAGAAGGATGGATGTTAGTGACCTTCTGCTACCACAAGCTTCCCAATTCTAATTCTTTAAAAATCAGATTGTTCCAGTGTTTCATGTTTGTCATGTCTGATCTCCTCAGTGAGGTGCACTCTTCAGTTAGTGTGTAAAACTAACAAAACACTTCACAATATGTCATAGATTTACCAGATTTATCATTTTAGCACATTTATTTCCCTCTCCTGTATTATTTTGGTCTGCCTTGTCTTGTATACTGGCTGGATCATACCCATCCAGCTGTGACAAATATGACATGCTTTATTTAGCTGCTCCTCAGTGTAGCACACATACCCACTATTGTTGGATAGACTGTATAAGCAAGTCAGGTATATCTGGTCAACCCAGTTTGGACACTAAAAACATGGCAACTACACCAAAGTATGAATTCTTGCAGTGTCAGATGCACCAGAAAATTTTATTAAAGTATTAATTTTAGTATCTCATTATACTAATGTCAGTGTTAGACTGTATAGCTTTCTACCAATATATATTATAGTAATTGTTTCATACACTATATAGTGGCTATACCATTCAAACAGAATAAGTTTACAGCCATACGAGCGGCCCTGCACTTAGGCTAATATCAGCATGCTAACATGCACACAATTAAAAACCCAAGATGCTGATGTTAATCAGGTGTAATGTTTACCATGTTCTACATCTGTGTACTGTGTAAGTGAAATGACTCACGGGATAATCTGTCATTATACTTACTTTTTGAGTTTCCTTAGAACACAGTCTAAATGCAGTGAGGTTCAGCCTCATACATGTAAACATACTTGCATACACCACACAAGGTGGTTTGGTTAGCTGGCAAGTTGTCCCGAATGTAGATCCTTAATCAGTTAGCCATTATGGCCGTTCCAAGTGACTCATTTCTGTGTTTACTTTTGGTGTGACATTTGAAATGATTCATGTAAAAAGCACATTTATTTGGCTCTTGCAGTCCTCATATCCCCACATCTCTATAACAGAGCTGGAGAGTGCAAAGTTAGCATTTGAGCTCATAGCATATTCACATTAGAGTCATTAGAGTATTTCAATACAGCTCTTTGTAATTTTTATATATACATTGGACCTAAATGTTTAAATTGTGATAGAACAACAAGTTGTTTCTGAATGTGTGAGATGCTCAGTAAATTTTCTTCTTACTTTTACAGCTGTTTTGTTTTGTAATGGCTGTGTATGGGAAAACTTCTCTCTGGGCCACATAAGGTGCAATTTTGAAAATAACCATTACACCAAAGCTGCTGTTCTTTCCATCTCTAATTTATACATTTGTTTTGTGACTTTGTGACTAGCTGCACCTCACTTCAACCTGAGCAGCGGTCCAATCAGCCAGATAAACACCTGTGTAAGTTTAATGTAACATGAATTCTCCTTCACTTCTTATAAATTGGCTCCCATTGTAGTCTTTATTTTGTGAATTTGACAGAATATTTTTTACACTCACTAAAGGCAGAAAGAAATGACAAAATAAATGATAAGAGATTTTAGCCAAAAAGGTGTTTCATTATTAGTCTGTAATTGGAATCAGGTCACCATAGCAAACAGCAAAAAATAAATAAATAAATAAAAATAACGTACAGTATGCCATGATAATCTTTTTGCAATCTTTTTTAATGGATGTAGTTTTTGACAATAAGGTATAGCCTAGCTAATGGTAATATGGCAAATGAGCATTTTATTTAATTTCCAAAATTTTGAAAACTGCTTGACAGCTGGCCTGTCAAGCAGTTTTGAAACATAATTGGTGTAACACCAGATCACAGATCTGGTACAGGCTCAGACTCAGGATAGGTGTGGTTAAAACAGTCTGCTCTAGGTCAAAAGGTAGTCAGACCAGGCAAATAATCCAGATGGTTAAAGCAAGCAGATGGTCTTCAGAACAGGTACAGGCAGGCAGGCAGGACAGAATAAAGGCTCGAGTGCTCAGGCAACATGGACGAACAGGCAACGCGTGACTGATAGACAGACTGAGGAGCAGCTGGGTGGGCAGATGATTAGGTCGACTGACGACAGGAGAGGTTAGTATGCACAACACAGATGCTGCATCCCAATTTAGGGGCATTTGTAGACTAAATATGTCGTACGGGGTCGACTTGGCCTATCCCATCCCAGGCTGCTCCAAATAAGGCTGAGAACTGTGGCCTCATTTAGCCCAAATTTTGAGGACATAACTGGAGTATCCTTTGCAGGCCGAAGTATCCAACTATCCAGTGTGTGCTGGACAATTATTGAATGTTTTTGCACTCAGGTGATCATCAATCACAAGTAAATATCAGATGAGTGCTGTCAAGTGTAAATAATGGAAGCCGTGCATAAACTCCACTGTTGTTCTTCTTGGTATGTTGTTGATCCTTAAGAATTACAGACAAATACAAGCTATATAGATATTTGCTTTCTTGCCGAGAATTAGATGAGAAGATCGAGACCACTCTCGTGCCTGCACACTAAATATGAAGCTACCGCCAGCATGCGGTTAGCTTGAGAGCAGTGACTGTTCTTTGGATTGACAGTTGAGAAGAACTTTCGTTCATGCTAAAGTCAGTGTGTTCAGAGCAGAAACTCAGAGTAATGTGATCTACTCGTGTTCATATTTAGATCGGAGCCACTATCTAATTTATGTGAAATTGTTTACATGATTGTGCAGTGACAGCTTCATGGGGTGAATGTTTGAAGACATTCTCCACTTTTTTATGTACTTTATCTTTGCACCATTTGAGAGCAAATTTATGGTGAACAGTGCTAAAAGCAGGTATTAATGGCATTTGCATGATATTAATAGTATTAATGGAATTTTCCACCCAAAAGTCCCGGAGGTAGTAATGAATATGTATAAATATCATTAATTAGTTTTCATTAATGATACTAAATCTAAGTTTTTTCAAGGTTAGCGGGAGTCAGACAGGGTGAAAACCTACTGTATCATCACTGTTATTTGCATTATTTATCATCAGTTTAGAGGAATATCTACAGAATGTCTGTCAGCCTATTCATTTTAACAACACCATGACAGACAGTTATATTCAGATTATGGTACTGTACACGGGTGATACAATTATCATGTCTTCAACAAAAAAAGGGTTGCAGAAAGGAAGAGATCACGGTGTGATGTCTTTGAGAAATTGAAGTTGATGCTCAATAGTGATAAAATTAAAGTCACAGGTTTTGGTTGTACAAAGGCTGATATTAGCAAACTAAAGTTTGTTTGTAATGGAGAACATTTAGAGATTGCCCACTGCTTTAAATATCTTGGTGTCATATTGAATTATAATGGCTCATTCAAGGTTGACGAGTTGTACAAGCAGGCCTGCAGAACTGTTTGCTCCTAGTTTTAAATGAGAGCAAACATAGAAAATTTGATCTATAGATATTAGATTTTATCTTTTTGATAGGTCAGTCAGTGAAGTTTGGAGGCCTGAAAAGGTGGGTATATTAGAAAAACTACACCTAAAATAAAAGATATAAAGATATAACAGACTGGGTAGAAATCAGATGATTTGTAACCCCTTGTAATGACAACCGTCTGGGAGATGAGTATTCATTTCAGTGCAAGAATGTAAGTGTAATGAATTATAGAGAAGTACTTACCAGTACTATTGAAACTGTCCATCCACATTTAAAGGAAACTTTGTCATTACAGTCAGAAAGATCACATGATATTTGTAGATAAGGAGCCTTTTTGAAGAATGTTCTGCAGTACCTTTGAGTATTTTACTTTGTACTTCATTCCTGCTGGGTGCCATTGTTATGTGATGATTGTATGTTTTGTTTGTACTCTATTACCATGTAACTGAAGCATGTGATGGATTTAGAAGGCATTGACAAACAATGTTGCCATGCTGATCAGGCCACCTGATCAGAAAACACATAGTGTCATTTTGAAAGGAAATGACAAACAACTTATGTCAACGTTTGGGTTGGAGGCCGATATTACACTAACCTCTGCACAATCCACACCAACACCACTGAATATCAAAAAGTCACTTTTTATACATACAGAATTTATATGTTTGTACGTTGGGACACTGTATGTTCCCACTGGTCACAATTGTAACTGACCATAAAACACCATTTTCACTAATTTGAGTGAAAAGTTATGTATGTTTAAACTGAAAGTTCATACTTGACCTTGGAAACAGCAGTTGACAAAACAATCTCACCACAAGGTCCATCAGGAGCTGTTTGATCGTATCACTCTGAATCAGCAGATGGAGTTTACCCTGTTGTCACAGTTTACAGTGGCAAAGACTTATTGGATTATTACATTATGACAGTATTTTTAGCTTTGCCAGTATCATCGTATCCACTAAAAGTCCTTGGCATTGACCTGTGCATATAAAGGAGCCAGAGAGAATAGCAGACTGATATAAATATCAGGCAGCTAATAAAGAGTAGACTGAAGCTCAGAATAACTTCAGATGTCCTTGCTCTGCTGTCATCCTCAACTGTTTGTAGTGCGATCATTACTGCGCCTTTCATCAAGAAGAAAGCCTCCACGTCTTTGAAGGATGACTCAGGTGGAGCTCTGCTAGCCATAAAGCCTTAATGATGTGTGTACATCTGGTCACAAGGGCCACAGAAGGAGTTTATCTTCATCCCTTTGTTCACTCTTGAATTTTACTTCATAAAGTCTGTGTGAGGATGATTTCAGTCATCCTATCACCAGACAAACATAGGGGCTACTTATTTTGGAGGTTGAACCAGTTGACCTCTTGAACTGGCTCGTCACCACCTTTTTCCTTAGCTGTATTTTTAAAATTGATGCGTCGGAATTTAACCCCTCCTTTGCATTAAAGTTACTCATGCTTGATTCAATACTGTCAGATAATCTCCAGCAGCTTGCGAGGGTATCAGGTGTTGTCTTACCTCTTTTCTCTGCGCTCATCTGAATTGCAAATTTCCTAATATGGAGGAAAGCTGGAAAGTGAAAAGCAGCCAGGAGCTGCAAAGTGCCCTGTCAACCCAGACTCCAGGCGAGGAAACAGACGAGGGGCAGGACAGAGCAGCCAGCTGGTTCGTGAAAATATTAAACACTGACACACACACAGACAAAGAGAAAGAGTGAGAAAGACGGAGAATCTAGGACTCAAACCACCTAAATACATAACACAGAAGGCAAAAAGGCCTGGCAACCACATACAGAGCATGCATGTGCAATGAAAACACATCCACACACACTCTCTCTCTCTCTCTCTCACACACACACACTCACAGTATAAGCTGCTTAAAGTTGAAATGAAAGGAGAACAAAAAGGAAAAGTGGCGATACCAAGATGGCTCCTATTTCTCGTCGTAGTAACACTGTCAGAATTCCCATGGAGCCTTTTTCAAACAATGTTTTATGCTGACTCCACTGTAATCCATCTGAAAACGAATAACTTTGAGTGTTTATAGTATGACATGTTGCAGGGCATAAGCTGTTGCAGGCATCTCTTAAATTTAAAGTTTTCTTCCTTCTTTCTGTTGTGTCTTGTACACTGGCTGTAGAACTATAATGTAGCTGGGTGTGTGTGTGTGTGTGTGTGTGTGTATGTGTTTGTGTGTGCTTGGATGGGAGTGGCACATGACTGCATTGCCAGTGTCCTTTGGGAGATAAGTTGACATGGTCTGACATGGGAGAGGGGTGAGAGCCAGAGCAGAGATAAAAAGTGAAAGGAGGCTGGAGGAGGAAAAAAGTGAGGCATGTGAGGTGTGAGAAGTGACTGGTAGAGGGAGGGTGAGATGTGGGTATGGAGGGGAGAAAGGGAACAAAAAGAGGATGCAGTGGATACGCAGTCACAGTTCTATTTCATATAGGCTTCACCCTCTAAGAGCTGTCGCTATTGGGTTCATCCCCGTACGCAGTTGTGAAGATTCTCTTGTACCACTGTGCCCTACACAGTTGCCTCTCTCAGGTCCACATCCATGGTATATCAAACCGACGTGACCAGAGATCTGCTCCCATTTTTTCTTCAGTGTTTGTATGCAGTCACGTCTTAAGGTAGTGAAGAAGTCATGTCTTCAAGCAAGACTCAGCGCCTCACCAGAGCAGTCCATCTATGCCTCAACTGTCAGACTGGCTACATAATGCCCTCCATCCTCCCCCGGCTCTCCCCTCTCCCTGTTGGGAGACTCGGAGCTCAAAGACAAGAAGAGAGCCCCACTCATGTGGCTATCTCCTGCCTCGCCACATCCTGCCAGCCACCTGCCCGCCAAAGCTCTCTTCCAGGACCTTCCGAGCATTGTTAAGATGGTGGCTGACCAGAAGGACATCCCTATGCCAGCAGAACCACATGCACCTGCCTGTGGCGTCTTAGGAGGAGACGTCTATGCTCCAGAACCGGCGTTCAGGCGCCGAACCCATAAAGTTGAAGGCACTGTTGGCTCGCTACGATCCCTTCACCTGAATTCACAGAGCACAGGTTTCCTGCCGTCCCGCCACTAGAGGAGAGTCTAGCCACCATTTTGCTGCCTAAAGCAACTTTTTTCGGCAGATGTAAACCTACGTCACCTTCTCCTTGGGATCGAGTCACTGACCGTGTGCATCAGTATGCCGCCCAGACAGCAGCAGTGGTAAATAACATTGCACTGCTCTCCTCCACTGTCTCTGCCATTGGCTAATGACAGCTATCCTGACCCTCTCCATGGCCTCAATAGTGGCTCAGGTACGGATCATGGCATGGCAAATGATGCTGCAACGAAATATGTGGCTCCACATTCCCAGCTACTGGATGGCCCCATCAGCCCCAATGGGCTGTTTGAGCCGCTCCTTCAAGATATGAGTGAGGAGACAGACCTCATGGAGCAGAGCTGTGTTGCATTCTCAGTGACCCCAAGGTTCCTAGCATGACCTAGTCAGGACACAGGCTTCAGACAGAGGCACCCCTCAACCAATGTTGCCGCTGCACATCAACCCGCACCTGCACAACCTGCTCCTCCTCAGCATCTCCTTCCAGTGGCTGTGGCACAACAAGCTCTGCGCCACCCTGCTGCCAAAGGCTGGGGCCCAGCCTGCACTTGGTCCAACCCACCCACTAAGCCACAAACAGCGGCGACATTGATGGGACACAGGGGGAGTGTGTTTCTTTCTGGAATCTGCCGGACACAGCGGCTGTTTTCAGAGTCACCCACCTGTCACTAAAGAGCAGTTTCCTTTCAGTGAGTTTGCTTTCGTCTCCACTGAGTATTCAGCAACTGTTTGTGCTCAGACACACGTCCCCCACAGACGTTACCTCCGCTGCACACGCATACGGTGTGGTCGCTGAGGCAGTCCTGTCACTCTCTCACGTTTTTTACGAGCAGGAATCATTTCTCGTCTCAAGTGTGCACAGCAGCCCATACACACTCTCCGTCTCACTGCGGCCTCCCTACTTCCCACCCATCGTTGCGAGTTAAGAGAGGTTTCTCGCTGTGGGATGAGTCAGACTCAGAGTCTGAGTGTGCAAATGCTGACACACACACTGGAGAGGAGAGGCATAAGTTTTATTTTACCTGGACGACCTAATCGTGATGGCATTCTCCAGAGACAACGCAGCACTCAACACAGTGGACACCTGTCTCTGCTGGGTTTTGCCATAAACTGGCACAAGAGCTCTCCGCTCCCCTCCCACTTGATAATCTACCCGGGAGTGCATCTGGATTCCTCTATCATGAGAACAAAACTGTCTCCAGCCATGCTGAAAGCACTTAGCTCTCTACTGTTGCACGTTGCGCCTCACAGAGTGGTGACAGTGCTGTCTGTGATGCGCCTGCTAGGCAGGATGTCAGCCAATCATGTGGATGTCAGCCAATCAACCCTCTGGGTTTGCTCCACATGAGAAAATTCCAGCGATGGTTCAGTCGTCTCCGCCATGACCCAATAACTGTCCGTCCCTCCCTGCAGTCGAATCTGACGTACTTGAAGAACCCTCGTGTTCTGTCAGCAGGGGTTCTCCTCGGGAGAGCTACATCACACATTTTAGTGTACACAGATGCATCTCTCTTCTGATGGGGAGAAATGTGTCAATTTCATGTTGTGGGGGGGAGGGGGGGGGGGGTGTTCAGTGCCTCCGTCTCTCCACATAAACTGCCTGTCTACGGTGCAGAAAGTGCCGAAACACTTTGCTCCACCTTTGAAAGACAAAAAGACAAACATGTAGTGGTGAGGATAGACGACATGACAACAACAGCATATGTAAATCGCCAGGGTGGTGTTCACTCAGATCCCACATCGTGTCCTGTGTCCCAGGTGTTAACCTTTCTCCAGCTGCTAGTAAATAGAAATCTGGCTCTATCTATGGTGCAGCTATTTCATCCTGTCATCACGGGGTATCCTCTTCTACTCACATCATTGTGGATTAGTGAGCTGTTTCACCTTTTCATCACCTGCTCTGCTTGCGTCTGGGATTTTTTACAGTGCATAATTATCGTCCCCACTCTCCACAGCAGCAGGTGTGTCATGTGAATGAGTGTAATGTCTTCACTTTGACCACACAGGGCCTAGAACAGAGGAAGACCATGGCACAGCTTATGTCATTTTATCTTATTTTACGTTGCACTTATGGGGTTATGAACTGGTGTGTGTTAAATGCTTGTAGACTATGGTGGCAGAGTGGGGCATTGACCACATCAGCTTCACCCTTAACCCAACAGCGACAGCTCTTAGAGGGCGATGCCTATACGAAATAGAACGTTGGTTACAAACCATAACCCCAGATTCTGTGAGTATAGGTGTAGCCCTCTAAGACCCAGGCCCCACTGCTCCACCACCATCGGCTGAAGAAAAAGCTGGCTTAATTGGTAGCAGATCCCTGGTCACGCCAGTATGATATACTGTGGATGTGGACCTGAGAGGGGCAACTGTGCAGGGCACAATGGCACAAAAGAAAATCTTCACGACTGCTCATGCACACAGGGATGAACCCAATAGCGACAGCTCTTAAAGGGCTACACCTATACTCATGGAATCTGGGGTTACGGTACGTAACCAATGTCTTTCACGTTTTGCTGCATCACTGCTCAAAGCCCACTTGCAAACACTGCATCTGATTCTCGCTGAATCACATTTTAAAAATGTGTGACTGGGCAGGAAAAATTCATCTTGTTTTTAGTTTAAGTCAGCTTGTTTCAAATATATTCTTGAATTAATGTCTTGTGTATGTGTTTTCCTGTTATTAGAGGAGTTGTCTGCTTTATTCTGATTTTTCCAAGAAAATCCTCATTGGAAATAAGTGAAATAAGCATCTTAGAATGGCTTTTTTTCACATTTTTAAAGGAAACTAAAAACAAGTTGTGGTTCCGTGCTGTGAATGTCCTAAATCACTCCCTTGTTTTCTCACAACTCCCTTTATAATAGGCAATAGTTTACTCCATAGTGACCAGTAAATTGACATTTTGATTGATTATACAAAATTATATTATTAAGACAATATACATGATATACAGTTGGGTAGCAAGTTGTGTTGTAAATTGCTTCCAGACCAACAAAGCAAAAATTATCTGGTTTAGTGATCATTTGAGAGTTATGCAAATAATATTAATAACTCAATAAACCTGCATTATCGTACTGATAAGTTAAGCATCATAGCTCTTGCAATTTTCCATCATAGAAAACATCAAGCTGCTGCTGTAACACAAAGTAGCTTGTTAATGCCAATCTTTGCACCAAAGATGTTTTTTTTTAATCTGATATCTGTGGCAGATGTAGTCATGTCAGGCCAATGGCCATGTACACACTAAGCCGGCGAAAAGTGTAAATGCATATTTTTCTCTCCCAAAAACGAAGCTTTTCCAAGACAGCCTCCAGAGTGTGTAAATGTGAAAATGCCGGCTTGGCATTGTAGTGTGTATGAGGAAAACTTTGCAGAAATGAGTTGAAATGCCTGCTGTGGATGCAGCTTTATACTTACTATGGCCAGCAATAGTAACAGGAAGTTAAGAGACAAAAAATGGAACAAATGAAAAAGTGGGCGGACCACATAAAATAAGAGCCACACAGCTGTAATTTCCCCATCTATAAAATGTGATGCGTTGAATTGTTGAATTGTATGCAGAAATGAAATAATGCAATGAAGCAAAGAAATTAGTGTCCATGACATGTTCTGTACATTACTTTTTTGTTTCATTGTTAGAATTTTTGAGGGAAGTATATAGAGCATACATTTTATACTTTGAATTCAAACACTTAAATAAAATGGCATATAGTAAATATAGTGTACAATATAGTAAATTGGAATTATAGGAAATATGAAGCTCTAGCTTTATACGTAATGGACAGACTTGAGAGGGGTATTGATCTTCTCATCTAACTCAGCAAGAAAGTACATGTCCAAAAATTACAGAAAAATTACAAAAATTACATTACATTTTTTTTGAGTTTGAGGTCAAGAGAAACTTGTTGAATGTTAAAGAGGAAAAACTGAAATCTGAATAAGAAAAGATCCTTTGTGTACAAATGTGTAGAAATTGTTTAATATATGCCAACAGCAGAGGCTGAAAGGGAAATACAGCACTGCTCATATGTTGCACCATGCTGTCTGTGTTCCTCTGTGAATTGTTACACTTAAAGTAAGTGGCTTTAAGGTTTTCAGTTCCCAGTCATTCATGTTTGAGTAACCAGCATTACTGAAAGTCAACACTTTAACCTCTTGGACATTGTTTTAATTGAATCCAATTCTGCATTACAGAGCAAAAACAACAGAAAAAAAAGAAAGTGTCATTATCCAAATACTTATTGACTGCTCTGATATAATCTTATTCCACTCTCACCAACAAAAGAACAGCAGTCTGAATTATGTCATACCAAATTTATTCATATGAAGTATTTTATTTTCCCTAAAGCTGAAATTAACAGTTGAACAGTTGTGAGTCAGCATCTGCATTCTGATCCACTGACAGTAATATTCTCATTATTGGAGAATAAGAGTTCAATCATTCAGACTATTCTCTCTTGATCTGTCAATCTCCATTTCAAACATTCTCTCTGTGCTGATTTACTTTTTACATTTCTCACTGATGATGGACAACTGTTGTCCTAGACTCCTAGATTTTCCCACCTTACATTCACACTGCCGTGCATCACAGCTGCATTTCCTACTCTCTTTACGTCTATTGTTTGGTAACCAACCTGGTGTGTTTCTACTCGCTACTGATTATAGAGGCAAAGGTTTTGTACCTCTGCATCTTCACACCCAGTGAATGAACTGTCACAACAGAAACAGATTTCTGAGACACTGAGAATATTGCGAGCAGAAGACTCATTACCTGAAGTTGTGTTAACTGTTCTGTATTGCATGCTTCCTTTGTGAGTTGTGTGAAAGTTAATGCATTTCAAGCTGAGGTGTTAGTAAATCTGTGCTGAATTTTTCAGGTCAAGTTTAATTTTGGTAAACTTTATCCCAATAATTCATGCTGTTGACCAATAGCAAGCTGTCTTGACAGTGCTGACCTTTGAAGGGATAGAAATGAGTCTGAAATGGAGGAAGCCATTGTAGGTTATTAGTTGTGTTGTGCCATTCACTTCTCCTTTATCAGAGTAAAAACTGTTCCACAAAAGAACAGTTATTAGACAGGAGTCAGTGTTACATATACGTGTTTTGAATGAACTGTGTGAAGTTATTGTCCCGTTAGCAACTGAATTAACAAGACTGCTAACTGACCACTAGCAATCTCTTTAGCTTGGAGAGCTTTATTTTCCCTCTTCAATAACTTTTTATTGAAAGAAATTACGTGCAATGGTGAAGAAAATGCCAGGAGGTAGTAAACAGAACAGCAGAGAGAAATAGAGAGAAGCCCTAGGAGCTTTTGTGATGGACTAATAGTAGCCTAACCTGACTGGCTAGCGAGTTAGGAGCTTGTCAGCTAGACCTGTGAATAGTCACTACGTCAGCAAGCTTCTAAGTTGCATTGTGGATACTGTAGACGCCAGGTTTTGACAGGAAATAATGGGATGAAAATGATATATCTGCTTCTGCATTGATTTTGTTCTTTTTTTTGTGTGTGGGGTACTCTTTCAAATCTATGGAGAAAAAACTGTAAAGGAGCCATTTTGTCATTTTACAGACAAGTGTGGCAGCTCATTTCACCAGCATGAGGCGAACAATAGGTTGAACTCGGAAACATCCTTGGAATTGCTGTGAAGCACTGAGAACAGTGGTGACTGACGAGCTTCACAGCAGCAGGGACTATTGACTTGCAGTAGCGCTCCTTCATACACTGCGGGTGAAGCAGCTTGTTGTTCAGGCTTTGTGACACATTACTTTGATGGCTCTAACAGAGCAGGTGTAGTTTGCTTTAGGCTTTTCAATGGTCCTTTAAACTGTTTGATGAGTGGTGACTAGCCACACATATACAATGTGATAATGAAAAATATGCACAATTAAGATGAGGATTGTAAGGTTAACATTATATTATTTTGTCCTGTATCACATCAGCACTGTGCATGGGGTGACAAATGGTTTGCAGTCAGGTTGTATGGCCCCCCATAGCAACACTTTGGTCCTCCCAGGGGGGAGTAGAGGTTTCACTGCTCCCATCATTACTACATCACCGACACCTCATCTGTGTTCTGTCTTTCCTTTGCTTTCTTCCATTTCCTTTGCTGCCTTCCCTGTTTCACACCTGACTCTGGTCTGCTCCTTCCTCATCACCCTTTTCCTTACCTCCTCAGTCTCTTTCTCTCCCTGTGTCTCACCGAGACATGTCAATATTGATCACACAGTCCAGTGCGTTGCCTTTTGGCTGCTCTGTTTCTCAAGCCAGTGTACACTCAATGGTCCCCTACTGACCCCCTAAAAATGCTCACGGCACTGAAAAAGAAAGTGGAAGTGTTTCTGTCATTCTGTTTGACACACACACACACACACACATGCACACACATAGACACACACACACACACACCCACGTATCCCTCTGAGCTCCCTTTTGTGAGTGCATGGTATGAATAGTATGCTGATGGCCAAGAACAAACAAAAATAAAGGCAAATCAGAGATGTGAGACTGTGAACGTAGATGACCTTCCACTATAATCTTCTCATGATGAGTCCCATTTGTGGGCTGAAGAAGAAAAAACCACCATCACCAGCTCCATCATGTACTTGCCATTATTAGCCACACATGCACACACACACACACACGCACACACGCACGCACACACGCACACACGCACACACACACGCACACACGCATGCACGCACGCACGCACGCACGCACGCACGCACGCACACACGCACACACGCACACACACACACACACACACACACACACACACACACTATAGTGCTCCATTCACAGTTGTTGTGAAGGTAAATAGTACTCCTCTCTGTACTGTAGCTCTCTTGTCTTTTTTTTTTCTTCTACATTATGGCCTTGTAGCATTACACATTCCACACAAGGCTTTGTGTTGTAATTTTATTTAATATGAGCTCACTTCATTAGAGCTCTTAGGATCATTAGAGCATTTGTTTAGGACTGTGAGAGCTCAGGATATGAAGACAAACAGCTATAATGTTCTGGCTGCCTGACTAAGGGGTGTTTGCTTAAATAGGCTGAATACACACACAATGGCAGGAGAGGAAAATCAAACACACGCACTCACTAAAGCAGGCAAGGGTAAATCCACATGCTGGTATGCACAAACACAAATGGAAGTGCATACACACATTTAGATACATGAATAGACAACACACACACACAACAACAACAACAACAACAACAACAACAACAACAACAACAACACACACACACACACACACACACACACACACACACAGAACAACAACAACAAAACAAAACAAAATGCATGCCTGACACACACATTCATAGAAAAGACTCACAACATTTTCTGTGATTTGAAGAAATACATGGATGTGCTTCCAGCATCACTGTGCTGCCAACAGTGAGGGTATCAACCTCTATTCATAGGGCATGCCATTGTTCATTCATCCCTCAGACTTGGGAGTATGTGGGTGAATGAAAAATTTGCCAAATCTTCTCTGCCAATGCCAAACAGCTTATTCTGCCATTGATTCATTTGGTGTTTGTTGGATTGGATGATTGAAGTTTGAAGAAACAAGACATATTGGCAATTTAACAATTCATTGAAGAGCGAGAGTTGTCATCTTAGAGGATAGAGTTCCGTCCCAGATCGTGGAGATATGGGATTGCCACTGGTTGCAGAATCTCATTTCAATTTCTCTCTGCATTGAGATTGCCTCCAGTGATGACAAGCCTCGTTTTTCCAGTGAGGGAGATGCCGCCCAACACCATCACACTGCCTCCACCAAAAGATGTTACTCTATTGGTGCAGCAATCAGCATAGCGTTCTCCGCGTCTTCTCCACACTTTGACCCTACGATCCAACTGCCATAGGCAGAATCTGGACTCATCGCTGAACATAACGTTTCTCCACATGTTCAGGTTCCAGTGCACGTGTTGCCGACACCAGTGCAAACAGGCCTGATGGTGAAGGGCAGTCATGGCAGGCCTCCTGGCAGCCCTAGGAGACCGGAGACTGGCTGCATGCAGTCTGTTCTGGATTGTCTGGGCAGAGAGCCGTCGGCCATATCGTCCTGCAAACCTTGACTGCAAATCTGTAGAAGACAGCCTACAGGACCTAAGTACTGACAGGGTGAGGAAAAGGTCTTCTTGGGGTGTCGTCTTCTTGGGACGCCCACTTTGTGGCCTGTCTCTGACATCCCCTGTTATATGAAACTTGGTCTTCACTTTGGAGATGGTACTAAGACTCACTCCAAATAATACCACAACTTGGTTTTGTGGAACACCAGCTTGAAGTTGCCCTATCGCATGGGCCCTATCCAGATCAGTCAAACGTGGCATGCCGATTCTTGGAGCAGACACCTACTGACCACTGTAGCAGGGCCCATGCTCACAGGTGCTGCCAATCAGGTGATTGGCAGCACCTGGAGGCACCAGAAGCTCAAAACAAGTGTCAATAGTAACAGCAAAATAAGCTGTTTGGCAATGGCAGAGAAGATTTGGCAAATTTTTCATGGCCGTAACCCACATACTCAGCTCTGCTGCTCATCCCACAAATGCATGTTCCTTACAAATGGGGCACCATTTAAAAGGGAAATAAACAGGCTTTCCAATGGTATAAGATTTATTGCCAAGAAGCATTGTTACAACAAAGAAATAATCTAGCAAACACAAATTTCCTTACTTTTTGTGCTAAGTTTAGAATAACAATAGACTTTAAGGCAGAATAATGTGCACAGGCATTAATGTTTCTTATTTTGCCTGGACAAGAGGTTGCAAAAACAAAATTCTATGTACAGAAAAGTTACCACACATGAACAAAAGTTGAGGCCACACAAAAAACCTCACTGATTAGCCACCTATTAGTAGCAAACAAAGATCACACTGATAACACAGGAATTACGACAATTACAAGGTGTTACCTTACTGCTTCAGGCCTAATCTCTCATATTTTTCATGCTGATTTTAGAACACACTTTTGAATAGAGAAGCCTGGGAATCAGCAAAGCTTGTAACTGGCTTACAGCATCTACAGGTCCTTTGTTGGAAACACCAGAAAAAATGATGCATGGCGATGCAGATATGGACGATTCTGCAACGATTCACAAAAGTCAAAAATCTATTTTCTAAGTGTTAGTTAATAACGTGATGTTGACGAAAAGAAAAAGCCAGAACTCAACTGTGAGGGGTAGTGCAGACAGTCTACAGTGTGCACACACACAAAAGGCAGCGATTGCAAGCATTGATTTAATGACTTAATGCCTAAATAATTACCTTTGCGAGATGAACGTGAAGTATATTGTGAATACTTTCTACGCCATCACTTAGAGACTAATGTTAGCAGAGCGGAGCAGCGAACACACTGCAGCATTAACCAATTCTGAGGTGAAGAAAATAACTCAGTGCTCAGTCTGTTTTACCTCAACAACCCTGTATCCGCTCAGCGTCTTGGACAATGATGTCTTTCCCCGGAGCTAACGGTGCAGCAGAAAAGCTGCTCTCCACTGCTGGAGACATGACGTTAACACAGCAGAGCACCCCGCCTCCCCCTCAGTTTGTTATTCTCATACAAGCAGGAGACTGTGAAATGCTTTCAAATTAACTTATTCATTAATTAATGCAGTTAACGTTTTAAAATAAAAATGCATCAGACTATTTATTTTATCTGCCAGTTATGTGATATATTGTATTTCAGTGGACTAAGAACTGAGAAAAAATACATCATGTATAGAAATCAAAAATTTTGATGCATCAAGATGCATCAATAATCGTTTTATCATCGCATCGTAGCCATCGGAATTGAATTGAATCGTAAAGGTGGCTAGAGATCTTAACCATAGGCTTCATCCCGCGGAGCACAAACCTTTTTGGATATACAGATCAGATGCTGCCTCTTCGTGATGAGAGACACAGAAACACATCCAAGGTCGATGCCATGAGAAAGAAAGGAAATCGACAAGCAAAAAGCTGCATTGTTTGGTTCGTGTGTCAATTACGGGATTATCCACGTGGATACTGAATGTGTGTGGGTGTGAATTCTACTTCCTCGGTTATCAATACAGCTTTCTCTCTGTCTCTCCCCCTCATCTCCCAATCCCTCTGTCTGTCTGAATCCCTCGCTGTCTCTTTCTTTTGTTCCTACTCATCCCTCCGTCCATACAGACCAGAAAGATCTGGGTTATATAATGACGTCCCATTCCTTACGCTGCTGTCTCATGTGCATTAATGAGCCATATTGTTTGCAGGAGAAGAGGTGGAGAGAAGCAGGGAAATACAGAAATAATGAAAGCAACAAAGTGTGATCCCTGGAGACTCTCTTGTATTCCTACCTGCATATGTTAATGGTCTGCCACTGCAGTGTGTGGAGGACCAGTTTCAGTGCCAGTCTTTGTGGGAAATAGTTGGCAGTGCACATTAAAACATAACTCACGATATATACCAAAGCACACACATCATAATCACAGAACACCAGGTGTAAGTGCACCTATTGATTAATAATTCCTTTATTGCAGGGTAAAGCCTAGCTGTTTACTACTTGCATAAATAACCTGTCAGGTAACTCAGTATGGCATTGCATGTGTACTTAAATTATCACAGATTTGCATTAAATATAAATAGGGCCTCCGGAGTGCGAGGAAAAGATGGAGCTGCTTGGCATGAAATGTAGGCCAGCGTACAGATGGAATAAACATGTTATATACACTTAGTGCTATCTCTCCCTTCTCTTCTTTTCTCACCACCATCTCTGGGTGCCAGATTAAGCTGCAGGCAACAGCTGAAAGGTAAAAGTGAAGGTATGAGTGCTTGTAAAGGCACAATGACATTCAATACTTCTTACAGCTATATAATCCTGACAAATATATTACTCTTTTGTGATGAAATGGGAGGTGGTGATGGGGTGGGGGAGGAAAACGCAAACTGAGAGACAATGTTTATTCATGAACTGGTGCACCCGTGGATGCTGCAACAAGCTGCTTATAGGAGGAATAAAACAACTTCTTTGCTCACAGTGTGGGCATGTAGCTCAGGTATGCTGAGGACCATGGGACGACTGCACAGATTCAGAACAGCTCAACTGCCTGTGTGCTCTTTTCATGGCATGTGCCTGCTGGTCATTACACTCAATTTGAAAAAGATATATATATAGTTGACAGTTCATGGCCATACAGGCACTTGATTGTAGCTGAGGTGTGTGTGCGTCTGCTAGATTCTTTATTGATTGCTGCTCATTCTTGGACTTGCATGTATTTTATGTTTGTGTGTGATGTCTGACTGGTGAACCTCCAGTTGGGTAGGAGTAGGCGTCTGTCAGCACTAGAGAGAGAGAGAGAGAGCGAGGGAGGGAGAGGGAGAGCTCAACTCTAATGAGGATTGTGATGTAAGATGTCATATAGGACTCAGTATGGCTAACAGAAAATAGAACAGAAGTGAGACAGACAAGAAATGCTGGTTGCCAGTACAAAAAATGTACACATGCAATCTCACTATACCTAAGCCTTTCAACATCTGTATTTACAGGAATATTATTATTTATTAAAACTTGTGTCTTATTTCAGTAACAGTACTGAGTAATTGCTAGGAAATAGCCTATGTCCTAGCATGTCTTAGCTATGTCACATAGCTAAAAAGAAGTCAGACTGCAAGAAACATACAGTAAGACGATCAGATGGGTAATATTATAAACAAACCACAAGTTAGCCAAACTTGAATAATTTTACCCCTGACCTTTTTTCATTTCTCCTCTAATCTGTCTGTTGTGATCAACTGTCGTAGTTTACAGATGGACTTTCTGGTTCAATTTGTAGTCACCATAGTTGCTGCAGTTCTGCACACACATAGTTGTTGGACAGTTGTGTTACATTAATGTTATAGAGTTGCAAGGAGGGAGGGGCTGCTGGTTCCCGAAGTGTTTTCTCCCCATTCTGTAGTCCTATTTCAAATATTTCTTTAAACAATGTCCTCAATATTACTCAACATAAAAACTCAGGAGTCTCCCAGATAATGTAATGATACTATAGGTTTATATTATGACCACCAATTTCAATTAGGTTTAGATGTAACATTACATGGTTTTGAGTGGAGAGTTTGGGTTTGACATGGAAGTTTGACGTTTGTGAAGATGACTGTGTGAGATGTGAGATGCAGTTATGCGTTTGTGTTTAGAGTTTTGAGAAATGGAGCATAATTTCAAGAAATGTGTCTTAGCAGTCAAGAAAAACTGTAAGTACTGATGATTTAACTGGGAGAGTTTCATGCCGATCCATGCCATAGTAAAATAACATTGTCTATGGGAAAAATGAATGGGCTTTTTTAGTTCCGGAACCAGGGGCACCCAAAATAGCTCCTCCCACTTCACAACTCTATTACTTTTTCAGTAACAACTAGTGTAAAGGATTGCAATTTGAAATTCAGTAATTACATTACTAACCTCAGTACATTTTGGTGGTCAGCTTGTTCACTTGAGGTTTGATGGAGGGTTAGTAACAATTTCGACTCGTATAAAGACTGTTCCTTGACCTGTTAGCTTGGTGCAGGAATTGAAAGTGGGGTGGCTTTAGCAAAGATGCCACTCCCGCCAACTCCAAAGTTGTCTGATTTTAAGAATGTGTTCTTGGCTAGCTTGCTAATGTTAGCCACTGGTGAGCCTACATTCAGGAATCTGTTTTTGTTCAGAGTTGGAGGGTGCATGAACCCAACAGCTTGACTGTGAGAATGAGATTTCTGGATTGCTGCCTGCAGTCACAAAGGCTAATGTTAAGCTAGCTGTTGACAGTCAGTAAATACCAATATTTTTTGAAACTTCACTTTAAGTACAGATTTGGATTTCTACAAAACCCGTTTTTTCATTTGACAAAAGTCCAATTAAAACTCCAACTTGTTTTACTACTTTATTACTACTTGACAGTTTTCCATACTTGGTGTCACTGACACATTTTGGTTGATTCAAATAAATATATGCCCTATACCAATGAGGAATTATGACTGATATTGCATGTGTGCTCATGTTTAGGTTTTACCTCCAAACAGGTTTAGACAATCTGGCGTAACTGACTGTTTGCCTTGTCATGTCATTGTGTTTCCATATCAGCAATTACTGTGGTGATTTCAATCCTATCATAACTGACAGAAATGATAACCAAAACTATAAGCCAACAGAAATAAGACCCCAGTTGTAATACACAAGAAAGTTCATTTAACCTTCAGCTGCAGCACTTCAAAAAGAAAGGGGGAGAAAAGGGGAGGCAATATAAATGACATGACAAATCTGTCAAGGGCAGCAAAAGTTATCATCTGTTGTTCATGAAGGATTAAGCCATTATGTTTGTGCGTTGCTGTCATTCAGTCTTCCAGTGGATTAAACAGTTGTACTTTAGCTGTAATGCACTAAGCGGTGGTGTGAATGACAGAGTTCAACAGGCTGCAGGGCTAATTTTGCAGGTTTTGTAGCTGTTAACATGAGTGGCACTGATGCATCATGCACTTAGCTGTTCTGCTTGTTGCTTCATCTCTGTGTATTAAAATATGTTTTATTTTACTGTGTAAAGTGTGAAAGGTAGAGTGGAGTTGTGTTTAGAAGAGACATTTTGAATCACTTCACCTTTATCATTTTCTTTCTCCACTGTTATTTCTTCTCTTTACAGTCACCACTGATGTGCCCTTTAGCAAGGCACCCAATACCAGACAGCTCCAGTTGAGTTGTGTAGTAGCTAACAGTACATGTCTTTGCTGCTGCTGTGTGAATTATCTGTTGTGTGTTGTAGCAACAGGGCCTTTCAAGGTAACCCTCTTTGGATGAATTTAAGGTTAACAAATGCATAATATGGCCTCTTCCATGAACAAATTAAAGCATGGTTTAAAAAGCTTCTGCCACTCACTGTGGCTGTTGTTATTCATACAGCTACTTGAGTGTAAACACTTAAATCTATGATTTTCAGTTTGTGAATACTCGCAGTGCTCCATGAAATCGAACAAAACTCTTACAGGTATGGCCTTGATACAGAAATCAAGGCCAAAATCAATAGATAAAATCCAATAGAGAAACCCACCATACAGGATGAAGTAGTCGCTCTCTCTAAAAAAGAACATGCTTGTGTGTTGTTGTGGGCCATTGTGGATCATGTCCCCATGGACCTGTGGAAGAGCTTGTAGAAATCTCTTTTCTTTAGTGCAAAGAGAATCGTAGGTAGGAGAAAAAACAAAAAGTATGTGCAGGCCTGTCTTCACAGCTCTTTGTCAGGTTCTGGTATTGGGTTGTCCATCGGGATAATATCTGTGGGTTGATGTGATGTCTAAGCAGTTTCATCTTTCACACTATGGCTCTTGTATTTTAGCTTCATGTTTGACCTGTCTCTTTCTTGTTCCAATGGGCTTTTCTCACTTGAACACCAGCTGACCTATAGGGGGTTGGATTGAAGGATTTTGGGCTCCATCTGGTCTGTCTTTGGAATATTCATGTGGAGCTTTTCTGTCTTTCTCCTTCACTCTCTGGTCAGTGTGAATAATTGAAGTGTGTCATTCAGTAATATATCATTTTAATTTGGGAAAGACCTGAACATCATCTTTCCTAATGGGTACTCTTTAATGGGTTTCAATTCGATAATCTATGTTAAACATGTTAAACAAGTTTATAGTGAGAGAGCCTCATACAGGAGCACCACTTGTTGGGAGGTGCATTGATTGTAAGCTGGTTATTAGCAGTCATTAATAATTATCAGATAATTATTAATTAATAAAAATTAAATTATTAATATGAATTAATAATACGCGGCACCACCCAGAAACCAGGACCAATAACCAAACAATAAAGATAGTCTCATTAACAAGGTTCACTTGGGATGCTGATATCTGAGGGATATCAGCATCCACAGGGTGAACAGTGAAGGTATGAATTCGAGCTATGGCCCTCTTTCTCAATCAGCCACCTTTTACAATAAATAAGCACAATAAAGTTAACAAGTTAGCAAATGCTTTGATCAATAAGACACTCCTAAAATCTAATACTACCTAAGCAATAATACAGCTATATACAATGGAAACACATGCAAGCTGGAGCGTGAGTGTAGATGGGTGTGTGTGTGTCTGTGGGTGTGAACAAAATGGCGACTATGATCTGTGAGATGACGTCACGCGATCTCAAGGACAGCGGGCGTGATCTCGTGAGATGGACTCACGTGATAGCCGAATAGTGGCTATAACTGTAGTGTCGGTTACAACAATAACAAGATGGCGCCGCCTGGGGGTCGGCGTCTCTGCGTTCACCCAATTCAATGTATCAAACACGTGTCTGATGGTAGATAACGAGGGCAGAGCAGCGCTGTGTCCCACGTTATCTGACCGTCAGATGTGTAAGAAAAGAGGTGTGTATGTGTATGTGCGTGTGTGTAGGTGTTAGTAGCAAGAGGAGGAGAGAGAAGAGGAGAAGAAACGCCGGCTCACGGCGAAAACCTGCAAACAACTTACTTTCTCACTCACGATGGCACAAACACAGCAGCAGTCCCGAGTGGGACAAAACACAAAAACAGTCTAGTGTGGTTAACACAACTAAACAGGCAGCAAACTTTAAATACTCCTCAGAGTATAACAGGCAAAAAGGGACTTGGCGGTCCGTTAAATCAGCAACACAATAGCAGTTAGGCTAAAGCTAAAAGCTAACAAACACACATTTAATTCTGTCTCTGTCCAGACATAGCCTCTTACGTGCTCGATTCATAAAGCGATACGGTGTGTGTTTCTTCCGTCCTGGTCTGGCTCGGAATGCGGACGGGGCCGTCGGCGCTCTGTCGGCGGGGTTTTGATGGCAGCTGATCCTCGGCTGCGTGGCGAGGGAAACAGTGGAGTTGACTTAAATGAAGAAGAGCGGGACAGGGAAGTAATCCACGTCTTCATGAAGAAAATCCTTTTCTTCCTTCCGCAGGCAGTGAGAGCGCTGGGTTGCAACAGCAGCGGTCTCTCTCTCGGATCCAGTGAATGTGTTCGGTTGAACACAGGGAGAAGTTCAGCTCGTCCAGCGAGGGTGAATCTTCCAGGGGGGAAAAAGTCCACGTGCACGGGGTTACCTCCTTTAGCAAGCTGGCTCACGGAGAAAGCAACGCTTCCTCCAGCGATGTTACTGTGGAAAGGCGATGTTGAATGCGCGCAGCCGCTTCTTAAAGGGGCGGTGACATCACGGCTGTGTTGCCATGACTCCTGGTGGTGTTTGTGGGTCTCTGCCAATCAGAGACCAGGGTTTGAGCTCCCTGCCGAGTTCTCACCTAGGTGAGGTTTGTTTCTACCTTGCTGACAAGCTGGTGTTGGCTCATTGCGGATACCCGTAAAGGGCGGTCCGTTCTTTAGACTTGGTTGCTAAGGTTTTTGCTAAGGTTTTTCCATGTGTTGTTTGCATTGCCCACTGTCATATTTCAGCTCAGATTCCGGCTCGAACATGTACAGATGTATTTGAGAAGCTGACGCAGCTTCTGGAAGCTAACCAAAGAGAACAGAGTGTGCTCATCAGGAGGGAGGCCTTAAAGAGATAGGAGCCTGTTTCAGACAGAGGCTGAACTGAGGCACTGCATAAAGGGTGCACCTTGAATTCAGTCCTGTATATGACAGGTAGCCAGTGCGAGGATGCTAGTACAGGTGTAATGCTGTCTCTTTTTCTGGTACCAGTTAGGAGTCTTGCTGCAGCATTCTGCACCAGCTGCAGGTGAGACAAAGAGGACTAGCCAACACCTAGGTACAGTGAGTTGCAGTAAACCAGCCTTGAGGAGATTAATGCGGTGGTAACAGTCTTCATATCATTGAGAGAGAGAGGGGATGGACTTTAGTTTGGCAATGTTCCTCAGCTTAAAATAGCAACCTTTCACCACAGTTGATCTGTTTGTCAAATTTCAGTGCCGAGCTAAAGATGACACCAAGATTCCTGGCATGGGTATGAAGGTTTGATATCAATGGCCCTAAGTGGCTAGCTATACTCCCAGTGGTGTTGGGGGGACCAAAAACAATTACTTCTGTCTTATTATCATTCAACTGAAGACAGTTTTTTGCCCTCCAGCATTTCACATTGCAATTATGGATGGATGTAATAGAGATGGAATCCCCCTGATTCAGTGGAAGGTATATTTGGGTGTCATCTGCGTAACAGTGAAAGGAGACATTGTGCTTGTGGAAGATAGAGCCTAAAGGAACCGTATACAAAGCAAATGAAATGGGCTCTAAAATTGAACCTTGAGGTACTCTGCAAGTGATTGGGGCAGTAGAGGAGGAGAGGCTTCCAATCTACATCTTGTAAAGACATTTCAGTAGAGCCCCAGATTTAAAATATAGACCTGGAAATGTGCATAATATGTCCTCTTAAAGTGATTTTTCTCAGAGAATTGCTGCCTGAAACTACAGAAGCTAAACCAAAACATCTCAAATACTTATCCTGGCGTGAAGGTGTGATTTGTAAAGAAATGCAAGCTAATGATAGCATGTGTTCTGCAAAACATCTCTACCATCAGTATCAGACTTTGAAAACCTCTGATCCGTGCCATAGAGCTTCATTGTTGTTCAAAAATGGTAAATGGTAAAGTCTAACTTGAGCAACTGGGATACTACTGGTGGAGGGTGGATTCTTTTTTACACTTTGCCTGCTCTCAGACTTAGTTGAAACACAATTTTTATGTGGTGTTGTATAGCAAGCACATAAGAGGGGCATGTTTTGAATGAAATCTCTAAATCGGCCCTTGTCTCCATATTCACTGTCTCTTGCAAAATCTGGTTTTCTATGGCTACCCTGACAGGCAGCGTGACATACTTCTGTGAAAATTGCTTATGAGTGATTACTTTGGCTGGTGGAAAATATAGTTTGGTTGATATTATTCTTTTAGTTTGCCAGCTCTTGACAGATGACTGAAAAAGTCTATATCAGACACTGCCTTACAGGTGTACAAGGGATTGTTACAGGATGCTAGAATTCACCACTGAGCCTTCTGCTGGCATTTATGAACTGAACTGTATGAAGGATCAGTGACAGGAGCATCCGACTCCACAACCTCAATAATGTAAAAACTCTCACCCGCCCTTCTTTCTTATGACAGCCAGTCTTGACTTTATTATTGGATTGGAGTGCCAGATAATCATCCTTCGCTTTGAAATCTGTTTATGCTCAATTTCTTCATCACATCGCACCTCTGTGAGGCAGGCTGTCTGCTGTTCCTGATATAGGGAGGGTTTACAGATTGTACAAGGACACCCAAAGGAGGCTTCTTTTCTTCGCACGTACACACGCATGATTGTTTCCTAACTCCCCCTTTCTGAGAAGATGCCCTGTATTGGACTATAAATAATATCACAGCTCAACCAGAGACCAGTATCCAGTATGCTTGTGCTTCATTGTGTGTGTGTCTCTGTCCTTGTTGATTTGCAGGGAAACTCTGAATGGAGCAGATTCAGATTCATTGCCGTTGAAGGCTAATATGATGGTACTCATGCTGGTTTAAGTGAACAATAAGTATGAGCAATGTTGCCACATGCTCACCTATCTGCTTTTCTACAGTTATATCATTCAGCTATCTACAGCCAGGAAGACCCAGTGTATTAAGTTTTTCACAGTGATGTAGATCTCTATGCGGGCTGGTGGCTAGTTTCTGAACAAAACTCGACTAAATAAAGTCATTTAAAATGTGAATTAATACATCAGTATCTCTGATCTGTTTTCAGTTACACTCTGTGGGCAGCTACAGTGACTGTCCTGTGAGCAGTGGGTGCAGCTAAAGCAGTAAGTGCTTCTATTTGGAGTCAAGACTGTCCTTCAAAGAAAAATGAAAGAATCATCTGTTTCAGCAAGTGCCCCAAAACAACATACTATGTTTACATTCAAGAGACAAAGCCCTCTAGTGGTCATAGTAATTATGACTCTTGTCCATTGGGAGCAACAAAGGAAGACAAGTGACATTATGAGTGACACAGTCCACAGTGAGAGGAGTATTTATCTTAACCCAAACGATAATCTTTTCCTAAACCTAACCAGGTCACATTTGTGCCTAAACCTAACCAGACCTTAACCATAGCTTTGTTACATCATAAAACTGAATAAAACTAAAACTATTTTTCAGCAGTCATGCGTAATGGTTTAGGAAGGCATGTTGTCCTGCTGACAGGGGCTTCAGATTAGAAAACTTTTTTTTAAATTGAGGAAAAGCAATACAAAGTGCAGTCGACCATGCTACCAAGCCAGACCACAGCAGCACAGGATGCAGTGGAAACACATTTTCACAGCTTAGCGCAACCCAGAACCCTGGAAAATCAGCATCAGTTCCCTGACACACCGAGCCAACCTAAAAAAAACAAGTAAAGACAAATGCCAACTGCTCAAACAGTTGGCGACACCAAGCCTCATAGCTTCTGATAAAGACTGCATCTGAAAACATTTTAAACACAAAAGTTGAAAGTGAGCAGCGCCTCTGATGAAGGAAATAACTGGTAAGATGCCTGCATTTGTAATCCCAAAACATCAGAAGAAGACAAAAAATCTATTGCTCTATTGCTGTTTATGTGTGATGAAATGTTGCTGGAAAATTGTGCCTTGATTTGTAATGGTGAGCCAGTGGTCTTTTGATCGTGGAAGAAGAAACAAATATACTAAACAGGCAAAATCACTGATCCTGCTAGAGACAGCTCTATCACAATCAACGTTCACCACCAACTCAACATGCTCAGTCAGCAAAAGAGCTACCAATTAAGGCTGATAACAGTCAAGAGTGCAAACGATGGCCTGATGGAGCCCGGCAGTGAACTGTTGACTCTGTTAACTTATAGGGGTTTTGACTTGACTCGGTTTGACTGGGTACATCAGCTCAGCTTGGCAGGGATTTGCATCTCCATTACAACAGGGCTTTATTAACTGATGACGCGCTTGTCTTGAGTTGTTGATGCTTAAAAGCAGTGCCCTCTTTAGCGCTGTTTGCTCAAGCCCCCAGGAAGTGCGCCGGGCTGTGACTAGTGGTCAAAGGAGCAGCTGTAAAACAGGGGATACAGGGTAGTGTCACAACCTCCTTGAAATGACTTGTTTCGCTATCAGAATTTGATAAATTGTAATAACATTTGGAAAGTTTAGGAGAGCTGCACCATTGAATCATTTTATCCCATTCAAGTTAGTGGAGGGCTAAACTGGAATTTAAATAATGACGAAGCCCATCTGATGTCACCGCAGCCTACTTGGATGCAGGTCAGATGTGCTTTGACCTGACTTCGGAGATGGTTCATCTCGGGCGTGACAACTCGGCATTTTTAAACTGGTAATGGAAACACAAATCAACACTGCATGGTTTGACTCTGCACAGCCAAAAGTGCCAACGGAAAAAGGCTATTAGTGAGTCAGGGCCCTTAACCTGGTTGTTTGAACAATGTAACTGTAATACCTAAAAAAGTTGCTTGACAATGATTGAGACTGGAGGTGTACAATAAAACAGAGTTGTGACACCTGAATTAAGTCAGAATAAGAATTAAGTAAGGAAAACATAAAAAAAGATTTTTCAGATATCTTGAATGACATGCAGTCCTGTTGAGTCCAGCAAAGACTTGCCACTTGACACTTCCAACACCTTCTGTTTCTGACAAATGACTCACACCTCCCCTGAGCAAATAAAGCTAGCAGCCAATGAATTCTTAACAGCATGCCGTCCTCCACTAATGGCCCATTGTCAAGAAACACATCATCATAATGGAGAATAATTTGTTATCTACCAACCTGCTACCTGTGTGTCTTATGTGTGTGAGAGGGAGACAGTGTGTCTCAGTCGTGCGTTTTATTTTGTGTGCCTACTTTCAGACTTGTGCTTGTGTGTGTGTGCTTACATGTGTACTGTAGTTTAATTATTAAAATTATTGACATTGTGTGTAGGGATTAATGGGATGTCTTTTCTGAGACACCTAAAGGTGTGGCACTGTAACATAGTCATCTAATTGGGACATAAGCATGTCAAAAAAAAAAACAAAAAACAAAAACAAAACAGCAGCTGCCTTGTCTGCAATCTGCTCTGCTTTGGCAGAGGACTACATTTGCTGTTAGCTCTACTCTATGCAGGAGAAATGAGATATGCACCTGGTTGTCAAACCATTTATCATTTTAATAAAGTGGAGGTTGTTCTGGGGCACTGAGTTGCTTTTCTTTTTACCACACTGCCATCTCCAGGGACCAAATTCAGTTTGAGCAACTGAGTGTACAGCTGGGCACTATGAAAATTCATCTTTTAGCCATTACTTTAATTTCACATTGCCACTTTTTAATTGCACATCCATTTCATTGATGTCACATGGTGAGAATATATGTAGAATACTTTCTTCTTCCGTTTACATGGACGTCTGTTGTATAAGCGGTGTGCACACCACAGCTATAAATGGTTTCCTGTGGAGTTGACATAAAGTTTGCCTTAGAAGGAAAGCAGCATCTACAGTTGCTCTCAGCTCCCAAAGAGACTCAGGTGGTGACAATGTGCAGATTCAGTGTTTGAGGTGTGTTCACAGCTGTACTGGATAAGTGGTAGGTGTGTAACATTTACTATACTGGGCTATAGTGTACTGCAGGGATAAGCTGGTGAATAAAGACCTGTTGTGACTGCAGTGGGAGACAAATCCATGTAGGAGGGTAGATGGGGACATCCAGAAATATCCAGTTTAAAGAAATGTATGAAAAGTTGTTTTAATTTTGCTTAAAAGTAATAATACAATGACAGTCTTGGTTTAGAAATTCATTCAGATGTTGTTTTCACTCCACTTGTTCACTGTCTGGGTTTAGCTTGAGATGAGTAGCTATGTTATGTCAGATAACATTAATGCAATAATAATAATTTACTGTAGCGACTGTAGACAACACAAAAGTATGGTTAACATAACCTCCACATCCAGAGCCTTTGATAAACTCACGTGAGCTTATCTTTCTTATATTTGTCAGCGTGCTGGTCTGCATGTTTTCGTGGTTTGTCCCAGCTGTTTTGTTCCTGCTTCTTCTCTGCTTTTCAGCGGGATTGTGAATGAATTTATCACTTTTCTCCTTCCAAACCACTGGTAACATTAGCTAACATTACTGACCGAGCTGTAACATTACTGAAATGCAAGATGCTACTTATTAGTGCGACAGGAAAGAGATATTTTTGGCTGCGGAACATTTACCAAGCGGGAGTGTACAGTGTGTGATTCTACATGGGTATGTTGGTCATTAAGTAAGACTTTGCATTAAAACAATAATTATGTCATTTGTTGGTCTCTACATTATCATTTAGTTTTCATTCTTTGACGAAAACTGTAATATATGTTGTCAGAGTTCTTGTCAGAGTTACTTTTAATTTAATGTAAGTATTGTTTTCATCATGAAAGAAAAATCTGTTGCATATTTTTTATTGACAAAATTAACAATAATTCAAATTGGTATAAAAAGCTAGATGGGCAGTTTCCATTTACTCAGATTCAATAATCTTAACTCTCTTTTTTCTACCACTGATAAAAGATTCTTGTCTCGTCAAACTTCAATATATCTTGTAGCTGAATGTTTAAAGATATATGTATGTTACCGTGAGGCCTCTTAGGTTCTTCTGTCCCAGCTTCTAGACTGGAGTCGACCAATTCCAAAGGGGGGTGTCATTTGCAAGCTTCCCATTAATTTTCCATGTAATGTATGCATTGTAGCAGCAGTGCTGTGAGTTTCGAGCAGGCGGCCCTTCACACTGATTGCTCCTCATTTGCATAAAGTGAAGGTCCAGTTTAACTTATGCAAATTGGGGTCAGAACAGACATTTTAAACTTTTTTAGTTTAAAAGTTAACATCTTTTTGATCTATCACAATTCCCTTTACTTTAGGAATATGCAGTATAAAATCAGTGGAGTACTCCTGCTTAAGGCCTAACCAACATGATGAATGAATTTCCAACCTGACATTTATAGACCTGCTGCTGAATCTGACGTTTTTAAGATCTACCTGAAAAAGCCCTTCCCTATTTATGTAACTGTGACTGTATGCTGCATTTCTTTATGCTTTTTGTGTGTCACTGTTAGTTTGGGGGCTATGTAAGAGCTCCTGTGGTTAGCAAGAATCCCAGCCATCTGTCTTGTTATGCTCCATTGGACTGGTGGAGCTGCGCTGCTTCTATGAAATCCTCAGTGGAACCTTAGCTAACAATCCCATCAAAACTTGCATTAGCACCAAGCTTACCAGGGTTTACACACCACAGAGCACACAAGAGGAACGTACAACACTGTCAGACACAGTGGACAACACACTGTAGAGAAATCACAAGCACACCTGGGCCTATAGTACGGGTATTTTTTTTTCCACAGGAGCAACACTAAATGTGCATCTTCTATTTCCCAAGAGAATATTACTGGGACTTTGGTGAGATTACTGTGGCAATTGTCTTTAGCCATGTGTTCCTTTCAGGGTCGTGGAGGGTTGAAGTCAGCATGCATTGGGAAGAAGGCATAGAAATAGCTTGGACAGGTTGCCAATCTGTTTCATTGCAGATACCATCACTCACACATTCATGAGCCATTTGGAGGTTACAATCTGCCTGATCAGCATGTCTTGAAAGGAACCTCCATAGACAGGGGGCCAGGAATCAAACCTAAGTTCTCCTCATTTCTGCGAGTCATTGTGATAACTACTGTGCTCACTGTGCTGCCTCCATCCATTTACTACAGAATGGATTTTTTTAAGTTTAAAAAGCCAGTGACTGCACATTTAAAAGAGAATGAAATGCTCTAAATGCTCTTTCTTGGATAGCGTGCTGAAGATGGTGCCTGGCATTGTTTAGGAGGAAAAGAGAAGATGAATGATTACAGCGGGATCTGGAATTTCTCAGAGATAACCTGAAGGAGATGCGAGGCGGCAGTGATTTGAAGCCTGTCTGATCAAATCCCAAGACTTTCAGAGACAAGAGTGAGTATGGGAGAGAAAGAGCAGCATTCTCGCCTACTTCATGATTGTTGTCCAGAGGCACTTGAGCAAGGCACTTACAGTGACTCACAACTCTTTAGTGGGTGATAACAGAATACTACAGAATACTGAATGTGAATCAGAGCAAGGGCGTAGGTTTGATTTTAACTTTGGTAAGAACATTTTTTGTGGGACGACTGATATGTACAGTTGTGTACCTACGTGTGCATTTGCTCTCTATCTCTTTTTCTCTTTCACAGGGATACAGTTGATGCTATTGAGAAGCAAAATAGTCATGAAGATATGGCACTGAAGCATTTTGTTACACATTTGGCTTGCTGATTATTGCTGATTAATAGGTTATTTCGTTGAGAGAGCGGTTCAAACTTCTCACTGTCGTGAGAATTTTTTTTCTCTTTTTATTAATCAGGATGTTATTTGTAAGAGGAGGTATTAGCCCCATCTCTCTCTCTTTCTCTTTCTCCATGCTGTCTTTGGTTCTAACACCATCATCATCATAGGTGTACCGCCTCAACAAACCATCCACTGTGTTAACCTTCATTAAATCACGTGCAGATGACACCGGCCTCCTACAAATAACCAACCATCACATCAAACTGTCTGTAATGTGGGAGATGTCCTAACATTTTAATAATTTTTTTTCTGTCTCCCTTGTAGGCCTACTAATGAAGTGTTAAAAAGCGACAACGTGCCAAGAGCCGATATGTTTAAAGCCTCCCCAAGTATGATGTCCTAATGCCACTTATGCATGGACACATACACCTACTCAGAGCTTGACTCTGCAAAATATTTACTTTATTCAATGTTTAGTTATACAACTTGCCTAAAAGAGGACTTGTGTCTTGTGCCATTTTTTGGGATTTTAAACAGATATTTTGGGTACCCTAGTAGCCTACTGATTAAAGGTAAACGTTAATATTAGTCAACCTAGACCCTAAAGTTTTCCTTTAAGATACATACCACATAACCGTTCGTGAACCTTTGTTGCATGTCATGCCCCTTTCTCTACCAGTTTCCTGTCTCTCCACACTTTCCACTTGTGAAAAAAGCCAAATATGCAGAAACTAAAATTTATATTTAAAATGTACATATAGCTTTTTCTAAATAAATATTACAAGGAAATAAAAAAGCATTAGATAATGTGCTACTGTGTTTCAACCATCTGTCTGCTGTAAACTATTTTTGAACCTCACCTGAGATTTTGTATCTCAGTCCTTCTTTAGCTAATAAATTTGTGTTTAATGGCAGACCAGCAATGCTCAAACATGAACCTATCTGTAAAACTACATCTTGTATTTATTTTTAAATCAGCTCATGAACCTATTGCCAGCCATAAGACATTTTTCGATTGCTTTACACAGCACAACTAAATTCTATTCACCTCCATTGTATTGGAGTGGCGGCAGAAATCTGAGAGATGGAGATCTGAACTTTCTACATGGATAGATAGCACTAGAGGCAATTATCAGAATGGATAATGAAAACCTGAATAAAAAAAAATTATAATTTCACTAAACCAACCCCTCAAAATGAACATTGTTTAGCCTCCACACCTGTGTGAGTCAGTGTGTATGTGATATCTTTCTCCATCCAGTTCATTGTGTTGGACACTGAAAACCATCTCAGTAACCCTCAGAGAGGCTTTTATACACTCGGATGCTGTTTGTTGTGTAGTCAAAGGAGACGGGTTGTCACAGCCTGTTTGTGCCAGTGTTGACACCCGCAGAATGATGGGTAATGATGTTGTTCTGTCACTGTGTTTGAACTGCGCAAAGCAAAGCCTGCTGCCGTGGCTCGCCGTGTCGCCACCCTGTCATCAGCCATCTCAGCTTGCGCAACACAACAATCACCATTGTCAGGTCTGCTGAGTGGGACAGATCAGAAATTATAGAATGTGTGTGTCTGCATCAGAGAGAAAGAGATGGGTGCAGTGAGCGTGTCTGATTATGTTTGTCTAACGGAAGCAACAATACAGGCGTAGACTGATGAAGTGTGTGTGTGAGAGAGTATGTGCATGTGTCACTGCCGTAGCCTGTGCTGTGCATCGCTAAGCTGTCACATCAGGTTTATGTCTGCTACCTTGTGTTTGACAAACAAGGACAAGCCTGCACAACATCACAGCTGGCTTGTCTCTGTATCTCATCATCATCATCACACACACACACACACACACACACACACACACACACGTCTTACTGACATGTATGTATCTTCTCTCACTCATGTACACATACAAATGACAAATCACAAACACTTCTCAAGCTGTTTCATACTCTCTTCAGGTGAGTATCCTGTTGAGTGTGGAGTGTAATTTTTCTCAACTAGGTACCTGTTTGTGCTGATTGTGTGGTAAATTTTTTAAGTCTGTCTTAAAACAACAGTCAGGTGTCCATATAAACACTGAACTTACAGGTTTTCCTCGCTGTAATCATTCCTCCTGTTCATACTGGCTATCCAAATTTAAGTGATGGAGGCCCAAATTCACAGTGTGTCCACACAGTCATTTTGTGCAAAAATGCATATAAAAGTTTATCTGAAGCTTATATGAGGCTTCAGCAGTCTGAGTTAGTCATATCAAGTGAATATCTGCCACATTTACAGTCTTTTTGCATCAAATTCCCTCTTTGTGTTTCCTCAGACAGTGTTTCCTGTTGAGCTGCGGTGGAAGTATAGTAACAAAAACAGGGACTTTGGCACTAAAAAGACTGTAACATTGAAAGATATCTACTTGATTTGACTCAATTGGGCAGCTGAAGCTTCATATTAGCTTCATATCACATTTTTGCACAGAAGGAGGACTGTGGATTTTGGCCCTCATCTCATATACGTGCATTATGAAGGGATCTTCTAATGGTCAGTATGAACAGGAGGAATGATTACAGCAAGAAAAACCTATTTCAGTGTTCATTTGGGCTCCTGACTGATGTGTTAAAACAGATTTGAAAAATTGTGAACCTGTCCTTTAACCACTATCAAGGCCAAATCTGACATCATGTTTAAGTATATCAATTATCGTCAGGTAAAAACTAGGCTTTCAGCATTTTATCAAAGCAGTAAACACTTCACAAACACTGAAATCATAAACAAAGCCTTGGCAGCTACAATGCACCCACTGCGAAGGATTACAATTTCATTTGTCATTCTCTGTGGTGTAGCTTGACAAAACCTGTCCTCATTTTGTTGCTGAATACGCAGGCAGAATCCATTATGCTCTGCTTTGTACAAGGCTCACAAATTAAAACAGCAGTTAACAAACAGACACACTCATTACAGTTGCTACCAATCATTTCAGCAGTGGCTTTACAGGAAATCTGATTAGTGCAGCATGCAGAGGGAAATAGCGACTGTGGAGATAGAGACTGTGAGAAAGCACCTGCACTGATGGATATCCTTTCCAAATGGAAATGTGCTTTAAGGTATTATTAACTGCAAGAAAATGTGATTAGGCAGTGTGTATAGAGGCAGGTAGATGTTTCACTTTATTTTAGTCAGACAGAGAAATGTTCTGAAGATGAAAAACATTTTCAGTGACACTGGGCCACAACATTTCTAATTTTCACCCTAAACTCCTTCCCTTCTAAAACGAGGCTTGCTCATCTGAGTGCCGAATTCAGCAAATTGCTCATTTCAACTTGATGAATGCCGCCTGTTCATGAATAGATGTGTGTTTATAAGATTTGGTCATTAGCATAATGAATATATTCCATTAAACTGTGTTAACATCGGACAGTGTAACATCTCTTATAGAGGATGTTCATTTTGACAGACCTGCAGCTGCAGTGTGAACATTTTCTTAACAGCTACATAATTGTATAAGTTTTAATGCCAAAACAATCTAAAAAGAAAAAAAAAATGTCTTAGTAAATTGGCAAGCCATGAAGCATATAACAGTGATATAATTTGGGTAACAAATTTGAACTCCAAATTTATTTAAGATTAAAGTCTATGTAAAGGAAAATCAGATTTCTTATTAAGGACATCATACATGAAACATATGTATAGACTGTGAACTATGTAGTACTGAATTGTGGAGTTAGAGTGTTAAACTGTTTTTCACCATTCAGGATGTTTTGGGCGGACCTGAGATGGTGGCTAACGTCACCCCTCCCCCACTATATAAACACTAGAGCGCACATACTCATAATTACTATTTTTACACCTGGTAGTTTTACAAACTTTCATCAGAGACAACTCGGATTCACTTCAGATAATCAGCTGTTACTGGTGAATGGGGCCATTTTCGGTTAACGTTAGCGCTCAAGGAGTTATTTTAAAACCAGCTGAAGCATCCATTGACGGCTTCAGCACCAGCTATGTGGCTGCGAGGTCCCAGGCCAGAGGGAGAGTATTTGCTGGGCAGCACTTCACCAAAAGGCACAGCGTGAAAGGCTTTTGCTCCAAGGGGACTTTTCAGCACAGGAGTAATGTTAAGTGCACCGAACTCCATTGAAAAAAATGACAATTTAACATACTGGTGATTGGCGATGGATCGCTTGTTAACTAGTCGTTTAAGTTAAATTTTTACTGAAACAAGTCCACATTTACCTACAAAATATGTGCTGAGTGAAACAGTGACTCCTAACGTTACTTTATTTTTAAATGATCATCCATGTTGCTTGTCTTACACCTACAAACAAGGCCCATTTTAAATTGTGTATTTTTATTTGGGAGTTTGGTATGAGCATTGTTATGCCCCCAGCATTTCAGAGCTCAGAATACTGCTTCTTTTTCCACAATTTTTAAACCTAATTTTATATACTTGGCGAGTTTTTTAATCACCAAATTGGGCTGGGTGGTTAATTACACATTTTTCTCTGGTGTGACAAACTCAGAACACATATTTTTTATTGCTTTACATGGACTTTAAAGGAATGGTCACAGCAGAAGTGGCACAACGAAGTTCATCCACGCATCAAAATATGTGGCTCTAGAAGCTTGGTGATATAGTGGCTATTAGCAGGGCAAGTTGGTGAACTACTCTCACTGTATTAGGCAAACTAACGGCTCTTTGCTTGCTTGAATTTTATTTTCTCTGCACTGTCCCATTTATTCCCTGGCATTTCGTGGGTCACACGACGTGCAATAATACAACGTATAAATAATAATAAAGAGTTATTGAATGGAAAGATGTACAATCCTTAGAGCTGTCAGCTAGTAAGCTTGTCAGTAAGTTTGTTTATTTTACTTGTAAAGTGTACAGAGACTCTGAAGTTGAAGTTATGACTTGTATGACTGTCTGGACCACTCCCGAATTACTTCAGTTAGAAAATTCATTCAAATTCAATTAAAAAATACATTGGTGAATGCGACAAATTCTATTAAATTACTTGTTCGTACGAGGGGTTCTTGGATGAGGCCCACTGTATTTAAACCAAGGCTTAATTGGTACTCTTATTATTCCAGCGATGGCTGACTGAGCGCTAGTCCTCTTTTCCTGCACAATCTTGTAAAAACACCCTCCTCTATCAGGTGTTCAGTGTCTTGTTGAATGGCACATTAGTGGTATCTCTTGAAGGAGCAGAGAGCTTTTGTCCTTTCCTTTTCCTGCTGTCCTTTTCTAACCTCTACAGTCTCAACAGTAAAACCTAATTGAATGTACATACAGTACAGCATGAGCAGTGAAGGAAATGTCACAGCACAGTGGGGAGGATCAGGACATTGATCAGGAATTTGGATGTTCTGGATACTGTAGGTTTATCTGGGAAGAGGAGAGGCTGCCAGATGTCAATAACAACCAATTTTTCCCTGACAACAAGCATTTTATTACTTGTCAGTTGAGATCGATGTTTGTTTCTGATGCTTCATTGTGAATTTAAAGCAGGTCTAAAATCAATGAGAATAAAACTATTCTTGTCACAGTGCAGGGTTCAAAACAAAGTTTTCACATAGCGCTGCAGTCTTAGTTTAAAAACATATAGCTTAGTGCTTTGTCCTGACCTTTTCATTTTTGAAACACCTTTTTTTGTCTTATCCAGGCTTTATCCAGTCCCATGCTGCCTGTCTACAAAAAAGTTCCCTTATTCACTTTGTTTTTTTGGGGGGGTTTTTTTGGCTCAACTGTTACATTTTACATTACTTATTTTTTTACATGCATTTAAAATACTAAAATCACTTACACAAATATTATTTGCCACACTCCTTAGACAAACAGTACTTTAGACTACAATATTGAGCTCTTATTATGTACACATAATAACACTAATAAATCGTTTCTCTTGCTGATGAGTCAAGAGAATCTGTAACGCACAAGAAATTAACTGGCACTCAGGTAGACAGAAGGAAATATGTAAAGTACGTAAAATGGGATACATAAAGTGACTGAAAGTAAGTTACAGAAAACAAAGGCAATGATTTTATACATAAAACATTTATTACTAACAGACTGACCTAACAATGACACAATACAACACTCACTACACAAACAATGAAGGACTAAATGAATGCAGAACCGGAGTGTGTCAGGGAAAGTGTGCAACAGATGAATAAACGCAGGAGGACTAGTGACCGTCACTGGAAGCAACCGGGAGGGAAAATTTAGAATCAAGTTTTGATAAAGAAGCAAAGTAAGATTTCTGAATTCACCCGGTTAGCAGGGAAGAAATGTGCTACTTGTGTGTCCATGGGCTGGTGGCTGCTGAGTGCTGTGGTGACGCCAGGAGTGATGAAAACGGTGTTGTCACCACAGGGGATGGAGGTGAAGATTTGTCAGTTGAAGCTGGTTTTTAACGCAGATAAAGAACGGCACACCTCGCACCGGTAACAAGAAGAATCCGCTGTTACATTCCAGTGACGGTCTTTTATAGGCACAGTTTGGTAAGGGAATTCAGAGAAGCATCTGACCAATCAGAGGACATGCTGACCCCCCAGGGGTGGTGTAATGTTTAACCCCCCTCAGAGAGCATGCCATCCACTGGAGGTCAGATAATTTGTCTTAATTTTAAAACAATTTCTTAAACAATTTCTTATCTTGTTACTAAATAACTAAAAATCTGGCGTTCTTATGCTTGGGGGATTACGACACTACCAAACAGCACATGTTTATCTCTAATGGTTATTGAGAGATCAATTACCTGATTTTAACACACATACAACTTGCAGAATTTAGTTATGATAGTAAATTTCTAATATAGTTATGGATACAAAAGTACACATTCAAACAATTAGGAAAGTAATAAAAGGAAAGATTCTGACTGTCCAGGGGAACGTCCCAGGCTGAGAGGGGGAGTGGTTGTGCAAATATGTGTTTAGACACACATTTTAGCACGGCAGTTCCATTCTTTGTTCTGTCGGTCTAACGGTGTTGGTGTTGGATATTTTATTGGACATTTTATTCCACTTTTCTGTATGGAATTCCATGTAGGCTGGAGGAAATTCCTAGAGGCGCAAATGCCAGGCACATCAGGCCTACACCGTCTTATTTTTGGAGGGGCCTTTGTATTCTCAACCATGGCCCTCTAGGAAAGAAATAAAAATGTAGGTAAATGAATAATTTTCCTGACACCAAAATACTGAGTGAAGTTTAGAAAGAAGGAACAACACAGACATCAGTCAGTATCAGTCCTTCCTCCTGTCCTCTGTCCTCCTGCTGCTACTGGTTGAGAGGAGAGGCTGGTTTGAACCAGTAGCTAACTTCAGCCAGTAGCTAAGCTTACAAGAATTTGCCAAATTTTAATATATGTTTCAAACTAAGTTAAACACAAACACCAACAAATACAGCAGAGGAGAGGACAGAGAAGCTAGCGCAACCATAAATGACAGCAAAACATGGTAGAGACTCAGTATAGTTTCCCCATGTCTACACAGAAAGCAGAGCATCATCAGCGAGTGCTCTGTGTGTCTACACAGGAGGCATTCAGGTACAGTGTTGACAGTAGGTCACCCGCATTTTGGAAGCACTCAGAGCCCAATACACAAATTTGTTTGTAGTTACGCACGTAAAACGGAGGCAAATTGACTTGACAGTGCTGTGAAAAAAACAGGAAAACCCTGAAGTCTAATGATAAAATGTTGAAAATGTGCATTCAAATGTATGACTAAACTGGCATTAAAAACAGACACATACAAGCCCCCCAAGAATACCTCAATGCCCCCCTTTCAAAAATATTGCTTCCAGCGCCGTTTAATGTTCTCTGAACGCCCACTGGGGGGCGGTACCGCCCTCATTGAGAAACACTACCCAAGATGGATTGGCACACAATTTTGTACAGACATTCATGGTCAGATGATGTATTCTAATGATTTTGGTGATCCTATAGTTCAACCATGATCTTGACATTTATAGACAGATAAATTCAAATGGTTCGATTGTGATGGGATTGTGATCTGACCTCAGTCTGACCCAACTACTAGGCCTACTCTACAAGTTCGAGCTTAACGGCTCTTGTAGCCAGGGGTGCCTTGCATGCCGCGATGCAGATGAGCAAAGTCAGCAGTTGCTAGCTGGTAGCTGGAGAATGAACAAAGTACAAAGTACATCGCCTTCTTGATATTTAGGTAGATAGGACCTTCTTCCTGCGTTTATATTCTTGCTCCTGCTCCAGACGCATCTGACCAATGAGCGGAATGAGTGTTTTCATTTGTGAAAAGAAATTGGGGGAAAAAAGTTTACCAAATTATTCACTGATTCTGACCATGCAGGGCAAATAAATATCAGTTTAAAAACGCCCAAAAGTCTGGATGTTTCTTGTATTTGAACTTATATTAGACAGATTGGATGCCATAAAATAAGCATATTGTCAAGATTAAGTAAACAACCCAAGGATAGAAAGAAAGAAGATGATTATAAAATTGAAAAAGTATATGAAAGGGGAAGAATCTATAGGAAAGTGGGAAATAATTTTAAAGGTCTTATTGTCATCATTTGATAACCCTAAAAGCATCACATCTCATTATGTACAGTAGATGATTTATTACTGTTGAAGTGATCAGCTCTTATTGGATACTAAAGTTGAAATGAGTTTTACATTTGTGGCCGCTTGTGACAGATTAGAATAGAAGCAGAGGAATCATTACACACTTTTATCTTGTGCTAAAAAATGTTAGTTGAGTTAATGATAACATTTTCCAATTGACTACTGTGATTTGAATTGATTTTTTAGGAGGTAATGGTTCATTTAAAATACACTGGGAGGGCAGTGTTCAATCATCCCTTAACACAGTGCAGTAGTACTGTATGCTCCCTACAGTGCTGTGAGCTTATATGATTGCAGCTCCAGTGGGAAACAAATCTTGGAAGCATTAATTCTAATGCTCTGTGCCTAGAATGCTGTACATGGAACCAGCATTGTCTCAGACATTAACTTCAATCAGACATAAAACGCTGGTGTTATGCTTTAAATCAAGTAATTACTGAACTTCAAACACAGTTCTTGCATTGGGCATTTGCAGTCTATCTTTGTCACAGTAGCAGTAATTAACACAGCCTGTCCCTGCTAGCACTCTTTGATTCCTGTCAAGCCTAATACTGTATGATCTCTACTCAGCCACACCCTGAACTACAAATAGACTACTTTTAACTGGGTTTCAAATCAAAACCTAATTTCCTGAGTGCCTGATTTCCTAAAATACAATTTGAAGTATAGAGGACACAGGTTCACTGCTTCCAGGTCCCCACATAACAAGAGTAGTAAAAAGCTTAATGAGCCCGGGTGCCACAGGCAGAAACTCTAATTATGATTTTGAATCCCTGCCTTTGTGGCATTGTGACTATTTTAGGAGTGCAGCAGGTATAATACTGTCATATGAATCATTTATTTCAAGGAGACACTTAAATGTCAGTGGATGCGAAAGTAATGGGTAAGGCTGTAAGAAAAGGTTTTGTGCTGCAAGATTGTGAATTAAAGCTGGAGTGTGGGACTTTTACATATAAATGAACATCCATTACATTCAAGCCCTTGCCAAACAAGTTCACACAATGCTGATTAAGCCTATCGCTGCCAACTAAATCTCTCTGTATTTCACAGTATATGTAGTTTTTAAATATGGTATCTGGTATGACATTCCCGTGCTGGTGCACCGGTAGTGATGCATTTAATGTCAACCAGCAATGATCGGTTTCCCCTCAGATTTGCCGGGGAAATTATATCATGTTCGGCATCCTGACTCATCCCAACGGGTGGTCAGCCCTCAGATATCTTCATCAGACTGCAAGGCACACTGGGTATGCATGGCTAAAAGTTGTTGTAATTTTTGCTGTAGGACCATCACTTTAACTTTATTAAGTTTGAATATTTTTTCACGCGAGAAAGTAACCATTTAGATTAGAGCCCAACCGATATATAGGTCAGCCGATATTATCAGCTGATATCAGCCTATCACAGATATATTGGTATTGGCATATATGTTGCCCGATATGTGCCGATTTTTTTTTAAAGTTATATAGGCAGCATTTTATGTATATTTGATCCTTTTCCTTAATTCAAGTTTAATATATACATACATGTTTTTTTTGTTGTTTATAATAACGAGTGCAGTGTCCGTTCAAAATGTGCCTGTTTGGAACGGCCAATTGCTTGGCCTCCAGCCGCTGCTTCAATGCATTTGAACGCAAGAACCACTCGAAAAGAGCTCCAGAAAGACCTGGAAGAAGCAGGTACAATTGTCACAGAGAAAACAATAGGCAATGCACTCCACCGCCACAGTCTCCATGCACGATCACCCTGTAAGACTCCATTACTGAAGAAAAGACATGTTGAAGCTCATTTGAAGCTTGCTACACAACATTTGGAGAAGCCAAAAAATTGAAATTTTTGGCAATAACACTATGTGCCATGTTTGGAGGAGAAATGGCTCTGCATATGACCCTAAAAATACCTAAGGTGAAGTTCAGAGGTGGAAGCATTATGGTATGGGTTTCTCTTCTCATGGTACCAGCAGAATCCAAATTGTTGAAGGGAAGATGAATGGAGCCATGTATCAGGATATTCTTGAGAAGAATCTGTTGCTGTCCACCAGGACAATGAGGACGAGATGCAGGTGGACCTTCCAACAGGACAGTGATCCAAAATATACTGCAAAAGACACTCCCAACTGGTTCCAGGGAAAGAAAATAAAGGTGTTGGAATGGCCCAGTCAATCACCCGACTTGAACCCAATAGAACATTAATGGAAGAAACTGAAGATAAAGATTCACCTGTGGGCCCCCCAGAATCTTCAACATTTGAAGACTGTCTGCTTAGAAGAATGCGCCAAAATCCCCCCTGGACAATGCACATAACTTTTTTTATTGATTGGAATTTTATGATTTCTTTAGCCGTGTTGCCTTATTGAGTTAATACCAATGTCTGGTCTTAATTGCATATGAATAGCTGCACTGGAAATATGTTTACTGAAAAAAATGTCCACATGTTGAATACTTATTTCCTCCACTATACACCCACCAAGTGTGGAGCCGATCGGATGAAAGGTTCAAGAGATATGCGAAGGACATACAGACATACAGACAGAGATTAGTTCCTTTAGTAGATAGATTAAATTCCCAGGGAAGTTTACTGTTTCAGTAAACTGATGTTATTTTATATCATAAAGTTTATTGTTAAACTGTAAAATATCATGCCTCCATTACATATCTTTGTCACAACTGTTTGATAACCACATTTGAGGGATCATTGCAAAAAATGAGTGTGTATGTGTGTTATACAAGATTATCGCCCGATATATTGTTATTGAAATTTTTTAGTCCCTTACATCAGTATTGGCATTGGCCCCACAACTCCAGTATTGGTCAGGCCCTAATTTGGATTCCCAATATGTGGTCAGTTTATCCAAATAACACCTATTTGGAAAATTTGCTCCGGTGTTTTCGAAGCTATGAGGAGCCGCTGGCTGGTTGAAACCGGCCGGTCGGCATATGTCATAATAGCACGTGCTGACAGTGTTTTTGTAATTACTCTCACTGCCAGAAGGAAGAGACCAAAGTTCTGCACTGCAGGTTTAAGTAAAAGTGCATTATGGCAGTGAAGGAAATGGAAAGGTCAGAGCAAAATAGCTGTTCTTTCTTGTTAGCTGATTAGTCTGGAGAAGCCTCCAGAGAGGAGTGAACTTGTATCTTGCACATACATCATTCTGCACAGTGAAGCTCAAACATCCAACTGTAGAAACAAGAAGAAAAACATATTTTTGAGTGGAAGGGGGCTTTAAGTTATAAGTTATTTTATTAACTGATTGGAGGTTAAAGTAAAACTATAAAGGATTTTTTACTTGTAACTTTTTTACATTAGATAATTTTGTACAATTGTTACAAAACCTTTCACACCTAAAAGTTACTTTAGTTATTTTCTAAAAGCATGCCCATGAAAATATATAAATAAAAATAAAGGTATTTTGTGAAGTAGAGACACCTTTTGCACCCAACAACCAATTCCGGAAGAAATTACAGAGGATGAAATTACGGAGGAGAAAGTCCAGTATTAACGCAAATTTGTGAGAGAGAAGTTTAAAAAAATCATCCAGAAAACAAGCAAACAGAACAGGAAACAGAGTTATACAAACAAATTTGTCCTAGCTGGGGAGATAAACTATCTACAAAAAACTAATGCATAACAATAATAATAATAATAATACATTTATATAGCACTCAACAAACAAAAACACAGCAATAACAGAATAACTGTGGACTATCTGGAAAAAAACACATAAGATTGTTCATGATTTTAATTTCCAGAAAAAACACAGATAACACTGAGAATCACAGTCTGTTCAAAGCTGCTTCTGTAGTTTCTGTCTTACAGGACATAAACATTGTTAAAGCAGTGATGAACTTCTGTTTGTGTGTACTTTTGGATCATAAACATCAACATGGAAAATTGCTTCAAAACAAATTTGGTTGATATGGGTTGCATCAGTAATTGGTCAACTGTAAAATGGATTTGCATTAAACTCGTACAAGAATGTGGAGGGAATGTTAAGTTGATTCCAGTTGACATTAAAACTCATGATTTATTCTTGACAGCACCCAAATTCTTCAGCTAGTTTCATAGGAAAGGTCATATTTAGCATCTGTCTTTTATATGAAACTTCTACTTTTACATTTACACAAGCAAATGTATTATTACTCAAGAGCAATTTACCTGTGATTCCAACACTGTGTCCTAGAAATAATGTTCCTTTACTACTAATTTCTTTTCCCAAAAATATTTTGGGGGAGGCATAATTGTTGTCTGGATTATGTTGTTGCCCCTCCCCACACCCCCACAAAGTGTCCTACTCTGTATCGCACACTAATCATGTCAAAGCCCAGCTATTAGACAGGGACAAAAATGAAGGTTATGATATTGTAACCCTAGTTCTATAAGCACAGGCGGAGCCCTCCACTGGACTCTATGGGTAATACTCTCCTTCAAACACACGTACGCAATCACCCACTGAAATTTGCATGTATGTAGCTGGCCAATCAGGTAGTGCCTACTGATTCCATAGGTAAAGGCCTATAGAACTAGAGTTACAATATCGTAACCTTTGTTCTATTTCACACAGGCTCCACCCTCTACTGGACTCTATGGGTACATTAGGAAGAGCCCACTGAATGTTTGCCCTGCCACCACATGCCATCAGACTGCCTCACTGAGCCTGCCCGGCTATAGGTGTACCACACTCACTCACTGGGGGAGTGGGGGGGGGGATCCTTACCTGCCTGCCTGTAAGCTTGGGAGATGCACTCACAAAACCATCTAGCTTCTTAGGTAGGGCTTTACCCGCCACTCCCTCTCCATGGCATGCAAACATCTGTTCAGTGCACTGAAACATAACATGCCAATACACATACTGGGCACAAGAGATGCCGTTTTGCCTCCCTGGTGAGGAGAGAGGAGTGAGGTGACGAAACAGGAGAACTGACAGGGAGCCGATTGGCTGGGGAAAACACAGGGAGCAGGGCAGGGGTAACAAGGTTGATACAGGGCAGGTGATGGGAAAACACAGGGCAGGGGTAACAAGGCTAGATGCAGGATAGGCGTGAAGGGAAGTGTGGAAGGAAAGGCAGGCTGGGGATAGAGGGGAAAAACACCTGGAAGACACAGAGAACAGACCAACCAGTAAAGGCAACCAAATCAATAATGTCAGAATCTTCAAAAGACACAACTTAAATCAGCCTTCTCCCAATCAGTCCAGTCCAAACAAACAGGAAGAAAAGTTCAAAACATAGATATTTTTCATAATCCAAAAACTGATTCACCACTTGGAGTGTGAATTGCATGAAAAGCATTAAACCTGGAAGTTCAGAGAAACCAGCCCAAAACACATTCTGTTGTTGTGGTCACCACAAAGCAGCAAACAGCTGGGGGTGAACTGACAGGGCACACCATTCACTCACTCTCTTAGCTGAGGTCAGCGCAAGCAGCAAATCTGTCTTGAATGACAAAACCTTCAGAGAGGAGCGCTCCAGAGGCTCATAGGGATCACTCACTAAGGCCTTGAGCACCGACGGCAGTTCCCACTAGGGTGCGGAGACACGCATCACTGGCTGTTGTCTCCTGACCCCCTGTAAGAAATGTTTCATGAGGGGGTGGGCCAAGACAGGTCTGTCACCAAAGCCCTCATGACAGGAGGGAACAGCTGTTGCATACACTTTAACAGTGGCGTGAGACAGACCCTCTCACTGCACATGTCAGGGGGTCTAGCACCAGCATTGGAATCCCAATCACTTAGCTTTGAGGCAAGCAATGGTAGAACCTGCTCTCTCTGCACCTGCAGACAGTCCAGCCTGCATCAGCCTGTCCCTCTCAGGAGCCAGGCCTGGAGAGGTTGGCCCAATGTGGGCAGCACACCTATTGAACCTGCCTGCTGGGACAGAGTCCCCACTCTTGTCTCACTGTCTCCAGCAGAGGGGGAATGAGATGAAGAGGAGGAAAGGCGTAAAGCAACCTCCTTGGCCATGGCGCATGTTCAAACGCATCCACCCCCAAGGGTGGATCGTCCTGCGGCATCAGGGAGAACCAGAGTGGGCAGTCAGTGTTGTTTCGACTGGTGAACGGGTCCACTTCCACTGTCCCGAACTGGTTTCAAATCTGCTGTACCATCTTGGGGTGCAGCACCCACTTGTCTGCCAGAGGGCCACCTCTTGACCTGAGGTTGGCTCCCCTGTTCTCCGGACCTGGAATGTGGAGGGCTCTCAGAGACAGGAGGTGTTCTGAGGCTCACACCAATAGGTTCTCCGCCATCTTCAACAGGGCTGCGGATTGGACTCTGCCCTGCCTGTTATGTAGGCAACCGTGGTGTGGTTGTCTGTTCTCACCAACATGTGTCTCCCCTGAACCAGAGTTAAGAACTGCTGGAGAACCAGGAGCACCACCTGAAGTTCGAGGAGGTTGGTATGTCAGTTTTCCCCTGAAGGCCACACACTATTGCTCTCCCCAGACAGATGCCCCCCACCCCCCCACCCCATCAGGGACGCATCTGTGAACACCGCTATATAGGAGGTCACTCGACCCAGTGGTCCTGCACTGATGGGGGAACATTCACCAAGCCGTGCTTGTGCCTCTTGGGATCCAAGCATAGGCTGGTGAACCACTGTTGCAAGTGACGTATGTGCACAACTGGATGGCCTGCTGCCATGAGCCCTAATACCTGCATGACAGTCAAAGCTACCTTCTGTCTGTCATGAGCGGGAATGATCGAGACAGCCTGTTTCAATAACACGTCCTGGATCTCCTCGGAGAAAGAATCTATCTCCTCTTGGATAAATTTATCTCCTTGATGCCCAAGAATGGAGTAGGAACTGGAGTGAATAACCCAGTCTCAGTATCAAAAGGGCCTAGGCAATGTAACTGTCCGTCAACGCATCACTGTTGGCTGCCTCAATACAGCATTAGGTGTTGTGTCAGTGCATCTGTCACCCTCCACATTTCATTTTTACACTTAAATTTTTATACGGATTAAGGAAACAAGATATAACATGCTAATCAGTGAGTGTTTTTATCTTTGAACAGAGCCAGGTTAGCTGCTTCACCCTGTTTCTAGTCTTTATGCTAAGCTAAGATAGCCGTCTCCTGGCTGTCGCTTCATATTTAACCAACAGATATGAGAGTGGTACCAGTCTTTTCATCTGACTCTCGGCAAGAAAGTGAATAAGCATATTTCCCAAAATGTCAAACTATTTCTTTAATAAAACTTATAATGTATCAAACATGCTTGTTATATATGTACATATGAGAGTATCTGTTCAGGCAAAATCAGTTTAATTCACCTTTCAGTGAGTTACACAAACTGTTCATCAGACACAGGGCGTGACAAGAATATGACAAGGCCAGGCGGCTGAGCGACTGTGTGGTAGAAAACAAGGCTCTAAGCACACAGGTAGAGGTGCTGAAAGCTCACCTCCAGAGTGCAGTGCAACAGATTGCCTGTCAGGAGGAAAAGGTTAATGAGCTCTTCACCAGGCTGGAGACAGACGAAAGAAAACAAGTCTCTGTTGAAACAGGTGGAGGACTTAAACAACAAGCTCGAGGAAGAGAAGGCTGGAAGACTGAAGCTGAACAATCAGCTAAAAGCATGACTTTTAACTTTTAATTGGTTTTCCTTGCTAATCACAAACAATAAACACTAATGTTTAGTACAAATACTAGTCCCTGTATCTTATTTAAAAATACATTCTATGTGCATATTACACTATGACCCACGATAGAAAATAAATATTAACGCTTTTTTGGTGGGCCTCCCGACATTAATGAACAGAAGTAATGATGACAATGTGAAATCATGCTACACTAACACTACAAGACAGACACCTCCAAGCCGGCTTGATCTAATTATAATGAAAGTGGCCATGCAGTGTGTGTGCATGTGAGTGTGCATCTTTCTTTATAGGGCACAGGCTAACCCCATGACAAGGAGTCCACATCCAACTAAGACTCCAGATCTGCCGCAGTGGTTCAGTAGTTAGCACTGCGGCCTCACAGACAGACCTGTAGTTGTATTTTATAGTAGTTGTAGTAACACTGGACTTTTGAGGATAAAACAGTCCAGTAGTGTTTGGTCTACAGGTACACTGTGTCTAAAATGTTTTTAAAAGATCTGGGGACTACATGCATAAAACTCTGTGTAGAATCATGACAGAAACTGTGTATGCAGAAAGTCAGAAATGTGCAGACGCATTCTTAAAGTCAGATTTATAAAGCTGTGCGTGTGCATGGCTTTGTTTTATAAATCATTCATAATCATATACAGAATAGAACATTTTCAGCCACTTATGCCAACCCTGGGCACCCATGTACCTCCCACCCCACCCCAAACTGTTGTGAATGCCTAAACCATGAAAAAGTTAAAAGTCAATTATTTTAGTTGCTAAGAGCGGATATTGTAGGAAAAACTTCAAAATACGCTGTCATTTAATGTTTTGCAGAAAAATTCAGTATAAACATTTTGTGACTTGTCAGATACTTTCATTAAAAATATTTGCTGTTATGTTGATTACAATGTTTCTTTCAAAAAATATTTGCTATACAGGTACAAGAATATAAAAGTAATTTCTAAGAGTCAGAGTCAGTGCCCTTTGGTGTTTATTCACATAAAAATATGTCATGTTTGCATTGTTGTATAAAGCTTTCAGGCAATGATGTTGAACAACCAGTCAGTCTTAAAAGGATCGTTTTCAACACGAGTAACTGCTGACGTCTGACATCGGTAATGGTCATAATGGTACATGGTTGGAGTTTGTAGGACGACATCTCACAGTGCCAATGTAAATTGCACTTGCGCCAAGTACTGTCACTGCAACAAGATTGGATCCCAGTAGATAAACAAGCTCTGATGCAGGTGGTCAGCATCGTCATCATCACAGGATGAAATTAAACGATGTGAAAATATGACTGATGGCTCAAATTATAGGGCTTAACTATTCATGTAAATGCATTCCCTTCCAGTAAACCAAATCTTTAATTTAGTTGGTATCCCTCACTGTCTATCTCACCCACCCACTCACTTTATCTCTCTTCTTCAGACCACTGATGAGGTGGGTGGCATACAGTTTATTCAGACATTGTTAACTTTAAATGAAAGATGAAAGATGTTTAATTTAAGGCTTTTTTTCAGGCCTTGTCCTCTAAGGTTGGGTTGCACCAACAAGGATTCATTTTTAAACCTGATTAAATCATGGTTTAACTTTAAATTATGTTATACCAAACTTTAAAACTAGCTTAAAATCAAGAAAGATTCAATTTAAACCTGAGTTTTTACTCTAAACCTAGATTAAATTTAATTCTGTTGCACCAAAACTTTAAACTCCATTTTAAAATGTGATCCAGTATTAACTTCAAACTTACACTTGAGGAGGTTTAATTTTTAAAGTGGCTGCCTTTTTGAGATGGATTGAGCAAAATAATCAAGTTCTTCAAAGAAAGTTAAGGGACGGACTCAACCCAATCGAGTGTTATGATGCTGCTGAAGATACTGGTTCAGCAAGGAAACTGTTATGGAGCTGAACAGGAAGATTGGACCAACTGTCAAACGTGGCAGTGAAAGAAATGCAGCTATACCACCAATGCTCCACCTTCTTGTAGCCCTGAGATTTTATGCCACCAGATGTTTCCAGAGGGTGGATGGGGACCTGTTTGGCCTACACAACTCCACTGTCTGCCGAAATGTCAGCAGGGTGTTTTGGGCAATAGCAAATCTGAAGAACCAGTACATCCAGTTCTTTCCAACAGGGGAAACAGCTGCTGGGTTCTATAGATTTTCTCAAAGGAGGAGAAATTAGAGTAACTTTTCACCTAGTTAGCAAACAATGTAATGTTTATACAGAGCGTTTATACGTTACAGAGCAGCCAAAAGTTAATGGTTATAATGGTCCCCCCCCCCCTCTTTTACACTTACTAGGTCCATACCACACACAAATTTATTTATTTTTATTTATTTAGCCTTTTTTGTTTATTTATTTATTTATTTTATTTGGGTAAGCAAGCATGTACATACTGATTAAGCTCTATTTAATTTTAGTTTAAATCAATAAACTTGGATTTGCTAAATGGAGATTAGTTTTTAATTGTGCAACAGAGCTCTGCTTAATTTTAAATCTGGATTTACTCATTTTAAGTGGGATGGTGCATCTGCATGAGGGTAAGAAAAAAGTTGGAAAGAAAAAAGTCCCCCACAGATCTCTAGCATAAAAAACAATACTACTACTATAAAAGTGTAGAATTTGCCACATATTATCTGTATATTTGTTACCAGTTAAACCTTTGACAACTTGGGAGTTGGACATGTAAAATTATAACATGCTACAGCTAGCATACCAAGTGTATCAGCATTTGTGGGCAGAAGTACTATATATACATCGGCAAAACAACTGAATGTACATGTAATTTTAACATTAAAAAGCCTGTGGCTTTTTCTTATTAACACACAAAGTCAGTGCCAATTTAAAAATATTTTAATACCTTTTAAATTTGTGTTTGCCTGCTGGCACTGCACTTCTTCCTTGCCTTTTCTGGCGCATTGCTACATATCTTGTCGTTTAGTGATATACCCTGAAACAGGCAGCAGGGAGGTGCACTTACTTGTGCATCCTTATTGTTCGCACACGTAAGATCCAAACAAAATGGGACCCACTAGTATTTACTCATTTATTTTTGGTAATTTGTCTTTTTTTCACTTGGTCTAAATTTGAATATACTGCATAGTGACATATGTACGTGAATATTATGTTTTGTGTTTAATATTTTGTCGATATATACTGTAGTTTTTAGCTAGTTAGTTTTAAACAAATTATTATTACAGACAAATTATTATTAAGACTACTTGATTAACGATGGGGAATGATTGTGGTCATGGTAAAAATAAACCAACGTTGACTGTTGGCAGGAGATGGGAAACAAACAGCCGTCTCCTGCATCACAGTTTGATGTTTTGTCTATTGCTCTATAATGTCATAATGTCATAATATTTCCTCCTTTGCGCCTGAGGGGCAGCGCTCATAATTCATACTGCTGCTACAGGGCTTTGTCACTTCAATCATGTAGTTATTGGGCATTTGCTCATTTTTCTTGGTTAAACAGTCTCCATTGACTTGAATGCATTCGGAGTCTTTTTGGGTCCAGCATCTGGTGGTAATCAGAACTGCATCTGGGTTGATTCTTCCCCTTGTATGGGATGTTACCTTATATGGTCAATATTATCTCCTAGGTTAGGTTTGTGCACGTCATGCTACAGCTATCTATAGCAACAGGCTGGGCTATCTTTGGACTTTGCTGATGCCTGACCTTCAGTGTCCACCCACACTCTTACCTTTGATCACTTCCTAACAATGTAACACTGAGAGCTGAAAGCTTGTTATTGTGTGTTGTGTGTACAGCATGTGTGAATGAAGGGGTGGTAAGGTATACATGTGTACTGTATGTGCAAACGGCCATGTACAGTATTGGTGAACAAGTGTGTTGAATGATGCTGATTGTGTGAGTGATAAGACTGAATTGACTGAATTGGTTTGGATCTAATAGCTCTATCAGAAAGAACACTTCAGTAAATTTGTGAGATCCAAAGTAATCCGAGTAGTGATATCCTTATAATTCCCTAATATTATTTTCAAGGTGAAGTTTAATTCAACATTTCAATCCACTGGCTGACTGGTGAAACAAACCTCAACATAATTATTTTAGTATATTCTCCTGGGTTTACTGTATTGATCTGAATATAAGACGACCCCTGCTTTTACAACACCTGTTTTTGAAAAAAAGACTTTTTGAAGATACAGTACAACAAACTTTCACACTCATCCTGTTGTGAAACTTTAAGTGAGATTAACTAAATTCAAGGAGAAGAGAGTCCTAATCCTTGAAGCCTTTTCTTTCGTAAAGCTGAAATAATACTATTAAAGCAGAACGTAAATCCCACATTGGTGTAGCTTATCTACCACTCACATACCTGAACTCTCTCCTCTCAGGCTCTTGGAAGCGGTCAAAATTATTATTTTTTCAGCATTTTTGCCTCTGACAGCGGTAATATTTGGCTGCTGGCCAGATGATTTAGTCTGCAGTCTGTTTCTGCAAGATGTTATGTCCTTGAGCATAAGAGGACAGTACAGTATATCAACTTTGTGCCGATCGTTGGACCTCAAGAGCATTTTTGTTTTCTTATCCTAAATCTCTCTTAGGATCTTTTTTTCTGTTCAGTTTGCACGTATGAGTGTTGGCTTGACCAACATCTCATAACTGGACAAACTTGTTGGTTTCAGACTGATGAATGCCACCTAAGAAGGATCTAACATTTCAGAGCTTCAAGTCCTGCTGTCAGAAATCATGTTTATCAGTCTCAGTGTAGTGGTATTAAAGGACCAGAAGCAATAAAAAAATCTGAATCCAATGACGCATCATCAGAGCAGCTCTGTACTATGTCAGAAATAAAGAGGAACTGGTTTGAGATGAAGTTGGACATGGAAAACCAAAGCGCTCCATGACTAATATGCGAAACAGCCAAGGGGATGTGACAGTCACAGAGATATTAGAGGCGAGAATATTAAAGCCTACAGTAGGTGATGTTACACTGTCAGGTGTTATAACAGAGGATAATACAGGGCAGACCTACTGAAAGACCCTGAGGCAGATGTTGGAGTGAGAGAAGTGTCCTAACAACTACTGAAATGTAGAAGTTGCTGTGCCAAAATATGCCATTAAAATAATAAAAATTAAAAAAAAAACTCTCAGAAAATTAGCAACCATGATGATGGTCATAAGGTTTGTTATTAGTTAAGTTTGGTATCATATTTAAACTAGAAATTCATTCAGGTTAAGGTGGTATGATTTCAGGTCAAATCAGCGTTTTTTGACCTGAAGGCAGACTACTGTATCTGTACTTGACTTGTACGGCAGGTGTGGGCTACTTGTAAATTTAGTTTGTATCTCAGAGAAAATTAGAAGTACAAGAAAACTGCCACAACTTCTCTTAGATCATGCGTATGCGTATATATATATATATATATATATATATATATACACATATATACACACACACACACACACACACACACATACATACATACATACATACATACATACATATATACACACAATATATATTTATGTATATATCTCAGTTGATATTTATCTTCCATAGTTTGTTTCGATAATCTATTTCTGTGAAGTCCACATGCTGCTGCAGAGAAAATAGACTCAACACTTAAACTGTAGCTGCAGGTCTGTGTTCTCTCCATTAACTTGGCCAACTGAAATGAAGCTGCTTTCACCTCCGTTCTGCCTCCGGTGAGAATCTGAACTCAGTGTGCTGAACCTGCTTCTTTTGTGTGGCTGTTATTTAAGTTCCTTTTCTCCACATTCGACCGCATTCTTTCGAGCCAATAAATACACTTTGATCGTTTCCTTTCTCAAGGCGGTCTTCAGATGGAGGTTTTGACAGGACTATTGATTGACCCTTAGCCTCACTAAAGAGGACTATGTGATTGCTGCAGTATATACCCTTGCTATTGACCCCTCTGGGTCAGTGTGTGTCTGTTACTCTATAAGCCTGCAGTACCATGCGGTTGTAGACCAGTCATTCTGCATCACACTTTCCCTGACTCCAGAATGATTGAGACAGATTTGGTACATATGCAAGAAAAGAAAGAAAAAGACAAGAAGAAAGGAAAAAAGAAAGACAGGGAATGAGAGAAGGAAGACAGGAAGGAAAGAAAGAACAAACCTGACATGCCTCATCTTTCTGTCCTTGTGAGGACAAAGAAAAGCTCTCTTACCCCCTTCTCTCTCTTTCTATTTCTCTGTCCATACATACTGAATGGTGACTATAACAGCAGGCGGGAGGTCTGTATTGATCTGGTATTGATGAGTCAGACATTCGGAAGAGTGCAGTGACCTTTAAATGTCGCTGTGGGAGTTCGTCTTCCAGCTATCAAAATAACAGAGAGGGCTGTCTTTACAGGAGTGCTGGACAACTTTGTCCCTGCTGTGTGGAAAGTAATAAATTACAAGCAGCTGCAATTAAGTAATTGTTAAGTTGAGTTTTAGACTGTACTACTTTTACAGCTGTTACCATAACCCTTTCAGTCTAACCCCAATCATTTTCTGTGCAACTTCAGCACACTTTTTTCATTAGTTTCTCTCAGAAAGCCCTTTCTTTACCTTTATTTGACACTGTAATTCCATTTTTTATTTATTTTACTTGTTTTCATACAATATCTGGCAACGCAATATCTGCTCGTAGCAACTAAAGCATGATGAACTTTTGTATGATGTAGACACTCACAGCACTTTACGCAGGTTACGGGTCATTGAGTCCCGATAATGGAAAAACACCAAAAATGGGGCTTGTGAACTAACTATAATCCAGGCAGCCATTACTTTTTCTCCAAAACATACTATATGTGGCAAAGCAAATTAGGAGTATATAAATATATTATGTAGGAGACAGGATTGTAATATCCCTCTTCCTCTTCTGCTTTCATTTTTTTTTTTTTTTAATTTGCTCTCTCTTTAACTTTGCTGTCATTGTCTTTCTGGCTCTACTACAGACTGAGTCTGGATTCATGAAGCCTCTAAAAATAGGAGCACTGGTCTGATGATTTATGGCTTGTCAGATTATATAAATGCTCACAAGAACACAAGAAGCCAACAGGTTGTCAGTAAACGAATGTTTCTGAAGTGCAAGCAAGAAAAAAAGGCAAAGACAAAAACATTTAACTTTTAAGACAAACTAAACGAGTTATTCATCCTTAGAATGGAATAAGCTGGATAAAGCACTCCAACAGGTCTACTTAAAAGTGTGAATGCACAACCCTAATTGAATGTTAATTAAACTGAAATGCTGCAGGGAACAAATTAACTCCTTTTATGCTTTTCAGCTTTACATTAAGCTGGTCTGAGAGCTCTGCCTTGAGGAGACAACAAAGCCAAATGTGATGATTTTAACTAAGAAAAAGACAGACTGAGGGCTAAATATTAATCATTAGTTAATTATTGAATTTTACCCATGGACTGATGCCTCTCCCTTGTGCTGTTACATGTGCTTTATGAGTAACACTATGTGACTCGAGACTGTGACTTATGCCAAACAGCAGTTTAAACTTTCTATCCCTCCCTTTTTCATGTCACTGATCAAGAAATGTCCTGTGATTCATTTTAATTTATCATACTTTTAAAGCACCTTCTGGTAGCATTATGGCAATTATCTGTATAAAAGACATTTTTATATCTTTACATCTTTTTAAACCAGAATTAACCTTTGAATTATCTTACATCTTTTTAATGAAGGAAAATTGCTGTTCAGTTACTGAATATAATTTGATTTTCTTTTTTAGATTAGCTAGTTTTTTAATTTTAATTAATTTGACTGTATTTTTTTCCATTTATGCAGTGATTATCTTCAACTCTACTGCTCATGCTTGTCATATAACAGTAAAAAAAGTGTTTTCAGGAGATTGTTTCTATAGTTTAACATTTAGTTGTCATAAAAGTACAGCAATTAGACTGGAAGCAAAAGCCCCCCATAATTTTATGGTTTTCTAACCTTACAGTATTCTAAATATGATTTCAACAAAGCTGAAATCATATTTAATGATATACATGACATGTTGGGTTTAAAATTCATTCTCGACCTTGGAAATAGTAGTTTGACAGAACACTTTTTCTCATGGAGAGTGAAGAAGCTGTGAAAGAAGGACAAAAACATACAGTATACAAGCATAACTTACATGTAATAAATCACATACATCTACTTTGCCTTTAATGTCTGCTGATACTGGCTCATTGTTTTTGATCATTTGTACATTCTTTATGTGCACAGTTTGTCCAGAGAGCTTATTTCTTTATCACTTAGCTCCAGGTAGTGACTCAGAGGTCTGGCTTTGAGTGGTGATGGTGACGATTTTGTTCACCAAGCACCAACCTGCCAAACAGCCACCCCATAATAACAGTCTGTAGGTTACGCTGTGGTTGCCATGGAGTCTCCCGGGGTGACGGGCAGAAAATAGAACACGCTTTCCTTAATTAGAGGAGATTGTGCATGATTACACTGAGGCTGGCCTAGCGAGTGCGTGCGCACACACACACACACACACACACAGAGTGTGAGATGCTGCAGGTCACAGGTAACAGTGTGGGTGGACATTGAATGTACAGCATGTACAGTCAAATAACAGTCCCATATTTCTACAAATCTTTATCAGTGTAGCAAATAACATTATGATAACAAAAAAATAGACATGCTATGTAAATTGCAGCATTATTAATGTTGTTTAGTTTAAATGTGGCTGGAGCAGGAATGGCAAGTGGCAGCGTGGCTAGCAGAGGTAGTGTGGGTATGGCTGAGGAGCTGGCTAGCAGGAAGGCAGGCTGGAGTCACACGAAACAACCGCATTAATCACAGGCTTAAAGAAAGCATGAGGGATAGTTCTTAGAATATACAGCGTAAGATGCCAGAGACATAAACTACCACAGTAGTAGAGACAACGATCTGGCAAAGAGTGGGTGATGGATGGCAGGTGTGTAGGCTGAGGGAGGTGATAAGCTGATTGAAGGCAGGTGTGCAGGTACAGTAGGGATGCAGGAGCCAGGAGAGTGAGAGGGATAGTGCCACACAAACACAGAGAGATAAACAGGGGAACACAGGAGACACAGGGGAAAAGGAAAACAGAGAAACACAAAGGAAAGTACTGGGATTGGGCCATGGCTGTGACAGATGTATTGATACTTTGATACTCATTTGTGAAGTGGGTACAGCATTAGTGCTAATAGACTTCTGGAACAATTAGTGTTGGCAACATGCAGTAGGTGGAAATTGGGTTGGGAAAAACTGTGTCGTGCTGGTTTAAATGTATTCCTTTTATACTCAGACAATGAACAATGTGAATGAAAATGATGCACAGTGCTACTGAGTCATATAAAGAATTCTTTCTTTTCCCTGAATATAGTTGCTCAAATGTATGATAAAAGTCTTGGAACATGGCGCATCTCTTGATTTAATTTAAAAAAGCTGAGCTTTCCCCAGAGAAGGCACATAAAAGGAAACTTTAGATATCCAAGTTCTCCTCTGGGCATGTAAATGAGTTATTTTTTTTATATTTTATATATTATATTTTTTTCCACATTTAATCTGAATGAAAACAGGCTCATATTTCATTGTACATGGAAACAAATGTCATACTACTGTGACAAAGGAGCTTTTGGAAGTGTAAAAGCAATTTAGTCTGACAGATGTCTTGACGGTTATTTTCTTTGTGCTGTTATGAATTGGTTTACATGCAGACACATCCTGCATGTGAAATATGCACTTAACAGATAAACACATACACAAAGCTGATTGCTGTTTAATCTGCTTTATTTGTCCCTGTTATCTTTTCTATTTTCCATTTGACACAAAGAGTGAGGGAGAGAGTTTCACTTTGTTTCCCCGGTGACAGCGCATCAGTTTATTGTTGTTGATGTTGCAGCAGGCGTTACCATCCGCTGTCAAAGGCAAAACACACTCTGTGACATCACTGATGGGGGGTGTGGCCAGGGCTGCAACATGTTTTCAAATTTCACTCCAGCAGTGCGACAGGCTTTTTACCCCCTGTGTGATTAAACAGAGATTTACTTTAAAGATCATAATTTAAAAACTGAAATCATTTCTCATTGTTCCAATTTCTCCATCATTTTAGGCTGTGAAGAGAAAAATAATGAAAGTGACTTGACAGGTAGTAGAAAACCATTAGGTGAAAATGACACAGGTCCATTCCAAATACACCTTTGCTGAGAGCTTCCCATTTCCTGTCATTCACCTCACTCACTGACATTTAGAATGACACCTATAAAATTATAGTGATACCTTTCTCACTATAGCTGTCCTCTTCATTCCTTGGAACAAAGCACAACACCAATAAACTACAAAGTACTTCCAATATATTACTATATTCAATATATAAAAGGGTTTTAGAGTCATGCTAGCAGGTTGGCTGTAGGGACGGCAATGTCAGTTGGTTGGTAGGTCCACTACTTTGATCCAGACTGAAATATCACAGCAACTGGTAAAAGGATTACCATGAATTTAGGTACAAATATTCATGGTGTCCAGAGGATGAATCCTAATGAATTTGGTGATCATCTGACTTTTTTCTCTAGCACCACCAGCAGGTTGTCATTTGTGATGCATTTCACTTGGTGCAGACATTCGTGGTCTTTGTGAACTTTTGTGACCCCCTGACTCTTCATTTAGTGCCATCATTAAGTCAAAATTTCAATTTGTTTGATACTTTGGAGAGACAAAAAGAATGATGATGTTGCATAAAGCTACAGGTGCTCTTGGAGGGGACATTACGTAGTTTTCATTGAAAGTAGGGTGGAGCACAGTGAACCCAAATCCTGTGTGAGGTTAACCCAGTTAATACATGCGAGCACATATTTGACCTCTCGGGGTGGTTTAAACAAATGTGGCTGGAAACTTCAGTTTTGATGTGAAGAGGAAAGAAAGTCTGACATGTGTGGCTCTTTGTTTGTTTGTCAGGCAGCATTTTATTGTAGATGGGATAATTGCAAATTGGCAAGGGAACCTTAATGATTATGAGAAGAAATTGTGTAAACCAAGGCCAGGTCTCAGTTGTTCAATTATGTCCATTTTTTAATTACTGTTATTGTTTTTTCTTCATCTTCTTGTTCTTCTTCCTATTATTGTTATTATTATTATTATTATTGTTAGTAGTAGTAGTAGTATTTTTGTTTGTTTGTATTGTGTGTGTGGGCTATGTCAGTTCTATAAGTTGTATATTGTCTCTATTATTTATATCATTAAATAAATCAATAAAAACAGTTAGATTGTCTTTACAATGAGCATTACAGCTCATGCAGCTATAGACTGTAACGCATGTGTCTACACAGAAAGTGGTTCAGTCATGTTTTTCATTTGTCCATCTCACACCCGTCTGACGGATCAGATACGCTTCTATAAAAACGACCTGAAGCATGTTTTCACACTTCTGTTTTACACACGTAACTACAGTGATTGTGTGTTGAGCTCTGAGCTCTTCCGAAATGCTGCTGCTCTGCTAATGTGCTGCTCACGCTGCACCTCCTGTGTAGACACGCTGTTAGTCTTGTTTAAGATGTGAATGGGACTTATGCATAAAAGATGATCTAACCAATAAAACAATTTAAAGTCATTACAGTGACTATGATACCAGACTGGTGAACATACAAATCAGGCTAAATAGAATGGGATTTACAATTGAAAAGTTACTATTTATAGAAAGCTCATTACAGCACCATCCACATTGCTCATTAAAGCAGTTACAAATTTGTGGTAAGTGTGGCCCTGCAATTACAGTGTGAGAGGTCTCTCTGGTGATCTGGAGAATAAAAGGTTTTAGGAGCTGAGGAGATATACTGTATATAATTTCCTCCATTCCTGCCTCGCCCTGCCTCTCCATGTGCGTGCATTGCGACATGCTTTCTGTATTGAAAGCGTCCTTGCTGCGCCACTTATTTTATGTACAACAGTAAAATAGGATTTACTCAGTCATGACTGCTGAACTGTGTGGTGGTCACACTTGTGTTGAGCTGCATTTCAAGTGACAGATTTATTATTGCTTTATTCTTCACAATTTAAGTCACAGCTCTGTGGATGTGTCATCTGTCTGGGTGACTGAGATGCTCACCCTCTCCCTCTCTTCCTCCTCTGCCTCCATGTATCTCAGTTTCTCTCTCTCCTTCAGATTTAAGTTGTCACAACTTTCAAAGTGCTAATGGGCTGTTAATCTGCAACACTGCTACATGCTCTCCTCTCCTTTCCTCTCCTCTTATTTTCTCCCCTCCCTCTTTCCTTCACTTACATCTCCCCCCCGCCATCTTTTTTTTCTCCCCCTGCAGTATTTGAGCAGGATCATCGTGTTTGCTTGCTCAACACTTTTCCTCACCCTATTCCTTCCTGCTCTGTATATTCTAATGACGCTGCAGTGGTTGGGGATGTTTGCATGTGTCTTTGTAAAAAAAAAAAAAAAAGTGATTTGGGGGTCATCTGGAAGTTTCTCAGATTTAGGCAAAAATATTATAGATTAAGTATGACCGTAGACAGATGAGACAGATAGTGGACATGACAGCTGGACCAGAAATGGCATGGGGAAAGGTGCCGTGATGCATCACTTTCTCTCTTTTTTACCTCAGTTCACCTCTTATTAACCTGACAACAAGCTTAGAGAGCAAATGTCTATTGACCACATTATTATTTCAAGTGAGTATAATGATAATAAGCTTTTTAACAGAGTGTTTCTGTCTTGTGTGTCTCTCTGCAGATGGAAAGGTGTATGCACTGGGGGGTATGGGAGCAGACACCACACCACAGGCCCTGGTCAGGGTTTATGAGGCAGAGAAAGACCAATGGCAGCCTATGGCCTCCATACCCACGCCGCGGTACGGAGCCACGCCCTTCATAAAAGGAAACAAAATCTACATGATGGGTAGGAAATGGGATGTCATCATCCACCTTCAAATACACTCTAATTTTTTTTTATCTTTTCATTTTTCTGTTTCACTGTCTGACACTTTCTGTTACCTATCCAGGGGTCCCCAAACTTTTTAAAACCACGACATCCCTTCAGTCTTTTTTTATGGCATGGTCCAGACTGAAATCTATGAGATGGATTGTTGTGAAACTTTGTACAGACATTTATAGTCCGCTGATGAATCCTACTGACTTTGGTGATCCTGATGAGATTTCGGGTGAAATGTCTAAAAAATGATTGGATAGATTACTATGAAATTTGGTACAGACATATAAGTCGACTTTGATGATCCCTTAACTTTTCATCTAGCACCATCATCAGGTTTTTTTTAGTCTTGTCAAATACTTTATGATCAAATACCTGCAAAACTGACATTCCCATCAGCCTCAGCAATACTTTGTTTAGTGCTAATTAGCAACTGTTAGCATGCTAACACACTAAACTAAGATGGTGAACATGGTAAACATTTGACCTGCTAAACATCAGCATTATCATTGTGAGAATGCTAGCATGCTGATGGTCACGGTTAGCTGTGCCTGTACAGCCTCGCATAGCTGTTAGCTGCTACACAGCTGTAGACTCTTGTTGAAGGACAAAACAGAGAAAGACATGATATCATGCGCTGATTCTGTTTTTCATTTCATTCTTTTGGTCACTTGCATTGCATCTGGTAGTTTTTCCTCGCAAATGAGGCATTCCAGTGTGGGGAAGCTGGCATCCTCTCTCCACAAGGAGCGCCATACCTTTCGATGAAAGGTCAGATTTTAGCTCAGGTGTGGCTAAGATGTATCAGCTGTTTTTTAGCTTGCTTTGACAGTAGCTATTTCTGATTGCTGCGCACCAGAAAAACTATGACAACTGGTAACCACGAGCTGTTGTCTTAGCAGTGACATAACCCTATTAATAGGGTTTTATGGTGATTTTGAGGCTTATTTTTTCTGGTATGATGTGTTTGAAAATGTAGTGTAAAAATGTAGCTAATATAAATGTCATCTCATTTTTTTATGTGGTGAACTGTTGTTGAAAATGTATAATTATAAAATGGAAGGATGCAATGGAAGCCATTCTGGGAACTACTGTTCTCTCCCATTTGTCTCTTCTTCTCAGTCTCTGTGACATCACCTGAGTGTTCGGTTTAGGGATTCTAACGACACTTTCATCCAGAGACTCAGCAGTGAATGGGGACGGATGTATTCAGTTATTTTCTCAAGGACACAGATGGGTGGTGATGCACAGCATATTTGAAGTACCTCAGTTCTGGGGCTGCCCCATCCCCATAAAAGCCTTGGATGTAGTTGGTAGGGTCTGACTTACACCCTTATGGTCACCTTCTGTTTCACTTTGTTGCTCTTTTTCCACACACACTGAACCATGTGTGTGGATGTGTGAGTGTTTTCACCATCAGCCTTTTAGCCCTGTGACTTTATTTGCCTGACACTTTTAGAGCTGCAAAAAGATGAACTAAATGACAAAAAAGTGTCTCTCAGGTCCAGGACACAAGTTAAAAGCTGCTCGGTAGGAAAGAAAAAGGAAATTGTTTTTTTAATCTTTTAATGATTGTCATCCAGTCAGTTTCCATCTATAATCAGAGGTAGAAATGTTTCTCATTTTATCTCTTTGGGTGGCAGTTTTTGATCATTCACACATGCTGAGAGAGAAATTGGAATCACACAAGGCTTGGTACAATCATTTTATCTCACCGAGGTCGCATTTTTCAAAGAGATCCAGAATCCATTTCACTGCATGCTACAAGCAACAACACAATCAGCACAAAGTAGCCATAACCTCTTGAGAACAGGAGCTTTGGTTATTTCAATATCAGTGTTTTTTCTCACATGCTTCACCAGAGGGACAGATTGACTCTTTGCTTATGTGCAAAGGCTGAGAAAGCTCAAAGCTATGTAACTTGTGAGCAGGCACGCAACATAAGCAGAGGGAGAAAACATATTCATCAACTTGACAACACAAAGTTTGCATTTATATAGAAATACTGAAAACATAAGAAAATCAACGGTGAAATTTAACTTACATACATTTATTCAAGTAGTCTACTTAAGTGTAATTCTGAAAAAAATGGAAAACTTGAGAATATGGAATGAAAGTCTGGCTCTATTGAATGGAAATCTGAGGATATTAAATTACACACATTTGCTCAAGTTGGCACATTTTTTGTCTAGATATGTAATATTAGCCGATCACACATGTAATATGTAGGTAGCAACAGATAAATGAGTCATTGAGTGTTCATAAACTGCAAGTTTTTATTGTATATACTATGTATTTGCAACAGCAAGTCCATCACCCTGATGATGTTTTTATTCTATTCTATATCCTCTACAACTATAGAGCCAGTGGCAACTAAAGCATGATTAACATTTTTAAGGATGTGTGAAGGCAATTCACAGCACTTGGTTAAAGGAAGGGAAAGATCTTAGTCTTGGTTTTTCACTCAATCATTTTCTGTTTCATTCCATATATTCAATATTTTAGTCCATATATTCAGATGTTTCTTCTATATATTCAAACTTTTAATCTATATATCCAGACTTTTATCCAATATTCCTTTCATTCCATATTCTCAACTTTTCTATTCAATTTTCTCACAATTTCCTAAATGGCATGCCATAATATACACGATACACATTTTTTTATTTTACCAAATCATAATTTCTTTACAAATGACCCGAGTTCACAATCTTTTCATGCACCCCATTAACACCTGTTACTGTAACAAATTGTTGAAATTGTTGTTAAGGTTGATATTTCCTTTATATCTATCAACTTCATAGTTATATAGAGCCAGACCCATAAAGACATATGATTCAAAACTTTCCAGACTTGTTTGGAGGATTTTAAGAATGTTATAAAAGTTCTCTGTTCATGGAAGATTTTGAGCACACAGCGGCTTAAGCTTCATACTTCTGATTCATAATCATACCTGTCAAATCTCACGTCTTACCTGTGAGATTTTTGTATTGTTTTTCTGGCTACTCCCAACCGTGAAATGAAAATCTCATGGACTGTCACACTACAAAGAGGATAAAAAAGTGTCTGTTGTAATTGTAGTTCAGTGCACTACATGGCTTCAGCTGTGCTCCTGACAGCGCTCACACGGACTAGCAGTAGAGGAGGTACGCTCATATACCTCACCTTGGTATGGTTGACCTCTGGAAAGAAATATGTGTGCGTTGACTATGAAGTTAGCTGAAAAGCTCTGTCAGATAGACTTCTTCTGATACCAAAATAGTTTGAGGAACTGCAATTTAGAGGACAAAAAATAAAAATAAGTTAAAAATGATGCAGTGAAATGAGAAGTTTGCACCCAAAAATAAAACATCCATAACTTCTCTGCAGACTACCAAGCTAATTAATTTTGGTAAGGCTGGAGCTAATGGTGCCTGGCGAATGCATAGGACAAAAGGAAAGGAATGGCATGTCTACAGTACACCCACATGGACACAACAAAGACACAAACACACACACACACACACACACACACACACAGGAGCTAAATCACATCATATCACATTACACGTAGAGTTGTGAGTGATGTGCAAACAGAATAATGTGATATTCATGATGTTTGATTTCTAACTGGAAATGCAGGCCATTATCTCTCGCTCTCTTTCTCTCTATGCCTCTTTCTCAGTCATGCCATGTGAATGTAATGCCTCATGCTCACTTGCTGTACTTGAAAAAGTTTACCCTAGCTTGTAAATTCATGCTGCTTCTTCAGCTGCTGCTCTAGTTGGCGGTGGGGGAGTGTTTTAATCATTGGGTGTCTGAACCCCTTTTTGATTTAAATTCTGTGTGTTCCCAGTCAACAACAGACTTACTGGCATATGATGTAACTCATCAGGCTTCATACTGCTTTCAAAATCTTGTTTGAGTGTGTGTGTGTGTGTGTGTGTGTGTGTGTGTGTGTGTGTGTGTGTGTGTGTGTGTGTTTGTGTACACGATTTGAATCAAGGATTTGGTGGCAGTGTCAGGGTTGGTAATCACAACACGAGTTCATCTGAAAGGAGGCTGTCAGCAAGTCAAGGATGATCAAAAATTCTTCTGTGAAACATGCAGATATGCATATAAACAAGGCACTTGAGCACACACACACACACACAAGTGTGGAATGTGGCATATATACTGTATAAAGGTACACTACCTTTCTGCAGCTGCAAAGACAGATAAGAAATCACAACAAACAAATCTTACTACTTACTACTGCAGCAATGCATCACTTAACAGCAGGTAAATCAGAGAAGTGTGGCCTCAGGGTTGCAGCATAGTGGTCACTAATGTTTATACCAGCCAGCAATCTTGCACTTTCATCTGCAAGGACAATCTCATATACAGTAGGAACAGCAGATATATTACTGTAACAACAAGCATGAAGGCCTTTAAGAATTACACAGCATTAGTTTCTTGAGCATTTTAGGAGCTTGAGCCAAAATAGGGAGAGCTCAAGGCAAAAAAGTGCATAAGAATCCAACCAACAGCGACAAATCAAACGAGTGAAAAATACATTGGAAAGTCATAACATTTGTTAAAATTAACAAGTGTAAAGGAGGAGAAGGAACAAGTGATATTTTGTTTTGTCCTTTTCAGAAAGAATACTCTTGATATTCTAGTGATATCTCTAGTACAAACTGCATTTTTATGCTGCGTGGTATGTTACGGTGTTCTGTTGTGTTACATCATTTACAATTGAAAATAGCACTACAGCCATGCTAGCAGCTCTGTGAGGCTGTACAGGCACAGTGCTGCTTTGAGCTAAATGCCAAAATGGCAACATGCTTACAGTGACAATGCTAACATGCTGATGTCAAGCAGGTATAATGTTTACCATGGTCACCATCAGCGTGTTGGCATACTAACCTTTGCTAATTAACACAAAACACAAAGTACAGCTGAGGCTCACAGTCATAAAACTACTGGACAGATTAAATATTTGAACTTGATGGCGCAAGAGGAAATGTCATCAAAGACCGAAAGACCAACATTGCCATAGAGCCATGCTGCTAGCATTGCCAAAAATTAGTGTAATATATTATAAATGTCTCAGGCCTTTTAACCAACTGTATGCTGCACCTTGTATGACAAATTGTGCAAGTGAGTCATTGTTTTCCTATGAGGACAGTACTTTGGGCGTTGTGTAGCACTCAGATTTTAAACCTCTCTGCATTCAAAATTTTAATTATTTCAGCTTGTTGTCAGCCTTGTTGCTGGTGATCTTTTGAAGGAAAATATCCTTATTCGCTCTCTTGCAGAGATTTAGATGAGAAGATCAATACCATTTTCATCTCTGAGAGTGGTATCGATCTTCTCGTCTAACATTTTCCACAAAATGTCAAACTTTTCATTTAAAGAGCCTCCAATCAGTTTACAGCTAACTAAAAAGCTTAAAGTGGAGAGCATGTCTCTGAGTTTTCAAATACATAATATTATAATTGGAAAATAAATGTGTATTGGCTTTTCTTCCATAAGAATACTTTAGTTGTTCTCTGTCAATTCTGTCATTTATATAAACACTCAAACTGAATGTGAACTATAATCTCACAGAAAATGATATAGGCCTACAGTATATATACTGCATATATGAATTCTGTCTTAATGTCTATTTTAATGCCTCTGTATACTGAACAGTTCTACTGTAATCAACAGGTCTTTATGCTCAAAATTTCTTTCTTTCTCTCACCTCTGACTCAGATCCTTCCCACTCAATTCGACTCTTTGTCTCGCTGTTGCTATCGATCTCCATGCCACCCTGCCCACTCTATTTGACCCTCTTCCACACTCTCTTCTCTTCCCTATATTACTTTTGCAGAATTTCTCTGTACCAGTATCTCATTTTCTTGTCTTCTTCCCCTTTGTATCTGTATTTTTCTCTGAATACTTTCCTCACTCCCCTCCTTCAATTTCTCCTTCCCTTCTCCCTCTTTGTCCTCTTTTTTTTACCCGCCTCAAAACCCCTCTGACATTGTCCATCACTGTCCTTTGCCTCAACAGCTCCTCCCTTTTTCCACCATGCATCTTACTGCCCGCTACATCCTCTCCCTCACCACTTTGCCTTCCCCTTGTAGCTGTATTTTAAGGTTAAGTCATGATTTGTGGAAGTAAACAACTTGTAGGCGTCCTAGGGGAGCGCCCTGCTGCTGTGCTCTGCGTTCAGTCCAAAATGAAATGTGGTCCCAGACTTTGACATAAATGCCAAGCAAACTTTGTGACAGAAGCAGGGGATTAAAAAGCAATGAAAAGAAATAGGAAATGCAAAACAAGGACAAACAGTGACATCTGGAAAATTTGTATTTGCCATTTGTCACACTGTCATGACATGCACATGCCAATATTCCTGGAAATGTTAGAATGCATAAGTGTTACATTTATGAGCTGGCATGAATAATAATAATACAGAATATTTTTTTTCATGTGGCTTGCAATGTCTTTGGTTTTGCATGGTTTTGTCAAATACCCAAAAATTCTGCTCATTTGTATTTACAGCAGATTATTATAGCATCATATTCCAAGTAGACCTTAACAAATAAATAGTCTCTGTGGACATGCAAAGCCTTGATATTACCATAAATGTTTTTGGTTCTCTGGCCTTCTCCAGGTGGTCGTCAGGGAAAGATGCCAGTGACGGCGCTGGAGGCTTTTGACCTGGAGATGAAAAGCTGGACCCGTTACCCCTGCATCCCAAGCCGGAGGGCCTTTTCCTGCTGCGCCACAAATGAGCGAAGCCTCTTCAGCCTGGGGGGCCTCCAGCAGCCGGGGCCACATAACTTCTACTCCAGACCTCACTTTGTCAGCACCATGGAGGAGTATGATCTGGATCAAGGTACAATAACATAATGCTATTATTATAACTGTTATTCTATCATTATATAATATTTCTATTTCTTTTTTCATTCTACCGATTACAGGTTAATTTAATCATTATCCCTTTTCCTACTTGATTCTTAAGTGTGGTTACATGGTTGGTGTTTTGTTGGGCCAGTGTGAGTGAAAAGTCCACGACAGTTTGTTATTCCTAGCATACATCCTTCCATCCATCCATTCCTGGTGTCACATTTTTTGACCACAAGGTCTTCTTAAAGGTCAAAACATTCAGTTTAGTTTTAGGTCATTTATTTAAAAAAAACCTGTTTTATAGTAACAGTTGTATAGTAATTCCTTCTTCTGTTTCATTTGGATGCATGAGAAGAGAAAATCTGTCTTGTATGCATCCTGAAAGAATTGTTGGTCTGGTTTCTCACAATGTATTCAGTGCCACCCTGGAGCAATGTGAATAAAGTGAGAACATGATCTATTCTCTGCTCATAAGCCAACCCATATATAGGAAGATTATGCATTAGTTGAGTATGATCATATCAAAGCTGATGGCGATGCTGATAGAGAAAGTCCTTTCTTGCACCAGCTTTCTAAGCAGTAAAAAAAAAGGAACAAATGCTCCCACAGGGTCTTTTGCTGATGAGTTATGGCTAACTTGAAATATTGCTGCATAAAACATAACTGAACCTTTGCATATATGCAATGTGGGTAATAACTTGATGTCTGATTTAGATTTTTTTTAAAAAGCCATCAGTTGCTGTAAATCTGTAAGTGACTTTAGCTATGTGCCTCATTCATATCCTTTACTTTAAAGCTACATTTTGCTGCACTGTGAAGGATCAGCACCCAAAACAAAATGAGTCATTACCTTGAGAACAGGATGATTTGGACTTTGATGAGCTTTAATTAGCCCACATTATTATTTTGTACTTCTGTGCTAGCATCACAACATCTGCTCCAAATCCCATTTTTAAGCACCATGAAAGCGCACAAAGTAAACAGTGTCTGCCTCCATCATATACAGTATTAGACTGTAATTATGTCTGCTATTGACAAAAATGAGATGTCTGATATTCCAGTTGGGTTTTCAGCAGCTCTGTTAAAGAGTATAATATTTCAGAGGAAGCTTGAGGAGAATCGTACACTTTTTGTTGTTATAGAAATAAAATTTAGGGGATTATTCCTGTTGACCTTTTTATTTAACTCAGAAATTGGCTGTTGGCTAAAGGGTGAATCAATACTGAGACCTCTATTGTGAGGGCAGAATCTGATATGATCATCATTTGTCCTAAAGCTCTCACCAAAACCATGCACAACCTTTCCCTTACTATCACCTCTCATAACTTCTCATTCAAACAACATACAAATCTCATCCATAAAACTTTCTTTTTTCCCACTGGAAAAACATACCTTTTTGCCCATCCCTCTCCTACTCCTACTGAGTAGCATTCTTAATGGTACACTATCCAAAGTCTTTAATAAACTCCAGTACACCCAGAACTCACCCGCTCACTCACTCCCTCTCCTGTGACCACATCACTCTGGTCCTAAAACATCTGCACTGGCTCCCTGTCCCACACCGGATTTAATTCAAACTCCCTTTCTTTATTTACAAAGTCTTCCATAACCATATCCTCCTCCTACCTCAATGACCGTCTCCGCCATCACACTCCTTCCCGCAGCCTCCTTTCCTCCGAAGCTAACATCTGGTCCCCACCATCCAGGACCATGCCTGAGGTGACAAGTTTCAAAAAGATGTTCAAGAAGTCACCATAAACATACCTTTTGTAAAACTGCTCCAAAGTTCCCCTCCACTAAAAAAATGTGTTTTTCTTCTTGTTACTTGACTGAGCTTATCTGTGCAGAATGATAGATGTGCAGAGTTTGTTTTCACATTCATCTGCTGAAGGGAGAAAGTTTCTCTGTGCTCACCTTAAATCTGAGATTAATGTGTGTACCTAGGAGCATGATTTGTGTGTGGAGCCAACTGTGATCCAGTATGCAACTTACTTTTGAAATGAACAATATCTAAGATTTTTTAATGAGGTAATTGGATTTGTTTTTGTGGAAAAACCATTTCAGGCACATACCAGTATTTTTATATGTCATGTCTGCAAGGAATCTTTAAGATATTAAGTCCTCTTTAAGTATCTTGAAGAGTGCTCTATAAATAAAATTTAAATATTATTGTTAATACAAGATGGCAGAGATGGTCACACAAAGAGAAGCTCAGCTGCTTTACTGGAGATACTGTTGCTGAGGTGCCTTTGTCAAGCTTTGGATTGCTTCATTTACAGGATATTGAGTATTAAAGGTGGTCACAGGGTGAGCGTGATGTAGATACAAAGATGGTGCGCTGTGCCTAACTAGAAAAATCTATGCAGCAGCTGCAAACACCACGGGTATGTTGACACTGCAGATATGTTGATTAGATTATCAGAGAGAGGATTTCTGTTTTCTGTTGAAATTTCTTACCCCCATATGTTCTGGTACAATTCAACTTAAAGCTTAAAGAGCACCAGAAAGAAGAAACACCTCACCAAGAAGTCACTCCACCCCTCCATTTTATGTCTTCTCTTTCCATTCAGTTTCTGCTTATTTCACTCATCATAATATGATTTATCCCACAATAATCATTGTGAAGTGCTGTGTAATGTGTGTAATATCATTCTCATCTCTTGGCTTTTATGGTCAAACGTTTCTGCGCCGTTAACTTCCATCAGCAGATTAAAAAGTAAGGAGCCTCCTGTGATTCTCACCTGGAGTTTGACATATTGTGAACACTGACAACATATTTTATCACAGACTTTGATAGTATTTTATAGCTTTTGAGAAAGCACCATCTTATTTTAGTTATAATGTACCAATGGGAACAAAAAAACATTTAAGAGAGTTAATGTAAATGTGTGACTGAGCTCTTTGAGTACTTGCATGAATAACAACTGATAATATGAATTTAGAATAGGCCCACACACATTCTAATGTGTGGGCATGTAGCAAAATGCATGAGAGCACACATCAAGGTGATACAGATACAGAAACAAGATACAATATCAGAACAAAACACAGCTGTTGTCTATTTTAACATACATGACTGACACATTGTATAAGTACATATATTTTGCGCTAATGTTAGCTTCATTAACTGAATTCATTCAGTCCCAAAATGGTGCTAGATTCAGGTGGCAGGTGGTGAAGTTGAAAAATTCCTACTTTATGCAAATGAGGGTGAAGCTCCATAATGGTTTGTCCAAAAAAAAAAAAAAATGATGAAGAAAAAGTGACACAATGGTGGGATGGGAAGCAGTAATTTTCAAAGCACTAATGTGTCTGAGAAAATTTGCAAGACTTTTGCACTGTTAACATACGGAATCCAGACTATAATGGGAACAGAGCCAACACACAAAGACACGTACACACACAGCAGAGAAAGTGCCAAATGACTGAGCTTATGATGTGTCCTCAGGCTGTGGTGCAGTCAGGTGAAGGAGGACGATTAGATATTCTACAAGTGAACTCTGGATGATTTAGCTGTTCGTTGTTGGATAAATGAATTGAACCACAAAGGGATATTATTAGGCAGCTGCCTACTGTGCTTTGTGTATGTGTGTGTGTGTGTGTGTGTGTGTGTGTGACTAAGCAAACACCCATGTGTGTTTGTGGAGAAACATACAGACAGATGCTCAAGAATGAGAAGTGTTTCAGTGGCGTGCAGATGTGGGAATTATGAGGTTGCTCACTCGTGAAAAGACCCCCCCCCCCCTCCTGTGAGTAACAGTACGGTATGTGTGGCATTCATGTGTAAAATCAAGCGAGTCTAACCTCTATCCATCCATATTAACAATGCATCCTTTCACACCCTCCTGTGCCTGTCGGCTTGCGATATAACATTGGATTTATCCTTTTGCCTCTGTGAATCTACTCAGTTTGGTTAAATGTGTTTGGCTTTGAAGGATAATAGCCTTTCTCTCAACTATCAGGCCTCATTCTTACCTTGCCTTTGAGAGGGAACCCTGACTTGAAAAGCTGTCAAAGTAAATTCAGCAATGCCTGTGTGTGGTTTAGGTGTGAATTCTGCACTTTTGCACAGCATGTGTTAGTAGTAGTAGTAGTAGTAATAATAATATGTATTTGTACAGCACTTTGATAACAGTTTAAATGACAGAAAAAGGAAAGAAAATGGAAAGCATTACAATTTGAATGATATACTATAAAGACAAAAACTTGATAGAAAATAAAAGTAAATGATTCAAATAGTGAAAGGAAAGAAAATAAAATGATGAAAAAAATAAATGATTGATTAGAATTAAATACCATTCCATTAGTTTTAAAGGGGAACTCAGCTGATTTTTTACATAAAGGTCAGTTTAGTCATTGGGACTATTACTTATCCTGGGAAAACAGTTGTACAGTATAATGTTTTCTAAATTCACAAAAAGTCCTGTTTTAAAACTGAGGGCATGGAGGTTGAAAGATGACAGCATTTACCAGGTGGCGAGTGTCTAAGATGCAATTATGGAAAATATAGGATCCAGCAAGCTTGAAAGTTAGAAATCTCTGCTGCATCAATTTTGACTTTCTTCTTCTAATCTGTGACTATCTCCTAACTTAAACCTCCATTCAGTGATTTGGCAGCTTTGGGGCAGCAGAGAAAGCTGTAAACATAGAATTGACATATTATCACCTTTTCAGTTAATGGGCAAATATGTTAGCAAACAGTTGCCTACTTACACATCCAGCAGACACAGAGCAACATTAGTACAGTGGAAACCGCTTATTGTGATCACGTCTGTCTGGGTCAAATTGATCACTATAAATGGATGATTATTATAACTGATTTTTTTTCTTTTTCTTTATTTGTCATGCAGATTACCATCTAATTGACATTTTATTATATGAATATAAAGTAAAGAAATGGACAGCTTCGCTATTTACTGAATTTTATTGACTGTTTCAAAATACAGTACAACTGTTTAAACGCTTGTTTGCATTTCGCTGCAGTTTCGCTGCTGCATCTCGACTTGTTTTTGGCAGTTTGTCATAAGCTTCAACGAGACTACGTTTTTCATTGAGAGAAAATTGCTTTCTTTTTCCCGTCATGATTGCAATGCGCACACATCACCAGCCTCAGGTAGCCAGCTGGAAGCAGACGAAGTACATATCATATGTGTATCATAGCAGTAAAGTAAAAGAATATAGAATTACCATAGTTTTACATTTGTTTCCATATGTTGTCATGTATGAAAAGACCCAAAATTAACACTATAAGCAGACTACTTAATTACTATAAGCAAATTATTTAAACAGCATTTGTATGGGAATGATTCTGTCCCAAGAATTTTGATCAATATAAGTGGTTGATCACTGTAACCATGATCACTATAAGCGGGTTCCACTGTATCAATTTGAAGTCAAGTGTTTGTCCACCTGATGAATATTTACTCTTGTTTTAGCTCAGTGTTGGTCTCCACTAACTCCTGAGAAAAACATCTGGCTCTTAAGCCGCTAAATTCTCCACTATATTCACCAGCTAGTTACTAACTTCATCTGTCTGCTGTTTGGTGCTGGGCGGTTAGTGTTAGTTAGTGTTTATCAAAACTTTTTTTTAGCTGAAAATAGCTCCATACTGTATCTAGAAATTATGCTGATGTGACCGGTAAAACTCAAAACAGTAAAGGTACAGGCCTCAAAACCAAAACAATGAGCTGAAAGACTCTAAAACGTTTGTCAGAGCTGAGGGGGACTGAGTGGGGTGATAATTCTCTGTGGATTTGTCAGTACGAGTGACCCATTTCACATTACACATAGTTATATGACCTATTGTAAATATATATAAATATTGATGAGCATGGCTTTAAGTACAATAAATAAACTGATTTCAACTGCATTCAACAGTTAGGGACCATACCTGAAACCAAACCCTTTGACTAGATTGCATGGAGGGCCACCAAGTTGCCAAAAGATTAAGTAAAAAATTTAGTCTACAAGAAGAATGTTAAAATCTATTCAAAAAGATGCTGTATTTAGTGTAGAGATTTAACAGTAACATTTTTTCTTACTGGTTCATCTAAACGTTTTAGCAGCAACATTCGGTTATAAATTTCTGTGTACCAGACAAAAGACCATGACGGTAGTCCAGTTGTGTTGATACAAGAACATGTGCAAGTTTCAGGAATGGAGAGGAAACCTTAGAGATCTTACACCAGTGATGAAAAGTAAATTACAAACTGATATAATTCATGTAAACCTCATTGTCGTCTTGTTCAGTTTATACTAAGATGTCCTCCAGATAAAGTGAGACATTGAGCACTTTTTTCAATGTACTGCATGTGAAACACAAGCACTTTCATACGATATGTATTAAATGCAAATATTTCTCATGTAGAACATGGGAGTGTTGACATTTCATATATATGTGTATGAGCAGCAAACCTAGAGTCGAGACTTGTGTGTTTCATTTGTATGCTTTTATCTCAGCTTTATCCACAGTACCTGCCCTGTGTGTGTGTGTGTATGTGTGTGTGTGTGTGTGTTCATGTGTTCTGTGTTTTTGGCACCACCTGTGTGTTTTTGCATCTGTGTCTAATTTCCCATGCATCTCTGATGTTGCTCAGGATTTTGTGTTTTATCCCTGTCGCTCCTCCTTTCATTTCTGTTCCTTTGAGTGCGTCTGCTGGCGTGCTAGAGGGGAAGGGGAGCGGTAAGGGGCTTGGCGGCGGTGTTGTGATTGACACGCAGAGATGATAGATCAGGACAGCAGAAACACAAGCAAGCGTATCATTGAGCTAGCCATCAAAGCAACAACAATAACAGCAGCATATTCATATTCAACGTCCTCCTCCTGAGGCTTCAGACACACAACTCATCACCCTCCCCCCTAGAAGACCCTCTCAGAAACACATAGTGCAAGTGAATAGAAATGAAAGACAGAGAACATGAGAGGGCAAACCCTTCACATAGATTAATACAGTTAGTATGATTTAGTGCCACAATGGAATGTTTAGGCAAGTTTTATCCAGAGGACAATCATAAGTGTGAGTGTGAAAGAGAGCTGTTGTGTGATTATGGCCTTTAATAGAGGTTATAACCCTTCTTGCCTCTGCTAACACTGAGCAGGTTCATTACCTGTTCAGTTTTTGTACAGTGCCTGAAACATTTTAATCAAGGTGATTTGCATTTAAATGTTCCCCACATTAGCATTCTGCGCTGGTGAAAAGCAGAGCGGCACGCAGGGTTACTGGATGTTCTGGTGTTCACTGTGAGTCATTGCTATGTGTGAGAGACACAGAGAGGAAGATAACAGTATCTTCGACTAAAAGAAGTCAAAGACCTGCAACACCTAGGGCAGATCATCCTCATATGCAAGATTAAGTGATAACACAACAGCTTTTTAAGTGCATGCAGCCTTATTTTGGGTCAACACACCTGTAAGCATGAAAATTATGTTAAAGTAACTGGATACAGTTCAAATATGAACAAGATAAACTGCATGACTTACACTGATGTTAAACTGTAACATCAACATGTAAATAGCTTACTCTGTTCACATTAATCTGTATAATCTATTAGAATGATACTATATGTTCACTCTGGTACTGTTCAAGGTAACAAGGAGACTTTCAGTCATATTTCTGTCATTCAGTTTGTTTGAGATAGGAAAATGAAATATGTATTATTGAAAAAAATTACATTAAAAACATGTCTCTTCAAGATATCCTGCTTCCTAAAAAACAGAGAACAGAGACAAATTGGATGAAAACCAGTCACCTTTTTGACAAACCAGTCAAGGTACACTAACTTGTTTTTTTCAAAGCTTTCAGCCAGATTTCGTACTCTTCATTGGCGGATGCAGTTTGCTAAGTTGTCATGGAGATGGTTTAGTTGTTATCATGTGAACTATGAGTATGACTTTACAATATACTGTACTTGACAGATGTAAAAAATTTGTCTAGAAATCAAAGTGGGTCTTTCTGTATCTAGAAAGACCCACTTTGGATCCTCCAGCTATCTGTTCCCTCTTCACTGTCAAGATAGTTTCCCATTGGTCAAGACTGCAAATTTGTGTGTCACAATTCATAAAAGTTGAACTCAACGCAAAAGATTTGTTCAGATGCATGTGGTCTGTTGCCATTTTAAATGGTGGTGTGACCGGGCAAATGGCAAACAGAGCAGACAGACTTCCTAGTAAGAAAGAATTTGTTAGTAATTTACTTCAAGGAGCTCTAGGTAAAGCCTTGGCGTGTATGTATATACACATAGTTACCAACAGAATATGCTGCAGTATGTAGGCACAGTTTTACATTTACACCTTGAACTCTGCTGTATGGACAGTTGTACAGTGTGCGTTTGTTTGCACATGCAGGATATGAAGGATGTTAAAGGTGTATAATGTCCATGATGTGGCTAGTGTGTTTACTCGCATTCAGTACATTTGTGTGACAAAGCTTGAAAACATATTTGAGATATACTGTCTGTCTGATATAGACAGATATGAAACAGTTTGAAAAGAGAATGAGAACATCCCGGCTTTACATAGTGTTTCACACCTTTAGTAGCTTTTTATTCCTCCAGCACTGCTGTGTATATCTTGTGAATTGTATTACACCTCATTGCTTTTAGCTTAAGTAAGCTGATTGTTTTCTTATTATTGCAGTAACACCCACAGTTAGACTGCTGAAAAAGGTGGTCAAACTAACTAACCCACTGCTCAGTATTAATACTCAGTCGCCAGTCTCACCACTGTGTGAACATCTGTTTAACTGGCCTGATAATTAAAAAAGAAAAAGAGGTTGAAGGCATTTGAGGAAAATACAATTTATTATATACAAGTCCTATTTTTTAATTGTATTTCTTTTACAAATTTTATGATTAAACAAAATTAATTTCTAAAATAAAAACCTTTATCATATATTTTACAGCTTTGACTAATTATTCCCTGTCCTCTACTCATAGTCATTGCTTCAACACCCTTATATCTCTCTCCTTAGCTTTATTATTTATTTTAGCATTTTACACTTTGTGGCTCTAATTATTGGATTTCTTACTAATGGTTGCTTGTGAATTTTCTGGGAAATTAAGCTAATTTTGCTATCACACATTCAAATGTTGCAGCCCACTAATGAACATGAGTCTACAGCCACATTAGCTGCTCTATGAGGCTGCATAGGCACAGCAGTGCTTTGAGCTCAATGCTAACATCAGTGAGTTAACATGCCTGCACTGACAATGCTAACATGCTGATGGTCACCATGTTAGTTGAACATGTTAGCATGTTAACATATGCTAATTAGCGCCAAACACAAAGTAGCTGAGGCTGAAGGTATTAATTATTAATCATTAATAATCAGGTCAAACTTTTGACCAGATGATGGTTCTAGATGAAAAGTTATTTATCACATTTTTAAAAATGTTTACAAAATGTATGATAGCTCCTCCTTTTTTTAATCTTTCTCCTTGACTTATTTATCATTTTTAACACAATGTTGCTCTGATTATTGCAGTTCTTACTAAAGTCTGCTTGTGAATTTTCTGGGGGATTAAGATCATACCCTCGACGGTCACAACCCAATGAAAAAGAATAGGAAACTCTGTTTATGGCTTCTATAATTAAAATACTGAGTAAATGTGAAATGAAATATGTGGACTCTTCGAAGATTAGCCAATGAGCTAAGAGAGATCCAGATAAATCAAATGAAATCAAATCAATGATGACATTTGTACAGACAAAAAAATGAAATATGAAAACTTTATTCTTAAGTATGTGTCCCTGGAGGAAAGCAGCACAGTGTACTGTGTATATTTTGTACTAATTTGTGTCTATATACCTTTATAACTACAAGCATTATTGTGTACCTACCTTTCCTCCTATAATTAGATAGGAAAATATAGCAGCCTAGTACTGCAGAATATTCACTTTAAGGTGCTACAGTCTATCTGTCCTCTTTCACCTGCATCACAATTTAATCATCACCTGATGGCAGTCCACAGCCGTCTCCAGCTTAAAAATATCCTGTCGATGTCTCTGTCATCTGTACCAGGTCACTGGGTTGATTTGATATTTTCTTTCTGTCTCCTGTCTGTCTCCAGCTTAAAAGTCATACAGGGTTGTTTTGCTGAAATGTGTGTGAAAGTTATTATGGGTTTTAGAGTTCACACAGGCAGTGAAGCCTTAACCTCACATGTCTGCAAACTTGCCTCCCGAAGATGGTGTGCCAGTCAAGCACACCACTGATAAGTGGGTTAGGATGCAGGGCTTTGATCTGCCAACAGATTGCTTGTAGTGGGAATTTTATGTCAACCCACACAGATTTCTTTCTTTATTACTCCCTCCCTCCCTTCTTCCTTCCTTCCAATCTGAGCCTTAGCTTGGGCTAATGTTCAGCACAGATTATCTGGTAGGGTGCAACTTTTACAGATTCAATTTTAAAAGCCTGAATGGTTTTGCAGATTGATCTGAGCTTCACTGATTATATCAAATATTTTTGATACTTAAAAGGACATTTGGATTTGGCTAAAGTGTTTTGTATGCCAATGCCATTTAGAATTAACTTTTAGCCTAGAAGTGTTTGAGGATAACAATGTAGAAACTATTAGTATTATCACCATTGTCTTTTTAATAAACCCTACTCTCCTCCAAACATACTGAAAAGTCTACATTTAGATTCCCTTACTTTTTATAGTGATTATACATGCATGCTGCACTTATTTGCATGTTAATATATAATATGGTTGGTTTATGAATAAATACATAGTTTCCTTTGCGATCAGGGGCCTATAGTATAGGCAGGCTATTTTTATATGCCTGCCATTCTAATTGCCCCTTGGGGACAAATAAAGTTTGTCGAATTGAACTAAATTGAACAGTGCGGTACCAGGACTCATTTGCTTACCCTTGCCTAATTGTTGCGATGATAAGTGGCACATTAACCACTCAAAATTCTTAGTGATTTTTTTAAACAATGAATCCTTGATTTTGTCAGTTGAAATGACAACTGATGCTGGCAGATTTTATCAGCAGTAGCTTGATAATTACATTTAGTTTTACATTTTGTCATTTGGCAAATGCTTTTATCCAAAGCGATTTTTGTTTAAAAAATAAATGTAATAATTTAATAAATAAATATGTAATTTTTAAAGTAAGAAACAACTGGAAGTAAACAAGTGCATAATTAGGCTAATATTTGCTAAACAAGTAGCTCTGGCTGATTTTTTTCCCCAGCTGATGAATTTTAAAACAAGAATCCAGTAAAAGGGCTGTAAATGCAATTGATGGCTATATATTATATCCTTACTGAAAGAGTGAGGTTAAAGCTACATTTCCCAGACAAAAAGTAAGCACCTCGCTAGGTGATGATCCATAAGATAGACACAGCATTGGTCTTGTATTGCATGAAAGACCTCTTATTATAAGTATGATAAGAACAAATGTAAGATCAGACGTGCAAACCCTGTTTGGCTGCTAAGCGTATATACTTGGACAAGCAAGATAGAAGTTAGATTTATATTTTATTGTTTGCATTTTCAAACAGTATGACTCACTTTTAACATTACAAGAGAAAAGGCTTTTAGGATGGGGACTAACCCATGTGTTTGGCAAACGTGATGCTAGAGTACAATTGTCCCCAAATCCAATAAAGAGCAGGTCTGAGCCTTTGACGTTAGCTTACCCTCAAATATAGTACAATCAACAAGTCCTCCAAATGAAACATCCAAATATGTAATTTTTCCATGCACTCCACATAGGAGCATTTTCTAATATATCGCTTCTATTGGCAGTAAGGCCGTACGTATTCAGACCAAATCAGGCACTGTGGCGCACTGCTGCAGGGTTGAGCGGAGGTGTGTGTGGGGTGTGTGGGCCGTGTTTGTGCTTTAGAATGTAACCACTGTGAAACAATCAGAAAATAACGTTTTATTGATCTGATTCACCGGCTGTATCGCTACCACCGCTCCCTCTCTTCATTCACTCTTTAGCTCACTCGGCCACAGCTGCTATCTCTGTCTCGCTGGTGCTCTCAGCTCTCTTCTCTCTCTTTTTCTTTCGTCTTTTTAGAATAAGCCAGGAAGCCGACAGTAGCATTAACAAACGAAGAGAAATGTCCTCCCCTCCTCCTAGTAATGTCTTTGTCCTCCCTCGTGGCAGGGTTTACAGCTCTGATCAGTAGCATGATGTCGAGTCCAAGTTGACTCTGGACTTTCTCACCGCAGACCAGTGCAGCGCTGCTGTGGCCAAAACCCCTGCAGACTTAATGCACTGCCCCCATTCAAATGAATGGAAGGACTAGTGTTTTCTTCGCACCGCCTGATTTGGTCCATACAGCATAATTGGCAGGACAACGTTTGTCTGTGGTTTCTAAAACCGTTACAAATCCCTGTTAGAAATGAATGATGTTTTATGCTGTGACCATGCTATGGCTAAGGTCTAGTTAAGTTTAAAAAAAACACTTGGTTAGATTTAGGGAAAGATCATGGTTTGGGTTAAAATGATCACTTTGTTAAGGTTAGAGAAACATGTGGCGAGGGTTAAAGTTACTACTTCCTTAGAGTTAGCTGACGCTTGTCATCATGGCTACATTAATAACCATGGGGTTAAGGATAGGGGTTGGTTGGAAACAAATGGCGGTCTCCTGTGGCAAAGTCCACTTTTTGGTTATACCATTCACCCAACCACCACACCTTCAAAGGAGGAAATTTGTCAACTTATGTAGACGTCATCTCAACTGCACCACTGCTCCGGGTCATAATTACTACGACTGCTATATGGCATATGTCACTCAATGTAACTATATGATATTTTTGGGCGACATTATGACCTATTGTATTGTTTTTTTGGGAGGACAGTCTCAGTAGAATCCAACCACACAGTGGGGAAACATATTTTTGGATTTATAAAGGTTGTAAAAAGACAATACCTTCCAAACTCTTGTTCTTGACTACTATGCTGAGTGCTTTGGGAACAAAGAAATCCAAAGCCTGACAGGCCATTTGTGCCTTGCTGCAGTTGCTAAGCAATGATTGGAAAATCACTGTTTGGAGGAGGGATTTTAGGAATGGTCAATTGTCTTGCATGTGAGTCATATAAACTTAGCACAAAAAGTAAGGAAATTTGTGTTTGGTAGATTATTTCTTTGTTGTAACAATGCTTCTTGGCAATAAATCTTATACCGTTGGAAAGCCTGTTTATTCCCCTTTTAAATGGTGCCACATTTGTAAGGAACATGCATTTGTGGGATGAGCAGCAGAGCTTGCTTGCTAAATATTCTCTGCCATTGCCAAACAGATTATTTTGAGTTTCTGGTACCCCCAGGTGCTGCCAATCAGGCGCCAATCAGGCACCTGATTGGCAGCACCTGTGAGCATGGGCCCTGCTACAGTGGTCAGTAGGTGTCTGCTCCAAGAATCGGCATGCCCCGTTTGACAGATCTGGATAGGGCCCATGCGATAGGGCAACTTCAAGCTGGTGTTCCGCAAAACTAAGTTGCGGCATTATTTGGAGTGAGTCTTAGTACCATCTCCAAAGTGAAAGCCAAGTTCCATATAACGGGGGATGCCAGAGACAGGCCACGAAGTGGGCGTCCCAAGAAGACGACACCCCAAGAAGACCGTTTCCTCACCCTGTCAGCACTTACGTACCGTAGGCTGTTTTCTACAGATTTGCAGTCAAGGTTTGCAGGACGATGTGGCCGACATGGACGATGGTGTCGACAACACGTGCACTGGAACCTGAACACATGGAGGAACATTATGTTCAGCGATGAGTCCAGATTCTGCCTACGGCAGTTGGATTGTAATGTCAAAGTATGGAGAAGATGCAGAGAACGCTATGCTGATTGCTGCACTGATAGAATAACATCTTTTGGTGGAGGCAGTGTAATGGTGTGGGGCGGCATCTCCCTCACTGGAAAAACAAGGCTTGTCATCATTGGGGGCAATCTCAATGCAGAGAGATATCGAGATGAGATTCTGCAACCAGTGACAATCCCATATCTCCACAGTCTGGGACCGAACTCCATCTTCCAAGATGACAACACTCGCCCCCACAGAGCGGTGTTCATCAGAGACTACCTCCAGAATTTGGGAGAGGATGGAATGGCCTGCCAGCAGTCCTGACCTCAACCCCATTGAACACTTGTGGGATCAGCTTAGGTGTGCTGTTTGTGCCAGAGTGATCAACACAACCACGTTAGCTGACTTGCGACAAATGCTGGTTGAAGAATAGGATGCCATCCCACAGCAGTGTGAGACCAGGCTGGTGACCAGCATGAGGAGGAGGCGCCAGGCTGTTGTGGCTGTGTATGGTTCTTCCACACACTACTGAGGCTCCTGTTTGTTAAATTGCCAACATGTCTTGTTTCTTCAAAGTTCAATCATCCAATCCACCAAACACCGAACAAGTCAATGGCAGAATAAGCTGTTTGGCATTGGCAGAGAAGATTTGGCAAATTTTTTATGGGCGCAACCCACACGCTCAGCTCTGCTGCTCATCCCACAAATGCATGTTCCTTACAAATGCGGCACCATATATAAGGGAAATAAACATGCTTTCCAGCGGTATAAGATATATTGCCATGAAGCACTGTTACAACAAAGAAATAATCTACCTAACACGAATTTCCTTACTTTTTGTGCTAAGTTTATATTATGTGTGTGACTGGGTGAATTTTGAAGATCAAGCTTTCAAATTGTCTCCCACTTTGTCCCCAGTCATTTCCTCTCAGCTTCTTGCTCTATCATCCCATCCATTCACACAGTCCTCCTCCTCCTCTCACTTTCACCTCGTCTTCCAACTCCCCTGGCCCCTCACTCGTTAAATGTCTCCAATTTTTCTTGCTTTCTGTCTCATTGAACTCTTTGATGATTTCTTCTTACCACTGTCCTCTGTGGCCCTGCTCTGGTCACACATATTTCACACTCTTTTAGTGAACACCTACTCGACTGCAGAGACACTGATTCTCCTAGAACTCTGAAAAGAAAAAAACCCAAAACATTTTACATAACAGCACAATTACAGAAATAGGCAGAGAGGTAAATAGATAACTGAAGGTTCTACTGCCCTAAACAGTATTTTTATAAAACATTTCACTACCCACTGGTGTTTTGTAACCAATCCAGATTTCAATGCGTTTGCTCTGTGTCTACACTGATTAACAGAAGATTACATAGTAATCAGTTCAGTTGACATTGGTGTTTATTTATTAGGAGTGGGTGTTGATTAGAAGAGAAGTTTAGATTGTGAAATGTCAAAGAAAAACAGCCAATCCAAAGCTTGTGGCTCTCCTTCATTCAGTTTACCTCACCTGATTTCACTTCCTAACTCTGTGTTGCTCTCTTTTCCTCTCTCAACCAATACTGATAATGAGTTTCATTACCAAAAGTGGACTTCCAGTGCTTGTTTAGGGAATTGTAGCAGTGGAGAAATGCAACAGGTCATCATGGTGATTTGCTTTCCTCTTACTTGTTGCAGCACAGCTGCAAAGATGTGAGGCTGCAGACATATCAGTACGCAAATTAGCACATTGGCTTTATGGTGATTATATTCATGCATATTTAACCGATCCTCTAACTGAAGGGTGCTACAAACAACTGTAATTATGTTAAGTATAAAGCCATTTCACTGCAGAACAGGCGTTACATATCTGTTGTCTCAGTATGTGATTAAAAGACCGACTTACTGTTCAGACTATTATTGGCTGGGACATGCTGTCACAGGAAGCCTATAAATAGCTCCTAGGGAGTGCTGGTGATGACAGAGTGTGTGTTTGTAGTTGTGTGTGCATTTGTACGTGTGTGCCTTATGTTTTGAGAGGACAGGAAGTTCAGGCTAAAACAAATCTGTTCGACACTGAAAGGATGATGCAAACCCTTCTCAATTGTCACTGCAGAGGAGATTCCCAGCTGTGGTCTCATATGTCTTAGCATCTCAGGAGGTGAGGAGTGAGGCTGGATGGAGAGAGGAAGAGGAAAATAGAAAATAGGCTCATTATGCAGGGCCATATGTTATGCCAAGGTGCCTGAAACCAAAGCTCATCTCACCACAAGCCATGTTTCCTAACTGTATCTCTAACATTTGAATCTACCAGCTATTGATAGATTTTGTAGCTAAACAAATAAATACCATGCCACTGTGCAAGGCTGGTGATATACATGCATGTGCGTGATGGTTACCACATGTATTTTGCATTCCTTGGAGCAATGATTAATGCTACTGCATGTATCTGCAAGATGCAATTAAGTACATGAACGATGGGGGCAGTATATCAGCATGTGATATAGCAGTCAACAGAAAAAGAAAAACAACAGCGGGTTTTGAATATAAAATAGCAAAGCTTGTTGCCACTGTGGCTTTTTCTGCCATGATCTCAACATTAATGCTATAACAACTCCTTGTCACCACGTTTAGTTATGTTTATGTCCTCAAAAATGATATTCCAGGGACACTGCCTCCTAGACAGTATGCTTTGTAATCAGCCACTTTGGCACATAACCATATGCCAGACAAGAACGATTCTGCAAAATCACAAATTATGTTCATGCCAACGTTTTACAAATTCTCATTTTCTACAATATCTGCACTTGTCAATGACAGTATGTTTAAATTTAAGGAAATATAGTGGTTACTGTTATTAAAAAAGGTTAACTTTGAATTCAGGTCTGGGACATAACGTGTTCTCTTTCATGAAAGTTGCATACTACCTCAGCCACCACACCCTTACTGTCAGCTTTGCTGCATACTGTAAAGGGTACACTACTTCCTGCATTGGCACTGAAAGTCAGCACTGGGTGTAATTCTTGAGGGGCACAATCGTTCATTATGAATGTAATTCCTAAGGATAGTGGGCTGTAAAAAGAAAGTGCCAAGGTAGCTGAATGGTTAAGGTGCATACTACATACTCATAACATCCCTGGTTTAGTTTTGGCCGGGACCTTTGTTGCATGACATACTCCTCTCTCTCCCCTGTTTTCCTGTCTGCTTTAAAAATCTAAAATAAAAAGAGATGCAACTCAACTCTAGCTAAAGTAACATATCCAATCATCAGGCAATGGATAAACAAACCTCAAGATGCAACCTCTGGAGTGCCCCGGTAGTCGAATGGTTACTGCGCATGCCATGTAATCACAAAGTTCCTCTTTGCTGCCCACTGTCCAATAAAGGCAACAATGCCAAAAAAAAAGCTACTAAATAGATAAGGTGTCTAATCAAGAGCTGACATCGAAAGTAGTCATTACTCCAATCAAAAATGGCAGCATATAATTGCCAGAAGAACCAGAACCAGAAGTATCACCTACATTAGGTGCATGAAAAGCTCCTTGCTGTTATGCTCCTTTATTATTAATGTTTTAAGTTAACATGGCCCTCTAAAGCAGTGAAAAGCTTTTGTAACCCTTGTGACATGAATCCCATTTTATTACAAGTGCAAAGCAAAATCAGGCACTGACTGTGTGCTTTTGACAGCAGCTCTGTGCCTGTTCAATTAAGCATCCGCAAAGCAGAAATGCTGGCAATGAGTATATTGCAATTTGTATCAGACTTTTTATTCCTAAGTGTGTAACTGCTGAATGTAAATTCGATAATGACCCTGAGTTATTGACTGCAGGGCTCTCCACCAGAGTCAGGTTTGTTCCAGGCTAAAGAAGAACTAGAGAGTGATTAAATCACCAGTCAGACAAAGTCAAGGTTTTATTAAGAGCTCTGGAGAAACACTTGAAACACTCCACTGCCCTAAGAACTCATTCAAAGACACACACCAAGAAACACACAATTGACTTGAACACAACCTCTTAATTTCTCTACAGGCATAACTCCATCATCTCCTAAAAATGACCTTGTCAGGGTAAAGTGATCCGCCCCTTGCAGTGTGTCCTCTATGAGGGTGTTTACATCAGACCATCATTCCTCCTCCAGGCTCCGTTTAGCATCTATATGGGTCAGTGGGAATGTGTTGACACCATGCTTATCGCTCTTTGACCCATGTGCTTCTATCTGGCGTAGTTTTCTGTCTGACCCAATCATTCTTCGTGATATGGCAGACATAAACACAAACATGTTGTCTCTGGCACTACTTTTCTCTGACATTAAAGGGTCAGTTCACCCTAATTTCCTTACTTACCTCTAGTGTTACCTAGCCATGCAGATAGTTTTGGTTTTAAATGCTCAGGTTTTGAGATATTGGTCTCTAGTATTGGATATTTTTCTGCTGGGAAACTCTTTGTTTATATTGCAACCACAAGTGTGATGCTGATTTTTTTACATCCCTGCAAGTTGTTCACACAAGATAGTGACTGATCCTGCAGTGTGTACATGACTACTGTAAAGGGTCAGTTGACCAAAATGACGAAAATGACCCCCAGTGGTACTATAGCCATGTAGATAGTTTTGGTTTTAGATAGGCTTTGAGATATTTGCCTCTGAGTTTTCTGCCTTCACCCCAATACAATAGAGGTGAATGTAATTTTGTTTCTGGTGCTCACAGCACTGAAAAATTACACTGCAAAAATTCCACAGCAACGCTTCTGTCCAGAAACAATGTCTCGGGTATGTTAGGTTAACCCACACTGTGATCTGTTTTCATTGCAACTGCTTTCTCCTGAAGAAGTCCCGTGACAGCTGTTCATAGCATGTTTTGTGGATTGCCCACATTGTTTCTGGAAAGAGAAATTGAGGCTTTTTTTATTAGGGTTGAGCCGAATACTCAGTTGAAACACGTATTTGGTACAGATAATGTACTTTTTATCATCCGAGTAAAATGTGTCAATATCCTTACTCGTGATTAAGGAAAATCCTCATTGGGTAGCTGTGTCCACATCGCTTCATGATAGGTCAGTCACATACAGAGCTCCTCCCCTACACAGAGCCTATACAAAGTTCACTGCTGCTGTGCTACCCAACACAATCCTGCCATTGTCACAGCCACTCTGTCCACAGGGATTAACAGCTCGCGACTCTCACTGCTTCTATACCAGTTAGGTCCTCTCCCATCAGCTCACTCCTACCTCGGTTTATAAAATATCTGAAGTCAGCTGAGTTACTTGCAGAACTTGGCTCGTACCGGACGCAGTGCTTTTGATAAGAATACAGTTGCAAGACTGAATGCATATTTCCATGTTGGATTGCCAACACAGGCTGTTTGTTTAAATCACCCAGGTTCAGGTATACAGTAGGATGAAATTTCATTTCTCTCAAAAGAAATACAAATAGACATATGGATTGAGAATAAACATGACACATCAATATAACAAGTCATAACAAAAAGACAAGACACATCAGGGATGGGTGGGGTCTTCCACAATTCTGGAGGCCTTCTGAACAGATCGTGTGTGAAAAATGTCCTGAATGGAACGGGGAGAGACACCAATGATTTTCTTAGCTGCCTGCACGACTCTCTGTAGAGCCTTGTGATCAGTGGCGTGGCAGGTCCTATACCAGACGCTCTCAATAGTTCCTCTGTAAAAGGTGGTGGGAGGGGGTAGATTCGGCGTTTTTTTTAGCCACTGTAGGAAATGCAGTCACTGCTTGGATCTCTTGGCCAAAAAGCTGGTGTTGGTGGTCAAGGAAAGGTCCTCTGTGATGTGTACACCTAGAAAATTGGTGCACTTTACCCTTTCCGCTGTGGAGCCATTGATGTTCAGTGGGGATTGGTCAGGGCGGGACCTTCTGAAGTCAACAATCATCTCCTTTGTTTTGTCAATGTTCAGAGACAGATTGTTGTTCTTGCACCAGACAGTTGTTTCACCTTCTCTCTGTAGGATGTTTCATTGTTGTCACTGATGAGACCCACTACTGTGGTATCAACTGCAAACTTAATGATATGGTTTGTACTGGATCTAGAGGTGCAGTCGTGGGTCAGCAGCATAAACAGCAGGGGGCTGAGCACACAGCCCTGGGGTGTGCCGGTGTTCAACATCACTGTGCTAGAGCTTTTGCTGCCAATCCATACCAACTGGGGTCTGCTGGTGAGAAAATCTAAGATCCAGTTACAGAGTGAGGTGCTGAGTTCCAGCAGGGCAAGCTTTCCTATTAGCTGCTGAGGGATGATGCTGTTAAAGGCTGAACTGAAGTCTATGAAGAGCAGTCTAATGTATGTGTTTTTCTGGTCCAGATGAGTCAAGGCTAGATGGAGGGCATGTGAGATTGCATCCTCTGTGGAACTGTTTGAGCAGTACGCAAACTGCATCATGTCCAGTGAGGCAGGAAGACTGGATTTCATGTGTTTAAGGACTAGCCACTTGAAGCACTTCATAACAATGGGGGTTAGTGCTATGGGGCGGTAGTCATTGAGGTCAGACAATGCAGCCTTTTTTGGCAGCGGTCGGATGGAGGTGGTTTTGAGGCACTGTAGAACAACTGCTTGGCTCAGGGAGGTGTTAAAGATGTCTGTCAGGATGTCTGTTAGCTGGTGTGTACAGTCTCTGAGCACACACCCTGGTACATTGTCAGGTCCTGCAGCTTTATGTGAGTTGACTCTGGAAAGCATCTTCCTCACGCTTTTTGGGGATAGACATAGTACCTGATCGTCTGGTGGAGGGGTGGCTTTTTCCGCTGGCACAGTGCTCATTGCCGGACATAGAAGGTGTTTAGGGCATCTGGGAGTGAGGCATCAGTGTCACAGGCATGCGGAGGGGTCTTATAATCTGTGATGCGCCGTGTGTCTCTTGTGTTGGTGAAGTGGTTATTGATTTTTAGAGCGTGGTCTCTCTTTGCCTGCTTAATGCCACTGGACAGGTTGGATCTTGCTGTCTTGAGCGCTGCTTCATCTCTCCCTTTTAAAGCAACGTTTTGGGCTTTCAGCAGCTTGTAAACTTCTGCTGTGAACCATTGCTTTTGGTTGGCACGTATTGCGATGACATCCACCCTCAGTGCACTTGTTGATGTATCCAGTCACTGTAGCTGCATATTCCTCAATGTCTGTATGATGACCATATATTGCTGCCTCTCTGAAGATGCTCTAGTCTGTTCACTTGAAGCAGTCCTTCAGAGCTGAGGTAGTTTTGGCCAGACTCTGATTTGCCTTGTGTCTGGTTGTGCTCTCCTGGTTTGTATGCTGGAGTGAGCATTACTGAGATATGATCTGAAAGTCCAAAGTGGGGGGGACGTGGCTTTGTATGAGTCTTTGCTGTTTGTGCAGACTACATCCAGTATGTTTTCCCCTCTGGTAGCAAATTTCATGTGCTGGTACAGTTTTGGTAATACAGTTTTTAGATTTGCATGGTTAAAATCCCTGGCAACAATAAAAAATCCATCAGGGTATGCAGATTGCAGTTCACTGACAGCACCATGCACTTCATCCAATGTGCCCTTTGCGTTTGCATCGTGTGGAATGCACACAGCCACAATAACAGTAACAGTGATGTTGTTGTTCAGCCACGTTTCCGTAAAAATATATCGACTCAGCAGTCCCTTAAACCAAAGTCTGTTTTGGTCTGGAGAGACCGCTGCATCCTCCTGCACCGCCAAACACCATCAGTTCATTTAAAAAAATAAAAAATAAAACTAGAATAATGATCTAGGCTGCAAATACATAACAGGCTACTTATTTGACCACGCATACACACACACACATCACGCACACACACACACACACACATGCTGAGAGGCTAACGGCTTGATTCCACCAGGCCTGTCTGCGTCATGTTCTGGCCAAGGTCTTGGACAGCAGTGTATAATCAGCACACAGGAGAGAGACAGGTCACCAGTTTTTTATATCTTGAAGGTCACCATTTTTGGTAACAATGTAAGGATCACTCTCCTGCAGCTCTCTGGTAATGATTTGTCATTAAAACTTTCATTACAGACACTTAAACTATCATCACACAGCTCAGTCCAGAAAGTTTTAAAAACTCCACTGGAAGTCCATCAATCCCAGGAGCTCATCCTCCCTCCGTACTTTGCAGAGCTGTACAAAGTTCTTCTGGATGCAGAGGACCTTCTATTTCCAAATTAACTTCCTCTGGGAGCTTAGAGAGATTAGAAGAAGGAGTCAAACAACACCTCATCTTCTTCATATTCACTGCTATATAGCTGACTGTAGAAATTCACAGCTCTCTGTCGTATAGCAGTAGGCTTGGTCAGCAAGTGTCCTGTTTGAGAGCGCTGAGCATGGATTTGCCTACTTTGTCTATTTTTCTTTTCTAAACTGAAGAAAACTTAGACGGCGAGTCCATCAGAGTAGAGCTCTGAAAACAAGACCCGGCCAATCTTCCCCGTGCTCTAGTGCCACTCTTTTGGATTTGAGGATCTCAATTTGACCTTGAATTCCTGTGGACTCTACTGAACTTTGAATTTCCACTATTTCCATCTATAGATAATTCATAGATCTAATAATATTACAAGTGACACCAAGAGTGTATCATTGGCACAATTGTCTAATTTCAACATTTCCATAATCCCACCATTGTCTTAAAGATGCAAATTCAAATTTTCTGGATCCAAAGTCTTTCCAAAAGAATATAAAAGTGTCTTTAAAATTAACATCCATAAGCAAGGCAGTGTTAAAATGCCAATATGTACTTTTATGTTTAATATTTGCAACAAAAACATTACAAATAACCATTGAATGATCTGTAAAACCTACAGGTCTTATTCTGCACCTCATTAAAATGATGCTTAAAAACAATAAAATCAATCCAGTCTAGCCAAAGAAATGATACTAATGTAATTCTCTCCAAACATCAACCAAACTCTGCGTTTTTACTAAATGAGTTATTGTAAATCTGGTTTCTATCTACTACATAATTTTACATTTCTCATCTCATTTGAAACATCACAATGTGTTTCTTGTAGAGAAGTCACACTTGAATTTCTCAGCTTTAACAGCTCAACTAAACATGCCCTATTCCTCACATCTCTTGCTCCATTGAGGTTACGTGTTGTAACTCTAAAGTCACTCATGGAATATGAGAGAAGGCAAAAACATGACAGTACTAATAAATTAGAGATAAGACATAATGTCTTAGACTGCTTCAGCATCATCATCATAGTTCAGATCTTGCTTGACTTTCAGAACTAGTTTTCTCAGCCTGTAGATCTCTTGGTCAGTGAATCCTGCTTTTTCCTTGTTGTACATGTGTGATCTTACAGAAACAAGAAAATACTTTTTATCTGCAAAATAATCTTCCACCTTCACTTCCTTCATATTTTTATTTCTTCTACACTGTATGGTCTTTCTTTGCTTTTTTTTTCTTTGTGAATCATTATCAGAAGTCTGAGATTCACTGTCCTCTCCACTCCACATCCACATCCATATTAGACTCAGAGCCCAATGACACCTGTTCTACTAACTGCTTTCCTCTTGTCTCAATGGCTGCTCCCTTTTTTAGTTGTAAGCCTTTAGCATCACTGTTTTGCTTTCTTTTAACACCAAGATTTTTAACAGTTGTCTCCTCTTCCATCAATCATTTTCAATCACATCTGTTGGTGTAGGCTCATCTGCATCATTTGTCATATCTTTTTGCTGACCCTTTGCATTTTTTCAACTTGTTTTTTACCTCTATTCTCACTTTTGTCTTCTGTGTCTTGACTCGCATTTTCTGACTATTTCACCATGTCTTGACAGCTCTTTTATCAACAGATCTTCACTAATGAAGGTTGGTATATTAGATAGCTGGTGTAGTCAGAGGCAAGACTTGTACAAAAGTGTCATTGATCATAAAACCGCTCTCAACTACTTTGCTTTTTAAATCTCATCCAAAAAATCCAAACACACTGAGAGAGAGAGAGAGAGAGAGAAAGAGAGAGAGAGAAAGAGAGAGAGAGAGAGAGAGAGAAGTGAACCTTTATGTGACTGGCCTTCATAAACAGAAGCAGTGAAATAAGTGTGCACATACAGGTTGGAAAGAGTGAAATTAAGGCAAAAAGCTGTTGACAGACAAAATTATTATCAAATCATCTCCATTTTTTCATTACACTCCATGGTGGCCTTAAAACAGCAGCTGTCATCTCCACTCTTTTTATCCAGCCAGAGCAAAAGCTGATATTATCCTGTGATTGCACAGACTATCAGATGGATTTGTTAGGCCTCCTGCTGATTTTTTTCTATTAAACCGCTGTCTGTAGAATAATTACGGTGTGCAAATCAGTGATACTCTCCCTTGCCGGAGGGAGAGAAGAAACCACAGAGGTGTTGAGTGATGACTCAAAGCCCATCAGCTGCCGGCAGACCTTCATAACCTCTAAATCATCTTTGTCATGTTTATACTCTCCCCTACATGTTTTCTCTTTGCTACTCTGTGAACAAATTTCAAGATTTGATGTTTGGATGTTGGATTTTTCTTTGCTTTTTTTCTCCTGCTGTTTTGGATGCTGTGCCTTCTTGTGCAGCTCTTTCTTTCCAACATGTTTTGTGGTCACTCTTTTGATTTCTCCCGCCATGCAAAGCTGTATAAATGGGCAAAAGTCAGGGGGTGATGAGGGACTAGCCAATGCGTGTGACTCACAGATCTCTCTGCATTCATTTCTGCAATCACTCTTAGAAATATTAACCCATCCCTAGATATATGCAAGTTAAAACAATGACATTTAGAATTATTAAGATGGCTTTTATATAAATGAATAGAATTTTACTCTGGTCCATCATTTGGATATTTTTCTACTCTGTCCTACTCTACCCCTCATCTCTAATGCTTACTATTCTATACTGTTGCAATGACACAGATTCCCTTTGGGGACAATTAAGATTTCATCTGAAAATCCTGGTAAAACAGTGAAAATGGAGGACAGATGAAATATTTGACCAACATGAGACAATAGCTTTCATGTACCGACTTTCCGCAACTTTCTCTTTCCTAATACCAATTCTGAATACAATACAGAGTACCACCAATCCAATATCTTGCATTTAAAATCTGTATACCAATTCATTAGGCTCATTTTTAAATAAGGCAAGGCCCGACTCACTACGATCTATCACTTCAAGACCTCTATGCTTGTTTACCTCAAATATACTTATTTTCTTCTTTTTAACTGTTTACCTTCATCTTTCATGACTATTTTTGCTCTCATCTGTATTTCTTTCTTTTGTAGATTATAGGTCTCTATTCTCCGTAATATGGACACCATTTTATGTTTTCATGTATTTATCACATTTTTTCTTGGTGCCTGCCATGACTGATGTCATGTAACAGATAGCAGGAACACTAACTTTTATGATGACATTGATTAATAAACTGTATATAATATAGAACGGTCATGCCCGACTGATCAGCCCAGTATGCTTGGAATTATGTCCATATTGGACAATTCCACACCTCACGATTTATGTCTATTGCCAACGTTCAGTGCTAATGCAGGAAGTAATGTGTCCTTTATGTAGCAAAGCAGAATGTAACCCATGTATTTTATTTTTTAACAGTGTCATAAATAATGATTTTGATATAATAATCATTGAGGTTTCAAAACACCAGACTGAGCAACATTTCATGATCTTTTCAACTCCTTTAACCACAGAACAGTGAGGTGAGTGTACATTCTGAGCACTGACCGGTGCTTTGTACCTTATAGCACCAAGTTCGAGATTGATTTTTGAGATAGAATATCTTCTTTTCTCAAATCTTAGGGCCAATAAACTAGAAAGCAAAAAATAAACCTACACAAAATGTCAATAACTTGTCAAAAAATAGTTTCATGTGAATAACTCATTTTTGACCACAATGTCAGATAGAACCTTATAATTCTAAGGCCATGAGTTGCCTAACCTTAACCATAGTTGCCATGCATAGATATTATAAAAAGAAAGAATGTAAAAAACTGAACGTATATTGAACGTTTCAAATATTCCCAATATTTCCAATCTGCCTAATAAAGGTCAATATTTTTACAGATAACCATTGGGTGGATTGGATTGGTGCATCCCTTCTTTTAAATATATTAAGCTATCTTTTACATGCAGCCCTGTCTCAAGTACAATAGGACTCTATGAGACGTGATGAATCTGAAAGTAGGTCAGTACCAGTCAAAGGTTTGGACACACCTACTCATTCAAGGTTTTTTCTTTATTTATACTATTTTCTACATTGTAGAACAATACTGAAGACATCATACTATAAAATAACACATATGGAATCATGTGGTAATCAAAAAAGTGGTAAACAAACCAAAATATGTTTAATATTTTAGATTCCTTGATGACAGCTTTGCACGCTCTTGGCTTTCTCTCAACCAGCTTCGTGAGGTAGTCACCTGGAATGCTTTTTCAACAGTGTTGATGGAGTTCCCACATATGCTGAGTTGGCTGCTTTTCCTTCACTCTGCAGTCCAGCTAATCCCAAACCATCACCAAGTCGGTGATTGTGGAGGCCAGGTCATCTGATGCAGCACTCCATCACCCTCCTTCTTGGTCAAATAGCCCTTACATAGCCTGGAGGTGTGTTTTGGGTCATTGTCCTGTTGAAACACAAACAATGGTCCCTATGATGGTCCTAAGCGCAAGATGGGATGGTGTGTTGCTGCAGAATGTTGTGGTAGCCATGCTGGTTAAGTGTGCCTTGAATTCTGAATAAATCGCCAACAGTGTCACCAGCAAAGACCTCCACACACCTCCTCCTCTGTGCTTCACGGTGGGAACCACACATGCAGATACCATCCGTTCACCTTCTCTGTGTCTCACAAAGACACAGCAGGTGGAACCAAAAATCTCAAATTTAGACTGAAATACAGATTTCCGACTGTACTTGAATGTGACTGTACTTGAAGAAACTTTCAAAGTTCTTGAAATTTTCCAGATTGACTGATCTTCATGTCTTAAAGTAATGATGGACTGTCATTTCTCTTTACTTAGTTGAGTGGTTCTTGCCATAATATGGATTATTACAGTAATGGAATAGGGCTATTTGCTGTATGCCAACACTACCTCGGCACAACACAACTGATGGTCTCAAACACATTAAGAAGGCAAGAAAATCCACCAATTAACTTTGGACAAGCACACCTGTTAATTGAAAGCCATTCCATGTGACTACGTCATGAAGCTGGTTAAGATGTTGCCAATAGTTTGCAAAGCTGTCATCAAGGCAAACAGCAGCTACTGAATCTAAAATATGAAACATATTTAGGTTTGTTTAACACTTTTTTGTTTACTACATGAATCCATATGTGTTATTAGTAGTTTTATATGTCTTCAGTATTGTTCTACAATGTAGAAATTAGTAAAAATAAAGAAAAACAACTGAATAAAAATTCCAAACTTTTGACTGGTACTGTACCTCATAACTACCTGCTGCAGTGAAATCAGCCAAGGTCCAAGGTTTATTAACACCTTGACACCTTGTGATGTTTCTAGATGAGTGCTCTTTCATTTTCATTTAGGTGTGGATGATAAGAATAATTTGGGGGCTACTTTCAGGGGGCGGATTTTGTATTCTGTCCAGCAGCTGATTGATGGATTGATTTGTGCCTGTTTGTTCTCTGGAAGGTCATTCACAGTACACTTTTCCTGTGCAAAACCAACCACCTGAGCAAAGGGAATTCATAAGAATCAGAATGGAAAGGAAATACCGTCCATGGGAACATTAGTAGATCTGTTTGTAGTTCAGAAATGTCATGGTGCATGATGTGGTCATGGCAGTGGAACTGATTAAAGCCCACATTAACCTGCAGGCCCACCCACTAAGCATGAATATTTATGGGATTACTGAGAAGCCGAGGAGACTCATTAGCAGACCTATACTTGAAACCTGCCACTTGTGTCTTCTGCCCCTCAGTGTTTTGGTCCTGAGTGTCCCCTAAAGCCCTGCTGTATAAGACTGAGCCGTGATAATCGGTTTGTCCAGGATCATCTTTGAAATGAGCCGGGTAATATCGTCCCTCATTCACCAGATCCACATTTAGTTCAGGCAGCTGTCATTCCCTGCATGTGGAGCTGTCCACAGTGCTGAGGGACTTGCATGAACACATACTGTACTGTATTATCTTTGCACACACTGGAGGGTTTCTAAGTCCTGCACGGTGTTTTGTTTTTTCAGATTGCTTTGCACATCCTCTCAATCCTCATAAAACATGCGGATTAGTGCATCGATCCTTCTAATCGATAGCAGAGTGGTATTAATCCAACCTGCATTGCAGCAACTGCCTCAAGCTGTACATTCATGAGTGTGTGTGTGTGTGTGTGTGTGTGTGTGTGTGTGTGTAGCTCAGTGAATGGAAGTGATTATCTGTCTGTCCGGGATGCAAATCCAGTTGCAGAGAAGAGGGGAGTAAATACTCACTATCAGAGAGCAGGATAAAAAAATGCAGAGACTTTTAAGGGCTTTGTGTTGCACCAGCAGATCCAGCAGAAAACCTTGTTAAGAGAAAGAACAGGCTGAGAGAAAGAGAGTTTTGAAGGCTTTTTATAGAAGCATGTAACGTGATTCAACAGAGCACTAAAAGAACCTGCTGAGAGATGGCAAGCAGCAGAAGAGACAGAAGGTGGTGGATTTCCCAGTAATAAGTGATGGAATTATTATTATTATATTATATTATTATGTTACATTGGGGAACAACAAAAGCTTTTTGACCACAGTTTTTTTTAGATTATGATCCTCTACCAAAAGGTTGAGATGCCCACTAAGCATTAACTTTATAATGAAATAAAAGACACATTTTCATGATAAATCTTTTTTTATGGACAAAAAAACACATGACATAAACATGAAACTTTTTGAAATTTCAATGAATAAATAAAATAAAATAAAATGAGCGATGGATCATTCAACAAAGCATTGTACAGAAAACTAAGTATTTCTGATACACTTGTGTCAATGTGCACAGTTGTTATTGTGCTTAAATTTGGCTTAAAAAAATATTATTACCAGTGTAAACAATATCACTCTAGATTTACATGTTATGTGTTTTCTTTGAATTCAAAATATCTAATAAATATATATATATATATATAATAAATATAATAATTTCAACAAATATACAGTGTGATAACATTAGCTGTATTGTACAGACAGTTTATAATCAGGAAACTTTGTATTCCAAGAAAAGAAAAGAAAAGAAAAGAAAAGAAAAGAAAAGAAAAGAAAAGAAAAGAAAAGAAAAGAAAAGAAAAAGTCAGTAATGCAACCATTACCATTAATGGACATTTACAACAGATTGGTTAAGAATGTAAATATATGTAAAATATATTACAAAGTTAATATTAAGGTATTAATCTACATAATTCTGTTCATTAAGCCCTTTGACAATAAACTATATAAAAAAAATATGGTCGTCTTTGAAATCAACGAACAGGTCACATTCTAAGAACATTTTTTTTTTCGCTGACCTCCCAAAAACAGCACTGCCCCCTAGGAATTGTTTTCAGCCAATCATACTTTCATACATATAACTGAGTGCTAGAGATGGCTCAAGCAGGTTGAGTTAAGTGCAACACATTTCTCATCACTCAAAAGGTGCTCTATCAAACAGTGGAGAAAACCCTTTTAAAGAGTTAAGAAAAACCTGCATCCAGCTGCATTATTTCTACTGATTGCCATTCTTACTTGACTGGCCTTCAACCTGTCGTATGGCTGCTTGTTTGCCCGCCTGACAGCCTGTTAAAGTACATTATTACAACAACAGCTTGTATGCATGTGGGTGTTTAACAGCGTTCAGTTTGGCTGGCTTGTTTCTGGCTGAATGACTGCAAGCACTTCAGTAGCAGCTTACATTTCTTTTTTTACATCACATTGATAAAATCTCATTCTACCTGCCTGCATAGGTTGGTGAGGATTCGTCATCAGTCTTCTCAGTCAGCAGATGCACATACTGTACATTCTACCATATGGGGCTGACACGGCACCACCATACACACTGTAGACCCTGATGTAACTCAGTTTAGTGTGTAGGGACAACAAAACACTTCTGACTGTGATTATTTTCAACACCTTGGATATATTAAAGTAATTCTTCATTCTGTAAACGCTTTCAGTAATGATTCACATGCTGATGTTAGTGTTGTGAGTGGTGGATGCTATTGTGGAATATATTAATGGTAATATGTTGCACTTTAGATAAGATTATGTGAAACTGGATCATTTTTTAATTGAGCCCAGATTGTACTTTTTAATAAAAGGGATTTAGGAGATCCAAGGAGGATATGTATCTTATGATATGTTTGTGTGCTGACAATCTACTCCTAATGATTTTCCATTATGATGGTTATCTTCTTGGCAGCTTTTGCAAATGATAAATGTTCTGTTTTTAGGCCTACTAGCAGCATGGTTCCAGGGATGGCAGTGTCTGCTGACTTTGGTCAACCCCTTACTTCCTTTATTGCCACCTTGAGGTTGACATTTTGCAAAAGCTTGACAACTATTAAATGGATTGCAATGACAAATTACAATAGATATCCAAGGTCTGTAGAGGATATATTCTAACAACGTTGGTGATCCTCTGACTTTACCTCTAGTGCCACCAGCAGGTCACTTGTGCGGTGATCTCTACATCCCCTTGATGGATTGACAAAAAATTTGGCACAGACATTCATGGTTCCCAGATGATATATTTTAATGACCGGTGTTCATCTGATTTTTCTTCTAGTGCCACCATAAGGCAGACTTTTTAGTTCTTTATTGAAATATCTCAACAGCTATTGGATGGATTGCTGTTACATTTGGTGCACATATATTTATGGTCTCCAGAAGATAAATTGTAATAACTTTGATCTCCTGACTTTCCATCTAGTGCCATCATCTGGTGAAAACTTCTGGACTTGGACATTTTGTCCAATACTTTGGTTTATCACCAAATACCTACAACACTTGTGACATACAGCCTCTTTGCATCTCAAATTGGGAACTGCTGCATGCTAACACCCTAAACCAACATAGTGACCATGGTAAACATTTGTCTGCTAAACATCAACATGTTAGCTCTATCATTGTGAGCATGTTAGCCTGATGATGTGAGCATTTAGCTCAAGTATAGCCTCACAGAGTCGCTAGACTCTTAGTCTTGTTAAGCATATACTGTATACAGGTCTACCCAACCCCACAAAATAAATAAATCTATTAAATAAGAATTTTAAAAATCCCTGGCATAGGTTAGGTTACATGATACCTAAAAAATAGGCTAGATACTACACTCTGCCTTTGGACTTTGGAGTCTTCACAGAATGCAAGGGAAAAATGCATTATACATTTTCTTGTCCATTTGAACTAGTTTATTTATGAAAATGAACCTTAGTGTATCTCTTTTTCTCTTTCTGTGAACAGTTTTCTATATTTTCTTACATTTCAGTGTGTGATTTAAAGGTAACTTAACCACACCAAATCACATGAATTCCACTGGAGTCATAAGGCAAGTTATTGCTACTCTGCTAGCAACCTATTAGCTAAACTACTTTAGCTGTTTGTTTTTTTCATCATCACGACTAGATTAGTAACTGCCTCATTTAGTTGAGGGATAAGAGACTGAATTACCAAATGTGTGTGTATGTATATATATATATATATATATATATATATATATACATATACAGACCCTTTCCAAAAAATTAGAATATCATGGAAAAGTTAATTTATTTCCATAATTCCATTCAAAAGGTTCAACTTTCATAGATTATAGATTCAGGGCCCACAATTCAAATTATTTCAAGTATTCATTTGTTTATTTTTACATAATTTGGGCTTCCAGCTCATAAAACCCACGGAAACAGGAATTCAAAAAATTTGAATACTGTGAAGAAATCAGCCCACATTTTGCAGGGCATGAATGTTTTAAACTGAGTGTCACACACTAATCATCTACTAAACTCAAAGCACCTGCACAGGTTTCCCCAGGTGTCATTAAATTGCTTCAGTTTGGTTCAATTGTCTCAGTGTGGTTCAATATGGGGAAGACTGCAGACTTTACAACTGGCCAGAAGACCATCATTGATACCCTCCATAGGATGGGTAAGCCACAAAAGTTCATAGCTAAGGAGGCTGGCTGTTCACAGAGTGCTGTGTCCAAGCATATCAATGGAAAGTCTAGTGGAAGGGCAAAATGTGGCAGGAGAAGATGCACCAGCATAAGAGATGACCGTGGGCTTATCAAACAGAAAAGATTCAAGAATCTGGCAGAGATCCAGAAAGAGTGGAATGAGGCGGGAGTCACAGCTTCAAAAACCACCACATTCAGATGCATCCAGGAGATCGGCTACAACTGTCGGGTTCCTTGGGTCAAGCCACTTCTGAGCCTGAGCCAACGTAGGAAGCTTCTCAACTGGGCCAAGGAGAAGAAGGACTGGACTGTTGGCCAGTGGTCCAAGGTCCTTTTTTTCCAATGAAAGTAAAGTGTGCCTTTCATTCGGGAATCAAGGTCCAAGGGCTTGGAGGACGACGGGTGAGGAACAGAACCCAAGCTGCTTGAGGTCAAGTGTGAAATATCCACAGTCAGTCATGATTTGGGGTTCAATGTCCGGTGCAGGTGTTGGTAAACTCTGCTTTCTTAAATCCAAGGTCACCACAACAGTCTACCATAATATTTTAGAGGACTTCATGATTCCTTCTGCTGAGGATCTGTATGGAGATGCAGATTTCATCTTCCAGCAGGACCTGCCCCTGCCCATAATGCCAGAAGCACCAAAACCTGGTTTAATGCCCATGCCATCACAGTGCTTGACTGGCCAGCCAACTCACCAGACCTAAACCCCATTGAGAATCTATGGGGTATTATCAAGAGGAAAATGAGGGGCACCAGACCCAGAAACAAAGCGCTGACAGCAAGCATCAAGGAAATCTGGGCTTCCATAACTTCCACGCAATGCCACAGGCTGATTGCTTCAATGCCACGGTGCATCGAGGCAGTGATTAAGGCAAAGGGATTCCCAACCAAGTATTGAACATTGACATAGTTTAGAAAGTACCATATTTAGATTTTGATGTGATCCTAATTTCTTTTTTTTTTCTGCAAAAACTGAGAAGTAAATGGTGATTTCTTCACAGTATTCTAATTTTTTGAATTCCTGTTTTCATGGGTTTTTTGAGCTGGAAGCCCAAAAAATGTAAAAATAAACAAATACTTGAAATCATTTAAATTGTGGGCCCTGAATCTATAATCTATGAAAGTTTAACTTTTTTTTTTTTTTAATGGAATTATGGAAATTAATAAACTTTGGGTCTGTGTGTGTGTGTGTGTGTGTGTGTGTGCGTGCGTGTGTGTGTGTGTGTGTGTGTGTATGTATATATATATATACTGGAGGGATGAACACCATTCTTCCAAAAGATATTCCCTCATTTGGTGTTCTGATGATGGTGGAGGAGAGCGCTGACATGTCAGTCCAAAATCTCCCATAGGTGTTAGGGGTTGAGAACTGGTGACTGCGAAGGCCACAGCATATGATTCACATCACTTTCTTACCCATCAAACCATTCAGTGACCCCCTCATGCCCTATGGATGGGAGACCACTCCCATCAGGATAGAAGTGTTTCATCATAGGATAAAGGTGATCACTCAGAACAACTTTGTATTGATTTGCAGTGACCCTTCCCTCTAAGGGGACAAGTGGACCCAAACCATGCCACCAAAATGCCCCCCACAGCATAACAGAGCCACCGGATCCCCTCACTATAGGGGCCAAGCATTCAGACTGTACTGTTTTTTTCGTTAATTTGTCACCCATCTGTGTGTGTGTGTGTGTGTGTGTGTGTGTGTGTGTATATATATATATATATATCAGTCCATCAAATTTGGTTTTATTTCAATTATAGAGAGAGCTAGGTGCCTAGCTGTCTTGTTTGTTGTTTTTCTAGAGTGCAGTAAATGCAATGGTGGGTTCCAGAGAGTTTAGAGGTTACAAAGCCACAGTACAGTAACTCTGGATTGCTTGGTTTGTAGGTGCATTTTTTAAAACACATTTTTTAAAAATGTGGTTTTCATGAAAATTATACAGTTCTATGACATCATTTCTCATAGGGTAAAATGGATGTAAAGAAATCAGTCTGTGTTTTGACTTTTCAGGACAGTTTACCTTGAAATTAAATATACTTTAAATTTCCAGTCATCTAAAAAGGATGACAAAGTGTCCTCCCATCATAGGCAGCAAACATTGTTATTAATCATCATGTCATTAATCTGATTTATCTGCTGACTGCTGTCTGGAGCTGCTTGTAGGTTGTGATCACATGCAGTGTGTAGCTGTTTGATTTCTGCCTGAAATATTCAATGCATTTTCGGCCATCTATCAGAATGTGATCCCAGAGAGGTGCCTGCTGTCATTATCACCTCATTTCCTTGCCAATATCTTCCTTCTGATGAAATAGGGTGAGTTGGAATGGAACTGAATCCTTCCAGTGGGCAGATGTGGCATGTGTGTGAGTGTGTGTATCAGGGGGAGAGAATATAAGAGTTTTTGTATGCATAGGTGATATTGTGCAGATACATGTCCACATCTGCCTACGTACATATCAGAATCTCCTCATCTGTGTCTTTGTGTGCATGTGCATTTATTGAAAGGGTTGTGTCTTAATATGTGTGTGTGCTCCTGCCTCCATCTCATATGCCTTTCTAAATGTGTGCTTGTCTTATTGAGCTTGGTGATGGGCACAGAGTGAAGTGCTGGTGTCTGGGAGGGCGAAACACGAGAAGGAAGACGTTTGATTCTGAGCTTTAAATAAACACACTCTGCTCTCCTCCAGCTGAGTCCACCAGACACATATCTGCCCCACATGTCATTCAAGTCATCAGCTCTCATACACCACCGCACACAGTGTGTGTGTGTATACATGTATGTCTGTGTGTGCAGCCCCGGCAGTTGGTTAGTCCAGAAAGAACAAGAAAGGACATCAGCCAAAGTCAATTATTGCCTGCTCACTCCTTTTCCCCAAAGTTTGTTGGTGGTTAGGCCAATATAATTCATATTGTGTGCTGACAAATGGCAGCGTTCCCTCCTCAAGGTGGCTCATTTGTACTCTTTCTGTGCTGTATAGTTTAAAGCAGCAGTGAAAAATGCTGCATGTGACTTTTACTTTTTGTATGGGAGAATGGTTCGCTCTGTCTCTTGGTAGCTTTCTGCTTGACTAGCTTTGTGAGTAGATGTGTGTGAGAATACACATGACAGGCTACTATGTGAGAACACACAGGCACCACCTCCTCTCTCATTTAATAAAGATGATCTTAAAAAGGCATTTGACACATTGAACCACGACATCCCCATTCATAAACTCTTCAAATTAAAATCCTCTGATAACACTCAACAATGGTTCAAATCCTACCTTTCTAACTGTGACCGGTGTGTTATTATGAATGAGTAGAAATCCTTTTCCGCAGGAAGTGAATCAGGAATTCACCAGGGTTCTGTCCTTGGCCCACTTCTCTTCAGTTCATATATAAAGGACTCATTATATTCCAATATTCCAATAATATATTTATGATCAATATAACACTCTAAATGGGGATGGTTTGCATAATGAGCACTTTTACTTTGATACTTAAAGTAAATTTTGCTGCCAATACTTATGTACATTTCCTTGAGTAAGATTTTGAATGCAGGACTTTTACTGGTAATGGAGTATTTTTTCAACACGTACTCATAAAAAAACAACAGTAGGTAACGATAGGTCATTTTTGCCAACCTGAATTTTAGACCTATACTGTTGTTTTTCTTGTGATGATGGGCTGTATTTTTTCATTGTGGTATTGCTATTTTTACTTAAATAAAAGATCTCGGTACTTCTTCCACCACTTATGGTGAGTAAGGTTTAAAAAGCAAATTGACAGTACATACATTAGAGACTGTTTTCCATTTTATGCTGCAAATAGTTCATGCATTTTCACATTTAAGCTATTGTACAACTGCTTGGTCATAAGCAGCTTCTACAACAATCAAGCCTCCTCAGATAAATACATCATCATGCATTTAGAATTTTTGAGAGGAAGGTGGTAACATCTCACTACTGCCATGTTCTTAATAAAATAAATATGTCACGCTTTAAACATTTCAGTAAATTAGCTGGTATTAAACTCATCCACAAATGCCTAAATAACCAGGCTTCTAAGGTGCGCAGTGACATGGTGGTACCTCACATTATTTCATTCACCCAAAATCTAGTGTATTTGTATTAAGACCCATCTAGGCATTGTAAACTAGGCAAGGCTATAAATGCTGTTTTATGTGGCATTAATCCATGCTAATTACTTGTCAATATAAAAATAAACATTAAATAAAGAAACTCACACACATATTTATCAGTCAATCAGAGAAGAAGTGCAGAGGCTGCCCTGAATCCAGAGACAGCAGACACTGAGACAACAACACTGTTATGGCTATTTCTGCAAATGTATCTACAGACGGCACGGGGGGGTGCAGCAAAAGTTACAGGCTTGCATGCCTGTTTGAAAGCTTTACTCCTCACTCCTCTTTTTCCGTATATCTGCAGTATATTTGCATGTTATCTGGCCTTTCCATTTTCTACGGCTGAATAGCTGATCTGTTGCAGCCAGCATATCTTTTAGTAAGCTGCTGGTGGCTATGCCTCTTCCTCCTCTCACTCAGAGATTACCATTAAGCTCTGCAACTCTGCCATTACTCCCCTACAGCCAACAGCTCTGCAACACATTTGTGTTATCTCAAAAATACTATATGCCTCTCCTCTCCCCTCTCCTCATTTCCTCTCTTCTCCTCTCATCTTTCCTCCCCTCTTCTTTCTTCTCCTCTTTCCTTTTCTCCCCTTCCTTCCTTCCTTTCTCCCCCGCCTTTTCCTCCTCTTTTTACGCTCTCCTATCCTCCCCTCTTCTCCTCTCCTTCCTCTCCTCTCTTCTCTTTTATCCTTTCCTCTCCTCTACTTTTCTCCTCTTCCCTCCTCTCCTCCTCTCTCCTTTCCTCTCTGCTCCCTTCCTCTCCTCTCCCCTCCCCATGGTCTTTCATTGTCTTAGCAACAGTTTACAGGATATCAAATTTACTAATTGTAACTAGTTTCTGTACATGAGGAACATCTTTGAAAATATTTTGATTCCTTTGCTCGTGGAGAGCTTATGTTTTATCCTCTTATCCTTCTCTGTTGTAATGCTGATTTACAGAAATGAGAAAATGAATTTTTCCCCCAAAGTGATGTTTTCTCTTAATTCTCTTGGGTAGTGATACATAGCAAACTGAAAAATATCACTAATTTGAATGCACCAAAGTAAAACAGCACCTGCTTCTCAAAGACTTCATCAAATGTTTTGTTAAACTAATGGTCAGCTTTCTCTCTAGCCTCTGTCATGTTCAGTGTTGGCAAAGTTTAATTGGCAGTCTGTTTTCTCTGTGCTGGAGCCTTGGCTGCAGTAGAAGTACACACAAACAAGCACCTTTCTGTTAGGTGAGATAACTGCTCTCTAGTGAGTGTTTAGTGGCCTGCACTGTGAGACTATGGGACACAAAACTTATTGTGTTGTCAAATGACAATTCATTTGTTCACCAATCCAAGCTCTTTATCTGAATCAGGTTAGCTATAGTGGCAGGGTGAGCAGAGTAGGCGTCCCTTTACCCTGAAGCAATGTACTCCAGCACTTCCTTTTAAGTGCTTCTCACAGGGGTGTCGTTGGTTCTGTAACACTTCCACAGGAAGTTACCCAGATCACCTCGCTCTTAGCAAGTTGACTGAGGTCCTGTGGAATTGATGAACTTTTCACCTCGTTAGAGAGATTGATATAGCCACCCCAAGAAGCACTTGTATTTACTTGGTCACTTTCCAGAGCTCATGACAGTATTTGAGAGTTGGAACCAGGATTGACAAGTAAATTGAAAACTCTGTGATGTTGCTCTATGACAATATGATACAACTCCTGCAGCTGATGCATGTGACTGATGGTCAGTGTTTTGATATATTTTACTCAGTTTCATGAATGAGGCACTACCTACCTTGCATTTGCGTTTGCGTACTTTTGTGGAGCATGTTTGAGACCTTTGTCTTGCTTCTATATCTAACTCTGACAGAGCCAAACACTCATTTCAGGAAAACTGGCTCAACACAAGAAGAGGAAACATTGCTGTGGAATGAAAGAACAAAATCAGAATTGTTCAGTCCCACAATGCACAGTGTTGTAGCCCATGGGCTTACTTTCCACTGAGCAGGACTCTCTCTTTTCAAAATCCTATATTTGCTCAAACCGAAGGGTGTCCAGTGAAATGTCGTCCATGTGTAAGTGACATCCCATGAATGACCATATCACCTCACCATCATCCATGAGTGAAAAAACTATTTAAGACTGGTTGGCTGCACCACTGTGTGGGGAAAAGTACCATAATCCACACTGATGGGTACTTGAAATCTGATCATATTTAACATTATGTCTTAATTTGCATTAGGTCTATACAGCATATTTTTAATGCTTGTAGGCTACTTTGGTGTATTTTGATGCAATTGTGTGAATTTGCAGCTCATCTTCCTCGCAAAAAAGGCTTTTTGCAGAGAACACATGGAGGAGTGGGAAAGGGGATGTGGCACTAACACTGTCCCAAATATAGAACATTAATCTGCTGTTAGGTAGTGGGTTTCAAGCCAGAGAAAGAGAGAGAGGGAAGATGCAGAGTGAGGGAGCTCCTGAGGCGGATGTCAAATACAGATCTCCCTGAAAAGCACTCCATCTCTTTCTTCCTCTTTCTCCTCTCAATCTTCCTTTTGACAGCAGTGACCTTCTCCTTCACTGGGTAATCCGTTGTTGTCTTTGGCATTTTCCGAAAACGAACTGTTTTTAGTTGATTTACATTTACAATATCAATTTTCTCTTCTAACTCTCGGCAAAGAAAGTGAATAAGCATATTACTAAAATGTTGAACTATTGCTTTTGGTAGTGAATCAGCCACATATTTTTTGTCTATCCACCTTAATGTCCAGTAAACAAACAAACCTTTGTGGGAGAAAATAAATTGAATGCCAATTTCAGTTTGACTGAGCAATTCCAGTCCCCTGCTTGGCTCTCTGATTGACTAATGCACTGCCTACGTTAGATTTTGAATGATGTGTACCATTTAAAATGAACAGTTAGATAACACTATGTGGCATTGACTACATTGACAAAAGACGCTATTTAGTTCCAATTACAGAAAATATTAAATCTCTAACATACAAAGATAGTTTAGCTCCAGTAGTTTGCTTCCAACTGTGTGGCATCAGTTTGGGCTCTTTCCTATTTCATCATGATAATGCCCCCAAGCACAAAGCCAGGTCCACAAAGAAATGGTTTTCTGAGTTTGGTGTGGAAGAACCTGATTGGCCAGCACAGAGCCCTGACCTTATCCCCATCCAACACTTTTGGGATGAACTGGAATGCCAGCCAGGCCTTATCGCCCAGCATTGGTGCCTGACCTACTAATGCTCTTGTGGCTGAATGGGAGCAAATCCCTGCAGCCAGGTTCCACAAAGTTGTGGAAAACCTTCCCAGAAGAGTGAAAGCTGTTACAGCAGCACATTGGTTTTGGACTAAGTGTGTGTGTGTGTGTTGTGTGTGTGTGTGTGTGTGTGTGTGTGTGTGTGTGTGTGTGTGTTGTGTGTCCACATACTTTTGGCTATATAGCATACAGTTTTTGTTGTTTTTATTTCAAATACCTTGGCAGTAGGAATTTTCCATCTGGTCAAAGATGACTGACATTATCTTTTGTCCTCTCACCTCTGGCAGGTATCTGGATCAAACCCAGCCGAATGTCCAGGATGAGGGAGAAGAGGGCTGACTTTGTGGCAGGATGCCTGGGAGGACGAGTCATCGCAGCTGGTGGTCTAGGTCAGCACCTCAGTGCCCCCACCCCCATCCTTTTTTCATTGTGTTCTCTTCTGTCAATTAAATACAGCGCTGTGTTTTCTTTACCCAAGAAGTAAAGAAAGAGATGAGGGACAGAAGAACAACCCAGGTCATCCTGTGTCTTGTCTGTTAACACACACAGTATACCTTACAATGGCCTTACTCCAGTGTATTAACCCCTTTATTCAATTATGGTATTAGGTATAAAGGTATAAATTGTATAAAATTCTGTTATTGTGTCAGTAAAACTAATTATACAAATGATAACAATTACACTTTAACATTTTGTGGATACAATGTTTTATACCCTTATAATTTTATACCCTCATAATGTTTTAGAGTAAGCTAATCAGTGTTCAGGTTCAGTGTTTCACTTCAGCTAATACAAAACAACAAAAAACCTTTGAAGGAATCAAAGCTCCACAATTATACATATTATTATACTTATTGTACTACTTGTTGCTCTACTCTGCAAAACAAAACTGATCAAAATTAATGCAGGAGATGGAGAGATATCCCGGTGTTTTACCCCATAGGCCTACTGGTGTTGCCTAGTATTAGTCAAGCTCCAGAAATGCTGGATCCTGCATTTTCCATGATGCAAGTTGGTGGCTCTTTCATCTGGAGACCGCTACGACCTGTAAGTTCAGGGTCAAAGGTGGAAACAGGGTGTCAGTAAGCTTATTTTTGGTGGCCCTGCTGGCTTATTTGTATGCCCATTGGTACTGTTAGAGGGTAATCAGTGAAGAAGCATATAACAGAAGATTAGTAAAACTCTTTCCCTCGCAGGGGGAATTGTCCAATTTTTGTATTACAGTTGTATCATCACAGAATTTTCCTCCAATCTTGTGTATTGGCCTGCTACTTCTTTCATCTCTGCTTAGCTGGTTGGCTGGAGAAATATCACCAAGTGCTCGCTCACGGGGGAATGTTGGGTCTCTGTAAATTAAAGAGTACGGTCTAGACCTGCTCTATGTGAAAAGTTCCCTGAGATAACTTTTGTCATGATTTGGCGCTATATAAATTGAATTGAATTGAATATCATATAAGAGGGCACAGCTCAATGGCATTGCAATCAATGACTACTTAAATGTATTAATTAAAATATAACTCATAAACAACATTGTCAAACCCACAGATAACATTTAATAGTTGTTTGCCGCCTGACTTATAGTCCAGGCTGTAAACATGCTAGCAGATTAACTCAGCTCTGGTTCGTCTACACCTGTTGGTCATGTGATCCTCACCTTGCAGGTCGTAGCAGTCCTTTGAGAGTTTCCCATTTTTCATTAGGCCCTTTCTACATTTCTACATACCCCCACGTCTCCATGTGTCCAGTTCCAGTTAGTAACATAGGGTTTCCATTAAAGGGGAACTTGATTTTCATCGATTTTAGACATTCACAGGTGTTGGGGAGCACTACTGTATATGTGACAAACATTGTATAAAGCCTTTTGTGGCTCCAGAGGTAGCTGACCGAAATCTGATAAATTGCCTCAAGTGATGTCAGAAGAAGAATTCACCGAAACCACTGACTAAACTGTTGGTGTGCCAGTTGAATTGTGGGTAATGTAGGTGCCCGATTTTGACAAGGAAGAAGACAATGCGTGGAATCAAAAATATGATTTCTGGTTCTGTTTCATTGATTTTAATCCTTTTTTAAAAAACTGTCCATCGTGAGTCTGACAATGTTATAGGAGTATAGTGCTAAATCTCTGGTGTTTCTAAAAAAAAGTCAGAGAAGACATTATGGCATGCAGAATAGTGCTCCCAGGGTGAATAAATGGATCTCCATGTGTAAAAATGAAAAGTGATCCATTTCTCCTTTTTTTTTGTGGCAACACTCCTTCTACAACACAAAGCAATGGCTGTAATCATTACCTGGTAAAAAGGTGGCAGTTTATACAGAGTTATTATTTACTATTTACTAAATTAAGTAAATCAATTACTGTCACTAGGTAACTCAAAATCCTGTCATTACTAATGGGAATTAATTTAATTGTTACCTGATAATTCACGTGTGGGCAGTTGAAGCAAATATGAACCCATTTTAAAAGCATTCTTACATGCTTACAGTAAACTTGTCAGTGCTGACTTCACTGATGACAGCAAATTAAACATCAGAACACTGATTTATCACAATCACATAACACACACACACACACCATACACTTGCTCACACACAACTAAATTCATTTTCCATTAACTTTTCATTTTCTCCTTGACTGAGCCACATTTATTAAAGTAAATATAATGTGAAGCGAGACTAAGCAATGCTACAAATTAATCAGAGGTCAGCTCTTTTCCTTGATGACATGCTTATTAAGCAGATATTGACTCTTTGCTCTGTGTGCATCAGCGAGATTACTCACACACAGTGCTTTTAGCCCAGGGCTAAAATCATTCTTAGAACCTTCTTAGCCCCAGGCTACAGGCTAAGAAAGCTTTCACACTGGCACATTCCAAATTGCCTAACCCCGACTTTAGCCTAGGGCTTGCTGACCCTGCTCCGGAGCAGCTCCAAATTTGTGGGGTTATCCCCTGAAAACTGACTAAACACAGGGCTAAAAGGTCCCATGTGAAAGGGTTAGTAGAAGTGCAGTGTGAATTGTATTGCCCTGGGCTTAGGTTAACCCTGGGTTAACAATGTGTGTGTGAAAAGGGGCTAAATTATCCCAGGGTCTCCCAAGTATCTTAGTTAGACTGAGACTATTTCTGAGATTATAATCAGCTTTTACCAGCTTCTTCACTCTACTTGCTATATTTTATGGCACAGAGAAGGAATAGGTTGTTTACATACAAATGAGAGCTAAAGCTTTCTCAGTTAATTTCCAGCATATTTAACCTCTTCAATAATGTCAAAGACCATGTTTTTTTTTAATTTTAAGGTATCAGCTACTCAGCCACTGATCACCAGTGCTGTAGGAATGTTTAAAAATGCAGTTACTTTTTGATTGAAGCAGCAGTCTGCTGATTGTTTTTTTTTTAACACATTCCCAGCTAGACCTAATGCACTGCAGCAGTTTTTTATCTGTCCGCAGCTCAGAGAGACAATAATGTGGCCTGACATCTGATAAGACTGTGTGTGTGTGTGTGTGTGTGTGTGTGTGTGTTTAAGAACGATGGGGAGAGAGGAAAACACCAATCTTGTCCTGCTGAGAGAGACAGGTAGAAATTCAGCAGGCGACAGGGAGAGAAAGGAATGACGGGATTGAATGAGATACAGAATTACAGAAAGAATGAAATGTGTATGTGTGTGTGTGTGTGTGTGTGTGTGTCTGTTTGCTAATGTGAAAGTGACAGAGGGAGAGTGAGAGGAAGAAGAGGAAGATATGTTATATTTTTCTCTATGTGAGTGTCAGCTGTGAGTCTGGCTCACTATCTAATCCATGGGGATATTTTGGACTTGTGAGTCATAGCTGGTTTATGGCTTTAAACATGCATGGGAAATAAAATGGGAAAATACATCCACAAAGACCAAATGTGCCTATAGCAGATGTGCAGTATGTCTTTGTGCGTATATAAATGTATACAGTATGGGTTAGGACAAATAGTTAAGAAACTTCAGATTACAGACAATGAAGACAGTTTTTGCTTAAATTTCATTTACAGTAGCTACAATATTACAATACAAGTCTACAGCCATGCTAGCAGCTCTGTGAGGCTGTACTTAGACACAGTGGTGCTTTGGGCTACGTGCTAATGTCACTATGCTAACATGCTCACTATGACAATTTTAACATGCTTATGTTTAGCAGGTATAATGTTTACCTTTGTGAATTTAGCATGTCAGCATGCCAACACTAAACAGTACAGCTAAAGCTGATGGTACTGTCATTAGTTTGGCAGGTATTTGGTCATAAATGACAACATTGGACACAATTACAGTTCATCCCGAGAAACATGGATGTCTGTGCCAACCTTTATGACAATGCATCTGATAGTTGTTGAGGTGTTTCACTAAAAAACAATTGTCAACCTCATGGTGGCACTAGAGAAGTCAGGATACATCATATACAGTATGAATGTCTGTACAATAAAATTGTGCCTATAATATCGCAAAGATGTTTAGACATTTCGCTGGATAAGTGAAACCTTTGACCTGTTGGTGCTAGATGAAAAATGAGTTGGTCACCAATTGTAAGGATTCATCCTCAGACCATGAATGTGTGCAAAATTTCATGGAAATTCATCCAATTGTTGAGATATTTGAATAAAAAACAAAATGTCAACCTGATGGTGCAACCCTGTCTCCTAGAAATTACATATGCTACTAAATAGTATTCCCAATTACCTTGCATTGGCAAAGATTATGTTCACAGGCAATGTTTTTTCCAATTAATTATTAAGCACTCCATTTATATATAGCACTGAAGTTGGAAATAGGTGGTCGGTGTCGATGGTGGGCGTACACAGGGGGCCAAATGAGGGAGGGGTCACCGACAGGCCATGCTACCAAACCCTCATTGAATGTCACCTTGAACCCCCCCTTGCCTTTTTGTCCGGAGGACTGGGAGGACTTACCTGAGGTATCACTGTAGCACTTTTTGTGCTCCAATCTAAAATCTCGCCTAGTGCACCAACATAGTCAGGGCTGGCACTGGGTATACAAAAAGCATGACTCTGCACCAGAGACCAAGTTCACATCCTGTGTCCCACATGTGGTTAGGTTTAGACAACAAAAGCACTTTGGTTAATGTTAGAGAAAGATTTTGGTTTCGGTTAGATACTAATAAACACATTGTGTCTCAAAGTCAGTTGAGATACTTCTGTCTGGACCAAAGTGGTGGGCAGATCGACTGACCGACAGACAAATTATCATTGTCATCCCTAGAACCACGCTGCCAGTGTGACTAAAAACCTAAGCAAAGAGAACAGGAAGAGGGCAGAGGTTAAAGTGTATTGTTGAGTGAGAAACCTTAAAAAGGCCAGATGACTCCTCCCTGCTCACTGATTCTGCTAATGGCCATTAATTTGTGGTGAACATGTGCATCTCAAGGTTGGATGCTGGTTTTGTTTTTAATGAGTTGCAGAGAAATACCAATTAGAAGTTGGCACGGCTGTGGCTCAGGAGGTAGAGCGGGTTGTCTAATAATCGGAAGATTGGCGGTTCGATTCCCGACTCCTCTAGTCCGCATGTCGAAGTATCCTTGGGCAAGATACTGAACCCCAAATTGCTCCTGATGGCTGTGCCATCAATGTATGAATGTGTGCGAATGGTTAGATTTCCTCTGATGGGCAGGTTGGGACCTTGTAGGGTAGCCCCTGTACCCATTCAGCGTATGAATGTGTGTGAATGGGTGAATTGACTCGTAGTGTTAAAAGCGCTTTGAGTAGTCAGATGACTAGAAAGGCGCTATACAAGTACAGTCCATTTACCATTTGGCATGATCAGACCTCAAGTGCTATAAAGATAAACTAAAATTTTGGCCTTGTCCAAGGTACTATTCATTTATAAAAGCCTTGCAAATTAAAAAGGTGCACTAGGGCACGCAAGCTGATGTCATAACACATTAGTACAGTTCTTCAGTATTGTTAACATAAAATGCAAAAATAAATCAAAGCACATAAAGAAACCACTCAGTTATAGTAAGAAGACAGTTCCTTCCATCAAAACAGACACATCAGTGTGTGTACATGTCTGTGATTGTCAGTTTGTGTCCATATGCATTCATGTATGTGTACATGTGTGTGGGAGGGTGACACTAATGATAGTCTTCACCCATGCACCCTGTATCTGTCCATCTCCTCTTCATTCTGCCTGTTTATTTTTGGCCCAGCCCACTGCACCCCCACCCCATCTTTTTTGTTCATGACAAATGCCTGACAACTTGATATCTACATGTAAATTGTAATTAGATTCAACTCATCAGAGAAGGGTGACTTAAGATGCAATTATGTGCTCAGCCATATCATTTCATTATCAGATTACTTGTCAGAAATTTACACACACACACATACACACACACACACACACAACAACAAAATACAACACTCACATATACTTAATGCATACACATAACTGCGCACCTAGAGATGCGTACACATACATCCTAAACTTAATGACAGAAATGACATGATGATAGACACAAAAATATATCAACTTCATGTGGCTCACCTTGCAAACCATAAAAATCAGCAGGTAAAATCCTTTGAGTCTCCTGTGTATTTTTAGATGTGATAAGCTCCCTATCTGCAGCTAACTTCTGATTACTTCTGCCATTCTGTGTTAATGCAAATTGACATCTCTACATTCACCATGCTTGTTGATAACAGAGATGCAAAAGTTTTCATGGATAACATCATATCAGGCTAATGAAATACAAGTATTAGATATTGTTGATTTAGAATTAAAAACATTGTGATACAGGGGCCATATTCACAAAACACCAATGGAATATCTAGGATGCCTGAATTATTCATTAAGTGATACCCTGGTGGCTCAGGTTAGAGGCCCTGCACACCCACACAGGTGCTTTTAGTTATTGTACTTGATTAGAAGTCAGCTCAGGTTGAAGTTGAGTAGAGCTATGCTGGGATTTACATGAGGTCACTGTCTGTGTGCCAGTAAGAATGACAAATATGTAATTTGCAAGTGCAAATTAACTAAACTAACAGAAGATTGAAGGAGATGTCAATCAAACAGAGCCATGCCCACAGTCCTGAAAAGAGGTCTAATTAGCCAAATTAAGTGAAAACACCTGTATGGGTTTACCATAGGCGTGCAGGGCCTTTAAGGCACAGAGCATGAGCTACAACATTCCCAGTTTGCGTCTGACTCAGGACTTTTGTCATTTCCCATTTTCCCCTTATTTCCTGTCATCATCTCTAAAGGCATAAATTGCCTCCCCCCAAAACAACTGAAAAAGAAAAACAAACAAAAGTTGATTAACCAAGGCAAGAATGCGCTCTTCAGACCCACATTTTTTCAAAAGTTAATCACGTGTACTTCAAATAATCTCCATCACTGACACATACTGATCACATGTCAAGCAATCACTGTGGACAGTAAGAGTCATTAATTCAGTAATCCATTCATGAAAAATGATGTCATAGATGGCAAAGGGGTAATTCTCTTAGCTTAAAGCTCTCTCAATTCCTCAGCAAAAGTTGCTCTTACTAGTCTACTGGTTAAACTCCTAGGTAGGAACACTGAGGCCATTTATGAGGACTCCTACTGGTAAAATTAGATCAAATTCACTGATAAGAGACTTTCACTGTTCAAACTCCACTGAGCTACAATTAAAGACAACAATCGGCATAAGAGCAGGCTAACGTGTTCTCAGCTTCTGTCCTGCATGGAGGAAGGATTCCTCTTTAGGTGACACCCTGAGTTGAGACAATGGGGAGGATGATGACTGGGTTTGAGTCCAATAAACTGATTATCTGAATGAATCAGTGGTCAAAGCCAACAAGCAGCAATCTAGTCAGCAGTGGATGGAAGCTCTGAGCAATCCTGTGTTGAATGTTGACCTCCCTGCTCCTGCTGAGTGTGTCAGCACCGAAAGCTCCTGTAGCAGCACAGATTCCCTGAGCTGCAGCTTGTCAGTGACCATCAACAGGTCGACCTGACTGTAGATCCACAACCAGCAGCCAGCTGGGACTGAGCAGTGGATGACTTGTTCTGAACCCCGCTAAGGCAGGCATGATGGTGTGGAGAGGATCCATGTTTGCAGTGAGTAGTGGCGTTCAGTCATTTTTTCCCTAACCAGAGTGCTGGCAGCACAGTGCAGTGCAGTTACCGTGCTGTGGTGAATCATGATGACGACATTGAGCAGCACTTTGACATACAGTATCTTTCTTATACAAACATTAGTTATAAAGAACTGGAGGATGCACGCAAAGAGGTCAAGGATGAGTACTGCACAATCTGTATGCTGTATGCTGCCTGATAAAATATGATAAGTGCTGTAAAGAGGGCATTTTACAGCACAGATCAAACATTACCACAAACTCCACCACAGGTTTGCTGTGGCTTCCATTTGACCTAAAGTGCTGTGCTATTGTCTCACTGTCTGAAAACAGAAACAACAGGAGGTCAGAGAAGGGTGAACAGAGAAGTAAAGGATACAATTGAGACTGGAGCTGCAAATGCAAAAGATACAGACTGCAGCAGATAAAATGAATCAAGCCTCTTGAAGTGTAGGAAATGTTGTGTGGGACTTTTTATATTTTAAAACAGCTTCAAAGAAGAACACCTGGTTTTTAGGCATGCTAGCAGCATGGTGTCAGTCTGTTGGCCAGTCGGTTCACCACTTTGGACCAGACTGAAATGTCTCAAGAACTATTAGATGGATTGCTATGAAAATTTATGCAGACATTCATGGTCCACAGAGGATAAATCCTAATGAGTTTGGTGAACCTCTAACCCCTAGCGCCACCAAGAGGTTCACATTTGTGGTTCAGAGGGAAATATCTCAACAAATATTGGCATTTTTCCAATGTTTTTGGGGTAGTCGTGCCGAGCCATGCCGGGGATGCTCAAGTCGGGCTGGCATGCTGCGTGTGTTTTTCCACTACACAGCAAGGCAAGGTAAAAAAAAGTTGTTACATGTTGGAGGTGTGTTGTTTGTAGAAAATGCAGTAAGAGCCTGTTGTGTGCAGCTCTTCATCAAACATCATCATCACTGTGGCTGTTTCTGCTTGTACTATTCCTCCCTGCATTATATCCGCTGAACAGATGGCTCCAAATATCTCCAGATCTTGTTGTGTCGACCGATTTTTATTGAAGAACAGCACCGCTAATGAAGTTCCGCTAATTCGGTTATAAACACATTTCATTCCTTATAAATTCTTGACAATAAACGTCCCTTAGTTTGTCATTTAAATTTTTTAAATATGAAGCAACAAAAGCTTGAAATGTTTTTTTTATCCGCAGTAGCTCTGATACAGCTGAAAGCAATCAGGAAACAGTAAAATAAGGCAGATATCTGAAAGTACAAACAGGAACACAGGAGAGAAACTAAACTTCAAACTACAAAAATTCTTTTACAAGCTACAAAAGTACTGAGAGCTGAACACAGAGAGACTTTTAAAAACCTATCTTTTCTCTGGTCTTAAGCACAGACACATCAGTTGAGACATGCAACACACCACTTGTTTGTGGAGTAGAAGGGGGGGGTTAGCGAGTAGGACTGCAGCAGTTAAGCTTGCCACGGTTATCCCCTGCTGTGACGCTGTAGTGGAAAATGCTTTTCATCATGGATTTGCTTGGCACGGTGCGGCTAAAGCGGACCAACCCGGGAAAGAAAAACCCTATATTGGATGGAATGCCATGAAATTTACAACTTGTGACATTTCCATCAGCCTCAGCTGTACTTTGTGTTTAGTGCTAATTAGCAAACATTTGCATGTTAACACGCTAAATCTGCTAAACTTTGCTAAACACACATTGTAGAGACAATTATAATTATGATCAGGCAGATCAGACCATGCTCAACCAAGACAGTTACAGTCTTGGTTCAGGATCATAATTGTTTGCACTCTGATCAAGTTGTTGCTGATGTTTTTCATTAAGATTATTGTGAGCACCATTAACATCACGTAGCATGAGTTTTTCTTTTATATGTCCAAATATGGTGAGCAAAAGGGTAAAACAGTGTGGTGCACAGTGAATGAGAATTATTGTATTATGCAGTTCATCATATCTTGGTGGAAAGCCACAGTTCACATGAAGTTCACCTCATTCTCTGAAAAGTTTATAGTCCTTGCCCTTGTATCTCCATCCAGCCTTTTGTTGGAAATTGGAAATAGTTGTCTGTTGTCTAGTCTTCTAGGTCTCAATATTATTAAGGTCTGTTCCTAGTTTTATCTTTTCACTGATGGCAGGTCTCACGTAGATCTTTGACTCTGAGGCTTCACTGTAACACCTGACAGTAGATGAGTAGCATTATCTCAAAATGGATAAAGTGAGGATACCAAACTTCAAAGGCACATGGTAAATAATCTTGAACGAGCATGAAAGTAGTAATACCCCACAAGATGAAAATTTTGTCTGCTCTCTAAAAATCAACAGTAAAGATCAGTTTTGATGTCAGTGCCTTTGAATTAAACAATAAGGGCTAATTTCAAGGCTCTTTATTTTTGATGTTCAAAAACTACCAGGAAGAAAGTCTTTCAAAAAAAAAGAAGAGACACCTGTTTCTTCACAGCTGAAAGTCTCACTAGACAAGCACACATTGCAGCCACAAAACATGTCCCAAATCTATACTAACTGTATACATATATCCATCCATTATCTAGACCTGCTTATCTGGCACTGGGTGACCAGCAAGGAATCTCTGTCTGTCTGTCAGTCTGCCTGTATGTATGTATGTTTGTCCTTCACATATCTTGAAAACCGAGTGTGAAGTGTGAGTGTGAAGTTTTTTGGAGGAGCAGTTCTTGAGAAATATATATAAAATGCCTCATAAACAATGTTGATTTACTTCGTCTGCCCGTGGAGTCAACGAGCGGAAATACGGATAGCGCCACTCTGTCATTGCAACCCACATTAAGGTCAGAGGTGGGACTACATCCATAATGCTAATGGCTAAAGTTTAAGAGACTTAAGCTCTACTATCGAACTGTGTAGTGTTAATGAAATTTGGCATGTGCTCAACTTAAGCACAGCTTTGTAGTCTCCTGATAGTCTGCATGTGAGGCGTTTTTATGGAATATCGGTAAATTGTAGTATCTACCGATAGCCTGCGTGTGAGGCCTTTAGGGAGCATCGGTACGTTGTAGCGTCTACCGATGGACGGGCACTGTTTTCTCAAGGTATTGAGAAATTGGCCCACTCCAAACAGGCATTTTGAACGGGCACTGCTCTAGTCTATACAAGATAATGTTTTTGCAGTTAGCATACTAGAAAATGAAATATGCAGTAATTTTATACTAACAAGAAATAATACAATGGTTGCACATCAGTCAAACTGCAACTTTAGAATTCTACTGCCAATTAAACTTAAAGGGATACTCCAGTGATTTATTATTGCACTTCCACAAAATTCAGGGACATTCGAGTGACATATTGAAAAACCTATTGATCATACTCGATAATAGTGTGTAATAATTATGATTTTTAATCCCTAGTATGATAGCAAGATCCAAAAATGCTGGATCCTACATTTCCCATAATGCACCTTGAAAGTATGTTTTGTTAGAATTCTCCTGCCTGGTAAATGTCCATGTCTTTTGAAAACCATGTTCCAGTAGGCTATGTAACACAGACTTTTCATTATAAACATGTAGTCTAGATTTGACCTGACATTTTTCTGAATTTAGATCAGAGTAAAATCAGTGGAGTACCCCTTTAACAAAGAGACAGAATATTTTTCCAAAAATGTACTTTTCTCCTGAGGTGTTCCTGAGCTCTTTCACCACCATCCACAATTAGTTTTAATTTTTTCCAGCTGTGAGCTTCATTTCTTTTGTGCATTGCATTGTGGGAGAATATCCATCAACAGCACACTTTTCCAGTGTGAACACACTACATGCTCAAAACCCTCTAAGAATTAGCATGTAGTCTGGATTTATGGCACAGCTTTTGTGTTTTGAGTAAAATACATGATGGTTATTTCTTTCTTTGACAAAAACCTTTGCTGTTAGCATCACTGTAGTTATTGCTCTCCAAGTAAGCCTCTGAAAAGCATCCTGGGAATTGTAGGAAATCAGTAACAGAAGTAGGGGAAGGTGCAGTTTCAAGAATAGTGACTAAAATGAATTACAACAATTTATCAACAGAAATAACATATTGTAAAGACTGATCATATAGAGATGATATTTTAATTTGATGTCACCTAAATGTTTGCATGAAGCACCATTGTGAACCAACTACCAGGCTCATATGGATGATTTTGTACTGTGTTTTGGTGACAGAAACAGAAGAAAGGAAGACAATTTGAGAGGAGAAGCATCAAAGAGGAAAAAGTGAAGCCAAAATGAGATCAGGGGAAGTGAGAAGAGGAAGGTTAGTAGAAAAAAGATAAGAATAGTGGTGAACAGAGCAGCAGAAAGAGGAAAGATGAGTAGGGTTAAAGAGCTATAAAGTAGAAGAAAATTGTCTCTAAGTAAGAATTAGATAAGGAAATAGAAATTATGAGAAGAATAATTTGAGGACAGGAAAAAATGAAAAAGTAACTTAATGGAGAAAGACAAAAGGAAAAACATGAGATATTAGCGAAGAAGGATGGAGAAAAAGGAGAGCAGAGGAGCGGCTAGTGAATGGACGTGACGTCTGTGGGCTGAGAATCAAAGCGACAACAGGAAGCCTTTGAGCACCGAGAGCAGCTAGGAGTACGTTTCTGTGCTGTCTGTGTGTGTGTGTGTGTGTGTGTGTGTGTGTGTGCAGTCACGGGTGTGGATATGTGTGTCTTCATAAAAAATGATAAAGGAGCTGAGGCCTGAGCAGGCCCAGATTGCTTTGAAAAGGCCGACACGGCACTGTCACTTTGTTCTTCCAACAAAATGATGATAATAGTCTTCCTAAGACAGACAGACGCACACGCGCACACACACACACACACACACACACACACACACACACACACACATTCACCAGTCCATATCATTTGGGGACTCGCTGTGATGTGGGTCTCCATGGAAACGGCAACAACTTAGTGCTGGCTGATGCATAATGACAGTGAGCATTGCACCTGAGGTGAAAGGGAGGGAGATGGGGGGGAGGAAAGGAGAAACACAGAGAAAGGAAAAGAAGATCACAGCAGAGCTCAGAAAGGAGAAGAATCCTCGGTGAGACTCATCATGTCGTAGATGAAATTGAAGCTAAATTCTTGAATGGGGGCGTCTGGTTTTATAATTTTGACTGATTGTAATTTTGTTGAAAACCTCTTGGTGTCAGCCTTTTCTGGAGCAAACACTCAATCCAGTAATGTACATTTAATTAATGTACATTACTGGATTGAGTTTTTACTCTGCTACTTTACTTTTAAATCATGTGAGACAACAGCAATTTAACCAAACATCCAGGAGATTTTCACAATGAAATACACTGTTTTTCTTTCCTATGAAACTTGGCTAGTTAGTATGAGCAGTGAAAGTGAGAAAAAGAGTTCCAAATAAAGAAACCTGCTTTTTTGATGGATGATAATACTGTAGACACATGAGCACTAAATGCTAAAAGTTAGCGTACAGAGTTTCTCATATTATGTTTTGCTGAAAACAGCTGCCTGCTGGAAGCAATGCTGAAGAGAGCAGTGAAACAATAATGGAACAGGATGTAAAACCAAAACAATGAGCTGAAAGAAAGTAAAACTGATGGATACTGCAGAGTCGGGTGATAATTCTCTGGTGGTTCATCACTACAAGTGCCATCTTTCACATTATACTGTACACAGTAATTTCATTCAGTGACACTGAGCTGAAATTAAAATTCATAGCAAAAATTTGCTCTTCAGTGCTAACGTTAGCAAGCTAAGCAAGCTAAACAAGTCCTCTTTCTGAGTGCATTACAAACATAACATCAGTGGGTCCTCCCAAATGTTGTAAAGGGACAGACAGACTCACTCATGGAACCCCCCGCCCCCCTGCAATACCACATACTGTGCTAAAACAACCTTCCATTTAGCTGTAGACAAAACCTTCTTTATAGGAAAAGACTGTTAATGATATTCTTAGACTGTTTTAGCTTATTTATGAAAGCAGGGTGAGATTCTTCATCACATTGCTGTAGAAGGTGTTGGACTTAGAGTGTGTCAGCTTGTGTGTATGTTTGCTTTGTGTTCACATTTAATTGAGTTGATGAGTTCATTCCAGCTCCAGCGATGCATGTGCATGTCACAGCTGCCCTGGAGGTGATATGTGTCACTTTAAGCAAAATGTTACCTTTTAGAAGAAAAGTTACTAATGAGAGGTGTGATGAGCACACATTCATACTGCAATCTGAAAGAATCAGATTTTAATGATGTGTATATAGTATGCACGTGTGTGTCTTCAATAGAAGCAAATAATTTAAATTTTATGAGCAACTGAATACCTTATTTTTTAATGTAATCACTATTGAATGTTGAAGTTTAAGTACCATTGCATTTATAGCATATTTATCTTTTAGGGTCCACTGATTCAAACACCCAGTCTTCAAACACTATATCCAAATTGTACAAATTTAAAAAGCTAAATTTGGATCCACAACTTTAAGTAGAGTCAAAAATACAATTGCTCAAATTGGCTTTGTAAAATTCCAACACTAAAATTTATAATATGAAATTCAGGCCTCCAGAACATCCGTCATATCAAGGATGAACAATCGAACCTGATGGCTTAGTAAAGCAAAGTATTTCAGTGATGTACATTTAATTTAATTTTAAATTGGAATTTAAATTTCAACATTCATTATTCAGTAGTGATTAAATTTCATAATTATTAGTATTTAATTGCTCATAAGATTGAAATCTTTATGGCCATTATTTGCTTCCATAGTCCATAAAAAGAAGGGAACATAACTATCTAATAACTATTGTCTGTTTTTCAATTGTTTTCTAGACTAAATTAAAGTCCTGGCTAACACTGCTTTAGAAACATTACTGCTTTTTGATTCTGACATCTTACTATCCATTTTTCAGGTAACGAGCCATCGCCGCTTGGTACGGTGGAGAGCTACAACCCGGTGAAGCGGCGCTGGGAGTATGTGGCGCCTATGCCCACTGCACGCTGCTCCTCTGCACTCCTGCAGACAACCAGCATGCTCTTCGTCATAGGCGGAGTCGCCCAGGGACCCAGTAATGCTGTGGAAGCCCTCTGCTTACAGGAAACAGTGTGACACATGCACACAGGCAAACACACATGCAGGAATAAATGCAAACTGGCATTAATATTTTATTCATGTATGTGCATAAACACAGACAAAAAGACATGAATTGGATCTACAGTTGAAATCATCCACACTCAGATACTTTTCTACCTTTATGTGCAAGTAATGGATTCCTCTTCTACACTGAGATGTAAACAACTCTTTTCCACATTCAACAAGCATTTTTTTTTTAATGGGAGTTGTAGAGACAGTTTCTGACGGAGCTGGACGAATGCAAAATTAAGGACGTCAAGCAGACTGCTGTGACTGGCAAGGACAGAAAACTGACAGCTTTTCTATCAGAGGAAAACAAAAAACAGACACACACACACATAGTGTCTAAAGAAACAACACGCCTTTGAACTGTTGAGCATTTTTCAGAATAAAAGCAGGGTACTTTTCTGGATATTAAAGGAACATAGGGCCATATCTGTATCTCTGCAGCAGCGTCGCTCCCCCCTGCTGCTGCGCCTGCAAGCTCGGACACTTTTCTATTACCTTAGAAACAACACTTTGTTCAGTTTCAGACAGTGACGTTCTGGGAATTTGAATGTCTCTTTTGGTTCTTCTGTTTTTGTTGCAGTGTTGTATATGTGTGAAAGTTAGCACTGCTAGCAACTGCTACCACAGTGTCAACATCAGTGGCCCTTAACATGCATTTACATCGCAAGCAACTGCTAGTCAGAAGTCCATCCATTTTTCTACGACCAGTGAAACATTGGCTGAAGTTGACCACAGTCACTGTGTTTCCTTTATTTCTAGTTGCAGAAAACTTGACTGTGGTCGAACTTGTTGGCACCTCACTTTGCTACACATCTATCCACCTCTGCTACAACATTAGCACTGAAGCAATCAATCACCAAGCTCAAATGATTCTTCACACTGTAGCACAGGGATATAGTTGCTCGTAGAGTGAATGCAGAGTTACTCATCCCTGCTGCACCGAAGCATCTGAACAGATAAATAATAATTTCAACATCAGCTTCTTGACATGTTGTATTTCCCTTGAGTTTTATGATTGATAGCAGTACACTGTATTCTTTACCTCAACTTGATGTCAGGCAGATGATAGATAAAATGGAAAAAGCATCTTAAGGTGATGATACCTGGGCAACACTTTGAAGCAATTTTGTTACACTCTAGATTTTAGCAAGGAATTTATACAGTAGGACAAAAACATATAGTATGTACAGATTAGTTTTTCATTTTTATTATTATGGTTATGATTATGATTAACCCTAACCCTAATGTAGTGTAGGCTACCATGATCATAGTTGCTGCCTATTAGCATAACCATATATGGTAGAGTTGTCTATTTAAATGAATACTCCACCTCCACTGTCTTTTGATTATGGATTAATAATGTGCTCCAGGCTTTAAAAATGTTTTTGAAAGGTTTTCTCCTTTATGGAAGCTGGCAGCTCTGCTTAGCTTGGATTCACAGCCATTACAAAGTACTCCAATTATGACCCAGTGTCCCTGCAAAAAATGTGTAAAAACATATCAAATCATCCATAGAAATTTTTGCAATCCTGCAGCATAATCTCCTTCTCCAGTGTTCATCATGTTCAGTATGTTCCAAACAGTCATTGCCTGCCTGTAAATCGCTAAATGTGCTACTTCTGGTTGAGCTTCAAAGTGATAGCATGACACACAAGTGGTGTATTTAGTTGGGCAAATTAGGTGAAAAATGCAATCAACTACACATTACATATTACTATTTGAAAAAGTAATTCATTACAGATTACTCAACACCAGAAGTTACTCATCCCAGCTCTGTCAAAGGTGCCTTTAAACAACTCAAAAGCTTCCACAATTTGGATTTTTTAACTGATTTTCAGTAGCCAGTTTAGTGTTAGCCCATGGTGACTGCACACAGCACTCCAGAAGTTCAGTCCTTTCAGTGAAGCCACTCTAAATCAGGTGATTCTGAATATGAGTTTACCAGTTGCTAACATTAGCAAGCTAGGTAAGAACACACAACATGTGAATAAAACAACTTTGGAGTTACATGGAGCCACCTAGCTAATGCCTCCCTGTCCACTCTGTCCACTGAATGCATGAGACCAAACTTATATGAACTGATACACTATCAGTATAATCCTTTACACTGCTTGTTACTGAAGAAAATCACATTACTGTAACATGTTACTAAGTAATGCGTCACTGCCCGACACTGTTAACTGTACTGTGGAAAAGATAAAGTGAAACATACTGAACATACCAATCAGTGGCGGTGGATTATGCTGTGGGAGTTTTCATAGACATGTAGATATGTCTTGACACAAGGTTTTTGAATCTATTGGAATTTATTATAACTAATGTAAATCCAAGTTGACTACAGCTGCTACAAATCTTTCATAGCCCATTGGTGGCGAGTTTTTTGGACTGAGTTGAGGCTTTGTGTACATGAGTTGCAGAGGAGAGATGATGGAGGGGAGCTGCAGTGCAGAATGATCTGTGACAGATTCAGTAACCTGTGTGGGGCACAGGAAACAGGAATAACCCAGTGTAGTGTGTTACTGTGTGGCCTCCATTGATCTTTCTTATCCTACAGCTATTCTGCTGAGGCATGTTCCTGCTATACTGGTAGCATTTTTGAATCTGCACATTGAGAGACCAGTAATCAGCTTCTCCACTCTGAATGAATGTATTGTAACACAACGGTGTCAGTTGCGATTCAACTGGTTTGGTACCATGATGATGGTACAGTATAGCAAAGAATTATGGGCTCCAGCCTGAAGTAAAACTGTTTATTGAGATAATACATTATAAAACTTCACAAATATTGAATATATATATTATGTAAAGCCATTACAAAAAGCCATAGAGGCATTTCTCCATTATAACTGAGGTAGTTGATGTCCTAAATTGCACTTTTACTGAAATCTGCATTTGTGGGTGATTGGTCTAAATTGCCCTATTCCTCTTCCTTGCTGTCTGGAGAATACAAGTAATGATATTTGCTCTTGTAAAATTTCAAGTTTATTTTAAGTTATTTGGTGGCTAGGAGATTAAAGGTTGGGTCTGCAACAAATAGACACACAGAAGGGAACAAAGTGGAAAGTTAAAACCAAATTGGATGCTCAGATATGAGCAGATACTAGTCTATTTTACCATTATAACACATTTTAAAAGTAGAGACACACCCTGGCACTGTAATTGCATGGTGCATCATTTAGAGATGACCTTCATTTGATGCATCCAAACTAAATACCTGAATAAATGTTGCAGGTGCATGAAGAGCAGCATCCTATTTGCTGCGTGAACAGAATTGAACCACTGTGTACCCAAAAACACAAACCTCTATTTAAATAGACTTATATTTATTCATACTTATATATCTTATATTTATCCATAAGCACAAGGAGAGAGAGCTATCTCCGGCCCTCAAAACAAGCATTGTTTCTTACACACACTCACACAAACACACACACACACGTCCTTTTCACTGTTAGCTGCCCCATTTCATACATTTTTCTGGTCTGCACCCTGGCAGACCTTGTTAACAGAGTCAGACATCTATTGCTGTGAGAGAGCAGAAGATGCTGTTGGAGCACAGATGAGATGCCAGTTGACAGTTGGTTATTTCTGGTGCTGCATTGTATGTGCACCTAATTGAGTGTGTTGGGTACAAGACACATACTCATCACATACAGTATGTACAGGTGCACACACGCACAAACGCCCACACAGTCCTTTACAGCCAAACACAGACCAGCATACCTGAACGAATGCTTGCAAGCAAGCGTTTCACTCACTCACTCACTCACTCACTCACTCACGCACTCATTCACTCACTCACTCGTTACTTACTCGCTCACTTTGTTCGCTCTATCTGGCAAGAACCACATAAGCTTGGCAAGAATACAGACATCATTCAGTGAACAGCTCTGCCGGTTGAGGACTGTAGTCCTCTACTCCATCCAAGTAGTATGTGTGTGTGCGCACCCCCACCGCATGTGTATTTTTCTCATAGATTTATTTGGAGAAGTTGATATGGTTTGGCAAATGGCCACACATTAACCCAAAAAGTTAAAAAATGTTTTGGTTTAACAGTTACACAAAAATAAATAACTGGCCTTGTGTGCCATGGTGTCACATTGGATGTTTTGTGTTGCAGTACCACAATTGGCCACTGCGGAGAATTGGCAGCAACCTTAACCACACTGAATTGTAAAGTTGTATTACCTGATTTTTTTGGCCACTTGGGGGCAGCAGAAACAAACTGTAAACACAGCACTGGCATATTATGACTTCTAAAGTTTTATGGCAAACTTGTTAGCAAACAGTTGCCAAATTACACGTGAGCATTCATTCAGTATCAAGATTCTGGCCACCTAATGAATATAAGCCTAATATTCGCTTTCAGTTTAGCTGTTTTTTGGTCTCCACAAACTCCTGCGAAAATTATGCTATAATAATATATGATGTAGTAATATATGATGACTAATTGATTAAATTAGTAACTTTCCCAACACTGCTGGGCAGGTAGTTTGCAGTGGGTTTATCAGAGACATTCTGCTACAAACAGCTGCCCCCTGCCACAGATGTAAATGTTGATGAAAGTTAAGTTTGTGGGCTGCAAAACAAAAACAATGGTCTAAAAGGGGCTACAAAGCTCTGTACAGCTAAAGGGGAATTGCAAAGTTCAGTGATAATTCTCTGTGGATTTGTCAATACAAGTTAACCCTTTCACATTACACCTGCCAGCTTGTTCCATTGTTAATATAAAAATTAATGCACTTTAATACATCCATGCTCGAGCTCTCTCTTTTGGTTGTCTGGTTTCTTTAGTTTCAATTAAAAAAAAAAAAAATTCTCACACTCCTTCTCTGACCCTGTCAGTGTCAGATTGTTTTTAGAGATGATGCCTCATAAATCTAGAATTTTTCTTTCAATAGAAAAGATGCCTCATAAATCTGTTTTTCTGGCTCCTGATGTGACGTACATGTCAGGCTGTTTTCTCATTGGAGTGTAATCCCTCTACTGCTTCTGACAACAGGTTGAGAAATACAGAACAACAAGAGCAGCATGGTTCAGTACAGGTAGCAGCTAATTATATGCTATAATTTTTTAGCAGGCCATGAGCAGATAATGCACAAGCATATGTAAATGTGTATGTAAATGCATTCTTACAGAACTAGTTGAAAGCCAAAATGTACTGTGGACCTGCTTCCCATGATGAGAACATCAATACCATTTTAATTAGCATGAGTTAGCATTAGCATTAGCGTTAGCACTAGCATTAGCATTAGTTTTTCAAACTGAGTCTGCTGAAAAATCTGCAGAACCTGAGGCACAGGGCAATTTTACAAGCAGTAAATGCCCTAAAATTTTAACAGTATGGAGCAATGGCTGGAAACAAATGTACATCACTAATTTCAAGCATGTTTTTATTATCTAGAGCAAACAGATCTGGCTTGCATTGCCCCAAAAAGTTGCCTTGTGTATCATTACCTCTCAAACATTTGTAGAGACACTATGTACCCTCTTGTCCAAGACACATTCAGGGCCCTGTTTTGGTGTAGGCACACTGTGCATGGCACGCTCTGTGCCTTGAATCAAAAAAATAAGGCCCACAGACTCAGGTTCTGACAAAACATGAGGGGTACATTCAGCACAGTGCAAAGATGGGGATGGAAGATGCTGAATTTACACTGTTTTCAGTTTTATGAATCCAATGCAGAAATGTGTATTTTTGACTATGAAAAGTCTCTCTACATTTTTTTTCCTTTTTTTGTGCGGGCAAACTTGAACACAGTTTCCTGGGCAACAGGGAATGGTGTTAACACCTGCAGGTAGCATAAATGTGTTCCTCTTACATTGGCATACCCATGTGTTCTTGTTGTTTTTTGTTTCCTATTTGGACCTGAAGTTGAAAAAAATATAAAAATCCCCTTGATTATTATGGATTAGGTAATCAGCATTATTAGTAATATTTTGTTTATTGTTCATGTTTGTTCATTATTTTGACCTCCAGTTGTTTGTGTTGTGGATTGAGGTTGTGAGGTGACAAATGTGTTGTGGTGTTGTCCAGATCTGAGCTGGGTTCCCCAAAGTGTTTGTCACTAGTTATGTGTTCCAGTATTCCTCTTGCAAAAGCTTTGCTTGGGCTGATGTTGCAGCATTTTTTTTTTTAACATAAGTATATAAATCTGTTTATTTTCACCATGTTGATCAGATGAGATGCACAGTTTGTATAATCTTGAGAATGAGAATATATGTAACCCCGCAGTTTAATATATGGTTCTTAAGTATTGATGCCTAGAAAAGGTTATATTTAGTATGACAAGAAAGGCTGTTTTGTTCATATTCTGCAAGCTGCAAAATTCAAAAAATACTGATGAATTTCAGCACCAAATGATTTTTTTTTAATCCTGTGAATCAACCAAGATCACCATCTGATAACGCACACACACCTTGAGAACCACCGGCCTTCAAAGCTGCTGCTGAGTGTTAAAGTGAAACTAGTTTGTACAGACATTTTGGGAAACACACAAACCCAGAATCCTGCTCCTGTTCTGATCTCTCTTGCTGTACTGTGCTGTTTCCCTACATGGTAGAAACCTGGTGAACTGCTTTGTGGTCTCAGTGGATCGGTATTGCCATGTGCTCTGTGTGTGCAAAAGTGATTAGGGAGATTTAATGAACTGGATGAAATGTATGCTGAAGGTGATAAGAAAGATAGAAAACTAAACACGAAGGAGGACTCACTTAGATGCCATGCATGGGGAGATGTAAGGCAGTGTGAGAGAAGCAGTAAAAAAAATGAGATATATCTTTATTTATGTTATAATGCTTTACACTCATGTATTTTTTCCTTATAATGATGGTGTGAACCTTAAGTTGTAGAAACACATACATAACCCCTTTCAGCCAAATACTCAGAAACTTCTGCCAATTCAAACTATGCACTTACAGAAAATCAAGCCCATACAGTGCTGAGTTCAACTTCAAGAGATACTAACAACAACTAGAGTCAGCTATGACCCCAGTTTAACAGTACTGAGAGTGTATACTGTATATTTAAATAATATAATATTAACTATAGACAGCAGAAAATATGTAATATAAAAAATATACAATTATTTTACATTTCACACATTTATACATTTTTTATTACAACTAAGCCACATTTACAAACACAACAAAAATCTGTTTTAGTCAACCCTAAATCAGATCAGATCACTACTTTCTAAACATTTAAACAATAACATCATAAAAATGTAAATGTGGTCAGATCAAACTACAAGTTCAAACTTGAAACCATGTGATGATCACTTGCTAAATGGCAATCACATGCATTTATTATATTTTAATACAATAAAATAGAATTATAGAACTAAACAAAATTACAATATTTACAATAACTAACACTAAAACATAATGGAGCCAGGAGAGACCATCTCTAACTTTAAAGTTTGGTTTGTGTAACTATGGAAATTTATATTTCCCGACAAACATGACATGAAGATCCTTTAAAGGAATAGTTTGACATATTTGGGAACATGCTTATTATCTCCAGTTAGATAAGAAGGCTGATACCACTCTCATGTCTGTCTGTCTAACTATGAAGCAAAAGCCTGGAGGCGATTAGCATAGCTTAGCATGAAGAATGGAAACAAGGGGAAACAGCTAGCCTGGCTCTCTCCAAAGTTCAGAAACACAAACAAAAATGTAGGGATGTTACAAGTTTTTGACAAACAACATGTAGCAGGCTAGCTGTTTCCACCTGCTTTCAGTCTATAGCTAATAACCTAGTACCATACCTAATGCACAGACATAAGAGAGGTATTGATCTCTGTCTTCAAAAGAAAGCGAATAAGTGAGACTATTCCTTTAATGCATTCACTGATTTTGACTGGGGTCATACTGTAGCTGGGCCAATAAGATGTATCATCACATAAACCAAAAACAAGAAACACAATCTTTATAAAGGTGTTGACAAATTCTGACAGGGGATCAAACATATTTCTTCTCTAAGTCTGTGGTCAGATCTGACCCCTGCTGGTCACTTAAAGGACCAGTGTGTAGGATTTATCAGTGAGGTTGCAGATTGCAACCAAATGAATACCCCACCCCCCCACTCAACCACCATCCCCTTCCAAGCATGTTGGAGAACCTACGGTGGCTGCGAAATTTGCGAAAAACGAGAAAGGCCCTCTCTAGAGCCAGTGGTTTGTCTCCTCCGGGCTACTGTAGAAACATGGTGGTGCAACATGGCAGGCTCCGTGGAAGAGGACCTGCTCTCTATGTAGATATAAAGGGCTCATTCTAAGGTAACAAAAACACAACAATTCTTATTGTCATGCGATTATACACTAATTAAAACATTATATTCCATTTCTACCAAGTCTGTTCTGCTGGATGCAACTAAATTCTACACACTGCACCTTTAAGGATTAAGCATCACTCAGCAGCAAACAGAAGAAGCACCATGCTATGTTGTTGATCGTACTAATGTGAGGTGCTAATTCTGCATCACAGAGACAAAGTTATGATAACATAATTTATGCTAATTGATAATCCCTCTAAGAACAAACAAGATTAGGCTACTGCCTGTTTACAGCAGGAGGAGTGTTCCTTTTCCATAACCTGCTCACACAGACAAAGAGAGTAAACAAAGGGGGCTATGTCGGCATTACTTTTGTTATTATAATGCATATTATAATAATAATAGTAATCATAATAATAGTAATTGTTGTGGTTGTTGTTGTCACTGTAATAGATGGATGTGACACCACAGTGTATTCTTAAACAGTTGGTCGGGATGAGACATACAAAAGAGAGCAAAAAGTGTATCAAGATGTATGAAAGAGTCCAGAGCAGGATTGAATTATTTTAAGAGTTGAAGGATGATGTAATGTACACATGGAAGGTTGCCTCCCCTCACCAAAGCCTGCCACTCATGTTGTCACACCAAAAGACACAATCAATGGGTTTTTAAAATGGTTAAACAAAAAGGTTATTGATGGGTTTAAGGTTGTTAGAGCAGGATTCAATCCGCTACATACACTACAGTACATGTCAACATAACTTTGGTTAGTAGCTTACTAAAAATATAATGCATATATAGCTTAATTTTCCATTGATTACCTTGTTACCTGTCTAAGGAAATACAAATATGGAACATACTGTATATTTGGCCACTCATAATATCTCTGAAAGATGAAAACGTCTCAGCATTTATTCAGATTACATGCTTTGGTGCAAACAGATCATACATCAGATCATTTAATTTAGCATTCATGTAAACTGTTTTGGAGTCTTGATTTGGCTGTAGGTCAATCAGAGTGATGGCATATTTTACATGTAACTGTAGCCAGCGTCAGTGTGGCTGGCAGGCTTTGGTTTTCAAACTGAGTTGTGGCTGTGACTCCAGTGCAGTAGTTCAGTGCCTATACTAAATGTGAGGTAGTGCCTCGACTATGAATCCTGTTCGATAATAAACTATTTTGACTTGCTGTCTGATTCCATATGTCCTGTGTATTTTTTTCCCCCCTTTCTGACTCCAGCGTCTTCTCCTGCTGAAAGAATGGACTGAGAGAGAGAGTGGAGAAGGGAAAAAAGCAGAGGTAATGACAGGAAAAGAGCTTACCAGGCGTCTATTTCCATGCCTGTCTGTAAAAGGTGTATGGGGGGCTGTCATCAGAAAAATGTCACCCGATCCATAATAGATGAAGCTGACATCAAAACCCACTTCAAACGCAGCGCGTGGATGGATCTCCTGTAGAGGGGAAAAAAAATTAGAATGAGCATTTCTTTTCACACGTTGGTAATGACTGGATGTATGACTCCACGGTCAGCTGCTTCTCCAAATGAATCTCCTCTCTCCTTCACACTCCCAGAGGGAACAGTCTGTCACACAGAATAGGCGTCATATTAAATACAAGCTGTAGTCTTCAGGAAACAGTCATTAACACTATGATGTTTTGAGTGAGACGATGCTTTCACAGTGTTTCCTACATCTGTAGGTGATCAGAAAGCCTTTCAGCCTGTTAAGCAGTAAGTAATTGACTGCAAATTAACCTTAGCCTGCAGTGAATATTCACCAAAAATCAGTAGAGCATCACTTTGGTGTACTAAAGAAACTTTGACAGTAGATTAAGACCCTTGCTTGCATTATATAGACTTTTCAAAGTGAGACCAGAGGTTGGAGTGAGATTGCAAAAACAGGAAGATGTAAAGAAGCGTTAATTGGTTGTTCGCTAAGCCCTGTCCCCCTTACTGTTGCTATGCCTTTCAAGCTTTCCATTCAGAGGTAGACAAAAGCAGACTCTGCATCAAGTTTGACAACTGAAATGACTGAAATGCTGAAATTTTATCAGGTGGAGCTAGCTAGCTAGGTGAGCTCATGTTAGCTCCATAAGCTTGTTGAGAAAATTTCACAGGTTGACTTTTTAAGGTTTCCAGCTGTCTGCTAAAAGACTGAGGCTAACGCTGCATGTTCCAGGTAAAATTCAGCATCCTCAAGTTGACAATCTATATAGAAGATTTATATAGAAGAGATGAGGGTCTTTCATTTCATGCTCTGTCTTAGTTTCCCCAACATGAATATAGTCATAATAGTAATGTTAGTGGTCAGAGGTTGCCTACTACATGAACTAAAGAGTCCACAGAGGCGATTAAATTAATGTACTTATCTTTTTTGAAAAAGGTTGGTGACCACTGCCTAAACTTTGATAGCATCCAGGACCAGCTACTACACAGTGGAGATGCTACAGTGGATGTGCTAGTTGTGAATTGGGCTTTTTTAACATAACCTGTAACCTCACAAACTAATGTAGTTAATGACATGCTCCTTGGCCTATAAGGACCAGGTTATGGTCAAAGTAACGTACATCATGTGGTCCGACTACTTCCAAAGGCGTTTATAGTTGTTACGAATGGCCACACCAGAAGAGAGAGTGTCACTGCTGTTAGAACACAGACATCAGCGGGCCCATGTGTGGTGTTTACTGCAACAGAATAGAAATAAATCTCTTGTTCGTGTATGACGTCTCTCTGCTGGTGCTTGTGAGGTCCTGCTAATGTTACCAGCAGCTATGTGTGAGGGGCACAAACTGGGGCCACGGTCAGCCAGTGTTCCACTAGAAGTAAACATACAAAATATACTGCCTATTACATCATGGTTAGAGGCCAGAGAATTTGGCATAACTTTAAAATCCAAGCAGACACAATTTTGAGCAGGAAGAGCTTTTTTTTCCACATAATATGTGTATTGGGAAAATGTGGAAAAATCACCTGTATTAACATCATATGCCAACAAGAATCTATATGATTATGTGTATAGTGCAAAAAATATATATTTAGGGTGGAGTTCCTTTTTAAATATGATATATGATATAACAGTGCACATTTCCAGACAGTCTTTCCTGGAAGGTATCCATAGTGTTGCACTTGGTTGTAAACAAAAGTGAGAGAAACACTTGTGTGGAACAATTGAGAAAAGAAAGCTTGAGAAAGAAGTTCAAACCTTGTTTAGTCTCTTACCTCTCCACACCTGGCCACTCACTGCCTGAAGTGGGGGATTGTTGGCTTGTTGGTTTTTGGAAAGTTACAGAAATTCTTGTATGCAGCCTCCCAAACTCTGACGTCAGGAAGGTGCGGGAGTTAGAGAGTTTCTCAAGCAATTCAACCATCAGACAAGCAGTTCTGCTTAAGTATACTGACGCCAAAACGCTTGGTTACTACTGTAGGTAGAAAGTTTGTAGCATACAGGCAGGGTACGGTAAGGGAAGGGGCAGAAGGAGAAAGAGAAAGTGTCTAAAATCCATGCAATTAAATCAATGTTTCCTCAGCCATCTTGACCACTGAGCAGATAGGGTTAGATGACAGTGACAGCAGAGAGTAAAAAGTAAAAAAGCAACACCCCTGCAGAAACTGCTGAACCATTGTTAGACCAAATTGACTTGAAGGGCAAGGCAATTAAACACTCCTCTCAGTTGCTTTCCGTTTGGCATGTGTGATGTGCTGCAAATTAGAGAAAACATTTCCCGAGCAGCTCTTTGTGGCTTTGCCAAGTCAAACGTCAAGCATAGCATTAAGCTGTACAATGAGAGGTACATTAATGATTAATGATAATTAGTAATACAAGATTAATGATAATTCTATCACCTCTTTCACCCAGGCAGTCCCTGGTGTCTGGTCTGACACAGATTCATAATTACCATTATTCCAATTATGTGATGTAACGGTGATGATAAACATGTTGTTGAAGATGCTCATTTTGATCTCAGCAGGGCAGACCAAAGATGAATAATGCAGAAAAATAAGGTGGAATTCAAGCTAGATATGAGTTCAGGCTGTAGATAGTAGTGTCACATTAAAAAGCACTCTAATATCTTTTGGCTGGGTTCCAGTTTTTAAAGGCTCATGAACAAGAATAATGAGGGTTCTTTCTCACAGGACATGCACACTGACTTTGGTAGAAGTCTGGCTACTACTGCACCCTTATTATTTTTGCCCAGGCGGAGAAAAAAAGCAGATAAACACCAGGAATTCATGAATCTGGGTCTGATGAACATGCTGGCAGTGTGAAATTCTTTCATCCAAGTTGTTATTCTTCCCCTGCAACCCACAGTATCACAAAGCTATTTGTAACATCCCTGTGGTACAAAGCCTGGCTGTTATGTTTTGTTTAGCCTGGTCTACTCATTCAAGCAGGAAACCAGCACATACAGATCATGTACTGGACAGATTGTACAAGGCATCTGCAGGTGCATACATTCATGTCTGTGTGCATAAATCAGCCTAATATGCATTAATCAACAACATAAAATATTTGGTCATCATTTGATTTCTATGCCGTTTTTGTATCAGTACAAACACTACTAATTAACACCTCAGAGATTAAGATAGAAATAAACTGTTAAGTCCTCCTCCACTCAAAAATGTGTTTTTCTTCTTGTTCCTTCAGTTGGATGTTTGGGTTTCACTGAGAAGAATGATATATGTGCAGAGTTTGACACTAGAAGGTTATTTTCACATTCATCTGCTGAAAGGGGAAAGTTTCTCTGTGCTCATTGAAAATCTGATTTTAAGGGGTGGGCCTACGAGCATGATTTGTGACATCACAACTTGTTTGGAGCCAGTCGAGGGCTAGTAAACAATTTACACAAGTGTGATGTGGAAACTTGAAGCTTCCACTGAGAATGGAAGTGAAGCAGGAAACATCTTGTATCCTGTAGTTAAACTGTTTCGTCGTTGTTTGATATATGACACACTGAACTGGCTACCACTTCACTCTGAGGAGACATTTTCATTGGTTGCTCTTTGTTTTCAAATGTATTTACTCTATTTTTTTCTTTATACTTTAAACATCTTTTGGTTCCATTCGGTTAATCATATTTACTTAGACACACTCAACAGACTCATAATTTGCCTGACTCACTCAGATTGATTCCTTATTTCCATGACTTTAAGACTTTGTTGCTTGTTTACATTAAATCAACTTATTCTTGTTTTTGATTGCATGTACCTTCATTTTTGTTCATAAGTGGACTTTTTACTTTGACACAATGTTATTTGATCCATTCATTTATTTTATTTCTCATTCATCCTTTGTAGAGATGACTCACCTAACAGATGTAGCGAGTGGGGTTTGGGAAGGTGGGAGAGCCTTATGTGTATGTCCATGTTGAAGTTATTATGTTGATTGTTTTGTGTTATTGTATTGTTTAATTTATTATTTATGTATTTTGTTTCTGTGCCTGAGGATGTCCTCGAAAACGAGAGGGTGCATCTCAAGGGGCTTATCCTCTATTTAAATTTTGAAATACATAAACATAGATTCTAGATTTTTCAATGACAGGCAAGGCATAGGTGTCATTTTTACGATTTTTAAGATAACTGAACATTTTTTGTGGAAACAACATGTCAGACACAATTTGCTATTTCAAGAGGAGGATTTTTATATGTCCTAAAATATGTTGTCAATATGATGCAGCTAATGTTATTTAATTATATATTTGCTGAAATTATTACATCAGTATGATTTTACCACCAGTGTGGTGACTAATTAGATAATAGAATGATTTGCTGATATTGATAATAATAATTGAGTACATTGACCATTTTACTCTGAACAGTAGGGGGCGGTGCAATGGGTCCAGACTGAAGTTTTCAGGACAACAGAGCAATGGTTTGTAGGAGGATCCATCACCCAAAAAACACCTGAGCAAGTCTGATTTACTTCTGCAAAGATTTTACTGCATGTTATGAGTTTCTGTTATTTTTATTTGATTTTTGATCTTTTTTTTTTTTTAAAAATCGTTCATCTTTAAAAATGTTTCATGCTTGTCATATGTGAAATGTTTATATATTATGTTTTAAACATTACTCTGGTCCATAAAAAGGATGTATGATTAAATTTCCATTGCTTTGCAGTGGGTGGGATATGAACACATTAACAAGTATATCAAAAATGCATGTATATGTGGTTAATAATACAGGATCAGAAACAGGATTCACAGCACTTCAGGTACGATGACAGGAGCAGTGCAGCTGACTCCTCACTGCAGCAGCCCACACCCTCCCTAACCCACAGCACCATATCTGGACAACACAGACAACATTATCTTGAACCCTGCAGGTGCTGTGAAAGAAAGCTTACAAAACATGATCCTCACTTTTTGCTCTGAGATGGAAATGTGAGTGGTATGTTTTAAGCTTTTTTTTTTTTTTTTGCTGGGAATATGGAGATGACTAATACAGGAGCCCTGCGGAGCACGGCTGTTCATTTATAGAATCATCAAGCACATGTTGCCCTCCACTCCTCTGCATGCTCCACTCCATCTCCATCAGGAGATGGGAGTCGATCTGGAGGTCGCTTTGAATTTCACCAACTCCCATTATCTCAGGCCTCCATGATTTGTCTCTTTGTGTTTGACAAAGTTGACATTACGCCAGGGCCAAATGAAAGGCCAGGAAAAGTAAACTTAGAAAAGTTGCTAAAGGAATGCCATGGTAGCCGAATGGTGACAGCACATGCTGCATAACTGCAATGTCCCTCGTTCAACTGCCTGGGGACCCTTGTTGCATATCATCCCTCCCTCTCTCTCCTCCTTGTTTCCTGTCCACCTCTCCACCATCAGCTGTCAATTGTGATCAAAAAATGCCCCAAAACATATCTTTAAAAAAAGAAATAACATAAAAATGTTTTAAGGCATAAGAGGAAAGAAAATGATGTGCCACCATGTTTTTTCAGTTACCAGGCAATAACTAATCAAACAGTACAGGAGTGATTGTGCTTCCTACATAAATCAGAAGGAGGCTTTTACAAATTATAAATGACTTATTTTTCCCCCTTTTTTATACAATTTCCTGTTGAGCTGATACAATTCCAAGCAGTTGTCTTTTTCTGCCATCTAGTGGTGCAAACATGCCTCTGCAATGCTCTGCTCAACATTAACACCCTAAAGTGGTAATTGTGGAAGACGTATTGAGACATTTTACTTAAGTACAAGTAAAAATACCACAAGTAAAAGTCCTGCATTCAAAAATTTGAGTAAAATTACAGAGGTATGTAGTTACTGTACTTACTTACAGAAAAATAAAAGTGCTCATTTTGCAGAATGGCTTCTTTCAGAGTGTAATAGTGTAATGAAATATATTGTATTTTATCATTATATTAATGTATTCAGTGAAGAAAGTGTGACTGAAGTTAGGTTTTTATATTAGGCACAAGTCTTGTCTCTCTTTTGAAGGTAGGAGGAGAGATGTCTCAACACATTTGTACTGGTTCTTGATTGTGGTGATTTGTTGTATATGAATGCATTAACACAATGTCCCCACATGTTGAAAACCAGTCTATGGACACAGATGGGAAAGTAAGACTCCATGTTTTCAGCTCAACTTGGAACAGGGATTTAAATTGGTGAATCTGTTGTGATTATGTCTAATTTTATTCTAGGCTACTTTTAGCCTTATTTTAGTATTATTTGTGTAATATTGCTTTATACATTGTCAGATTTTGTATTGTTTTGCTACTTTTTATGCAGTTGTCTTGGCCAACCTGAACTGGACTTACATGGTTACATGAAGGTAAATGAAGGTGTATATATATATATATATATATATATATATATATATATATATATATGTGTGTGTGTGTGTGTGTGTGTGTGTGTATATATATGTGTGTGTGTGTGTGTGTATGTATATATATACACGTATATATTTATTTATTTATTTATTTTTTAATGCTTTTTTAATGCTATAGCTGCTGGTGGTGGGGCTGTTTTGGATGTCACATCAACACTAACACAAATTAATTGACAGTGTGGAATGGAAAGCTCTGTATGCTAGGGGTAAATGCATATGTGTATGTGCGTCTGTCTTCCTGCCTCTGAACAGTTTATAGGGCAAGAAAAACACTTGTTTGTTATCTCTGCTGCTGCTGCTATTTTCTCAGGTGTGTGGTTTGTGTGTGTGGTTTCTGGGTGAGTGCTTGCACATGCATTTTAATGTAAAGCACATTAAGTTCACTTGCACTGATGTGGTTGGTTGTCTTCATGGGGTCCGTAAATGCACACACATGACATGGGTACAAAATCTGGACAGTAACTGTTATAAAATTATAAACACAAGTTAAATATAAAATACAGAAAAAAGAAAAGAAAAAATCAGTCAAAAAACAAACAAACAACCTAACACCAATAAGAACCTCAAAAAACCCAATTAGTATGTGACTCAGAAAGAGATCAAAAGTGAGTGTGTGTGTGCGCACGTGCAAAGGGTACATTATATATAACCCTACATAATATATTATAATATAATATAATAAACCCATAGTTGTAAAAGTAAAGAATTTCATTTCCTCATTAAAAACAAATATATTAAAATAGGCTAGAAGATGGATGGTGGAAAAAAAATATACATTGTTAGTTTTAATTATTCTATTTTTCCCTCAGTTGGTGGGGAAAATGCTGCACACAAAATGTTTTGGGTCACTTCTATGTATTTAGGAAATAAAAATAGACAAAATATCTGAAAATATTTTACCACACAAGGAGGTGATAAACGTCTTCTCGTTGTTTAGCACTGCCAGCTGCCAAACAACTTCTTTGGCAGCTGAATATCCTGTTTGTCACCTCCCTTTCCGCCAAGCCTTTATGGTCAGAGAAGGTTTATCTGTTTAAAGGTGACACACACACACACACACACACACACACACACACACACACACACACACACACACACACACACACACACACACACACACACACACACACACACACACACAAACATGCTACTTTCAGTTAGATCAAAGGTAATCATGCAAAGCAACATCATTCTCATAAAATTAAAAATCAAATGTCCAAAAACTGTTGGTAGCTAACTAACTCAGAGACTTAGAGCAAATACATAAAACAGTTCAAACATTGCATTTTGTATTTACAGTTTATTTGAAAGCCATCACAACAAATTTCAGCATTTAAGTCAAAGAAAATAAAATGTAAAGAAATAACAACACAGATAAATAAATAAAAACTCTCATAAATATGTAAAGACTTTGTATAATGACAAAAGACCTCACCTTATTTTACAATCCAACTTCACATTACACATTCTTTACATTTTGATGTTGATGGTGTTGAATTCGCAGAACTCAGCTGGTACTTATGTGACCACAAGTAATTACCTGTTGTAACTTTTGTTATATTAGAGCAAAATGAATGACTAATAATAAAAATAACAATAGCAATAATAATAATACAAATAACAGACATACATACACAAGTGCACACATATACAGGATGTACACAGTTACAAAGTGTAGTTTCTTTTCTTGGCACTATGTCAACAAAGGTTATATTAAAGTAAAACTTCAATGTTCTTTTTTCCCCCATTCAAAAACCCATAACCCTCCCCTCCTCCCTTTAATCTCATCTGCCAAAATCCCCTTCCCCTCTTTGCACAATCTCGTAAAACAAAATCTGTACTTCTTGTAAGGACATACGATCCTAGATCAATACATCCATATACTTCTTTTACCGTACATACATGTTTACAGAGGGAACTGAAAACAGTAAAAATTAACAAATGCAGTTTGTAGTCCCTAAATTAATAGAATAAAAACAAAAAATAACAGTAAATATTAACCAATTGTACAATTTTCTTTGTACAGTACAGTTTTTTTTTGTTTTGTACAGTACAAATGAATACTAAAATTAATAAAGTCTCTGGCAAATTCTTTTCTTTTCTTTTCTTTTCTTTTCTTTTCTTTTCTTTTCTTTTCTTTTCTTTTCAGACAACTGTCAAGCAATCCCTTGAAAAGACCGAAATGAACAATGTGTTCGTCCGTGTCTCAGTACTTTCTGACTTCTCTACCCTGCCTGTGACTCTCAGCTCCAAGCCCTTTCGTTCCTACTGAAGATGTAAATCTTTCAAAATGAGCCATGAGTATATACATTTTTATATAAAGGCTAAATAATTTCCTGTAACAGCAGAATGCTGTAATTTTTAGCAAATGTTGCTCACACAGAAGGATATGTTTTTATTGGGGACTATTTTACACTGGTGAGTATTTCTATCAATTAAAAATGAATCAATCAAAAATTATTTATATAGTACAATTCATACAGTGAAAGTAATTCAAGGTGCTTCACATAAAATCGAAGATGAATAGAAATAAAATACAGGAATCAAACAAGCTAAAAACTTCAAATTAAAATTTTAAATTACAAACAATATAAAAAGCATTTTAAAATGATGTGTTAATTAAAGTCTAAGTTAAAATACGCTTTTTTTTTAAAGGACACTACTGAGGTTGGATGTCTGCCGGTAGACTGTTCCACAATTTAGGGGCATAGATGGAAAAGCTGCATCTCCAATATTTTAATAAGTACAGCAGCTGGGTATTTGCAGACCTAAGGGCTCATGCAGGAATATATGGATTTAAAAGTTCAGTTAAATAGCTTATTTATGGCTGCCATGCAGTGAGTCAAAATAGACTACAGTGTGTGTGTTCATGGTAATGAAGGAACATGTCACCCAGTGCAACGGTGTGGCTCACTGATGTGTCTTTAATAGTTTTTGGATGACAATGGAGCTTTATGACACAGAGGTATAAAATATATCAGGCTTGGATTCCCCAGAAAATATTTATTAGTTGATTTTTGGTCCTTTAATGAGATTTGTTGACAGCAAAAAATATAATGTATCTTTTGAAAATGGTTATTGGCAATTTTAGATCATCAGCAATTGCATGATGTACAACATTAATCACCATTTAAAGGCTAAATGTAGCTTTCTGCTCAGATTTCTGTTTGCTCAATGATCCAGCTGGCAAATCATCTCTGTTTGCAGCAAGATGAGAACACAGCAATTTAATTTTCTTTTGGGGAGGAGGTAAATTTTAACACGAATGAACAACATCAGTCATGACCGGCTCTTGTTTTAACTCTGTGGGAGTGGATACACTGTCAGTGGAATTTTTGAATGCAGCCCCTTGGTTAATGCACAAAATTTCCATGGAGCCATTTTTGTCCTTATGCAGTGTGCAGTAGTGTGCTGTGGCCGGTATAAATGTCAGACTGCCTTGTGGGATGTCACAGCGTGTATGTGTGGGACCACTGAGGGTTATGTATTCTGGTCACACTGTGAGACCCTGAGCACAGGGATGGCTGAGAGTGCCCTTTAACTTTTTATTCAGTTTGATAAAAGTGGATAATAATGAAATTCATGGACTCCCTGTCAATAAAACATTATAAATAAATGAAAGCCTATTTTTTACCCCCTTCAAATAAACACTAATAAACACGAGTAACACAAGTCGATACTTTCATGTTTCCTGAGAATACATCTGAGGCAGAAGCGAATGTGAGATCACTGTTTCCTGCTTAGATAGAAGATTTGGTTTCAAAAACACAACCCAGAGGTTTGTGGCTTTATTTCTGCTAAACTAGCTTCTCTCACAAACCGGTGGTTGAGTCAGTTATACTCTCTGAATCTCTGATCGCTTCACTGATAAATCTAAAATGCGTGGTCAAAACTGCTCCCCATGAGTCATACACGTTGCTGTGAGATCAAACATTCAGAATGTTCTGCCGTAATATTCGGCTGTTCAGTGGTGGGAAATTGAACACATTTCATCCCTATTAAAATAATTATATTCTTCTTTGGGTCATGAATAGTTTAACAAGACAGCAACTGATGTCAAAAACATTTGTTTATAGTACTTAATTTGAGTGGGCTGTGTGAAATTATTATATCTGAGTGAACCTGACAGGAATGAAAAGGGGCCATAAGTGACACGTATGCAATGTACTCATTTATTGTTTAGTATTGAATTACTGTTTATTCTCCTTACCGTACGTACTTGTCAGTTCCAAATCCCATACAATACATACAAAAACTGTAACTTGATAGAGTTACAGTGTAACACAATGTACACTGTACAGTATATATTTATATGTATTTAACTTCTGCAAACCCTGAACTATACATATTGATCTTGAATTTGTGCTTTTTGTGCTTGAGTTCAATTAAAAAAATAAAATAAAATTTAACAAAATTTAAATTTAACATAAATTATATTATAAAAATATTAATGTCATGTGAAAAGCAATAACAATAATAATAATAATAAAGATTATATTGCTTCTTTAACCTACAAAATGAACATTTATTAACAAGCTGCAAATAATCCAAACCATAAATACAAGAACATATATAATATAAGTACATTATATCAACAGAATAAGCAAACAAGAACACCAGTTTTCTTTTTGTTGTTCTAAAGTGATCAAATAACCAACTTTAAAAAAAAAAGAAAATATTACACTATTTTTGAATTAACATTTTTGAATTGTATTACACTTTTTAAACTAATCTGAAGATTATTCTGTAATTTCACACCTGTTATGTTATGAAACATAAAGAAGCACAAGATATTCAAAATAAAAACTAAATAATACAATCCTGAACACAAAAACACATCACCACAATTTAAATAAAAATAATAATGCCCATGTCAAAATACAAGTTCAATACAATTTCATAGCTAAAGTAACAATGTCATGGCAGATTTCATTATAAGTCTGTGATCCTGTTCCATAATTCCAAACCTGACTTTTATAAGCCCCTCTCATTTTTAACAACTGGATGTGTAGTTCATTTATTTAAAAAAGTATAAAATTAAATATAAATATGAAAAAATACAGACCATAGTAAAATACCATTAAATGAACAAGTGTTTTTAAAGTGAAGTGTTTTTAAGTATTACGTAAGTATCTGTATAAAGTATAAAGCAAGACACTGTGTTATCTGAACTTGCAGATAAGGCAAAAGGTTGTAATGAAGAAAGTCTGCCTCTATTAACACCTGTAAGCCTAACTTCATACAACATCTTTGTAACTGCTGTTTGTAAAGAAAAAAATGGCACATATAATTCAAGAAATGCCAATGGTGGAAAGACACTATGTACATTTACTCAATTACTGTACGTAAGTACAAACATTTGAGGTACTTGCACTTCACTGGAGTATTTCCATTTCATGCTGTTTTATACCTCTTCTACACTACATTTTATATATTGTACTTTTTACTCCACTCCACTCCACTCCACTCCAAAAAAAAAAATATATATATATATAGGTCTGTGTATGATCATGCTGTATTTTGCATTTGCAAATAATTGTTTTCATTTTTGTGCAATTTAACCTCATTTTATATATATACATACATATATATATATACATACATATATATATATATATATATATATATATATATATATATATAAAATATGATACAATATGATGAATTATTAAGGATTACACTGCCATAAAACATTTGTTTCAACTTTTTATGAAAGTTTTATGCTACTTACATAATCAGTAATGATGATAAAATGATAAAATATGTGATAGTATAACACTCACAGCACATTTTTTTGCATTGAGTTTGATAGTCCATTTTGCTAATATTATTGAGGTACTCTTACTTAAGTCCTCCAACACTGTGCACAGCTTCTTTTCTCTATGAACTTCGATCCCCTGATGGAAGCATTTCTGTCCCTCTAGCCAGGTAATGCCTGCAAAATTTTGAGGTGTTACTTTTTTCAGTACAAACATAGTGTTTTACTGATGTCCGGTGTCACCAGTAGTAGTTGGAGGTTAGCTGCTAAAGGGAACTTCAAGAGTAGTTGTTTTAATTTATGTTTAACATTTATGTAGCCATGTGTAGTTATTTTTTACTTACTGGTGTGCTACAGCTCTGGAAAGTCTGAAGCCACAAAGCCACAGCCCTTTGCAGCTCTGTCACAATTTTCAGTTTGCACCTGTAACCACAGTCCACATCCAGACAGCATTTACATGAAAAATCTGACCCTGGGGAACATGAATTTGCCATTATTGTGTTTCAGTAATGAAGTTTGTTTCATGGCTGAAAAATTGTTAAGGTATTTTAACATTAGGACGTTTTAATGATTCAAATACATTTCTAATAAAGCATGGGTTTTTAGAAAAAATAATTACCTTTTGCTACTGCACAAGCAAACTAAGCATTCTTCTTATCTCATATGATACTTTAGCTGAGGGATCATTCTTTTAGTTCCAAAAGGTTTCTTTAATCATAAAAGTGGTATAATGATTTATATAAAAAGAGCTCATATATTGTGCTGTGTCCTTAAATATACTCATATTCTACAGGTGTATCCAGGCTGAATGCAGCAAAAACATTAAATCATATTTGGTCCCAAAATGGAAATATATCTGATTTAGCTGGTAAAGAAATATGCAACTCAGCCATATGTTTTGAAACACTGTATTTTAACATTTATGATTCTATCTCAAACAATGTCAGTAGATTTAAGGTAATTTTAATGTAATACCCGATTAACTTACTCACCCCGTTGTTATTCTCTCTGTTGAGGAAGCCAGACTTTTTTTAGAATCAGGGCTTTTTTTATAGTATTAGATGCCTTTTGATAGATAGTAGGTGGTTGATACATTTTTTTTTCTCAGTAAAATCATTTCTACGAATATTATTAGCTTGACATTTCTCTGATGTGAGTTGACATTTGGGTGCCTTGATGCCTGCCGAGTGTGTTGCTCCTGAGAGCTAAATCTTTGTATTTAAGGACCTGTTCTTTATCAAGATCACATTATTCTGAGATCTCAGAATCACTGTAAAAGGTTGATACTTCATTAAACACAGGTATACTGGAAAACTCCCTATCACACCATCAATCAGTCGCATCTATTTTAACACAGTCACGTCAATATAGACACTACTATATTATATGCTGTTTGCTATGTGAAATTACAATTATTAAGATCTAAAATACTGATAAACAAATAAAATGAAAGGTCATAAATAAAATTCTGAATTCACTTCATCCTAACCCTTAGTTACAGAATACTATATTTTTTAGTTTTAAGACATATGTATGGTGAATTTACAATTACATTGCTTCGGTACAATGTCCCCAACAATTGAATTGTTGTAATTACAGCTGCGATTTCTTGAGCCGTGTCATAAAGATTAAAATAATGCAGTGTGTCTAAATTTAAATGTTTTTTATTTCATCTTAGCTTTAAATTAATTATTGACTAATATTAACCTGTCTTATCAATCGTTTATTTAAAAAAAAAATAGTACCCAGTCATTACAGAGTTAACATCTAACTGCGTTCCTGTCGTCTTACTGGAAACATAGACATTCTAATCAAAAGCAATATTTTTTTTTAAAAAGGATTGCGTCATTTACCACTTACAGATCCATGTAAGGATGAAATGTACTTAAAACATATTTCCGGCGCAGTTTTTGTTAAGAATAAAGCAAAGCAACACACATGCAACTTTAAAGATGCATAATGTGTTTTGTAAAACTTTAACATGCACCTTTCAATTTATTGACAACGATCAAATTAACATTCTCATGAAATCTGTAGCATGTCTAAGACACTTCCTACAGTCAGTGCTTTTGCACACCACATCTTTGTTGCACTTGTGTAAGCTGTCCATTTTTGTAACCTTTAACCATTTATTAATTCATTAATACATTTATTTACAGATATATATTATATGTCTGATATAATGTATATATGTTGGATCATTTGGGTGTAAATTTAAAAAAATAAATAAATAAATAATACTCTCTTAAATATGTTTTTTCCACCCCAGATCTTCCCTATTTTTCTTTCTTTCATTCCAAGACAATATGTGTGAGTCTAGCTGTGCACCACATACATGTCACAGCTCATATCCATTTTTGGTGGGCACATCCGTGGCAATATAAAGCTGAGCAGATCATTCGTCTGCCTCACTCTGTAGACATGAGCTATGGTGATGATGTGGTTCCTTCTTCTCCTCTGCTTAGCTCACACTGAGTCGGTGATCACTGAAGGCAAGTTACAGCTACTCTCTTTAAAGCTTTTACTTTATATTTGTGACTATTTATGTTGGGTTGTTGATCAAAATGTTTTTTAGCATTTGTTCAGAACTTACAAAGTGCAATCTGAAACAATTTATCCTCATGTTAAGGGTTTTTCAAAATAAGTTTAAGATGATCATTTTGGATGACCATGGATTATTCTGCCAAATTTGATGCAATGTCATGTCAAGTAAAAACATAAAATAGAAAAAAATAATACATTGATAATTTTATACAAAATCAGCAAGAAGCTAATCTGAAAAAACTTATACCTTTGACTCTGGAAAATCTGTTGTTTTGAAATTTCTCACTTGTAAAAAAAAATCATGCATAATCTGTTTTCCATTTATGTCTATTATGGAATTGATGAAGATTTAAAGTTTTTGCCAAATGTTCATATTTCAAGAACAATTGATGAAAAAAGTCATACCAAATGTGCTCTGTTAGACTTTTGTCTGTTGGTTCAAACTTACAAAAAATTACAAAAAATATATATATATTAATTGTTAATAAAATTATCCACACTAGATTGCAGTGAATGAAAGATTCTCCTCATATATTTTGATGACATTAAGCTGTAGCACTTACGTTCATTTTTTGAAATTTAAGAGCCCCATGGTCCAATACCGGATATCGCTGCTGTGCAAAATTTCATGACTCAAAATTCTATTTTGATAAAACAACGAAAGAGGAAGAAAAAATAGACAAAACAAGAAGGCGCAAAAAATATAAAAAATACCAAACTTATTGGGGGCAGTGTTTGGTTGACATTTTGTGTAAATATCAGTACTGGTCAGATGTTTGACTTTCTTTCGGTAACACTTTATTTTAAGGATTCGTAATTTTCAAAGCATATCTTAGTTTTCCACTATATCCGAGAAAAAAAAGCGTTTGGTAGATGTAAAGTGTATAAAATGTATAAAAGCAAAGATACAATTCAACATACAGGGAAAATAAAGTTTCCATTATATGAATGAATGTTTACTTGACTTTAATTCGAGTTTGTCTTTCAAGGAAACTCCTATTTTCTCTATAATTAGTACCAAATGACATACTTCTATCCAGGAAATATGCTAAGAAATCGTTCAGAAATAAAGCGTTACCTTTTTTTCTTGATATTACTTCTCTATTGCGTTATTTTTTTAATTTGTATAAAAATTATGTTAAAGATTTTGGAAGCTTAAATTAAATATATAGTAATAAAACATGAAAATGCATTCTACACAGGGAAAAAAATAATGTTTCATGGCAGATATTAGGTATTGTTCAGTCGAGAATCACAATTAAATGTAAATTGCGCCAAAGCACAATGTGGTGTGGATCAGCTAAAAAAACAAAAAAAAAAAAACAGACAGAAACCTCACAATTCACAAAATAAAACTACAAAATGGAAATGTATACCTCACTATATTAACATGCTTCTAAAAACATTATGTATGGAACCAGCTGATGAAGAAACATCACTGGTTTCCCATGAGCCCAGACGACTGATTCTTAAGGATGGAGACAACTCGTGTGAAGGCTACGTTCAAGTCTACTATAATAACAGATGGGGCTCCGTTGGAGATAAATACTGGAACAGTAGCACTGAAAAAGTGGTGTGCAGGAGCGCTCACTGCGGGGAACCAGTGGAGAACTCAACAGTTGATGTGGCTCACAACACTAATGCTACCAATATCTGGCTCAATGAAGTGGAGTGCAATGGAACAGAGAATCACCTGTGGGACTGTCAATATCCTGGTTGGGGCATCAGCTCTTACAAAAAGATGACTGTGAAAAAGATGAAATGTTCTAGTAAGGCTGAACTTTTTGTTTTTATATTTGTTGAGATACATACTATGTATTGTTGAGAAGTCCACCTTTAAATAGTCAGAAATTCTGTGCTACAAAAGAGGTGCAGGGTAATCCAAGATATTGTAGAAAATGACATGATGAAGATGATTTTTGTTTTAGTAATTGGCTTGTTTTTGTTTTTCTTCTAGACAAAATCAAAATAGATCTCGATGGATTTAAATGTGCGGGAGCTGTCCGGTACTCCACAGATGGGAAAACACCTACAGGTTACTTTTGTGCTGACAAATTGGGTAAGAGTTAACATCATTCATACAGTCAATAGGATTTAGTCTTTCTAAATACTAGCAGTGAAGCATATCTGTGTTTGTGGATGTTTGATGAAAGATTCTTTGATGTCTGAATTTAGTCTTGTGTGTAATCTCGAAAGAGAAATCGGGACATTTTGTTCATGTAAAGTACAACTAGAGTAACCAACAGGGAGGAATGCAGAGTCGGATGGCTGTGAGATGAGTATTCCTCTATACAAGCAGTGTAGCAAATAGAGATACAAATAATAAACCACAAACAATCAAAACAGCAGCATTTGCTCATTAAGTTAGATTTTACACATGAAGTCCTCTTTACTACGTACTATTCAGTCTGTGAGAGCTGTTGTATAATATCTGACTCTGGAGCTTCACAAGGTCTGAAAAAATTAAATTATCTTGGTTTTAGCTTGAGACATTTAACAGACAGCCTGTGTTACAGGAGTTTGAAAGCAGTGGGCATTTAGGAAGCATGGGGGTTCTAATAAAAGATGCTATTGGGTTGCATTATGGGAGATGTTGAATCCAGTGCTTTTGGAGCTTGAGCCATACTATAGGGACTAAAAGTCTCAGCTGCTTCGATTTTGACCATTTTTTTAATAGTCTGTCCCTTGTGAGTTCCCCAACTTCATGGGTGTGCAACCACTGTGGTACCTATTTAAAGGATAGGTTCACATTTTTTAAGTGTGCCTTTAAAAAAAAGTCAGGTGCCTTTATGAATAGTGAACAGATTTTGCTTGTTGCAATCACTCCTCCTGTTCATATCTGCCATTAAGAGATCCCTTCCTAGTGCACTTTCAGTGTAAGTGATGGGGGACAAATAACACAGTCCCTGTTCTGTGCAAAAATACAAATCAATACAATCAAGTGGGTTTGATTGAAAGTTACAGCCTTTAATAATGCCAAAAGGACTTAAACTTTGGAAGATGCAAACTTGATTAGCTTATTATTACAAATTAGCTTCAAACTTTGGAATACATTTGTGCATGAAACGAGAACACTGGATTTTGTCCCCATCACATACATTGGAAGCATGTTAGGAAGGGATCTCTTAATGGACAGGAGGAATGATTACAGAACCATCTAAGTCACTATCTCTTCTTGGATTCTTTTTCAACAGCACAATGAATATTAATTATTTTGTTACTATTGTGATATATTTTGTTGTTCATTATGTTATTTCATAAGCTTACTATTTGCTTTTAACTTTGTAATGAATTTGAAGGGATGACTTTGATGATTTTTTTTCTTCTTCTTACCATTTCTTTCAGTCTTTATAATACTACTGGTATCAGTGATGTGACATGTTTAGCATGATAATAATTAATGAAATCTTAAATATTTTTCCTAAAATATATCATAAAAATTCCTGTCATGTAAAGGAGAGGCTGAAGCCAATCATTTGTGTGAAAGACTCAACTGTGGTAAAGTCGCTGAGATTCCTCAGGTGGAATGGATGGTTTGGGAAGGATTCAAAAACTCAAAGAAGATGACAATCAAGTGTCCAGACAAGTCTATAAATAATCTTTGGCATTGTGCAACTCAGGAATCACCTTCATGCCAAAAACCTGTTTCTGTCAAATGCACAGGTAACTCGCACACACACACTCGCACACACACACACACACACACACATACGCTCTGAAGTGTATTCCTTTGTAGCAACATATCAGTGAATTAAAATGAATTGTTTATTTAAACAGATTATAAGAGAATGCAACTCAGAGGAAACACAATGAATGCCTGTTCTGGGAAGATGGAAATAGAAGAAAATAAGCAATGGATTGTTAAAAACAACTCATCCGATCTTAATACGTCGTGCCAGCAGATGTACTGTGGTACCTATGTCAATCACAGTCAGGATGACAATGGCACACAGCTGACATGCTCAAGTAATTCAACTAATTAATATCCAACCATGTTGTTTCCACAAGCAATGTTTTCATCATGATCTTGTTTTGTCTTGATTATTTCTAAATTGAAAAATGTATATATCAGTAGAGTAAAAAAAAGTCACTTTAATATTTTATTACCCACTATCTTAAGCTGCTTAAAAATCTAAACCATGATATCAAGAACACTTTCTCATATTTTTATTTTCCACAGACAAAGTTGAAGTAGTTCTGAGGGACAACAGTAGCTGGTGCTTCGGTAACGTTAATATTAAAGTGAATAATTCAAATTACCCTGTGTGTGCCTCCTCCTGGACTGATCTGAATGGTGAAATGGTTTGCAAGGAGCTAAAATGCGGGAATTTAATAGTGAGTCTTTTGAAGTTTTATTATTATTATTATTTTTTTTTTTTTTATGTGAGGCTATGTACCTTTTGTTAAACAGTGACCACTGTGTGGTATATGCTATGTAGTGTAACAGTAGCACAAGTAGAGAAGAGTCAGAAAGTCAGAAAAATGACTCAGTAATGTCAGTTATACAGCAATATCTATTTAAAGTTTGCTAACATTTCCTAACATTAGCTAGCATAAGCTAATGCAACAAAACCCGTGAGTGTACTGAATTAAGCAGCAGTGTGTTTTTTGGCTTATCATATTTTAATTTATTATAAATTCAGCTTCACATGTAAGAGGAAGAGTGTGTTTCATAGTCTTGCTTTAAATGTGTAAAGGATGAGTTAGACATTTTGGGAAATATGCTCATTCACTTTCTTGCTGTGTTAAATGAGAAGATAGATAACAATCTTATATTTGTCTTCTAAATATGAACCCACAGCCAGGAGATGCTTAGCTTACTGTATTTTTGCATTAAGACTGGAAACAGTAAACCTGATTTAGCTAAAGATTTTTAAAAAATCCCACCAGCACCTGTAAAGCTGTTTTACTGTTCTTTTTGAGTCCCTCAAAGTTTACAGTCTGGAAAAATTAATGACATGATTTCCAAATTCCTAGAAGGAGAGGATACCTACAGGTCCTGAAATATCAGGGATAATGGACTTTGTGAACTGCAAGGGCAACGAGTCTTCACTGTGGCACTGTGAAGCCAAGCGTCACAACAAACCTTTTTCATGTTCTTCTCACGCCTACGTAGTCTGTTCAAGTAAGATATGGCAGTGATCATATGGTGATGGTCTCTTCTTGTTACTTGTAGTAAGAAGTATGGCTTTTGAGATTTAGAAGGAATACCAGGCCAAGACAGGGAATTTATTAGTTCATTGATGAATATTATATATTATATGCTATATTATTATATTACATATAATATTATTTAAAAAAAAACAAAAAAAAGAATAATGTTACTTTGATATCAAGTACATGTACAATTACATATCTGCCCAAATGTATGCAGGAAGAGCTTTTTATGTAATATGTGGTTCATGTTTCACAATTCTTTTGCTGTATTGGTACAGACAGTATTGGAGTGACATTGATGGACGGTCCCGGAAAATGTGCTGGGAGGGTGGAGATCATGTATAAGGGCGAATGGAAAAAGGCTCATAAAAAAGAATGGACAAAAAAAAATTCAGATATTGTCTGCAATCAACTGAAATGTGGGAATGCAAGAGAATCCCCTAGCAATGAAAAATTCAGCCTGGGTTCAAGCAATTTCCTGAAGAAGAAGGTAAACTGCAAGCCAAGTGCCAAACACATATCTGAGTGTGATATAACTGACTTTAACGGCTTAACAGAGGAGCCAGTGGGAATAATCTGTGAAGGTGAGTCTTATTTTCTCTATTTGTCTATCTTGCCCTTCTGTTGTTGTCTTTCTGACTGTCTTTCTTCAATTGCACCCTGTCAGTTACATTAGAGAGGCACTTAATTGAATTTGAATCTGTACTCCACATTTCTTTTGAGGTTTGTGTCAAAAGTGTAAAAAAAAAAAACCACTGCAAGGTAGAGTCTACAAATATCTGAATCAAGAACAAACATTGTTTTTATGTGAAATTTTACTCCATATTTGTTAGCCCGTTAATGGTCTTGCCCGTAATAATTTGTGTAATTACACACCCAGCAGACACAAAACAACATTAGCATCCATTTGAAGTTGTGTTTCAGGCTACCTGACCAATATCCAGTCCAATATTAATTTTCCTTTTAGCTCTTTACAAACTCCTGATGGAAATATCTGACTCTTTTTTTTAGCTGCTGAATGTGCCTCTGTGTTCACCAGCTTTAGTTGCTAATTTTATCTGTCTGCATTTGGTGCTGGGCAGGTAACGTAAAGTGAGTTTATGAGAGCTTTTTTGTTTTTTGCTGAAAGTAGCTGCCTGAGATTGATGGAATTGCTGAGACTGAACTAAAACAGTAAAATTGCATGCTGCTCAACCAAAACAATGAGCTGAAAGATGCTAAAATGCTCCTTGAAGCTGAGGGGAACTGCTTGGGTGATAATTCTTTGTGGGTTTGTCAATACGAGTGACACCCTTCACATTACACATAGTCATTTGATCCATAGTTAATATTAGTGCACCTTTAAAATGAAAATGGAAATCAGGTCAACCACATACAGTTATTATGCATAAATTTTGCTTCATCAAATCTTAAATGATAGGTCCACCATTGAAAAACCTGTTTCAATGTTCATTTAGGCTCCTGGCAATTTTCTAAGACAGACATGAAAAATTGTGAACCTGTCCTTTAAGTATTAACTGAGTCAACCTGGAATGACCTAAATAGGCATTATTTTCCATTGAGAACATTTCAAAAAATGCCTAGTATCATTAAAAAAAACAAAAAACAAAAACGTTGCCAACTGAAAAGGTTTTCATTTTGAAAACTTCAGTAGGTTTTTTTTTTTTGCAGAACATACTTCTTATACAGATGGCTCAATCAGTATTAAATACAACAAATTTCAAACATGATATCACAGCTCAAAATGTAAACAACCAAATGCTTGAGCAGACCATTAAAGACTTAGGGAGAAAAAATTAAAGAAAATATGTCATATGTACATGTATGTATAGATTTCCAGGACTGAAGATAACTTTATTCCCTCTTTGGAATGATACAAAAATAAAATAATTGGTTTAAACAACTAAAGGTCCAGAATATTTTGTTTATCTGTAAAACTACATCTCAGTATTTTCTCATTGTGAAGGAAGAGAGGGACATCCTGGACAAGTCGCCAGTCTATCACAATCCTAATACCGAGTATATCTCTCTTTCCTTGTTTGTCAGAGCATAAGGTGGTATTTCTTGAAGGGTGTGGTTCCTGTTCTGGAAAAGTGGGGATACAGCACAGTGACAGTACCTACTGGCTCTCAGGATCCAAAGAGACATGGAACCAAGAGTCCGCCAACACAGTGTGTCAACAGATGCACTGTGGAACGGCCAAAAGCTTTAACTACACCCCTAGTGCTGAGATAAATGCTGTTTCAAAGAAAGCGTACAGTTGCTCATCCATCAGCACATCTCTGTTTGACTGTGAAAAAAACACATTGCCATCAGACCACAATGAGACTATTGCCACGGTGACATGTTCAGGTATTGTGAAGCAGTATTGAAACATTAGTCATTTAATTTTAAAACATATCCTTTACTCATGATGGCCTTCATTTAGTATGCCACTGGTTGTCCTGTGGTCCAGGTATGATGCAATGCTTTAACAATGCTACAAAAAATGGACCTAATAGGGGTGCTATAAAAGTTTGGCCTGACAGATATACTATAATCAAACTTCTACTGCACTGGTCCAGTTTTGCTGAAACTTTGAGATATCATGCATTTGTCTTTGATCAGTGTAAGAAATTCTTTACATGTTTTAGATGTCAAATAATCTGATGATGAGAGTCTGCAAGTAACCTCTTGATCCCTTTTGCCTTTTGCTTGCCACAACAGGAAAAATCCAAATGAATCTGACCAATGAATGTTGGGGCAGTGTCAATATTTGCGCGGAGGAGAAGTGTGGAGGTGTGTGTGCAGACACCTGGACAGAAAACAAGTCTATTGAGCTGTGTAAACGCCTGGACTGTGGGAATAAGATCCTGCCTCCCTACAACCCGACTAAAGAGGGTCAGGTGATCTTCAAGAGTATGCACATGACTGACAACCTGTCCAAGTGCAACTTTGTCAAAAATGATGGTAACACCTGTAATAAAGGCCCAGCATATGTTGTTTGCTCAGGTAATTGTTTTTAAAATATTAATATATTTAGAAAGACATCTTAAAATACGATTATAATTTGACTGTTATGTTTATCCTTTCTGTCAGACTGAATGCCCCATATATTCCTACCACCTCAAATTTCAAGTCTTCTAATAATTTCCTATCCTGATTTTGCTCCTATATTAACTTTGCCAAGGAGGTGATGTTTTCAGTCCGGTTTATCTTGTTAGGTAGTTAGCTGAACCTCAGAGACCTGAATGAAATCTGGAGGAAAGTTAGGCCATAGGCTAAAGAACAACTTATTCATTTTTGATGATCTATCAAGACAAAAATAAACAAGTTAAACAAATTCACTTTGGAAGGAAAAAACTTTATTTACCTCTCTTCCATCAAAATCTTTCCTCACCAAATTTGGTACATAACACATTTATGTACAAAATAAGTAAATTCATTTGTTGTTGTTGTCTTTTTAAATGGCTCTAGCTTTTTCATAATTCTTCCAGATTTTCCTGTTTGATATAAACTAAAACAACTCTGGAACAAAATTAAAACCAAATTTATGTGAAACAAGCAAATATTAATCAGGGCACTCCTGAAAACCTTGATGCATCTCCATGATAAATTTAGATGGCCATAACTCAGTGGTCATGAGACTGTCTTAAAATTAATTTTATCTTTGCACAAAACTGACATTTTTTCCAATCAGTGTCTATTTTGATCCAGTTCCAGTTTTTTGTTCTTTTATCAAAACAACAAAACAAATAACATCAGGTTTTAAGTCTATACTTGTTTCATTGCAGGCAGCATCAAGCCCCGATTAAAAATATCCAGAGACAAATGTTTTGGAAATGTGGAGGTGTACTATGAAAACCAGTGGCTCCCAGTGTGCAAGGATGCTCTTAAAGACAAGAACACACAAAACACCATCTGTAAGAATTTGGGATGTGGACCAGCTGTCAAAAGCATTGACTACTTTGGAAGATCAGACAAGAATCATGTCATTTCACAACTACAGTGTTCTGCAAATGAGGAGTCATTAACAGCATGTAATGTCTCTCATAACACGAGACCGTGCGCTCATGGTGGCCTCCAATGCTCCGGTATGTGTAATGATTTTGACTCAAGTGCAAAATTTCTTCATTATCCGTATAGAGAGCCGAAGTGAAACTGGAACCTCCGCATCCTTTACTGAACCTTTTTTTCCCAGAAAGACTGACTGAAAAAAATGCTGAATGAGAGATTGCACTGAGTTACAGAAGCTAGTGAAACCGAGGATAGCCTGGTTGTGACATCATGACTTCAGCTCTCTATACGAATTTGAGCATGATGTTTTGAAATGAAAGAATTACATAGAGAAAATAATGAGACACAAGCTGTAGTTTGACAAAGAAACAGTATGTTGGAAAAGTTAGGATGTGTAGGTCAGAATAGTGGAAGGGAAGTTTTTCTTCTTCTCAGATATGTTTTAAGCATTAAAAGAGACCTTCCCATAAAGGAATAATTCAATATTTTTAGAAAAATGCTTCACTTTCTTGCCAAGAGCAAAATGAGAAGACTGATACCACTGTCATGTCTGTAATATAAAGCTACAGCAGCAGCCAATTAGCTTAGTTTAGCATAAAGACTGGAAACAAGAGGAAACAAGTCTGGCTCTGTCCAAAGTTAAAAAATCCACCTACCTAAAATTACAAGTTGTGGTCTTTGCCACAGTGAATTCCTGCAGTATTGAAGTCATCGTCACAGCCTTTGTGCTAATTAGGCTAACTGTCTCTAGCTTCATATGTAATGGAAAGTTATGAGTGTTATCAATCTTCTCATCTAACTCTTGGCAAGAAAGCAACCAAGTGTACTTCCCAAAGTGTTGAACTATTTAAAACAAACTATTTTAACTTTAAAGGCCCTGAAAACTTATATATTAGCAAACAATTTTTGATCAAAATTCCAACAATGGTTATTTTACTTGAGAGATTTTTTGTACTTTTTGTTTTGTCTGTCCTCTTCTCACTGGTTTGACAAAAGTGGGACCAGGTGATGTGACACAGCACCTATCAGAATTTAGCAATATTTGAATCAATTCAAATTACTCACATCTGATCAAACCTCACAGTCCTGATGAAGCAGAATGTTTGAGTGTTAAACTCTTTATAAATAATACCTATGAATATTTTTGCCAAGCTTTAACTTTGTTGCACATTTAGTTATGAGTGCTGAAGGTTTTAGAGAGGGTCTTTCATATCAACACAAACTTTCATCAAGGTTCTTTTATCTGCCCAACAATTCAACTACAACTTTGCACATGACAAACTGGTGCAAAAAGCATTGTGGAGGCATTGGTGGACTTAATGCTCAATACATGATGTTGTTTTGTAAGTTTTATATTTCCTGAAGCTTTGTTTTGTTTTTCTCACCTGTCCATGCTGCTAATCCTAGGCTGGAAGAAGATCGTAGTCCAAGACGTCTGTAGTGGAGATGTGTTTCTTCATTCACAGGGAAAAAGTCAAACTCCTGTTTCTGCGGAAGGCTTTTCAGAAATAGAGGGCAATGTGCTTTGCAAGGATCTGAATTGTGGGAGCTACGAGTCGATGATGGAAAAGGATTCCTCTGCTCCTCTCTGGAACGGTATCTTCAACTGTACAGGTGCTAAGAATCCACGGAACATATGGGGCTGTGAAAAGTCACAAGCACCCACACAGAAGAAACAACTCTCAATTGTGTGTAAAGGTAAATTTAATTTCTAAACTACAAGGTATATTATTTACACAGATACAGTAAATAGGCTACTTCCCAACAATTTTATTTATCATTAAAAGAAGTGCTGTCTTGCCAAGAGTGAGATTACAGAATTGATACCACTCTCATGTCAGTAGGCTGAATATGAAGCATATACAGCCAGCCACTTAGCTTGTTTCCTGGCAGTGTCTTTGCAGGAAGTCACTGTGCCTGTCCAGCACAACTAAACCACAACTGTGTATTTTTTTAAACTTTTGGATTGAGCAAGGATAGCTGTTACCCTTCTAGTACATATGCTAAGCTAAGCTAACCATCTCCTGGCTTTCATGTTTAGCATACAGAAATGAGAGTGTTATTGATTTTCTCATCTGACTCTTGGGAAGAAGGCAGGTAAGAGTATTCCCAAAATTTCAAACTACTCCTTTAAATTTATAGGTTGCTGCAGATGGCGGATTTTAGCCTATAACAAGCAACAGTGGTACAACAGTTAGCTGGTTTACAGTATGTAGAATATTTATGTACTAGTAGATGTAGAGGCATTATATGAACAATTGACTTTACTAAAATTGAATATGACTCTCAATTTCACATTAGTTATTCTATTCTATTCTATTCTATTCTATTCTATAGTTATTCAGGTTTTTACACATCATGACCTTCTGTGTTTAGTTGTGTGCCTTTGTGTGGTGTGGCATGTTTGTACTTCAAAGCACAGCTAAAATGGTCAGTGTTGAGTTAACTTTGCTAGAGTGAATTAATATTAATACTGTACTGTAGTCTTTCTTTTTGACTGCTGATGAGTGTTTTCAGTAACATTTCTATAGTTTGTTGATTTTGTGTTCACTCATAGAATGCTCAACACTATCTGAAAATGTTAACCCCTCCTTTAATATTTGATCTTGTTATTTTATTGCTTTCTTTTAAGGTGAGCCCAACATCACCATCTCAGGGGAATGTCATGGTGAAGTGAAGATAAATGACACTGAAGTGTGCAGCAGTACCTGGAAAAAGGAGTATGCACACATGGTTTGCCAAGAGAAAAATTGCAGCAACGCTATTGTTGGTGACTTCAATCATAAACAGCCAGTTCCAAATAAGGAGTACATCCATGTCAGTTGTGAGGACCACCATTACAAACTTGGCCAGTGCAAGACATTCCGTGGAGAGTGTCAAGGAAAATTGGTGTCTGTGCACTGTGTTGGTATGTATGTATGTGCTCTCTGTATCACCAAAGATGCAGAATATAACCATATCCATGTTGAAAAAAATGTTTAATTTATCATTGTTTATAGGATATTTGCAGCTACCAATAAAAATTTGGGAATTTACCGAAGTTGGAACATTCAAGTAATGGATATTAAAGGAATAGCTTGATATTTAAGAATAAACACTTTTGCTTTCTCCCCGAGAGTTAGATCGATTAAGATCGATTACACCCTCATGTCAGCTACAGCCCTGAGATGGTTAGCTTAGCTTAGCATAAAGACTGGGAGCAGGGGGAAAACAGCTAGCCTAGTTCCATCCAAAGTTAAAAAACACCAAGCAAACCATCTCCTGGCTCCAGCTTCATATTCAACAGATAGTATTAAATATGAACAATGACAATATGAATATGACAGTGTTACAGATCTTTTCATCTACCTCTTGACAAGAAGGTGAATAACCGTATTTCCCAAACTGTCTAACTATTCCTTTAAACATTAGTGTATTTCCAAAATTTGGAGAATTGAAGGTGAATTATTTTTATTTATATTTATTTATTTATTTTTTTTTACAGGCAATGTCACGTTCAAGACCACAGAAAAATGCGGGGGTGTGATTCAAGTCCTTTATCGAGATAAGTGGGAAAAAGTGCATGCTTTATCCAATGATTTTGGAGAAAGGCTGTGTAGATCGCTCAATTGTCACAGGTTGCAAGAACGTACCGAAAAGAAAACACAATTGGTACATTTTCATATCTCATTTTTTGGTTGTGTGTTTGTTTGTGGCAAGTTCCCACTCGTTATCCTGCTAAGCTACGTGGCTTCTGTATAATTTTACTGTGATCTTTTACGTTTCACTATTTGTCTTCATTATTCATTCAGCTGTCATTTTTAGCTATCAGACAGATCTTTATGTTGTTTTATATGGCTGCATGAAAAGGTAATATCCTAATGACAAGTTGAAATTCGATTCAAGGCCAACTTGGAAACAGCACTGAATTGCACGAAAGAGCATGTAGACATCAGGCACTGTGTCCTCCAAACCTCCAGTGTTTTTGTCAAACCAGCTGAAATCTACTGTGAAGGTAACCAAAACTATGAATCCTTTCCACATTTAACACAAAATGAATTTCTGAAAAAAAACAAACAAACAAACAAGATGAATCAAGTACCAATCCCACTCTGCTGTGGTTTGATTTCAGGGTATGAGGCGCCACAGGCCCCCCCACCCCCCCCCCTCCACTTCTGTAGTGCCTATTATCCTGGGAGTAGGATTTTTTCTGGTTCTGGTGATACTGATCATTGTATTTGTACGAATCTGCATCATCAAGAAAGCCAAGAATGTCTCATGTAAGTGTATAATTTCTATTACATCTCATTTCTGCCAGTTGTTATGGCTTCAGTTGCAGCTGATCAATGACTACTGATAAATAATTGTTTCACTTTTAATTAATTACACTGCATCCTGATCAACCCAAGTATTTTGAAAAAGGTGTACTGGAGGCATTTTGCCACAAGAGGCCAGTCTTTCTGCATGCTGACTAAATTCTGACTGCATATACTCTATGTGACCATTTAACTATCATGTCCCAGTTAATGTCTAATGCTATGTTGATGTAGCGAGAATCTTTTCAAGAAAAGAAGTAGAGTTTGAAAGTGGCGATGTGGAGGATTTCACCAGCAAAGCAAATGAAATGGAAGATTTCAATCGTGGCAGTGAGTCTCAAAACATTTATTCGTTCTTCTTTTTTAAAATTTTCTAATCAATACATAGAATAATATTTTTTAAATTAATTTAGTGTTGTATTTATTTATAAAACAGATCCTAATCACAGGCTGTTATATTTAAGCTTAATCTCAAAGTAAAAATTAAGCACAACCTTGAAATATGGTGAAAATATCTTTCAGGACTGAATTTATTTTAATGTTTTAATATTTTTGTGATGGAAATGCAAGGCATTGTGCTTTGAAATGTAGGACAATGTTAAAGTGTTTATGAAACTTTTGTTTTGTTGCTGTTTTTCAAGCAGGATTCAGATCAGAGCACGACGCACAAAGCACTTCCTCTTATGATGATATTGATGAAGTGGATGAGGCTCGGCCACTGGCCTATCAGGCCGACACTGCTGGCAGCTCAGGAGACAACTACATCCCTGAGAGTGACCTTGATCAAAGCACAGGAAAGTTTTGAGCAAGTTTTATCACATGCACACATCTGTTTCTCCCAACTTGAATACTAATACTGAGCTTCCACAAAATTCTCATCAGCAATTAAGATCAGATTAACCAAATTTTAACATGCAACTGTTTTTCCCTACTGCAGATGGGGTGACCTACGAGGTGGAAGACCCACAGGAGAATTATGATGACATCGAAGCCAGCCCTGAGATCACACAGACTCAAGCTGAAGTCCATGACGGTCCCAAAACCACACCTGAAAGTGATGTAGTGATTACAGGATTGGTGCAGGAGGATGAGGACTATCTAGTGCCGGGCCAAGATGGGTGAGCCAAAACTGGGTTGAAAAGTTACTGAAATAAAATCCAATCTGGCAAGGTGGATCACCCCAAATGCAAAACCCAGCTCTCTTTTTCAAGAGAGTCCAAATTGGCAACAATATATTACAGTAAAATGGATTTTTATGCAGTAGATATTTGCTGTGGTGTTTAAAATAAAAATAAAGCAGAATGCATCCCTTGATAAAACAAACTGAATTATGCATTATCTAAAATACTGATCATTTTAAAATCAGACAAGATTTTACAGTTTATCGATGGGAAAAATGACATTTCAGAGTGTTAGACATTTCCTGTATAAACAGAAAAACATAATCTGATTCTACACTGCTGGTTTGTGTAACTTCCAGTGACATTAAGTCAGTTTCATCTCTTATTCTACATATGTTTGTATTTTTAAATGTACGTGTTGGCCTGCCATCAAATCACAGATTAAAAAAAAAAGAGTAGTAAATGTTCTTTCTCTTCAAATGTACAAAATGAGAGTGAAAAATCTGATCAGAATGCAAAGCAGCCTTTTCTTTGTCTAAAATCTACTGCTTGTTGTTGATTTTATGGCTTTCAACATATTTTTGAGGTATTTGTTTAGAAAAATCTGATGTATTTAAAGTAGTTGAGCTTCTATGATTTCAGCAATCTTTTATGAGATATTATTTTTGCAGTAGTTTGACAATTTATCAGTGAGCTTATTCATATATTATTCATGATTCCATAAAACACAGACATGACGTCACTGTCACTGTAAACCATGTATCTCTAAATTTGGTCATTTTGAAAATTTTAATCAATTATAGGATTATGTTTGTCTTTATTGATAGACAAAAATCTCCTACTCCCTAAAGATCCCCTCCAGACATGTTTTAAGACATACAAAAATAATCTCATTTGTATCTGATATGTCTATGAATTTACACATAGTTCAAAAGTTGAACTAGAAGATATAAGATGTCTCCTACTTAACCAGAGGCTTCAAGTTTCCACATCACTGTTGTGTAAGTTGCATATGGGACATGACTGTCTCCAAACTACTTGTGATGTCACAAATCATGCTTTTAAATACACAAGTTAAACTGAGATTTAAAGTGAGCACAGAGAAACTTTCCCCCTTTAGTAGATGAATATGAAAACATCCTTCTAGTGTCAAACTCTGCACATACATCATTCTGCACAGAGAAGGTCAGACATCTAAAAGTAATAAGCTAAACATATTTTTGAATGGAGGAGGGCTTTTAAGCTAAACAAAAACAAACAACAAAAAAACAACAAAAAAAATCAGTTGGATTAGGTGAAAAACACATTGTCACACATTGTTATATGTGGTTTTCACAAGACAGCAATGGTGCGTCAAACTCCTTGTGTAACAGCTGATAACCTCAGGTCATATTACCATGTGGTTACATTGTATATTTTTAGGTTTGTAGGCTTTATAAGAATGTATAATGTTGATTTCACTGTCACATTTATGCTTTTTTTAAACACTTTCTATTAAACATGAATTTAATATTCAGTTAGCTGTGATTGTCATCTCTTATTTTTTTCTTCCTCACATTATGTGACTTTTTGTACATATCAAGAGGAGGTTGTAATAATGTCAAACTGACAGAGTACTTAGATTTCATCATATAGCATCATATAAGTCAAAAAATAGTCAAAAAATACAGTTCAATGACTCTTTTATGTGATATCTTTTTCATGTTGTGTTATACTTCCAGTTTTTTTTGCTACTTCAGAATCAAATTCAGTCGCTGCATTTACCCTGTGGCGCTGGGAGCAATGAGCAGTACGTCTCTCTTGAGGAAGACTTTAAAATGAATGTCTTCAGCATGTGAGACTTCTGTGTTACCAGCAGTTTTGTGCAGAAACAACATTCAATTCTTTACTGATGCTTTGTGTTTGCTGTATGTTAACACCTTTAGGTTTATCCTCTACTTGAATCTAACGACACCTCTGAGACTCCCGGGTTTTGGAAATGGCTCAGATGTTGAGTATCAAACTGTATGTTATATATGTCATATATAGTTTGATACACAGCACAATAAGCCGTTTTCTTCACAAGACATCGTCTGTGGAGTGAAACAAGATTGCCTTAAATTGATCTTAAGTGTTGTTTTTTATAAACGTATTTTTAATTTACTTATTTCAATTTATTGATTTATTATTAATTATTTCTTGTGATTTCGCTCTGCATTTGCCACACAAAGCCAAGCGCTGCCCCTGGACTCCACAAAAAAATCTAAACACTCTCACCACTCAAAACATTTCGAATGCAGGTTTAATCTCCATGCACTTTAACATTCTCTACAATCACTTTAACATTTCCCCCCAGCGGTCAAGACATATGAGAGCAGCTGCTCGCTACAAATGTTAACATGAGTAAGTCCATCCGTTAGGGACTGACAGACATGCTAGTGCTGCTTTCAAGAGATTGACAGACCTGCTAGAGCCTCACATGTTTTGTCAGGAGTTAGCCAGGAGCCACTGAGATCACAGAACCAGCGATACACCCAAAGGGACTAATTTGTAAGCAGCAGCTCTCGTATGATATGTAAACATCACACCCAGCTTCACTGTCAGAGGCCTTGCTGAGGGATCATGATGTAGGATTAAGTCTGCTGTGTGGCTGAAGCTGAAATAGATACAGCAGAGACATAGTGATCTGTAAGTGAAAGAGGGGACGCTTTCATTCTGTGTCAGGAGCCATTTCTCCACAGCATGGAACAGTGGGGCCTAGCAGGGCCAGGGGGACTCTCTGGGGTCGATGATGTCATATACAACATAAAAGTACTCTAATTACTATTTTTAGAATTTCTCTGGAATGCTGCATGCTAGACACTTACTTTAAAAACTGCCCTGCAGCGCACCGTTCAGCAATTACAACGAGCCATCACTTGTTCTCATAATCCATCCAGGTGTTTGATCCATCAAGGAACCACTGTGTTATTTTTTTTTACACTTTTGAAAAATTATAAAAGCATTAATTTTATGCTATATGTCCTTATTTATCTAATATCAATATAAACAAATATGGACAGTTCTGACAAAAATATAAATAGTTCTGTTTTTCTGTATAATAGAGACATAATCAATAGAGATTTTATTTATTTTTTGTTTGTTTTTCATCTGAGGCCTTGTCTGCAAATGGGAGGATAGTAAACGTTTGCACTAGTTGTTTGTTGTAAAAATCATCCAGAAACAAATTGTGATAAAAATGTAAATAGTTCTGTTTTTTTTTTCTGTGCAACTGAGACTTTTTCATCTGAGGCCTTGGGCTACAAGTGTGAAGTTAGTAATCATTTGCATATAGTTTATTTTTGTGGAAAATGGATAAAATATTGAAAAATTCAAATTCTCTTTTACTAGCTTATGTTGAGCTGAAAATTACTTGCAATTACTTGCTTGTAACTTACAGTACTGAATTTATACAGATGTTTTTATGTTAAGAGAGTCAAGGCACCAGTAATAAGAAAAACATGGCTTAGACCCATTTGTGTTTAGTTGTTTAGTTCTAATCAGAAATCCTCTTGGTTGACCAAAAGGCAGTTGTGAGTAAACTCTGGTTTGGTGATAAAGGAAATCAGGATAAGAGATACATATTTATGCCAGGTAAAAAACAAACCTTTTATTTAAATTTTGAGTTCATCCTTTCACATCAGTTAGTGAGATTTTAGCATCATCTGTGAATGTGTTAAATGCAACTTTGAATATTCTGAAAGATAAAGGAACAGCTTCTCTTGAGATGAGGCAATTCTTAGACAACTTTGACCAAATCTTCATAACCTCAAGTTTTAAATATTCATCTGAATATTTGGTCTGTCCTCCCTGCTAACACCATTTGCTATGGCTCTCATTGTCATAATTTGTCAAGCACAGAGAATATGAAAATGATGAAAGTTTCTGTAGACGCCTCAGGCTGACTTTTATGGCTGTAAGAGACAGGTGAGCTGTTGGCTGTGAGAAAGGCCCCAGTTGTGGTGATATTCCATAACAGACAGTGTGGTATTATTAACAGTGCTCCCTCGTGTATGGTGCCATCCAGAAAGCCTGTTGTGTGTGTGTGTGTGTGTGTGTGTGTGTGTGTGTGTGTGAGGAAGGGAGAGACACGGACAAGAACAGTGAGAGAGAGGACACTACAGGTTATGTAATGTAATCCAAATTGGAAACACATGACTTCCTAATATACAACTGAGCTTTTTCAACATGTGTTCCACACAAAATCAGAATCAACTTTATTGACCAAATATGTTTATGCATATAAGGAATTAGATTCCGGTTTCTAGTGGCTTTCAATACAAGAAGGTGAAGAAATAGATACATAGATATACATAAAAACAACAATGGACAACAATATACAATGTCTACATAAAGGTCAAACTGTTTCTGTAAATTTTAAATAAGTATACCAATGGCGCAAGGGTGTGCAAGAGTGCAAGGAGTGGTGAAATAAATATTTAAGTTATTTTATATACATACAGTAGGTGGGTGTTGGGGCTCCTCCTGAAGTCCACTGCCATCTCCACCATTTTGAGAGTGTTCAACTCCAGGTTGTTGTGCCCACACCAGAGGGCCAGCTGTTCAACCTCCTGTGTATATGCAGACGGGCCTCCTGAGGTGCAGCTGGTTGTAGTTGGTGGAGAGAGAACAGCAGTAAATCATAACAGTAACAAATCATATGATGAACATCTCTTATTTCCTCCAGACAGGCGGCTTTGTATTAAAAATAACAAATTGTGTTCTTGTTCAGAACTGAGTTCAGTTAACAACTGTTACCAAACGAATACCCAGAAAACAGCCATTTTAGGTGATCACTCTGCTGCATACAGACTTGAGAGGAGTCTGAATGCAGGAAAGGGGGACACTCTGTTGAGGGGGATGTTAACATTACTATTTCAAATACGAGCATACGGTAGGTAAGGTGTTCAGTATGTTCAGTATGTCCCATAGTGGAAGTCTGATACCTGTACCTCAGCCAGTGTAGGAATGACAGAGACTGTCTAGGAAGTTACGGAAGTTAAAGACACTCCTGATCAGACAATCAGAAACCTGCATAATGTTAAAGTTATGCAGAGATATGAATAATTTGATTACTTTATGTCACGTAAATCACATATCCCATATGACCAGACCCAAGCCCTCAGAGACACCAGAATGGCCAGAAACAGCCCTGTCCAGAAGGACGTCACAGGGATGATTCACTAATGTGATGTTTAAGTACTCAACTATCTGAAACACGACAGTTGTGTAGATAAGATAAATTCATGACCACAGTGCCTTTCATAACAGCACGCAATGATCTTTATTTAGCAGGTGAAGGAAATCATGTGATGATAAGACTTATGATTCTGGTGTAGATGCAGTTTCCTGGAAATTACACAGATCTTTTTATTCAATCATGAAGAGTTTGCACTGTTAGATTTAGCAGGAAAGCACAATTTTTTGCTCATATGCAAAAAGTGAAGTTCTTTTTCTCTGCGTGTTGTGCAACATTTTTAAAGTTTACAAGATTAATACACAGCTTGTAGTGCCTTGTTACACAGAACAGGCATGCAAAACATTATTTTAATCTTTTTAAAGACTGGGTCTGTGTCAATGCCAACACAGATAGTTGGTGAGTCAAATGCCAACACAGGCTTTGCAGTTGGATTTGCCTTGGCTGTATTAGTGTTTGTATGACAGGCCTGGATGTGCAGTCGGGCCCAAGGGTCAGCTGAAAGATGACCCTGGTAAGCGTAATGTCCTAAATATGATGCAAAGCATGAGGGGGGCAAGCAAGTTCAGGCCCCGGGCCAAGCCTGGTCTGCCCTGCCCAAAAGCCGACACATCGCGTCCTGAAAGCACCTGTGGTGCCCTGTACCCGAACAAAAGCATCCATCAGTGGTGAGCCAGCTGCAGCAGATTGCCAAGAGATTATTCAATGTAAAGGGGCTGAAGAAGGTCAGTGAAGTAGGTGAGAGGGGGGATAAAGACAGAGTAAGACAGTGACACAGAGATCTGACTTAGGTCATGAATCTAGTTTCAGAGAGGGTAATATAATATTCGTCCAAGAGAGTGGATGAAAAGAGCAAGACTAAGTGGATGGATGGATGATTTTTTTTTTTAATTTTCTGCTCTCACAGCATGACAATATATACTATTTTGTGAACAATGATACTGGATACAACAAACATTTAAATTGTGTGGAGAATATGGTAATAAGTGTTAGAACTGTTTACAGAAACGAGTCAACCGTTGCCTGTGCACACTGTACAACACTGATTTTTAATATACAGTTGAATTCAATATTTTATAAGAAACAGGTTGGAATACTGAATTGACAATAAACATGTAAAACAAAAATGAAAATGAAAATATAACAAATTGTATCTGAAAGTGTGTCTTGAGACTTAAATGTTCAGCAGTTCTGTGGAAGAAACACTGATTCACCCTTTGCTCTAACTTGCAGCCAACATGCTGCCTCCTGCATCAATATAAGTATTGTCAGATTATGAGAGGCAGTTGGGGAAAAAATTATCTTAGTGAACTCTGGTAAATTATAGAAAGTTTACATTTTAGCCAACCTGCAAGTCAACTAAACATACTGTAACATGCAAATTCCACAGAGAAAGGCCCTTTTGGAGCCGACATTAAACAATACATCCAATATATGAAAGTTAAAATATCTAAATAAACAATCAACAGCTTATAGTTTGTACAGCTTCAGAGGGGAGCTTTTAAAGCTTGTCGTGATAGCTTGATACAGTAGCACCACCCAGGGCAGAGGGTTCAAATTGCACTCATTGCATTTAAGATGATGTTAGGCAATAAACAAGCGTATGCTGCCTGGTGCTTGCAGATTACAGTGAATCAAGAAAGAACAAGCAGAATGGTAAAAAATCATTAATCAAAAATGAACTGTTCATACTTATTCATACTATAAAAATGTCATCACACAGAGCTTTAAAAATCACACAATACAAAATGCAGCTGTGATGAGTTCATGTGCTGCATCAAACTATATATTTTTTTAATGTACCCATACGAGCTGAAACTGAAATCCAGACTTGAGCAGAACATTATACTGGAGAACAACCATAAAACACAAAGCAAATTTGACAAAAAATAATACCAAGGCACAAATAAATTGGTTCATACCCTTTTTAGATGCTTTTTTTCATATGAATTTAATAATACTTAAAGGAGCACTCTGCCGATTTTACACATTAATATCAGTTTACTTTTCCTAAGGAGTACTACTCAGCCTGTCAAAACAGTTGTATAATGTCTTCTGTGACTCTGGTGGGAGCTTTCTAGAAATCCAGAAATCTCAGCCTTCCAAGGCAGGAAGGGTCTAACGAAAGACACTATTGAGTTATGCCATGAATGTAGCGTTTTTGCTGTTTGACCCACATTAGGGACTAATGGTCAAGGTATCCATTAGTTTTTTAATCTGTCTCTTTTGAGTCCCCAATTTAATGGGAATGCTAAATTGCTGAAGAAACCCTTAAATGGGCTACTTCTTAAATCATTTGAAATCTAATGACTTTTAAAAACCAAGCATCTGTGTATTGTCTCAGTTTGGATCCTCTTGTCAAATGGACAGCAGGACACATGCTTAACTCCCAACCCCTTACATGATGCATATACCATATGTTTCATCACTGAAATCACATGCCAGATCCAGGCACCTATGATTTAATAATATTGTATATTTTACATGCTGTCAAAGCATAAGGGCACTACAGATTATATAAAAATAAAGTCTGTTACTAAGCATCAGGCTGGTCCTCCATCTTTCCATGCCCAGGATTATTCCTTGGAGGCGCTGACTTTTTCTTTTTCTGCTGTCTGCTCTTGCCCATTCCCATGTACCTTTTTAAGCCAGTCCTTCTCCACATAAGCTCTCACCTCCCCAACTGTACACCTCTTTCCTGCATCCAGAGCCAGAAGCTTACTAAACAACTCCATGGCTTCTGGAGTGAACCTTTTCCACAAAGGAGGAATCTCTTCCTCAGTGGTAGGCCTCTCCTCCATTCTGCACCAGTCGGCAAACTCCTGGTAGAAGTCGTCCGAATCCATGCAGCGCTCCCAGGGAAAGTAGCCTGTAAGAATGCAGAAGATAACCACCCCGAAGGCCCAGGTGTCCAGGCTTGGCTCCACGCTAAGTGGAGGAGCTGTGACTTCTTTCTGGCCCTCCATCAGGGCAACGCTGCAAAGCTCCGGGGCCATGTAGGGCAGGGTTCCTGTGATGAAGCGTATCAGAGTGCCTCTCTTCTGGGCCAGGCCAAAGTCTGCCAACTTCACCTGGCAGCAGTGATTGTCCAGCAGGAGGATGTTCTCAGGCTTGACATCACGGTGGACCAGGCCATGGCTGTGGATGAACTCCAAAGCACTAGCAATCTGGAGGACACAACGTTTTACAGACGACTCTGGGATACCCACCTGGAACAATTGACAAAAGAGGTATTGTTTTCCTAAAAATGTGAGGACATATAGCACTCATCACAAAGCACCACATGAATAAAGAAAGGCTGAATCCAAATGTCCACCCTCCGGACTTCATGCATAGGTACTAGTGACGTGCTTACTGTCATCACATTTGCGAGACTGTAAGGCCACACCAACCCCTATAAGCCCTGCACTTCACAACTTTTATACCATCACTTTTTTTAAATGCATGCATATATTTTTCTTCTTCATATCTATGCACATTTATATGGTTAGATATTTCTACAGGGCGCCCCGGTAGCCCACTGGTTAAGGTGCATACCACATAACTGCAATGTCCGTGGTAAGGCTATGTTGCATGTCATACCCTTCATTCTACTGATGTTTCTTGTATCTTGCTCTTTTGTCTAATTCAATCAGTGAAGTCTGCACCCCAAGCAGACTCTCTAGAAGTCTGACATCTCTCCAGAGGTCCGCAGAAAAACCCCAATTGATGAACTGGGGATTTAGACAGCCCTGGACAATTGGGGACTTTCTTGAAACGCAGCCATTAAGTCTACGAGTCTGCAAGTCCAAACACCAGTGGAGCCAACAGGGCAGTGTGTGGATTCTACTTTATTCTACTTTGATGTCAAAACAAAAATAGCAGGATCAGAAGATTTTGTGTGCAGACATCTCAGCTCTTAAAGTAGAGCCCTGTACTCTACTAGTTGGAGCACCTGATACTGACAGTCCACAGCTCTGAGGGATAACGTTTAATTTTTGAATATGCTTAACAGTGACAGCCTTGCAGGTGTTGCAGGTATTTTGTTAATTTTACTCAACTATCTTATGTATGAAGTCATAAAATGTTTTATTTTTTCTGTGTTTTGCAGAAGAAAAAACAAAATGTAAAGTTAATCATCCTAAAGCTAGAAGAAAATTTTAGATTTTATATTCTAATACTAGGTGTGCCCAATATGACTCTAGGGATGGCAATGTTGGTCTGTAAGTTTGTTTGTCGGTTGGCTGAAACATCCCAACAACTCTTGATGAATTGCTGCAAAATTTTGTACAGACATTCATGGCACCCAGAGGATGATTTCATTGGGGATCCCCTGAGTTTTCATATAGCGCAAACAGCTGGTCAACCTTTTTATGTGTCCAATACTTTGGTTTATGCCCAAATATCTGCAAAACTAATGACATCCCCATCAGCCACAGCTGTACTTTGTGGTATACCAGCTAAATATCTGTGGCTTCAGAATGCCAGTTAAACCTAACAAGACAGAAAAATGTTTTTTCAAAAATTCAGTAGTTTTCTTTTGTTTTCTGAGGTATTCCTGGAGCTGTTTCACCACCATCCACTATTGCTTTTAATTTTGTCCAGCTGTGATGCTCCTCCATTTCCTTTGTGCATTAGAAAAAAGTGGCCAAAAATTGGGGGTATTTATTATGCATACTGTTTTTCCAATGTTAACTCACCATATATTCAAAAGCTGCTTAGAATTAGTGTGGAGTATGGATTTGGTACACAGCTATAGTCTTGTTTTGTCAGTGTTGGACTCACCTTTGGCTGGATGACAGCAAAAAGGTCCCTCCCAATGACAAGCTCCTGGGCAAAGCAGTAGTGCTCATTAGACTGGAAGGCAATGCCAAAGAGGCCCACAATGCAGGGGTGGCAGGATAGGTGTAAGGAGATGCAGTACTCTCGCAGAAAGCCCTGCAGCTTAGTCGAGGCTTTGGGCATCACTTTCAAGGCCATGGGAGTCCCTGCAGATCATTGGCTATTATTATTATTATTATTATTATTATTGTTGTTGTTATTATTATTATTATTATTCATGCACATCTTCTTTGTCTCACTAAAGAAGTCAAGTACCAATTACACCTCAGTTTACTGATATTAGATTATTTCTGTATATGCAGCTTTCCCACAACCTCTAGAACTTCTCTCCACCATTCCAATGGTTTTCAAATTCAAAGCCTCCAGGCCTCGAGCCAGTCTCATGTCAGCTTGTGCTCTGCATTCTGCTCTCTCCCTTGTCTACACCGACCCGATCATTGCTTCGCTTTGGCATGACTCTTTTCTTTCTGGCCTGTCTGGGGTTGGTGCAGTCACCCATCTTATTTTTGTTTTTCAAGAAGTACTTCTCCCACCACTCTCTTCACTGGTGCTTGCTCTAAGGTACTTCCTTCTCTCTTCTTAGCTCTTAATTTATTTCCAGTTTTTAGAGATCGGTATGCTTGCTCTATTTTAGGATTACAGCATCCCCAAGCTAAATTAATGATAATTGCAATGATATTACAGTATAATAATATGACAGCCAAGTTATCTTGTTGAATATTTATTTGAAACTTAAATTAAACAAAAAACTTAATGTGTTACAAAATGTGGTCACCGTCTATTTTTCTATCTATCAATTTGTTCTAATTTTTACCCAGACAGCGCACTGTTGCTAATGCTGGAGTCATAAACCATATCACTACCTTTTTTATTGGGGAAAAGTGCCACAGATTATAAAATATTTCATGAGCATGGTTATATTAGTGTAAATGGGGATTCGATACAAAGACATCACACATTATTATAAAGTTACTCTCTGCTCTCTGTTTACTGTAAGAGATTAGAAATCAAAACAAAGTCATACCCCTGAAGCGATGCGTGACCAGCAGCACTTTGCCGTATTTCCCTCGGCCAATCTCCTTGATGATGTTGAAGTGTTCCTGGATCTCCAGGTTACTGAGACTCTGAGCCGTCAGCTCCATCAGCTCGTCGATCAGGCTGCCGTCAGCAAGGCCCAACTCAATCATCTTTACTCAGACGCAAACAGAACAAAGGAAGTACTTTTATGAACAGATAGTTATTAGACTGCCATATGATGTGTCCCTTATATCATAATATATTGTATCATAAAATACAGAGCATTTCTAGATCAAATGTCTTTTAGAGCTACTTTGCTCAATTGTCAATTGTTTTCTTTATAGAAAAGATCTAAAGAAAATGGACACTAAATCAAAACTAATTAAAACTAAGAATCAACATTATAGAGTATTTATGTCATTGTCAATGTATCCAATTATACATTAAATTTACAGTATATTAGAATTTTGTCTTTGCCAGATTTATTTATCAAAGCATTCTGAGTGCTGCATTTCACTTGAAATTTGACTAAATAGCATATACAAGTATAAAAAAAGCAATATTTTTCATGTGAAAAACATATATGACAAATATAACAAATAGATTTTTTTTATTCAGAAACTATCCCACACTCTTTATCAGCCACAGTACTTAATATAGATGGTATTATAGTTTGAACACATGCCTCTTTTGGACAGTAAGAATTGATTGGGACCCGATCTGGTTAGCCTTTATATGTAATTTCTCAATTATGAATTCTATGCACCAGTAGAAGATAAACAATGAAGCAAATGTTTTTATTATCAATTAATTTTTCATTAATGCAAGACATTTCCTTTTTTTAATATGATTATATTTATTAAAGATTTAGTGTTGAGCTTCTGTACTCCACCTGACACCACCATTAATGTCTTCATGTTGTACAATAGGTGCTGTTTCTGTTGATACAATTTACACTTTCTTTACTTTGTTTCTTGTTGAATTTGCTTAACATAAAACATATTACTAAAGAGTTATAAATGATATACTATATACTAAGCTAATCATGCCAAATGAATTGAATTCTTCCCATGTCATACACGTAATCAGCTACTTCCAACTACTTTGTTGTAATAACAGTGAAGTCTAAATAAGATAATGTGGATAGAGAAAGTATGTTATTAACAGCATAGCAGTAATAGTATAAAATAGTAGCAGTAATGGATATAATTTAATATTATATCATTAAATATTTTTCACTGTCAAGTCTTACCTTTTAGTAGTCTGTTCCCAAAACAGTTACTGGAGTCTGAAATCACACACAAACAACACACAAAATGACTCACACACACTCACACCACCATGCTTACAGCCTACAAAACATAACTAATCAATATACTGAAGTAGTCGAGGTTGAATGTTTGTCCTGTCTGTCCTCCGCCTTAGCTGCTGCTGCTGCTGCATGGATCAGCCTTCAGAGTGGACCTGGGAGCTTTTCACTGGCTAGCACACAGCTCAGCTCTCAACTGCTACGACAAATGATTACAAGCTGCCTCTGCAAGGGGCACTCACTCACACACACACACCCGCACACACACACACACACACACACACACACACACACACACACACACACACACTGGCCTACATACAGTATAATCAGCTGCACACATGTATGTGAGCTCTTATATGTAGAAAAGCATGAACATTAAGTTCTACATACACAGATAACAGCTGTCATTCATTAACACATTTCTTTATAGGCCAACTTGTACATACATAAGTACAGTACAGAGCTGCAATAAATTAAAAAGTCTCTCTATCTGAAAGCCCCTCTTCTCAGTGATTTTAATGCTGCTACATACAGTCTTCCATGAATTTAGCCTACCAGCAACACAGATGCCATATAGGTGAATCTTTATAAAGAAATATGGAAGCACACAGACTTCAGAGTTTAAATAGAATATAATACTGAAGAAATAGGTTTTTTGATAAATTATTGTGACATGAAAACATTGTAATATAACACTATCTCAGTGATTTAATAACAAAGTACATTAACTCAAATACTGTACTTAGGGGTGATGTTTAAAGTTTAATCCATTTCACATTTCTACAGTTCAGAGGGAAATATTCTACTTTTGACTCCATTACATTTATTTGACTGCATAGCTACTACATAGTTTACAAACTAAACATATGATGAGTTAGTTTTTTTTTTTTTTACAGATTAAACAATACATGAAATACTTAAAATAAGCTCCACATTGGCCAACTACCACAGTAAAATGCTGCTTACTCACACGTTAATGATACTTCATACTTTAACTTTGATTCTTTAAGTTCATTTATCTGATAATACTTACATACACTTACTTCTTAAGTAACATTTTCAATGCAAAACTAATTAAGTATTTTTACTGTGTCCTGCCACTTTAATTGAGTAATGGATCTGGGTTTTTCCTCCAGCACTGACCTTTTTGCAGGGATTTGTTACCACTTCACAAACTGAGATGAGTTGTCTAAGTAAATGTATGGCACAAATTAAACATATGTGTCCAATGCTCTGATTAGATTGCACATTGCATGCATGTCACTCATTGACTGTATATAAATATGGATGTCATGACAGCTCCCCAAAAGTGAAGCCAAAACATCTTGATCGCCCCCTGGTGGCTGGCTGCAGTATAGGTCATTAAGATTTTTTCCCAAAGATAGTTTATGTCATTTTAGGTAGTTCTAATCATGCTGATGTATGTTCAAGTGCTCATTTTTCTGATAAGTTTGTTTTAAATTAGTTATTTGACCATATAAAAATGGGGTGTGACGTCATGATTGACAGCTGTGACAGCCGCTCTCAAACCTCCGTCAGGTGGCGGGACAGCTGAGCGGGCATGTCCTGTGGGCCGTCATCCCCAAGCCCCCAGGAACAGCACCAGGCTTTGATGCCAATTTAACATAGTGGCCAAACCATTCAATTACAACGTCACGTGATACTACTGGGCCCAAAAAGACTTTTTCCCATAGGCTTACATTGGGAAAGAGACGTCTGTAAAGATAAAGATAAATTGTTTTGAGCATCACAACCCCTGTGAAATGACTCGATTCACTATCAGAATTTGATCCATTCGGTCTGATCACATTTCAAAAGTCTAGAAGAGCCGCACGATGAATTGTTTTATCCCCATTCAAGTTAGCTGGAGGGCTAAACCAGATGTTAGCAGTCTCCAGGTAATTTCTTCACAGCTGGAAGTGGTTGTTTTGGCTTCACGCTCCACTGAGCAACTTTCATACGGACGGGGCTCCTCTGACGCTGTATCCAGTTCTGTTTATACATCCATGGTCATCCTGCAACCCAACTCTAACGCGCACTCTGGCTCCAAATTATGTCACACAAGCAAGATGGCAGCTCCTGAAAAGGAGATATTTTGGCTTCACTTTTGCATAGCAGTAGGAAGTGAAAATGCGTTGTCCATATTTATATACAGTCAGTGATACTAACACTTACGCACGTTACACTGTGTTTATTTAACTGCCAGTACTAGAGACTTTTTCCTTGCTTACTGTATGCATGACTGAGTTTGCTGTGAGTGATTAGTATTTCTGTTTGTTCCTATACATAGTTAACTGTGGTGTCATCCCATTCATTGAACTGTATCTGTCACAGATACCGAGTTAGAGCATCTAGATGGAGATGAAACCTCCTACGTCCACCCACACGGTGGGGGAGATGGACACCATGATTAGAAGACAAATGAGGCAAACTTGTGTAGTTCCGCTTTGAATTAAGAAAGTTACAGGCTTTATTAGTATGGTACTTTTCATAGTATAATCTCATCTACAAGCAAATTCTAGCAAGACTGAAAGTCTACAGCCACAATGACAATGTTAATGTGCTGATGTTCATCAGGTATAAAGTGTTTACCATGTTCACCATCTTAGTTTGGCATGCTAACATTTGCTGTAGCACTACTAATACAAAGAATTGGTTCTGCAAGTCATAGACCATGTATTTGACAACTTACATATTTGACCTGATGATGGCACTAAATGAAAAGTTAACAGCATCACTACAATTCATCCTGAGGGGAGCATGGATGCCTGCACCAAATTCCATGGCAATCCATCCAATAGTTATCAAGACATTTCCCTGAAAGAAAAAAATATCAACCTCATGGTGGCGCTCGAGGAAAAGTCATGGGATCACCAAAGACATTAGAATCCATCCTCTGGTCTCCATGAATTTCTGTACAGAAACTCATGACAATCCATCCAACAGTTGTTGAAATATTTCAGTCTGGACCAAAGTGGTGAACCAACCCACTGACCAACATTGCCATAGACATGGTGCTAGCATGGAAGAAAAAAAGAAGAAAGAAAGGAGAAGATTTCTTTAAAGTTTCTCCTATTCCTTATAGCTGGAGTCAGTTCAAAGATTATTTGTTGCCAGATTTTACAGTTATTACTTAAAGGTGCAGTGTGTAGAATTTAGTGGCATTTAGCAAAACAGACTTGAAATGGAATATAATATCCGTAAGTATGTTTTCATTAGTGTATAATCACCTGAAAATAAGAATTGTTGTGTTTTTGTTACCTTAGAATGAGCCCTTTATATCTACATAGGGAGTGGGTCCTCTTCCACAGAGCCCACCATGTTGTACCACCATGTTTCACCAGTAATCCAGAACAAACAGACAAACAAAACACTAGCTTTAGAGAGGGCCTGTCGCGCTTTTCGCACCCACCATAGGTTCTCCTACACACTTGGAGGGGTGAGGGGAGGGGTATTCAGTTGGTTGCAATCTGCAACCTCACCTCTAGATGCCACTAAATACTACACACTGGTCCTTTAACACCTAAATTGTTATTGCATTATGATATGGTATATATGCTATGATAAATATGGGCATTCACTTTTTTCACGGGGCATCCTGTACATGTTGGTTAAAACTTTTCACAAAATAGTGGGAGGCTGAAACAGATCAAACAGCAGCCCAGCGGGAGTCTTACCTTCACGGCACTGAACTGCAAGCCATGAAAGCACTCACGTCATGGCATTCATATAAACAAATTTCCCGAGATGCTGCCTACAACTTGGAAAAGGCCTAATGGGGTGTTGTTGTCTGCACCTCTGTATGTGTATGTGTTGGCCTGTGTTTCATTTACTGTGAGCTCACTCAACACTGTGACCTCTGGTAGTTATTCTGGGGGCAGCAGCATCTATGCGTGCTGGACTAAGGATACAAAGACACAGATACTTTGGTGTTTTGGTCCTGCTGACCCTTGCAGGGCTCTGGTGGGTTAATGAGATGTCAGTCAGTGCAATTCATGGCTGCTGACTGTCCCAAAAGCTAAGGTGCCAAGCTCATTTTTCACTCATGGGAAAGAAGTCAAGTTTATTTATAAATAACATTTTAAAAAACAAGTCAACCAAAGTGCTTTGTGGAGAGATTTTACAAAATACAATTAAACAATTAAAACAAAAATAAATTGGAAATTAACTGTAAGAGACTAAATTTAAATTATTTGATAGTTATAAAACGCAATTATAAAAAGGTGGGATTTAAAAGTGGCAATAGATAGAGAGGACCTAACAGTGTGGCGGGTGAGCTGTTCCACAGTCTGGGACTAGTAATGGAAAATGGAGTATGGTCTGTGGAGATCGGATATGTCAGCTGGCAGCCCATGCAGAGCTTTAAAAACATAAAAGAACCATTTGAACGCTAAGGTGTTTTTGCTCGTTTTTAATTTCTTCCATGTATAGGCTTTTGGAATGGTCATTATACTGTATATTGGTTAGATTTGATAATGATGATCCAAGATCTCAAGTTATAAGGACCATATTTTTTCTTTGAGTGTGTGTATGATATCTGATGCATTCGGTTTGAGTTGTTTTTGAGATTAAGCGGTATGAATTTTGACGCAAATTGCATCCCTCGGGCGCAAAGGGTTAGAAGAGACTGAAGTTCATGTGCTTCGCCTGGTTTTTAAGGAAGTATGTTTCGTCACATCACATAATGCAAATAAAACAGGGCTTAAAATGTAACCTTGCGGTACATGACAACTGACAGTAGCAGTAGCATAACAAAAACTGATCAATAAATAACGGTGGGTATACGGTATAAAGCTTTGGTGCTTTTCGTGACCCATCTAAGTGAAATGATTAGGATGTAATGAGGTTTTACATTTTCAAATTGGCTCATTATAGTAATCTTTGCTTGAGACAAAGCTAAGATGTAACTAAACATACTGTATTTTTTTTTTTTCTACTATATGGCTTCTAAAAGCATCCTGTTCCCTAACATCATAGCAACGTTCCAGAGCACTCAGTCAGGCTGCCATCAGTGATTAAAGTTATGTTGTGGAGCATGTTTTGAAGTTTGTGATCATCATGTTACGCTGTCACCACAGACATGGGGTCATGTAATATTTGGATTCTTTTACATCCCAGGATGGTGTAGAGTAGTCTTCAAGGCGCCAGACAGGGTCCATAGTCCAACTTCCCGTCCCATCATGATACCACTGCTGTCCTCATTGTCTCACAGGAATGGAATTACAGATCTGTGTAGACTGATGAAAAACACGCTGAGTTCTCGCTGCTCCTTTGGCATTTTGAAATCAATTTGAGGAAGATATACCATGCAGTGTAGTTTCAGCTGTCAGCTCAGGGAAATCAGTGAAAAGCGTGTGGTTATTTTCCACTAGAATAAGTGAGGAGGCATTCACAATTTCATGGTTTTTGACATGCAGTGAAAATAAAACTGAAGGGAATATTATCTCCACTGATGATTCACTATTCCCGCCTCCACATCATGGAAAGTTCATTAGGCGCAATGAGGCGAAAGTTTCCAAAACATCACCTGTTCTCTACATAGCCTAGTAGTCATGATGTCTTCAATTTTAATAATGCGCACAGTTCTTTGAGGAAATCAAATAAATGTTGAAAAAGACTAAAGATTTTTTTTTAATGCTCTAACATGAACACTTTGACATTTGGGGAAAATATGCTCATTTGTCATCTTATCCAGAGTCAGACTCGAAGATGCGTATCAGTTTCAAGTCTGTGTGCCCAGTACAGAGATAGGCCTGGGACGTGACTAACTTTGTTTGCCTTGAGGCAAGGGAAAACAGCTTAGCTCCATCAAAAGTGAAAAAGTATACCTTGCTACAACTGTTTCATTGACCTGTTGTTTCTTGTGTGAAGAAAAAGAAACCAAGACATTGGGGTTTCCTTTACATAGAACAGTCTGTTTCATCCTTCCAATCTTTGTTCTGTCTTGCACCTCTCTGTAAGCCAACTAGATGCACTGATCTCCTAATCTGTGAGTTTTATTGCAAACAAGAATATATCCTAAATATCCTACTATACTACTAGATATCCTACTTCTGTGGTGGAGAGACAAATAACCAACCAAGATAATATATGGAGCTCATTTCTGCATCTGTCAAAGTCCAGCAACTATGTGGCTGTCCTCATAGTACCAGGGTTATCAGGCATAACCATAGTTGTCTTTCTCATGTGCTACATCCTGTAGCACATACATTGTCCAATAGCAGGATCCCTCCTTTGACATGAACATTCACATCAGCAATGACAACATGCTTGTCTTGAGGGTCCATGCAACAAGCACAGGATAAACAAATTCTATGAATTTTAGAGGGAGATTTTACACTTTTCTACAATACATTTACAGTAGTTACTAGTAATTCTCCAGTATTAAATATTTACATGCAAAATATACAATATTTAAAACAAAAAAAAAAACAAAACAAAACAAAACAAAAAAAAAAGAAAAGGTTAAAGTATCCTTGATAATTTAAATTTTTTTAATTTTATTTTTAGTAATGGTGTCATTCTCCTTACAAATTAAACCTACATTCATAAATGTTTGGCATAAATATTAATACAATATATATCATAAATATGATGATGCAGTATGGCAAATGTGTTAGCAAAGAGTTCCCCATTCATACTATGCATCCAGCACACGCAAATTATCAGTTATTTTGAGTTATGTACTATCTGCCTTCTACATCTGGAAACAACATTGATGAGAGCGGTGAGAGTGAACCAAACGGTAAAGCTGCGGGCCAGAAAAACAAAACTTTGAGCTGAAAGAAATGCTTTGTAGAACTGAGGGGAACAGCAGAGTCTGGTGATAATTCTCTGAAGATTTGTCACTATAAGTGATCACTTTCACATTATACACTGTGCAACACTGTGCATGGTACAGAAAAGACTTTGAGGATCTGAATGTATTTTTTCCACCACTCTCAGTAGCAACACAGCGTGTTTTGAACAATGAATTCCACACAAACTGCAGCTGTTCTGAACAATAGCCAAATAGACAGGAGGCTGGATGACATTTAATGCAAGGATGGAACATTAAGATTTTGAAATTTAGCCCTGTGTGAAATTACATTAATATGTCATCATTTCCAAAATTGTCCACCTTATCACAGATCTGACAGCTGTTCTAACACTGGCCAGACTATTAATGTGAGGTTGTGGCTTCACTATTTCTACATGCACGGATTGCCTGTACATGATGTTTCAGTCATTTGCTTTCTTTTGCATGGTGTGCAAGACTGTTTTCACGCATTCTACAAGGGTGAAATTCTTCACCCACCACACATTAAAATATAGACATGTTCAGACACACGTAGTGTAAGCACCTGCTGTGGAAGAAAAGATTTATTAATCACCAGTAATGACTCTGGGTATTGGGTTCTTGGGCGTGAGAAACTGCATCTTTACAGTCCAAGTCTTGGTGACAGATGGTTCATCTTGTACCGTGGTTCTGTCATTCACAAACACACATGCACACACACACGTGCACAAGGCATGCACAGCATCCATGCACACATTCATACATGCATACAGCTTTAACATTCCCAACTACATTCTTCAGCTGCTGCTTTTAAGTTCTGAGGGTTCATTGTTATTACACATATTATACATCCATGTAACTGTCATTATTATTGTCAAATTCTTATCATTATGTACCAGTAATCTGTTGATTCTGTTGACAATATTACACTTTACTTTTAGTCCCCTACTGTATTTAGCATTTATAAGCAGCATATAGACACTTAAATGGTCATAACATACTATAATATAGTTGTAAGCAGATAAACATTTTAAATGTTTATCAATCAACATTTATAACATAACATAACGTAACATAACATAACATAACATATTTGTACTCATATTTAATGATATGTGGTTAGCCTACACACATGAACAAATCCTCACAGTGTGTAATAAAACATTAATTAGCTGTTTATACATCAAAATCACAGACTGTTTATAAATCAAAACTCATGAAGACACATTGAGCTTCAAATTTTATTATTAGTATTATTAATACAATTACTACATATTATAAATAATAACACACCATATTTCATATTTATATTATATATTGCCATATAAAATATGAAGATGTATTACATTATATTGTCAATTATTCATTAGCTGTTTATACACCAGTTACATATGCTTCAACAACACTACAGTGTGTTATAAATCATGTACTTATTATTTGTATACCGCTTAAAAATGTTGAATAAGGGGGTTAATATAAAGTGTTACCAGTTAAGGTAGATTAAGAAAGAAAGACTGCTTGCCTGGCAAAGAGACAGATAAGAAAATTCATTAATTCCACTGGCTAACACAGGCTTCAAGGGAGGTTTTCTAAACTGTGAGCTCTAAAATTTAGCATGAGTAAAGCTTTGTCAGCATGGACCTATATACTGTACAAAGCTCATACTGAGGGTGTACCATTTGAATAAAGCCTCTGATAAATCACAGTATTCTCACAGATGCCTGAAAATATCTTTAGTACTTAATACAATGTAATGTGCACTGACAGAGTGAGTTTCATCGTATGTGCATACAAATAGTCGTAAGTCGTAATGAACAGTAATTTGAGATCACTAAGTAGTGTATGTGTAATGTACTACAGAATACCTCTGATGAAATGTGTATGTACAGCACAGATGGTCAAACAAGGGGACGAGGCCGCTGGGCCTTAATATAGAAAGGTTAGTAAGTGGATGGAGTGAAGGAATGGGGTTTACAGCAGTGCTAGTGTTGATAGAGTGGGTGAAGACAGGCTGCTAAGATATGGTTTCAGATTGACATGCCACTTCAGGGTTAGAGCCCCGTGTCTAATAGAGCTGTACCTCTGAACTCAGTTGTACCTCAACACTACACACCTTGATTTTCCAGCTAATTTCGGCAACAAGTGTAAAGAGTTTTGGGTCAAAAATGTATTGAAATGTTCAAAGTTCATTCTTGACCTTGAAAAAAGCAGTTGACAAAATAATCTCACCACAAGGTCCATCAAGCTGTCCTCAAGCTTTTAATCATATCACATGATCTGCATCAGCAGATGGGGTTTACTCATGCAGTTGTCATGGACTTGATATTCAAATTTTCCATTTTCCATTCATCAGTTAGTAAAAGTAGGTGACATTTTCTGGTTAGAGCTTCCCAAACGTGTTGCTTTTTCTTTGTTTTATGTCCCTATGTTTTGTTGTTGTTGTTGTTGTTGTTGTTTTTGACTAAACTATTGATTTCAAAAGAATAAAATCTGTTTTACACCCTTGTGACAAAATTAAATAAGAGCATAGCGATAGAATTAACAAAACACCCAGGACCTCTCATTGTTACAACCCTTCAAATAAACCGCTCTACCCAGTGTGTGCCTGACTCTCTGAGGGACCTATGGGACCTGTCTTCTCTGTGATGATTTATAGAGTCAGTAAGTCTCTTGGTCATGGACTCAGTTATTTAGGATAGATGGGGACATGGCTGAAATGAGGAAGTGGTTTGATGTCTGAATCATCCAATCATTTCTAAGTGCAGAAATAGGCAAGACAAATTAACAACTGCAGATACTATATGTATGTGTTATAATAATAGCACTGCAAAAACTGAAGGGCTGTACTAGAGGACGTAAAGCATGTTGGCACTATGTATGTATAATTTGTTTAAATGCTATGATGTAATTGCATTCTTCTAGATTCTTGTCCAGTGAAATATCTCAACATCTCTAGTGCCACCATGAGGTTGATATATTTATTGAAATATATGAACTACTATTGGATGGGTTATCATGAAATTTGGTACATAAAGCCATGGCGTCCAGAGGATAAATACTAATAACTCTGGTGATCCTCTGACTTTTCATCTATCTACCTGTCTACCAGCAGCAGGTCAACGTTTTCACTTACCCTGCGAAATATCTCAACATGTATCTCAACAGGATACTTTGTAATAACCTGTTCCCTTTACTTTTCATCTAGAGCCAGGTCTAAATGATTATTTAGTTTATGACCAAATATCTGCAAATTAATGACATTCTCATTAGCTATGCTTTGTGATTAGTGCTAATTTCACAAGTGATAGCAGGCTGACATGCTAAGGTAACTGGCTGAATATGGTAAACAATATACCTGCTAAACATCAGCACGTTAGCATACTGACGTTTAGCATTTAGATCAAGTACAGCCTCAGACCTGCTAGCATGACTGCAGATTCTTTTTACACTGCTGGGGTCAATGAGGAGTTTTGGTAGTTTAATGGCTGCTGCTCTACAGTGGTGTATGTTTCTTCTAATCATTGAACTTGTAGAGCAATACCTTTCCAAAAACCTGACTGTGACAAATGACAAATTGAGTTGAGCACAGGTGGTGGAGGGAAAAGATATGATGACTGGTAGACTAACTCCTGGTGGGTTTACAGAAGTTATGTTCAGGATGCATGTTTTATGACACCTCGTGTTCCTGCCAAGGCAAATATCAAACAATGGAATGAGCCGCAACGACCAAGGGAGTCACACCAGAATCATGTTACAAAGTGAACTTTCTCTCTCTCCTCTCTTCTCCCTCCTCCCTCTGACCTTTTTCCATCTGATGAATCCAAAACAGCACCAACACAATGCTGTTCTCTCAGGCCTACAGCAGGCCCTGTGGCTGGTGTTAATTGAGATAATTGTGTGGTATGAGGCTGAGCCACTGCTATGCCCGTCCAGATATTCCTATCATGGGGTAACAGGGTGGCACACAGATTCCGTAGAGATTTTACAGGGACCAGAGGGTGGAAATGTATCCTGGCACAGCACTGAGGCTGTAATCCCCGGAGGACTTCCAAGTTGGTGGATACGGTGTGTTGTGTTTTGTCAACAACTACTGTTATACTAGAGTTGTGTCTTGCCTGTTGTGGTGGATCTCTAAGAATAGCTTGATGGTAGCTGATGTTCTGTCAAGTTGGCCAGTAGGAGTGCGTGCAATACAATCAAATGTTTCAGTGACTTCATCTTTTTCTTGAGCTTTTGACCATCAAACACTCTAATAAGTACTGAGAATTTCTCAGTTGTCATAGAACTGATATTCAAACTTTCCATCATTCTGAGCACTTTTAGGACTCCTGGTTTTGTTGCCTGGTTTTGTTCAGTGATTCATATAGGTCTGGTCTTGTTCCCATTGATGGCTGTTTCCAGCTGGTTGTAGAAACAGCTGAACAATCACAGCTTTGTACTATCAAGGACAACTTTAAAGCCAACATGGAGGAAGTCCTCAGAATAATGTGGCAGTTTGTACAACTGACCAAAGCTAGTTTGAACTACTTTATATACAGTTAGCTAGTTTAGTCCAGTGGTTCCCAACCTAGGGGGCATACTAACTTCCACACCAAGTGCTCAAGCTGTAAAGCCTGATAACTACACCTTGAGGTGGACGAGCAGTCTGCACCTTTACTTGAAGAGTTTACCAACTTTTGTGTAAACAGTGTCACGGCTCTTGTCAATCAGACGTATTTGTCTTTTTAATATGAGATGTCATGAGATGATTAATGGGGGAGGAAAGAAGAAAAAACAAAGTTCTGATCTATTCAAATCTGTTTTCAGTTTTTGGACTTTTTCTCTAATCTTTGATTTTTGGTGAAATATTGGATCATTTGAACATTTATTGAAATGAAACCATGTGAGAAGTTTAGAGGGAAAAATCACTATTTGGTGGAGCTGTTAACAACTTATAGACATCTGAAATGTGACCCTGACTACACACTGCTTTTTGTAAGACGTCAAAAGCCAAAAGTTTGGAAACCACTGGTTTCATCTTTAACAATGTGTTGTATTTTAAAAGCTTGTTATATTATCCATTGTTTCAAATCTTCATTTGAAAAGCAACTAAAGCCGTCAAATAAATGTAGTGGAGTAGAAAGTACAATATTTCGAGTAGTTACTTTCTACCACTGGACCTTGAGTTGCAATGATTGAAGATTAAAATAAGTGAATAAGTTTCTAACATCCATAATATTTACATCACCCTAAAATAATGCAAAAATGTTGACGGGCTCAGTCAGCATTTTTACAACCTGCTCAAATGCACACATTTACATTTTTTCAAATATTTTTTTTCAACCCAAAAAACAAAATAATGTTAAAATAAAATGCTTATACTCAGTGCTATCACATGCCTAAAACCTGATGTCAGCTTTGACATCTTCGCCATCGACACACAGTTAAAAGAGTAGGTTCTGTTGTGTCATTTTACAAGCACTCTTTGGGTTCCACTCTTATAGTCAGAGCATTGTAACGTTTTTCATGTCCCCAAAGAGGTGTGAGTAGCTTCACTGAATATTTATAGCAAGGGGTGTCTGGTTTATGAGCACTGGTAATGAAGTGTAAAGAGCACTGACCTATGTCATGATGACAAGCTGACGGCTTTGGAATTTACTGTATTTCACCCACAGGCAATTCCTCTCTTTATCTTCTCTTTGTTGAAAGCTGCTGGATGACATTTATAATGATCTGTAATAATACAACACACTCACAGAAACACACGCAATGCTGTAACACTATAACAGTAAAATACATTGTTGATTTATGTTAGAAAACCAGTTATCCTTCATAGTTATGTTTTCTACCCAACTGTATTTTAAGTTAGTAAAGGCAGAGTGAAGTAAAAACAAGTAAAATGCTGCCATCTAGTGAAACTAAAGGCAAGCACACTTTCTATCATCTGATGAAGAGAACATTCAACACTGCCTGCAGGCCTGTTTATAAGTCTATATAAGAGGAATGTCCTTTTTTGAGACACACAGTGCTGCTGTAGATAAACCTCTCACCACATTTTACAGAATCCTTGTCAAGCAGTTAGCGATGCTATTCTGGCTCTCTCTAATGTGCTGAATACTGAGAGAAGAAATTGGATAGCTAACCCGACACCTCAGTTAGGATTCTTCCCGTTCTGCACACATTAACGTCACACCTTGTGAAACGGAATTTGCCTGAATGTAACCTGAGCACTGACATCACCCTTAAGGACTTTTTTTTAGTTCATATTGCAAACACCGGATTCTGTAAATACATCACATGGTTACAATTTACAGTTATTTCAAGCCAAGGATGATGCGAGGATTAGACAAGTGTATATGGATACTTGCATGTGACTGAGAGTGTGTGAAGTACACTCTTCTAGACATCATTTTAAACCTGTATTCTGTGCTGGTTCATGTGACTATGAATTTTATATGAGTATGATTATTTATTCCTGACGAAGTTGAACAAAATGAGGCAAAAGTTGCCATTTTTTATCTTTAAATTCCAAAGATTAACATTTCCGCATATTGCCTTCTTCAAGATCAAATATATTTTTTAATCACTAAAATGATCAAGACACTTCCAGATGCCCAAGTTTTTGCAAAATAAAGAACAACCAGTGTTAAAGATTATACTTATCATATACAAAGTAATGTAGTTTTTCCACTGTGTGAAATGTTATATATTTTACTTCAAATATTATATTAAATCATTCCTAATGACCATTAGAAGATCCCTTTATAATGCACTTACAATGTAAGTGATGGGGGACAAAATCCACAGTCCTCCTTCTGTGCAAAAATGTATTTAAAAGTTTATCTGAAGCCAATATTAAGTTTCAGCGTCCAAATGAGTCAAATCAAGTAGATATCTTTCAATGTTACAGTCTTTTTAGTGTCAAAGTCCCTGTTTTTGTTACTATACTTCCACCACAGCTCAACAGGAAACACTGTCTGAGGAAACACAAAGAGGGAATTTGATGCTAAAAAGACTGTAAATGTGGCAGATATCCACTTGATATGACTAACTCAGACTGCTGAAGCCTCATATAAGCTTCAGATAAACATTTCAATGCATTTTTGCACAAAATGACTGTGTGGACACACTGTGGATTTTGTCCCCCATCACTTACATTGAAAGCACCTTTGAAGGGGATCTTTTAATAGCCAGTATGAACAGGAGGAATGATTACAGTGAGGAAAACCTCTTTCACTGTTCATATGGGCACCTGGCTGTAGTTTTTAGACAGACTTGAAAATTTGTGAACCTGTCCTTTAAAATATACAAACAGAGCATTGTGTCTCCTACATGAAGGTGAGCCGAGCACTAGTTGTGCTTCGACAGACAGGAAAAGCTCTAAGTTCATGAATAAGCCAAATTAAACAAAGTTGTGGTCGCCTCAGAGAACCACAATGTACTGAAAAGTACTATGACATTTCACATACTCCATTTATGTAAATGCACATTGTAATACATATTTGCTATCAAAATTTGATTCTCTGCTGTCAATATTTGCATTTACTAGACATTTATTACTTTCCTCTTTGTTTGGCAGCGCATACTATACTTATAGTACATGACATTTATCCAGTAAAGCGCTGACAAGAAAATAACAGAAAGAGAGAGATGGGTGATGACATGCAACAAAGATCCCCTGCTGGAATCGAACCAAGGACATTTATTGTTAACATCAGGGAAAAAAACATTGTCCATTTTGAAAAATGTCAAAAAGTCAGCCAAATATTTGCTCAGGAATGGCACTCTCACCCTAATAATTCAAATTCAATTCAATTCAGACTTTATATTAAATAAATAATAAAAGTTTCACGAACAGAAAAATATTGAAAATTCCATGACGAAATTTGTTTTTGGAGAAATACATGGACTAAATATAAAATAATATTGGTATACTTCAATATATAATATAATAATATAATAATAACACATAGAATTTCATTTCCATTGACATTTTGTTCTTTAACTGACATCCAGTACAGTATTAGGTGACCTGACATTAAGTGCAACCGCAGAAACTTTAAATTTGTCAACTGCTGATTCCAAAGTGGCCAATAATAAATGAGTCTGGGGGTCAAAGCCCCTGTGTTCTGGCAGTACACACTGTAGTCCAGCATCAGTCATCAGTCCTGCTCTGTTTCCAGCAGTCAGCTCCTTGGCACTGATGCTGCTGACGGGGCTGTGCTGACTAGCAGCCACCCGTGAAAGATGTTCTGTTTGCTGGGCAAGGACTCGCGCTTGGCTGGGAAGACTGGGGGCGGGGTGGGGTGGGGGTGGTCGGGGTGGTGCATGTAGGTGTCCAGGGTCGGAGGCACTGACCGCTTGCTTAATTGCTGTTCTGGGACTGTGGTCAAGAGTGTGTGTGCATGTGTGTGCATGGATGGTGTCTTGGCTGGTATCCCTCCCTTTCACAATCTAGAGGAGAGAGTCAGCAAAGCAAAGAAATTGAAGTGACAGGACCTGTTGCCCTGCCCCCATATAGAGACTCTCTCACACACACACACGCACACACACACATGCACACACTCTCACACATATTTTTACATCTTTGACAGCTTCACTGGATGTTTGGCTCTTTGACAGCCATCTCATTCCTTTCTCTTTGAGTGTCTACTCTTACTCCCTCTATGTAGGTCACACTTAATTTACAAAGTGCACCACCTAGTGCCATGTTTGTCCTCACCTCCTATCAAATGAATTTTTCAATAAAATGTCCTCTGAGTGTCAGGTGATTCTGACTAAGGCCCACAAAAGAAGCCTATACTGCACAGTGTGCAGCAAAATCAGACAGCTCGACATTGGTGAACTTTTACGTTTGTCACCTTTGTTAAATCAGCATTGTACCATAAAAATAACCAGTTATCATCATATTATTTGAAAATATATGAAATCAATCCAAAGTGGTCAAACAATAAAAAGATACAATAATAAATGCCCAAAAATATCCTCTATCATACTGTAGCAAAATGGGGGAAAAATTAAAAACACACAGGTTCATGTGCATACACAAAAATGTTCAAAAAATATGACACATAAATGTAAATGCAGAACTATGCAAGCATATAATAGTCATTGATTTTTGCTGTCAACAACAAACATGCACTATTCCCTCCTTTGTTTTTACACAGTGCTAAAGATGAGTCAGGTCTGTGGGATCCCAAGGGCAACGCCAGAGCGTCAGCTTTGTTAACAGGCGCAGAGGGAGGTGAAGCTGTGAGTGACAGCTCTACAGACAGAAACACAGCGACAACTGTCACCTTCACCACATGTCAGGTCTCCACCTCTACCATAGCTTAATGCCTTATCTTAGTGTGTGCAGGGAGGTCAGTGTGTGTGTGGCCATGGTGACACTTTAGGGGGGTTTTGTGTGTGTATGTTGTGTGTGGCCTATTAAATGCCATAAAAACAGGAAGAGAATTTTTTTGAAAGTGAAATATGACTTCTACAGAAAGAGGAACTGTGTGGAGTTACTGGAAAGGGGCCGCCTCTTTCCCACATACGTCTTCCTTTTTTTTTGTTGTCATTTGGTTGCTCCTGTTTTCTCTTCATGTTCACAAAGAGCAACTTCCCTTTTTGTGTAATGACAGAAGGGTGTGTTTTTGAAGAAAGGTCATGCACACCATGTTGTATACTAAAATCAGTATTTCTGTTTGGGTTTTTTTCTTTGTCAAGCACAGTGAGTGCGGATACAACTGATGGTATGAAATAACACAGTGCAACATGTCACTGGCAAATTATAGCTGCATAGATGCATTTTGGTAAAAGACGTTCAGATTTGTGGAGCATCAATCAATCTGGGAATTCAAAATAATGTTCAAAAACAATGTGGTATACAAATCCAAAAATAATGGGTGGTTTTCCTGTCATACTTTGTGTACATGAAAAATCAGTTTATTTTGTAGATATAATGTACTGATACAACATACTAGTGTCTGCATGTGTATTAATGTGTGTGTATAGGTGCATGCATACAGTATAGGCATAACTTACATTTATTTGTTGTACTGTGCAGCTTGTACCTGCATGTTGTAAATTGGTCACATAAAGTCCCCTTATTTAGCATTTGTAAGCATCATATAAACTGTTAATAAATAGTTTATAACACACTATAGTGTAGTTATAAGCAGGTATAAGGACATTTAAGTATTTATGTACAGTATTTTGACAATAATTACAACTTCATATTATTACAAGTGTGTTTTAGTATATTGTCATTTATCTGTTTATATAACAAATCCTTATATCTGCTTTCAACTCCATCACAGTGTGTTATAAACCTTTTATTAACTGCTTATACACTGCTTATAATTGCTAAATAGGGGGACGTAAAGTTAAGAGTTACCTGTAGATGTTATATTGTGAGAGGGCCTAACAAGCTATGGCTTCAGCCTACATATTTTCATTGCTATAGTCTCTTTTTGACATTATTATATTATTTATTTTATCTTCGAGATCAAAATAAAGATGAATGGGATGGGATGTAAAACCCATTCTAATATCTACCAAGATTTGGAATTTGATAATAAATATTTCTTACATTCCATGAATCACTTCCTAATAAATCATCTTGACACAAATTCATGAACTATGAGGAAACATGAATATGTCATCAAATCATGTGGTCCACTTTTGCACAGAACAAAAACTGTGGATTTAGTCCCCCATCACTTCTAAAATGGAAATTATACTTCACACATCTGTGAGGACAAAATCATAAAGTGTATGTACCAAACTTGAAGACATACAGAAGATTATTCAACCATTTGGACTGTAATATTTTAAACAGCAGAGGGCGCTCTGATATAAGTAGAGAAAACAATGCTACACTGTGGCCTTCAATAATTCTTAGGATATTCACAATAATCTCATTGTCACATAAAACCTATTTACAATGAATATTATCTGCAGAACACTCTCCTCTCCACTGCACTTTGTAGAGGCAAAAGCTTTCAACATCACATGCTGTTATGTTGAGGAGGTGAAGGATTCTTGAATTGTCTTGTAGACCAACATGAGAAAATGCAGCGTTGCCCTGCTGGCCCTGAGGTAATTGAAGTATTAATATATGCTCCTATTATATATGTGCACCCGCTAAAACCGACCATGAACCACACTAGATGCAAACCAATTATTTAAACAAATTGAAAAGAGCATTCAATATCAAAATATGGAAATGACATGAATGAACGAGACCAGCGGAAAGCAGAATTGAAAAAAAAAAAATCCTTATCTATTCCATCCAGAGGATAGCATGGTCACCGCTGTGTGTCAGACTTCTTGTCATGTGGTTTCTTCCTTCCTCTTTTGACTGACTAGTTGAAGTGTTTTTCTAAGAATTCATTCTGAGCTGTCTTGCAGCAGCCTGACAGCTTCCCTCACAAATCTCTGAGACATTTGAGATAACTTCAGGGTGCTTGTTTGTCACTTTGTCCATCAGTTATCACAGTATATTGTCCATGCTGCATCTTGTACTGCCCCTTTTGCGTTGCACACGAGGACGTGTTGGCCCTGTGTTCTGAGATGTAAGCGCTTTTGCACCATTTGCAAAAATCTCATCAAAGACTTGCAATTACTGTTAAAAAATGCACAGATTTGACTTTGATTCTGATTTGATCCTTTATTCATTATTTATACTTTCATTTATTTGCTAAACTTATGAGCACATTGACATATTTAGACTGGAAGGATGTTTGAGACAGGTGTGTCTCTCTGAAAAATAATCCTATGTGGTGGTAAGAGGAGATAAGGCTATGCATCCTAATCAGTACTGCTGAAGGTTATATTGCTCATGAAACTTCCTCAAACATGTATTGTATGAATCTCAAAGTGCATGAATGCATGTCCTGAGGACAAGTGTGCGTACATCTGCACATGCGTGTGTGTGTCCTTAAAGTCTGGGTGTACAGGTGTATATTTGAGCTCTATGATGTTGACCACAGAGAGCTCGCCCCAGCGACTTAAAAAGGCCAAAAACTGTCAAATTGGGTTGCTCCCCTTGGATGCCAGGCTGCAGCATGTTTCCTTGGTAACAGAGGAGTTCGGCTGGCAGCCAGACCCTGCAGTGTGGAGTCCCACCGCATCGAAGCCAACCTAAATATACACCCATTTCTCTCACTCCCTCTCATACACACAGACTCACTCGACTGCAGAGACAGACACTAGATCATACAGAAATTCACAACACAGGCATGCCCACATATGGGCAAATGGTCCTGGCTGTAGCACATGTGGTACAGTAAACACACATACACACATACTGTATATAGAGCAAATCTAGACATGCCTGTGCACAACATGACCCCCTACCCCCCACGTCCACCTTCTTCCAACCTGATTCTGTCTTTCTATCCCCCTCATTACTCCCATTCATACAGTCACACACAAGGTTAAACCTTAATCTCTATGGGTACTCTCAATGCTCATTTTGGGTGACATTCATGGCATGTGAAGCAGTTCTTTAGCCTGCCTATCCTTGTGAATAATGAGCTAATGCACTGCAGTGGAGCAGCAGCGTTGTGTGTCGTGACTGAGAGAGAAAATGAGGGTTAGTGCATGTGTGTGTTTGTGTGTGTGTGTAGTCCAGGTATTCCTCATGTTGTGGGGACGTAAATCTGTTTACACAGTCATGTTGTGGGGACTTGCCTCCCTTATGCGGACAAAAAAAAGTCCCCATAATGTAAATCACTAATTTTAGGGTGAAGACTTCATTTAAGTTAAGGTTAGTTTAGGGTTATGTTTAGGTTAGGGTTAGACATGTAGTGGTTATGGTTAAGGTTAGGATAAGTCTCCAGGAAATGAATGTAAGTCAATGTAATGTCCGCTGAAGTGATTGTGTGTGTGTGTGTGTGTGTGTGTGCACGTGCATGCATGCATGTGCGTGTGTGTGTGTGTGTGTGTGTGTGTGTGTGTGTGTGTGTGTGTGTGTGTAGGTTTCTAGGTTGGTTTACGTGTACATCTTTGGGTGTGTCTGTGTGTGTGCATGGCCATGTGTCTGCTGCTGCTATGTGTAAATTTGAATTGCATAATAATGACAACCACATATGTGGGGCAGCTGATTGTTTAGTTTTCACAGGTGTGTGTGTGTGTGTGTGTGTGTGTGTGTGTGTGCGTGTTTGTGTACACTAATGACGTCAAAGCACGAGTTTGTATGCCACTGGGCCAGCATGGGTTAGAGAGCTTGACGTCATCATGTTGTGATTAATCTGCAGAAACTCCTTTTCCAGAGAACTCTTATCATAATAAATCCGGCTTTACTGGCAGTTAGCCCATGATATGGTCCTCACAGTGAATATTGAATGCATATGTCATGGAGTTCTGAAGTTATGAATGTCAAAAAATGCCACAATTTAAAACTAACAAAGAAGAATTTAATATGCTCAATATGTGCACAATTACAGGCACATACAGTACTGGCACAAAAAACACAGAGATTTGGACTTTGTGTTATTATTGATCCACTTGAGAAGCTATTTTCCTTTGTTTTTGTGGATTCCTGGACACAATTTGAAAATCAACCAGTTTTCGTAAAATCCTCTCTTCTCTTTGGGAATTCAGGCTTTCTCCAGATAATCATTGGGCCTCATGCAAGAACATTTTTATATTCTTATCCTAAGCCTCTCTTACTTTCTTCTGACTTTTGCCCATATGAGTGTTCCAAGTCAGATCCAGCAAGCACACATGCACAAACATGTTCATTTTTCACAAGTAGGTACATGTTTGTGAGATTTGAACTTTTGCATAATGCACACCCCTTAATTTGCTACAGTATGAAGAAGCTACTTGCTCTGCTGCATATGACCTTTTTCATTCACAAAAAGGTCATACATTTCACACTGCAACAACAAATTTAACAGTGTCAGTGGTCGTGTTAAAATGAGAAAATATTACTGCAGATGTCAACGCCATGAAAACATGCCGTGACAGAAATAAAGAACAAATGGTTTGACACAACATTCGATGCTAAAAGATGTCTTACTAAATAAAGCAAATTGGTTGATTATATGTGAGGGGGCCTGAAAGTCAAGGAAATAAACACAAGCATACACTCCATTATAATATTTTATTGTCAGGTGCAGTTGAGGATGTTCCCCTGGGCAGCCACCTGCATGACCCTGAACATGGTGTCGGTGAGTAAAAATGACCTGGTTTCACTGTTGAGCTGCAGTGGAAGTATAGTAACAAAAACAGGGACTTTGGCACTAAAAAGACTGTAACGTTGAAAGATATCTACTTGATTTGACTCATTTGGATGTTTATCTTAAGCTTCAGATAAACTTTTAAATATATTTTTGCACAGGAGGAGGACTGTGGATTTTGGCCCCCATCACTTACATTTTAAGTACATTATGAAGGGATCTTCAATGGTCAGTATGAACAGAAGGAATGATTATGGAACAAAAAAACTATTTCAATGTTCATATGGACACCTGACTGTTGTTTTAAGATTGACTTGAAAAACTGTGAACCTGTCCTTTTAAGTCAAACCAGTGTTTCCCCCTGTGAGGACAGGAAGACTGTCTGTACCTGACTCATACGACAGGTGTGGACCACTTGTGAATTTTGTTCATATAAGAGAAAATTCTAAATATGATAAAATCGGTGAATGTGACAAGTTCTCTTAAATCACTTGCATGTGTTGAAGTACTAATCTGTTCGTATGAGTGTTTTTTGCTTGAGGCCCACACTGTTCTGTACTGCTGGAGCTTAAAAAATCGTTTATGTCTATCTACAACATAAAAGTTTTAGGTGAAAACATCATCTACGAGCGTGTATCAGTATTTTATGAATCCATAGACTGTGTATTACAAATTTTCTATATTTTCTTACTAAACCAACTACTGATAGACCTACATTGCATTGATTGCTCAAACACATGTACAACTGCCTCAAGGCAATGGCTGCCCATAGCACCATGTGGCTGTTTGCTCCATTTTACAAAAATACCCAGCTCAGTAGCTACTTGGAAACTATCTAAAAACCTGTCTGTCATGTCTCTGCAAATGATTTGCTTCTCTGTATGAAAACAAAAACCCCAGGGTTTGGATGTCTTTTTGGAAAATACATCTTTTCAGGCAAATGCTTTGTCTTTCTGAGCTTCTTGAACTTCACCTCCTGTGGTCATCCTCTGCAGGGAGGAGGGGAAAAGAAAAGGGGGAGTGGTTTGAAGAGAGAAGTGGAGGAGGAGAGAAGGATCTGAGATAAAGAGGGGACACATGGTCAAACTCACGTGCATAATGAGGCCTTCAGTTCCAACATCAGCCTTTAGGCACATGTTGGTGTCCACAGAGATGTGTGGTCTTAGAACAGCTTCAGCTCAGCAACAAACATGTGCATGTATGTTTTTATGTGTGAGTGTGTGTGTATGTGCACTTGTTTGAGTCACAATAGGTGGTGAGGAGGTACAAGTGCACCTGCAGCATTTGACCTATGTACCTTAATAAGCATCAACAAAAGTAGCAATAATATATATAAAACACAATAGACAAAAAATAACTTCACGTTTAGCAATTTACCCAAAGTATAACTAGAGCATATTGTATACCTGTAGCTTATGAACCATAAATTATGAGAATATTTTGGTGCTAAGGCCTGGTCACACAAGATAGGTAAAATTGTAGTCAATGATACAAATACATCTTTTGATTAAACTGTGTCAATTTATTGTCCCACTAGTGGCCAAACTAACAAGCTAAATTAGTTTCTTTATTGAATTAAAATATGCACAATCCTGGGAACAGGAGGAGTAAACAGCACAGTACAGAGAAAATAGAAAGAAGCTCAGGGAGCATTATTGTGACTGACTTCCAGGCAGACTAGCATGTTAGCAGTTAGCTAGCCAGCTACAGTAATTTACCAAGTTGCCCTAGTAGTAGTCTCTATGCTTATAAGCTTCTAAGACCAAATATTTTGCGAAAATGCGCAGATTAATTCTGCTGTGCCACTTTCTGGTGTGACTGGGCCTTTAATCCAAAGTGAAAACTTACATTTTGGCATTTCGTCATGCATTATTTCCCAATTGCTAGGGTATACAGGCAGCTTCACATCTTCTATTAAAGATTAAAGCAATGTTGAAAAGACCATTTGTTGGCTTCTCTTCTTTATGGCCTTAAATTTGAGATGCCACTCCATTGGAGAGACAAAGGTCTGTGCTCTACAAGACACCCCATAACCTAATGGCCCTCATCACATGCCTTCAAATTCACTTTGACCCCAATTTCATCATGCCCTTCCAGCTTTCTTTGGGAGCCCTGCGTCAGCAGTAATGGGATGTGACGGATGTTTGAGGGCAGTGCTGTGTGAGAACAGGACATGGTGTGGTCCTGTGTCTGGAGAGACCATGGGAAGAAGAGTGGGATCCAGCCTACAAGTCCCCCCCCCACCTCTCTCTCACACAGGCTTGCATTCCTCTTCTTACCATACCTTCCCTTGTTTTACATCCTTCGCCTTGATTTTCTCCAGCTTCATCCTACCTCTACCTTGTCCCACTCTGACTCATAATCTCTCCTCTTCCCTCCCTCCTCTTCTTTCATGCCTCCACCTCTTCTTCTCTTTGCGATGCTTTTGTTTCTCGGATCTGCCAGAGTCCGAGCCATGGAATGCTGCTGGCAGCCTCGTCCCGCCTCCTCTGGAATTCCCATGCTGGGTCATTGTGGGTGGGATTGAGCGAGCAGGGGTCACAGCCAAGGAAGTGAACTAGGAAGTTTTCACAAGAGTTTAGCTTTTTCTACATGCAACCAAGACTCTGTAGGAACTCATTCAGGGCAGCCCTCCTCTTCCCTGTCCCCAGGCCTAGAAGGATTCATTTCAGCAAACAAATAATACAATGGTACTTTTAGAGCACATTGTTGGGGATACAGAGAGCCACTTGTGCTCACTTGTTCATAATACATGGAATTGAGGAGTGCCCCACCCTACTACACCTTAACCTAAATCCAATCCTAAATGTTAAGATGCCAAGGGCATCTCCATCTCCATCTAATTTTATAACTTACAATGTATTGAATATACTGTAATTTCAGTGAAACTTATAGGTATGAATGAATAAATTTAGGTAAAAAACAGACCTTGCATGCTAACATTAGCATTTGCTTATATCTAGGTTTGTTAACATGAAATTTCCTTCCTGCAGCCATTTTTATGTGAATGAAATTCTTCCACAATGCACACGGTTTCCCCAAAACAGAATAATTGATATATTCTTAGATAGCAGCATGAGAACAGCTTTTTGCTAGCTGTAGTTAGCCAGCTAGCATACTTACATGAAATTTACTAATGAGCTCTGTTCCTTATTTAAACTGTAATCTGTCATGGGACTAAGTTATTGAAATATGGCACATTTTCTGTTACATTGACTTTAATTAATCACGATAGAACTTTTTAGTTAATTTAGAAATGATAGTAAGTATCTTTTTTGTGCATGATGTGTATCAACAGAAGTCTACATCGGTTGGTGGTCACATTCCTTTTCGGTTCAATGTGGGAAGAAAAAGCCATAGATTACATGAGGTGGGGGTGTACACACATACACACACACACACATTAGGGGAGAGTGGGCATTGGGTTCGTGGCTCCAACAGCCAGCTCCAGTGAAAAGATCTGTGTGTGGCGGTCGTGGCCATTCTGGGGCCTTTCTCCTTAGGAGCCTTTGTGTCTCATCCAAGGAGAGCAATTTCACAGAGACACAAAGAGAGTGGAAAAAGGAGGGAAAGTGAGGGTGGACAGTTTTTTTTCACCCTTTCTCCTCAACGCTTCTTTCTTTTTTGACTTCAAAGGCTACTCGTCGGTACTTGAATGCCCATCATGATTCACGTTCAGGCAATTTTGAAAAAAGGCTGGGCTTTTTTTAACATGCACACTCTGCTGTGTAGGTCAGGACGAGGAGATAAAAGAGGATGCAGACTAAGATGCAACAGTCATCTGCTGTTTAAAGATGATTTGACAGAACTGAAACACACTGTGGGCTTACTTTGTGATACAGTGTATTAAAGTGTCTGAAAAGCAGCAGTTCATTTTAGTTGAGAAGGCAGCACACAAGTTCATTTGTACTTTAATCTTGTTGTTCGTGAAGATATCATTTGTACAATACATTTCATCCAATCAGCTCTTCAGTTTTTCTTGCTGCTATCTAGTTACATAGAAAATAAATAACTACTTCCCACTATGGGAAAAATCCTCCACTAAAATACACAGACCATCTGCTAATGCTCCATTTAGCTTTCCAAGAAATCAGGCCATCTTGGAATAGAAACACCAAGAGGATGGATCTGTGTTTGCATTATCGTCTGGCTGAGTGGTGTAAGTGACTCTTATCGAATATGCTCCCATTAGTAGGTTAGTGCGAGCCAGTTTCATATCCTCACATACACATTCATGCACACACTCTCAGATAAACTTTTCACAGCACTTAACATGGACATGTATGCACACATACTGTATGTGCATGGATGACAACATATGCACCTGCATAGACATTTGCACACATTTCAAAGTGTCTACTTGCATGCACACACACACTAGAACATTGTCTCTATATGGTCGGTTTGGGTTAGGGCCATCCTGCCCTGCACTTGTTGCTAATGAGTGGTTGCGAGATGGGAGGCATTTCCTCCCTGGCTTTTTCGTCTCCACAGTGCCCCATTAAGGCCTTCATCAATCACTGGATCACAGGTTGAAACCCTCTTCTGTGGCTGATGGCTGGCGTTGGATCTAAAGCACCTCTCTCTTCCTGGAGATGTAAGGATTAAGGGCCCATTTTAAGAATGCACTGAGTGCCAAAATACCAGTTTTGCAAAGATTTATTTCATGCACTTTGAAGATTTCATTATTATTATTATCTTTGTCTTTATTTTCAGGCGCTAGATAGCTGCTGTAAAAATGTTTACCATTTCTTGGACTGTGTTTCTACTGTTATCTACACTACACCTTAAATTGTAGCAGATAACAGAGCATCCTCTCTCTGGATTATTTCAATTCACTACACATTGCTTTGTTGAAATTATGAGAGTAGGCTATCTTTCTACTTTCAGGAAACATACCATGAGACATTTCCTCATAAAACGCTCTGTCTCACGATAATGTCCTTATAAATCAATTGGTGATGGCACTGAATAATTCAGACTGTTTGCAGCTCACCAAAAGTGAGTAATATGTAAAGTCATACCACCTTCTGAAAGATCTTTGATTAGCCAACGCAACATGTTGCTGGATGATGTTGCATTGCACTGCAGCAAAAGCAGAGTCACATCTTATTGCCTAATGTTATAAATAGGAAAAATTCAATTCATTCAGCTTTTCAGTCACATATATGTTGCCTGGTCATAAATGACAGGACTGCACACAGAGCAAAATTCTTGTTGTGGGTCTTTTAATTCCCTGACTGCACTCAATAAAGAACAGCATTAATTCTGTAATTTTGAGGGTCTAAGATAACCCAAAATGATAACAAAACAATATTACTTTTCCCTCGTTTTGTTCTTGATTAACATCAGTGAAACCAATAAGGAAGCAGGTATTTCTCCTATGAACAACCTCTCCAGAAACACCTTCCCTAATGAAAGCTTGATATTGGCTTGTAGCTCCTGACTGTCTACTATAGCGCTAATAACAATGGTGCAGATAGGTCACTCGGAGTATCATAGTACATTAAAGCTATCTCTACCTTTCACAGGTAGTCAGGTTCCAACTCAAGATTCTCTACAGAAAACTAGATCTAATGAACTCTAGACATCAAGTATCAACAGTAGTGGCTTACTTCCTAAATAAATAAAAAATAGAAATTCAACACAAATAAATACATTTGTTCAACCACCCAACTTGTGTAGTTACGTTACAGTAAATTGCATTAGTTCAGAAAAATATATATTCATGAGGAAAATATATATTATATTTTTACAAATACTCTTACATGAGCTTCAAAATACGTTTTTTAAAAGAAAATCATGAAATCACTCGCACGCCATTGTGCAGCCTGCGCACTCACACACACACCTGGAGGCCAACACAGCACTTTTATCTCCCCTCTAAATTCAGCAGAAGCATACAACAAGGGCACATTTTAGTGAAAATAGTCAGCATACACCCCTATGATGCTATGATTCTGTCCATCAGTTTACTTTATCACCACTTACGCTGCTCTGCTGTTCAGTGTTTGCCCTCAGCGTGACGGGGATATCACACACGTAACACGTTTTACCAATCTACAAAAATCAGCAAGAATACAGAATCATCATTCATCAAACTTATTCTGCTAGCTTAATTATACTTTCATCTACTGACATTGCAAACCATTGTTGGGTCTGAACAATGTTTATCGGGATATTTTCCGACACATAAGTGAAAAATGCATACCTTGCAGTCACTCGTTTTGCGGTACTGCAGCTTCCTGGTGCGTAAAATCTCATGGAAGCTCTGCACTCTCGCAAGATCTACCCTTAAGCTGGTCTTAAAATGACAGCACTACCGCAACAGAAAGAAACAGCAAATGGCCCCAAAAACACTCTCTAGCCCTTGTTCACCTGGCTACATATACACCGTAATTACACATACACCATTATTAAAAGGTAAATTAAAGGGAATTAGAGACTACTTAACTAGCACACAGAGCTACACAAGCTACAGGAATGTGGGCATGGTCAAGAACTTTGGGTTGGTTACAGGTTGACCTGGACCAGGTTGATCTATAGCAGTTCAGTCTAGGAGAGCAGCATGAGAGAAGAGTCTCAGAAAAAAAGGTTCTAATCTTTATCTTCCCCTGTGTCTTTTTCTTTTGGCCTCTCATTCCAAATCTCTCTGTCACACTGCGTCTCTCCATCTGCCAGTGTCACTCCCTCTCACCTCTCCCTTTCTCCCCTCCTGCCCATCTCTCCATCACGGGTTTCCCGCCACTTCAGTCTCCAATCTTGTTTCACGGCAACTGGTTCTCAATGAGGGGCTCTGGTGGTGGCGTTGGAGGAGGAGGAGAGAGAGGCAGGCGGGGTCGGGGTTGGGGTTGGGGTTGGGGGGAAGGGGTTGCTCCTTGAGAATGGAGAATATCTGCATTACATGAGGACAGAATGTTCTGAAAGTAAGAGGTACACATGAAGATTGAACTATTCATGTGTGAACACTGGGGTTGGGGGGTTCCCCTGTCAGTCAGCTCAAGTAGGTGGCAATTCTCTGTGTGTGGGAAAAAAAAACAGAGAGACTGCCTGTGTGACATTTTTAGTCAGCTAAACTGGCCAAACCAGTATCAATGTGTGTCAGTGTATTGCATATAGCTCAAGCTCATTCCCACAGGTTTATTACACTGCCGGTGGGAAAGGGATCTCAGATGACTTCCACTTGATTTATTCTGTGTAATGTGTAATGTATTCTTTGGAAAAGTACACTTACAAGATGTTTTTACACCCAGTAGCATTGGATGGGATTCCTGGCATATTTGCAGAGCTCAACCCACACATGAGCACAATAAAAGGTTAATAAAGGTTATTGATATGGATTTTTCAATGGGTAGCTTTGATAGCAAGGTATAATGCTATGCTGTATAAAGAGAATCAAAGTAATTGATTGTTTACATTAGTATGGACTTTAGTGGGAAGATCAGTATTAAAAAAGCACCATGATCATCTAATATCCAATGAAACACAATGGCAGATGCAAACACACGTCGTAAATCATTGATTATTTGACAGCTAAATGGGGCTTTTATAGCTGCCTCCCACTACATTTTGATAAGTCCCAGCCTGTGTGTGTTACTGCTGACCAGACCACTGCAACCTATTATTCTCCGCCACCAAGAGGAAAGGAACACGTTAAAGAGTTTTCCATTCCTTGAACCCTCTGTCTGCCACACAGTCCATCTGTGTGAGACGTAAATCAAGGTGGTAGTGTAATTAAAGGAATAGTTTCATAGTTTGGGAAATACAGCCTTTCTTGTCCAGAGTTAGATGAGAACATCGATACCACTGAAATGTTTGTATGCTAAAAATGAAGCTAGAGCCAGGAGACGGTTAGCTTAGCTTTGCATGAAGACTGGACTTGAAGGGGGCGATAGCTATCCTGGCTCTTTCCAAAGTTTAAAGTTTAAAAAATCAGTTTACCAGCACCTCTAAAACTCAATAATTAACACATTGCATCTTGTACCCATATAAAAACCAAAATGTCATGACAAGTTGTGATTTTACAGGTTCACAAGTTGCGTACTGCTAAGCTAAGCTGCTGGCTCTAGCTATTTAGCAGACATGGGAGTGATACTCATCTCTCAGTAAGAATGTGAATAAGCATATTTCCAAAAATTTTTACTTTACTTTTACTTTTTAGTGTTACTTTTTACTTTTTTTACAGCTGAAAAATCTGTGGGAGTTGAAAATGATTAAAGGCTTCATGTATGTAGAGAGATAAAAGGAAACAGAGATGTACTGGAGGAAAATCACAATACGGTCAGGCAAGCTTTTGAATCAATCTGAATCTGAGCTGCCACAGGCAGTCACACTCCACACTCACTGTCAGTATGTACTAGCTAGCTACCGCTAACATCTATACAGTTGATACAGCTGTTTGTGGAATTATCACAGACTGCACAAATGAATTCAGGTGAAAAACCACAGACGAAAATTTGCTTTGCATTAAATCTGAACACACGTTTACCTGTATGAAATTTGTGCACACATACATTTTTATTTTTGTCTATTTGGATACACATTCACAAAAGCGAATGTGAGCATTTGGGCATTTCTGTACTGCCTGTGTACATAATGTGATTGTGTGATTGTATGTGATTGTCTAGAGAGATTTACATACAATATGTGTCCACATTAAGACATGCAAGTGTATAATGACTTACACTATTCAGTATGTGAATGCTAGTAAGTGTTGTTTCCTGGTGTGTATTTTGACACTACCACCCACAGTCAGCAGCAGACTTGAGGAGGTGAAACAAGAATGGGTCTCTGCTGTCAGGGTCACAGATCACTGAACGGACCGCATTACCTTGTAACAATGTGTGAGTGAAGTGCTTAACCCAGACGGAGCCCTGTGTGCCGGCGTCCTAGTTAGTGAAATAAATCAAACCTTCAGAGGTCCACGCTGACAGAGGGACTGGCTGCAGAACAATCAGTTTAGGGCTCAATAAGGGTGAAGGGACAAGGCCACAGGCTGACCCTGAAAAAGACGAGGGGGGAAAAGTGAGGAAACGAAACAGGGGAGCAAGCTGGGGTTTGCTTCTGGAGATCTCCGGGATGGAGGAGAACTAATGGGAAAAGGGAGAGAGGGAAGAGCACAAGAAGAAGCGGGAAAAGAAAAGGTGCAGTTTAACCCCGATGCCCTGTCTTAAAGGGTGAGAGGAAAGAGCAGAGACTGGAAGCACAGCAGGGAGGTAGAGGGGTGTGTTGACCCTGGGGGGTGACCTCTCTTTAGAGGGTAGTTAACACAAGAAAACTCCTCATGTTCAGAAATAGAGAATGGATAGTAAATGTGTTTTCAGTCGAATTAGCAGTAAATCTTTACTGTGGGTTTAGACGAAGGTGCAGACAAGATAAAAAAGAAAAAGGTTTGGTCTTTTCTTCCAAGAACCTTATGGACTGGTTTAAGTTCTGTTTTTTAATGTGGGTGTAGTGAGCTAAGGTACACAACTTACACACTTATACACTAATTTAATTTCTATGGCAACAAACCATCTCAAAGGTTAACAAGCCTTACTTTTCCTCTTCATGCACGCAATGATTTATCCATTATTTATTTTCATTATTCTCAATATGCGCAATTATTCACACATTCATATTCAAAATGATACATTTTCAGCCACTTGAGAAAGCAATAAATCCAATTATGCTATCTCAACTGATCAAAGATAACGTTTTAAAATCTGCAAAAAGATTAATTCCTTGTTTCCTGCCTCATTGATTTTTTCATGCATGAATTTATGGCTCAGTAATTGGGTTGGAATCAGTAACAGTGCTGCTAAGTATTAATGTGTGTACATGTAAAATGGAAATCTATAGGACTAAACACACATGCTCGTGTTTCTCTCGCCTGAGTGGTGTGCTAATAATGATGGTGGTGCTGCTGTGGTTTTCACGCTCCTGCCCATCCCAGACCTGTTCTCCATCATGCAGTCCTCTGATAGTTAATCCCCATGTGGGAATGAGCTGAGGGACTGAGTAATGAAATGGGAGCACTGTGTGTGTTTTTGTATGTTCATGGAGGGGTGGGGGTGTTTGTGTGTATGTATGCATATGTGCACATCTATACACTTCAGTGGTTGGGTAGAAGATGGGGAATTAGTGGGGAGGGGGAAGGGGGGGGGAGGTTTGGTTGAGGAGAAGTGATGAAGAGGAAGAAACATGAAAAGCCTGTCTGTCTTTGAATTGAGTAAGACCAGCTTACACAGCACTGAAGATGACTGACATATGAACTCACACACACACACACGTACTTTTGCACTGTGACCTTCCACACCATGCTGGCAGGTTGCAGTTGATGGTTGGCTACCTTGTTAACTCTATAGCAGTAAGTCAGCAAGCTCTCAAAGGATGCTGCTGCTGACCAGGCAGGACACACAAACATGCACACCCAGTTGCTTGCACTCATGGAAAACACTAAGAGTGTATTCCCCCGCACATGGCCCCAAAAACATTCACATCAACCCCCCTTGTGCCCCTCCTTTAAACGCCCTCATTGAACCCATGAGTGTGTGTGCAAGGCCCGCCTTCTCAGTGGCCATAACAATGTCTGCGGATCACCCGAGGGTCTTACTGGGGGCTTGAGATGGGAGGGGGGAGGGGGGAGGGGGTTTGGACTTTGTGCGTGTGTTTGTATGAAAGAAAGAAAGACAGAGACACACAGAGAAAGAAACCAACATCAACAAAATGTCTCTCATTCAAAAGCTTTCAAATTGATCCTCTAAAGATATAACCACAAGATAATACTTAAAAATACTTTGTCAAAAAATATAACATTCATGATGATAATAATAATGATACTTTGTTACATAAGTGCAAAGCATTTTATAAATGTAAATATTTATATAGATATATGTAAATGTGAGATTTTTTGGATTTTCTATCAAATATATTCTATATCAAAAATAAAAAAAGCTTGTAAAAATGAAAAAAAAAAACTGAACAGTACAAAAACATATTTACCTGTGCACTGACCTTCCCAACCATTCCCACCAGACAAAAAGAGAAACAATACGAAATGCTTAGTGCTTGTATACAGTCCAGACACACATTTAAATGAAAGAAAGGCTCAAACCACCACAATAAAGCCAACAACAAGACAACAAGAGATTACAGATAATCATGCATGTACATTGACTCTCTCATTTAGATGCTCACAAACAAAAATATGTCTGACCTAGCCATGTTTTTGTTGTGTATGTTTTAGGTTCCCATGCCTCTTTAACTACCCACAATACACCACTCTGTACTTATTTTCCCCAAAATAAAAAGTAAACATCGGTGCAGCATTTGAACAGCGGATGAAGCTTCAGACTCTGAAAATGCTTTTACAGCTAAAAGCATATTTGTTGGACAGGTAGCTGACACCACATATTTCTTTTGTGTGTGTGTTGATGTCGGCGGCCACTATTTTCAACAAGTTCTCCAAATTAAACAATGAAATATGCATGCACTCTAGAACAACACATACAGTAGAACCCACCCTTACCTCCTCCCTATGCAGATTTTGTCGCTCTATAATAACATCACCAGATTTCCTCCTTTGCTTCCATCATAATTGCTATGGCTGCCAAGAAGGCTTTATTGCTGAAATGACTGAAAGGACAGTCTTCACTGTTTTACAAACATCCAGCAGCTGTTTGTCAGTTTATACCGGAATTAACAATGTCAATTGGGCCCCAAGGAGATGGACATACATATTAGGATTTCATCTGGACCCACTTACTAAAGCTGTATTTGGACTTGGCACAAGGGGTTAACAGCAGTCCCACCGTAGATACCTACAGTGTAGTTTTTGATTTATAACTCAGTGGAATGCTAGACAAATCAGTGTAATGTATTGTAAGAGTTTTCGCGGGTTGCTATACATTTTCATCGCTGCCAGATTTTCAGGTTGAAGTGCATTGAATTCAGTGTGTTTTATCAAGCAAGGACACAAGGCAACATTAGATACTGTATATATACACTTTATTTATTTTTTATTTTTTAAATTGGATGGAAGAATCATCTTTATGTGTTTGTGTGCACGTGTATGTATATTTGCATGAGTCAAGCTCCAATCATTGAACAAAGGTGCCACTTGAATTGACCGGTCTCTGACCACATGTGATCTGAGCCTCAGGCCAACACTGCATCACTGTATACAAACACACAAACAAAATGTTCATTTAGCAGCAATCATGTGTGCAATAACACAATATACCATTCTTGCCATGTTCAAACGATTGGAAGTGCTGTAAATTTAGAGTTTGCCATAGGCCTTGCCAACCACTTTGCTTTACATGTCTGAAAGGTTTGAGCTGGTTTGAGTGGTTATGTGGCAACTGCTGATCCAGCCATATGTTGAGGCATGTTCTTGTTCTGCCCTGGCGGTCATGAAATTTGTGGGTCACACTTGCGAAAGGCCCTCTCTAGAGCCAGTGTTTGGTTTGTCCATTCCGGGCTACTGTAGAAACATAGCGGTGCAACATGGCGGGCTCCATGGAAGAGGACCGGCTCCCTATGTAGATATAAAGGCTCATTCTAAGATAACACAACGATTTTTATTTTCAGGTGATTATACACTAATGAAAACATACTTATGAATATTATATTCCATTTCTGCCAAGTCTGTTCCACTTGATGCCACTAAATTCTACACACTGGACCTTTAATAACTTACATTTAAGACCTAAGTTCAAGAAAATGTATAACGTTTGTATGATTTGTTACTGGGACAGTGGAGGTAAGGACATTTGTTCTAAATTCCTGGAACAATCCATGATGATAGTATCTTTATATTTCCTTGGCCTAGTTTGTCTTCATCTGTTTGCACCTGTTTATTGCCTGCAGTGAGTCACGAATGGCAGAGCCCACCTGTTACACACTCTGTCATGCAAGAGACAAGCACAGCACAGCACTGTTATCTCACACCTGGCCACATTCTGCCCTGATCACCTTCCATACATCACCTGGTTTTCACACAGTGCTTCTCACTTTGTGTTTAGCTGGGTCTACATCCAAATGTTTTAATGCAATTTTTTAGTTAAAGTGGTATTGTTTTTTTCTAGCAATTCAAATGTGCCTTGGGATATTCTGAAAGATAATATGTGTACTATGTCAAATATTTGTCTAATGCCAAACACTTTATACTATTTAATTTCCTGTAGTGGTTATTTGACCGGGAGGTGGGTGGGGTTAGTAGTACTTTTTTTTCATAATAAAATGGCATTATTCGTAGTAAAGTGACCCACTCAACCTCTCTCTGGCCTTATGAACCAACACCTTTTTCATAAGACTTTTTCTTTTTGTTAATTTATGTTTATTGGGTAGCATTTTTGCTAACATAGGTTAGAAAGATCTATGCTCCACAGCAAGTTGCTCCCATCATCCGACACTCCCCACTTTAGTCTCTCAGGTCTATCCAAATAGAAGCAATATCTGAATACAGACCTAGATCCAGTTTAGCTGATCTCTGACAAACTGCAGCTACTCAAACTGAATAATGAATAAGTGATGTAGATAAAAACCCATTTATAATCCAACCAGATGTGGTCAGGTTTTAAATATGTAGTTAAACATTAGCCTACTATGTCCTACTCAATCACTGTGTTTACATTCACTGTAGTAACCTGGTTGTGTACATGCAGCAGGTCAGTAATCAGATTTCTCCACTAAACTCGACCTAATTCTGGAAGCATTTCTCACTGATTTGAACTGTATTAGCGAGAGAAAATGTTCCACTTTTCTGCTGGATGTTTATTTTTGAAGTGGTAGATGATATTTTTGCAGATTTGTGTGGCTTTGGGTTTTGTTTAAAAAATAATGATACCAGTACCAATACCAGTACCCTTAAAGTGATACTGATACCAGTAGAGTACTTCATACGATAGCTTTACGATAGAGATTTTTTTTCTACTTCATTTGATACCCATCATGTGACTGGAAGCATTCACATGATGGGTATCCCATCCAAATGATTCTTACACAAATACATTTTGAAAGTGTTCAAATTATTAAAATATTTGTTTTTGTGGCATCTCGGCACGCTGGACTGCCAACTCTGTCAAATACACTGCGATCAACTTCACCACCACAGACTGTATGGATCATAGCTGCTGTGGTCACATGTCACCATGATTGGCTGCAAGCAAAACCATACATATAGTCATTTTTTTCTAGATCTGGGTACAAAAAGGATAGAATGCAGGTATTGTTATTTCGGTTGATACCTTAAAGGTATCGAGTACCGATACTCAACCCTAGTGGCTTTCCAATTTTGTGTCACTTATCACATTCCAGGCTGATTATTTGATGTCACATTCCTCTTTTCTGTCATTACAGGGAGGGTTGTAACCTTGTATTGTTTATCAAACTCTAACTAAAATACTCAGTTTTGGCTTAGTTTATTAGCTACGCAACAGTTAGCCATAGGACACATGCATTGTAATCAGTTTTTATGTATTAATAAGTGCAGAATTTCAAATTTTTGCTCAAGATTCTCTTGACAGATGGATGGAAATATGGCTTTAGTCTATCTTACTTTCTCTTACATGCCATGTAAGTACACATTACTGCTGGGCGACACACACATGAACACACAGAGACCTTTGCACACAAGGTCTAAAGAACTTCTCCAACAGATGTTCTTGTCTTTATTAACTAATTGTAATCTATGACTGGTTACATTCATGGCTGGTTACATTCATGCCATTTATCATGATATGAAACTGCCGGTAACAAAGATGGCTTTCTGTGAGTGGTGACAGACATGACATGTGGTGTAAGGAGTGTGTGATTGCGTGTGTATAGGCGTGAGAGACAGATTGTATGTAGGAAGTGCACTGCATCACTGTTTGGAGGCAGCCTTGGGGAGTGGGGGCCGGGTAGAAGGGGGATGGGAGGTCACGTGTTTTAGGAGACTGTCCTTCAACATTAGGTCCCAGGTTTAACCCCCCATGTCTGGTAGCACCCGCCATGTGTAAGTGTCCCTGAAGGGCTGACCCCGACCTCTGACTTTCATGAAGAAAGGCAGGAAAAAAGAGAGCATTGAAAAAAAGATGTATCATGTTATTGAACAAATCATTTAGAAAAAAGGTCTTAATCCCCACCACACAGCATCTTCTCTTTATTTGCCCTTGTTATCTCAGCAGTATATCTATCATCTTTCCCTGACGTTAATTGTAATTGAATAATAAATTAGGCATGTTGTTAAACCTTAGGGCAGGCAGAGAGGAGGCAAGAGAGAGCAGAGGAGCAGGTTAATTTATGATTTGAATTAGACTTGAGTTCAAGCTTGGCTGGTCTCTGGATTTACTAAACCATATTGAGGTATTACCAGGTCACTATTGTGATACCTCTGTTGAATAAAATGTTAATAGATGCTAAGCTGTACATGCAGGGCTGTAGTACTCGCGTCATTATTTATTATTTTATATGGCCTTGGGGGTGTTTTGACTCGTTTTGTCTCGCCTATAAAGTCTCTGGTCTCAGCCGAGTCCAGCTGGATTTTTGTCTTTGTCTCTCTCTCTGTGCTATGGATGTATTTAGGAGCACTGGATACTGCATTCAAAGATGGTGTCTCATTCCCTCTTATGGAAGTGCATACACAGAAAAAGTGTCCACGGGCTCCACGGGCCTCACATTTCAGTGTTTTTTGACCCTGAGAGCAGAGCCGCCCTCCAGAGTGCTTATTCATAAAGAATACGAGGGCAAAGACAGTGACGGAGCACGAGTAATGCTAGCATTAGCAGCTAATACTTCCACAGCACACTGATGACTTAAGGAAATAGCTAAATCCATTAGCATTTTTATTTGCATTGTGTATGTGCCCCTGTTGTGTTGTTTAAAATACCAAATTTAGATAATGGATGTATGGAAGAGCCAGGAACCAAGGTAAACAGTCGACAGCATTTCAGAAAATTCATTCTCCATGGTCACTAGCCTCAAAGTTGCACATTACATCTATACCTATCTTTACTATTCTGGCAGCAGACAAAGTTTTCCTATGTATTCTTAATTAAGTAAATATTTCTTTCATTTTTACTTATTCTAAACTAATAAACTAGTTTATTTAGTCAACTGATAAATTAGGTAAATTTACAGCAATTTTTTACTTTTCAACATGATTTTTTGGCCTAAGAAATGCCAAAGTGAAAGATATTAAGTCCATAAAATAAGCAGCCTTCAAGCCTGTGTGGAAGGTGAACTTAATGACATGACCTTGGTGTCCTCAGTGGTAGCTACAGCCCTGAATACACACTTCTCGTGGAAAGATCTTAAATCTTCATAGTTAGTAGTTCATAGTAAATATGAATTTTCCTCAGACTGAACTGGTGCTGTTCTGTTTTGTTTTTTTAGAAGCGATGTCGGAGCTGCTTGAACTTGGACTCGTCTTGGACTCATCTGCCTCCCTGTACTCCTGTTACATATTCTCACTGATTTCTCTGATAATAGAAAGAAGGGAAGACTGAAAGAGTTTACACAGAGGATGAATACAACTAGAGAGGAAAAGAGTAGGTCAAGGAGAGAGCGAGGGCAGGTTGAGCTGGAGAGGTAGGCTGAAAATGGAAATGGTGGAGTGGAGAGAGCAGGTTAGGCGAAAGGCGATTCAAAAGCTACATCAAACACAATTAACACTGTTCAAAGTTACTTAGCGCTCCAAATGATTTCAGGGGAATATTTGTCTTCTCAGGGCAAATAGGACATACTATTCATTTGACGTTCATCAGCAATTTACTTCATAATGTGTTTGTTCTTGTCGATGGGGTTTGTATACATATGAAAACACATAATTGCTTGACTACATGAGTATGAAACTGAGATAATCTTCCAAGTAAAGGGTTAATAGAATAACCAGGTAGCCATGGAAACAGAACAGACAGGTGTGTGTGTGTGTGTGTGTGTGTGTATGTGTTAATGCACATGTATCAGAGGATATCCTCCCCAACTATGCCACTGACATGTTTAGCAGACCTCTCAGCTGGAGATTTTTCATTTTAATGCCAAGTATTGGCAATAATGAGACGCAGAAAAATAATTACAAATATAGATGATGATGATAAGAATATTCTAAACAGTTTGTATTAATGGTTTCAAATGATTTGATGACCTGCACAGCTTTCTTGCCCCATAGGGAGATTAAATTACCACTTTCTGTTTCTGTGTAGAAGTTTTCATTGACAAATAACTATGTCAGCATCCTGTATCCATGTATGTTTCTATTCTTTTCTAAGTATTATATAAGCTACAGTATAGAGTGGTGAGATAAAATCCTACAAACGTATTCATGTTTAAAATACAATATACTCAATTATCCCCTCCCAAAGCTGGTGCACAAAACTGACACATAAACAAAATATATAGAGCAAATATGCATAATTAATATATATTCTGCATGCATGCAACATATGGCACGCAAATACGTCACTCATGTCAGCATTATACATAAACAAATGCCCTCCCAACCTCCCTCTGTCTGATCAGCTAATGCTGGCTTGTGCAAAAAGCCAGTATATGTTCATGACACTTATGAAAGAGACTCATGCAACTTACAATATGATCTAGTTTTTATCACGATAATTGCAGTACAGGTCCTATTTTGAATAAAACAATGAACAAATTAAAGGCTGGTCACATTCTGTGTTTTTGTTATTGTCAACAAATCCCATAAAAAGACCATAACTTACATAGAACCATAACTCGCTGGTCCGTCTCACTATACTTTCTGACTTCCCTATTGTGTCTGTGACACTCAGCCCAAAGCCCATTCATTCCAACTAAAGATGTGAATCTTTAAAAACAGGTAACAAATCTATAGTTTCAGTTTTTAAATTTTTTTCAATAATGTTCCAAAACAGCTGAGCACTGTAGCTTTTAGCAAACGTTACTCAAACATGGGTATAAAGTGCATTCATTGGGGACTATTTTCAGCCACGTGGTGCTGTGGTGATGAGTATTTATGGCGGTGTGTGTGGGATTGAGTCAAAATAAACTACAGTGTGTGTTTTCTTGGTAATGAAGGAACATGTCAGCGAGTGCAAAAGTGTGGCTCACTGATGTGTTTTTAACCCATTGAACCCTAATATGCTTTTTAAAATTTCCTTCATATATAGGCTTATGGCATAATCACTATTGGTGTGACCAAGACATGGAATTTATTGTTTTGGTTTGTTTTTTCAGGACAAGTTAGACTATTCATAAATGCCATCATTTTGCATGTGAGTAGTATTATACAAGCTCTAGGATACTTTTTATGGAAAAAACTAAAAATTGACATTGAAATTTTTGTCATGTTCAGCCATTTCCAATATAACTCAACATCAGTATGTGAATGGATAGAGGACACTAATTTCAGATTAAGGGGCATCAATTTTTGACCCAAATTGTGTCTATCAGGTACAAAGAGTTAATAGTTTTTATACAACAATGGGGTTCTACAGCACAGAGGCATCAGATATGTCAGGCTTTAGCTACATACATAATACTTGTTAGATCAGTTATTTGTTGGTTTTAGTCTTTTCATGGGATTTGTTGACAATAAGGAAAAATGTAGAATCAGACTCACTATATTTTGTCACTTTTTATCTCCAATGACAAAGGCCTGTCAGACTGCTGAATGTAATTGTGGCCACCTACAGTAAAGAACACACCCCCCTTCTAAAAATAGGGACTAAGGAATCAGCTGATCATTATACTTATTTAATTGATAGCCTGGCCACTGTCACCTGATGGGAAGGATACACACACACACATACACACAAACACACACACCACACATCATTGTAATCATCTGACCTAAAACAAGAAACTTGGAGCCAGAATGTCTCACATGATCTTATGAGAGCTGACAGGATCCACGAGTCTCACACACCGGTCCTCATCATTCCTCACATTCTTCATGGTAACATTTATGGCATGGCATTGCAGTGGACTGTGTACAGCTACAATGCACCCACCACGCCTGTCTTGTGACTCCCTCACCCAGAGCTGCTGACAGTCAGACCTTTGGAAGTGACGTAGAGCGGCATGCAGCTTATGCATGCAGTGGTTGAAGAAAGCAGGGAGAGAGGGTATGAGCAGAGAGAGTGTCCAGGCCTTTTTAGTGGAGGGTCAGCCTGACACTGATGTCATCTGTGACCACTGAGCATGAGATAACTCCACAGCTCCCTGCCTCCATGGCTCTTTCTCCATATAAGGATGTCTCCATTCATATTACAGCTCAGTTATTATTAGTAAGGCTGCAGTGCTGTTGGCTTTCCACTGCGGGAAAGGCAAATTGCGCATATTCACATCGCTGTTGTGTTTTGCCAGCACCGGCCAAAATAAATAAACATTAATAAAAAAAAGTCTAATAAATAAATGATATCTTGTTATGGCTTGACATTTGGCTTGGAGTGTCACATGATTTAACCCTTCTAGTGATGTCAGTGGCTAAATGATAAGATCAACTCTGGTTTCAGGTAAAAGCCATCTCCAGATAACAACTGCTTTTCTGCTGTTATTTTCATTTCTTTTCAGAATTCAGATTTTAAACTTTTTTTTTAATTATAAAACAACATGAGACCCTTCTCTTGACTGATCAGGAGACACCACTGTCCCACATGTCTTTTCTGTTTTAGTGCCATGCAGCATAGTGATCAATGACCTTCAGCAATGTTATTTGATCAAAGTGCCTGACACCATCATCCTCTCACCGGATTCTTCCTAAATGGCACAGATGAGGTATAAAAGGTTGATGTGCCCATCTCGACCCCTATATTCCCACTGACGCATACACACACAATGACAGGCACACACCCAAAACATATGAATCACAATTACTTCCTGATGAGCCCCTCTTGATCCACTGGGGGCTCCCTCATGCCAGCTTTGGTGCTGTCACACACAAACATACACACACACACACACACACATGCATCAATAGTGAAACCTGACCTAACGTCTGCACTCGACAGCTGCATCCCAATGTAGCTCTTCTTACCCTGTGAAGGCATAACTATGCATAACCATCAGAGCTAAACCTGACACTTCCCTATTAATAACACACTGGTGGGAATCTCACTTTGGCAGACCCCAAACTCCTCTTGGGAAAGGTAAAATGAGGTGAAACTCACAAAAACCATGAGAGAGAGATGCCTAAAACCACCTAATCATATCTGGCATACAGAACATTCAAACCCGGTTGTGCTGTGAATAATTTAATATCGGCGTGTAACTAAAAACGGGACGTGTGTTGAAAAGAGAAAAGGAGGGATTCCCCATTTGTGTGTGTGTGTGTGTGTCTGTGCGTGCGTGTGTGTAGGTAGGTGAGCGGTTACTTTCATGTGTGTGTGAGTTGTGCTAAGTGGGGGAAGCCCCCCTCCCCTCGTTTCTGCCTCTGCAGTGAGCCTCACCCATCCGGCAGCCAATCAGACCGCAGCTAGAGGAGAGGAGAGAAATGATGGGGGAAGCCATGCTAGGGAAGGATGCTTGCCTGCAGTGATGGGCGTAGGCATCTATGTACGTGCATGTGTGCAAAATGCTCATGTCAATTTAGTTTTTCACACATGCATGCCATAAATATATTGTGGGAATATGTGATAGTATGTTTACTAGTATTTCTGTTTCTTCTACTGATTCTGACCTGTATGACTCAAGTGTGTGTCAGTGCACACACACAAGAATGAAAAAATGAGTGAGAAAGGGCAGTAGGGATTCAGAGATTAAAGCAAACAGATGGAACTGTTTGAAATGTGTACATATCCTGGTCACCTCTACTGCTGAATGATAATGTAAGTCAGGATCACATTTAAAATCCCTCAGTCCTGAGGAGGGTGTCAAGGACACTGCATCAATGACACTAACTTACATAATGGCTGGCAGCTACTTACTTTCATGGCATTCTGTTCAAAAGAATACTGCCACTTTCAGACCAGAAGTGACAAGTCAAATTTTACTTGTGTTTTGAGAAGCAGAAGAGGCAGGAAATAATGTGGGCAGGCAGGGTTGCAACCATTAGCCCCCGGAGCTAGTCTGGCTAACAACAGCATTCCGCAAGTTTATATCCGACTAATTTTGAACTTGAATCAAGACTGAGTGAAGTTCTATCTAATCAAATACGGTTCATGCTGAGCAGATATTGATTGATTGACATTTACATTTAACTCAGAGGGCAAATGTTCATCTTCCTTCAGAAATAAAAATGAGGCTTTTTATGTGTAAATTTTCCTAAATGTTGCATTATTTGTTAAAATCATGATTACAACTCTGAGAAAAAAAATAGAATAATTACAAACTATATTCTTGCACAAGGTTGCAAGGTTATGTCAGAATGATACCTTTCCACACGTTTGTGTACAAAACTACATGTCTCAAATGAGGATGCTTGGTTGTGAAATGGCAAAGACAAACTATGGAAAATAAGCATTACTTGCACACGTAAATGACAGTGCAGAAAACTTCATGAGAATGTGTGTCTTTATGGGGAACTGACAACCGAGCAGCTTCTGCTACCAGAGTGTGCAGCCAGACATGTTCACAAGCTTAGTCCCGCAAAGTACAGCTGAGGGTGATGGGAATGTCATTAATTTTGTATTTGTATATAAGTATTGAACACATTTTTACCTTATGAAAATACATCCAACTGTTGTCGAGACCTTTTACTAAAAAAAACACAAACCTCATGGTGGCGCTAGAGGAAAAATCAGGGAATCACCAAAGTCACTAGGATACATCAAACTTGGAACAATATTATTACAAAATTTCATGGCAATCCATCTTATAGTTGTTGAGATATTTCAGTTTGTAGCCATGCCACAAGTGTGGCTACAAAAAGTCACGTATATTTAGTTGTGACCAATGACTTTATACAGAACTCAAGACCGAGACTGGACTAATCAAGTACTACAGTCCTGACACTTTATTTATGTTAAATAATATCCCTGTCCTTTCTCTGCAGCACTCTCTCCACTCTCTCCTGTAGTATTTCAGCATGAAAGGCTAAAAACAAGCAAAGCTTCCTGAAATATAGGTCAGTTCTACCATCCCTCTCAAATTGGCTGGACAGAGAGTCTTGTTATTTTGCAGGTCAAAGTTCAGTCAGACTGAACTCATGAGAGAGCGACAGGAAGCAAATACATCTTGACCCCTTCTTCACTCAAATGAATGAAGACTGAACTTTGGTGTAATGATACAGTAGCATTACTCTTTCTTGTCTGTTTGCCCCATGGAATTGGCAGTAATTCAATGCTTTGTTGGTTTGATTGCCCAGCACTCCAGCTCTGTGCACGCATGGAGATGCTGTGGTCTGACAGTACGACAAACAATCCCAAAATTTCCAAGAGAGTGTACTCACCCAAATAAATTCTGCATAAAAGCCATACAAGAGGTTCTAAATGATTATGTCTGATTTTGACAGATAGTGGCATCGATGTGTTTATCTTCGACTACAACCCTGAATTAGTGCTGGCATCCTGTATTCCATCCGGATCTACTCTTTTAGGATTAACCCAAACACAAATGACCAGGCAATAGCAAACTCCTGTGAAAGAACATGCACTCAATGCTAGCACTACATCTCACACACACAAAACATTACATGAATTGAATTATGTCCTTTTAAGGACTGACGTTGAAACAACAATTACATTTCTATTTAAGTATTACTTCTCATGTTAAAATTAGAAACATTGAAGACATTCTCCAGCCTTGAGCCCTCTGGGGAAATCTGGAGATAATCAGTGAATTCCAGACCTGCTCGGCTCTGCCTTTCTTCATACATCTCCTGAGACCAGGACCTGTCACTGTGTGTGTATGTGTGTGAATGTGTGTGTGTGTGTGTAAGGAATGGTCTGTGGGGAAGGGGGTCAGCCCACGATTAAATCCTTATTATCTCCCTCAGAACCAAATTAAGAAAATTACTTAAGTGCCCTATAAGGAGAGATGGGCATGACCATTGGCAGCTAAGGACCAAGGGTTAAGGTTAAGGGGCAAACTGGTGACCTGCAGGCCTGCTGTTTCCAGGACCTTAAACCATGCACACTGCATCAGTTGTCCTTACTTTAAAATTTTTATTTTTAAAAAAAGAAATAAAAATTTGCATGCTACAACCACATGATCTGGCAAAAGACAAAAGGGGTTTTTAGAGATCAAGCTGGTTGTAATTTGTTTGGATGAAACCCTGCTTCCTTGTGGAAAAATAAAACCATAATCACTTCCTCATAACCATGAAAGTGTTGGATCACATTTTGTGAAGCAGCTGACTGGTGCAGTAATAAAGAAAAGAGAAACAGAAAAAGCTACTCAATGCAATGTCACCCGTTGGTTAGCATTGGAGGCGGTTTGAAGCCCAGAGTTGCGGCTTACGGAAACATGCCCCGCTATCTCGGACCGAAGCTAACACTAACTTACTGGGAACACCGCATGGTCCACACTTGGGCTAACGTTAGCTACTGTAGCTAAATTGTTCTAATAGGGCAGATATCATAAACAAGTAACATTAAATTTACCAAAATATAGCGTGACAGCATCCTGTGAGGGTCTTGTTAGTGTAACCCCTTAAACCACAAACACGGTGGGACTGTGTGTCTGGAGAAAATTCACTGTTTATCCAGTCTCGGAGCTGGGGAGAGCAGCAGGTGAGCAAACTGTCAATCACAGCTGTCAATCAACACCCACACAGCAGACATCAAAGCTACTAGAAGTCATCAAATCTCATTAATGGAGAAATAATTTCCAAAATGACCACCAACACACTTATTAGAGGGCCTGAATTTAGCGATTGAGACCATAATGACTCATTGAAACAAATGATTGAATTTCTAGAGAGAAGTTGACCCTTTTTGAACGGGAGTCAATTGGAGCCAGGGATGCTGCTTGAATGCTCCTGAAGGCTGGCAAAGGAGCCTTTGCATTAGTTACCAAAAAAGGGTGTGTGAGAGGTGTAAGTGCTGAAGTGTCTTTCTGCTTTCTGCTCTGTTTATTGTGCACAAATACAATGAAAACATTGAAGCAGCTTAAAAAAGGACAGTGCCTCATTGGATCTTAAGAATAAAAGAGTATCATGTCAAAACACTTGAGTGCTCTTCAGGATGTGGCAAGCAACACAGAGATAAAACATGTTATCTCCACAGGTGGAGTTGAGGATGATGAGTTTATATCGACTGACCACCTAGAACAAGAAGTGGACAATGCAGGTGCTGATGCACTGATCTTGCTTGAGTCGATAGCTGGCTATTGTTTCTCCAAGGTGATGCACAATGTGGTGCAGCAAAAAGGACATACAGTTCCTTCAGTTTTGCACCACAGTGGCTCAGACATGCCGGAAAATGTCACAGGATTCTTCTGGAGCCCGATATGTCAGTCTGCACTGTTTCCACTCAACATCTGACTGAGATGGCTGCTCTGGTAAGTTTCACATACAGTATGTTGCTTGGAATTTAATGTGTTCATTTGCATGCAACATGAACACAAGTGTTTGTAGTAAAAGTTGTAGTAAAAATGTCGGTGGTGTTTTTCTTCCAAGAGAACCTTACCTTACACCTCTTTGATGTTATTTGACTAAAAACAATGCCTTTTTGGAATATTATCATTACAATATTTATTCAAAAAAACATACTGTGTGCCATAAAAAATAATAATCACAAGACCCTGGTAAAACAGGTGTATAGTGAATGGATTTGAACTGAGATTTTCTCATCCTCCCATAGCCAGGCTGTAGCCACTAGCCAGCTGTAGTGATGGGTATGGTTAAAATTTTATCTTTATGTTATCCATAGGCTATTCTTTTCAGCCTGCTTCAATACTCAATACTCTTCAATACTCTTATTGGTTCTTTTTTTTTACTAAAGAATTGTTGTTGTTTTTTTAAATTGTTATTATTATTATAAAAAGAATAAATTCAGAATGGGATTAGGATATATTTCTATTTTAAATATGACAAAAATATTGTTTCTACAGCAGCGACAGTAATGTTTCCATCAGCAAAGTCACTATATAAATCCAGTAATATCTCACTGGAAAGAAATCAAAAATGTCAATAAAATAAATAATATTCCTGACATTAAAATACTGAGTGAAGTTTAGAAAGAATGAAGAACACAGACATTAGTCAGTATCAGTCCTTCCTCCTGTCCTGCTGGTTGAGAGGAGAGGCAGTAGCTAAGTTTAGCCAGTTTACAAGTTTACAAGAATTTACCAAATTTTAATATACATTGCAAACTAAGCTAAACACAAACACTGAAAAATAGAGGGAGGAGAGGACAGAGAAGCTAGCATGACCATAAATGACAGCAAAACATGGTAGAGACTCAGTATAGTTTCCCCCTGTCTACACAGAAAACAGAGCATTATCAGGGAGAGCTCCCTGTGTCTACACAGGAAGCTTTCAGGTACAGTGTTGAGCATAGGTCACCCGCAATTTGGAAGCGCTCACAGTCCAATACACCAATTTGACTGTAGTTACGTGTGTGAAAATGGAGGAAAATAAACTTGACAGCTATGTGAAAAAAAACACCCCCCTTTTCAAAAATATTGCTTCCAGCGCCCCCCAACGTTCTCCGAACGCCCCCATTCAGAAGCATTACACTGAAAATCAAGACTTTATTGTACACTACCTTAGATTTTTTCTTTACTTTTTTAAAATGCAGTTCTTGTGTAATGTTTATAATTTTCCTGGAATCTCATCTTGTGATTACCTCATGTCATTATCAGTCAGTGCATAGTACCCCAAGCATCCTAGTAAATTAAATTCTGCCTGCTGCTCTGCCAGAATCACACAATGATTGATGTCATATAAATAAATGCATGTAATTGACGCAGCAACATAATGTGACCAAACAGTCCCAGCCACTTGTTTCTGTCAGTTTAAATAGGTATAGAGTATAGAGTCTGTCTGACCTTGTGTCCACAAAATAATTAAAGTCAAACAACCTTTCATAGCCTGATAAACAGGGGGCATGATGTGTGTATGTATGATTAGAGTCCAGCACGAGTCTCAACACTTGAGTTAGGAGCTTCGATAGGATGCAAGCTTGAATGGGTGCTGTTACAACACATAAGTGCTTTAACTTAAATGACTGATATCATAATGAAATGGAACTGATAAGTAAGTAGTAAGTGGCAGTTAGCAAAAAGGAGTAAAGGCACACAGGTGGCAAAAATCCAACCCAACCAGACAAGAAGATCAATATTGGACAATTCTGCAAAACACTGGATAATGTTTCCACCACAGGAACTTTCTCACTAGACCAAGAATGTTTTGAGGAATTCAGGAACTTTATAGACCAAATGTAGTTCCTTTACAAAAAAAGTCCCTGCTCTTGGGGTAGCACTTTCCAATGGTTCAGGAAGTATCAGAATGAGTGTGAGTAATGTGAGAACAAAGCCAGTAAACAAGAGGACTAAAACTGCTGAATGTTTCTTCAAGGTTACATACTAAAGCAGAAATAAATAACCATCAATCAGATTTCCTTTGTATCAATGCATTACATCCACTGAAGCCCCACTTTCAACCGAAAGTTCCAGGTAATTTGGAACTGGAGGAACTAATCTCAGGAACTAAACTTGGAACTTAACGTCCCTGTAGTGCAGTCCTGTTTGCATTTCCACCACATCTGAGGAACCAGGTAGATCATGCAAATTAGACCCATGAGGAATTTAAAAATTACGGCTTTGTTTGAAATGCAGCATTCACAGAGGAGGAAAACAAATCAGAAATTAAGAGTGTCTGTCTCCACAGTATAACATCTGTTGAGTATTTGATGATTTTATTTCTGCTTTAGAACGTAACCGCTGTGAAACAATCAGAAAATAACATTTTATTTCTCTCATTCACCAGCATTGTTCTCTCTACCACCACTCCCTCTCTTCATTCACTCTCTAGCTTGCTTAACCACCGCTGCTCTCTCTCTCTCTCTCGCTCGCTTCTGCTCTCAGCTTACTCGCCTGCTCTCTCTCTCTTTTTCTCTTGCTCAAGTCGGGAAGCCGACAGCAACTAATCTAACTTTACTTTTAACATTATTAAACGAAGAGAAATGTCCTCCCCTTGTCCTAAACTGGTCCTAAATTGATACTAAAGTGCTTCCTTGTCTTTGACCTATGTCCTTGGAATTTATTTTAGACCCTGGTACCTCCGGTGGAAACTTAGGTAGAGGAACTGAGTTCCTCAAGAGGTTCTTAGTCCCTGATGAAACTCGCTGTGGTTGAAATGTGGCTTGAGTCACTCTTCAATACACACAAAGAATAATACGATGACTGTTGTTGTGTCCTCGTGTAGGAAAATCAACATTGTTTTTTAATCTGTCATCAATCTAATTTGCCTAATCTTCAAGATTGTTCAGAAGCAGACAGGAATGTGCAGAAATGACTTTTAGTCGCTCGTTTGGTTCCTGTGGTTCCATAGTTCTGGAACTGCTTGACTGAAAAAGGACAAAACATTTTTTTATGTCCAATTCCAACATTTTCTTTAATTCACTTTTTACAATATCTGCATATGACAACAATACGACAAATAGTAAGATTAGGGAAAGACTGTGGTGATAGCAAATACACTATGGTTAAGGTATGGTTAGGCAACTAAAACACTGGTTACAGTTAATAAAAGGGCAAACATTAATTGCAATTCTATGACTGGATGCAAACTCTAGTTTCTCTGCATGTAAGCCAATCAACCACACCGACCTCCACACCCTTACTTATTCCTCTCTACATATAGGGCTCACTACTTCCTGCTTTGACACTGAACTTTGCATTGGACGTAAATCATGATGCATAAATTGTTCAATATGAATGTAACTCAATGAATGGGACCAATTCATGCTGTATTTTCCCATAAGCCAAAAGTGTCAGTTACTGGCAGGGCAGCATGTAATAGGCCTGGGGTAACTGGAAGTGGGTTACCAGGCCTTGCAGCCCCTGGGCCCATCCCCAACCTGATTCCTTGCCGCTCTCTGCCCAGTGTGAATGCCTGGGAACTGGGTGAGGGATATAGTGTAGCAGACAGCATGCCAGGGTGGGGCGGGGTCCTGACAGCGAAGTTGCTGGGCAGGAGCCACATCAATGGGGACGAACTCAGTGACCCTGCCTCAACTGATGTGGCTGGCACACATTGATGTCAGCTTGTAATGATTTATTAATGGGTCCATTAGAAACTGTCATGAAACCAATGTTAGGGAGGGAGTATCAATCAGTGTCAGTGTGTAGGGATTACAGTGTATCCGTGGTAACATGCTATGGATGAGATAAAGCCCCTTATTATAGCTTTTTCTCTATTTGTAGTTTTCTCCCAATCCATCTCTTTAAACTTCTCTCTTTCTCTTCCACTGAAAAGGATTTTCTGACACATGCAGAGACTGGGATCTGAATGACAAGCACGTTCAGCATGAATTAAAGATGTAAGGGGGGGTGGGTCTGCGTCATTACTGCCTCTAAAAGCCAGCATCTGCGTCTCTCTATATCTGCCCCTTTCTACATCATACCTTGATAGCCTTTGCCTATGATTCCTACACTCTGCTGGGGACCAATCCCAAGCCTTCTCTGCCTCACGACAGAGAATAATAGGGATGAATGGAGGAAGGATGCTCCAGGGAGAATCTGGCTGTTCTTACTCAGTGGCTGTTCGGCCTCTGCATCAGCAACACGCTCTCTGATGTCAGCACAGCCTCTCCTGCGTAATCATCCGTTGTACATAAGTACTCGGAGAAAGCTCACACACACATTCCTCTTCTCTCTCTCGTCATCCTTCGAAGCTGAATTGCTGCTGTTGTGAGCATTGAGCCTGCGGCAACTTAGATGCGCTGATTATTAGTACAGCTTGGTTTTGACACACTGGAGCTGACATGTTTTACACACATGACAGTGTTAGATATGTCCATAAGCACTTCAATAAGGAGGAAAAGCTCTATTATCTCTCATATAAAGACAATAAGCTTTGTTTTTCACAGCAAGGAGTCTGGACCAAATAGACTTTGTGATACAATACACTCCATCTATCTAATTTTATGAATTTCATACACACAGCCCAAAACCATTTGAGAAAGAACAGTCAGATAATAAATTAGCCAGCCTGCCATCACACAGAACAGATTTTCTCTCTTCCCTTATGAATGATAATCAATTTCACAAGATGAGTCATGATGAGGATCAGATCTGAGGACACATTTCTTCCACACATACACAATGGTGCTGCTCTTCCCCTGTAACCTTGACAGTGTAGCATTAAAAGTATTGATTGTAACATCACATTAAGCTTTGCTGCACACGTCAATGCTCTCCATGCACTGCGCAACATGTGCTGTATACAAGCTGAAGACCCTGGAGAGGATTTGTCCAGGTGGTTATGGTCAGACAGGACATGGATGATTGTGTGTGTGTGTGTGTACGGTGTGTGTGTGTGTGTGTGTGTGTGTGTGTGTGTAAATGTTCTCTCCACAGGGCCTGTTAACACACCAGCCCAGAGAGGAAGATCAGCTGTAACTCTGGCCATGCACACAGGATGTTCCCAGCATGCCCTGGGCTCCCTGGAGGCTACAGAGGTCACACAAGACAGTCGTCTGTCCTTCTGGCCTTTTGAATAAATAATGAATGAAGACCGGATGTGTGGAGAAAGAAAGGAAATCAGACTGCTCAAGAGATGGAAAATAAGCCACCAAGTTGACGGCAGCTTGAAGTGCTTTACAAAATGACAGATCAATACAACATAATAAAACATGCACATATAAAAACTACAACAAAGAAACAAAAAAAAAAAACCAGATATATTAAAGGTATACGTTAATATTTTGTGATATACGCTTATTTAAATTTCTTGCTGTGAGTTAGATGAGAAGATTGATAACTCTCTCATCTGTATGATAAATATGAAGCTAGAGCCAGTAAGTGATTAGCTTAGCTTATAACAAAGTGATATATGCTAACAAATGAGATATAATGTGCAATAACAAATGAGACAAATCTCTTCAGGCAAGTTGTTGCACAAACAGCAAAGGGTGAGTCACTTTTCTGTTTAACCTTACATTGGGACATTTGTGGCTAAAACCTAACACAAAACTACAATTCCATCTCAATAAAAAAGAAAAAAAAGAAACGTTTTGCTTGTAGCTTTGTCTTGTGAAGCTCAGACCTGTGTCTTGACCTGCATTGCTGCTTACACCTCAAAAATACGTCCCATGTCGCATTGTAGAAATGTGCCAAGGAAATCACAGCCCACACGGAAACAAAACACTGTGTTGGTTTTGAAACTCAAGTTAAATTCAATGATGGTTGAATACCTTCATGTATGGTTTGCAGTGCATTTCAGCCACAAACTCTGTTTTTATATTGTTGTATTATATTGTATTAGTTTGGCAGCTGGAGAGGTGTGTAAATGAATGGTTTTTGCATATGAATTTGGCTTCAGGATGTGCCTGATTCTTGGTTAATTCAAGGTTTATTGGAGAAAAAATCAAGGAAGCGATAAACAAGGTGGGAGGAAAAGGTAGCAGTGAGTGAAGAGGTTAAAGAGAGAAGGCAGGAGGTGAATATGAGTGTAAGAGGGTTTCATAAGAGGAGGGGGGGTCAAAGAGAATGAAGAAAAGGGATTAAGGGAGGACGCTGCTGCTCAGTTCAGCATCTATCAGAGCAGGGGAGGTTTGTAGTGCAAAGAAGTGATGGGTGAGGATGGGGCAGGTTGTAAATTGTGGGGGTGGAGCTAGGAAGAAGGGGAGTACAGGACAGAGCTGTACATCCTACTATACACCCACTGCACTTTACAGATGCACACATGCACAGTGCATGCACAGCACGGAGGGGAAATAGAGGTTGCTTCCCAGTGTAATACGCAGTCACTGGGGAGCACAGGATGTAGCGCTGAAGAGAAGGACGGATGCATGGAAGAAAACCCCCTGAATAAAGAATGAAACAGAACGAAGGGATGAGAGGGAAAAGTGCCCTAGGCAAGGATGCGTGCTCACTGAGGGCTTGTGCTGTTAACACTGCTGATAATGGCTAGCTGAAATCACAGGAGCATTGTGATATCAACAGATTTACAAATAATAAATCAGGCACTGTATAGTATGTATGCAGAACACATAGAACAATGGTATTCTTGACGGGTGCATCAAAGCTAATTAATTCACCACGGATTTACAAACGCTGCAAACACAAGGATAATATCTTATAGCCAGTTTAAATTTTTTTTGTGTCCAAATACCACTACCAAAACCATAAGCTGCAGGTTTGATTAATTCACAGTGGAATTTGGAGGAGGGTAATGCTGTGTTTTTGTGCACTAATTATTGATTTGCACACGGGCAGTATGGTCATTAAAAAGACCCTTATAGGCACTAGTAAAGTGCTGTATGTAGTCTGTGCATTTCTGTTTAAAATCTGGTTCAATTTAAAGCAAGACTACTTTGATAGAAGAATAACACAATGATCCTCTTAAAAAAAGAAAAGTTAAATTCATAGGCAATAAAGCACAGCCATACACAATTCAGTACTTTGCTGCTACAGCCTTATGTGGTGGGAACAGTAGCTTAATGTTAGCTACTGTTGTTTAGATATTGTTGTGTAACATCACTTGGTGTGTTTAAATTAGAATCCCGGTTTTGAGTCTTATTCTTGTTTTGATATTTTTCGGGATGTGACGTTTACATGGAACCTGAGAAAGCTGGTTATTCATATCCCTGTTTACATGATTCTAATAGTATCAGGTTTGTCATCATCAGTTCATCATGTCTTGATTCCTCAACAGTTCAGCCCCTCATTTCTCTACCAACAGAGAATTTTCATAAACCTGGATAAGGTGTTTCCATGCCAGAGTATCCTGGTTTCTATTGGAGTACTCCAGGTAGCATATCCAATTTCTAAAACCAGTTTATGGTGTTTCCATGACCTTTCTCTACTTGCACTACTGTTACACTATGTTTCAGCTGTCACAGATAGACATTTTGTTGTTTTTTTCACAAGTAAAACAAGCAACTGAGTCAAGTCTTTGTGACATTTTTTCTACCTTATCGATGAGCTGACATTTTTTAACTGTAAATCATGTAAAGATATTCCAGTAGAGCCGCGGAATGAGAATGTGGACCTGAAATTGTGCATAATATGTCCCCACTAAAGGAAATTTTAGATGTATTAAAACTTCTTATTTTTTAGTTTTGACCATCTGAGGGGGCAAAAAACATGAGCAGTCAAGCAATCAGGAGGATTGTAAAGATACCTGTTTAGCCAGATTATTTTATTTTAAATCAAATTTTAATTGGAGGGGAAAATAAATGAGTCAAATATCTAACTGTATAAACCATTTGCTAAAAATCCTTGGTTAGTATCTAACTTGGCAGCAATTATCCTCCAGAAAAACTGTGCACACACACTATGGCAAGAATGGTAAGTAAACGCTGAACCAATTGTGATTGATGTTCGTATGGGACTGTTTGGGTAATAATAAATTCTGTCTGTGAACTATGAAATTACTTCAAGTTAAAGAAGAGCCAATCATCTTCTCTTTAAACCTCTGCTTCTTTTTTTCCTTATAGGATTTTGGCTATGAAGGTATAGATTGTTGTCTCTTACACTGACTGTACTGTATATACCTGTCTGGCCAGTGAAATAAACTGGTATGAAATGGACCCTATAGTGGTTTGCTGTTCCTCAATCTTCCTCTCTACTGGTTTGGGACCAGGTGTGAGTGGTGGAATTTAATTTGCTTCACTCCCAAGCATTCAATCATTCAGGGAGGTAATTTCAGGAAGTGTGGAGAGTTCTTCATCTGTCTGTGCCAACAGATCACTCTTCAAATGAGAAACATATGTGAGCGTGACATGACACTAAAAGTAGTCTGAAACCTTCTCTCTTCACTACTGGCTACAGAGTGTCAGGTGTGACGACTGTTGTATTAAACTGCCCTGGCAGCCATTGGTCGTACCCCCACCCCCAACCCATACATACACACACACACAGAAACGTAATGAGCTGAAACCTATTAAAAATCAATTTTATTGCCGCTTTCCCCTCTCTCTTCATGTTCCACTCTAGCAATGAACTCACATTTACAGGTCAGGTGAATTTTTCATATGTGTGTCTGGATGTGTATGCGTGTGTGTGTGTGTGTATGCGTGTGTGTGTGTGGTTGGATGACATATAAAGCTTCAAATAGAGATATAATAGGTCTGTCTGTTGATTCAATGGCCAATTCAGGCTAATCTGGGTTTTAAAAAAGACGTTTTTCTTTCTCTACTACCCAGAAAGGGAGCACTTTCTGACGTCTCTGTCTAACTCATTACATTTATGTTAAGGCACTGACTTTCTTAGGGCAGTCACTTTTTTTAAATATTATGTTTGAACAAACTCAAACTAACACTCAGTTCGCTTGAATCTTTGTAATTCGAAAGCAACCCAGCCTATCAGGAAAAGCGTTGTGACTGTGGTCACACCCAATTATGCTCCGCATTAATTTCTATGAGGAACAGGGCAAGATGTATAGTATTTGCTGCCGCTACATTGTTTGGCAAATTGGCATCCTTAAAAGTACGCTGAATTACCTGTTGGCAGTTCATGATTACAGTGTACTCATGGATGTACAGACAACTATCACTGGATTTCTTTGATACTGACCAAAACTAAAAAATGTGATGATTCTCAGGCAAGTTCTGGAGTTATAAGGGACATATTTTTTTTCTGATTTCTAAGCTAATTTTTATTCGCAATGTACATCAGACATAATATCCTCAGAAAGTATAAATCACACTGAATCTAATAATATATGTCTGTGTGTGTTCCGATTTGACTGACCTATGACCCTGAGAAAGAGTGCGAATTTTGACACAAATTGCGTCAATCAGATGCTTATAGTATTAAAGTACCTTAATTGCCACCATGAGCTGCAGCTCCACGTGCTTCCTGTGTTGATAAATGAACAGTGGCCAAACTGCACCTGTCTCTTTCACCTCAAGCAGTATCTTTGCCTCATGTCTCACCCTCCACACACCCCTTTCAACTTTCCTGGACACCCCTGGCAACATTAACAAGAGTGAATTTCTTCAGATGAAATCTGGCCTGACTGTATTCCGTCCATTCACAGTGCCTCCGCCAGCTCGCGTGAGTGTTAAGCTAACGTTACAAGCTTGTAGAGTTCTACAAAATCGCCAAACAGACACTGCTTTAAAGGAACGTCTTCCGCTGGAGTGCCTTCAACTCCGATTCGAACAGGTATTAACAGATTGAAATATTTAATTTTTAATTTAATTTTTAAATTTCAAATAAAAAGTGACACTCCTAATTTATGTCTTAGTGCTGTAGATTGACATGTGGTGCTGGGACAGCCAGGTGTGCCCATGCAAAGTAATTAAGTAATTAATTTATTACAAATGATCTCAATTTGAAAGAAAACCTTGTCTTCCTGGACAAAATTAAGGTCAAATTTGAGGCCCTTTCTGTGTGTGCAGTGCCATTAAACTGAAAACTCCAAATGGCAGGAAAAATATCTGATTCTACACCTTACTGCTATTCGTACTTCAGAACTTAATCTTTAAAGAAAATGAGCTCAAGGGGCAAAAACATGTTTGTCTGGAAATCTCTGTTTCTTTGTGTGTGTGTGGTGTGTGTGTGTGTGTGTGTGTGTGTGTGTGTGTGTGTGTGTGTGTGTGTGTGTGTGGTGTGTGTGTGTGGTGTGTGTGTGTGTGTCCTCTCTCCAATGCTGATAGTTGCACAGTGTTTGTCTTCGTAAGCCTTATCAACGCTTCTTTCTCTTCCTCATCTCTCTAATGTGCTTCAGCTGCAGGCTGATAATGGATGTACTCCCTAGACGCACTCACACATAAACACATGCGTGCACACACACACAGTGTGTTTGTGAAAGCAGAGCTGCTGTGCACACCTTTCCTTGTTAGGACTATGGATTGACTTCCGTTCATTGTGTACAGCCTAACCCAAACCCTAACCCTAACCAGGACCTCAGAGATTACGTTTTGCCTCATTAGGACCAGGCTTTGAGCCCCATGAGGACTACTAGTTCCAACAAAGTTGATGTTTATAACAGAAAAGGTCCCAATGAGGTAACAAAAACGTACACACACACACACACAGAAGGACTGAGAGTTGCAATGGTGACAGTCCTGTCTCATTATTAAACAACTTTGAAGGCAGCAAACTAATAAAACACACCTTTATGGATTGCTTTTGTGACTGTTGAAACAAAAGGTGGAGGCTGGGGTGGATCTCAAATAACAGTTTGAAAGTGTTAACATCAAAGACAGATCATGGTTCTGTTTCCTTCTTTTTTAAGGCCTTTGTTGTTTTGAAGTATGGATGGCTGGATGGATGGATGATGCCACAGGGTCTCTCCTGTGCCTCTCACCCATTTGTTTTTCCCTCTGTCTTGAAACCAATCCCACTTCAGTAGGCTTAAGGGTCCACTCATTCACACAAAGTCAAGCCCTTAGACCCATGTGCTTGTTGGCTTCTAATAATAAACACGGCATGTCCGCAAAGATGAGAGTTCCGCATGTTGGAGATTATTGAGTTAATCAGATAACAATAACACCATTTTCATGGTCCAAGATGTATCCTACGAGGCTCAGAAACGTCACAAGCATCAGCCAGTCCATATCTGTGGACACACACAAATCTTGTCTTTCAGCTTGGCAACACACCATCATATTGATCCACACATCTGTCGCTTTTCCTTTTTGTCTGACAAGCCATGATATCTAGTAACAGCTCAGCCCGGGGGGAGTCTTCTTGATTTCAGCTGAGAGAGACAGGGCCGTGAACCAAACCTCTGCCGATCAGCTTGATGGATTTGACCGTCCATGTCCGGTCAGCTTTTTTTTTCTTTTTTTTTCACTCACAGGATATTTTCTGTCAGCCTCACTCTGCTGTTCTGGGGCAATAAAGTTACAATCTGCATTATTTTACGCTGAAACTAATGCACCATATATCCTCAGTTCATGGAAGAATATGAACCGTGGTAGACCAAACTTATACTGTATATAGTCGCAATCATAAAATGACAGTAAATCACAGCAGAAGTCATATCTGAAGAAAGGGAAACAAAAGAGTATAAAAAATATCAATTAAAATATAATTGTATTAACAATACAAAATATAAAAGATCCCAGGAATTGCATTACAACGTCAGATTAGTGGGGCGCTGTGTAGGGTCATATCATAACTTTCTGAAACCGTTAACCGACTTTCACTCACACTTCACACTGCAATCGGCCAACTGTGCAGAGGTGAGAAAAGAGGCTCGGTTTTAATTTTTCTCTTTAGCTCTCTTTTTACCTTCCTAACATAGCTGTTCCAGTCACTTCTATTGTGAACAGCTGTATGTGACACTATGAATGCCTTGATTTCCAATGTGGTCGGACAATACGTCACTTGAACCAGTTCTGACTGACCATAAACCAACCTTGCACAGATATTTTAGAAAAAAATATTTTAACCTGAACCTTTGCAAACATCATTAAATGTAATCCATCAGCATTCTGTCTGGAGATAGGATTGGAAAACCACTGCAATTACACCCCCAGATTGAAAAAAGCTTGGCATGATATTTTATAGGCAGGTTTCTGTAAAATTCTGCTGGACATAATGCAGGCTTAATTTGATTTTATTTTGATTTGGAGTAAATGAGTCAAAACAGGTGTATCGCATGAGGGTTTCTTCTGGCACGACAGTGATGGATGCCATCCTCTTTCTCTTTATTCTCTCTCTGTTCACTCAAAAATGACAGTATATTAGGCTCTTTGAAGCTGCCTGCCCATTCCTTATTTCTTCTTCAAATCGTTCTCTTGAGATGACAAAAACATCTCAGTTCTGTCACCTTTAATCCAACCAAAAGAACATGAAGGTGAAGAATTATGTTCCTAATATTTGATTCATTCACATCAAGCTACTAAAGATGGTCATAACAGACTCAGTCCTCTTTCCCCGCAACCCACTGGGCAGCACCCTTAGATCAAACGCCGGAATGTGTCTTTAACTGTGTCCTAGTGGGTGTGTGTATTGATTGTGGAGGAGGCATTAGTTCTCTGGTTATTAATAGCCTGAGGAGGGAAGCCTAATGGGAGCTCTACTTCCTCTAACTGGTTTATTCATAGCAGGATCATTACTACCATAATTGACCCCCTTCCTGCTTGTCTGTCTGTGTGTGTGTGTGTGTGTGTGTGTGTGAGAGAGAGAGAGAGAGAGAGAGAGTGTGATTGTCCTCTGTCTATGTACCTGTCTCTCCCTCTCTTTAACTGTCTCTCTCTCTCTCTCTCTCTCTCTCTCTCTCTCTCTCTCTCTCTCTCTCTCTCACACACACACACACACACACACACACACAGACATGAATGCATTGATGCTACACACACACACAAATCTTTTCTTTCCCTGTGCTCCATGCTGTGCCTCTCATATATTCTCCTGTATACAGTGCAGAATGTGTCCTTTATATTCTACATAGTGCATTCTTTTCATATGATTGTGTGTGTTTTTCATTGCGTATCCGTATGGGATCTCAGCTCTTTCCGCTCTTGTTCTATATCCAATATTCTGACAAGAGGCTGCCCTGATCACCTCCCCTTCCCCCGGCATAAGTCCCTTGAGACGACAAATTATTCATAAACTATTTCCTATCTTTATAGATATGCTTTCAAAAAGCTTTTCCTTGTCCACCATTTAAGATGCATTAAGGGTGAGCAGAGAGTGCATGTGAACATGTGTGTGTATGTAGAGTATCTCAGCTGCTGAAGCACAGTCCTTTTCTCCGGCTTACATCCCGCAGTAGCTGTATGCACAAAGCTAAATCTTTCTATCTCTCCTAGCCCACTGCCCTACAACTCACTACTTCCTTTTTAGCAGAAAAGCTGCAGCAGCGAAGAACCAAGAATTCTATTATATTCTTTTTTATTTTGTGTTAACTTCCTCTTCAGTCTACTGATTTCTGTTTATATCAGCAGATGAAACTATTCTTTTATCACTAATGAATATTCACTTCCATCGGCCCAGTGCAGGTCCTCTCTGCCCACACATATGTTGTTGTAAAGCCCAATATCCAATAGCTTCCTGCCCTGAGGCACAGCTTGACACAAGTGCACTGTAGTAAACAGCTGTTTACATTTCACAGTGCTTGTGTTGATTTAAAAAAATATATATATACTGTTTGTTCTTGTCAGTACAAGAGAAAAATGCAGGAATCTGAAAGTGGAGAGAGAAATATATGGTAAATGGACTGCACTTGTATAGTGCCTTTCTAGTCTTCCAACCACTCAAAGTGCTTTTTTTTACACTACGAGTCAATTACAGGGGCTAGCATGCAAGGTCCCAGCCTGCCCATCAGGGGAAATCTAACCATTCACACACGGCAAGCTACCACGCAGGGTGCCGGTACAGCCATCAAGAGAAATTTGGGGTTCAGAATCTTGCCCAAGGACACTTCAACATGTGGACTGGAGGAGCCGGGAATCGAACCGCCGATCTTCCGATTAGTGGACGACCTGCTCTACCTCCTGGGCCATAGCTATATATAATTAATTAAAAACACTGGCTGATCCAGGACAGGAAGTTGCAAGTGTCATTTATATCTGTTTCTTTTTCCAGACATTTTGGTGATATTGAGCTTCATTCTTAATCTTGGTAAAGGTAATTTTGACAAGAATTTGTAACACACAGTCCACTTGCTTGGTTCTTCAGGGGCTTTCAGCCACATCTTGTGGCCTTCATCAGATGGAGCTGGCTCACATTGCACATTTTGCATCCTGTGAGTCCTGTGTGTTTGCAACATTTGATAAGAAAGAATGTAAAAATAACTCCATCTTCCATACATAACATGAAGATTAAATGGTGATATTAGAGCATGGTTTTAAAAAAAAGTTGCATTATAAATTATAACAGCTTTGGAAACTGGTTTTGACAAAAATCAGGAAGACCCTAATTTCTCAAAAATGATGCAGGCTGCAGCTGCAAACAACAGATATCTCACTGTCATTTTAGCATTTTAATTACATGGGTTTGCCTGTAAAGGAGTGCATATGCATAGGAATAAGTATATAGTAAGTATATGTTTGTAAGTCTGTGATATCTATGCATTTGTCTTTGCATGCTCATTGCATGAAAGTTTTCAAAGAGAGCATTATGTGTGAAGATGAAGTGTTATTTTCCACTCCTTTCACTCTGTAGTTATAGATCCTTCCTGTACAGGGGAAGGAACAAGGATGATGGTTTTGTTGCTTTTGTTATATGAAGCGAGCAAGCTCTTTGTTCATAAGTGTTTGTCCTCTCTCACCGACTTATGTAATGGATACACACACACACACATACACACACACACTGCTTGGAAACACTAGGAAACAGGATTTTCCTAGTGTTTTCAGCTTGGACTTCCCTTCGGAGCTCTTCCTGATCTGGATATAAGGAGTATACAAAAATACAAAGATGCATAAAATTAGAAACAAACCTACAAACGTGTTTGCATCCGTGTGCACGGATGAACAGGTGGGCTAACACCCACGCAGACACACATGCGCATACTCAAACAAATACACACACATAAACGCATGCCTTCCTTCCTACTGAGTCAACAAGTTGGTGGTGACTTTTGTGTTGATGAAAAAAAGAAAAATACACCGTCAATTTCCCCTCCAGCTTCCACTCAGGATGTGATAGCGATTGACCATTTTCCTGTGGACACACAAAGACAATGTCAGCATGAGTAGCCATTAACCTCCGAGCCACATTCATAAGAAACACAGCAGCTCTGCTTTCACAACATGTTTATCTGACATAGGTTACAGGATGGATTTTACTGCAAACACAAGTCATGCCTTTTGCACCACTTCCTTCCACTTCAGGTTGTGTAAATACATGTTGCAGTGGGGTCACAGAGTTTGTTTGATGAATACCACTTTTTTTTTACTCTATTTTGAACTCCTTGCCCACTATGCAATTTAAATACCTTAACTGCATAATGCGTTTTTGCATAATTTTGTGTTGAAAATTGAATGAACTACTTCAATACGGCATGTGTTTCCACCATGTTTAAAGGCAAAGGTCGGCCATTTCAGGCCCCTTCCAGACATGCACCTTCTTGCATAATTGTGACAGACATTTCAAAAGTCAGTTTTATATCTGAATAAGCACCCAAGCTACTTTTGAATAAATGTCATGACGGCAGTCTTAATAGGTCAGACACAGGTGTGTAATCGCCGTGGGGGCCAGGTGTCATGTCCCCCCAAGTGTATGAAATATGGAAATTTAGCGCATATGGAGTAGTGCATTGTCTCTGGCGTATTGTCCTTATTGCTCTGTGTACTGTGTTTTACATGTAGTGAATGGTTAAAGAGTTTATACTGAAGACACACAGAAATACTTAGTGTTGTGATCATTCTCACTTAAAGAGCTGATCTACAGTCTTTGTGTGTGCCAGGTGTGTGTGCACATCTGGATACAAAGAAGAGCTTGACTGAATGGTGGAGTGATTGCTCACTAGACAAGCTGAGCTGCTATAAGTATAGGCATAGCCTCATTTCGAACACTATCACTATGAATTTAAAGTAGTCCAGTGCTGCATGTGTGCACACCTCAAAGAAAATATGAATACAAGGACCATCAAAACTCTTAACACTGACATGTTTTTATGCCTTGCATATGCATTCCTGCTTTCCATTCACTCAAATGAAACAACATGCTGTGCAGCACCTCTACCTCTGTGTCACTTTTGTTCCTTTTATTATGCACGTGGTCCAAGCAGAAAAGTGGAGTTAAGATTGGTTGGCAGCTCTTTGTGGCTGGATTCTACAGTGATGCTTTGAGCTAAATGCTAACATTAGTATGCTAACAATGACAATGCTAACATGCTGATATTTAACAGGTTTGGTGATGTTTACTATGTTCACAATCTTAGTTAAGCTCATTACCATTCTAACATTTGCACAAAATATAATGTGTTGTGAGGATGATGGGAATTCATTAGTTTTTCAGGTATTCTGATATAAACCAAAGAAATACAAAGTATCACAAGTAATTGTAAAGTTAAAGTTAAAGTTCTGGGGGGACAATGAATGTCTGAACCAAATTTCTTGGCAAGCGATGCAACATTTTGCAAGACATTTCACTTAAAAACACAGATGTCAATCATGGTGTAGGTTAAGTCTTTTAAGTCATCAGGATATGTCTGGGAGCCATGAATTTCATAGCAATCCATTAAGTAGATGTTGAGGTATTTAACTGGTTAAGTGACAACTTTGACCTGCTGGTGGTGCTAGAGGTAAATTCAGCAGACCAATAAAGTAAAAGATTAATCCTGTTGTGAACATGAATATCTTTTTAAAATTTCATGGTAATCCATCCAATAGTTGTTGAGCTATTTCAGTCTGGACGAAAGTGGTGATTAACCAACCGACCAACCGATCCCTAAAGCCACACGTTACCATAGCTAAAAGTAAGGTTTTCTGAGGGAAATGTGACATATTTGGTTGTAGGGTGGTGTGTCTCACCAGGGAGCAATATCTGTGTTTAGACTTGCCACTACAGTATTATGATCGATTCATTTTTATGTTGTTGCCTTTTACTGGCATTTGGTCTTAATAGACCCTAAAGAAAGTGTCATAAATATGACTCCTCTTCAGTCTTCCATCACAATCCCCCATTTGGAAAATAACTGGTCCAATAACATCCATTTAACAACCTCAACACCTCATTTGACTCCCAGTGTTTCAGATGCATTTACATTATTTCAAGCAGGTTTACCTCATTTAGTCTATTGTCACATGAAGCATGAAGCAGGTTTTAACCTTATCTTCCCTCTGCCCTATCCAACACCCCTGCTCCTTCTTTTTCTCCTCCTTTCTCACACCTGAAGCTCTGAGCTCAATAGGCAGAACATGAGGAGGGAGGAGATGTGAAGAGATTTGTGGGGGTGCTAACATTTACAGCTAGTGTGGAGAAGTGAAAGACAGGGAAAGGGGGTTGGGAGTGTGTTTTTGTCTGCAAGGAGGGGGTTTGGGGGGGGGGGGGGGGGGGGGGGGGGCACAGTGTGGAAGCATGGAGCAGAGCTATTTTTAACTTGCTCAGGCAGCCTGATAGGGCAGGTCTATATATAGTGAGGCAGAGGCAGCTCGGGTAACCATGTGAGAGAGAGTGTGTGTGTGTGCACCAATCAGGGTGACTGTGATGCTGTGCCTTTCCAGCTGTAACCAGGATACTCCCAAACTATACACACACACACACACACACACACACACTACTGATGGTCATGCTGGTGGTCACAAGCTAATCTTGTTTAATCCATTCACTCAACACATGGAGACACACAACAGTCTCATGTTTTCTTAGCCACAGTGAAGTGCAGAACCTGAAGGAATGCAGCACACAAAATTCATGTTAAATGCCAGTTAGATGTATCAAACTGAACTGAGTCAACTATCTGCCCCACTGAAACCAAGAAAGACAGTAAAAGGTAAAGTCACAATATTAAATGGGACATATTATGCAAAACTTCCAGGTCTGAAACAAACTACAGTAGTAAGATTTCACTGCTTTTTCTCATTCTTTACTCGAAATGTCAACTTCTCAAATACATCTGTACATGTTCAAGCCGAAATCTGATCCGAAATATGAGTGTACAAGACAAACAACACATGAAAAAATCTTAGCAACCAAGGCTATGGAATGGACGGCCATTTATGGACATGTGCGATGAGCTGACGTCAGCTCGTCGGCAAGGTAGAAACAAACATTGCATATGAAGTGGTCAGAGCAGGTAGAAGCCCTGGCTTTTGACTTGCAGGGAGCATTTCTACGTACATTTACCTCAAGTTTTGGAACTTTGACCATGTTTAGCATAGATATCTGACATCATAAGAGTATATAAATAAAACCAGAAAAGCACAATATGTCCCCTATAAAGCTAATTCGACATTTGCATAGCAATGCTTATTTAACTTACCTCAGATCTGCTAATAAAATGTATTTGTGAGGTCTATTAATGGTTTTATAGCAATGACACAATTGGCAGGTGTGCGTGCACATACAAAATAGCGGCGGGGGTTAGCCTCAGGGCAGCTGCTGATGTGGTTATTTGTTGTTTCAGGTGTTTTGACAGACAGACGGTGAGAGCATCAAGGAACAGCTGAACACTTGTCTGGACACATCAAAGCCAGCTCATACTGTATTAGCTCAGCTGCAACTGTAGTCTGCAAACACACACACAAACACACCACAAAGCAGATCAAGGACTAAACACTAAAGTGCAGAGCACTACAGTAACCGTTTTGTCAGTACTTTTCTTGATACCCTGTTGTGAACATAAAAGGGAATGAAATTCCAAATGTCCAAATTCTCTGATTCCAGCTTCTCAATTGTGAATATTTTATGGTTTCATTAGTCCTCTATGATAGTAAACTGAATATCTTTGGTTTATAGATAAAACAAGACACAACATCACCTTGGGTTTTGGGGAACAGTGATTGACACTTTTCACCATTTTCTGACATTTTATGCACAGAACAACTAATTGATTAATCGAGAAAATAATTAACACATTAATCAATAATGAAAATAATCATTAGTTGCAGCCCTAGACAGAACACATACAAAGTAAGAGAGACATGCTGGGTGCGGTTAGACACAAAATGACCGCAAACTGAGGCAAAAACGTGCAAGTCGAAAATGTTTCAGCTTGCATGAAACATTAGCACTTATTGATGGTCTGAAATTTCATAACCTTACAGAGATGAAAAAGAACTAAAGACTGGATTTCCTGGTGACTTGAGAGATAAGTCTGCTACACTTTTTTCAATTGTAACCTTTCTGCCAAATTTTGGTTAGACTTTAGTTGTCATTTCTATCATAAACAAAATTTTAAACTTTCAGTTAAAGATGTTATAATATATTTTGAATGTAAATACCCTAAAATTGATTTTATTGTTAATGTGATGATTATAATGGGTACATTTTTATTCACAAATGGCGTTAGAAATTACCATTATTTTCTCTGTTCCTTTATGACTTCACATATTTTTTAACTCTCTAAAATCTCTTTAAAACAATGACTATATGAACAACCAATTATTATAGTTACATTTTTGAAAACATATAGAATTGCCTTTTTAATATATCTTTTACTGTAGTTTTATTATTATTATTATTTTATTTTATTGTAATTGACCTTGTCTTTCTATTTTGTATTTGATGTTACAAGACTTATAATTTCACAATGGTTAACATTTGGACTGTGATGAAATTGAATGTGTTATGATAAATAAAGTTTCAATAAAATAAAAAATAAAAAACAGCACAGACCCACTCCACACACATTGTTGCGTACATTGCTAGCTAGCCACTAATGTCTAGCTGCTAACGTCTGTTCATTGACTGTTTAGGGCAAATAAACACAGACAGTAAAGGGGTTAAATTTGTACGAATTATAAGAATTCTATTTCAACAGTATGATGAGCACTGAAAAGTTAAATGATGAAACAATGTGCATTACAATCCCCCCAAAATGAGCAACAACAACAACAAAAGTAGACCAAAGTAGATCCAGCTAGCAGCAGACGCCTACCAAGTCCATGGTAAAAAACTGTGTAGAGTTCAATTACTGCAAATGCTTTAATGACAGTCTGTCATTTGGTCAGTCTGTCTGTCTGAACGTCCAATACGTTGTTTCAGTGCAAGACATTTCAACAACTGCTGGCCATATTTCCATGAAATTTGGTAGGGATGTTTATGGTCTCCAGAAGATTTTGTGACCTCCTGACCTTTACCTTAGCACCACCATCAGGTCATTCAGGGACATGGTAACTTGATAACTAATTGTCCGAATTTCCATGAAATTTGCTTTAGAGTCGTGTTCACTAGAAGTCATTAATGGCACCTACTTGACATCACCGCTATTGCCACCATCAGACTAAAAAATTCCACTTGCAGTCTAATGTTGCAGATTGAAGATCATGTGTTCTTGAGAGGGTGAACGAACCATTGCCAATTTGGAAACGTTGTGAGCTTTCCTCTAACACCACCCCAATGGTCAAATTGTCACTTTAGCACACAAGATATCTATCCTAAAATCTACTGTACACTTTCAAGCTCTCAAAGAAATAAACCCTTATGATTTTAATGACTGTGTGGCCTTTCCCCTAGTACAAATTTTACAAAATCAACTGGATTACAATTGGTTTGCAAGTTATTTGAGATTCACAAAAAAGTCAACATGTCAAGTGCTCCATTAAATTTTACATGATTTAGATAGATGGCACAAAAGAGACTCTCTACAAGAAGAGAATATTTGCAGGTGGTTTAATGTCAGCCTCACCTCCTGTTTCAAGACACACACTTTCCACTCTAGGTAGAGACTGGAGCATTAATCATTAAGCAGATGGCCACTGTGTGTGTGTGTGTGTGTGTGTGTGTGTGTGTGTGTGTGTGTGTGCGTGCGTGCGTGCGTGTGTGTGTGCTGCAGAGAAAATGCCATGGCTGAATATCAAATAACAGTCCTCCTGACCCTGGCCTTTTTACATGAGCTCCAAAGGTCTCATCCCTCAGCATTATCACACCCCTCATTACTTATTCATGATCAGGAGTTAGACTGTGTTTGCCTGCATGTGTGGCTGTCTTTGTATGTCTGTGTGTATGACTTGTGTCCCCTTAAAAAAACATTTTACATATATTTATACAAAACACTAAATATCAGGGCAGATACTGACATTATTAAGCAAATCGGGTATTGGCTAGACCAATCCACATTTAATACAGTTTCATCATCATCATTGTTATTATAAAATTGTATGTTTCTGCTATCAGTTACAAGTTTTTAGTGTCACAGCAATTCCTGGACTCATGTAATCTTATATAAAAATGATCCTGAGTTCCCTAGGCGAGATTTTAGATTGGAGCCCCCAAAAAAGTGCAACAATGGTACCTTCTTTGGGTAGAAAGAAGTAGCCTGTATACAGTGCATCCATAATCCTGCACCAGAAAGCAAAACATTTTCTAGCCACTTTGTAGTGAGAAAACACAGTTCAGTCCAGCTCCTTTTGTGGGTTATAACACTCAAACATGAGCCCAGTGAAGACCAGTTGAATGTCCATGTTTATCGTTGCTGAATAAACCAGTGAGTACTGTATATCCTCCCTAGTTCGACATATTTCAGCAGTAAGTCATGCGGTTCTCCCCAACTGTAACATCTGGCTGAATTCAGATCATCCCAGCATAAAGCTGAAACGCCACAGGCAGCCGATCTGCTGTGTCTTTTACATTGTGTTCTGCATGTGATAAGGTGCCTTCCAGCTGAGTGGCCAAAGAGATAAGCTTTACTTGCACACACACATGCACACACACACTCATGTGGACACATGCACATACAAAGACATAGAAAGAGGCAGAGAAATACATCTGTGCAAGGTAGATAAAACCACTGCTGAACAAGAGCCACTCGTGCACACTCGCCTCATCTCTCTTTCTCTTTTCACTTTCAAACACAGATTACCCACCCTGTCACGCCCTGTGCACAGTCACACCACTCCCACTGAAATTTTCACCTACATCAATCTCAGTTACTCAAAAGTCTCCTGCTGCTTTTCCCTTATAGGCATTCTATGATCTTCAAAGGAGAACCAACATGGAGTGGACGTAGCATTTCTCCCATTTGTTTGTCTACTGTTTTTTTGCAAGGGTGGTCTTTTGTGATCAGTGAAAATATGGATAAAACCATATCAGAATATGCGTATTTCATCATTCATCCTTGCATGTGATCCAACAGTCGATTTTTCTCTTTGACTGCACATTTGTTTTTGAACCTTTTTGGCCAAGTGCCTTCCATTGAAGAGAATTCCTGTTGATGTGACACTTCATCCCTGAGCTCTTCAAAGCTCCCCTGTGGCACTCAGCTCTCGGAGAGAGTGCTGCACATTTAGCCATCCATTTGTGTGGCATGCCCACGTATTCACCACACACTGGCATGGGTACCATCCCCAACACGCATGGCAGGCACTCCCAGTAATTTGCCTAGAGAATCACTTGAGTGTGCATGCAAGCAGCTCTTTAACATGAGGAGTTTGGCATACATTTGCTCATGCATGGAGTTCCTTTATTTCTCTGCATGCACAGAAAAATACACACACTGAAACGCATGCAATGACACACACACATATTTGAGCATTAGCACAAATATGCATACATTAATTGCGAATGCATTTACATGCAAACAACACAAACATGCATGCTTCATTTTGCTCCACCCAGCACAGAACATTTTTTTTTGTTTTTATACAAGCACCAGTTTCACAAATAAGCTCAGAGAAGACAAGACTGCCTTGTTGAGTTCTTTGCTCAGTTTGCAGTATGTCATGTGATGTCCCACACACACACTCACGCACAGATCAGAATCACTGGAGAAACATAAATTATCTGCCTGGTTAGGGTGAAAATGTGATCAATTTGCATGTTTCAAAGCTGGATGATAAAAGATTGCATAAAATCAGTAAACCGGAAACAGAAAAAGGAAAAAAGGTTTTATTTTATATCATCAAACTGAGCAAAAAGACAAAAGTTATTTTTCTTTGACTTGAAAATCTGTTCATGTAAGATGTTATTTGTGCTTTAAAAGGTAAAAGATCCAGCAGATGTTACAGATAAGCTGTAAAAATGTGCTTATTTTAGTGTGCACATGTGAAATATGGGAGGCCTGGAAGATTTTATTTTGATTTATGATTGGATGAAGAGGTTGTAAAATGCTATTTGCCATCTGCAAAGTCTATCTGTCAAGAATATTTGGACGTGTGTTTTATTTTAATTGATTTAAGCTATACTTTTCTCCACGCCAGATTGAAAAATGTTTGGGGGTTTTTTCAGCACTAATTTAGTTACACAGGACTGGGCAATATTTATTACATGTACTGAGAACCACTCCAGATTGGGATGTGGGGCAGCTTACTTTAATAAACCTGAAAATTTGCATAGGCAAATATCCTCAGAACATAAAACATCTTTAAAGCGTCAAAGCTCTTCCTCTCAGCTGAGGGCCCAGCAGGCCCCACAGCAATCACACTGAATCACACGCTACACAGCCATCAAACACCAGGGAACTGTTTGTGTGTGTGTGTGTGTGCGCGCGCATGTATGTGCGTGTGCACCCAGGTGTCCACATTTTGAATGTACGCAGTTTTAATTTGCGTGTGCATCTGTGTGGATGTGAGAACCCCCCACTCTTACTCCCCGCCCCCCGTCTTTCCCGTAACATCAGAGCTCATGGTCTCTGGTGGCCACGAGGGGGAAAACCTGAAGTGCATCTTCAAGTGAATGAGAGGAGGAAGGGGAACCACCAACACCATCATCATTTTCAGAGAGAAAAGGACAGAGGAGGAGAGGGGAGGGTGAAGGAGAAGGTGGAGGAGACGGAATATTGACGGTCAGAGGAGTTAAAGAGAAAAAAAAAACGCTACCTTATAATAATCATTTCATATTTCAAAAACACATCACATATTTCAAAAAAATAACTTTGGGAAAACTTCATTTTAGGAAGCCACAATGTCATGATAGTTTATGGACATTTTCTGTGTTTATTTAATGAAAATCAAATTATTTTTTGAATTTTTTGTCAATTTATGTCACTTCATCTTCACATTTTAAGTTATTTTACTGCATGAATCACAGTGATGACACGTGGAATTACAGTGAGAAACAATAGTAATATAATGCTTACTCAGATTAGATAACATTGGTAATTTTAGCATGTGAGATGATGATGAATGTGCTTTTTGTTAGATGGCTGCAGTGTATGCAGGCATCATAAGAAACTGAGAATAGTGTTATGTACTGTCTAAAAAGACTGCACACCTGTAGGTGATTTTCGTTTCCTCTGAAAAAAAGTGTAACAAAGTGATTCATTTTCCATCCAACACCATCAGTCTGCATCTCTGTATCAGCTGTAACCAGGTGGCTCACTCAAACTCTAACCTAATCATTGATCACAGAGCTTGGTAAATGTTTGCACTCTCTGTTAAACAGCCATAAACACACAGTAACAGTGTGAACTGTTTTACCTCAAAAAATAAGTTTCTTCCTCACCAGTTTCTGTGCAAAACTATCCACCACCTTATTAAAATCCAGGGCTCTGACCACATCGCTAACTGCTAATAGGTAATCCTGCACTCTGAGCTAAGAGGGAGGTTTACTTCTTGGAATATTCAACATTTTCCACAAATTTCTGTAGCAGTTTATGGCACAAAAACAACAACTCATGGATCTCCTCATAAGCGCTCAGTCATTCCACTTTGTTTTCTACTCACAATCACGTTGCTCGGAAACCCGTCTAATGTTGATTAGAATTTCATGCACGCAGTGATTCTGTAGGACGAGTGGGAGATGATTTTTGGACATCTTAGAACAAGTTAAATTTGTATCTAAACACAGAGTTATCATTTTTATTTCACACCACTGGCAGAAAAGAATTATGACTTGATGAGACTGTTTTTGCAAAGTGAAAAGGAAGGAATGTGATGGAAAACCATGGACAAGTAGAGAGAAGGAGGGAAGGGAGTTTTTTTTTTAATTGGTGGAAGAGGAAGAATTAGATGGAGGTTAGAAGACAAGGGTAAGCGATGAAGGACAGGAGAGTCGAGGAAGAGTTGGGGGAGGGTCAAAGAAGAAGATGGAGGGATGGAGAAGTGGAGGGGGAAGGGGATGGAAAGAGAGAGAGAGAGAGAGAGAGAGAGAAGGAGGAACCAGGGAGGAGGGGGAAGGGAAGGACTGGTACCACAGCTGCTGCTATAAGTTGTAATTGCCTCAATTAGCTGATAGGGCTGCCACGGCAACAGTGTTTGAGTCGTTGCCGTGGCGACCCGGATGTCTTCCCCAGTGGGGGTAAAAGGGTGGGGGAGCTGATGATGATGATGCTGTTATAAGGTGAAGGGTTGAAGTGAAGAAGGAGAGATGGTCGAAAGAGCATCGAAGAATGTAGATGGAGAGAGGACAGTGGAAAGAGTCATGGATGGGGAGGAGGATGAAGATGATGGTGGGCAAGAGAATATGAAGGAGATGTGAGAAGAAATGCTGAGATGTAAGAAGGAATGGAGTGAATGATGGGGTAATTATTGTCTGAGTGATAATGATGAAAGCCATTATGATGAGCCAGCACGCAGAGAGAATAGAAAGAAGAAAAAGCTGTAGAGGAATGAAGAGATGGGAGGTGACAGGAAGAGGAGAAGAGAGAAAAGTGCAAATCAATTGAAAGAAAAAAGGAGGTGTGGAGCAAAAGAGACGAGATCAGGAAGATGGGAAGGGCCAACATTCAGTTTGATATAATGAAACTATTGATTTCAAATGAAAATGATGAGAAGCACAGAAGTTGAGATGGAAGAGAAGAAGGGGTGAACCAGTCAATAACCAGTAGATGGGTGGATAAAAGAAATATGTGAAAGAGAGGAAGATATGGATGATCAACAATCAGCCTGTTTTCCTTGATACAAAGGAAAATGGGCAGATTGATTGGAGTAGAGGATGGAGGTGCAGTTATAGTGTGATGGTATATAGGGAGGAGCTGAAAGACAACACTGTAGGTGGGGAGAAAGTAAAGGAAGAAAATTGAGATATGTAAAGCAAGAGAAATGAGGGAGGTGTTAGGTGGGTGGAGGGCTAGAGGGACTGAAGGATAATGGAGTGGAAGTTCATTGTTATCTTACTTCCCTTTTTGCCGGCAGATGTTTGAGTGAAAATTACATTCCTTGTCTTGTCTTCTAGCACAATGTGAATATCCCTTTAGGCGTTTTGATTGCTGTAGACCCAAACACTGTGCTGTAGGATCTCAGTGCTAGTGCACATAAACATATGCACAATGTTAAGCTGGGACTTGGCTGTAGTTTCATTCCTACGGAGAGAGATGAGTCTCAATAGAAGTGACAAATGCGTGTTTCATGATCCACGAAAAAACACCAGGGAAGATTTAAAAATATGTATGACAATTAGAGAAATGTGTGTATCAGTGAAAGTGAAAAGAGTCTCAAATATAACTCATTAACTCATAAGCATGTCAGGTGATCTGTGCACACAGATTTTTTGTTTTATATGTTTTTCAAAAGCAAATATTAGATGAACGAACTTCAAGATAGAAATATATGTAGAAAACTGACATTTTAGTAGTATTTGTAGTGGTAGTATTTGTTTGTGGATATGAAAAATAATTTGTGATCACCAAAATTTACTCATGTGCACAAAACATGCATTTATCCCTATTGAGACACATTTTCACCATAAATGTATTCTAATATGAAGTCAAAGGGAGCATTTAAAGGGTTACTTCACCCAAATTACAAAAAAATATATATTTTCTCACTTACCTCTTGTGCATCTTGCCATGAAGATAGTTTCGGTTTTGATTTAGATTCAGATTTAAAGTCTACAGCCACACTAGCAGCTCTGCAAGCTAAATGCTAACAAGCTCAAATTGACAATAACCCAATAAACATGCTGGTGTCTATTGGGTAATGTTTACAATAGTTACAACCTTAGTTTACCCCATTAGCATGTTCACATTTTCTCACTAGCACTAAGCCCAAAGTACAGCTGAGGCTGATGGGGTTGACATTAGTATTGGCACTACAGGAAAAGTCAGGGGATCACCAAAGTCATTAGGATTCATCCTCTGTGCCAAATTCTATCTATCCAATAGTTGCAGAGATATTTCAGTTTGGTACAACATGGTGGACCAACAAATTGTCCAATATATTCATCTCCAGAGTCACTCTGCTTGCGTGGCTAATAATTGAATGAACAACATTCCCCAACACTGGTCCCTAGACACTAGTTTAGAAAGCAGTGGACAGAGCAAAATTAGGGGCCAGGAGGTGAAGAGGGGTGCAGGGTGTGTGTTGAGCGTTTGAGGGGTCAGCAATTTGGCTCGATCCTCTCCTGCTGTGATTGGTTACCCTGGACCTGCAGCCCTTCAGCCAGCAGCCTGAAGAGCAATCTGTCACTCTCCCTGATCTGGTGGAAGATGGATGATGCCGGCCAGACAGCAGCTGTAGTGCGAGTGTGAGCATGAGTGTGGGTGTGTGAGAGTTGCCAAGTGTGTGACTCAAGTATAATCTTTCTCACTCTGTGTCTTTCCGTCTCTGCCTCTGTCTGTCTCTCTCGTCTGTCTCACACACATTGTCTCCGATTTATGCATGTCAAGTGTGTATCTCTGCACATGTGTGTTTACAGACGTGCCTATCCACTGTGACAGCGGGTGTGCCACCACCGGCGTCACATAATCACTCAATCTTCAATCGTGTCAGGGAGAGCAGACTTGAAATGGCGAGTTGGCAAAGATACACACGCTCTTTCCATATATATTCATGAAAGGCCATCTTTTCACAACCGGCGGGGTCTTTCGCTCTGTTAGTCATGTGATTTATCGTCCCGCCACGCCTGAAGGTTTATATATATGTGGACAGGAGGGAGCATAGTGCAAACCGCTGAGCGGGCGTATACTTCGCCAAGCAGTGATGAGCTGCTCTTCAGCTGTATGTGTGCCAGTGGTAGATGCACACATGATTTTACACACACACACACACATCAGTGCAGTGTGCCACACCCCAGTCAAGTCCGTGTTATGTATAGTCTCCCCCAGACTGACAGCTCCACAGATTTAATTCCTTAATATCCTCCTTTGACTGATCACACACACGCCAAAAGTAAAAAAAAAAAATTGTCCTTGTGTGTGTGTGTTTCTCTATGTGTCTGAAGCCCCACTATCAGTGTGACAGGTGTTATGATGTTGGCACACATTAATTTAATGCCAGTCAAGCCCTTTTGCTGATGCTCAGGCAATCAGAATCTCCTTGATCCAGATAGTTTCCATGTTTTATTCCCCACATAAAATGTCATGCTATGCTAAAAGGTCTCAATTACAGTGACACCATTCATGCACACAAATCACACACACATGAAGAAAATGCACACAAGCTTGTGCTCAAACTAGCTCTCTCACACACACACACACATACACACACACACACACACACACACACACTAAGAGCAGTTCTGCCTTTCCACACTGTCAAGCACTAACTTTTCACTAAGATCGTGTCAGATCTTCAAGCAACAATGTCACCATATAAAGTCATTAGAATTACAGTTCATCAGTCATCAAATGCAGTAAATGGAAAGTAAGATTTTTTACAAGTTGCTTTCTTTCTGCTACCTTTACAACTGTCTAGACTGCACAAATCGGAAATAAAAAACACAAGTTGAAAGTTTCCACTGTCTCATATGAAAAGACCTGCATTAAGAGCCTTGTAAAACTCTGTCCTCTCCTGCATAGTTTCCATTACTTCCAAATAGAGAAAGAGCAAATAATCTGAAAAGACCAGAATGTAAACTGTTGTGCATTGAAGTCACAGTAACCTGGGTGTGTGGCACAGAGCTTTTTGTTGGGCATCTTTAAAGAGATAGAGTTCAGGTGAAAAGCAAACCAAGTATTCAAGGACTTTGGAATTAAAAAACATATTCAAGTGTTATTCTTAGAACAGATATCAAAGGTATTCCTAGAATGATTTTCTAAAGCTAAAGAAAAGATCAATCAGCCACGCAGTGAAGTTAAATGACAGTAATGAGTGTGGGTGAGTTTAACAAAGTTAAACAACGTTTTCGTTGTGTGCACAGAAAAAAACTACAGCCCCCATTAAAAGAAGTGTGGCAGCACAGGTACTTATGTCATCGTAACTTGGTAAATAGGCTGCTAAAGACATAAATATTGAACAACGATATTAGAGTTTTTCATAAAACTCCTGTGTGAGCTACATGACATGCTGTTAAGAAAAGTTCTGTTCCAAGGCTGGATTTTTAGATATTAACACAGTTACAAATGTCAATTGGATTTTCAATCAGGTTTTCTTACTTCTGGAGTTCCAGTTTAACTTTGGCTCTCTACATTGCATCCGACAATTTTTGCTTTCTGAAACACATAATTTGATAATTTGGACAGGTGCAGGATTTTAAACTTCTCTCTCAAGCTCTCTTTCTTCATTCTCCATACAGCTTCTTACGTCACTTTTTATACAAACAACTTCAACACCATGAAGGCCTTCAAGGAGAAAATGTCAGAAAGTGTGTACTTTTGACCCTGCTGCCATTCACAACAGCTTTTAGACATGATCTGAGAACAGGTTGTACAAACCACTTTGTTTGAATTGTATCCTGGCTGTACAATCTCTAGTAAGTTACCAGGTAGGAAAGTACTGCAGTGTTGAATATCAAATTTTGTCACTCAGGTTTGTGATCTGAAGGTTGCTGGTTTGATTCCTGGCCGAGCAGGCTTCCAGGTCTTGAGCCTTCCTCCTTGAGCCTTATTTTTACAATTTGTTGTAAACACATTTAAGACATTTAATGTCAATGACCTTGCAAGTACATAGCATGTCCAGTAGATATTAAGAAATCAGATGGCTGCTCCAAAAACAAAAACAAAAAATGAACCGGTTGCTTTATTTCATTTGTATATCATCAAAAAAAGGCAATACTCCCTGACCCTGACACAGCCCTATGTCCATGTCTTTTCAGATATTTTCGTGCTGTGGAACTAAAGAGAAGCACTACTGACACCTCCATCTTCAGAGTATTTCTAAATGGAGAATGACGGGCCATGAGTCGCCTTCGTCTTCTATTAATCATCAATAGTGTCATTAATAACGCCTCCCTTCCCATTTATCTCTCACGCGCATCCACTAACCATTTTTACTGATTGGCCCAGCCCCCTCTGTTACACTTAACCCATCCCCCATCACACACACACACACGCGCACACACACACACACACACACACACACACACACACACACACACACGTGTGCACATCATACACACACACACACACCCATGCACATCATACACAGACCAACCCCCATTGCTCCCATACAAATACCTTCTTCAATTGCTCATTTCCCCCTCCCCCTCCATCATCACTCTCTCCCATTTTCTTTCTTTACCTCTCCCACTCGCCACTTCCTCTCAGCCCCCGCCCCGCCCCTCCCTCTTCATCCCTTCATCACTATCCTTCACTTACATTTGTATCAAACCCAATCTGACTACTCCAGCAAGATTTCCAGTGTCCAGGAATACAAGAGAAATGGAAGTGAGGATCTCCTTGGAAGCAATCCCACAGAAATGCTGACTAAAAAAATAATAATAAAAGGCCGTCCTCACTGAGATCCATTCAAAGTGTTACATTGATCGGTGGCCGTCAGCCTATTCGGAATTTCCACCCAATCAAATTTAAGTACAAGCTGTAGTCTCCCAAGATGGTCTGGTCCACATGCAGCATCTGAAGGTCGTCACTCAGTTTTGGCGCAGTATTAAAACAAGCAATCTTTTTAATAACAGGCACAGCTGGTAAGGGCACAGCTGACACTTTCCAAGTCTCTTATGTATGCAAAAGAAAGAGCCAAAACAACGGGCAAATATAATTCTGTTTTGTGCCTCTGATCCATTAGAAAGATTGCTTTTGGGGGAAATGAAAAATATTGAAAAATGACATTCTGGAGTTTTCTGCAAAATGAAGTGCGCTGTTGTGAAAAATGGGCTATTGTCAGCAAACAGACAAGATACTTGTCTGTCATCGGGTATGATGGATGAGCCCATGGGTTCATTTTATGTTGACAATTTTGCTGTAAAGCCAACAGTGTGATAAAATGTCTGAAGGCATGAATCAAACAGATAACGCAATCCTTACCTAAAGTATACAATTGTCAAGATAATGCAATATTTTTAGAAGAATTAACATACTATAGGTAAAAGTGAAATCTGAAATCCATCAAGAAGAACTCATGATTTCCATTTCATCTATATATCTAACTCTTTTCACACTGAAGACAGCTTATTTCCATGTAACAGAGTACTGTCATGCAGGATGAAGATGAGATAATTACACATACAAACACACACTTATACTTCTCTGCACCTAAAACAGCATGCAAACAACACACACAAGCACAAACACACACGTATAAGCTGAAGCGTGACAGTGGTCAGTAAATGAGGAGTTAGCAGGTGGCTCCCCCTCTGTGGAGCTGACACACAGAAAAAAAACATCACTTAGGCATTACACACACACGGACCCATGCACATGCATGCATGCTCACAGAGACTCCTCAGTGGCCGCCAGGGGCAGAGTGTGTGAGCCTGTGTTAAAGCTGAGGTAGGTAGTGTTCAGGAAAAGGCAAAAAAACCAACAACACCAGAATATGAAAATAAAGTCCTACTCCTGTAGCCCCTCCCCCCTCCGCTCTCTGTCTTTGCACGTGCTTCATACGAGCAACAGTGTTTCCTACTGCACTCACTCACACACACAACTTCCTCTCAAGGCACAACAACCTTTAGTAAACAGTAAATGGTAAACAGGACTGCCTCTCACCTGTTTGAAGTCCGCCACAAAAGTAATGAGTAATGTGTCCCTTCTCCCTGCTTGAATTCAAGTGATATCACATTTCAATTGTGGGAGCCGAGTTCACTTTCATTTCACAGTCATTTCATTCGGCCCAAATGAAATGACTCGGCAGACTTATTACAAGCCTGCAGTAGCTACAGATGCTGAATTTTTTCTTTTTATTGTCAGAGCATTTGATTTATTGATTGCTGTCGGGATGTACAGATAATTTTTTAAACAAATAACATAACAAAAAATGCCTCTAAAATACCTTACCTACCCTAGCTTTAAAGCCGAGCTGTCAGACCCCCATTCTGTACCTCTTGATTTTATCACTGCACTCTCCCGCTCTTTTCCTCCACTTCTCTCTCGCCCACACACACTTTGATACTCTGAAAAACACTCATACGCACATGCATGCAAACACATACTCAAAATCACATGCCAACACACTTGGTGTAGCTTCCATGCAAGCCTCGTAGCCTCTAGCATGCATAGTCTTTAAGCTAAAGAGATGTATTAGCTTTTCCATCTCTTTTGCCTGTTGTACATGTGAGGTGTTTTAATCTATTCACTGCAACAGCACCAGCTACCAGCATGCAGCGGCCAAAGGTTTGCCTTCGGGCAGCTTCCCTGGCTTTGCTTTGCTTTGCCTCCTCTGCCAAGTGAGTGTGTGCATTGATATGTGTGTGAATTTCTACATGTACTTGTGTGTTTGTATGTTTAAACATGCTCAAGGTTAGCTTCTTCTATTAATGGCATCTATGCACATGTGTATCAAGAACATGCAAGTGTGTTTCTGCATACCAACATGAAAATTTCCCCCTCATTAATCTCCTCTGCAGGACATATAGCACGGAGAACAAGTGAGCAGATCAGCGCTGGGGTTAAATAGAAGGAGGTGTGAGAGAGAGGAGGAGATGAAGAGTGGTGGCCATCGCCTCAAACAATTAGATGGGGCTAAGACCAGAGCCACACTTCACTGGTTAAATCTGAAAACACATTTTTCTCTAATTTCAGCGTCCTGGCCACGCCTAAAACAGTATTTTCATAAACGACTCAATTTCATCTGAAGCAGAAACTTTTTTCTAGAATGAAAACTAGACTAAGGTAAGCTAACGTTAACGTGACATTATCACAGCTATAACTTTCAGTTCACTATATTTGTTTGTGAATAAACTATTGGTGGGAATGAGTGGAGGACAAATTTAGGCCATCAACCATCTAAATCTTACAAAGGAAGTTGGACCCACAAGGTCGTCGCCAATCCTAAATCCTTAATCTAAATCTTCCCTGAGCTAACGGAATGTTTTTTCTGCGTTTTAGCTGCTCGCTTAACCCAGACAGTAAATACTTAAGTAAACAAGAGAAAACCACTACAATAATTAAATGAATAATACTAAATCACAATCAGGTGCCAAAATGAACAATTTCCAGATAAATCTGAAAACGTGTTATTGTCGATGGGACAATTTGAGGTTTTAAAAAACAATGACGTGACAATTTAGCAACTATTTGGCTGTAATTTGTAATAAGAGAGGAGAGAGGAAACAAAATGCAGGTTAAACCTCCTCATTAACTGGGTTGTGTAAACACTGACTACGTTTACGTACATGTACAAAATATTCTTATTTTTGCCGTTATTCTGAAAAAGACAATATTCCTACTAAGCTGTTTACATGGCTAATGAAAACGAATATTCCACTAATATTCCCGTTTACATGCAGAGGATTTTCCAGTGGGAACAGGAATCATAAGATCTCCGCCGGCAGTGAAGTAAACCAGCAAGGTGAAAAACATTAGTGAGCTGCTGCCTGATATTTATAAGCGATATTGATATGACTGATATTATAAATTTATAGTTACAGGTATGATGTTCACTACACTGCTGAGTGCACTTGGTGCTTCACGCCGAGTCATCACCGTCAGTCCATGGCTGCATGTCAGGAAAATAACCAATCCCCTCCGTCGCCGTCGTGGAGAAGACATGCTGTTTTTCCAGCCCACCCTGAACAGCTCTCCACTCTCCTTTCATTCTTTTCCTCTGTCTGCCTTCCTGCTGCAGTATATGTCATTTTGCCTGTGCAGGGATAAACAGGCAATAAGGCCGTGTGCATATTCCAAATGTGCTGTATACATGCCCTATGCTCCTAAAACCAGAATAATGGCAAATGGAATATGCTGTTTACATGACCCATATCAAATTTGGAATATCGTCATAGTCGGAATAATAGTGGAATATTAGTGTGCATGTAAACCTAGTCATTGTGGACACACATCGTTTTTTTTAGATGTAGCCAGCTTAGTATGGACGTAATCTATGTGAAGTAGGAAACTGAACATCAAAGCTTCAAGGTTTGCTACAGAGGCTAAAACCAGTAATCTATGGAATACCCATGTGGCCTTTAAGATTACATCTTAATTCTCTTCTGTTCTCTGTCCCCTTTATTGTTATTTGGGAAATATTAAAGATAAATGCTAAAAGGAGTTGACTGGCCATACTTCTACATAAAATATGAATGTGATTAACACAAATACTCATTATGTGCAGTCAGACCAGTGTTGCAGTCTTTCAGTTTGGCCTCAAGTTAAATGCTGCATGGTTGATGCTTCTATTCCCAGACATATTTTATGTATGTACTCCAGCAGGAATGTGTATACAGATGCCGGTATAGGAAAGCTCAAGTGCCAGCATTTCTATTCTTCCTATCTCCTATTCTGCAGGTGATCCTCTTGTGTATAGCTCAAGGCAATTAACCCTGCAGCATGTAAATGGATTTACATAGATGTCGGAGGAATTTCCTTCATCCGAGCAGGTGGTGTCTTTTTTTTTCTTCTTCCATATTCCTAATCATCATTCCAGTTGCTTCTTCCTATGGTTTGCGGCTCTGGTGGTCTCAGAGGGAGTTTCTTAAGAGCAGCGATAACTTGAGGGAAGAGGATTTTCTACTTCTAGATGAATTCCTGCCAAAGCCCTAGACTTTACTAAATTATGCACACAATTGTTGCTTAATGGTTTTGATTTTGATATATAAAAAAAACAAATAAATGAAATTGTTTTGGCCATATCCTGTAGCCTGTGAACTTCATCCTCTTGGCAAAATTAATTTCATCATTCATTGTTGTCGTTGCTTTTGAAGACTTGCTTAGAAGTCTATTTCAAAGAAGAGATATTTAAGTTAATGGTATCGATATTCATCAAAGCTCAGTCAGTCAGTTGGGGCTATTGATTGCACCACTGCTATACAACTATGAGAAAATATTTACTATGTACAGTATGTGCTGTTAACCAGTGAAGTACATTTAAAGTATTCAATTCAATTTCAATTCAATTTTATTTATATACAATCACAACAGAAGTTATTTCAGGGCACTTTTCACATAGAGCAGGTCTAGACTGTACTCTTTATTTTACAGAGACCCGACATTTACCCATGTGCAAGTACTTGGCAACAGCGGCAAGGAAAAACTCCCCTTTAATGGGAAGAAACCTCAAACAGAACCGGGCTCTCGGTGGGCGGCCATCTGCCTTGACCGGTTGTGTTGAGAGAGAAAGAGGGAGGGGGGGAGAGAGAGACTGTGTTAGGGCTGCAAGCAAATTAATTCCTATGGTTAATTATTCCTATAGTTATAATTATTTATTGATTCAATTATTGGTTTAGTCAAGGAAACATTATTGTTTTGTTGACAATGATGAAACAATAGAAAAATTGCTTATCACATTTTCACAGAACTCCAGGTGAAGTCTTCAAATGTCTTGTTTTGTCTAACCAACCACAAAACCCAAAGCCAAACACAATGTATTATGTTAAACAGCAAATCCTCACATTTGAGAAGCTGGAAAAATACCTGAAACAGTTAATTGATTATTGCAGATTAATTGTATATCTATCGACTAATTAATTAATTGTAGTTCTAATTAAAAGCAAATTCTCATTATGTGCAGCTTGATTGTGTTTTTACTTTACCGTTTATCAGACTGCACTTCTAATCTTCACTTCTCCAAAAGTCATTAATGTATAATAAACCATTTTCATGTTATCTGTTTTCATTCTGTTTGAAGTGAAACAAGCTCATTCAACAGGCTGGCACCTCGATGTATACATCCTGAACTGTAAATGCTGCAGAGCTTTGCATTTTCTGTGCTACCCCGCAGATCTCCTTTGCTTACATACATGAATAACCCCTGACACGCCACATGTCTGACAATGTATAATTCATAGATGCAGGATCAACCTTTGATCTTTGAAGACTGCAGATGGTATCAGGTCAAATTTGTGCACCAAGATAAGAAGATGAATTTTCCCTGCATTTAAGTGGCAGCACTTTGATCGGTCTCCACAGAAAACATAAAACAAGTCAAGTCACTGCGGATCTTAATGCCATACCTCGAACTGGTCTGTTGTCTGTACCTTTATAAATGTTTGCTTCACACCTGGTAGACCCTTCATCGTGCAGGATCAATAGGACCTGGGTAAGTATTGTAGTAAATATAGGTTAAAACAGCAGGAAAATATTATCACACAAAATGTAAAATGGTTGGCAAGCCCCTTTCGTCTGGGTCTAGGCTTGGGATGCCGTCCAACTGCCCGGGGAAAGGGCTTCTTTGGATGGTGTAGACAGTAGTGAATGAGGCGTCAGCATCACACAACTCACAGGCAGTAATAAAGAGAGTAGTAGGGGCTCTTGCAATCTGGTTTAGCATCAGTCCTGATTGTCTACAGGAGGCAAGCTCAAAACTAGCCTGGATTTAGACATACTTTAGCCCTGTGTGAAAAAAACGCAGTCCGTTCATTCATTTGAATGGGTTCGTTGCATAAGCTCAATGGGGGTGTCTCCACAGAGGGCTCCAGCAAAAAAAACGAAAGTTTGTCCGACAAAAACATCGAACCTGGCTCAGTTTTTCCCACAACACAATACAGTTTCCTTCAAAAAGGTGCTGCATTAACACACACATACAAGCGCACATTCCTGGTAGATAACTTTGTAATGTGAATGCCGTATTTCTACTGTTTATCCAACAAGCCCTCAAAACAACACATACAAGGGTTTTCAGATCTGATGCCACTATCAGCAGTTATCGGCAGGATGACATCATTTGTGTGCTTCCTTCCAAAACCGTCAAAAATAACAGTTGAAAAAGAAATACGTTTTATGATGAACGCTATGGTTAAGGTTTGATTAGGTTTAGGCACAAAAATATTAGTTTGGGTTAACATTACTACTTAAAAAATAAAAATTATATATATATGTTTATACTATATTTCTTCAAATAGTGGCCAGGGCCCTTATTTACCTCAACTGCAGGTACCTTTATTGGAAGCAGGCTTATATTAGAGAGAGGCCTTTATTTCTAATTTCCTCTGTTTGATAAGTTGCTCATATTTTAGTATAAAGCCTCCTTGTTTTCTGATCTGCTTCCGTTTGCTCTGTTAAATTTTTGTTACTACAAATAACCACTTAGTCCGATGTGTGGAACAATAATTCTAGCGCTTGAGTTCCACTCAGAACAACGCAGTGCACCACTTAGTTGTAGTATGCCAGTAGCATGCTCATGGATGTATGCATGCCGGCTTAGCCAAGTTACCCTGGTTAACCATTCCCCTGTAGTGTCACTGCCATCATTATTATTAAAATATGTACTGTTATCCTCATATTTAAATGATAAATCCATCCCCCTCCCTTCTCTGTGATGGTCAGCTAGAGGGCTACGCTACCTCCTCCTGTAATAACTCAATAACAATGTCACCAGATTGCCTCCTTTGCTCCCGTCATAATTACTACAGAGCTTTATCACTTGAACATCATGTTATTTTAGGATATTTGCTTAAATGACTGGTCCTGTTGTTTTTTGAGGGAGAACACTCTCTCTGGCGACCATTGTGACAAAAGATACAATAATTTCTGTTGTGCCAACTTTGCAGAATTGTAAAATTCTGTCTCCTAGTAATATAAACTATAAACAGCAGGCCAAGAACGTTCATAAACCTCCTCTGCTGCTGTGTGGAACTATAGGAATTCTGCAATTCTGTCAAAAACACTCTTGGTAAAAGCATGAATTGCTTCACTCTTTGTACCATTAGACCTTAAAACTGTATTATGGTCTCTTTCTCTCTCAAACACACAGTCAAGTACAACCCATTCTACACATATTCTTAGCCCAAGGACCCATTTCATGCAATCACTAAGGCAATGTGAGGAAGCCATCCTTGATTCTGTGGAGAGATAAAAAAAAGATTTATTCAGGAAGCAATGCCATGTTGCTGAACTCGTTCATTCAACTTGGAGTTTATTCACATAATTCTTTATTTTTTGGATTGACTGGCAATGAACCAGCCCTATAACCCTGAATGTCTGTCTGTCACTGACCAACCCAGTCTCATGGCAATTTGTGAAATAGTCACAAAATTGAATTTATTGATTCATGTTCACAGACACAAATTTTTCATTTTTTTGTGCCACTCAGCACAACTTTCAAACTAATGTATCTCAATAGGAAGTACCTTTTGTGCCTGCAGCACGTTTGTCTGGACTCAGGAGCACAGATGTATTTTTTTTTTAATTGTAAGTAATTTTTAAACTATAACAGCTATATTACTCAACATTTAATTGTAGGATTTTATTCTTGTTTTTATTTCTTTATTTATATTTATTTCTTTTTGGCCTATTCTCTTCTATTGCCCTGCGTCCACATCACGTGACTTTCAAGTTTCTGTCTGCTCAAACAAACAAAATGGCTGCCATTCTTTTTATTCTTAGTGGAAAATGCAATATTTTAAGAGTTTCGGCATTCAAAATACATTTTGATAACATTTCTAGCGAGAAATGCGCAATTTATTTTCCATAATATTCATTCAGTGAATGTATATGATATTTATATACATTCATATATTTTGTATTGTCACTTATTGGAGATTCTTGCTTTCTATCATTGCTATGGTGGTTGCTATGAATGCTTCTATCGCCGAAACCACGTACTTGCATGTTTTAATAAATGTAGTTGCATTGTGTAGTTATCTGAGCTGTTATGTTATTTTATGTAACTGTTTGATGATGTTCTTTCAATTAAAAACGCAGATTTTAGAGCCCCACGTATGAAATTAATTTGAAATCCCGAATTTGAAGCTTTGCCATCAGCTGAGCAGAATATCAGCCGCCCAGAAGTGTTTTCCTAACTGTCACCATGTTAAGGTTTTCTTTTAAAGATATCCTTAACATTTCTAAACACAAAAACACAAAAGTGTCCTTGGTAACTGAACAATACGAAAACCAGTGGACTTTAGATTGTGTACTGCTTTTAACCTCCATACATAACCTCCTGATACATAACTTAATTATTTATTACTTATGTTTAATCTTTGTTCTTGTCATCTTCATATATTTCAAACTACACTGTATACTGTACATACTATAAATACTATACATCTAGCACTTGCTGCTCCTTGCACTTCTGATTAGATGCTAAACCACATTTCGTTACCCTGTATTTATACATGTGTAATGACAATAAAGTTGACTCTAATCATCTAATCTAATCTAATATTTCATACACTTCATTTCTTTGTCCATAGCGCAGTCTGTATTTCCTTTATACAGTCAATATTTAATTTCAAGTTTTATACATATATTATATATATAATATTTCCTCAAATAAAAGACGATAGTCAATTAAAAGCTAGCTCTCTGATATGGCCGGGGGTGTGGTCGACATGAACAAATAAAGGCCAGCTCCAAAAACAGGCCGGGGAAAAAACAAGGGTGGATAAACTCCTAGTGCCTGTTATAAAATGTGCATGCCAGTTAAGCATAAATAGTAGTTACCTGGATGTAACTCCTGTTCTATGAGTAAATGCATAGCCCTCTAGCTGACCATCACAGAACACAGAAGAGATTACAGAAAAACATGCTGCAGGCACGAAAGGTACTTAATACATTAGTTTCAAAGTTGAAAGTGCTGAGTGGCATGAAAAAAATGGAAAATTCATGTCTGTGGACACGAATCAGTAGATTAAATTTCGTGACTATTTCACGAATTGCTGTGAGACAGGGTTGCATTGACTCACTGACTGAGTGATGAAGTTACACCATTGGTCGGCCGGCCCAGTGTTGGAGAGTCCCCATTGGTGCAAACAGTTTTTATTACGTCCTTAGGGGCCCGAGTGCAGGGGCTCAGTGGGACTGAGAGTGAGTGCAGTCACGAAATAAGTTTTAAAAACACACATTTACTGACCGAAGCGTCTCACATGGAGGTACCAACACTGACAGGACCACCAACCCGTGGATACAAAGAGATACGACAGATCCATTTTACCAGTCTGCACAGCAGCTAGCAGCTAGTTAGCATGGCTAGCATCACTAGCATAGTCGTGCCATGATGTGTGTAGCTCATAGATTGTATAACAAGTGTAGCTGTGGTGTTTCCAGTTTAACAGCACTGTGCTGGGCAGGTGACAGGTGTGTTTACAGTGTGCTCTGAAAGACGTCACAGCACGGATATAAAGTCACACAGCTGACGGACTGTTAGCCTAGCATGCTAATCCTACGTAAATATATGGATGAGACCATATGTTTACAGACATCTGCAGATAGAAACAGATGAAAGAGCAGGGGAAGTTAATTAATTAGAATAGTTATACTTACAATTAAAATAAGTTCTCTTTCAAATCAAACATCCCAAGATATGAGTGGCAGGTATTGTTCTTACAACTGCATTTATACCCTTTTTTGACTCTGCTTATGTGCTATACTACATCAGTACACTTACATATTTCAGTACACTTTAATAACAAATATTACTGGGACCACTACAGAAAATTGCAGATGAACATTTAATATTCAGGAATTCACATTATAGACACTACCACTATCCCTGTAACACATTTGCCACAATTTTGCATATTGAATGGTCAGACATATACTAGGTTTTGACCTAATCTTCTTCCATTCATACCTTCTGTTCATTCAGTGAAGTTTGAAATAGAGCTATTTCAATTTCAAGACTAACTCCATCCAATAACTTAAATGAAACAAGGTTACACAGCTAAAATACATCAGTCTGGCAAATTGATTTATCAACCCTACATCTATACCCAGTTAGCATGTTGCCTTTTTACAGTGATGTGTGTGACTTTAGAGAGCTTGAGGCCTACGCTCGGATGCTTTCGCACCTACGACTGCTGTTTGTTTTGCCTGTTGTGAAAGCTGTCAATTGACCCCTAGTGAAAAACCAAACAGCCGGGCCGAGACTGCCTGAAAATCTTTTTCCAGTTCCAAGCAGACTCTGGTGCAGTTCGTTTGGGATGGAAAAGCAAAACGGACCAATCACCATAACCATGGTATGACAATGTGCATCAGCATGTGAATGCTGGGATCCCTGATCAATCAAAACATGAAAATGAGTTGAGTGGTTGTATCCTACTCCATGTATTTTGGCAGTTCCTCATTAAAACATAAGTTAAATGTAGAAACCACACAGTACCTATCTCTCTGTAATATCACAGTAAAACAACCGTCTCAGTGCATTTACAAAAAGTCTGTCTGAACATCGACCATCCAACAAGCAGCTCTGACAGAGTATACACCAGCCTTTAGTGTTACTGCACTGTATTGTATTGTCTGTAACAGCAGCTGCAATGTAACAGGAAATGAAATATAAAAGCTTAATGCTTCTTAATTCCTGTTGCCATTAGAGATACAACAGTGTTTACATTCCTCCAGGTTGCACAGTGTATCTCAAGTGTCACATCTGAGACATGAATTTATGTGAAGAACATACATAGTAACTCATGCATATGCACACACACATGTATATACATTATATATATATATATATATATATTTAGTACATATATTCAGTCTGGATCATTTAGCCTCAACTTCCTTTCTCGGTGCATTATTTATGTTTGATGCACCAAATACAGGAAAAAGTGTGCCCTGAGGGTATGTTGTCCTCAACTGGCCCAAGATTTCAGATGGTGTGTGTGTGTGCGTGTACCTTGTGTGTGTGTGTGTATATACATATGTGGCTATATAACAGGATGACCCAACATGCCATCTGCACAAATCTGATTAAAGACATGCTGGCAACAGTCAAGAACCAATGAAAGCTCGGGCATTATCTAGAGACAATATCATCACTGAGACGGAACGCAGAAGTGCAATGAAAGTCTGAAAAAAAGAGATGGTGCAATGAATGATGTTTCTGTGAAAACACCTCTTTCCTCATGTAAATGTGACATCAATCAGCCTGCTTGGATTTAAGGTTTTGTGAAAAAATTCAAACTTCTTTTTTTCCCCCATCATAATGTACATGCACAACTTCACACACATGCATACAACAGCAAATGAATTATTCTTTTTACATTTTACAATGTATTGTGAAAAGGGATTTATACAGTTTGTACTCTTCAATGTGAATGATTTATATGTGTGTGTTTTCTGTTTCCCAGGCATCCTCTTTTATTAGTCGTAGCAAGCATGACAGTTTGATCCTGTCAGTGTCGATGGCTTTGTTTCTCTCATACGCTGACTGCAAAATGATGGATTATCAAGACGTGTTTTACTGGGAAAGACTTGTATGGATACAATTTGTGATTTAAATTGGAAACAGACAGTGATGGACAATTTTCTTGTAGTGTCCATTTTATCAGCATCTTCACACGCAGGCTGGAAAATAGAGATCTGGTGAATGTGTGTATGTGTGTGTGCTCCTGTACTTCTACCTTTGTGAGGACCCATTTGAGTTTTTCTCTTCTTCTTCCCCGTCCTCACTTCTTCAAAGGGCTTTTTCAGGGTTGAAGGACAGGTTGACAATTTTTCAAGTCTGTCTTAAACAACAGTCAGGTGCCCATTAAACACTGAAAGATGTTTTCTTTGCTGTAATCATTCCTCCTGTTCATACTGGCTATTAAAAGATCCCCTTCAAATGTGCTTTCAATGTAAGTGATGGGGGCCAAAATCAACAGTGTGTCCACACAGTCATTTTGTGCAGAAATGCATTTAAAAGTTAATCTGAAGCTTATATGAGGCTTCAGCAGTCTGAGTTAGTCATATCAAGTGGATATCTGCCACATTTACAGTCTTTTTAGCATCAAATTCCCTGTAACGTTGAAAGATATCTACTTGATTTGACTCATTTGGACGCTGAAGCTTCATATTAGCTTCAGATAAACTTTTAAATACATTTTTGCACAGGAGGACTGTGGATTTTGTCCCTCATCATTTACATTGTAAGTGCATTATGAAGGGATCTTCTAATGGTCAGTATGAACAGGAAGAATGATTACAGCAAGAAAAACCTGTTTCAATGTTGATTTGGGCACCTGACTGTTGTTTTAAGACAGACTTAAAAAAATTGTGAACCCGTCCTTTAAGTAATAATAAAAATGTGCTTAATCTTGGCCAGCTACAGCATTAAAATGCTTATTTGTTAATGCATCAGTAAAAAAAAAACTGGTAGTATGAAAATACCCATCTTTTAAGAATTTGTTTTAAGTTTAGGATAAGAATGAGATTAGGGTAAGAGTTTGCATTATGTCAATGAGGGTGCAATCAGGACATCCAAGTGATGCATAATCAAAAATATCAATTATCTGCACATTAGACTTCAATTAGTTATCCAGTTTATTTCAAAGTGTGAATTTAGTTTAATTCAAATGTTCTAAATAAGGAAGTATATATCATTACAGCAACCATAATAATGGGAAAATACCAACAAATGGTTCAGTAAAAAAACATTAACTCAACACCAACCCATTATGACAAACAATAAGACATTTTATAATGTGAAGTCAGTTTAACCGCAAACTGATGCTGCAATAGAAACCAGAATCTTATCTGTTTTCAGTAATTGATTCCACCTGTGTATGTACATTAATTTCTAGTGAAGGATCATTGTCGTCCAAGAGACTCAGCCTCACCTCTTGTCCCCTCTTCCAGGTCTTTTTGTTTTTTGTAGTTTTTATCCAAAGTGAGAGTCTGGGTGTCGTATGCTACAGACTGTAAAGCCCTTAGATGCAAATTTGTGATTTTTGACTTGACAGGTATTTAAACTTAAAGGGATACTTCCATAAAGTTGGGGGACTTGTAAGAGACAAAGCTTTAAAAAGAAATGATTAAAATGGAAGCAGCAGAAGCCTCGATATCCTGACTTTTAGTCCATATCATGGGTCAAGCTCTAAAACTCAATTTCATTAGACCCTTCCTGACAAATAAATTCCTGCATCTTTCCAACTCCTTACCCCCAGTTTATAACACAGGCTTTCTGTTAAAGATTTGGAGTCTCAAGCCCAAGCTGAGATGATATCATCAGGGTTATTTTCTTGAACTTTTAAGCATTACAAACTGCTTAGATTTAAACATGCTGTGTGCAGTTTACTGACATCACCACACAGGATTCCTGCTTATAGAGGACTCGCTGCTCTGTCCCCATCTCATTTTCTGATTCACCACCACCCCCCCCACCCCCCACCCCACATACACACACACTCCACCCTGTCACTCTATTCTGTCTGTTTACGTCACTGTCATTTCCATCCAAAGTTAAAAGGAGGATTATTCTCAGTATCTTAAGCCTCGGACCTGACGTGCTCCCTGATATTACGGTGAGGTAAAGCACAACCGCAATATTCCCAGGACAGGTCTACAGAGGTTGACATTAATTTACTCTGTGAGTGTGTTTTGTGAGAGAGTACTATGATGAGAGTTCAAAGGTTAAATATCTAACATGGTTGCTGGTATTGATTTGGCAACAAACGATGCAGAGGTTCAGGGCTTTTATCCTGAGCCTCACAAATGTTCATTCAATAAAGTTCAATGTTCAAAGTCGAACTGAAATTTGAATTCTCCTCACTTTTTGTGTAAGGAAATATCAATTGTATTAATGTTTACATTTTTCAAAAAAAGGAGAAAAGTGTTTTTGACATATTAGTGGAAGCAGTGACAAGCTCTCTGTGCGACCACATCATAGCCCTGTAGGCTTTGAACCTTGATACAAGACATTTTTTTCCCCTTCCTCAACAAGCCCACATAGTGCTGCTTATGTACACATGGCAATTAAAAACATCTGTCCCTTTTTGCTGTTAAATTTGTATTTCATGTGGTAAGGGAAAGCAAGTGAGCTAGGCTAACCAACTTCCACTCTAGCACTGATTCATTCATGTTATTTCAACACTTACTGAGTTATCAGCAGCTCCTGCCAATTACACAGTAGCAATGGATGACAATTTCAGCCTCGCTGCCGGTACGCTGCCTGTATGTCCATTGGAACCATGGATGTATTGCAGGAACTGGATACCAGACTCCAAGATGGCACCCGTTCACTCAAATGAAAACTGTTTGCCGAGTCCATAAGCCCAAAAAGCTTTCAGGTTTGCTTCCGCCCACTGTGCATTAGTGTTTCATCCCTCTTGGCCATTACACTATTATTGGAATGCTCTCTTAATACATCCATGGTTGGAACTGAAGTGACATTATGAGCCATTTTAATGCCCGCCCACACAGGAAATTGGACAAATCGAATTACAGCACCAACATAGTCAGAACCAAAAATCCACTCCCCTAGAAAACACTGGTACAAACAACTTTTTTGGTATCGTCAATACAATTTTGACCAAACAGGCACACAAGTCAAACCAAAATCCCAAGCATATATACAGAATATTGCTTTCTTAGCAAAAATGAATTTTAATTTCAGCTCGACTTTAATGTAATCTTTGATTTGAACAGCTAAAAAAATTGTACAAGCTTGACAACACCAATTCAGTTATTTTTCCACTGTAATTAGTTGTGTAAAGGGAATTGTAGTAATATAGCAGCATAATCAGAGTGAGGGAGTATCAGAATGCTGTATTAGTATGCAAGTGTGTATGCATGCACCGTGCTGTGGGCTTGGCTTGTGCCAGTATGGGGTTTATATAGTGGTAGATAGTGTATAGAGGCCATGTGTGTGCATGTGTGTGCATGTATAAGATACACACATGCACACAAATATATACTAGTCCCTGCTGTTACCACTGAGATTTTATTATTCACAGTGCACTCCTCTCATAAAAGGAAAGCAATTATGATTGAGCAGCCCGGCTTTTGTTGTGGCATGTTGAACATTCTTTATGCTTGTAGTAGGCAAAGTGTGTGTAGTCTATATGTCCACAATGGGGAAGGTGTATCCAATGCATTGAGTCATTCAATTGTGAGTCCACAGTATGCATCTGTATCATTGCTCTGTATGTGTGCAGGCATGTATCATTGCACATGCATGTATGATGAGTATCAACAGCAGCTGTTAAAAATGTAAATTCACTTCTGCCTTCATATTCCTTGTCAGTGTCTCATTACCTGTGCATAGTAAATCAGCGGGCTGATTACTTCCATATATGTTTTCATAATCAATTGCATGCATGTATACAGTGAGACTGCTTGTTGGGAGATGGATTGCAGACCTCTTAGGCCCTTGCGACTGTACACATCAACCCACAGTGCAACTTACAGCTGACATAAACCACACCCTGAAATATTGATCAAAGTCTGTGCATCTTCAGATAGACAGAGAGAAACAATGAATATGAATGCTTCTTAGATGGATGTAGTCACATATGATTCGGGGTGGTGAAGAAGAGGCTCTGTGGAGTTTGTTTAATTTTTATTATTCATTATTTGTGTGGATACCTATTTCTACATTCAACCACAAGGTTACAGTTAATCTTTCTAGGATTATTGGGGGCCAGTGTAAACGTTACGGCTCTCACTAGTAGGATACCTGCAAGTAATCCATATTGAAGCGGTAAACTGAAGCTTGCAGTTTTTTGTTATCTTTCCTAATTCTGCATTTACCAACAGGGTGTTCTGAAGTCCACAAAAAGCAAAATTAAACCCAAGGGGGCTGTTGGGGGTGTGATAAAAGCAAGTAATCAATGTGGAGTTTTGTTTTTTTGTTTTTTTTTTATTTATATTCAGCCTGATATGTGCTAACCTTGCATTCAATTTAACAATTGCATCAATCATTTCAACATGATTTCCAGTGACAGTGATTTATATGATGAATGTAGAGCCTCAGCACTTATCCCCACTGACACCCCATCTGCATCTGTCCCCCAGGGAACTCCCTCTGTGTGTCTCAGCGCCTGCATGCTTGTATGTGTGTGTTTCTTGTAAATCTCTGTAAACCTCCCTTGGCCTGTGTACATTTACACAATGCACTATTTGTTCGTAGTGCAACTTCCTGGAAAGCAGGACTGATTAATCTGGCCACCCAAATAGTAACAACAACAAGAACATGCCTAAAAGAAGATGACCTCCAACCACATACACACATATCACGCTTATGTACGCACACACAGGCGGGCTGTAGTCTGCTGCAGCCATCTGGCTCCAACATTAATGATAATATGATCACAAAGGATTTCGTATTGTTATTGGATTATCTAAAGGTCACCATGTCACATTTATGTCTCGTTCATGATGTAACAGTTTAAACTCTTCACTGCTGGTATGCAAAGGAGGCTTGTGTTTACATTTAGTTATTATCTGCTTAAACTCCTAGACACACTATACCTTATGCTTTGGATGAGCACAGAACAAAGCCAAAACAAACAAGTACAGGGTGAGTGTAAAGAATTTGTGCTTTTTTGAAGTGGTGGTTATCATGTCCTTTAATTTTAGTAACAAAAGTAGCAATACCATGCTATAAAAATACTCTATTACAAGTCCTGCATTCAAAGTTTTACTTGTAACTAGCATCTATAGATGTCAAAGTATAGAGTGCAGCAACAGTATAAATTAGTATATAAAGTAAATACTCAAGCAAAGTGCTAGTACCTTAAAATTGCACTGAAGTGCAGCACTTGTGTAAATGTACTTTACACCACTGGCTTTATGCAAAACTAAAGTAGCATGGCCAAACATTTCAGCAAAACAAAGCATGTAATACACTAGACACTCTGTGGTTGGTCTGCCGTCATGTTCTGTCTGCTCTCTGCTCTGGTTTGTGTGAACTGTTGGAAACAAATACATGCATGTATTTCTGTCTCAATAGTCTCAATTTTACTTACGTATTTTTATAGCATGGCATTGCTACTTTTGTTACTAAAATTAAAGGACATGATAACCACCACTTCAAAAAAGCACAAATTCTTTACACTCACCTTCTAGTTGTTTGTGTTTCTGTGCTCATCCAAAGCAACACATAAGGCTAGTGTGTCTAGGAATTTAGGCAGATAGTAACTAAATGTAAACACAATCCTCCTTTACTTAGTAGTAGTATAATAGTAGTAACAAGAGGCTGGCTTCATAGTGCAATGAAGGTCATGGCCGGACGGAGACAGGATTACCTGGGATTAACACAGACTATCACAAGCTAATGAGGGCCAGAGGTTTCCTCTCTTGGTCCTGCCTCTGGTATCAGTGCCAGAGTATAAATAGTATTTAAACCTGGCACACTAATCCATGTTACATACAAACAAACTTAATCCATGTTTCATTCATTCATCATTGGGACCAATTTGGTCTCTTTGTAGAAGTGGATCTTCATGGGAGCTCATTAATCAGGGTTTACTACACATGTAGCTGTTAAACATGCCAGCCTGATCAACTCTTTAGTTGTCTGGCTGTCTGGCTGTATATATATATATATATATATATATATATATATATATATATATATATATATATATAGCCCATGTATGTGCGCTGGCTGATAATATACCATCTTTGTCCCATCGTCATAATTTATTCAGACCCTTAAGGACTCTTCACTATGGTCTTTATGATACTATACAAGATGATTTAAAACCGGGTCTATTAGTGTCATTAAAACCTGTTAAATACAAAACTGAATGAAAGGCAAATTCCCATTTAATTGTTTCTAATTTCCATAGGTTGGACTGAGTTTTAATCTGTAATGTATTGTTTTAATCACTGATTTTATCTGTATGCTTAATTTGTATTTGTCAGTGTATGTAGTTTTATGTTGGTTGTCAGCAACTTTTGACATTTTTGTTCAGCTGTTTGGTCCTGTTCTCTCAAGTCAAGTAACATCATACACTGGAACACATCATATATAGAGTAGATAATCAATATAGACATATAGATATAATGTTCTAAAAGTATAGTACAAGTCATATAACAAAGATCTTTTCCACAAACGTGGAAACAGCAGTCACAGCAGGGTAAGCACACTGTGATTTACTGGGATACTTGAACAGAACGGAGCCATCGTTAACGTTATTAGTAACACGTGTGCTTTTCCTGCTATGACAAGTCAAAATGTCTACTATTTACTGTAGAATTGGTTCTTTACCTAATCTGTATGTCACCTGCCTTGTTTGACACTCAGAATGACCCTGTGGTTAAATAAAGGTAAAACATTTGCATACACAGTACCAAAAGTTTTGAAGATGAAGTAGTTCTTATTTATAAAATGTTGAATAAAAAATTGTGCTAGCATTGCGTTTTTAAAATGGATGTGTTGTGGAGTTAAATTCTTCATATGTGCTATTTGGTAGTAGATGGCTGCACCATTACTAAGTTGTGGGAAAACTCGCTTGCATGCAGACAGCGGAGTGCTGTGCTCTTCCCTCGAAACTAAAACAGAATACCAAACAACTCAGACTTGCAGTCTGGGCTTTTTTCCTCTCACGGAAGGTCACCAAACATGCCATGTGGTCCTGGACGGCATCCATTGCAACCCTTCTCTTTCTGTTAGAGTTTAAATGGGGAAAAAAACTGCAAGAGCAGCACAGGAAACAGAGCCTGTACAGCTGCTGATTTCACATTTCAATTCTGAAAAGGATTTTTGTCTGTGTGCTGATTTCATTGGTACCTCTGCTGCACCCTTAAAATGTCTGTCTTAAAATGTTCAACGCTAAATGTTCATCATCTTCGATGTAATTTTCTGTCATTTTATATCTGTGAGTACACTGTAAATTAGGGCTGAAGTGTTCCAAGAACAACCTCTTCTCGTTTCGGATGACAGTAATGGTTCATATTTTAAAAAGCTACATGTGAAAACACCCTGAGTGCTAGGAGCAATCATTGCACTCTTTAAAAAAATATGAAAAAAAGAGCCGCTACCAAAAGGGTTTTTGAAAGCTGAACCAAATGGAGAACAACAAGCTGCACAGCTGTTTACAGCCACTCCCGCCCTGACATATTTCTCGGGGAGAGTCACCAACGGCCTGTTTGTGCCAAGGCTTTGTCGGCAGATTTTTGGGGTTTAGAGACCAAGTAGCAACACATTGTTTCCATCACTGCTGGTGGTTTTGAAGTCTGTCTGGAAAACCACGTCTGGCCCTGCGTGTCACATCATCCTGACCTACATCTATCCCTCCTCTGTTTCTCCTCCTCTCTCTCTGTCTTCCTGTCTGTGAGTGTTTTCATGCGGGGGAATGAGTTCATTCTCTGACCACGAGACAATACCTCACCCTTCCTCTCCCTTCATCTCTATCTGAATCACAGGCTGAGAGGAGGTGGAAAACATCTCCATCTCCCTTCTCCTAATCTGTCCAAAACAAACAGCTGTGGCTCTGTGTGAGTGTGTACTTGTGTGTGTCTGTGAATTAGCCCATCAGGTCTGCAGTATGCTGACAGGTTTCCAGTCGCCTGCTGTCAGTTGGTCCATGCAGATATCCTTCTGCAGGGAGAGATTGTTACACCTGTACTGCTATCTCTGGGGACTGACTGGATAAATGGTTATCTGACATACTGACCAGTTGACTGACAGTCTGAATGACTGGCTGACCAGTTGGTTTACATTCTCACTGGCTAACTGGTTGACTTACTGACTGACGAGCCTAAATGATTGGTTGGATGACTGTATTACTGACTCGCTCAGACAGCGTGGTGTGGAAAGGCTGAGTTGTGGGACTGCTGTGTGAGTCACACCTGAGGAGTTGAGCTGTTCAGATTAGTAACATACAGTATTTTAACATTCAGTATTTTAGCTGTGTTCACTGTTCAACAGAAAACATCCAAGCCTTAGACTGTCTCTATATCATCCAGGTGTCCTCAGATAACATCCTAACTCATGCACAGCACGAGTACACAGGTAGGTTGATTAAGCTGATTTGTACTCTGAATGACTAGGAAATCAAAGCCAAGTCCACACCAAGGCGTGCACCAATGTGTGCATGTGGCTTTAGTGACGGCGATGTCTGTCTGTCTGTCTGTCTGTCTGTCGGTTGGTCGGTCGGTCCACCACTTTGGTCCAGACAGAAATTTCTCAATAACTATTGGATGGATTGCTGTGACATTGTACAGACATTAATTCCCAGTAGCCTCAGCTGAACTTCATGTTAGCATGCAAATGTCACCATGCTAACACGCAAAACTAAAATAGTGAACATAAAAAACAAACTTTCGAAACATCAGCATGTTTGTGTTGTCTTTGTGAGCATTCTAGCATGCCGATGTTAGCATTTAGTTCAAAGCACCACTGTGGCTAAGTACAGCCTCACAGAGTGGCTCTAGTCTAAAACGCTGATGCCAAAACAGTTGGCAAAACTGTTAAATCTTTATCTACGTCCTCTTCTTTTGGTTGATAAATGACAGCAATTTCTTGAACTGTAAGACATTTGTGTAAATGGATTGACCATTTTGGCAAATGCATCTGGATCCTGTGTTTTGGGATTAGCATGTTAAACCTCATGTCACCTCACTGTGATCAATGTGTTTGAATATAGCCGAACACACAGTGTTGTCACTGACATGTTTTATACCTAAAGGCATGACATTTAGCAGGAATTTAGTTTAGCCAAGGATAAGACTGGCATTACTCTATATAAACCATCAGTGTGCATGTCTGTCCCACAAAACTTCACCACAAATCTTTAGAAGCGGCTCACAGATATATAGTTTAATTTTTTTAAAAGCCCAGTTATTTCCTAAAAGGGCTGAGGAGTGTTTATAGCAAACATAACTCAAATTGTGCACATTTAGGGACTCTGCTGGTGTTCTAGTGAGTATTTCTCGCAGCAGGATGGATGGTGTATGTGGGATTGACTACAGTGCCCATGTTCACCATAATGAAAGGATATGTCACCCAAAAAACACTATGACTTATTGATGTGTTTTTTAATCCTTTTTGGGCAACAATGGAGCTCTATGGCAATGAAAAATGAGCTGTCTGGCTTTGGCTACACAGATTGTTAGAAGGAAGAATTCATTGGTGGTTTTGGTCTTCTCATGGGAATTGTTGACAATAACAACATAATGAATATTAACATATGGAATAACTTACTTGTTACCTGCTTGCTAAATGGCCAATTGGATAGCTGGATGTCTTGCTGGTATGCTGGGCTACTTGTTTGTATCTTGAATGATTAAATGACTGACTTGTTGGCTGACTTGCTTCCCGAAATGCTGAAATAAACTGATCCTTGGCCAGAGCTGGAAGGAGGCATCCACACTCAGCAAATAGTCTGAGATATAGGAGAAGAGAACAGCAGGAGGGGAGAGAGGAGAGTTGAAGCTGGTGGGGGATGAGGAGGATAAGGACAGGAAGACAAATGAGGTGCGTAAGCAAGTGAGAGAGAGGATAGAGCACTGAGTATCCAATATTTTTCTGTTAGGAGTGATTAGGTTTTGAAGACGGCTCTGAGCCGCAGCATAGATCAGATGGGATTACGGGTAGAGCTACAGTTTTGATGTTGACCTCAGCTGAACTGAACTGGATCTGTTAACCCTTTGGCCCATTATGTCTGATCATTTCTGTTTTTGTTGCCTATTTTTAGTGCAGAGATCTGCTGAGCACATGTATTTGTTGAGTGATGCTCTGATTAACACAGCCTTTGATGAAGTTCCATTTTGTTTATCTGTCATTCTGTCACCACTGTGTCTCTGTGCAGTTTCATCAGATGCAAAGCAGATGTGTTAGGGAAAATCCCACAGTGTTGATGGTTACCACTTTGCATCATAAAACCTTGAGTTTTGGTGTTTTTATTATGATTAGTCTATTCAATTACAGGCAGGGTTGAATTAATGCATCTATCAGCATCAGTTTTAGACTCCCCTCACAAGAAACAACAATATTGGTCATTTGTTAGAATGCCTAAAATGACTTGTGTTGTACCTGACAAAGACCTCTTTTGACTACGAGAATAGTGACTGTTGTCTTTCAGAAGCAATAGCAGAGGTAACAGCTATGCAAGACCTTTGTGTTCAGACTGAATGAGAAGCAAAATTTAGAGAAAATACAATTGACACAAAGACGCGAGATTTGAAAGTGTTTTGTTTCATGAATCTGCTTCATAAACCTACAGAGACAACAGGGGAAGGAAAGAGACTGGAGGGGAATAACAAAAAGAACTGGAGTTTTTGTTGAGGTCTGAGTGACGTCTGAAGGCGTATTTAGATATTGCAGAAAAAAGCTTCTGTGTGTGCCTCCTCCATTATTGTGTGTGTGGTGTGTTGCAAAGGCTTTGTACGGATGTATGCAGTGCACCAAGCTTAACATTAACATTAGCACTGTAGCTTGTCGGATTTGTTCCTGGAATGAGAGATGGGGACACTCTTTAGTACAGCACAACCATGAGTTTTGGAGCGGTAAATACTAGGCCGACTTATGCGGAACACACCGTGCAATATCTTTGTTTTTCCGCTGCAATGTGAATATGCCTTGAGGATAAACTGAACACAAATGAAAACAGTCGGTGTGTCCATTGCTGGCTAGCAGCTAACGTACATTGGCTCTTAGGGGCGAATAAATGCAAACAGTCCAGTGGTCAAATTTGCGCAAGTGCACTGTTTGCATCCTGTCACCTACCAACTGTGGTCTCTTATAACCATGCCTGTCATCTTTCCCTAAGCTCAACCAACCTACCAAACCTCAAAAGCAAAGCAAAGCAAAACTTTATTTATATAGCACATTTCATTCCAGGTGGAAGCACAATGTGCTTCACAGAGCGTGAGCTACCATGGAAGTTGCAGCCACAAAAACTATGTGGATAGTGTACAGGATAAAACATTAGATATAAGTAAACCCAATTTAGATAAACATAAATACATACATACAGACATAAGAGTTAAAACCCATTAAGAAAGTAGGAATAAAATAAAACAATTAATAACAGCAACCGACTAGTAAAAATAATAAGACATGTGAATTAAAACCATTAAAAAAGTAAGAATAAAATAAAATAATAATTAAGACCAGCAATTGACCACTAAAAATAATCAGACACCTGAGTTAAAACCATTAAAAAAATAAAATAATAATTAAGACCAGCAAACCCCACTAGCCTACTGAAAGGCGCAGCTAAAAAGGAATGTTTTCAGTTTAGTTTTAAAAGACGATAGCATTGGACCACACTTAACATGACTAGGTAGGATGTTCCAGCAGCTTGGAGCATAAAAGCTAAAAGCAGTTTCGCCAGTTTTTGAGGAGACCAGGGAATAAACGACCTGTTCCAGATGACCTGAGGGATCTAGCTGGTTCATAGCTCACAAGCATGTCAGAGAGATATTAGGGTGCCAGACTATGTAGGGCCTTAAAAACAAGCATTACAATTTTAAACTCAATTCTAAAATTTACTGGAAGCCAGTGTTGAACTCAGCGCTGGCGTTATATGGTCATATTTCCTTTTTCCAGTTAAAACTCTAGCAGCTGCATTCTGGTGTAGCTGCAATCGATCAAGATGCTTTGATCCTCCTGGGATAAAAAGCTCCTTACCTTCATGATATTTCTTAAATGATAAAATCCAGTTTTAATTATGCTGCTAATGTGGCTCTGAAAAGTGAGGTCAGTGTCCAGGATGACGCCAAATTTTCTGACCTGTGTGACACTTTCATGAGACAGTTGTGACATTTTAAAAGAGATTTCCTGTCTTTGCCCCGATAACCAGGATTTCCATCTTGTCACTGTTTAATTGTAAAAAAAAAATGACTAGACTTCCAGTTATCAATATCTTTGATACATTCTGATAGTGTGTCAATAGGGCTCAGGTTATAGTTGTGTGTCATCAGCATAATTATGGTAACACACACTGTGTTTCTTAATGGGCCTAAAATTGACCCCTGGGGAACACCACATGTGATAAAAAAAATTTTTGGAGCTCAAGCATAGCTGTCACAGACAGAAAAGAGTCAAATTATTTTTGTAGTGTCACATACAGTACATTTTAGCAAGCAGTGTAAAACAATGTCATCCTCCTGCTATGGGTGCCATATCAGAGAACACCTACATGGCATTTTGAAAGGCAAAGATGAACAATCTATTCAGTTGTGATGCAAAGATCATTATACTGTTTTGAGGTTTCACACATGTGCTTTCATTATTCGTTACTTGGGGGTTTTCCTCTGGTGTTAAATGTAGAGAAAACATATTTTGTAATGTTTGTTTGTGCATATGTGTGTGCAAGTGCTGTTGTGTGTGTGAGAGATCACACGTAGCCACACAGAGTCATAATCACAAGGCCCCAAAGCCCAGAGCTCATTTGCAAGTCAGGAAACATTGTAGCTGCTACTTCACAACCTGCTGCAGTGTGTTGGTCAACTTCTGTAGAGGAGAAAAACTGCTTCTTAGAGAAAAAATATTCAACATTCCATTTTGACTTGCTTTTTTACCTTTTGTGCACACTATAAAAATGAACGTGCGCTCAAAGTGAAACCAGCTGTTTTCTAAATATTTAGTTACAGTGGAGACCTGTTTTTCTGCTTGGTGGTATTGTCACTTCGATAGATGGGTTCCTGTGTGGTTTCATAGTCGCAGGGGTTAAACTGGGTGATTCTCGGAGGTGGAGTCAGTCATCATGCACTCATCAATTATGCAGCTCTTGGAATGCATTGCATCTGTAAAATGTCTCCAGCCGCATACAATTAACCTCATCCAAACTCCAAGGCTTGGGCATCCCGCCCCATTAATAAGTAAGCAAACAAGCTTGTAGCTTTCTGAAAACATCCATGTTTAAATCAGCATCACTTGGATTCATTTAAAAGCACCAGGTGTATATAAAAGTTGGTTTTGCGTATGGTGGAGTAACTGGAGCAAACATGGTGAAAGCCTGAACACTCTCCAAACAGAGACAGACAGGCGCAAGAGAAGTGCTCGCTACAAAAAAAAAGAGAGGCAAGCAGATGGCGATGGCAGAAGAAGAGAGGAAGAGAAAGAGAGAGGTGAATACAGACTACTAGACGTGATAGCAGATGAAGACAGAAGAGAGAAAGACAGAGTCATTCAGGGACGGCATGAAGGAGCAGAAGGAGATGAGGAGAGGCAGAGAGCGAGCGAGCAGATGAATGTGTTAGAAAACCACTCAGCCGCTTTAGACAGCTTGAGAAAATAGACCACAGAAACCCAAAGCAAAGGTTCATCTCAGGTAAAGCCTGCTGTAGTCATCCATACAGCTGATAACAAGACAACAGCGCAATAGAGAGCGCGGGTGTTAGTGGTTAGTTATCTTCGTGGAAGATCATCATCTCTACAATTCAGACTGGCTAATGAGGACTGAGTCGTCTCATATCATCATATCTCTTCTTTCAATATCAGTCAGCTTTTAAAAGCAGGTTTTAAGGGTTGTTTTTTGTTGTTTTTCTTAAATGATGCATATCCCATTTCATATTGTTAAAGGAATATTTCAGCAATTTTGCTTTTTTTTTTTTGCTTTCAATATACCACTCATGTCTGTACACTAAATTTGAAACTCCCGCCAGCAGCCAGTTAGCCTTTCTTTGCATAAAGTGTGGAAACAGTGGGAGACAGCTAGCCTAACTGTGTCCGTAGGTAACAAAATTCATCTACCAGCACGACTAAAGCTCACTAATTAACACTGAGACTCATCTCGCTCTCTGGGAAAAAGCAAATTAGCATATTGAAAATGCTAAACTATTCTTTAAGGTTAATAGGAAGAAGATAAAAGAAGGCAGGGCATATTCTAATAAATCTCTAAGCAACACAACTCTAGGACACAGCTGCAGAAAGAAACTTTGCAGCTGCTATATGCATTGTTAAAGACACCAGCATCCTGTTTGTCCTGCTTTAGCAACAAACACATTCACTAGAGTAAGAACCAGCAGCTGCCTGAATTTCTGCTCAGCATGGTCAGTTATTATATCATATGAGAGCAACATTGCAGACTCGAAGTCGTCACAGACATTTTTCCATGCATGCTGCAAAATTGTTCCCCCATCCACAGAGGGAATTGTTTCGAAAAACCCTGCAGCAAAGATGCATGATGGTGACTTTTAAAAACATACCCTACCCTGCCTGTGTTTGTGGTGAAGCAGTGTGACTGGATACATATGCTATGAGCTTTCCAGGGAGCCATTTGTTATTTGTTTGTTGAGTCTTTGGAAGTGTGCGTTTTAGACTTTGTGCGTGTGCAATGCTCGGGTCATCTAATCCATCAGGGGGGAGCACAGTCAGAGTGAAACTAAGAGTTGAATCATTTCAGTTCTCCAGCTTTGAATATCACTATGACTGAGATAAAAAAAATAAGCAGCAAGCCTTTGATGGGAAGTTCAGCCGTCTTTATCAGAAACAGCTTTTCGCTCCATTTAAGCTTTCATTCCCATTACTGTGGCAAGTTCTGCTTAAGATGCAGCCAAATACAGTCAATGGCAACTTAATTAATTGTTCTTCTTCATCTGTTGTCATCAGTAACAATAATACGTAACAATAATGAGGTTTCCATGGAATCATACGAAAAAAAAAAACATCTGGGTTTATCTCAGCTGTGATTCAAAGGAATTCTGGTCAGTCTGGACTGAGATCAGCACCGCAGCTGTTTTCATCACCTCACTAAAATCTGGGAAGGGACGAGGGGAATCAGCTGCCAGGGGTCAGTGAGTGTGTGTGTGTGTGTGTGTGTGTGTATGTGAGTGTGTGTGTGTGTGTGTGTGGGGGGGGGGATATCGGCTGTACAGTAAAAAAGGAGGTCACTGAGTTGGTGGAAGGGGAGAGGCAAACTAGAATGCGCCCCTGCTTGTGTATGTGTGTCTCTGTGTGTTGGATCAGCTGTGTATGGAGTCACTGAGGCCTGAGTGAGGGTGAGACAGAGCAGAGCAGCAGCATTAACCAGACATGACCATGAAACAGACCCACTACCTTGGAGATGCTGTGTCTTCCTGGAAAGAATGTGACCTGTAGCAACATGCTTCTAACTGGCCGTCCTGTACAACACCAACACTTTACTTTTGTTATATGGGGATAATCCACTGAGGGAAAAAATGGTTAGAGGAAAAACACTCACCAAATTGATCAAAATTATGTAAGTTGCTGCTATCCTGGCCTATTTTTCCACAGTTTTTTAGATTAAATTACCTGTTATACTAGGTTTCTTTTTGCATCTTCCAAAAGCTGTAAGCTTACAAAATGTTTTTAATGTATTTTGGGACAGCATTTTAAAATGCCTTTATTAAAAAGGAGACAGTAGAGAGGTGACAGTAAGGAATGCGATGAGATAAGGGGGGCTTCACTGGACCTGAACCGGTGTTGCTGCAATTCAATTACATGGTCAACATGTAGGCCTATTCCACATCTTTCAAATGTTGACTTAGATGTCTAAAATCAACATTTTTACTCTCTTATCTTAAAGTAGTACAGAATGCAGAAGGCAACTCGAACTAGAGGAGATTTAAGTTCAATGTAGTGCTGCCAAACTTACAATCCTTGTCAGTTTTAACACCAATTTAAGATTTTATTCATTACATTTGAAACAGTAAATAGTCTAATGTAAAACAGAGAAGTTTGAGATGTTCAAAGAAAAACTCTGTGACTGTTCTGAAATCTAAGCTGACACAATGGGTAGGACTTCTCTATAGGGACATAACATAATGCTTGTGTATAGATAACAAATTTAAAAAAACGTCAACTTGGTTTGTAGGGTGGGTTTTGGATTTAATGCTGTGAGAAGTCCTTTTAGGCTCACTGGTGCTGCCTGGAGAATGTCTCTGAAGCCTGAGGAATGCACTGACATCATTGTTTAGCATTCTGCCAGAGCTGAGGGGTTGGGAGTAGTCAGATGTAAAAGGCTGACTGAATCTCATCAGTGTCCTCCCCACATAAAGTTATGGCATTCCCATATGTTTTTTTTTAGCACCTAACAGTGTTGAAAAATGAGCAGAGAAACATTTCTTTGGAAATGATGTGTGTTGGCAGACAGTTTGAACTGATGAGCTTGGTGTGGTGAAATATCCCCTGCATTTGGTGAAAATTAGTAAATATTAGATACATTTGCATCTTTTAGCCACGATTATGGCGTGGCTCTTGGCAATGTCTGATGTCTGTCCATCACTTGGTTGGTTGGTCCAACACTTTGGTCCATACAGACTATAAGGCTATTTTCTTCCATTTTACACACATAACTACAATGATTGTGTGTAGGGCTCTGTCAGAACGCAGGTGACCTACACTCAATACTGTTCCTGAACACATCCTATAGACCAAGTCCACAGGGCTTTGAAGCCAATTTGACATAGTGGCCAAACCATGTGATTACAACTTCCGGGTCTGTCACATGATGCACACTGGCCCAAAAAGCATTTTTCCAGCACACAATCATTGGAAAAGGAGCAGCTGTAAAATTGTGAATGCATTTGCACATCACACCTGTGAAATGATTCATTTTACTATCAGAATTTGATCCATTTGGTCCAATAACATTTGGAAAGTCGAGAATTGCATGATTAAATTATTTTATCCCCATTCAAGTGAGCGGAAAGCCAACCAAAAGTTAGCCAGCTCAGCCAGCAGAAGTCTCTAGTGTGCATGCTCTATGGGCCCAAAATTCAGGAAGCATGAGAGATTGATTGATGAAATAACTGACTCAACTGATCGCACCATACCTGAAAAGGTCTTAAAATGTGGTGCTGCAGATCAGAAAAGTATGGCTTACTACGGGTATCTAAAAACCCATCAATAAAACGAACAAACTTTATAAGCACTATATCAACAATCCAAGTGATGCAAATGAAAAATCATATACAAAATACAGAAATAAGCTCACACATGTACTCTGTTATTGTATTAAGGCAATGTCTTCACAAAGGAATGTCTGAAGTCACAAAATGATTTTGTTTAATCATCAGCTGTGTTTTGGTCCTCTTGTTTTATAATTTAGGTATAATGACATAGCCGTCAATATAAATCAGTAATATAAATGACATGGAAAATGGGTATTAGAAGGAAATATTTGCATATTTGGGTGGTGATGTTATTATAAAACGACATTCATCCCATAATGAGATAAACCATGATATTTAACTTACCAAAGTAGCCCCAAATTGACAATAATGAGCAATAATAATAACAAACATCCACTGCACTTATGAGAGATTTAATGTCGCGACAAAATCGGCATGACAAAGTTAAGCCCACAATTTCATCTAATCAATTAATTTAGACATTTCAACAATGTGTGAATAAGAGAACATCGCCAAAAAACTTAGAGGTAACCATTAAAGCATTTTTTTTAAATTTATAACATTCATTCATTCATTAAAACAGTGGGACAGTGGGGAAAAAATGGGACATTTTGCAAAATAACCTTCAAATAATCTTCAGAAAAGAGGTAACAGCATTAATCAGCAAGAACAGAAGAGGAAATATCATCTTTGGATATATTCTTGAAACCAGAACAACAAGCTAGCTGTCAACTGCTAACTGCTACCTGCCAATGTTAACAACATTCCGAAGGAGAAACTGCACTGGGGAAGCTAACTGAAGAGTTATTTTGTGAAGAGAAATGAAGGGGTCCTTGTTGGTGGCATTCTATCTCTCTCCATGAGCTGGTGTGATGGTGGCGCAACTGACGTTTGCGGTGGCCTCACCTAGTGTCTTTGTCCATGTCCATGTCTATGTCTACGTCTGTGTCATCGTGTGGAGTGCAAGGGAAATATGTCTATGATCAGCTTCTTTTGGACGTTCATAACAAAGAGAGCTAAATCATCTGAGCGAGCTTGGTCTGCTACACCCAGTGGGCCCAAAGGAGACCACGGCCTTGCCTGGAGCTGCACCAGAGAGGGTTAAAACATCATGGACACCTGAATGGGCTAACACCCCACAGAGTGGAGTAGCCTCACGATCTGGTAAGCTCTGGGCAGGCGGCCTGGCCATTTACATTAACAAATCATGGTGCCAAGATGCCGAGGTGGTCTCTACACTCTGTACTGCACATAGAGTTCATGATGGCGAAGTGCCAACACTTTTACTTGCCGGGGAGCTGACGGCGATTGTCATTACAGCAGTGTGCTAATGTGAAGGAGGCTATGAGTGAACTCTACAACACCATCGGCGAGCAACAGACGACTCACCCTGATGCATTCTTCATTGCTGCAGGAGATTTCAACCAGGCAAGTCTCAAGTCTGTTTTACCTCTACTAGCATGTGAATTTTGCAACAAGGGGCAATAATGCATTAAACCTAGTTTACACAGACATCAAGAACTCCTATAAAGCAGAACCTCCCCATTGGCAATTCTGACCAGCTAATTGTTATGCTAACACCTGCATACAGACCTCGGGTGAAACAAGAGAAACCAGTACTCAGAGTCAGAATGTGGCCCCTGAAGGCATTCCATCACTGCAGGACTGCTTTGAAAACACACAATAGGACATCTTTAAAGTGGTAGCAACATATGATAACATCACTGACTTGCAGGAATATACGGAGTCTGTTATAGGCTATATCAAGTGTGCAGATGATGTGACTGCTGTCAAAACCATCAAGATGTGCTCCAACCAGAAACCCTAGTTCACTGGGGAGATCTGTTCACTGCAGCATACAGACTGGTGAGGAAAAATCTGTCCAGGGGTATCAGGGAGGTGAAGAGGCTTTATGGACAGAAACTCAACAGCCACTTCACTGACAATAAAGACACACAGCGCTTGTGGCAAGGTTTCAAAACAATAACTGACCTCAAGCCCCCTGCCCCACAGGCATGCCATAAAGACCCCTCCCTACCAGACACACTCAATGACTTCTATGCACGTTTTGAGGTAACCAACAACAACCAGGCACAGATACTCCTACCACCACCCAGCAACCAGGTACTCTGAAAGATGTTTTTGCAGACATCTTCAGCATCTCGCTCAGTCAAGCAGTAATGCCCACCTGCCTCAAAAGTGCCACCATCATTCCCATGCCCAAAAAGTCAAACCCAGTCTGTATGAATGACTTCTGTCCTGTGGCCCTCACCCCCATAGTTATGAAGTGCTTTGAGCAGCTTGTCATCCAGCACATCAAGGCCTGCCTCACTGCAAACCTTGATCCCTTACATTTTGCATACAGAGCCAACTGATCCACAAAAGATGCAGCTGGGTCCTTGATTTCCTGACACAGAGGCAGCAGACATTCAGGGTTGGCAGCCACACATCAAAATCCATCTCAGTGAGCACAGGTTCATCCCAGGGCTGCATTCTGAGCCCCCTGCTGTTCACCCTGCTAACACATGACTGTGCTGCCAGATTCAACACCAACCACATCATCAAGTTTGCTGATGATACAACAGTAGTAGCAATCTTGTCAGCAATAATGATGAATCTGCATACAGGATGGAGGTGGAGCAGTGGCCTGGTGTGGATCCCACAATCTCTTCCTCAGTGTCAACAAAACAAAGGAGATGGTGATTGACCTCAGGAGGGATGGTAGGCAACATCATACGCCGCTGACCATTGATGGCACCACTGTGGAGAGGGTCAGTAACATCAAGTTCCTAGGAGTTCACCTGGAGAACGACCTGACCTCAACCAATAACACCTTGGCCATCATTTAAAAAAGCACAACAGCGGCTCCATCCCCTCCGGAGACCTAAAAAGGCAAGTCTCCCCATTCCAGCCCACATCACCTTCTACAGAGGTAACATTGAAAGCATTCTAACCTACAGCCTCATGTCTTGGTTCGGTAACTCTAAAGCGTCCGAACAACAGCTAGCAAGATCATTGGTGCCCCACTCCCCTTCCTGCCAGAGATTTACCATCAACGCTGTGTTCGCAGAGCCTCCAGCATCATCAAGGATCCCCACCACCCTTCTCATAATTCGTTTAAGTATACCAGTAAGTAAATGGTCACAAATCTCAAAGTAAAACCATCAAATATGGAGTCCCACAGGGATCCATTTTAGGGTCGCTCCTCTTCATTCTGTATATAAATTATTTTGTGAATTCCTCTAGCATTCTACGTAAAGTGTTATTTGATGCTGATACAAATTTATTCATATCTCACAAAAATCTAAATGATCTGCAAAAAAAATAAATTAGGAACTGGTTAAAGTGGATACATGATTTAAATGTAATAAATTATTCTTAAATATAAGCAAAACAAACTTCATTGTTTTTTGCTCTAACAGAAATCAAAATAATGTTGAACATGTTTGTATCAAAATGAACGGTTGGGTTAATGAGAAAATGAAGTCCACCAAATTCCTATAGGTTCATATTGATGAATTTTTAAACTTTAAGGGCCAAATTAATGAACTGACTAATAAAATTGTCAAAATATGTTTATTTTTCAAGTTGAGGCTTTTTCTTCCACTTGCAGCACTTCTTACCTTACATCAGTCTTTATTTGAGCCTCATATAAATTACTGTAATGTTATATAGTACAATACTTTTCCTAGTTATCTTGAGAAACTGCAGATTTTACAGAAGAAATTGCCATGCCATATCATGGTCTAAGGTAAATGCTTCCACTGACCCTCTTTTCCACAGCTATAGTAAGCTTACTCAATGTAATATCTTTCGCAATGCTTGTATAATGTAAAATGTCATATGCTCAACGACAGACTTTGCGACCTTATTCCGACTTACATTCCCTTTTTTAAAAAAACATAACCACATTCTTTTCCTAATAAGCCTTTTTCACAGCCGACAGCAGACAGTTTGACTTGTCATAGTAGGAAAAAATTACAGGTGTTACTAATAACATTAACAACGGTTCTGTTCTGTTCAAGTGTCCCAGTAAATCATGACAGTGTGACAGTGAGCTGGCATGCACAACACCAGAAGCCTGAAACTGACGCAGCTAAATGGAATTCAGCCATCGTTGATTTTATTATTTACACCTGCAGTTTTCCAGCTGTGACATGACAACATGTCTTCTGTGAAAAAGGCTGATCTTAATGAAGTGTTTTAGTCTCCTAGCCCTAACAAAAACTTAACATAGCTTCTTTGTCGTAACCAATAATCTTTCCCGAAACTGCCTTCTATCATTCCCTGGTTTTTATTTATTTATTTTTTTTTCATCTTTCTTGCTTGTTATTGGATTGGTCACAGTAGAGTGCAATCACAGTATATGGTATGCATCTTAACCAATAGGCCGCCAAACACTGCAGAGAGGTACAATCTTTCAAATGTTGGCTTTAAACATTACGATGTCATCAAATATTATCCTGTAAATATTATTTACCAACCAGCGGTACCTTTACATGTGTTCTGTGATATAACAATAAAAATGTGGGTTGACTGATTTTAGGAGAGTTTATTCTGCACTACATTGATGTTAGACACTAGCATGTATCCTATGCATGCTTTTATATCAGTTACAGCCTAGTTGTTGTAGAAATATGAAATAATAAACTTGTAAATTACTTGTTAATGTTGTCTCTTGAATTCCAAGTAGAAATGACTCAAACCCTACATTTTCCACAGCTTTCATGAAATCATCCCCTCCTGCTATGTCTGTTTACAATGTATGTTCATAGTCCATGTTTATCTAATGAGGAAAGGGACTATATGAGTCATAAATCCTAAAGCAAAATAACCCTGTTCTTTCCCAAAGCAGGGTAAAAAGCCTTTTGCTTGCCTCTGTTAATATTCTGCATCTAAATGGATTTTTCCTCACTTATGCATTATAGATGTAGCCTATAATGCGACTGCTTAATCAAAAAAATTGGCACCAGGGCTTGGAGAGAGGCTCATCACTTTCAATTTAGCAAACATGCTAGCGGCATGAACACAGAGGTGTCACAGGGACAGCCACACTTTTCCAGGAAAACGACAGGCCACCACTGCTGCAATATTATAAACAAACAGATGAGGATGTGCAATATCAGTCACCCTCCTTCCTTCTGTACACACACCATACACACAGGCACTCAAATACACACAGAAACATGTACGCAGTGGAGAGAGTGCACGTGTGCACACAGGAACAACTTTACACATGTCTGTGGCAGAGGGCCGGGCCATTGGTTTCTTTGGAAGTGGGAGGGCGAGATAAGAATGGGCCGGGGTTTCCACAGAACAAGTAGGAGGCAGCCACATGACAGCTGAACAGATAGAAAGTGTAAAAAGAGAGGAGAAGGAGGGAGCTGGATGTAAACAAACCCTTCCAGGACCTGTCCATAGTGAATGAGTAGAAGTGTTGCTTTGTTTCTGTGGAAACATTTGACACTGTTTGCTGAGTACATACAGATGAGTCACAATGAGGTGGCCAAAGTATTTGCCAGCATGAAGCTTCCTTACAGCTTGGTTAACCTACTCTTCAGCTCCATTATCTGCTGCAGTTACAGTTAAAAGAAGCGTGCTGAGCATACAAGTAAACAATTAAACTACAGTTGGATTTAGTCTCCAGACAGAGAATGACAAAATATAAGTTGCCAGCAATTTGTTGCATTTACTAACTTTGTGCTGACAGTCAACACTGCCATCATCATAAATCAATGATGAACAGAACACCTTGTTTTAAAATAAACCTGTATCATGGTACAATTTGTACCTGAGCCTTTACTGAGCAGAAAAAACAAAGTTCACTCTGTCTACAACTCTGCTATGCAAACCTATTTGAATGAAAAAAGCCTTTTCCATTGCAGTTTATCAGCTATTACATGCCAAATACAGTATATGTCAGAATCTGAATTTCACCTTTTTTTAAATATGTGCAAAATATTTAATTCGACAAAATGTGACCATAGATTTTGGGACATTCCAGCCAACCATTCGTATCTAACATTCATCCTAGGTCTTATTGTCATAGTTTTGGCCAGTATTCCTATAGATATAATAAGATATAATATAAAAAGATATAATAACCCTTTGCTCACCAACTTTGGTACTGAGATATGGTGACGTGGTGAAATCACTAATGGAGTCCAAGAGGGCAAGAGTTGTGGAGCAATGGCCAGAGACTATAAAATGAAGACCCAGGCTATAAAATACCAGAATTATCTTTTAAGTTGTCAAGTATTAGAGATGTACATGTGTGTGTCATTTTGAAGAAACACTGTATATATGTCCCAACTAGCTGCAAATGTGACTTAAAATGATTCATTTTCATGTGTGATGACTGCAGTGGGGTGGGGGAAACAATTCTTTAACATTCATTTTCAAATCTAGTCCTTCACATTTCATATTGGACATTAAGTGCAACATAAAATATGCATGAAAAGGAAAAAGAAAACAGGTGATAATGTTAATATTCTGTCATTCATACATTTATTTATAACCTCCAGTTTCTTTTTACTTACTCTTCTGTGTCCTGGTTCTGTGAAGGTATTTGATGCTCTATGAAACCTCCTACACAAATAATGTGTGTTATACACATGCATACACAAATAGACTTAATAACTCATGAATACACACTTTGGTTCATCAATGCAAGTAACAGCCATCACATTCCACATGTGCAGCCTGTGGTAATGTCAGCATGCCAGATCTGTGGCACACACACTGTGTTCTGCCAACTCTGTCTGGTTATTGCTTCTGGAGTCACACCCAGAACACTAGTGCTGCCAGTTACTATGGTATTACACTGATAACCTTTTGCTCAGGTTATTGGTTTCATAAAATATAGTAGGCTTCTATCAACTGGCTGACAGTTAATAAGGAGGGATTACACCAGGATCTCTTGTTGGAAGGCAAAGAAATTACCTGCAGACTTGTGGGTATGCTCTGTGGCATTGCCACTCTCAAAATTGAATGTGCATCAACTGAGTTCATTAACAGCCGGATTTGGACCAGAGCTAATATCCTGAGGGGTCACAATCCCTCCTCTTGGGTGTCGAACTTGTCAGCTGGTAGACAGCAGAGTCCCAACACTCTCACTTTATCATGGCTGCACACATGTTTAACATGGGCGGCCCCCATGCAAATCGACCTTTTGTATCAATGGTAATGATAACACCATGCCTTACCCTACATGCACAAAGTCTCCATGGTCTCTGCTGGCTTTGTTTAGGTGTTTTTTATTGGATTGAATAAAACTTTTTCACTCTTTTTAGCCATGATAGTGACATGGCTCTAGGGATGGCATTGTCAATCTGTCTGTTAGTCAGTAGCTCCACCACTTTGGTCCAGACTGAACTATCTCAGCAAATGTCGTGTTAAGTGTTTCCAGACAATTTCCACAACATTACCATAATAACCTTGGTGGAATTTTGGTGGAAAATGGGTCGTAGGCATGAGAGAACCACGTCTGTATCTGGTGCAAAATCACTCCACTTGCTGCTTTGGTGAGTTTATCAACAAGAGCAAACTAAATACTTGTTGCAATACATGCTGCAATAATGGAATAATACTTAAAATGTGAATAAGCTACTTAAATTTAGCACTCTCCAACCAGTGGATGCACCTAAATCTCCATTAAAATTTTACGTTTAATGTGGTTAAAGCAAGACGTCTGTAAAGCAGTCAGCATTTATCTATAAGTTAAGATTTGTGATTCTTACATTATCTGTTGTCCACAGCTGCTTTATACTGTATGAAAAGCTTCTCCTTTAGTTCATTAAATCTATGCAGCATCTGAAGGCAGCAGGACATATGTTGATAAATCTGGAGCCTCAAATTTTAGAAGTGCTGCACATCCATCCTCTGTGTTTACCCTCATTAAATCACATGCAAATGACATCAGGCTGCTACAAAATCCTCACAAACCTTTACACACATGAGTCTCATTGGTTATAACTCACTATTCTGCCTGTTTATGTGGGAAACATCATATTGAATAATCCTGTGCATCATGACCTGCTTTCCAACTTTTTTGCAGATTTTTCAACGTTTCATGTTTTAATTGTTGAAATGCATTGCGGTGCAAACACTGCCGTATCACATTTTACATCGTGATGTGACTTCTGACACTGTGAGTATAATTAATTGATTGATGCGATAAGATAAACGGCTTCACCAAACGATTTTTTATTTCAGTGTCATGCTTCACTGTGATTGGTTTAACTGTTTCAAAACTATGAGACCAGTGATGTGACTGACTGAAATTGTGTTTATTAATCACCACACCATCTGAGATGTATTCCTCTTAACCCAGCACTTTTGCATTTTGCTTCTGCATCTATGACCCAAAATAGCAGGTGTGCTTGGAGACAGCCACACAGTCTGTGCACGCCAGACCTAACACTTTGCATTTGTCATTCCACCTGTGCAATTAAAATAGTCTCTACTAGTTTGAGATCTTGATATAAGAATGTAAAAAGTTCAAGGTTTGATCAACTGAAGCGCCAAATGGTTTGTTAAACTTTCTATGTTTTATACACCACAGTAGTATATGAAAGCTTTAATGATTACTTTGCCACCAGCATATTTAAACATTTATGACTGTATGAACATCCTCAAATTCCAGTGTATCCTCAAAGTATGTCTGCAGGCGGGGCAGTGTGGACAACTTTTCACACAGCAGTGTGTGTGTGTGTGTGTGTGTGTGTGTGTGTGTGAAATACAATTAAGTCTTCATCTACTTGGAAACAAGCAAAACATTAGTCTAAAAGTGCATATCCAAATTGACAAAAAATTTGCCACACCCTACCTATCCTCTGACTCCTTCTCTTCTCACACCCCACCTATCCCATTTCACACACACACACCCCAGGTAAGTTATCCACTTATGTAACTTGTGCCCTTTGTTGGCTTCCCCTTTTCATGTGGCTGAAAGGTACAGACCTATTGTTAACTGGTGCTTTACTTTCACACTTGCACTGTGACTCATAAACAGAAAGGTATGTGTGTGAGTGTGTGTGTGTGTGTGTGTGTGTGTGTGTGTGTGTATAGCCGTTGCTGTTTTCATACTCGTGGCTTTACATGAGTCACATCCTCTTTGTTTGACTGTCTTTAAGTGGACACTCAAGTGTTGTAGTGCAGTTGTGGGTGTACATGTGAAAACATGAATTTAAAGCCCCTGTGGAAGTCTACTTCTCTATTCCTGCATTCTCAAAGTCTCAAAGTTTCCATTTCTCTATCTGTCTGTCACTTTCCACCTGTCTCCCCCTCCTTCACTCTTGTTTACTCTTCAGTAGGAATAAAGCAGAAACCTTTTCCCCAGAAGACCATTCTCATTCTGCAGGTGCTTTAGTTTCCTTTTAAAATCTGCATCTGTTTTCAAGGCATTAAAAGGCCTTTTCTGAGCATTCTACATGTAAATCAATAACATTTTGTTTTTTTTCTGTTCATTGTAGTCTAACTCTTTTACTGGGGAGAATAAAAGCTAACAGCATGTTCTCTCTCTCCTTACCACATAATGACCTATCGTTTATACCTGTGCACCTCCAGGCAAAGTAGAAATGATATGATAATATTTGACAATGAGCTTTTTGTTCTCACAGCACCAGGCTTGTTTTATTTGACTGCACTGTTTGTAATTATGTCTAAAAGTTGAGATTAGTAAATGCCAGTGAAAAAAATAAAAACTTTTAGTCCTGTCCTTGGCCTGATAATGTTAAAAAAATACATGTTGTGGAGACACCTGTGTTCATCTGGTCGGATGTAGATTTGACCTCAACGTGAGCGTCAGTGTTACACCTGATAATAACACCAGCTTCCTTTTAACAGTACAGAGCACTCCATTGTTGAACAAATGGAAACTAGGTTGAAAGAAATCCCCATTGACAACTGCTTTCCAGTTCCCTTCCCGCAAATTTAGAGTCACTTCCTCATACTGGGCCCTCTGGACAGCCAGTGACCCACTAGTAAGGGTGTTGCTGTTGACTGGGAGGCAGCTGTTCTGCATTGTTCCCCTGTGTCACCACAACTTCTTCCCTAATGTGACGCACATGAAACCAACACTCTATTTTTGGGATGTGTTTTGTATCTCATTATGCTTAGAATCTATTATTGCTTTTATTTAGTGATTCACTGTGTACTAAAATACTTTGTTTTATTTAAATATTGGGAAACAATTTATTTCACATAGACAATGTATGAGCCTAATGCAAAAATATTTTAAGTGTAACTGTTGTGTTTAACTCTTTGGTGAAATTCTACAACATTCTGTGCTTAATGTGCTTATCAGTGTTGGTAAGTTACTTGTTAAATGTAATTGATTACTCATTACATATTACTCATTGAAAAACATTACTTTACTGATTACTCAACAGCAAAAGTAATTTGTTATATTACTTGTTAAATTATTGTACTACTCCATCCAAGCACCTACCTACCTACTTCAAATCCTCCACATCCTCACATCACATTCTGTATTTAACAGGTGTAGAAATAGAAAATGGGAACAAGAAGCCAGCCTACAATTTGGAGGTATTAACTGACCAACAGTTAGTTTAATGTTAGCTTCGGTGACTGCACGCAGCAGTTAGGTCCTCACAACTAAGGTGCACCAAGCCCCCAGGAACAGTGTCAGGCTTTGAAGTCAATTTGACATAGTGGCCAAACCATGTAATTACAAATTTTGCATCCGTAATGTGCACACTGGCCCAAAAAGACTTTTTCCCATAGACTTACATTGTGAAAGAGCCGTCTGTTAATCAGTGGATACATTTTTTTGAGCGTCACAAACCCAATGACTTGTTTCTCTATCAGAACAATTTGCACAATTGAATTATTTTAACCCCATTCAAGTTAGCAGAGGGCTAAATCTGAAGTTAACTGGCTTGGCGGGAGGAAGTATCTGGCACGCCTGCTCTATGGGCCAAACAAGCCCAAAAGATCCGGGTAATTTTATACCCAGAAGTAAAACTTTTTTGGCTTCATGCACCACTGAGCAACTTTCATAGGACTGAACAGAGTCACGCCTCCAATGCTGTATGCTGTAGGTTCTCCAACCCCTCCAACTCTGTTCAAAACCCTGAGCCCTTACCAGTGGCTAACATTAGCTAGCCAGCTTAGAAAGCACAACTTATGAGTTACTGGGAGTCACATTTCCCTTTTTTTCACATTTCCCACATTTCTGGTAGAGGCTAGCCACCTCCAGCTACTAGCTAACATGTACTGGACCAGTCTGTCCACTGAATGCAGAGAAGCTGATTGAAGTGCGTTATTAAGTTAAAGTGGTAAGTATTAGGGCTGCAACTAATGATTATTTTCATAATCAGTTCATCTCAATGTCAATTATTTTCTCTAGTATTACGGTCCATAAATTGCTGGAAAATGGTGAAAAATGGATCATTGTTTCCCAGAGCCCAAGGTGACATATTCAAATGTCCACAACAGTCCACAACCCAAAGATATTCAGTTTACTGTCATAGAAGACTAAAGAAACCAGAAAATATTCACATTTGAGAAGCTGGAATCAGACAATATGGATTTTTTTTCTTAAAAAACTCAAACGATTAATTGATTATCAAAATTGTCTGTGTTTAATTTAATAATTGGCAACTAATTGATTAATCGACTAATCGTTGCAGCTCTAGTAAGTATGCATTGCTACCCAATTCTGCAACAATATTGTTTATGTCACTGTGGTGCTATAATGACATAAACAAAGCATAAATACAATTTTGATCTAGTATTTAAAATGTATTCTGCACTATGAACTTTTGCAATTTAATACACAGGTTAAACTGATAAAAGGCCACAAGAAAGCATAATAGTTCAATTATTTCTCATGATACTCATTATCTCATGATTCTATCTTTTTATGTAACATTGTAAGGAAGTATACCCTTACCTACATAAGTATGTGTCTTATATAAATGCACATGAATTGAAGGAATTTGTATGCTTTCACTGCTCACCCTTACTTTCAGAATCTATTCACCCTCTTACGAATGACAAACAATAAATCATATTAATTCAGCTCAGCTCTGTTGCATTACAAAGCTCCAAAGCAGGTATCCAAAATATTCAACTCCCCTGGTGTTTCGGTACTGTCATTATGTGATTGCCAAAGTAATTGTTGGGAAAGCATCGTTAATAGATGAGTTGCACAAGCGACCTGATTCCCAAGTAGTTAAATGGGCTCAGCAGGGTGCCACAGCAGCCAGTAGCACTGAGGCTTCTGCACAGATCAGCATGGAGGCATTGTGGTGCTAACTGTCTGTGATCCGCTTTTGTTGCTAAATGGCCACTGTAACAATAGGTCACATTCCAGTCCTGCTGGGCCCTGCAGCCGGAGCGAGCTACTGTATCTGCACAGGCACAAGAGAGATGTGAGTGCCTATGTATGTGTATGTGCACGTGCATGTCAAGTTTGTGAGTTCATGCAAATGCGTTGGGTCCTGTGTGCCTGCCTGCAGAGTGCAAGTTTGTCTGTGTGTGGCCCGGCTGTGTGCTGAGACCACGCTGTCACTAGAGGAGCTTGTCAGAGCTTCACATGGCTGAACTCACCCTTGATGACACCGTTATGGCTCCATGCTGGGTAGCCCATTCATCCGTTGCCATGCTAAATGGCCTCCATCGATAGAGAAAAGAGGTGAGAAAAAAGACAAACTACAGGAAAAACAGCAACGTGATTCCAGGAAAGAGGACAGGACACTGCTATTCAGAAACCTCCTCCTCAACAACAGGATGCTTTAGGATGCTTAATATTATACCAAAGGTGCAGTTTTTAATGTCCTAAAGAAAAGAAATACCATGATATATTGAGAGTGTTGATAGTTTTATTGATCACCTGTAATGTGCCACAAATTCCCAAAGTTTCAAGAACCAACTGCCAATCCAACAGAAGTAGATAAAGGTCATAGATTACCTAATGCCCTGTTAATCTCTCATCCTGAATCTAAAATTTAGTCTCTTGCCCTGGGACCCATGCTCATTAAATCATATTACCATGAGGGGATCCATCAGTAATAAGCCCACAACCCATTTAGAGTCCTGACCAGGAGGCAATCCAAAAGGAATTTCCCCAGAGAAATGCTTCATTTCCATGAAGAAACACCCCACTCTCATTTACTTTTTGTCATATTCTATTGATCCCTGAAGGAGAGATGTTCTGTTCACTTACCCTCCTTCACAGGGAGGTCAGAGGTCAGGGTCAGCAACAGAGCAGGACTGGAGATTGAAGAGAGTCAGTATCTACTGAAGGACACTTTACCGCTGCCTCAGGGGCCTTGAAACAAGACTAACCAGGTGAAGGACAGGATGCCCACTCACAGTGACACTCCTCTACTCCTGAAACCATGTCCACACTAAAGCAGATAAGACAAACATTCCAGTGTTCTCATTGATGTATTTTTTTGTTTTGTTTCAGTTTAATTTTACTGCTACAATGCGACTGATCGTATCTGTGAAGGCATGTGTCACTACTTTTGGAAAAACTGGATACTGTACGCTTTAAGACTTAGCGTAACAACACAAGCCACTTGACATGCTAATACCTCCACTGTCAGCCCAGTTCCTCCTCAGCACTGCACATGTAAAAATCAATATTTCAACATGGCAGAATTTCCAGTATCTGACAATGACAGCTATTTCAGGTTGACAAGTATTGCAGTGATATGACTCTCAGACCAATGTTCAAAAAAATTAAATGAACTCCTACGATGAGGACTTCTGGTATCAGTTTCACCCAGGAACGCTGAACAGATAATTCTGCAGTGAAAAGTGGTGTAAGGGTGATGAAAGACACGATGAATCATTCATGAAAGATCTCATATGTTTCACCTGCTGACACTGACACACACTTCACAAAAAGAACATGCAACATCTATGTCTATTAGTAAAGCATGCAACATAACAGGACAACCCTGCCTTACAAGCTATTTCAACTCTTTGAGAAGCATGTGAAGGGTAGGTCCAACTGCCTCAAAAGTTTGTGTTAATTTTCTTCAGAAACATTCAAATTTCTTACCTAATGTTCGTTCCATTTGGTTCATCAAAAAAAAGGATTCCACATGATTACAACTGCATTATGGTCTGGCCACCAAGAGCAGAAGAAAACACCATTTAAATTAATTGGCAACAATTTTGGTAACGGAACAATCGTTTAAAGGGGACATATTCTGCACATTTCAAAAATGAGAGTGGACAACACATACAACACGTGGAAAAACCTTAGCAACAACCTTAGCAACCAAGACCATCTGTGACGAGCAGACGTCAGCAAGGTAGAAAAAAACTCTTGCAAATGAAGCATTCAGAGCAGTTTGAAATCCTGGCTTTTGATCTGCAGTGAGCATTTCTACATACATTCACCTCAAGTTTTGGAATTTTGACCATGTTTAATATCAGACATCATAACAGTAGGCTATATAAATAACAGAAAACCAGAAAAAGCATAATATGGCCCCTTTAAGCAATTTATTTTAGCAAAAATTCACTCGTTCCATCTTCCCAAATGTGAATATTTTCTGGTTTTCATACTCTATGGTTATAAACTCATTATCTTTGGGTTTTGAAGTGTTGGTCAGACAAAACAAGACATTTTGAAGACTAACCATGGGCTCTGGGAACTTGTGATGGACATTTTTCACAATTTGCTGACATTTTACGAACCACAATTGATAATAAAAAACAATCGTTAGTTGCAGCCCTACTCTCATGACTTTTAACTCAGAATCTTTTAGTGTACTTCTGCTTTTGTGGACCATTGCATCAGATCAGAAATTTGACTTTTACACAAGTATATTTTAGTTGGCATGCATGAATATCTGTATTTGCTCATTTCTGACCTTGTATATCCACAGTATCCTGTTTGCCTTTTTGTCTTTATTAAATGAGCTTCTTATTACTTGTCCAAAAGTAGATTTTACACCACTATGTGAAAAATGCAACCAAAGCAGTTTCAGTTTAGCTGATTTTGGCTCATTAATATAGCAAGTCATCTTATCCATTAAATACAATACTCCTAAATGCCTGTCCAGAACATTCTGCCCACTAACGGGGATCATGTTCTTCTATCCCCCTCTGCCTATCTTATCCAACTATGTGTCTCTGTTTCATTGCTCTCTCTCTGTGGGAAATGCACACACTGTCCTGCAAAATGTAAGCTGTGTATGCTGTTATGAAGAACATCTAGTATCAGGAAAAACACAGCAGAGACCTTTCATCAAGGTTAGGGAGTGATGGATGATACTTTTAGTAGGAAAATGTTGCTTAATCATCCAAATGTTACCGTTAATTATACTATTGCCTTTAATGTTGGAAATAAACAAGGAATTCTTCCCAACACCACAACTCAACATAACAACACCTGCCATTAGGAACTGGGTGTCTCTGTTCTGTTTTCATAATATAACATCTCATTTTGTGATGGTACTGTTCTGCAGAGCTTAACTTAAAGACCCCCTCCAGACATGTGTTAAGACATATAACAATACTCGGCTATTAATCATATCAGACAGAATGACTACCCCTACTCCTTTTTCTCTGCTTGAAAAATCTAGAATATACTGTATGAATATGCAAATATTTTTCATTTCAAATGTTTAACTGCTAGATACATGATGTCCTCTACTTTACTGAAAAGTCTATTTTCTGTGTATGTGCACTAGAGGCTTCAAGTTTCCACACCAATGCATCTCTAAATGTGTTTATAAAATATGATGTATTGTCGTAGATTAAACTGCCGATATATAGTAGTGAAAATTAGTTCCACCTTGACCAGCTACAATGTTATTTATATTATATGTTTATGTGCTGAAGTATCAGTAAAAATAACCTTGTTATATTATAAACTATATATAATAGTACAGTCTGAAAGGCACCCTTCTGAATGAGTACTTTTGATACTTTAAATGCATTTTACTGATAATACTTATGTACTTTAAGAAAAACAATCAATTTCGAACTTTTACCTTGTAACTGAGTGTTTTAACACTGTGGTGATGCAGCTTTTATCCAAACCACTGCCCTTACACATGGAGGTTTGCAGAAAAAGACCTGCAGAATTAGACATTAGTAACTTAATAGAAGAAATTTTGATGTATCCGCCTCCCTCAACAGATTTTCTGCTCCTTATAAAAGCTGTTAAGAAATCAGAGTTGTGTTTAGTATCTTATCTATTTCTTTACAGTGCACGTACATAGACTCAGAATCTTGTCAGAAATGCTTGAACATTATAATAGTTTTATGTATTTATATACATTTGCATGACTGAAATTCTTTCTGAGATCTGCACAGTGATAAGCTGTCAAACTGAGATTTTCTACTTCACCTGACTGAAGTTACATAACCAGACAAATGATCAGCTCAAGGGCCTGAAGTTATGACAGCAGGTTGAATGAGGAGATTATCATTGGCAGAGTGTTACTGCAGTTCAAGCCAATACAACCGTCCCCACCTGCCTGTACAGGATTCCTTTTTAAACTACTGACACAGCAATGCATGACTAAAAGCAAAAGGAAGCACACGGTTAAATGTATGGAATCTGACTGAGTTATAGCTCTGATAAGACAGAGAAGTGGAGTGTCTGGGTGCGGCTACTCATTCCCTTATAGCTCACCTGCAGTGAAAGTTAAAGGTAAACCAGATACTTATTGGATGCCCTGCAGCTATCAGCATACATTGCATAAGATGAGGCTTCTGTCATGAGAACCAGCAGCAGCAGCACTGTCTTTCCACTGTGCCCCGAGGACAATACCTCCCATTCGAATCATAAATGTCACATTTGTCATGAATACTGATGGAGCTGCCACAGAATAGGCAAGGCCAAAGTGGAAAAGTAGCAACAGTCTGAAGCTGCTCCCACGCTGGAATCAGAATAAATGATCCAGGAGAGATGACAGTATGCGTGCATGTATAAAAGGGCATATGTGCGAATGGAGATACGGAGCAGAGAGACACGCACACACACACACTGGCAAGAAGTGAGAACCAAAGGGAGTGAAGGGTGATTAACCAAGCTTCAAAATGGAAATCTCTTGTGTCAGCCGTTGACGTCTGCCGGTGTCTCAGGTTACGAGCTTTACTCGGGCTGATGGGACTTCCAGAGCACTGCTCCGCTCTGATGGCCTATATTTTTTTTAGCACGCCCAGACTGTACAGCTTATCTCTCTCTGCTGCACTGTTGCTCTCCATTCCCTTCTTTTTGTCACGTATTTTTCTCCCATTTCTTTTTGGCTTAAACTCTTTTGTTTTTCTTTCTCTACATTATATTTTTCCTCATGTCTCTGTCAACTTCTTCTCCCCATCTCTCTCCCTCTGCCTCTGTGTTCCCCTCCCCCCCCCCCATGTCCTGTTTGCTAAAGATGTAGTAGAGTCATACAGTAATTCTCCCAGGTAAGTAAACAGGACTCTTCCGTATGGTCACTGTTGATCCACCAGGCCCTCCGCTCTGTGCTGACGTCAGGGCCGGAGAATGTAAACAAAGGCTGGGACTCCAGGCCGTGCCTCTCCCACGTTCCCTTCACATCAGTGGCCTGTGTTTATAGTAGGCTTCCCTGTGCACAAGTGGCTGGCGTGTGAGGAGCATGAAAGGAAAGTTACACATCCGTGTGTGTTGTTAAGACTTGGTGAGTTTGGCGGTTTTGTGTAGCTTTGTTTGACCTGTCCACATTCTAAAGCACTGTGAGCTTAGCAGGCGGTCACCTCTGGGAAAGCAGCAAAGTAAACAGATGGTTTGACGTAAAACAAAGGACATCTTCCTCATAAAATTAAGCATATTTTACATAAAAATGCATATTTCATATAAACAAACAGTCACACAAAAGCTCATACAAGATATATTCTTGGCATTTTCTTTCCATAATGTTCACTTTTTCCAATATGATGTTGTTTAAATCAGCAACATTGATTTTGGGCCCAGGTTACTTTAAGATATTATGGATTATGGAAAAAACACGTAAGAAAAAACATGTAAGTCTTAAAAAAAGGATTTAAGTGACAGCCACTACTATCATTCATCCAGCCAACCAGCTGTTGTATACTCACTGGATTGCACCAGCAATTTGTTCACCATGTGCTTCCTCTTTTATTAACAAAGTGACCCTCAAGGTCACCAGAGCCGTAAAGGGTTTGGTCAGTGGCTGAGAATTGAGAGTTGAGAAATGAAAGAACTAAATGCATTTGTTTTGTGCATTCAAGCTCAGTGTCATTCATAAAGCCAAATATTTCTATGAAAGAGAGCATCAGGATCAAAATCTTCATTTCCTCAACAGTTTGTATAAAGAATACCGGATGTTTTGATCCTTGCTGTAGGAGAGAAGAAGACAGGACGTCTTTCTGGTCTGGCACTAATTAGCAAGAGATGTTTATTTACAAGAGTTCCATTAAGTGGGTGGTATTTTCATTCATTTCTGTCAAAGAGGAAAAAACATGAGACGTTAAGAATGCAGGGTATGTGTCATCCTGTGATGGAGACAGGATGTAATCAGGAGACAGATAGAGGGAGAAGCGAAGAGAAGAAAGGGAAAAGAAAAGAAAAGAGAGGGTTAAAAGTAAAAAGCAATGGGACAAGGAGGTGAGGAGCAAAGGAATTTTTGCTCTGCATTCCCACCCTTCCCTCCAGGGACAGCCAAACGACTCCTCATGCTTCATCCTCCAAGGCTACTAGACACAGACACACATTAGAGTGCAATAGCCATGCTGAGAGGCCCCTCAGCAGCATGTGCTGGCCACACGTGTGGAGGGCCAGCAAAGAAAGGAGGCCGGGGGCATAGTGGGTGAGGCCAGCAGAGTGATGTTTTGTGTCCCAGCCATTCAAAGGTAAATCCACTCATCAGGGATCAGAAACTGTAGGTCCAGAAAACTCATCTCTTCAGTGTGAATGGGACTTTATACAATAGATTCATGATTTACATTGTAAAATACAATTCATTTTACAAAGCTGGGTTGATACTGAAGTGAAGAGAGACACTGAATATTCAACATACTCAACATGAATAATCGGGCTGGAACTTTTTGAGGGTGAATGGCTTTTGTTAGTGTTGCATATCAGCTAGGTTTCACTCATGGAAGGACATCCTTTTACTGTGCAGTTGCAGGTCAAACACGGTCTTGAAAGCAGAGAAATAATTTTTAAAACTTTATTTACACAATTTGATGAAATAATCCCAAATCAAGGTCCACCTCGTAGCTTTTTCTGGAGGTTTTATCAAAGGTCATACAAAAAAAACTGTATTTGTTGGTGTTTGTTTTGACTTATTTGGTCAAAATTATAATTACCAAAAACAAGAAAAAAAGGTTTTATGTATTTTTCTGCCATGGTAGCGCCCCCTACCTTTGTTTTATCCAGTGGGTGGGAATTTTTTGGTTCTGGAACTGACAGTATCGGTACTGGTAATTTGATCAGTGCAATATCAAACTTTATTTGTATAGCACCTTTCATGCAAGTTAATGCAATACAAAGTGTTTCACAGATGACTGACAAGCCAATAAGAAGACAGAACAAATGTAGACGTAAACTGTAAAAAGAATTGAGACCAATACACATGAGAAATAAGGTATAATTATAACAAATGTAATAAAATAAAATAGATTTAAAACTATATAATAGAATAGAGTGAAATAAAAAGTAGACTTAAAAACTAGATAAAATATATAAGACAAAAATAATAATAATAAAAATAAATAAATTACAAAAATGTACAACATGAATACAATAAAATAAGTAAATATCTGAGTGGTTGGGCACTATTACAAATAGTTTGTAATATCACTATAAATATCACTGGTCACAGACAGCTAACCGTTGCTCAGACTCCTTATGTTACTCACGACTTGTTGCATGACTTTGTGTCATGATTTTAATTATGGGGCAAGTACACAGTGCTGAGGTAACAGGACTACCAGTCACTGTGAGTTCTGAAACAACATGAGGGCAAAGTAACATCAGTACTAACAGTAGCAAGCTAAGCTAACTAGCTTCCACTTTCTGAGTGGAATATACATTTTACAGCACAGTGGATGCTCCCAAATGTCGAATCTTGGAATCTTTTGGTTTATTAGTCTGCCTTTACCATTGTTTTCCTATTGTTATGTTGAAAAATGTTACATTAAGGGTTGTACGATGTTCGAGCTGTAGGATAATTTACTAACTGCTTGTTGCCCGTGGCTACATGTATACAAATGCAGAAATCACAGCAAAACAAAACAATGAATCACACATAAACATTGGCAAGAGTAGTTATTTTTAGTGCATTATAGCATTAGCATTATAGTATTCATTCCAAAAATGATCTGTTTATTCTAAAACAAAGCAATGCAAAAGCAGGGCAGCTGAGCAGTCGAGCCCCATAGTTTGAGTTCAGCGGGTTCACTCTGGCCATCTCAACCGGCAGTGTATGGGAACTTAATCAGAAACCTCACAGTCTCTTCCAGGCTGCTCTGCTATAACAATCAAGGAGGAAGAAAAAAAATCGTCTGGACTTCCTGATATGGGGTTTCCCAGGGAAGCAGCTTTTGGTAGTTTCTGGGCCATGACATCACCGGCAGCAACACAGAAGTGTTTTGATTCAACCGGAGGAGAGGGAGAAACTGGTGGGAAAACCCCTCCACCATCACAACAACAACAATAACTCCCTGCCCCACTCTCTGGGCCACAATGCAAATCAACTGTAAACAGTGTAGAGGGGTGGGGGGTGGGGGAGAGTGAGAAAGACAGAGTTGGGTGGGGGCTGAATTGAGAGGAGAAATAAAATAGTATCCGAAAAAACTTTAAAATGGAAAGAGAAGGCAAAGCAAAACTAGTGCTACAGTCAAGGGATTTTTTCAATGTTCCACAAGTTAACCAAGGAGACTTTTTCATTTGCCACAGGGCTATTTATAGGTGACATCAGTGTAGCCTGCCTCTCACATGAATAACTGTCCTATTCACACTGCCTCAAAATGAAAACAGACCAGCTGATTGCCAAACGTAAAGAAAGGGCAAAGGCAAAAACCCCTAGTCTAACCCTGTGGGAAATTAGAAATAGTCCCACCACCAACATTCTTTGACAGTGACTGGCAACAGTGTCACTGGGCTGTTTGCGCAATGGCAGTTTAATATGTCACTACTGTCTGTTTCCCACGTGGATAAATGTGTACAGCCCCCCACTCTGCAACCCCCCCACCCACCGTGCCCCCACCCCTCTCTCCTCTTGACCACCGTGGGAAGGTGACACGAGCAGCCTTCTTCCTGGTTCAGCACATTCCTCGTATCTCTTATTCGCGTTCCAAAGGCACATGGCTTCCCACTCCCTCCAATCCACCCTCTTCTCTCTCCGACCCTCAGAGCCATTACAACACCATTGGCAGGGTCGAATCTACGCATAGGCTTTCTAGGCACATGACTAGGACCTCATTGCCACAATGTTTATATATTTATTTATTCCTTTTTTTTTTTTTTAAATATACACAACGTTAAGTTGGCGCCAATGTGCAGGAAAAAGTATTTCTAGTTCAGTAGAGGTCATGTTCATATGTTAGCAGAAGCGACATGTAGGCTAGCAGCTTTTCGGTATGCTGTCAGGTAATTACCGGCTGCAAGACCCTCCACACCTGAAGACTCGGCGGCAGAGGCAGGTGATTTTAGCCCCAGCGTTACATTAGCAGAGCAGCAGCGGGTCGCAAGTTTGACAGATACCAGGGATGATTCCTCTACAACGACACAAAAACACTACCACAAGCAACAAGGATGGACAACGGATGAAGAAAACACATCAACAACAACATCAGCATCAACATCACAGGACTATGTTCTATGGAATTAGAACAGGCCATTGAGGCCAGAGGTTTAACTAAGGAACATTTCTTTCAGAAAAAACTAAATGGAGAAATCCTGTCAGGGAAATGGTTAGTATACTACCGTCTACTGGCTCTGTATTCTGTTATTGCTGCAAGTTGTTCAGTAAAAGAGACACTGCATTTACCACCAGATTTAATGACTGGAAAACGGTTCCAGTCGCTTACATGAACATGAAAATTCTATCATCGAGGACCTCATCAAAAGTCAGGAGAAAGCATCTGTAAATGTAAGTTTTCCATTTAAATATCTAAATCTAAATAAGTACATATATTAAAATCAAATGTAAAATGCATATAAATGAAATGTATAATATAGGGCTATACTTTCCACTAATGACTAACAAATTGCGTATGCCCAGGCAGGTTCAGCCTAGCAATTGGCCAGAATTTGTATTGATACTTACAGCAGGAAAGACAACACAAACAAAAGAGAATGAAAGAAGAGAATGAAAAGGGAGGCTGCCCCAGGCCCACAGCTCTGGGGCAGCTCTGGGGGGAGTCAGCTTGGCCCAATCTGTCTGACTGAACATACATTCTGTTGTTTAGTTGAATATTTTAAACAAAGTTTGTTTGTGTGTCTTGAGAAAAAGAAAAAGTCAGGCTCAGACCCATTGACTGTACATAAAGATGGACGACGCATCTCTACTTCCTACCACTATGCAAAAGTGAAGCCAAAATATCTTGTTTCTGGGAGCTGCCATCTTGCTTGTGTGGCGTCATTTCGAGCCAGAGTCTGCGCAGTAGACTCAGGCCGTCATCCCGCCGCCTGACGGAGGGTTCAGAGCGCCTGTCACAGCTGTCAATCATGACGTCACACCCCCTTTTTATATCGTCAAATAACTAATTAAAGACAAACTTATCAGAAAAATTAGCACTTGGACAAACATCAGCGTGATAAGAACTACCTAAAATGACAGAAACTATCTTTGGTCCCATCCGCTAACATGGAGGGGGCAGGACTTATGACCTATGCTACAGCCAGCCATCAGGGGGCAATCCAGATGTTTTGGCTTCACTTTTGGGGAGCTGTCATGACATCCTTCTTTATACAGTCAATGCTCAGACCACATCTGTGTCTGAGCAGAGACGAGCCCCCACCACTGCCAAGGGGTTCTCGTCTCATGCAGCAAACAGCACCAGTGGGGGCACTGTGGCCTGTTTGTGTCATCGTTGATCGCACCCCCTCAGTCTTAATCAGGCTCAATTTGGCTGCCGGGAGTTTTAAAAGCTAGCAGCCTGTCTGCTGTATTTCTGTTTCCCTCGCTGTTTTTTGTAACAATAAAAGTGTAAAAAAAAAAAAAGTCCAGATCAGAGCAAATTCTGAACTCAGTTTAAAATCAAGAGGTGATGTGACATCATCATTACCAATGTTAATCTCACTCTCTGTCTGTCAATCTCTCTCTCTCTCTCTCTCTCTCTCTCTCTCTATGCATGTGTGTGTATGTTGATAGAACGTGACCTATGACTTTGAAGTGCAGGTGCATGCATGTTGTCACTTTGTCTTGTGTAGTGTGTAAGCTAGCTAGCTGTATTCTGTCTGTGTTGGCTAAAATGGGGAAAAAGTACAAGTCAGGCGCACTAAAGCGTAAGGAGCAAAAGCAGAGGAAGAATTTTGTGTCTTCGTGTTTTGCTCTTCTTCTCGCTCTCAACAACTCAACCCTCCATGTCTGACAAGTGTCCTGCTGCTAGCTCCACTACTGGCCAAGCAAGTGAGAATGTTAGCGAGGAGCACGCAGTTAGCTCCATGCAGGTAGCGGTGGTCAATAATGTCACTTTTGCTAGATTGGATTCAAACTGACAGCCACTTGATGAAAACATGACAGGCTTGTCATAGATGCTATCTGGCCTTTTTCAAAAATAGTGTTGTTCGCTCTCTGCTCTCTCTGTTGCTAGCTAGCTGTCAACTGCTAACTGCTACCTGCCACTGTTAGCAACATTCTGCACTGAGGAAGCTAACAGAAGAGTTACTTTGTGAAGACAAGAAGAGAATTAAGGGTTCCTTGTTGGTGGTATTCTCTCTCTCTCTCTCTCCATGAACTGGTGTGACAAACCAGCAGTTCCAACAATCATGTTGCCTAATGTTCTCGGGACAGCAAACTGGATTATATAACTCCCCCATCAGTGCTGGTCACTTGTTGACATGCAAGAGCTGTCTACATCAAACTGAGACATGTACTTTTCTCTCTAAATGCATTTTAATGCACTGTGCTGCTAACTGCTCGTTCGAGTATATCTTCCTTTCTGTTGTTGTTGCACTGCAGGGGGCTGGAAGGAACAGCATTTCATTTTTTTTGTGTGTGTGTATGCAAATACACAAGAAAATGACAATAAACTAAATCTTGAATCTTGAATCTTGTCTTGTAGACCACTTGCACACTTGTAGTTTGTTGTCGTGTGTGTGGGTTGATTATGTGTGGCTTGAATGTGTAGGCTATATGGATATGTGGCTGCATGGGCATCCAGCATCACTCAATGTCAAACTGTGTATTCATTTGCCTTCTATCCTTGGTTGCCTGCCCTGCTAGTTTAGTCTGCCTTACTTTTAGATCCTTTATCTGACTGAGGTTTCAGCAAATGATTGGTAAAATCCATGGCGCCGACCATGGTTCCGAAATAGCCTATCAGCAGGTGTGCTGCTTAAATATCAGCAGGTCACTGTTTAATGATAAATCACTGGCACTGTCCAGGGTGTTGAAATAGCACCTGTAATTCGCATTTTTCTCCGTTCCACCCTTCTGTCTCCCCTTGGATCTGTCTTGCATCTCCCTACAGCCTATAGGCCCACTACGGGTCCTCGCCCCCTCTGCAATGAGCCATCAGCTCCACGCCTGGATCAAAATCTAAATTTAAGCCCTTAGGTAGGGCTCAACATTAATGCTTGTCTGCTTGTCCAGGACAAGTAGATTTTTTGTAGGGCAAGTGGACAAGAAATTTACTTGCCCCACCAGAGGAGTTAAAAGTCATAAAAAAATGAATAAATACCCCGTGTCCTCCTGGACCAGAGTGTGTAGTTAGCAGTATAGCTGTGAACGTAGCAATGCAATGTGTGTACAGTTTAGGCTATTTGTAAGTGAATAAATGCTACAACTCCTCAAGCCCCATGCCAAGTTCCTGTGTCTTGCTTGCTACCAGCTGATTAAAGTGAAGGGGGTTAGCCCCAAAGTTAACGACCCGAGTTAGCCTAACCTGATAAGGCTCACTTAAGGTGGACTGACCTTTAAGGTGGACCAGCTATTCTTATTTTAGTGACAGTCTCAGCTGCTCCTAAACAGAGAAAGGAGAAAAGTCTGGCTGCTGAGTGTCTCCTGAGGTTTGCTCAGCACTCCTACACTGCATTTTTTCCTCCTGTTATTGTAACTGTAAGTGAGTATAGCACGTTTGTCAATAGAACCCGTCATGCAACCACACAGCCCTTTCAAAACCTGACAGTAAATAAGTACTGTAGATGCACATTTTACAGAATTTGCTTTGACCAATAAATAATAGTTAGGTTTACATTTTTTCGGGCCTAGGACATAAGAAACCTCACTGTAATATTATCATATTTATATTTCATGTTTAACCTTGATGTAAATGTAAATTACTAACAATAATATAATATAATAATAAAATAGCAAAGGTGGCTAAACTACGGGTACAACCTCCTCTACTGCCCAGTGTGCATGACTTTTCAGCTGACAGCGCTGTCAGCAGCCAGGCAAAAGGATGTTGTTGATGTCTCTTCCCCTTCTGGGGGTTTTCACATGTCCAATGCCAGTACATCTCAGTGCGGATGGGCTGTGTTTGAATTAGTTGAAATACACAGCCACAGGGTTCTTTTGATCATTAGTACATATGCTACTATGTAAGCCAAGCCTTTTTTGTAAGTGGTTATAGTTGAAAAAACAAAACATTTTGTTTAAGTATTACCCTACTTTACTTTTACAGATATCTTAATGAATATAATTGTCTCTCCCAAAGGTTTATATCTGTTGATGCAACCTCCATTTTCATTCTCTTCCTTTTTGTTTGTGCTTTCCTGTTGTAAGTATACAAATTCTGGCCACTTGCTAGGCTGAACTTACCTGTATTCCTAAAAAAAAAAAAAAAGAGGGGTGGGTAATATATTAGTTTTCTATTCTTCTATTTTTCTGGATGATTTATGTGATTTAAAATATATATTTGACTCAACTTCTGATGCGTTGTATTTAATACGTGCCTGTATAATATTGATATTAATATTGAATCTTGATGTTTCTAGTTGTGTTTCTCAATCATGTAAATCACAATCACCTGAGTAATGAATGTGTTTGTGTCTATATATTGCTTGTTCTGCTTTGTGATGGTGATTTGATAATGCCTGACGAAGATCTCTGTTAGATCGAAACGTTGCTCAATTAAACTTGCTGGGAGCTATTAGCACAGTGTGCGGATCTTTTGTCTGAGTCTTGCATTTTGTTTGATTTTCAATCCAGCATCTGTAGAAGTTTTTTGGATGTGTGTCAAATGTGTGGCTACCAAATATCAAAATGTGCGTGTAGGGGCCCCGAAAAATACAGTGTGCCTAGTGTAATTTATCCATTTAATCTGGCTCTGAGCAGTGGAAGGGCTGAGAGTGATGTTTTGGTGCAAAGCCAAGGTGGTGCTGCAAATTACAAGCATCATCTCATGGGCTTGGCTTGGTTAGCGGAAATGGCTCTTCGCTTATTCCACCTGCCCCCCCCCCCCAACATTAGCTCTACAACCCAGTTGAAAACACTGTTTCCTGTTTGTCTGCAAGTCACAGGCATGTAGAAGACATGTTCTTGTATTGCAGGGCTAGCTAGTGTAATGCTGGTGTATGTTAGCATTAAATATTACTTGATTAAATCTATTTTGGGTTGTGGGTAAGTAACAGCAGGGGGACAGCTTCATCCTTGGAACGCGTGTACTTTAATGTCCGTTCCAAACAGTAGGACCACAGAACACAGACAAAAAACTTACACTATCTTACACTAGTCAGCCCCAACCTATTGTAGTTATTGTAGTGACATTTGTTTTTAGAAAGCTATATAAGGCGCACCCTGGTAGGCTAAGCCTACTGGTTAAGACTGTTACTACTCTAAGTTCGTTTTTTGTTTTTTAATTAATGTCAGACTGTTATTTCATTCTATCACTCCATCTAACCCTGTAACCCTGAGAAATGGAGGATACAGAGGATGCTTTATTGTTCGTATTTTTAAAAAGAATGTTTCACTTTAGCAAACATAATCATATCTGGAGCATAAACTTCCCCAGATGCAATAAAGAGCAGGACAGAGCTGCTGACAAAATGACCGCTATAGAAGCATCTCCCAGGCAGTGCATGTTCCAGTCCTGAACGGGGCTGTTTGTAACAAAACCTGTAAAACCACAGCATAATGTGGTTAGCTAAGGATATGAAATCATGCTAGCTCACTGTTGGAGGTTGTAAGCTAGTTGCTGGGTCCTTTCCTTTCAATGTTGATCTTGTTTTCTTGATTTTGAAAAAAAAAACTTCTAAACTCTTTGTCAACAGGGCCAAAGTTACTCGAATGGAAAACGTTCTCAAACTTTTTGACTATTTTATTTATAGGAGATCATGTAATCATGTGTGATCATTATCAACAGGAATCAGGGGGAAGAAGCCTTATTTCCATTCTTAACTCCCACACGGACAGGTCTGTAGCTGACGACAGTCCTTAAAACCTTAAAAGCATCCTACCCTTTTTACACACAGATTATATCCACTCCTTCTTAACAAGCACAACAATAGCCATAAACAAACCTACATGGTGCCCTCAGTAGCTGAATCCCTAATTGAGACAAGTGGGGATAATTTCAGTCTGAGTGGCGCTGGACAGGTATGCCAATAACCTCTGACCCCAGACCAGGCCTGTGCTGACATGAAAGTTGACCCGTGGTGACCCCTATGGTACTCTACAGGCCCTCTGTAGTGCTTTCCCACATAGGCCTGCCTTTGATGTCCACTGGAGCCTTTTCCCATGGCCCCGCTGGTCAATACCTCTCAGGACCTGAGGAGAGGAGGGGGTAAGAGGCTACCTGAGGAGAGGTCAGGCCACACCGGAGGTTACCCACCGCACAGCATTTCCCTCTTCCTTTAAGACACCTCTAAAAATAATTCACCCTCCCCATTCCTTATACAACCCCTCCCTGCCTCATCCCCCACTACCCCACCCCCAGCCCAGCCACCCCCACACACACAAACATTCACACATGTCAATGCCTTCCTTATTTGGGGAGAGTTAAAAAGACTTTGCGCCTAATTTGGAAGCTTGACAGATAACGTTTCAGCATTTGTGTGTTTATTTGTGTATGTGTGTTAAGTGTGCATCAACATGGGGTGGTCGGGTTAGCGACTTCCAGGTCCGTTCAAAGAGTGGGCAGCTGCCAGCCATAACTTTCTCCTCAGACATTTCAATGCAGTGAGATCAGTGCTGAGCGGGTCAATGAGGTAACAATCAATGACAGCATAAACAGAAAACCAGGAGATCTCTGTACCAGAACAACTAATATATCTCTGTGTATATATGCCTGCATTCATCAATGAATTCCTGACTTATCACGTTCTAAAGAAAAAAGTAATGATAACCCCAAAGGTCTCATTGTCTAGCAACCCAATCAACATAACTAACATGGGCAGGCTTTGTTTGTCTGAGAGGAGCAAGGCTGCTCCTCCTGCTGAGCTGCAGGGCAGTATTACGACCCTCCTCTAATTATGTGGTAATCTTTGTCAATCACTGTCAAGGCACGCAGAACACCATGAGACACCTGGCTCCATTCCATTTCTGCAGACCACACTGCCCATCACATCTCCATGATGATGGGCTGTCAGTGGAGAGCATACAGATGACTTTTAGGGTGCTTTGAGTGATAACATTAGCGCTTCAGAAGATTATGGCTTAATGGTTACATGGTTTTTGCAGACATAATAGCTTTGTAATGATGAGTGTAGCCTATATTCTTGGTCATATTTCTATTTAAAATTCATGCATATGTTGTTACTTAAACCTGACTGCATGTATGGATTCTAATTACCGCTATCAAATGGTGCAAAAACTGTTTATGTGTCATTCAAACCTATCAATAAAGAGAACGCAATTTATCTGCATTACCATCATTACAGTTGAAAGGTTATCCCAGTCCATTGTAGGCTCACAAAGCCTCCAGCAATTACAATATAAAAACAGTAATTATCCTTTAGTTAGGAATATTTACGCATCTGCAGCGCTGAGTTGTATTTATTGTGTGCTCTGAAGTTGTCATAATGAATGACAAGGCTGGCAGTGATGTTAATGAGTGAAATATTTAAAACCATCATGGGAAAATGACAGAGAATGCCCATTAACCTTTAACACAGTCATCACTACTAAAGAACAAGCCTGTAGGTTCTGCTTTAACCAGCTACAGCAGTCATTTCTATACAAATAAAACAGCATGTCTCATAATTAGGTTTTCTTGCATATCAGGATGCTATGTGAATATCTGAGTGCTGCTTGAGCTTTGCAGTTGCTCACATAGAGATGTGCAGAGGCCATGTTAAACCACATTGCCATGTTCTATCCATTATACATTGTTCAATCTAGTCGGGGTATCCAGAGCCATTAAACACCCTGTGCAAGTCTACACTTGTTTCGTCCACCTCCATAATTGTTTTTCCTGCCACTTACAGAGTGGCAGCAGGTGGGATCTGTGGACAGCTGGAGAGGTGATTGGCTGGCCATAATGATTGATGGACGAGCAAGTGTGTTAAGTGCAGACAAGTGGCTGAGCCTTTTACGATATCCACGAAGACAGAGAAGAGTGAAGGAGAGAGAGACAGAGAAACAAGATGCAGTAGAAGAGGATTCAGGGAATCTGTGAGGCCATGCACACTGGGGAAAGTGAATCATCACCTAAGAAGAAAATGTGTTTATGGTTAATATGTTAAATGGGAAGTGTCATATAAATTTGTGATCAAGAGTGGAAGTGGAGCACCAGGTCAAGGGTGTACTGAAGTGTCAAGTAGATAAAAGGGCTAATGGGAAGCTGCACTTGCAACATAAATTGAAATACAAAGTTGCACAAAAAGGAAACTAAATTACAGTATCAAGATCAAGTGGAACATGTGCTGCTTACAGTGGATAATGACTTTATGTGTTATCCAGCCATCAAATTTTTGCAAATTCATAATGCACAGAGATATTTAGATATATTTAAAACTCAATCACAACACAGCAGCTGTTCAAACAGATTTTTATATTAGATAGAAACATACTTTTTATTGCTCCAAAATTTAAAAAGTTATTGAAAATATTAATAGTTTTATGCCAAATTGCCAAAATATACATTTCAAAATATAAGATGTCTTTTTGCACATATTGATTACACTCAAACATTCTACGTGGAGAAATATAATTTGGTGTTGTGAAACTTTCCTGTCCTGTGGCCAGAGTTTCGATTTATCTAGAAAGAGGAAGTAATTCATAGAAATATTATGTAAGCCAAATCTTTTGCCACAGTGCTATTTTCCCTTGTGACCTCTAATGTTTCAGTGTGCGGGGCAGGACCAATATGTCAGTGAAAAGGTGGCAAAAACTTGAGTGACTGTGACAAAAGCTCCTCAGATGTAGGGCTGCATGGGTCAAAACACTGGGATGTCCTGCTTTACAGTAAGAACCTGTTGCCATCTCCTCAGGGAAAACTGAGACTTCCAGCGATTGGACTGAACAGCTGGTCCAAAAGAGAGCAGTGCAACTAATAATCTGCCCCTCTGACACATGGGGTTAGATGACTGTCATTTGAGCTCTGCTGATCATGCAGGCAGGGATATCTGCAGCCCCAGAGAGATGCGCTCACTGGTGGCATTTCATAGGCCTGCGGTCACTGTCACACTCATTGCTTTGGACCTCTCCATTTCCACACACCTCTCCAATGCCCCTGACTGAGCATGAACTCAGTGCACACTCCTCTCTGGACCTTTCAGGACTCTATAGAAACCACCGAGGCTTGCACTACTATTACTGGTGCTGATACTGTAGCTAACAATAACAATAAAAATCATATATGTTTCACATACTCAGCTGTAAATTAAATCATATGAAAAGCAATAGAAGAGCCCTTAATAGTCCGCTTAATTTTTACACACAGACTTACAAAAACAAATCAGTACGATTGTGTTGAACAACACTCTAAAAGGTGACAAATAGTAACACTGATACTCAGGAGTGTCAGCACCTGCTTTGCATATTGTCTTCAAACATTTACAAACATTACAGGAATTTGCCCTGGGCGTCCTTTTAAAGCAAGTATGAACACTCCCATGCTCTCATTTTCATTATAGTCAGCCAGGTGACCTGCCAACAAGAAATAGTTCCCATAACCTTTCTTTACAAGTAGGTCTACCTAAATGATAGGTGGTTTAGGTTTATATAAGAAAACTATTTTTTTCTGTGCAAATCTCCTCATGTTGGCAACACAGCTGCATTTTAATAAAGGATTGCTTATACATGCAACCAAAAAAGTAGTGAAGATTAAAAAATTGGACTATGGAGACAAATAATTTGTATTGTTAAATGTAGTACAGCTGCCAAAAGTCCATTAAAATGAATAAAATGAATAAAGAATAATTAAATAAACATTTATTCCTTGTTAATCATTTCTCCTCCAGTTTGATAGGGCAACACTGTCACATTATTAGAGTATTAGTGAAATACAGCATATCAGCATTGTGATTGTTAACAATTTACCATGAAAGTAAAACAAGTAAAAAAAAAAAAGAGAGAGAGAGAGAGAGAGAGAGAGGGGCCATTCAGACAATAACATGCGCGGGAAAAGGAGGGCTGAGAGAGGAGGAACAGAAAGAGGAGGAGGAGTAGGGGGGAGTAAATGGAAGGCTTTTTATCTCTAGTTTCCCACATCCTGTGAACGGCTGCAAACGCGGCCACCCAATTTGAAAGAATGACTGGAATGCGCCTATTCTCCCCAGCGCGCTTTGATGCGCAGCCAGTTGAGAGGCATTGTCAGGCAACTCAAATAAAGACTATAGTCCTGGACTTCACTTGGCCAATAAACCTCTGTGTTAAATGTGAAAATAATCAGGTAAATGGCAGGGGGTTAGAATAGCTGGAATGCAATTGATGAACTGCTCTCAGGTTGTGTCTCCTCGTGCAAAATGTCTTCATTATGCCATGTGGATGCTTTAGTGCAACCACCAGCAACAGTGTGTTTTTGTTCTCAAAGGCAGACACAACATATGGAAAAATTGTGCAGAGTGCACAATTGAAAAACGCAGTAATGTGAGATTTCCATGCATTTGTATGTAAAGAATGTATGAAATCTGACAAATTGTCGCCATATTTTAGACCGGAACAGAATCGAATAAGTCCAGTTTCAGTGTATAAACACATAATGCATTCCTATTTTGTGAGGTCCACTAGGTCCATTAGTTTACTCATATCCTGTATTCCCTGAGTCAGTTTCCCGCGAAAGGAGGAGACGGTGGGAGAGAGGGAGAGGGGGGTGAACTTAGCTTTGAATTTGCATTTCCCCCACAGTGAATAGTTATTACTTTAGCCACCCCTCATTTTGGCGGGTTTGATTCCCGCCACGTTTTGTCTGGGTTTATTTTCATTCGGTGATTGATGTGCATTTGACATGCTTATCTGCATTCCTATTGGTCCAGAGAGCGGAAAGGGGCGGTGAAGGCAGAGGACGTCTGAGTCACAGCAACGCCCTCTTACTACTGCCTTATAAGCATCCTCCCCCCCGTCTCTGGTTTCTAAAGCCGGTGTCTGAGGGAGGCGTAGGTCTGTACACCGTATTATCTGTTTATATAGTCAATTTTACTGTTTACAAAACACCGCGGGGAACAGCTGTGGTTTCGCGTTAGTTTTTAACGTGAACTCAGATATCTATACGCTGGAACGAAGTTTTTGGCCATATTTTCCTGGATCAAAAGCGTTGGTTTTTCTTTTATCCGGATGAGAGGATCCCCACCGCATTTTTTGTTCCTGCAACGTGGACTTTACGTGCTACTCGGGAGCCGGGAGAGCCGTACTACCGGAATAAAATTACTGTTTTAAAGCAAAACAACGAAGTCACACACATCGTTTACCCGTGGTGGATATCCTCAAAAGGAATGCTGCTTTCCAAGCTTAATTCTCTGGCCCACATCTCCACCGTAGACATGCCGGCGAAGATCCAGCTTCAAGTTCATCAAGGTTAGACGCCCTTTTTTTCCACAGTGTTGTCATGGAGGACGAGGCTGCAGCAATGGCTGGCAGCCCGTTCACCGTGACTCAGTCCACATGCTGCTACTCGATCATTTTCAAGGACGGCAGTTCATTGAAGCCCTCGTTTTATTTATTGACTATATTAGAAGTATAATTATGTTTTGATATATCGATACTGCCGTTACCTTGCCACAGATACTGGTGTTTTTCCAGATGGGTAGCTGGTATTTACCGGCTATGTTTATGTCGTTGCAGTGAAGGAGAGGGAGCCTTTCGAGAAGCTGTACCAGGTCGGCGCTGTGCTGGGCAGCGGCGGTTTCGGCACCGTCTATTCCGGTACGAGGATATCCGACGGAGCTCCGGTTAGTATGCCTGTTGTGTAATAATAAACAGTATTTCATTTCAGCCGCCTGCTTTACGTGTTTGTTTGCTTTTTTTTGTACATTTGAATTTTGTGGTTTGACGTGGTCTCTTCTTTACCCTGCTAGGTTGCTGTCAAACATGTAGCCAAGGGCAGGGTCTCCGAGTGGGGAGAGCTGGTAAGAAACGTTTTATACGACTGTTGTTATCATTAACATCTACGTAATTAACATGATATTATACAATGGAAACCTGTTTTTTATTCACATACACTAATGTGAGCATATTTGGTTTGAATTGGGCTTATTTTAGCATTTTTGTATGTGTAATAAATATTCATTTTTATAATTATTTCTAAAGCCCAACGGCTCCCGGGTCCCTATGGAGATCGTGCTGTTGAAGAAAGTCGGGACGGGCTTCCGCGGCGTTATCAAGATGCTGGACTGGTTTGAGCGACCGGACAGCTTCATCATCGTGATGGAGAGACCCGAGAACGTCAAGGACCTCTTTGACTTCATCACGGAGAAAGGTGCCTTACCGGAGGAGCTGGCCCGGAGCTTTTTCCGCCAAGTGCTGGAGGCCGTGCGGCACTGCCACAACTGCGGCGTGGTGCACCGGGACATCAAAGACGAGAACATCCTCATCGACCTCCGCACCGGAGAGATGAAGCTCATCGACTTCGGATCCGGAGCCCTGCTGAAGGACACTATTTACACAGACTTTGATGGTGAGTTACCCATGCTCAGAACTTTGCATTATTATTAATTTATTTTTATTAGATACAATTGGGTGTGTCTAATTTTGAACACCATAGCTATTTGGGTAGGCCAGTGAACCTCTACTTTAGGGTATGATGTGCCCTAGACCCCCCCCCCCCAGCAGAAATTCCTAGGTTGTGTCATCTCTGACACCCCCCCCCCCCACAGCAGCCTATAAATACAGACCAGGCAGCACTGCCTGAGTTTTGGCGCCCCCCATTGGAGGGAAGTGGTATTTTTACAACTCAAAGTTTGTAAACAAAGTCACATGTCTCCACCCCCCCCCCCCCCCCCACACACACACACACACACACACACACACACACTCCTCTCTCTCACATACACTGGCACCTGAGCCCAGATAACAGCCTCAGCTGATTATTAATCATTTAACCCCCTCAGCAAGGCTTTCATTTTCTATTTGTAACAAATCCAATAACAGATTTTCAGTCAGTCTAGATTTTGTTTTGTGTTGATGTGTGAATCAGGTTGCAGTTTTTAAAGATTTCCTTTTTTTGGTTGTTTCAGGCACAAGAGTGTACAGCCCGCCAGAGTGGATCAAATACCATCGCTATCATGGGCGCTCTGCCACAGTTTGGTCCCTGGGTGTCTTGCTGTATGACATGGTGTGTGGGGACATCCCATTTGAACACGATGAGGAGATCATAAGAGGACAGGTGCTCTTCCGGAGGAGAATCTCCACAGGTAAATTCACATTGCAGTTCATATCCTAGCTTTTTGATCATGGATGTGTAATATTTCATAATCAGTTTATTGCTCCAGACTCATTGGTTGTCCTCCCTCTCCTCTTTCTCCAGAATGCCAGCAGTTGATCAAGTGGTGTCTGTCTCTGCGGCCAGCGGACCGCCCATCCTTTGAGGACATCATCAACCACTCATGGATGCAGAGCACGTCCTCCTCCGTGGTCCCATCCACAGTGCAGACAGAGAAGACCACCACAGAGATCAGGCTGCACAGCATCAGCCACGAGCCCACAGCCTTTACTCCCTCCCCTGTGGCAGTGGCTCGGTGATGGAGGCAAACAGTTCGCTCCGAGCTGCTCTGGTCCGAACTGGACTGCACTGACACAAGAGACTATTACAAAAATACTTATGTAACAGACTTGAAGCAGAGTGGAGGAGGGGGGGGGGCAGCACACAGGCCGACAGTCCCGATGCAGACGAGGTCAAGGTGTAAAGGACTACACGCAAGGTCCTGACAAAACTGTCACCCCTTGGTTTTAACCCATGCAGGCCAGACCCTCTCCACCCTCACACCCAACTTTATTTTGTCCCGGATGTTGACCCACGTCAGTGTCAGAACATCATCACTGGACTCTGATCTAGGCATCGGGTGTTTGTCAGTTTGTAGGAGGGCATGCTCTGTATGCACGGGCACCTGCTATTGAGCAAATACAGCACACGTGTTTGATGTTTTGCTGAATGGCAGGCGGACAGTCTGAGTTATGTAACCTCTCGCTACACTGTACTCTGCTCCCTCTTCCTATTTCTCTGTCACAGCAGAGCGGGAAGAGCAGACATGTTGGCAAAGAGGAGCATGATTTTTAAAAAAGTGCCTTCTGTGAGATTGTTGGGGGGACCCTGAAAATACTTGAATTTGTGAAAGCGAACAGGCTCTTCTTCTTGATGGCCTTTTTGTTCCTTACTCTTCACAAGGCTTTATATTGTTTATTGCTGTTTTCCTCTCTTCCACTCATGGGCCTAGATCAGTAAAGCCTATGCCATTACAACCACTACTATCACTACTTCTACTACTCCAATGTCATTAGCAACCAGACAACCTCATAGCTCCGGCAGCAACCTGTGCAAAACAATCATAAAAAAAAAGAAACACTGGACTTACCTCACTCTCTCTATCCTACAGCATCCACCTCTACTCTACTCTACAACCTCCGCTTCCTCCTCTTATCGTGTTGTACTATATACAAACACGCAGCTTAGGCGACCGCTCGTTCACACCCACCTGAATGCACACCACAATGCAACCATACCAGAATACAACATCCTCTGCTCTTCACTTCAATTTTTTTTTTAAAAACAGTGCCTCACAAAGGTCTTAAAATTCAGTGGGGACAAGAATTGTAAATAACAATATTTATTATTGCTGTGACACTCAATGAGCTTTTTTGTCGCAGAATTTATTTATTTATTTATGAGAGAATTTCGGCTGTACGTATATTTCATTCCACAGTCACTGAAGGGCCCACAGATTATTTAAAAGACAAAGACAAGATGAATTGTTCTTTTTTTTTTTTTGACCATATTTATGGCTTGAAAATTTTTTAAAGAGCAGATGTGTGTGTGTATGTTTGTGTATGTAATGTAAATAATGTGTAAATAGTCCTAAAAGCACTTCCATCTTAATGTATCTAAACATTGAACGTCTACTGATGGTGACAGGTTTTGTTACTCTGTTGTCTGCTGTGGGAGCGAGTGAATTCTGAATGTGGGAGTGATGTGTGTGTGCGTGCGTGTGTGTGCGTGCGTGTGTGTGTGTGTGTGAAAGTGAGAAACATCTTTTGGTTGCATGATTGCAGCTTGGATTGTTTTTTTTTTTCATCCATTCAAATTAGAATTGTAAATTAAGTTAGAAACTATTTTTATACGATTTCAATAAATATTTTTTTAACTATGACACTTGACTCCTTTGCATTGCTTAAAGCGACACAATACATGAAACCAAAATGTCTAACATGTATGAGAGTAAAACGCTGAGATAGAAATGCCCAACAAGGTTTAGTACCAAACAAAATCCCAAGTACACACACTCTATCTTTTATTTAAGAGTTAAAACAACAGCAGCACGCACATAAATAGATTTTTTTCTAGGTCAGAAGGTTATACAATTTTGTCAGCAGGTTTCCTGTGTGACACTTCAGTAGAAAAGCAGCAGATGTGGAAAACAGATGAAGCGATAAGAGATGACGGGCTCGTGGAAGGCAAATAGCAACAGAAAGGGGCAGGGTGCATATATAGACAAAGGAGAAAACAAGCTCATAACACTCACAAAATTGACTTCCCCTACAAACTGTGAGATATTCAAACATAGCAAAGACAGACACCATCATTAATAATACATTCTTCAGCATTGACTCTTTCCTATCATGTTTGAGAAGATACTTTATGTAGAGGAGTTACTGTCCTGATGAGTTTGATTTTGATATGGATCTGACATGGCTGAGTGAAAGAACTCACCCAGTGACTTGCCTGCATCTATCAGAGTATGTACACATGCAGGAACAGAGGACAGAGCACATGCTCATTCCAAGAACCAAAATGAGTCATATCAGGATTTCAGCTTTGTTAAACAAACCACTCCTAAAGGTTTGAATGATGTTTTACAGATAATAATGTAAACGTATGAGCTGTCATTTTTAATTATTTACTAAGCACTGGTTGTTTGTCATCAGTGGTGAAGAGTAACAGAGTGCATTTACTCAAGTTCTGCATTTAAGTACAATTTTGAGATACTAGGGCAACGTTTCAAAAGTGTGGTGACAACACAGGCCTGTATTTTTACAATATTTAGTTTTTTATTTCTCATAATTCATTTAAGAATACAATAAATTGATAAATAAACTGTTTTAGGACTGTATCAAACAGCAAATGTCATTTTTTCCATTAGTAGGTGAGGAACAACAGAATTAGAGCAACTTATGTTAATACAAATTTGGCAAAAATGACCTCTGTTGCACTACCAGACTCTCATAGTTAATTTGTGAAAAATAACAAAATTTAGATTTTTAAAACATTTTTATAAACTATGGAAGTGAAAAGTTCAGCTTTTTCTTCAGGGGCCAAATGTTTTTGCTGTTTTTGCCTACCACTGTGTTAATGCACCAGTAATAAAAAATATATAAGTATAAAAATACTTCCATTTTTGAATGCAAAAATGACTTTTATTTGTAATGGAATATTTTCACACTGTGGTATCCACCACTGCTCCTCATAACATAATTAGCTATAAAGTAATTACCCTCTGCCAAATTACAGGTGGTATGTGGGCGACTGCTTGTCTTCATGGGTTTAATCCCACTAACAAACTACAGATGTTCGTCTGTGCCAATCTAGATAGTGGAGTGGTGATAGTGACCAGCAGGCAGCAGCCTATTATGGATCTGCTCTCTTAGATAGATAAGAGTTGTAGGTTTAATCAGTTGCGATGCTCCCATGGGAGTCCTGGCCTCACCGCTAATCTTCCTCGAGACAGTGCTGCTGGGACCCCACCAACAGCGAAACGAAGATTTACACAGCAGCAAATTACATGGAGGTTGGACACGCTGCTGCTCTCATCAGCCCCAGTTAGTGCCTGACAAGTGAAAACAATGTGTTCACCAGCCGTAATTCCAATGGATGGATGGGGACTTAAATAAAAGGATGTAGACAGAATCCAAAATGCCTCCATTGTGCCAACTCTTTAAAGCATCTAAAGTTCCCCTCAGTTCTACAGAGTTTTTTTTGTGTCTTTCAGCTCATTGTTTTGGTTTCTCGTACTGCAACTTTACTGTTGTTTCACTTTCACTGCTCTTAGCACCAAACAGACACAGTTGGAGAACATAGTGGAGCATTAAGCAGCTAAGGAGCCAGATGTTTCCCACAGGAGTTGGCGGAGATCAAAAACAGAGTGGTGGCCAGAGACACAACTGCAAATGAATGCTAATGTTGTTCTGTATCTACTCAATGTGTCAGTAGGCACAAGTTGCACAAGTGCTAACAACTTCACCATGTCAATTTAGAAGGTGATATGTCAATGTTGTGCTCACCGCTCTGGTTCTGCTGCCCTAAGTAGCCAAAAAATTGGTTATAGCAGGTTTAAACCTGCTATACCTGATAGCATACAGTTAGTATATTTATCATACAGTTGCTTACATATCCAGCAGTTATGGAGTAACATTATCATTCATTTCAGTTGTGTTTCCGTCAAATATTCACTCTCCTTTAGCTCTGTTTTTGATCTCTACCAACTCCTAAGGGAAATATCTGGTTCTTTATCTGCTAAATGCTCCACTATGTTCACCAGCCAGTCTATAGTTAACTGTGTCTGTTTGCCCTTTGGTGCTGAGCAGGTAGTGTACAGTGGGGTTTTAGAGAGTGAGAGTGAACCAAAACAGTAAAGTTGCAGCCGGACAGCTAAACAATGAGCTAAAAGCTCCGTAAAACAAAGGGGAGCTGCAGAGTCACTTATAATTCCCTGTAGGTTCACCTCTGATGTTATACACTGTCATTTGATACATTGAGATAAAAATATTGATTATAGCCGCTGTAAGGATAATTTTTAGCTAAGCTAGCACCGTGGCTTAATGTCAGCCTGTCGATCCACCACATTAGTCCAGAATGAAATATCTTAATAAATATTGGATGGATTGCCATGACATTTTGTACAGACATTCATGATCCCCATAGGATGCCCACTGACCTTGGTGATCCCCTGACTTTACCTCTAGAGCCACTATGAAGTTGACATTTTTCTTTTTTAGTGAAATGTTCTGATGGTGCCGTATCATCAATCTTCAATAGTTGGATGGATTATCATGCATCTTGGTGCAGATAATCATGGTCTTGGTGATTCCCTGAATTGTCATCTAAAATTGATTTTGAAAAAGAATTCTTGAAGAAGGCAGCTCAAAATGAAGTCATATTTCACTGTTATTATTTACTTTTCAATTTAGGCAGAGCTGCCTAAGTGACGCAAGGGTAATTAATGTGTACAGATCTCTCATTTGTAATAAAGGCTTGAAGTTAAGATCATCCCAAGGGTTTTACTAACACTCGCAGTCAGCCTCTGGGGGTTACATTCCTTGCCTATCCCTGATATCTGTTCCCCGATCAGCCTGTGCAGCTAATATACAGTTTAATCCCTTAATGCACATCCAGGTTTTAAAGTCACAAATGTATCAAATCAAAGTCCTGCAGGTTCCACACAGCTGGCTGTATGTATTTTTATATCACATAATAATAGACAGAGGTCGTCAGAGGAAACCAGCCCTAAATATAAAATGTCGTCTCCAGCAGGGATTCAAAAACTATAGTGTCAGTCTTCTGTTCTCTCCTCCAGTAATCCTTTGATCTGATTCTGGCTTTCTTCTTCAGGTACTCAGACAACATACAATTTCCCTGAAGAGATTACAGTGTATCAGAGACCATAGGTAGTTTCCACGAATGACACTGCTATTCATTTCCCCTCTCATTCTGAGAACCACATGCCACATAAAACTGCATGTCAGCGCATGTTGTTGTGAATGTCCTAAAATGCAGCCAAGACATTGCTGCTTTCCTAAATTTTCCAAGTATTAAAAGCTGAAAAGAAGGTCTTCTAAAGCTTTTATTCAGTTGGCAAAATGGGTGACAGGTCATCACTGAATGAAAACTAAAGATAGATTTTTAAATTATTTTATTAACTACATTAAGTTTGACCCAGTTGTATTTAGGTCTACTTTGTTCGCCCAATGTTTGTTGATCGCAATTTTCCCCTCACATGTGGATGAACTAATTATGCAAACTGTCTTTAGAGCCAAATACAGAGTCAGGTATTTGCATAAACAGTGAGTCACTCAGCTCTCCACCCTCCACCCTCCCCTCATTTGACTGTTTTAGTTCAACACTGAGTCATCACAAAAATGGGACACAGTGAAATAGCTACTAGAGACATTTTAGAAGAACGCAGTCTATGTTTAGCTTTCAGAAGAAAAGACACATTGAAAACTCATTTGTGTGTCCTTGATGAGACCGAAATGAGTTGCATCACAAAGGGCCTGTGATGCAATATGTTCAATCAAGTTTACTTGCCACATGTAATCATATAAGATACAATCACAGTGAAATTTAATGAATAAAAATGTTAAATATAAATATAAATATAAAAAAATAATATAAATGTTCTTTTCTTCTGTGTGTCCTCAAGCAGCCAGAGACTTCTCACCGCCTGACCAAGAGCTGATTGGCTCATCTTTTTCTTGTTCCCGTAAGTCATGTACTACACCTTCTTCCTGGGAGAAAGCAAAAGCCCATCTGTTGCATAATCATCCACTGTTCCAACTGTTACATGCAGAGCCAGAGCTGTTGGGTAATGTTGTCAGGAACTTCCTTCAGCACCCCCAACCATATCTCTCTCTCTCTGTCTCCATCTGTATGTGTTGGTCTACTGCCTATCTATCTGCTTGATCAATACATCACAGCCACACATTCACATTCTAGCACAAGTAAACACAGATGAATGGGAAATCATGTGTGCACTGGTTTAGCCAGTAAATTACGATGTTGAGAAATGGGCCAACACACATGCACCGTACGCCTAAGCATCAGTTGTAAAATATATAGTGTTATGCTATGCAGTAATACCTGCCCAGAATGTGTCACAGATGTATAAACAATCATAAATCAAGAGTTATAATACCTGACTTACAGGAAAACAGGATTGCTTCTTGTTAAAACTATTAAAAACATCGTGTATGATACAGAGCTATAATCAAAGCTTTCAAGCACATGTGGATTTATATCACTATATTTGTAATAACCACAAATAACCTCAAACAGTCATTCCTCCAACTCCTAACTCTAACCTAAACCTAATTATATTCACTCAAGTATTGTACTTAAGTGCAGGTATTTATGCTTATATTTTTATATTTTCATTTTGTTCATTTTAGTTCCTGCAAAGATAAATATTTTACACTAAAAACATATGATGAGGTCATGATATTGTTAAAGATTAAACTACTGTGAAAAGGTTGCTCCTCTCCCTTTTCACATGGGTTTGTTGTGATGGTGGAGCAGATCACCTCCGTAATCAGTGACAGTGACAACAGGTGTGCATCATGAATAAAACTCTTCTGTAGTAAATGACAATCTGTATAATTTAGTGCACTCATTGTTCTTCATGTGTGACCACAGAATAAAATAGACATGTTCCAGTTAGGTGAAGGTAAAAGGCCGGTCACTGGTCAGTTGAGGTAGAGTAGGGAAGAAAGTAGTTGGCAGCAAAGTTAAATATTAAGTTAAGTTAAGAGTTAGAATAGTTTAACACCGCAGCACTGCATGGTGTAAAAATGAAACCTAACCAATGGCTGCACATTTCATCTCCTCTATTCTAATTTATAATGTTTTTGCTTCTTTGGTGTAGACCAAAATGATTATATATATCTATATCTATCTATCTATATATACATATATAGAGATAGATAGATAGATAGATAGATAGATAGATAGATAGATAGATCTATCCAGAATAGAACTTAAAATACTTCTCCTTACTTACAAAGCTCTTAATGGTCAGGCACCATTATATCTTAAAAAGCTCATAGTACCTTATTACCCCACTAGAACACTGCGCTCCCAAAATGCAGGCTTACTTGTGGTTCCTAGAATATCTAAAAGTAGAATGGAAGGCAGAGCCTTCAGCTATCAGGCTCCTCTCCTGTGGAACCATCTTCCAGATTCAGTCCGGGGGGCAGACACCCTCTCTACGTTTAAGAGTAGGCTTAAATTGTCCTTTTTGACAAAGCTTATAGTTAGGGCCGGCCAGGCTCGCCTTGGACCAGCCCCAAGTTATGCTGCAATAGGCCTAGACTGCCGGGGGACTTCCCATGATGCACTGAACTCCTCTCTTCTCCTCCTCCTCTCCATTTGTATGCTTTCATGTATCATTTATGCATGTTACTAACTTGACTTCTTCCCCGGAGTCTTTGTGCTTTCTCGTCTCACAGGAAGATCCAGTGCCTGAATGGTGGGCTATGGCCGTGGGGACTGTGGCGTGGTCCTGTGGATGTCCTGCTTCCATTTCTGCTACTGCTATTATTGCTATTATTATTATAAGTCATAGCTCCACTACTATTATTGTTGTTATGGTTATTGTTGTTTGTTGTTGTTGTTATTATGCTTCTCTGTTTCTCTCTCCTACCCCCCTTTCCCCTTCCCCCATCCCCCTCCCTCCTTCTTTCTCTGTAAACCCAACCGGTCAAGGCAGATGGCCGCCCACCTAGAGCCCGGTTCTGCTTGAAGTTTCTTCCCGTTAAAGGGGAGTTTTTCCTTACCGCTGTCGCCAAGTGCTGCTCATGGGGGGAATTGTTGGGTCTCTGTAAATAAATGAGTACGGTCTTGACCTGCTCTATGTGTAAAGTGCCCTGAGATAACGTTTGTTGTGATTTGGCGCTAATGTAATCAGAGCAAAGGGTGGCTATTTTGAAGAAACTAGAATATAAAACATGTTTTCAGGTATTTCACCTTTTTTTTGTTAAGTACATAACTCCACATGTGTTCATTCATAGTTTTGATGCCTTCAGTGAGAATCTACAATGTAAATAGTCATGAAAATAAAGAAAACGCATTGAATGAGAAGGTGTGTCCAAACTTTTGATAGATAGATAGATATAGATATAGATATAGATATAGATTTGTATGTTAACCCTCTGGAACCAAGTGTAGCATCAACGCAATGCTAGACCATGTTCTACAAAAATTAAACAAAAAACATTAAATAATCGTTTATGATATCGACAAGTCACCATGTGCAAACAGTAAACGACTGCAGTCTTTTATATATATATATATATATATATATATATATATATACCTTTTCAAGGTAATATATATATATTACCTTAAAAAATTTCGTGGTTGACAACACTTTCACTTTTTTTATGTCAAATATGGTATGCTCACACAAAGGTAACATATGATGGTGACTTCACACTGCACCAGAAAGAAAGGGCAGGTTCCCCTGAGTCATATGATGTATACCATTTGATACTGACAGCTCATATAATAAGCTCATAATTGGCAAAAATATAAAACTATGTCCAGGTCTATGTAGGTTTTAGAGGGTTATGTATACTGAATTTTGTCACTTTCCCAGGGTGAACACACTGTATACTCGAAACCTGCTTATAGTATACATGCAATGGTTTTCACAGTAGTGCTCCTCTTGACTGGTAAACTGAGCCTCTTGAATAAAAAAAAATGGTGGACTGCCCCTTTAACTTTACAGCCAAATTCTAACTCTAAACTAACCCTCATTTTTGGAGAATTCCCCTCATCTCTTCTGTCTACATAAGGTCACTTCAACCTCATAAAGGCAGAAGTACAGGAACACACACACACACACACACTCACACACAGACAGTAAGTGAGTAATGGATGGTAGCCAGCCAGTGTCTGTGTCACTTGTTCCAACAGAACTCAGGGTATGGTGCTCTAGTAAAGGTCGAGTAGAACTGTCTCCTCATGGAGCAACACAGTGTTCCAGATGTCAGCGCTCGCCTGCGGCCCTGGTCTTCCTCACTGCTCGTCTGGCAGTCGATCCATAAGTGTGGGGGGAGGATTTCGGGCACCAGACTGTCGGGCCGTCCTGGCTGCTACGCTCAATCAAATTTAGGCTCTAAGGAGTATTTGTCTGTTGCCAGATTGAAAATTACTTTCCACAGATCAGGAGCTCACAGTTTCCATCTCTTCACACTGGAATGAATCACACACAATGATGTAAAGGTGGGTGAAACTACTTTATGGCCACCAGTTGCTAATCAAGCCTCAATGTAGCCCCTTGTCCTTTAAAAAAAGACTATAACCTTAGTTGTTTTTTAAAGATCCCTCCAGACATGCATTAAAACATTTAAAAATATTGTGCTTGTCCAAAGCGATGCACAAATGAGGTACAATCCAAGCCACAGTAGATCAAGGAGAAGCTTTCAAAAATAAGTGCCACAACACTCAGTTCCAAGTTTCACCTGACACAAGTGTCATAAGGTTGCAGGTGCATGAAGTAATATATAAGTGGCTAGGAAGAGATAGATAGAGAAGGATGGAGAGAGAAAGAGCATATTAGTTCAACATTTTGGGAAATGGGGTTATTTGCGTTCTTGTTGAGTTAGATGAGAAAACTGATACCACAGCCAGCAGCCCGTTAGCTTAGCTTAAGGTAGACTAGAAGCAGGGGAAAACAATTAGCCTGACTCTATCCAAATTTTAAAATATCCTCCTACCAGCACCACTAAATTTGACTAATTCACACATTATAGGAGTATGCATGCACATGCAAACCAAAGAGGGCAGGTGTTAGGGTGAAAGTAAGCAAATGTAGAAATAAACAGTTCACACACTGCAGGGCTCCAATGTCTACTTATTATTTATTGCACCAAGGTGACATTTCGAGCACCACGGCTCTTCATCAGACTCAAGTCAAAATTCACACATTGTAATTTTGTTTAATCCGTAGTGGTCCACAAAGCCACTAAGCCCAGCTAAGAAATAGTTCCAGCACATAACTCATGTAAAACTGCTTTCAGTCTTTAAGCTAAGCTAATCGCCTGCTGTCTCTAGCTTCATACTTAGCGTATAAGCATGAGAGTGTTATTGATCTTCTCATCAACTCTCAGCAAAAAATTAAGTATTTTTACCAAAATGTCAAACTGTTCCTTTAAAAATACATTTCAAGCAGCCAATTTCTAAACATCTGTTTCTTATCATCTTTCTCTTTTTTTATTAAACAATTTTCATATTTTTGCAGACACTCCTTTTGGAGGCCCTCCTATGTACAGTGTCAGTTAGACCCACCCATCTGCTGCTCCAAGCAGACTAAACAAAGGGAACAAAAAATGAATCTGTAAAAACAAATATAAAAGCAAACAGAGATGGACTGACCAGTGTCAGTACAGAAGAACCTGTCTGCCCTGTTGCATTTTATTAGATGTTTTTGTAATTAATATTGCATTATCCCTAAGATGTTCATTTGCAATGTTAGCTATTGCAGAAGTCATCCTATATATCCTTAGTACAGCTTCAGCACAGAGCAATAAAGTATTCTCAGAGCACCAATGATGATAATTACAACAGTAGATTGATTGCAAATAGAAAACAGCAGAGTGTGAAATTAATGAAAGCAAACACGGCAGCACAGCATTTGTTCATCAAATGATGTTCCCATGGTGGTGTTATTTATTGCCTCATTAAGTAAGAATGTTTTTCTCTGTCTTGTGCATAAACTTCTCCTGTTCAGTTCATCTGCATGAGAAGACAGCCGGCAGTCATTCTCTTTCTCAACTTGTAGTCACATGAAGGCAGTTATGTTGTTGACTTTGTTTTCACATTTTTGTGAATGACTCAGACTTAATAATGAGAGAGGGAATGAGAGAGAGGGCGGACTGCTCTCCGCCCCACCTCAGCACTCTCTCAACGGCTACGCTGGCTCCCACGGGTTGTGGCCATCCTTGGCCACGTCACACCTCCATGAGTAACAAGCCTGGACATGGAGTGAGCGAGGAGGTCTAGGCTGGAGGTATGAGGAAGTTTGACTTGGGAAAGCTACATAAAACATACAAATATCACCATATTGTGAAAGTGTTCCTTTTGCAACCCTTTTCCCCACCCAGTTTGTCCGTTGAAGTTTCCAAGTAAACCACCAGAATTGCTGATAGAGATTATGGGATTATGCAAGCCTTTTGACATTATTTTGGCCATCGTTTCTATCAGTTATAATACCATTGTGCTCACTAAAGTAACTGTTGAGACTTGAGACTACAGTATATATGGTAGGTCAAAGATGAAACATGACATCAAACAGACAGTTTGTTTGATGATTTTATGGTTTTCTTTGGTTTGGCTAACTGGGGTGTTTGTTTTTAAACGTTTTTCCTGCCCCATCTGACTTATGAGATGTCACCATGTTATAAAATCTCAGCAACTAACTTGGTAAGTATTATTACCGATAGATGAAAAAAAAAGGAAAATAAGACCCATTTAGAATAAGACCTTTAACATATTGACAAGAAGTTCAGCATTTAGGCTGCGAGGAAATTCATTTGGATCTGATAAACAAGTAAGTATTCAAGCAACTAGAGATGAGCGAAACTCCCCTCTGTCTGCCAGAAGAAAACAACTGATAGAACAGTCAAGCTAAGGAAGAAATTAGGAGATCTTTGCCAGTTGGAGCTTCTCGCTGAACACACTTGAACAGCCTGTGCTCTTTTATTTGTCTTAGTTAAAACATTTTCAATGAGTATTTTCCCAGGCCTGGCTGGTATCTGTGGGAGTCCAGGAACTCACTGTGGTAGCTCAGAGGCTCTGTGTTTGTCTCCAGGATGCCTGTTGGGTTTCCAGGGTAGTGGGAGTAACTTGTCTGAGCCAGGGGTGACCCTGACTTTCTCTTTGGCTAATTCCCTGAGCAGCTGATAGGCTGTGGGAGGGGGAGGCAGCGAAGTCTTGAATCTCAAAGGTTATGGGAAGGGGTGGTTGAGGAAGTTCGGCAGAATGGATTTGGACAAAATCACCCGAAAAAGGGGTTCTGCTCTGTATTCATGATGGTGTGTGTGACAGTTTATGTCATGAACTGTGCAATGTCATTTTCTTTCTTGTACCTATAAATGTCCAATTACTGAACATTGTCACCTTAAAGGAATTGGTTGATATTTTGGCAGATACACTTATTCACTTTCTTGCAGCTTTCTTGAGTTAAATCAAGTAAAACCAATTTTATTTATATATTCCAAAATCACAAATTCGCATCAAAGGGCTTTACATTTTCTACAGCATACCACACCCTTGGGTCAAAGGCTAGACAGAGAATATAAACTACACTTATGTTGTGCGTTAAGTATGAAGCTGGAGCCAGGAGGCGATAGCTTAGCTTAGCACAAAGACCGTACACAGGGGAAGACAGCTAGCCTGGCCGTGTCCAAAGTCCAAAAATACACCTACCAGCAATTCTATATTTTACCAAATAACATGTTATATCCGGTTTGTTTAATCTGTAAACAAACAGAAGTCTTGCCGTCATCGTGAAGTTGCCAGGCAACCAGGCTGGCAACTCTAGGAAGTCACTACCTAACTGCCTCCTGGCTTAATGAACACATATGATATGGCTTAGCAGCATATATAGTGTCACCGACATCAGCTACATTGATGCCAAAGTAATCAAGATGGAACTGTTCCTCTGAGCTTCACCAGCGTCACCAGAGTAATCAGTCTCTACAGAAACTGCTGTTGGTATTTGGTTCCTGACTTGCAGAACAAGGTTAGACCTCAGGTTAAGGGAGTGCCAACAGCCAAAAGACTAAACAAGCTGGCTTGCAACCAGGTTGACGTGGTTCAAGTTCCTCGCCTAGTTGGGAGAATGTGGGTGGGGTTAATAAGTTTCAAATGAACCAGCGATTATGTTAAGGGTAATTGAAGCAACTGCCAGATCAACACAAAGGAAAAGGCCTGTGTTAGTTCAAAGTGGAGAATCCATACAATGTGTTTGCTCCTGGTTTTGGGTGATAACTAATCTGCTAAAAGGAGGATTTTTCACAAGATTAGACAGAAAATCTACTTTTATGGCCAAGATGTCACCAGATACAAATAAGAAGAGAAAAATGGGTTAGCAGAAACAGAGGGTCATCCCCTCCCAGAACTCCCTTCTTAAACTCTACATCTCTCTGTGAGAACCTGTGTGAGGTTTCCAGGAGATGCCAGGGGAATGCTGCATTCCTAATGGCTGACTCACCGCCTTACACATCGCGCCGGCTGCTGCCACGTCCTTTAAGGGAGAAGGTCAGCCTGCACTCCCTCTCTGTCAGAGTGAGAAAACGGACTCAGCAACACCAGATATGGACCTAAAAATACAACCACAGGCATTAACACACACACAGTGCTTCAATGCAGGTTGAAGGGTGAGGTGACTAGATTCTTTTTATACAGAAAACACACATACACACACAGCATTGGTACACAGATCAATAGGGTGGTTTAAACATGTCCATGTCACTGATCTGTGAATGCTTCTGTATGTGTTTTTTGCTCTCTTGCTGTGAGCAAAGTGTGCTGTGTCTGTTCACTCATGCTTTCCTTCAAATGGAACATATTTTACCAATCATCACATTGTGAAAGAGGACACAGTGTATCATTGCCCCAAGCTACAATTATTTCCTTTATTGAATAATCCTTCAGTTTTTCAAATAAGACACTGGTATGAAATTTCCTTTCACAATAAGCATCAGGTTTGCCAAGACACTGCAAGTGGTGACAGTAACAGTGATAATCCGAGGGCTGGGTGGGTACACAGAGGCGGCAGAGTGAGTAAGATGAAAAATGCGATTACCCAGTCTCAAATGTAATTAAAGTTTTCAACCTTTGCACTTCCTTCTCGTACTCTCTTCCTGTCTGTCCTAACAAATATTTGTCATAACCTCCCCACCCACGTGCATTCCCATTAGCCCCTCCCTCACACACTCGCTGGCTTCCCGTAAAGATGCTGCCTCACACACTTCCTCATTCCTGAAAAACCAATAAAGAACAGTGATGTGGCAACACTCAAGCTTCTGCTTGCTAGTACTGGCTGGGGGGGGGGGCTTTGATCCTCGGTGACTGTGTTGGGAAAAGAGATACTTGGCAGTAATGTTGATACACTGCATTTCTCAACCGTGGTCTCGTGTTTCATTTATGATTAATAATGCTACTTGAAAGTAATGCAGGTGCAGTAAACAGGTTTTATTGAGATACAGCCCAGTGTGTCATAATGTCCTTCACAATAAAAGGGAACATCCTTTCAGTGTTGCTGCCCTCTGCACAATGTCTTCACTTTTCAGATACTAAACATTTACAATATGAGCCCTGACATGGTTTCATGTGGTTCATGATACACAGACACATATCCTGGTTAAAATTGTATGCACTCACTATATAATGAGCATTCCCAGTAATCAAGCTGCACATTTGAAACTCCTTTTGTTTCTCTCTTTAGACACCTCATTTTCCAGCAGTGAATAAAATAATGCAATGAATTTCCTGCTTACACACAATTGGTGAGCGCAGGCTTTCCGGCTCCAGTCGGGCTGATGGTAACTGCTGAGTAGGGAGAGCCTGTCAGTAGCCGCTGACCATCAATTATATAAAGCTTCCCTGACTGTACTCCCTGAACTTTCCGTTGGGCTGTTTGTTAATCAGTCATTAATAGCAGAGGAAACTGGGGATTATGCGGCCTGCAGTTTATAGTAATGAAGAACTCGAAAAGTGTTCAAAAACAGGAACTGACCTTGACTCTTCCTGCTGGCTGTTTGTGTTTGTCTGTGTGTGTGTGTAGCTGTACAATTTTGCTTCCTCTGAGCCAACTCAAGTGGACAAAGCTTTGTGTGTGTGTGTGTGTTTTTGTAGCTGGAATGTACATGGGAGTTCCTACGTGTTGAAATTTTCTGTCACTGTCTTAACTGTTACTGGATCCATTCACAACAGTAGACAGGATATTATCATCACACGGTGGTGACAGAGCAGAGGGTGATAACTAACTACAAACTATGCAAATAGGCCTAGTGATGATATTAGTACTACAAATATGAATATATACACACACACTGCACTGCAACAGTGAATGCCGACAAACACACACACACAATTCATGCAGACGGTGATAATGAACGAGAGATGTAAAAGTCAAATACCTTCCTGATAGGAAGGTTAGCCTAAACAGTATTATTAGCACTCAGTAGTGTCTGCAAGCAGAACACATATGCAGATTACACAGGAAAAGTGCGTGTAAGTGTGAATTAAACCCTTGTATAACTGTTTGCAAATAATTGTTTCACGTCAGGGTCACATATCAGGGTCAGATAGAAACAAGATGTACCAATGACCAGAAGTCTGTAATATGCTGTATGCTATGTGTTTTCAGCAATTTTAGGAACTAACACTAACTTCGTCATTTTTTCCTTGCAGATGTGACCTCCCTGGATGTGGAAGCGTTAGGGTCAAGGTTCAGAGAGAGTTGTAAGGTCATGTCTGTGTGTGTGCAATGAATAATAATAAATCCTTACAATTCAATTCAATTTGAACAAGGCTAAGGCTGTGTCTGAAATCACTCCTTATCTACTATATAGTGCACTATTTTTTACCCTCTGCCATTTTATTTGAGTGTCTGAATGTAACGTTCCCTCAAACATTACACAGTGGAGCAAAAAAAGTGTCCATGTTATGTACAATACTGTCTACTAACAATCATGCAATGCAATGCACTGTAATTTAGTGGATGAAAAAATGACCGTTGTGCGACTCTACAGTTGACACAAAACAATGATGAATAGTGAAGCTCAATTTGCTGCTATAGAGTAAACCATTTAGTGTCTATTATATAGGGAGTAGCGAATGAGTGAACGAGGAAGTGATTTCGGACACAGCCTACCAGTCAGCCATGCAAGCTGCTCTGTGAGGCTGAGACACAGCAGTGCTTTGAGCTAAATGCTGACGTCAGCGTGCTAAAAGTGATATGTAATGACACAATAACATAGTCATGTTTAGCAGGTATAATCTTTACTGTATGTAGCATCTTAGTTTAGCGTGTTCGCATTTGCTCATTAGCACTTAACATAACGCACAGCTGAGGCTGATAAGAATGTGATTACTTTTGAAATTGAAATTAGACAAAGCTAAAATGTTGATGATGAAAATGATGAATGAGGATGATGAAACATTAAAAGATTCCCTTAAATTTAAGTTGTTGCAATTCATCCTAAGGGGAACATGAATGTCTGAACTAAATGTCGAGACATTTCACTTAAAAAACAAAAATGTCAGTCTCATGGCGGATCTACAGGACAAGACGATCATCAGTTCAACAGTATGGCAAAAAACAATAGAATTTTTGTACATGATATCCTTGTTTCAAATTAAATTTTAACTGACAATCACTTGATCAAATGGGCAGCAGAGTGTTTGTTCTAATCAAGGGAGATAGGCCTATTTTAGCACAGCTATGAGTGGGATGCCGGTAATTCTGCATTTTCCTGGACAGAAAGTAATAAAGGTAAGCTGACGTCAGCTGTTGGCTTATTTCAACAATGTTCTCTGGTATTCAGAGAGTAAAGCCAACACTGATACCACAATAGGAAATTGGGAGTTGTGGTCTCAGAAGAGGATGTAAATGGCAAAGGTATACAATGAGAGCCAGGGGGCACATGTTCCAGCCACTGACAGCGGCGCTTTTACTTCCAGCTATTCTTGTAAATAGGATGTAGTGGAAGTGAACACAACAAAGCATCGAGTGCTATGTGGCTAAAAACAACTGCCTAGCATGCTGCGTGTTTTCCCTGTGTCTCCCCATACGGAGACAGAGGATGAGCACACACACACACACACACACACACAGATATCCAAATCTTGCTGACGTTGTTGCTCCCTACCTTCCTTTTTACAGAGCTGGAGCAGGAGAGAGCAGGGTGACTCTGACCCACTTCCATCCTGCCATGACCCACATCCTGACTCTCTTCCCTTGTCCTCTGCCTGTACAACACACACTGTAATCCACACACTCTCTACTCACACTTGAGAGAGAGGTCACTGGCTAACTGGGCCAGCGCTTGTGTAACTGGCTTATTACACCACAAATGTTTGGTCTGGAGCTGGATTGTAAGCGGTTTAAGCTGTATAGTGGGATTGAAAGTGAAAACATACCAGGGATATGCTGGTCCTGTTTCATTTCTGCTGAACTGTTCCCCTAACATGACCATGTGAAACTAATCAAATGTAAAAAAAAAAAAAAAATCAGGAGTAGCATAATAATCAGCAGGCTGTTAGATTCCAACACCACTGTCCTCATTTGATACTGGCAGTTGATTTAAACATAGAAACTCTTGCCATCATATTGTAAACAGTCATATGGGAAGAGAAATGTCGGCTGAGAGTAAGTAAACATGATGACAGAAGCTGAAGTCGGTGCTGGTTTGAACTTCCCATAATGTGACACCAGACAGAGAAATGAGACCCAGATTTGACGTAAACTAGGGTAGGTGCAAAAATTCATATCCGTAAACTTGCATTCAGCCTCTCCCAGGGAACAACACGCAGAGGTATTTTTGTTTAGCAGCTCCGGCAGTAAAACAGCTGGAGTGTTTCCTGTGGGAGATGCTGTGGTGCTGACAGCCCTCGCTGGCAATGACCCTTGTTTCTGTTTGATGACCCCGGGACACATAATGGAATTTGTCACACTTGCAAGTCAGCACAAAAGATTTCTAATCATGAAAAAATAAAAACAGGAGGTGGACAAAATAACAGGAAGACTATGTCAAATGATGGTAATGTTTGAGGCTGTGTTGTACTGCTTTGAATCTTAATGTAGTTATTTATACGTGGTATTATTGTGGGTTTTTTATATGACATGAAAACAGAAATAAAATCATTCAATTCATATTCATACATGAACACACACTCAGAGATACCTGCTGTCATTGGGATCAAGACAAAGTTACAATGTGTATGCACATTTTAATATTGCAAAAGTTGCATTCACAAGAAGGCAAAAACAAGAAAAACTGATGCCAAAATTATTTATTAAGTACAGCTGCAACGTTTCTTCCTTATACCTGAGTATAGTAGTAGTTTCTGCTCCCCTTTTTGGGAACAGCAATCTAGGGTCCAAACACTTTTGTCTTGTAAAAAGATCCACTTCAGATGTGGTTGCTGTAGTAGGTCATAGAAAACGTATGACTAATGACATTATTACACGGTTTTATTTGCCTCCAATCTGAAATCAGAGTTGTACAGTGAAAATCTTCAGAATAATTAAGTTAAAATCAAAGAAACCATTCAAATCAGGTTGAAGGTGTGTTTGTATTAGTATGTATATGATGCATTTGTGAGGCATATGGGGATCAGTGGCTATATGTGTCCTTCTTGCACTGTTGAATCTCAAAGTATCTGCATGTCGCATATCTCACATGAACCCTGTTGCCTTGTTTGCCTGGTGTGAACTCTGCAGATCTCCTGGTGGGCGTTTACTTCATGTGGAAAATGTCTTTGGTTTTACTGCCACCTTGTGTTAAGTCTGGCAAACTGCAAGCTGCTGCATTTTTATAAAACATATTTTCTATACATGAATGACAACACTAAACTGAAGCTAGTTCTAGCAACAAATAAGCACATTATCCTCGTTCTACCACTGTCTTCCCCATCATACTTTAAACTGATAACATAAAACTCATTTCTGTTCATTTGTTACACTTTGGGTTCCTGCCTTAAGGTTGATGGTGCTCCACAGCTCGTGTTGTACGTGAGGCCTGGCAGATCACACGTGACAGGGACCGTTCAGATGATGAGTGCACTGTCAAACACAGTCACTCCATCAATTACGCCCGCGTCGTTGCATTCAATGTTCTTTGTCCTCAAAGCGTGACCGCAAACCTCATTGAGAACCATTTCTCCTCCATGCCTGTATAGAGTCACAGGTGCATCATGATTACATGCACACATTTGTTATGATTATCAAGCAGTCTGTGTCTTTATGTGATTCTTTTTTGTATGTCATTTATGCCACATTCATGCAGTATGTCTCTGTGTGTGCTGTACCTCACATAGGCTCCATAAACTCCTATTTCGTAACAAACAGAGGCGAGTGTGATTGGAAGGTCTTTCCTCAGCAGGATGTTTTGTTCTGTTCTGGGTCGGATCCTGTCCATTAGAATATAAGCAGCTCTCCTTTTATCACTATTAACCTCCTGTAGTAGTCTGACAATGTCCTCTCCAAAATAATTGTTCCCTGAAGTTGTAAAACAGAGATACAGTATGTGAGGTCGTGTAGTGTTTTTGCAGCAATAACTAACACAGTGTTACATTCAGTGACTTGTAAAGACAAACTATAGAAAACTGTACCCGTTACATACGGTGTAAGTAATTAGGAATACCATCAAATGGACATCTTAAAGAACACATAAGAGAATGACAACACACGTCATGTGTTAGCTTCTTTAGAGGGCATGCTGATGTCACCTTACCTCCTCCTTCTCTCTGAGGCTTCAGGACAAACTTATCCGGGTTGGCCAAAGCCATGGCTACTGTCCGGTCACCTTCTGGACCCTGGAACCCAAAGGAGGAAAAACTTACATTTATTCTCATTTGAAGTCCTACAAACATAGTTTTCCTTCAAATTCTTTTTTAATGTGTGGATCTGTTGCCCAGAAAAACACTAACTAACTCTGATCCGAATGTCTGAGAAATATCAGATGCTGTATCAAAGAGGACGCAGCTCAATGCCAATCAAGTAAAAAGTACATTTTTAACAATGAATTCTTACTTAATTCTGTCTGTTGTAACATTTTAAAAGACCTCACTCCTCTCTCTTCAGGCCTGTGACCCAGAAATGGATCAAGGATGGAGACGAGGAGAAATCTCAGTGGAGACGAGGAGTGAAATGCAGTACTCTAGGTTAGGGAAACTGCCAAACCCTCCAGTGGAAACAGGAATAACTAACAACAGCTCTCATGTTATTCATGTTTATTCATAAAATAACATTTTCAAGATGTGTGTTTAACCTGAATAATTAATCATAAAAACACTTCCAACTTTGACTACTTTTACTTCATCAGGCTTTCCCAGGTACATCTTGGCTCCTTTGAAAAAAAAAAGTGTTGATCCAAATATTCATGTTACAGCAATTATATCTGTTGGGAATGCTGGGCGTCAAGAGTGATTGCCGTCTCCTAATATATGATGCTGAATTGAGTGGGGATGTCTCATTCAGTATGTACAGTTCCTCCATCCTCACATCTCTTTGCAGTTTTTTAATGATGAAGAAAGTGTTTCAATCACATTTGTAAGTCCTCAAGGATACATACAGTGCATTTTGGTGAGAAACACCTATGACCTGTCCATCTCTGCAAGATAACAGGATGAAACAACTGTGTAGTATGTGTCATTTTCTCACCATGTCTAGAGAGTAGAGGCCAGCGAATGTTGCTCTGATCTGCTCCACTACTTGGGGCTGGTCGGGGAAGAACTTCTCCAGAACTCCAGGATTGGCGAGCACCTGCTGGACTTTCTTGGTTCCAGCCAGCTGAGTGCTGATATCTGGACATTTCACAGCCAGAGAGCGCTCCATCAGAAGACGAGCCTCCCAACCCTAAACGTACATGAAATGTGTGTTAGAAATGACTCACAACTGGAAATGAAACTTGTCCAGCCCAACTTCTGGATGAGCTTCTGTTTCTTTAGCACTCATTGCTCAATATATTTTCTGATAGAGTTTCTAGTTTCTTTTATCATTCCTTCTGAAAAGATGAAATATGATCATGGGGATCGGTACTGGACAGAACACTTAATCATTTGAAAGCTAAAACAATACTTTTGTTAGCATTCAAACTGTGCTTTTATGATCACATGTTTGGAGACCTTCTGACCCCATTTTGTTTAATTCAGCTTTAAAGTTGCTCTAATCAACATATATATTTGTATTAATTATGAATTAAAATCAGTTTTATAAGGCGAAATGTGAATGTTTATGGCTTGTTTTAGCTGCCCCCGAGTTGCCATAAAATTAGTTTGTGCAGCTTTAAAGCAACGCAAAATATTAGGGAATATCGTATCTTACCTGTTCAGTGTAGTTGCCTGGTACGTAGCCGTAGCGGTAGTACACAACAGCTACCTCCTTCCCATCTCTGCAGAGTTACAGTTTGACAGTGTTAAGACCTGCCAGAAATGTCTTCAACACAATTAAAGGAACTGACATGTCATGGTTGCTCAGAATAACAAACTAAGGGGCCAAGACATGTGACCAGTCACATTCGCTAATAAAATGTTTATAAAAAGTGACAGTTAAAGAAATTGTTCCACATTTTGGGAAATGCACTAAATGAAAAGAGATCAATATCAATCTCATATCAGTGCATTAACTAGCGAGCCAGAGCCAGTAGGCGGTTATAGCTTATCTTAGCTTAGCATAAAGAACAGAAGCACAGGGAAAGAGCTAGCCTGGCTCTGTTCAAAGGTAGAACAATCCACCCATCACTTCTAAAGCTTACTATTTAACATGTTATAACTCTTGCCCGTTAACTTATCCGGCCAAGAAATAGTTCAAGTGAAAAAAACCTGTGATCATTTTTACATTTTAGTTAACCTAAGCTAACTGCCTGCTGGTTGTAATTTCATATTTAGCATACGGACATGAGAGTGGTATCTATCTTCTCATCATCTAACTCATCTAACAAATAGGCATATTTCCCATAAGGTCAAACTACTTTAAATAAGTACTGAATATAGTCAAATGCACGACATACAACAATTCAACTATACAGCATGTAGTTGAAGTGTTTACATGTTTCACAACTATAAAACATAAATGCATACCCACACAAACAATTTTTTATCACCATCAAGAGATCCTCCACTGGACACCTCCTCAAACCTTCTGCGGATAACAGGAATATCCCTGCACAGAAAGAGACAAAGTTGTCTTCTTAATGTTAAAAATATTATCTATACAGTTTCTGCTTAAAGATCCCCTCCAAACATGTTTTAAGATGTATATAAAATACTCTACTTTGAATAATATAATATATTTGTGTCTGATATGGTTTTTCCACAAAAAAGGTTCAATTATCTTGTTAAAATCCTTTAAATTACATATCATCCTTCTCCCTCATTACAAATTCCACAATCTATCAATGTACAAATATTTTTCACTTCATAAGTTTAACTGTTGGACACAGGACGTCTCCTATGTCACTGTAAAGTCCATTCTCACTGTATGTGCACTGGAGGCTTCAAGTTTCCACATCACACTTGTGCAAGTTGAATATTGGACCAGAATTGGCTTCAAAACTCTTTGTCACAAATCATGATGGTAGGCCCACCCCCTAAAATTGGATTTTCAATGAGCACAGAGAAACCACTTTCCACTTTCAGCAGATGAATGTGAAAACAGCCTCCTAGTGTCAAACTCTGCACATACATCATTCTGCACAGTGAAACTCAAACATTCAACTGTAGAAGTGCTGGTGGAGAGCAGGGGTCAAAAATGCATTCTGCCTACCCAAGGAGGGTAGAGAAGGCAGACAGAGAAAAACCAAGAAGATGCTTGCTCTACTTCACAGAAAACCACTTGAGATCTGAAACTTACTGATATAAGCACATGTGTGATGCATTGTGGTTAAGGTTGCTGAGAACTGTTACTTAGATGCCGCTGTGTGACAGATTATTTTTTACTTTGTCAGTTAGAGCTGCTGCATAACGAGGACGCACCTGCATAGATTCTCAGAAAACAGGATCTCATGTAGATCACATGCTTTGTGCATGCACACTTCATGCATTGTTAGAATAGCCTTTTTTGGTACTATCTCTTGTTATTATTCATGTATTTATTATCTATCCTTTTTTGGTATTATCCACATATAACCAATGAAATGCTTTGAATTTAAAATGTATATCGTGTAGATTTCTGATAGGACAAAATAGTGAAGACCTCACTTAGCTGCAGCTGTATTAAAGGAGATGTAACTCTTGGTCCCGTTTGTTCACTCATCCAAGGCTACATTTTTGGTAAAGCCCCTTGCTTTCTAATAATTTTCTAATATGTTAGAAATGCTAATCTGTGCCCCTCAAGAGAGGGACCAGTGGCAGAATTGTTAGGACAGGAGCCACCATATTGGGGGAAAGCCTAGAACAAGGGGCATACCTCCCACTGTGTTGGGGCTCTCTGTCAGCTACTACCAATTTTCTAGGAGAAGAAGAGACCTCTTTAACACATACTGATTCCACCAATAGTAATAAGTTACCATGTTATTATTATTATCATATTGGGTGATTAGAGACACTCTCGATCACCCTGGTGCGCTACTACATAGTGTAAATCCTTGACAAACCTGACAACCTAGCTGATAGGCAGGAGGTAGCGTAGTAGTCCTAGTAACTTGAGCACTACTTGCGAACGGCTAAATAACACCAAACTAATAGAAACAGGACTTCATTGGACTGTGGCCTAGGCTCCTAAGCAGTGCCCAGATTGACACTTGCGTTAGATTCTGGAGTCCATCAGAACCAGTTAACAGAAAAAGAAGGAAAAATACATGTTTGAGTGGAGGGGGACTTTAAGAAATATGAAACCCTTGATGTTTTCATTATGTCATCATATTTCAGTTTATCTTAATCCTTTGTCCTTACCTTTTCCAAAGCTCTCTCTCAATGCAACGATGACTGAGTTTGCTAATCTGGAATTCCTCGACCAGAAACATAATTACTGCCCTGGAGAAAGAGAATCAAGTTTAATAGTGATTTGTTATTATTCAGTGAGTGATAAAGATAAAATACAGTTAAACAAAGGACATCCCTTGACAATGTTCCTCTTGGGCAAAATAATATAACGATAGCCCTAAAGGCTGGGTTCACAATTTTTCAAGTCTGTCTAAAAACAATAGTAAGGTGCCCATATGAACATTGAAAAATATTTTGCTTGCTGTAATCATTCCTCCTGTTCATATGGGTGACAAAATAAACAGTCCTCATTCTGGGCAAAAATGTATTTATAAGCTTATCTGAAGATAATATGAGGCTTCAGCAGTCTGGGTTAGCAAAATCAATTGGATATTTCCCAAAGTTACTGTGCTCTTTGTATTCCTCTCTTTGTGTTACTATCCCTCCACTGCAGCTCAGCAGGAAAGCACTGGTCAAGCTTCCATCCAAATGTAACGCAAATTTTAAAAGAATATCCAAAAAAATCACACTAATGTTGTGAATATTAGGATTTGGGCTCATCGAGATAAACATCTGGTGGTGCCAATTCTCTAGTCAGTGCCATTAAACCCTTTTAGAAGAAGAGGGCACTATGAGATGCTGTAATTAAAGAGTGCCAGTCAAACCTCAAACAATGGAAATCCATGTGGAAAACATGATGAAAATGTGGCATTTATGTTTGTTTGATGTATTAGCTTGAGAAACGTCAGTCATCTGCTGCCATTTTTTGTCTCTTCAGTAGTAGCTGGAGTGACATTTAAGTCACACATCACTAAGTTTGTTTCAACTGCACTTTGTTACATCGCACAAAAACACTTTCAGTGTTCATATGGGCACCTGTCTATTGTTTTAGGAAAAAGAAAAATTGTGAACCTATCCTTTATTTTGAGTTTTAACATAGAATAAACACTGCACCAAATAAAATCAATATGTATTGAAAAAACATGGGATTAAACAAAAGAAATGCTGTTTTGCATATTTTTATAAACTTGTTTATTATTAATTACAAGAAATTGTGTAAAATTGTAGTATTATATGTTTCTAATACTGTATGTAATCATACAGTACATCATACAATCAAAACTTGCAATTCTTAATGGCTATGAGATCTTCTTCCCCTCTGAATATTTTGTTAACACACTTGTGTCACATACAGTACATTGATCTCCACCATTGCTATACTTACTGTTGTTGGCCATAGAGCTCCCAGGCCTTGGCAAGAGCAGCAGCCATTGCAGGAGTTCTGTCGGCATCCTGGATACACTTGCTCTCTTCCAAAAGCCCAACAGACTTCAGTACATGCCTGAGAAATCAACAGACCTCTTATCAACATATAAACAGTTAATTAAAAACATTTCTACTTCTACATATGCAAATGTCCTCAGATACCTGTGCACCATAGGCAGACAGTCAGTTACGCCAAAACCACCAGCAGCAATAGTGTTGATCTCTATTTGCCTCAGAGAAGGTGTTCCATCTTCCCCCTGGTCCACCATGTAGTCAGACCGGTTCATACCCATCACAATAGACTGGAAAGAAGATGGAAGAAGTTACATTTCCCGCCTGCCGATATTCCATTGTGATGATCCTTTCAGCACTTACCAAGCCCTGTTCATTTCATGTCAACATCTTGGTTTTGTTTTACGCTGACAACACATGCCTCACATCAGCAGTGATGCTGAATTCCACACCGCATTGCATTTATTGTTGTTGCTTACTTTAATAAATTTCTGTTTATTTTTGCTAAGTTTGGTGTGTGTCTCCCTCCTTTGTTGTGGCCTGCAAGCTGGCCGTAACGCTACAAATTCCTCCCACTTTATGATTCTATGGCAGAGCTCATTGAGCTTTTAATTGAACTGAATTGAATTTTGTTAAACGTCACATTGATTACTTTACACCTGGCATTAACATGCATTTCGGGTGATCCATCACAATGGACAGCTCTAAGTAGGTGTGTCTGTTCACACCTGGCATTAGAATGTGTCTCCACATGCGTCTTGAGTGACCACTTGTGATCAGATCTCACTTCTCCACTCTATATGCAAATAAACACATACATCATTTCCATTTGCAAAGACCAAATTCGTTGTTGTTTTTAACCGGCGGGATGTTAAAAACAACAACGATAAATCCTGAGCTCATTATGTCGAGCAGTGCAGAAAAACAAAAACTGTAGTTGACAGGATGGAGTAAACTATCCAGGGGAAACAGAATTAAATGTTTAGCTTCTGAAATATTTTTTTAGTCAGACAAACAAGTTATTTTCTGGTTTTGGTTTAATGTCTATTCCAATTGCCGATTTGAAGAGGAAAACAGGATTTGGAAGTGGAAGTGGATTTCATTTTTTAAATTCACATGAAAAACAGAAAAACAAATGATAATGCATTTATCCTGTTATCAAACAAGTTGAACACAATTTTGGAACGAGGGTTCACAGACCAGGAGGCAGAAATGCAATTCCTGTGCCTAGTCTGCCGGAAAATAGAGGACGTCAGTTTAGTAGGCGGTCCTTCAATGTGGCCCAGGATACCTAACCCTTTGCATATCTCTTGAACTGTTCATCCGATCTACTTCACACTTGGCGGGTGCATTGCTGAGAATCTAAGGAAGTGCAGTGTCGAATTTGGACACGCAACACATTTAATATGAATCAACTTGGAATAAACAAGTAATCAGGGAGCCACTCCCCTCTGTAGCAGCAGGGCGGGGCTTCTGGGCTCTGTGACTGCATGATCAGAGTTGTACAACCCTGCCATGAGAGGTACGAGGGGACGACATTTCTCTTCGTATGATAATGTAAAAAGTTAGGCTTTGTTGGGAGTTTCCTGACTCATTCTAAAAAAAGACAAGAGAAAAAGAGAGAGAGAGGGCGAGCGAGCTGAGAGCACGAGCAAGTGACAGAGAGACAGGCTGGAAAGCTTTCTCTGAGAGAGAGAGAATGACCTGTGAATGACAGAACATTACTTTCTGATTGTTTCATGGTCATGACATTCTAAAGCGCAAATAAACAACCATCAAACACTCAACAGGTGATTTAGTGTGAAGACAGACACTCTTTTAGTGCAATTTAGACGCGCAACCTGTTTAATATTAATAAACTTTGAATAAACAAATGAACAGCGAGCCGCTCAGCTCCATGTCTGAGTGCAGCGGGGGCTGTTTGATATAAACATCCTGTTCAGTTAAACTGCCCAAGGGACAAGAAGGAGCGGGAAAAAAACAGAGGAGGAGGCAGTAAAACTAGCTAATAAGAGCACAGACACGTTTGATTGGCAGCAGAATCAACCAATGGAAGGCTGTAAATTTCTTCTATGTTTCATGGATTAAAACTATTTAATTTATTAAATCCTTATCGTTTTAATTGATACATTTGTCATTTGATACATATATATATATATATATATATATATATATATATATATATACATATATGCGGTTCTCAAGAAATAATAAGCACTGGCCCGTTTTGAACTAGCACTGCACAAGTTAAAATAAATCCATTAACATAAAAATACGAAATGTGACAATTGGTCCATATCACAAACAATCTGTTGATCTGGCCATTTCATGCAGAAAGATTGCGGTCATTTAGCAAAATTGCAAGCTCTCGCAAATATTACTGAGATTTCTTGAATTTGTGTTAATTATTGCGATTGCAAAATCGCAGTTTCCTGGAGGGACTGACTAAAGAGGGAATAATTGTTTGTATTACGTTGCAGTGTGATTTGTACATTTGAGAGAAGCTGTGCAGTTTCTATATATGTCAGTTGTATATTACCTCTTATATATTTACATGTTTATCATACATATTCATTCCCTTTTTTAAAAATAAAACTATACGTCTCCAGTAGAAGCAATGAGTTTGGGGCTGAGAGCCATGGACAGGGTAGGGAAGTCAGTAAGTACTGAGACATGGACTACCACATTTTTAGTTTTGGTCTTTTTATGGGATTTGTTGACAGTAAGAAAAATGTCACCAGTCTTATCCTTTAAGAGTGCAAATACAGTTTCAAAGCCAGGTTATCTACATTGTTAACACTGTAAATCAAGTTTCTTACCTGTGTCCGCCCTTCCTGCTGCACTTGTCTGTATAAGCCAAACAATTTAGCTGCAAAGTCATCTGCCTGGATGGTACTGTGATGTGAGAGGTGACAAATCATCAAACATTATACATCAGCAATGAAGCACTGCACTTTTGAATTTTTTATTCTCTGTTATACATCTACACCTGTATAAAAATAAACTAAAAAAGGGTTTTAATTGTGAATTCCATTTTTTCATCTCCATGCAAATCGTGGCTGGTAAAAGCAGTTTGTATAACAGCACAGTTACTGTCACAGCCACCTTCTGCATCATCCAGAGACACAGAGAGTGTTTGTTTGCTTTGTGGCTGTAAGATTCAAAATTTGAAAATTTGTGTGGGATTTTACAGAAAAAAACTTCAACAACATATTCTAATCCATGTTAACCTTGCAAGAGCCTCTTCCAGAAAGTCTGGGTCCTGGCTGATCTTGTCCACCAGGGTATTGAAGTGAGTTTGCACTGCCAGAGCCTGGAGGAGAGTAGCTTTGGGCACAGGAGTGGGGAAGAGTGTGAATGGAATGAAGGTCACGGTCTGAAAAAAGATAACACAAATGTATTGGCTCATTGCTTTTAGAACAAACAAGGAAGATAAAGGTTTCATTAGTACATTCTTCATTGTTCAAGATATTTCAATCATTTAACATGAAAGTTACACAGTGGTATATTGTTTGTTTCTTTAATCTGGGAGTTATTATTTTAAGTTGATGTAACAGATGTTAGAGAAGAAGTTTTAAGTTTTTGTCATTTTTGATTGCTGCGGTTTGAAAGTACATCACACCCATTGTCGTATGGACACTAAACAATTGCTGAACCTGAAAAGAGATCAAATCATAATACATGGAGCAGCCAACCACACTCATATATTCTTTCTGTTCTGCAGCAATATTGGACTGAAATAAGTCAAACTGTGCACATGTTTTGGGGCCAGAGCAATTATTACTTGCACCTCAGTTGCTCTCTCAACAAACTGACAGGTACCTCTTTAGAATTTTAAAAGTAGCAACACTTGGGCAGATTCCAAAAAAACCAACGGCACCACAAATGAGCAATTAACGATTAACAAAATCTATAAAATGGAGGTGATAAATCATAGGATTAGGAATTTAGCTAGTTAGTTTCATGTGAGATGGAAGAGGATATGAAAAACAAAAGTATACAATAAAACTAAACATTTAAAGTCCCCCTTCACTCAAAAATGTGTTATGTTTATTGTTACTTCACCTGGATGTTTGAGCTTCACTGTGCAGAGTCATGTATGTGCGTATGAGTTTGACACTTGTTTTCACATTCATCTGCTGAAGGAGGAAAGTTTCTCTGTGCTCACTGAAATTCGGAGTTTAAGGCGTGTACCTACGAGCATGATTTGTGACATCACAACTAGTTTGGAGCCAATCCTGGTCCAGTATTCAAGAAACTTATAGCCTCGACTGCACACACACTGAGAATTGACATTTCAGTGAAGCATCTTATGTCCAGCTTGTGAAATCAAAAATATTTACACATTCATAGATTCTGGATTTTTTTTTAATGGGGGTGAAGGAGTAGATGTAATTTTAAGGATTTTAAGGAGATAATTGAACTTTTTGTGGAAAAACCATATTAGACACAAATTATTATTCAAAGTAGAGTATTTTATATACATCTTAAAACATATTTGGAGGGGATCTTTAAAGATATTCCCTAAGACAAATCCACCATTTAAATGAATTTATTTATTTCATTTTATTTTTCTTTAACCAGTAAATCATTTTTATTGTTGTTGTTATTTGTATTTTTTTTTTCTTTTACTTTGGGATGTAGGAATGGGGGGCAGATATAGTTATTATAAATGTATTTGATTTCTTAAGAAGTAAATATTGTTAGGGATTATAACTATCAACTAAAGAGTACAAACATAGAAAACAGATCAAATCATGTATAAACTGAAACAGCATTTCAGCATACTTTCCATCACTTTACAGCTGTTACTGCACTCAGACTGGCTTCCTACTGTAATTTCTGTTGTGGCTTCCAGGAATGCTCGTTTTTGTTCTTCTGTTTGAACATTGTATCATCATATGAGATCTGACTGACATTAGTGCTGTTTAGCCGTCCAGTTTATCTAGTGTTGCTGCTTTACAGTAGCGTACAGTAATGTAGCTTGATAGCCTGGCTGCTGACACATTCCCACTGTGTGTTTTTCCACAAGTTTTTCCTTGCCGCTGTTGCAGAGTACTTGCTCATTGGGGAATTGATGGGTCTCTGATAAATTAAAGAGTACAGTCTTGATCTGCTCTATGTGAAAAGTAAAATTGAATTGAATTGAATTAACACCATATAAGTTAATGTTCTGCTTCATGCTCTGTCTGACTTTACGGAATTAGGAGAGAGGAGACGGAAACAAGGAAGAATAGCAGGATGTAATGGTGTTGAAAGAAAAACAAGGAGAAAGTAAAGAAGATGCAACTCATTCAAAATTGAAAGAAAAAGTTTAAGGAGGAAAGACAAAAACATAGAGGCAGCCCAGGAATCAGGTGATGGAGAGACATGAACAAATTCAAAGCAGGAGACAGAAAAACTGGCAATGTGTAACTTACAGCTGTATCTAGACTAATTATTATTGTTCTGGTAAAATTTTTAACTGCACAATCTGTTATCCAAATGTACACTAAAGGACCAACCAACAAACCTCAAAGCACAAGATTGAAACCTACAATAAAATGATTGACAGATCTTTTAATACAGGCACTAACAACTCTATTAACATGTTTTCTTAAGCTGTTAAAAGGTTGTTGACCTCAGTAACTGTAAACACCACATTAAAATTGACAATTTCAGTTATTATTAAACACAAAATGCTGATGAGCAAATTAACTCCCCATAAGTCAGTTTTGTTCATTTGTTATATTACAAACGATCTGTATTAAGGACCATGTAGACGGTGTGAGAATCAGGATTTGTTTGTAAGATAAAGACTGGTTGGTCCATCTATCCATCCATAAGGCCTTGTGGCCGTGATAGAGTAGCTGAGGTAGGGCTTATCCAAGCTTTTTTTACCACCACAGCCCTGCCCATGATTTGTATGAAACATGCTCAGAAACTAAAGGTCAAGATTCCTCAAAAAGGTATTTAGATGATACACCATGTTAATCAGTCTTTAGTGATTTCTTTCAAGAATAGCAGCAGGCTTTGCATTCTTGAATCCAGGCTTTTCAAAAGACAGTGTCAGGTGCATGTAGCCAAAATCAACAGTCCCATTTCATAAGAAGACTGCCTGCACACTGGCAAAAAACGGCCACAGACCAGCCCTATAACCACGGTTGTGAGTGAGTGAATGATGAAGTTTCACCATTGGTCAGCCAGCCGAATGTTGGAGTTTCCTCATTGGCCGGTGCTCTTTCAAAATGATGGAAGTGGAGGACAGTAGCACGACACAGAGTGACTGTGTTTCCTGCTCCGAGCTCTGACGCTCGCAGCTCCGGTGTTAAATGCAGTGAAGTGGGCTAAACTCCTCGGTTAAACAGATGTGTGCCAGAGTCTCTGCCATCTCCTCCTGTACTGTCCAGTGTGATCGACTCTCCAGCTGACAGCGCTGTCAGCAGCCGACAGGAGAGACGCTTATTTTATAACTGAAATAATACCAGGACGCAAGCTTTTTATTTCTCTGATGTTTTCTCATCACAACACGTTTCAGCTAGAAGCCATCATCAGCGTAATATAAAAACAGAAGAAATTTATATAAATAGGTGACGTTCAAATACCAATCAGCAAAGAGAATACATAATTGTATTATAGGATCCATCTGTGAATGAACCGCCCAGATACGGCCTCTTCTAATGAAGGAGGTGTGACCTCAATAATCAGTGTAAACAATGAGTGTCACGAGCTGAAAGGTTATAAATATATAAAACTGAATGCCGAAGACCAGAAACATATAGCAAGAGACTATATATAAAGGGCTACACAATCCAGATTAATACATTTAGATGCACATAAATGAAAAAACAATTACTGCAAAACATAATAAAGAAATAATAATAATAATAATGTCCAAAATGCACTAATGAATAATATAAATAGAGGGCTCAAACTACTAAATTAATAGAGAAATCCCTGAAACAGGATATGTCTATAATGGGGACACATCGCATGTAAAAGGAAATAGATTAAGAATTATGTGACCCTCTTAGCCCAAATAGTTTGTATTTTTCAAGAGGGCATAGAAAAATGTTGTGAAAAAAAAAGTCAAGAATAAATGCATCCACAAAATACATATAGAACATCCAAATATAGCAAGGACAAACAGCACGTAAAATTTCATTACATGCTTTAGATCTAAACAGGTGCTTTCCATGTTAGGCCTCAAACGTTGTACACTCTTCAGCCTTTCTTCTTCAAGTTCTCTTCCCTTTTCTATTAGGGTTTCGGGTTCTTTCACTTCTTCATAGTCTTTCTACTTCTTTTGCAAATTTGGTGTCAAATTTGAGCAGGTGATTTGGCATTTTTACGGCAGGCCACAGGGCTTGCATCAGACATTTTGAGATAACTTGAATGGCTATGGAATGACTTATGGAAAAACTTATCTAGACTTCAAGTTGACTTCAAGAAGATTGGAAATTACCTTGGCACAAATATGCAAGTATAAACCTTGCAGAGGGAATATGCTTAGAAATGCATTCAATCTTAACTTATCCTTTACAAGAAAAAAAGGTTTTCACATCAGTAATGTCTTTTTCTTTAACCTTTACTAAAAACTTGTGGGTTTAAGTTCCACTTTAACCTTGTGACATGTTACAACCACGGACACTCCCACATTAGATTTATCCCTAAACATGTAGACTAAGCACAGTATGCAAGGTCAAAAGACCTGAGTCCTTAAGCTTCATTTATACTCCCGAGCAGACGCGTACATGGACAGCTGCGGACACCACGGACAGGTAGTTGTTCTGTTTATACTACTTTCAGGGGTCTGCTTGGAGGACGCCTTCCCCACATGCGCAGTAGATCGGCGTCTACAGGAAGACAGCGTTGTGACCGCACGGACTGGTGCAGACAGGTCTGTGTGGACACAACAAATTGCAGGTATGTGGATATCTGCACAGAGTCTACGCATACACCCTCTGATGACGAAATTTACGTCACGCGGACCTTTGCGGAAGCGGAAAACTATCATTTCAGCTTTAGCTGCAAGTTCCAAGTTGAATCACTTCTTACACCACTGTAACTTGAAGGTTGTGGTAGAGCACTTCTTGGCAGCTATTTGCATAAAACAGGAGCAAACAGCTGATGCCAGATGGTTTTACGTCCTTTTTCCTCACGTTGAGTCTCTTCACTTGACAGTTTACATTCTTCTCTCACCTTAAAACACACCATTTTCTCCCGCAGTGATTGTGATGTACCAAATGATCAGAGCTGAAAGCTTACACTCGGGTCCATTTGGATTACATAGACATACAGAACTGAGACCCACTGTAGTAAAAAGAGATGTGACTCTAAAGTGGAATTTGGGCCCGGTCTGACTCAGGGCCCGGGTTGGGTCTTGGTTCCTCAGAACCTACTGGACCTGTGAAGACCTCTATTGGGTGCATGGACAGTGTGGGTGTCTCCAAGTGCACCTGCTATTTTGGTTCATGTATGTGCAAAGTGCAAAGTGCCAAAGAGCTGGGTGAAGGTGAATATAGATCATGATGAGACCAAAATACAACTGGCTTTGCACTGCTTCATTTCAATAAACCTGTTTGCGCCTCTCCTCCCACCTTTGGTGCATTGCTCACCAAAATACCCAACCTAGTCTCACAGCAATTCGTGGCAATTCGGCAAGTCCTGAAATTTTATCTATTGATTCCTGTCCTTGGACACAAACTTTCCATTTTTTTCGTGCGACTCAGCACAACTTTTAAACTATATGTACAGCACGTTTTTTCTGGACTCAGAATCACAGATGTATTGTTTTTTTCTCGGTTGTAATTCATTTTTAAACTATAACCGCTATATTACTCAACATTTAATCATGGGATTTTATCATTGTTTTTATTTCTTTATCAATTCCGTGCCGGGAAGTATTTTCCTCACTGCTGATTTGAATGACATCCTCCCTGAATGACAATTCTCCACACAGAGACACGAAAGTGTCCTTGATAACTCTACAATGCGATGGGTTAAGTGTTATGGCCATCAGTTTTAATTATTTCATCTTCGATTGTGAGAAATCAAGTGTTTTTGTCAGTTCTGGATGATAGGGGAAGTGGCTACATTAGCCTATCCATGATCCTCAGCGACATTTACTATGGTGAAGATGCCAGCTAAAGGCATGACATAACATATATTCAGTATATCGTTATATATTACTGCAGATTGGTGGTTACAATCAGGAACGAAATACTGAGACAGACAGAGATGCCTACGTTTTTTGGGTTTTTTGGCCTATTCTCTTCTATTGACCTGCGTCCACATCACTGAATCATAATGTCACTGAAGCAAATATCGTGGGACATTTAAGCAGCATAACTAAAAACTGTAGTTATAAACTTGACAGGACAGAGAAAACTCTACAGAGGAAACAGAATTAAATTTTTGGTTTCTGAAATAACATTTTTTTAGACAGCTTTGACGGAGCTCAGGATTTATCAGGGGGACAGTTGCTTTACTCCAAACAATTTCACTGTATGAACCTGTGTGTGTGTGTGTGTGTGTGTGTGTGTAACAGCTGACTTTTTGGATGTGTAGAAGAATACAGAACATTAATTAACATTAGATCCGGACCGATCCTCCACTACTCAAAAACTTTTTTTTTTGTGGGGGGGGGGGGGGGGGGGGCTGTTAATAGTCAGCAACCACAGACCCCCAACTGAAATCATGTTCCCACGGCTATATGCCTGAATGTACTGTGACAAAATAGTTAGTTCCACTAACACTTTTTTCTCACCAAAAAAAAACCGAATTGACCGAGAGATGCAGTAAATTATGTTATTCAGTCGTAGCCAAACTATTATGTATGATATGTTATGGTCTGTTCATTTTACTACATTTATATTTATTGAAATGTACTGATATCTGTAGAGGCAGTGCTGTTGTTCTGTCCAATAAAAACATGAAGCTTCACTTTACATTCAGACAAACTAATGTGGCAGCTACAATTGTTAGATTTCATCTGTTAGACCAACAGTTATCTTCCAAAAGGAATTATATCATATATCAAAATGCTGCAGAGACATTAGAGCCAGCGGTAAATCACCAAAGAGCTGCATGAATCAGTTCATTGGATCATTTTCTCCCTGAGATGACGACGCAGGAGTCGGGCTGCTAGCAGCTGAGATGATTGGCTAGTCTCACCCAGCCAGCGGCTCGCCTAGGCAGCTACTCACATCTCCGAAAATAAACTGCTCCGACATTGATAAACTGATAAACTGACCACACATTGGTAATCTACATGGTTACTTTCTTGCCTGAAAAAATATTACAACTCAATAAAGTGACATATCAACAGTCCTACAGCGAAAATTACAACAGCTTTTAGCCTGTTTTAAAATTTCCACTATTGCTGCCGGTGCAGAATGCATTCTGGGATACTTGGCTGTATACTTCAGTGTGAACAGTCTGCTAGTAATGGCATACGTAATCTTTCATTTAGTAGACAGTATGCAGTACATACTGATTGAGTATGTAGTAGGCAGTACATTAGTGGGCAGTTTTGAACATAGCCTTGATTTCTCACAATCAAAGATGGAATAATTAAAACCGATGGCCATAACACTTAACCCATCGTATTGCCAGTTATCAAGGACACTTTTGTGTTTTTGTGGGGAGAATTGTTGAGGATATCATTCAAATCAACAGTGAGGAAAATACTTCCTGACACAGGACTGATAAAGTAATAAAAACAATCATAAAAATCTGTGTTTAAATGTTAGTAGTAATATAGTGGTTATGGTTTAAAATTTAATTGAGAAAACTGAGTGCTGATTGCTCCCAAGTCCAGAAAAAACGTGCTGCAGGCACAAATCAATAGATAAAATTTTGTGACTATTTCACGAATTGCCATGAGACTGGGTTGAAATACCAAACGGATACACAAATCCAGTTTCAAGGTCAGTAAAACACCAAACAGTTGGAGCGCTGCTTGCGCTCGAAAATAGGGCCCTTTATGTCAGCCTCTAATGGAAACCAGTTAGTGAGAGTGAATTCAAAACATATACAGGTATAAACAACAAAGCAAAATCTTTGTGGTTGCCCCTACCTCAGATGAATTGGGGGTCTCATGTCTCCGCATTAAAAGGCCAAGTTGAAAAGCCATCTCTTTTGCATCATCCACTAAATTGTTTAATCTGTCAGGGTTTGAGATGAGCTTCTGGAGAGCTGCCAGAGTTGCCATCGCTGTGGGTCTGAGAGGCAAAACCTTTGAGGAAAAAAAGATAAGAATATATTTCATAAAGGCAATTAACAGAACAGGAAACACAACACCCCACAGATCAAGTGGATAACTGACTTTACCCTTGCTTGGTAAAAACCTGAACATCTAATAGTTTGAAACCTTGACTCAGCAAAAAGAGCTGCCCCTAGTTTGACTGGGTCCAGTTATCCAGTTTATAAACCTAATGCAGTGAGGTCTCCAGTTGCCACTGATGTCTCCCACGACCAGCTACTTGCAGGTAGATCCACAGTCTTGTTCAAAATGTAGCCAAAATGCCTGAGGCATGGCTGCCCTGCAGTAAAAATTATAGTGAGCACTGTGCCTCTGTTGTAGGGAGGTACTTGTGTCAGCCAACATAGGCGGCGCGTGAAAACTATCTGTTGACCGTCATATTGACATCATACCATCAACAATAACACCTTTCACGATGGTTTCAATGTCTATAATGTGTAGAATATGTCACAGACATGAAGTGTCACCACTGCGGGTCAGCCTGCGCGCTGCACGCCGGGGCAAGGAGCATCTCTGGCGGGGAACTCCAGCACGGAGAGTCGGTGACACGCGGAGATTTACGCCTGGGTCACACTGGCTGCGTCTGCCTCAGCGTCTCCCACGCTTGCGGTGTTCACACAGGCAGCGCTGCTGCTGCTGCGCTGCTACTACCAGCTCTATCTATTCTACATAGAGTTTCACTTTGATAATGGCCATCAATAATTGAATGTGTCATATCATTAATTATATCAGATAAAGGTTAAGAAGCGTGTGCTCAATTGTGAAAAATCAATAATAATATGTGAGGTGAAAGCGGCTTCCTTTCTGACGGGCATGGTGGGGTCTGGTTGGGGCAACTTCTGTGTCAGTCACACACACAGGACGGGATTTTTTTTATTGATTATATTGATTATTCCGCCAGTTAAACCCCTCCAAACTGTCAGGAGGGAAACTGACAACAAATAAGGAAAATAACAACGCTAAATCTCCGTCTGGAAGCAGGTGAAACAGCAGGCAGGAGCCCCGGCTTGAGCTAATATCACAGATAGCATGATAGAAATAAAAAATAAAGAAATTGATTTGTTGAAGCCGTTTATATGATTATATTGGACCAATGCTATTTCACCAATAATTCTAATGTACCTCACCTCGTACACATTCAAACCGTTTAGTAATATTTGTCACACAACAGTACTGCGTACTAATGTGTACAGTACTAATGTGTTTCAAGGATAAAACATAAGATGCTACTTTTGCTAGACAGAAAGTTGTAAAAGAGGCTGATAAGTACTGCTAACCCGGCGTCCCTTCATAAAAAAGCCGATTATCGAGCCGGTCTGATGTGTGTAGAAGTGTGTGTGGTTATACTGTAGCAGCCTGGTCTGCCACTTCACTTCTCAGAGGCTGCAGATTTATCAACACTAGTTCAGTGTCCGTTCAAAATGTGCCTGTTTGGAACGGACTAGAGAGAGTTGTGCCCGCCCCCTAAACGCCTCTCATGCAGACTATCGCTAGACGCTACAATTTACCGATGTTCCCTAAACACCTGTGATATAGGCTACCGGTAGACACTACAATTTAGCGATCTTCCCTAAACGCCTCGCACGCAGGCTATCAGTAGACGATATAATTTACCGATGCTCCCTAAACGCCTCACATGCAGAATATCTAGAGACTACAATTTTGATTTAGGCTGAAGTTGATCAGATAAACTGTAGTGCCCATTCAAAGTGTGCCTGAAACATCTGCACTATGTCTTGAACATACGTAAAAAAGTTACTGCGCGTGAAGAACGGAAATAGAGCTTAACTCTGAATTTTTTCAATTCATTCTCTATGGTAGTTCTCATCACTACGGATGTAATCCCACCTCTGACCACAATGTGGGTTGCAATAGCAGAGTGGCGCTGTGCGTATTTCCGTTCATTGACTCCACGGGCAGAGGAAGAAGCAATGCAACGTTATTTATAAGGTATTTTTTATATATTTCTCGAGAACCGCTCATCCAAACAACTTCACACATCGTTTTCTCAACAGTCCACCCGACAGGTATGAAGTAGATTGACTGAACAGTTCTCGAGATATGCGGAGGGCAAACTTACATACATACATACAGACATACAAACAGACAGACAGATTCCTTGCTGGAGGAGAAGCTTTTCATACAGTATAAACAGCTGTGGACAGCAGATACTGTTGGAATCTCCCACATTCATTTATCAATGCAGACTGATTTACTGACTTACCTTTCACATTAAATGTTATTTTCTGTGCCGATTTTGGTTAGAGAGTGTTTAATTGACATAAATTATTTATATTTTAAGCATTAATCTGTTGTTGCAGCACGTCTGAAGCAAGTATTTAGTTTGATCCTGTTGTTAAAAAATCACAAAATCAGCATGGATTGATGTTGCGCCACAAATAGACATGGTGCTGAGACCTCTGTCTTTAGCACGACATCTAGGACCAAATTTCAACCAAAATACAAAGGGCTTTGCGCTGCTTCATTTGAATGAAACTCCCACCTATCTGCGCCTCTCCTCCCACCTGTACACCATGCGCTCTGCGCTGGTCACCAAAATACCACAGACGCACAAAGCTGCTTGCACTGGTCGTTGCGCCTCCATGAAAATATTGCCCTATATGTCTCCTGTTTGTACGAAGCCATTTTACACATTAATTCAATCCACTCTTTAAAAGTAGACATAGTGGAGGATTTCCAATTGCGTAATTATTCTACAACCAGTAACTATGGCTAGACAAAACCACAACCTCCTGTGTTTTGACAATTCATTTTTTTTATTTAATACAACTAATAATCCAAATATACACAAATGGGGGATTTGCTCAAGTGTGTTCCTAACAAGATACAACATTACAACATTTCACACATATTTGCTTTTTCACAAAAAAATTACAGATGCACGAGTCCCCACCTCTTTATCACATCTCCAGCATGTGTCATTGCCCTTTAGTTTTACTTTTACCAATTTACAGGAAGTCCAGTAACTTCTATTGATTATTTTATAAAGTATTAGCTGAGACTGCGCTTCATATGAATAAGTATGCCAAGAAGCTATAAGGTTCTTCCAAGAGCCATCTGGGATTACTTGGCCAGTATCTTTTTCTCATTTTTAACCCTGCCCACCATGGTGACTGAGTCCCTTTAATATATTCATAAAATTTTGATGCCTCAAACTGTATATGTTTTATTTTACAAAGAGCTCCTGGATTCCAGTGATACCAAGTTAAATTTTTTTTATCCAAAAGGATACAATGTCTAATTTGTAAGAATATCCAGAAGTCTATAGGCAGATTATGCTTATTTCTAACATCAAGAATCATTCATCAAAAATCTGTATGCCTGAGTTGACCCATCTTCCCAAAAAAGAGATTTTCCATCTATTAACACTTGTAACACTTGTTGTACCATGCAGAGGCACTTGCTGTGGCATATGGATTGGACCTTGTTATTTGATGTACCACTCTCAATGCAGGACAGAGATAACCCACCCTCCCCTTTTGCTGTATACATTTTGCCTGGTTAAATAAAGATCTTTCCCTGCCCATACGAACTTCTCCACCATTGTATTGAATCTTTTCAGTAGTAATTGTGGGAAGGACAAGGGTGTATAAAGTGTAATTTATTTTGGGGGGCTATCATAATAATTCATTCTTCCTAATAGAGATATGTTCATCTTGGCCCAATTTTGGAACATGGTCTGTATAATTTGAAGGTTGGGTAAGATATTAGTGTCCATTATTTTTTTAGGCCCCATGTTAACCTGATCCCCAGATATGTAATTCCCTCTGGCATCCACCCAAACTGCCAGTTGGTTCTTAAAGCTGGGGGACATACACTAGACCGTGGCATAGCCTCTGATTTTGCCCAGTTAATTGTGTAACCAGACATTTTGGAAAAATAGTTAATGCTAGAGCAGATTTCTGGTACTGCAATTTCAGGGTTGCTAGCCACCAATCATCATCATTAGCGTATAAAAAGTTTGTGCTCTATCTGACCAGCCTTAACTCCGTTTATATTTATATTTTTCTAGTGGTTCCAGGAAGAATGCAAAGAGGTGATAGAGGCGAGCCTGGCGGGTTCCGCGGTTTATGGAGAAGGATGATAACAGCTGATCTCATGCTTTCAGGAAGTCTTCCCTTCTGAAAGGCATCTTGGTAGACAACAAGCACTCTTGGAGCAAGCTCTTCCTGGAATATACCCATCACTTCCCGCAGCCTTCCCTATTTTAAGGCTACAAATCGCTTGTCTTGCTTCTTCAAGAGAAATATTCCCTTCTAATAACCCCCTTTGGGCTTCTGTTAACATTGGGGAGATCAATTGAATTCTTCTAGTTTTGCCTCCTCTACTATTCCTTGAGACATATACAGCTCTTGATAGAACAATTTAAATGTGTTGTTTATTCCTTCTGTGTCTGTGATAAGGTTTTTTTCATTATTAAATAATGAAGGAATCAGGTTCTGCATTTGAAGTTGCTTTACTCTATGTGTCAATAACTTCCTAGCCCTTTTGTCTTGTTCATAGTATTTTTTGCCTTGTGCAAAAAAGTGCACATTCAGTTTTCTTTTGTAATATATTTTTAAGCTCACATTTAAGTTTATTCAATTAATTCCATGTGTTTGGATTTCTGTTTTCTATATAGTGTCTTTCTAGCTTCTTAAAGGTCCAGTGTGTAGAATTTAGTGGCATCTAGCGGAACAGACTTGGCAGAAATGGAATATAATATTCATAAGTATGTTTAGTGTATAATCACCTGAAAATATGAATTGTGTTTCTGTTACCTTAGAATGAGCCCTTTATATCTACATAGGGAGCGGGTCCCCTTCCACGGAGCCCTCCATGTTGCGCCGTCATGTTTCTACAGTAGCCCAGAATGGACAAAATAAACACGGGCTCTAGAGAGGGCCTTTTGTGTTTTTTGTGAGTTTCGCGGCCACTGTAGGTTCTCCTACTCGCTTGGAAGGGCAGGGTGAGGGGAGCGGTATTCAGTTAATTGCAATCTGCAACCTCACTGCTAGATGCCATGAATCCTACATACTGGACCTTTAATATCTTGATCTAATTTTAACTATGAACTATGTTGGATGAAGCATCCTCTCAGATAAGCTTTGAATGCATCCCATATTATACTATTTTCATCGATTGAGCCCGCATTGTGAGCCCCAAATTCTTGGATTGCTGACTTAATGAATTTGCTTGATTGTTCCTTATTCAGCATTGAGTTGTTAAAATGCCAACCTTAAGTTTTTTCTTATGTTCTCTGATAAGGCAAGAACCACATCCACAGGTGCATGGTCAGACAGAACTATATTTCCTATTGTGGCACTCATTATTGACTAACTAAAGACCTGGAGATAAGAAAACAGTCGATTCTAGAATAAGTCTGATAAGGGTGAGCAAAAAAGTATAGTCCATCTCATTTACTTTAGTAAAGTCGGCTATTGCCATTTCTTTCAACACTTTTATGACTTTCTTAGTACTACACGAGCACAGCCTTCCAACAGCACAAGCCTGTACTGCAGTGACTGGCAACGAGGTACTTAGCTAAAGCTAATCAGCAGCAAGATGCCCCCCTTCTCCACAGATGACTTCCACAAACTTCTACAGAAAGGTGCAGAGCTTGAAACCAAAAGAAGTGAACATGGAAGTGAATGGACTAAGTGGGAGTGACACCACTTTACGATGGACTCAAACCAGTGGACAAGAGCATGCTAACACATGGCTAATTAGCACCAAAGAGACTACCAAGAAACAGGAGGGTTGTGTATCAGATAATTAATCTACAAGAAGTAGTCCTCCCTGGAACTCTCTTGGTGCAAAGCCTAAGATTAAATCATTTCCCTGGAAAATGGGAGGATGAGTGACAGGCACAGCCCAGCGCCCTGAGATTTGCAATGAGGCTGGCTGGCCTGCATTATCATCCAGGCGGAGTGCCTCTTCAACCCCCGCAGAAAGAATCCTGCATATCGCCGTTGCACACCCAAATGTGGAAAATATCATAGTGCACATAGGGACCAATGATGTTGTAAAAAAAAGTTTCAGAAATACTGAAACAAGACTTAATTGTGCTGTTGAACACATTCAGCTCCTTAAATGCTGAGGTGGGATGAGGGTGTTTATTAGTGTCCCTCTACTTCCAGTCAGAAGTAGTAGTAGTAGTAGTAGTCAGAGTTGAGAGATTCAGCAGATGGTTGCATGTATTGTCCATTCAGTGCACTTTATTGATACTTTTCTGGGGTCACAGACATCTTTTTAAGGCAGATGGACTTTGCCTTAACAAGTCAGGAGTAATCACTAACCTATTGTACTGTCTGCATCACCCTGTTCCTGATGCCAAGGACTAGAGACAAGAGGAATCAAAACAAGAAGAGGACAAAACACAATGCGGCAGAAACCTTGAAAGAGAGCCAACTCAGCCCCTGCCTGAAGAGAGCTTTAAACATGAGAGACATCAGTGCCAAGAGAAAGAGTCTCCACCCCACATACCAACTACCACCTGTGAGGATTCACCTTCTTCACCACCACAAACCCCATCTAGGTCACCCTCATCTCCAGTCACCCTCTCACCCTCCTTCCCCCTCTTGACCAGATGAAAGAGCTGATCACTGCTGGGACCAAATTTACACCCTGCCCCACTCCCATTTTTCTCTCCCCTAAACCCCACCACCCCTATCCCAACACACAATCTTAATTGTATGTTTTGAACTGAAACTTGTTTAGACTTATTGAGTCTACCCCTTCCAACTTCAGTTTTATGAGTGAAGCTAGAGTGCATAAGAAAGGAGGTGAAGTTGCCATTTTCTTTAATGTTTCCCTCCAATGCAAGCAGATATCTTTTTGATTCCTTTGAATATATGAATATATCTTTTTTGATGACGTTGCTGAACTGCTGTCTATAATCTGTATTGACTTTGTGTAGTTATTGTTGGTGATTTTAACATCCATGTTGACAACCCTCAGAACAGGGGGACTATAGAACTGTGTTGTGTTCTTGATAACTATGGACTGACTCAGCATGTGACAGAGCCTGCACACAAGGGGGGCACACTCTGGACTTAATCACCTTCAAGGGTCTGAACATTTCTGGTTCTGTAACAAGGTTGTGGTGCCTGATGTGGCTCTCTCTGATTAATCCTGTGTTTTCTTTGAGAGTACTATCTCCGTGCAAGTAATCACAAAATGGTATATCACTGAAATCTAATTAAATATTTATTCAGGCGTTCTCTTCCACACCTGCCCTCTCTTGGGTGTCAGTCAATGAGCTTGTAGATAATTTCAATTCTAAAATTACAAATGTTATTGATTCCATTACATCAAGAAAAAAACCTCCATGAAGAAATGACATGCTGGTAAGTATAGAAAAAAGAGAGTGTCGAAAAGCTGAACGCAGGTGGCGAAAAACAAATCTCCAGGTTCATTATGACATATATAAAGAAAGATTGCATTTATAATTTGGAACTGAGAAATACAAGGCAGTCCTTCTGTGACACCATCGCCAAAAACAAAAATAATGCACGTGCCTTGTGTCCTACTGTCAACAGACTAACAAACCCTCTTGTGTCAGCCCCTGAACTTCTATCCAACAGGGCCTGCAATGAATTTGCCTCCTTCTTCACTGACAAAATTCAGAAAATTAGACAAGCTGTCAGTGCGTCCATACCAGGTACAGGATATGTATTTTGCCTGTGTCCAATTAAAATTAATTCAAGTAGCATGACACAATTTGATCCTATCAACCATAAAAAATTGAAGGAAATTATACAACATCTGAAATCCTCCCCCTGCTGCCTTGATATTTTTCAAAAATGTTTATAACTGCATGTTGTCAGATCTTCTACAAATTGTCGACACTTCTCTCGGTTTCTTCCCACAGTCCCTGAAAACTGCAGTCATCAAGCCACTCTTAAAAAATGAACAATTATAGGCCCAGCTGAACAACTTCTTGGCTCTAAACAACTGTTTCAATGTTTTCCGGTCCAGATTTCGACCGCACCACAGCACTGAGACTGCTCTTGTTAAGGTCTTCAGTGACATACACTTAAACACTGACAGTGTCAAAATTTTATTCTTAGTATTATTAGATCTCAGTGCTGCTTTTCACAACATTTTACTAGACTGACTGGAAAACTGAGTGGGACTTTCTGACACAGTGTCAAACTGGTTTGAATCCTACTTAAAGGACGGGGACTTCTTTTTGTCTATAGGCAATTACACATCTGAGTGTACAAAAATAAGTTGCCCAAGGCTAGGTCTTCTCAGCAATTAATGCATTGGAACAACAAAAGTGCAACAGTAATATTAGGCTTCCAGGGCTAGACAGCTATTTATCATTTCATAACATGGTATGAACAGAGATAATATTACAAACCCATAGTCAGAACAGTCGCAATTATGAGAGCAACCACAGCCAGGAAATCCAAATTTTAGTAAAAATTGTGAGGTGAAGTGCAATGACTGGGTGTGATGCTCCAAAATGTACTTCTCTTTACCCTTTAATAATCCCTTAGTGAAAAACGAGTTCTCAAAATCATCACTAAGGCGCACATTAGACAAATAGAAACTAATTATTGAGACTGTAACATTTGTGGAAATAAAAGCTGACTGTATGAGGCAGCATCTACACCAGCCATTAGAGCTATAACTTAAAAGATACTTCTACATTCAGCCATGGTAGTATGTATGAATGTATATTGGTGGTTGAGCATTAAACCAGTGAGGCCCTGATTCTGCACCAATTGGCAACGTCAAGAGTATAATTGCCATACATATTAACATAATAAGTCAACAGAAACTACAGAAATCTAAATGATATAATATATAATATAAATAAAATAAAATAATATAATCAATAAATGCATATATTTATATGTATATTTTGTTTCTCATTTTAAATAACTTCTGTTTCATTTATGTGAAGCACTTTCACATTGTCTCTTGTCTCAATTCAGCTTTCACTTTGTAACTGGTTTTAAAGTTAAGTTATATGTGAAGTAGTTAAAACTCTCTCAGTCTATGAATTGCATCATATAAATAAACTTGCCTTGCTTGCTCTAGGCCAGTGAAAGTTAATCTAACACATAACAAATATACTTACCCTGTATTGTGAGTAAGGTCTTCCAGGGTAACTGAACTGCTGAGAAAATGTCGCTTCGGAGGCGCAGAATCACACTGAAAAACCACAACGTGCAAGTTTTAGGTATGCCTTCCTGTACTGGTACTGTCTCCTCAAACTCATTTCTACAGTGCTTAATGAAGGCCATGGCTGTGGTTCAGTCTTTGTCTACAGTTTCTAAGCCACTCCCCACAAGCTTCAGCACAAGGGGAACATCACTGCAAGCTCTTTCTTACACAAATTAGTTAGATGCATCTATATTACAAATGCAATATACTTTATTTTCACCATAAATTTACTACATACTGAATAAAATACATGAAATGAACAGTATTGATTTTGTGCAGGTTTATTATTTTTAGGGCACGAGCACCAAGTGGTGCAAAGACACTGTTGTAGTTGAAGGAATTATTATGATTTTTATTTTACAGATTCAAGCACGTTTTTGAGGTGCTGGGGGTGCTCGTAAACTCACAAAACTTTGCACATGCATCAGGAGTGGTGAAAATTGATATCTGATATGGGTCTTGGGCTTGGGTGTGGCAAGTTGGCTCCCCTAACAATTTTCAAAGTCAGTGCCCCCACCTTTAAATTTGATTTAGATGAACGAAATTTGGTAGGCAGATGTTAAATCTCCAGACTTACAAAAAAGCCCCTTGGAGCCATGTCCGTAGCCCAACAGGAAGTCAGCCTTATGTCACAAACATCATCTGATTTACATGAAATTTACACGGTGTGGACACAGTATAGTTGACACAGGAAATGATAGTAAACTGAAAATAGTCCAGGCCTGAAGACATCTACATGCCTGCAATAAAAGCCCTTCAACTGCGGCGCACCCCGACGTGCACGAAGGTGCAAGGGCCCGATCATCACTACTTGCAGCTTCAATTCTTTTTATTTCTTCTTCTTATTTTAATTTCTTCTTCTTCTTCTTCTTGCGCTAGGTTGTGAAACGGTCCTTGTTTCCTGTTGATGGAATGTACCCATATACCGTGTCTCCTTTGCTGCAGCTGCAGAAGTAGCCATGCAGCTGCTCTCCTGCACCGAGCATGCTGGTATCTTTCTTCTGCTAAAGGACAATTAATATATGTCCAAGTGCCCACACTGTATCCAATCCATATTGTATCAAATTTGCTTAGATACATGCCTTCACTACCAAAGGGCATTTTGTGCCTAGGTAAGTGAAGAAGAGTGTTTCACAAAGCAGGATTGGGTTTTTAAAACCCTAAAACGTGTTTAAAGTATTTTTTCTAAGTTATATCATGTTTTAGATTTAAATATGTGAATTTAAACCTGACTAGCAGCTAGGTGCTAGCTAGATTGTAAAACAATTCAGTTATTCTGACAGTAACTGACAGCTATTCAATATCATTCTTTATTACAGCTTACAGTATATAATTGTACTATCAAAGGGTACAAATCACAAAAATTAGTCATTCTAGCTGAGGAAATGATTAAAACCTAAGAAAATTACGTTAATTATGAATAAACAACTTAGACACTTACTCATTTGCAGAGGGCAGAGAACAAGCAGCACCAAAAAAACCAAAAGTCTCATCCCCTACTCACGCTGTGAGATCCGCCAGAGTTCCACGCTCGCTGTATGTTAGGAAGAGGTGATAAACAACTGTTGTCTCAGTCCTCATACGTGAATCTCAGACAGTTTTTACCACGTGATTACATTTTCATTCACTTCACTTTACCTTCATGAAATGAATAGCCATAAACTTGTATCAAAGGAAGTTCAGCATCAGGGTTGCTAATGAGCGAGTCAGGATAGAGTAGTTCTCTTGACTAATAGAGGAGCGGGAGTGATTGCTCTAATCTGTGCAAATCAACCAATGCACCTGTTTGTCAGCCAGACAGGTTGTGTGAGGGCTGAGAAGGAAATAATTTATTCAGATATATTTAGGGAACATTTTTTGGAACATACTCAGCATAACAGCAAACAAAAAATTGACAGCAAACCTCCTGGAGGAGCACTGAGTTTAACATTTTTAAAACCTGATTTTTCTGATGACAATAAAATGCAGGCTTGTAGTTTTAGGAAGCACTAAAATAACAAAATGGACCCTTTCTTTGGTTTTAGGCTACATTTATGGAGGTAATTAAACACTGAGCCCTGGCATTAAGTGGGCGGTCTTATGTGATTCATAACATAACCTAGACAAAGAAAGAGCAATATATTTCCTTCTACCTGTGTGTAACCTGCCCATTGAGTCATACAGTTGAGCTATTCATTAATAGTTTTCCTCTTTCTACATTGGTCATGATAACAAAACTGTCCCCTTAAGAACTGAGAAACTCCATCCCCTGAGGAAGGCAACAAGGTGTGGCTGAAAGCTTGTGTTCAGATTTTTTGTTTGCTCTTATTTATTTATCTAGTATTCAAGATTATGTTTTTCCATAAGGTTGAGCTCTCCCTTTTTATCTCAGTTTTTAATGTACTGGACATTCTTGCTCCAAACAGATATCTGCGAACTCCCAGAAACAGAATTTACCTCAATACGGCTGTTGTGTGTTTATTTGTCTGCCTCAGTAGTATTTGAGCCACATATGACAGTATGCGGCCCACTTGACCTAAATGTTTCATTAACTGCCACTTGTACTATTTAGAGTTGAATTAACTGTGTTAATGTTTTAAGACTTGTGATCAGGACATAGAATAGAGATTGCTTACATGGATAATGCTGTACTGTTTTCATTGAAAAAGAAAATACACTGATCATTTGGAAGGATACTTCAACTTGTCTGCTTGTATTATTGCTTTTAACTCAAGTAACAGTTTGGAAGTCTGGCAATGTCTGTGAAAAAATGTCTTTCCAGCTATGGAAGATAAATTATAACAGCTGCTTTCCCATATATCATATTCATCCAGAAAGGTGCCACAATCTCTTTTTCCAGGGAGTCTCATTTGATCACATTCAAGCTTTACCACTGAGTTATTTAGAGGTGTAATTTTTGTGTGCATGGTATAGGGATAGTGGTGTTGCAAGTCATGCAGAGCAAGTTGCATACATATAATCAAAACTTGAACAATGCATTGAAAACATGGAAAATGTAAATCACTGATTCAGTCAGTACTGTCATGTTGATCCAATTGAAAACTAAGTTATAATATAATTAAACAAAAGAAAGATGGAAGTCCGCTCTTCTTTCGTAGTTTCTTTGGTTCAGCAGGTGTTTGAACTTTATTGTCTTCTTCAATTTTTTATTACGTAATTGAAAGCACAATTGTGTACAGTGTAGAATTAAAATGAAATGCAATCTATAATTCGATGTTGAAAAGTAAGACATTGAAACAAAGTTGCATTTTCAACGTTCGACAAAATCCAATAGTGATTCAACCTTGATCCACAACAGTAATTACCTCTAGCACATGTATGGTTCTTTCAGCTTGGAATCGTACTAGCAGCCTATGAGAAATTGGCGTTTAGGGTGAATAATCAGGTCGATAGATATGATCTGAAATGGAACAGATACCTCTGTCACATTAAAAGCCCTTGACATTTCTCACAATCAGGTAACAGACCTTTTATTTGCAATCCATTTGTTTTCTCTGGCACATTGAATATGCTACACATCGCTATGGCCCTGAACCCGTATGCTGCCATTATAATTCCCTTTTTTGAATGTCATTATTTACTTTGTACTCTATAGTTTTGATGGACCCTTTTTACAATGTATTATTTACACAATTGCCCATTATTTAAGGTCGTTGTGTCTATTCAAAAACCAAATAAAGTGTTGATCATAAAAAAATTTTTTAAAAACCTGTGAATAAACGCTAAAATGCCGACTGGTATTCTGTCTGTTTGGGGCGAATGAACACAAATGATTCCGTGGTCAACTCGCGCGAGCCGAACTCGGCAGGTACCAAGCTAAACCCTGCAGTGAGACGCAAGGATGTCTCAAACATTTACAGGTACATTAATGTCTGAATCAACTCATTGAGGACAGAAATACTGTAAATTCATCTTACCTTTTTTGTAAATACACTGTAACCGCTGAACAGGACTGAGTCGGCTTCTTAATGCACTATACATGGATGGCTGGAAAGTTTTCTGAAGTCATTCAGAAACTGAAAACAACTTTCCTTATTGTGTGTTTATCAGTTTGACCAGACCAGGCCAAGCCATAAAACTCTTCTCTCTCATTGAGGCTGCAGTGATACATTGTAAAACTAAAGATGCCGACTCATTGAGAAGACACAAACAGAACTTCCATAAACTGTATTTAATATTCGTTTACAGAGAGTTCCACTTTATCAATGCTCAATCATATATATACCTTTATATTAGCAAGTAGTACAGACAATGTCTCAATCATAAGATACTGTTGTGAACAGCATTATGGTCAACTGTGACATCAAGCGACAACAGTTGGAAATGATGATCGTGGTTAAAGGCAACATGAGGGGAATTTATTTAACAGTTAAAATACCTAACTGGTTTCACAAGATGGATTTGTGAACTGTTATAATTACATGTACTTTAAAGCCATTTCAGACATGAAGTAATTGAGTATTACAGATAAGATTTGCAGGAGGTTTTGGTCTCATCAAAGAGCTGATGAATGAAGATTTCTGACAGTAACTGATCAGTTATACAAAATACAAATCTTCAGAAGCCACACTTTTGTATGATAATTACATAGCTCACAGTAACTACCAGCTGCCATGAAGCCAGACAGAAGCTGCTGATTCTGCATATATCAACATGTGGTGTCCCACATGACCAACTTAAATAGTCTTATCTGTTCGTTTAGGCTCAGTGTTTCTGCAGATGTGAGAAATTAACAGACAGGTGGACAGTTTCTGACTGAAAGTGGCAGCGAGCACAGAGCGATCCCTTTTTCTGTGTGCTTTATGTGAATGGGGGGGCAGAACAGCTGAGATGATCAACACCGTCCATTCAGATAGACACAGATGGGATAGAGCCAGCCTTCACTACAAGGTAAGGATAACATTAAGTGGCCACTTCTGAGATTTGTTTCCCCAGGTTGTAACCTTAAAACATTTTACTTTGTGAGACTACCAAACTGATCCCAGTTTAACCTCTGCCTGAGGCTCTATTCCATCAGTTTCTATCTGTGTGGTTGGTGAAGCGAGACTGTTGTACACAGTCTAAGAGTCGTTGACGGACATGCTCTCCATGCAGGTGGGCAGGTTCTGATCTCCTCCGCCCTGCTTCTTCTTCTTCCCTCCGTCCTGCTGTTTCTTTGATTTCTTGGACATCTCCTGATCAATCGGAGCGGGCTTGACAAACTTAATGATCTCTGACAAATCTGGAGGATACACAGCAGGGACAAAAATGTATGAATTTAAATAAATAAATACAAAACACAACGCTCCAACATATGAATTTAAGAACAATTCATTTCTACATTGCAAACTTCCTGGAAAACCTACACCTAAATTTGTGGTTGTAACAGTGAGCAGACGAAAACAGTTCTACTGTGATGCCGCTTAAAGAAATACTTCAACAAAGAGTTAGAGGAGAAAATGAATACATCTCATGTCTGTACACTTATATGAAGCTAGAGCAGCTGGTTAGCTTAACTTAGCAATGAGACTAGAAACTGGGGAGAACAGCTAGCTTGGCTGTGTTGACAGTGCTATCAATCTCCTCATATTTTCCAAAATGTCTTAATGTTGAACAAACAACTGGCATAAACACAGAGGTGACATGGACAAGCATGAATACTATACAAGAAGGGCCAATAAAAAAATAAATTATTAAATTAGCATTATTTATTCCCAATGATTATAAATGTATCATTTGTCAAAATTACCTCTCATAATAAAATGATGTCTGACTTTATTGCATCATTTCACTACTAAGCCAAGACGTTTGTTAGTCTGAAATCAAGTCTTTGCTGAATATGAGAATCAACATTATTTCAGCTCTCATTAAGAGCATTCCAAGCATCTTTTGACCATTCATGGCTGAATATTTTGCCCCTGTACTTGTTCTGTCATCAAACAAGTGTATTCTATTGTATCTTAGATTCACACACTGTTCTGTCTTGTTAATGTGTTAGTTTGATTTACTGGTTTTCAGTATATCATGCAACATTCAAAACATTTAAATTTAGCGTGTAGTTTGGCACTTTTCGAGCACCCAAGAGAACAATTTCTCTTATTCCAAAATTGAAACATTAGCAGTAAATATGAAGATAGTAACACATTCCATCGGAATGAATTACTTCTACTACTACTGCTTCTAATTATTCACTTAGCTGTATTACTTCATTGCAAAATGCTTCTTAGCAGCTATTTGTCATCTGAATCTGAATCATTGATAAACCCTGCAGTGAGACGCAAGGATGTCTCAAACATTTACAGGTACATTAATGTCTGAATCAACTCATTGAGGACAGAAATACTGTAAATTCATCTTACCTTTTTTGTAAATACACTGTAACCGCTGAACCGGACTGAGTCGGCTTCTTAATGCACTATACATGGATGGCTGGAAAGTTTTCTGAAGTCATTCAGAAACTGAAAACAACTTTCCTTATTGTGTGTTTATCAGTTTGACCAGACCAGGCCAAGCCATAAAACTCTTCTCTCTCATTGAGGCTGCAGTGATACATTGTAAAACTAAAGATGCCGACTCATTGAGAAGACACAAACAGAACTTCCATAAACTGTATTTAATATTCGTTTACAGAGAGTTCCACTTTATCAATGCTCAATCATATATATACCTTTATATTAGCAAGTAGTACAGACAATGTCTCAATCATAAGATACTGTTGTGAACAGCATTATGGTCAACTGTGACATCAAGCGACAACAGTTGGAAATGATGATCGTGGTTAAAGGCAACATGAGGGGAATTTATTTAATAGTTAAAATACCTAACTGGTTTCACAAGATGGATTTGTGAACTGTTATAATTACATGTACTTTAAAGCCATTTCAGACATGAAGTAATTGAGTATTACAGATAAGATTTGCAGGAGGTTTTGGTCTCATCAAAGAGCTGATGAATGAAGATTTCTGACAGTAACTGATCAGTTATACAAAATACAAATCTTCAGAAGCCACACTTTTGTATGATAATTACATAGCTCACAGTAACTACCAGCTGCCATGAAGCCAGACAGAAGCTGCTGATTCTGCATATATCAACATGTGGTGTCCCACATGACCAACTTAAATAGTCTTATCTGTTCGTTTAGGCTCAGTGTTTCTGCAAATGTGACAAATTAACAGACAGGTGGACAGTTTCTGACTGAAAGTGGCAGCGAGCACAGAGCGATCCCTTTTTCTGTGTGCTTTATGTGAATGGGGGGGCGGAACAGCTGAGATGATCAACACCGTCCATTCAGATAGACACAGATGGGATAGAGCCAGCCTTCACTACAAGGTAAGGATAACATTAAGTGGCCACTTCTGAGATTTGTTTCCCCAGGTTGTAACCTTAAAACATTTTACTTTGTGAGACTACCAAACTGATCCCAGTTTAACCTCTGCCTGAGGCTCTATTCCATCAGTTTCTATCTGTGTGGTTGGTGAAGCGAGACTGTTGTACACAGTCTAAGAGTCGTTGACGGACATGCTCTCCATGCAGGTGGGCAGGTTCTGATCTCCTCCGCCCTGCTTCTTCTTCTTCCCTCCGTCCTGCTGTTTCTTTGATTTCTTGGACATCTCCTGATCAATCGGAGCGGGCTTGACAAACTTAATGATCTCTGACAAATCTGGAGGATACACAGCAGGGACAAAAATGTATGAATTTAAATAAATAAATACAAAACACAACGCTCCAACATATGAATTTAAGAACAATTCATTTCTACATTGCAAACTTCCTGGAAAACCTACACCTAAATTTGTGGTTGTAACAGTGAGCAGACGAAAACAGTTCTACTGTGATGCCGCTTAAAGAAATACTTCAACAAAGAGTTAGAGGAGAAAATGAATACATCTCATGTCTGTACACTTATATGAAGCTAGAGCAGCTGGTTAGCTTAACTTAGCAATGAGACTAGAAACTGGGGAGAACAGCTAGCTTGGCTGTGTTGACAGTGCTATCAATCTCCTCATATTTTCCAAAATGTCTGAATGTTGAACAAACAACTGGCATAAACACAGAGGTGACATGGACAAGCATGAATACTATACAAGAAGGGCCAATAAAAAAATAAATTATTAAATTAGCATTATTTATTCCCAATGATTATAAATGTATCATTTGTCAAAATTACCTCTCATAATAAAATGATGTCTGACTTTATTGCATCATTTCACTACTAAGCCAAGACGTTTGTTAGTCTGAAATCAAGTCTTTGCTGAATATGAGAATCAACATTATTTCAGCTCTCATTAAGAGCATTCCAAGCATCTTTTGACCATTCATGGCTGAATATTTTGCCCCTGTACTTGTTCTGTCATCAAACAAGTGTATTCTATTGTATCTTAGATTCACACACTGTTCTGTCTTGTTAATGTGTTAGTTTGATTTACTGGTTTTCAGTATATCATGCAACATTCAAAACATTTAAATTTAGCGTGTAGTTTGGCACTTTTCGAGCACCCAAGAGAACAATTTCTCTTATTCCAAAATTGAAACATTAGCAGTAAATATGAAGATAGTAACACATTCCATCGGAATGAATTACTTCTACTACTACTGCTTCTAATTATTCACTTAGCTGTATTACTTCATTGCAAAATGCTTCTTAGCAGCTATTTGTCATCTGAATCTGAATGAACATAGCTTTTAGCATTGGTTACCAGGAGGCATGAACTCCCTGAGCTTCTCTGGAACAATGATGCCTTCTTCGGTCTGGTAATTCTCCAGGATGGCACACATCACACGTGTGGTGGCGCACATGGTTGCATTCAACATGTGCACAAACTCTGCCTACGTAGGAAACAGAGAGAGAGGAAGTGTGTTTAGCAATAATTCCAAGCAATACTTTTAAAAGGGTTCTGAATAATCTTATAATGTAAGCTGTTTGTAAACTGTGTGTTCCAGCTGCACTCACCTTATCCATCATCTTTTTGGTCTGTCCGTAGCGGATGCGAAGGCGTCTGGCCTGGTAGTCGGTGCAGTTTGAGCAGGAGACCAGCTCTCTGAAAGCACTGGAGCCAGGGAACCAGGCCTCCAGGTCCAGCTTCTTACTGGCTGCGTGGTTGAGGGCACCTACAATGAATGACAGCAGTACCTGGTTAGCTGATATCACGGTCTGATCTTCACACAAGCGCTCACTGCTCTAACAGCAGCGGGACACGTTTTTGTAGTGACTTCAGAACAGACCACAGGTGTTGTTACACATGACATGAAGCAAATTGCCTAAAACCCTCTATACAAAAAAAAAAAATAGTGCGTTGTACTAATAAAACAATACAGGGCTGTAACTACTGATTTTCAGTATCAATCAATCCACCGATTATGTTCTAGGCATGGGACAATATGAAAATTGTCACAATTATCCTGGCCAAAATAATTGCAATTCACTATATTATGCCGATAATCATCAAAATATGCTTGAAACTCTTAAAATGGCACTGAAACATACTGGAATCACTTTACCTTACATTTTATTAAGAAACAAATTTTATTGCATCTCAGATAGGTCACACATCTTTTGTTAGTGAACATCCTTTTTAGTGAAAAACAAACAAACCTGGAAAGACGCAGGCTCCCGTTTGTGGCAACTCAAAATAAATCAGGGAATCAATATAGGACTGTACGTTAGCAAGCGTGAGGATATTCACGATTATCCTGATGATGGAAACTCACCACAATCAAATTGACTATATGTTACTTGTTTTAAATGTTATATTTTCTTGTGCTGTTTTTGTGTTTTGGTGAGCTAAAGACAATGTACCTACTGTGGTGGATTATTAAGTTGTATTCAAGCAGCAACCTCCAGGGCCAAAAACTGCAGTTCCTCGAATGGCCACTTGAGGCTGGCTCCAAAAGTGAGTCAATCCCCATAGACCCCCATGTTAAAATGCCCAACTTTACAGCAGAAATGTTTACAGTCTGGTACAAAAAACGGTTTTGGTCTCCCCGTTCATTTTTACTGTACAGGGGGTGAATTTTTATATAACTCACCCATTTAATTTTGTTAAGGCTTAAAATTATGCATAATTAAGGGCGTGGCCACTTTGAGTGACACGTGCCGTCCATTGACAAGTCGCTACCACAGCAACAATGTTGGTTAGTACTGTACTGAAAACTGCTGACAAATCAAACAAGCATCTCTACTGGTACAGCTGGTGTACACCACACTGCCAACAACTAGTTACTAGTATCAGTATTAGTACTCCAGATAGGAATTTGGTTTGTTATAGACATTTACAAGACTTTGATTTGTTTAAAAAAAAAAAAAAAAACTTAAAAAAGTTAAGTTTCTGGAACTATTCAGTTGAAAGGGCCGAAGTGTGAATCAAAGTTTCTGTTTATCAGTTATTTTACAACAGCTTCAGATGTGACTCAGTATGAACGTGTCAGACCTACCGGAGACAATGTTGACTATGCGATAAGGAATTCCAAGAGACTGATAGAACTCCTCTGCTGTGCCTATCATCTCATCAAACATCTCCCATGATTTCCCATCATGTGGAGAGGCATAGACAAACTGCTCAATCTGAAAGAAGAGGAGAGAGGAATTAATTATTTTATGGATGAAACGCAGCTTGTTCTATCATAGTACACATCAAAAAATGACATTTAGTTATGTATTAGTTCTTATTCTCAAACTACTTTACTGTGTGCCTAGCATTTGGTTTTGGATAATTTAACTACTCTAATCATTTCAAAAGTGATAACAAAAAGTAAACACTTATTTATTTTAATCTGTATTTCACTGACAATGAAAGGTCATTTAAAAACACCACTTTTGCCCCACAACTGACCTTCTCAAACTGGTGCACCCTGAAGATCCCGCGGGTGTCTCGGCCATGGGAGCCCACTTCCTGTCTGAAGCAGGTGGAGAAGCCGGCGTAGCGGATGGGCAGGTCCTCGGGTTTCAGCCACTCCTCTCTCAGGAAGGCTGCGATCGGCTGTTCGGAGGTGGCGATGAGGTACTTTTCGTCCACGGAGTTGTCGTCTGACCTCTCGCTGCCCTTGCCAATGACCTGAGATAAAAATGCATACGGGGTTGAGAAAGAGGAACAATGGACAGACAACCATTTACAGGGTTTGTATACTCATGATCTGCCAGACCTGGAAAATTTTTTTTGGGGGGGGGGGGTCTCTGTTTCTTTCAACATACAGTTGAGAGAGAGAGAGAGATGCAACTCCAGACAGAAATGAAGCCACAAAAACAAGATAATTATCATGTGAAATATGATTCACTGTCATCTTTTATGTCAAATGGAATCGATCCAGGAGGTAACGAGGAGACATGCTGCCGTGTCTCCATCAGTTTTAGATTCTGTATCCAAAAAATTACACACCAACATCTAGGCATGTGCTGGTATCCTACTTCCATGCTATCATTATTGTGGCCAAAAATGACAGTATTATCATTCATGATGTTAATCAAACTTTCCTGAATACTACTATAAGAGCTGAAATACAGTAAAATGACCTAACACCATGTGGGAATGACTCTAAATGCAGCATGGTTTCTGTGATTGAATGCATCCATTCATGTTTTCATGCATGTTCTGATTTCTATGGAGTGTTTTATAATGAAGTAGAAGTAACAGCAATGGGTCGTGGCACATTTATTTTGGGCTTTTAGATTACACTAGCACCACCCGCCCCTCTACACACTAACTCTGCTCTAGTAGTAACAAAACCATGAGCAGAGCTGCAGCCAAACCGTGATGAAAAATACGCTCAAAAATGCATCCTCTCTTTCTCATTCAAACCCTTCAAATGTGTAAAAACAAAACCTCATTTTGTAGTTAAGTTTTTAATTACAATTAATTAAACGCACAATATGTAATTTCTGCCACTAGGGGTCTGTCAATCAAAACAATAACAAAAAACGGAGTTTGAGGACATTGTGAAGTAGCGTGGGATCATGGGAGTTGTTGTCTTCTTTGTTAAACAACCAATTATCTGCAGAGGTCTCCTCCTCTCCAAAACAAACAGACCCGGTGATTAAAACAGGTAAAAATACTGAAAAAAAAAAAAAAATTTGTTTCTCCAACGCTGTTTGGCGGGCACAGGATGTCCAGGAGAGGCTGCTGGCCGAGCTGCTGCTAATGTTTGCTCAGCTTGTTTCCCTGATAACTTGAGATCTAGACATCCGATGACTAATATTCTTCATCTGGGTAAAAGATATAGTTAAAAACGACATCATAAAAATATGGCTGAATAAAAGTCAATTTATGACAGTTTCTGGTGGACAACCTCAACGCCGATATATTATCTTGTTGGTGTATACTCTGGTAGATGCCATTGTGACGGACAAACACAATGCTGATACATTCATCTTGTGTGCGTATACACCACTGACAGGCGGCCAAATTAAACGTTACCAAGCGTTACCTTGATTAAAATTACGGATTTACATTTGGGATAACGTAAATAAGTAACTCAACAAAATATAACATAGGTCTAGTCGTTTTTAGACATTTTAATAAGGAATAGTTACATATTATAGCTTTAATTACAAAAGATAACATCAAATTATTACAAATCTTCTTTGAAATGATTGTGGTTAATTTTCACACCACATACACAGAATTTACTGAATGTTTTGGTCATGAAAATTGGTTTAAAGTCATGGCCAAAAGTATGTGGACACCAGGACATCTCATTAACTTGGGTTTTGTTTAATTTTCAAAATGTCGACAGACTTATTTCATTCATATACAGCTCAACTTTGGAGCAATATGTGTTGGGACTCCTTGAATTTAATGAAGTGTCCTTCCTGAACAGAATATTCGCAATTGTAGATTAACTGTAGCCAGATCCATGACTGCACCATGTTTAAGCTAAACACAGCTTAAAAGCTGAGGAGTTGATTAAAAACTTCCATACCTTGTAAAGCTCTTCATCAAACTGGCTGAGCTGGGCGACTTCCTGCATGACCTCTTTCCTCATAAAGAAGGGCGTGTAGAGCATAGTGTATTTCTTGCTATGTAGGATCCTTAAGGCGTAATTTATCAAAGCCTGCTCCAGGAACACCAGCGGCCCCTGAAGAGAACAGAAGAGAGGTAAACAACTTAACAGCTGGTTTCTTCTATTTGCAGGTCAGGAAGCAAAACGGCAGGTTCTTTTTTTGGGTGGGTCTGTGGGAACTAAAGGTGTTATTTTGGTGGGAAAAAATGCTTATGAGGATAAAGAATTTTGGCCTGTTTGTGCTTGTCAGCACTGTTTTACTCATTTATTTACGGTGTGTCCATATATGTGTTGCGGCTTATGTTTAAACCCACCTTCAAAAAGTAACCTCTGCTCCCAGCCACAACAGCTCCCTTCTCGCCTTCAAACCCATCAATCATGACCACCAGGTCAACATGGGAGTACTTCTTCTGGACCGTGCAGTCGCCCCAGGTACGCTCCACCTTGTTGTCTGCATCCTGTTTCATATGATGATATAAATAATAGTTATTTAGCAAGAAAAAATGCCAGACATTATCTGCTTCCAGTTTCTAAAATGTGAGTTTGACTATCTTTCTCTGAATTATATCATTGTAATTTTGTTGGACAAAACCATTTCAAGTTCAAGCTATAAAAGTACAGTTAAAATGAGGCATTATCATCTAAATCTTTTTTTTTCCATTTTTCTTACTATTTCTCTCACATTTTAATTGGAAAAATAATTGATAATGAAAATAATCATCAGTTGCATTCCTTCAACAAAGTAACTACAGACATGTGCTATATTAAAATAAGGTCTCCAGCAATGTAAATAGATAATGGAACAGTATTTCATTTAATTAATCCAAAACTAGGGGGCGCCATCATAAAACCAAACCATTTAAAATATAAATCTCTCTCTTTTGGTTTCAGATTTTTCCTCAAAAGGAGAACACGATGCAACAAGTGATTTAATGAGCAGATATGCAACCTGTAGCAGAAAAAAAAAAAATTTTCATTTCAGTTCCTACATTAACTTCACATACAGGGCGAGCTGAATCCTGGAGGTCCAGATTCACAACTTTACAGTGAGAAGCTCAAAATGATGATATAATATGATGTTGATAATGATGATATTTTAAGTTCAACTAACCAGCTGTGTGTCATTTACACTGCACAACTGCCAAACTACCTGCTGGCTACCGGTCTAAAATTGTGAAAGATGTGAGGCGATCGCCTAGTTTGTTTATATAGGAAAAGACTTGCTGATCTGTTTGTCTTTAATGAACCGCAAACAGACAACCCACTTTTGATTTTTTTGAAAAAAAAAAATCAAAATGGTGATGTGATGTTGTGATGTTTCTTCTCAGACAAAATCTTTGGCCAAGCATAAAGAGCAGACACTGACATGCAGTGAGCATCTTAACCAGATGACAGCAAAGATGTTTTTCTTTTTTGTTGTTGTTCTTGTTTGGCCAACTCACAGAATTGACATTAATTATTGTCAAGACACTGTTAATTTAGTTATAAATAAAAATCACAGCTCTTGCAATCACGAATTTTAAATTTTAAAAATATATTAATCATTCAGTCCTACCCTATGCCTTGTATGCCTTGCCATTTATATAAGTGGGGATGTCTTTTCTTTTTTCTATATTGTAAAAATATAATCTGTTATTACAAAGTAATAATCACATTAATGCCTACCACAAGACTTTGAAAAGACTTAAAAAACTAAAGTTTAACACCCTCTCACATCTAAAGACAATGTGTCATAAGTCACTGAGATCTTGCAGGGTCACTATTTGCAAGACTACAACTAGATTTCTTTTGAGATTATTTCCCATCCTGCTCCTGGTGGAAATTTACAAGAAAAACTGTTGAACAATGGATCAGAAACAGAAGCAACATTTTGCCACAGCTGCCCTTGTGTGTGCAGTGGTTTGTTCTGAAAAACCAGCCAAAAACAAAATGTAAATTAATTAATTATTTCAGTTATAACTAAACAATACCATCTGTGAAGAGAAACAACAGACACTACACGCTGATTGTTTTTTTTTTTTTTTTAAACAAATAAAAATATATTAGGGTTAACGTTTCTTAAATCATATCAGCTAAGACAATCACATTTCAAAAGGTGTTTTTTACAACTTTAAACACAGTTTATACAGCTGCCCACATAAACCACCTCCAGACACTAACTATCTGGACACAGCACTTTCAGCTGCTGGATGTTGGAGTATTTCTGTTTTTAAACCCTGCAAACTGAGTGAAATACAGTAGAAACAGCAGCAGTCTGGATAATTATACAAAGGCAGAAAGTCAGAAGGTTTAACTTCTGCAACTGGCCTGAAATCATGTGAAAAAACAGTAAATACACTGCAGACACAGCAGCTGACAGAAAGAGGAGGTCATATTATACAGAGAAATATTAGCTTTTTCTGGGTGAATAAATGTTAATGTGAATTATAAAAAGGGAAGCTAAAGGGCAACGAGAATACTGAGCTTTCAAGTTTCATCAGGAGTCATTAATAAAACCATCAAGCACATTTACACATTTAATTAGGAAAGTTTAAAAACACGCATACAAAGGGCGACCATTTACTGCATATTGCTGTTAGAAACTGAGTATAATCAGCCACCGCCAGTAATCGATACAAACACACATTAGGCTGTAAAACATTTATCAAACCAATAATTAACAGCAGCGAAAGTCAGATAACATTATCATTCTTTAGCAGTTACTTAAAACATTAGAAAAACACATATTATCAGTTTGAATTCAACTGAAGCTCCCTGCACTCTCTGGGGGAGAAAGATTACACCAAACTGAAACATGACATTAACAATTCCTGACATGTCCGCTAAAAAATACATAACTCTAGACACATACTCTAATCAAGATAAAAGGCATCATATGTCGACAGTCTTTTTGTCAATTCGGCATCAATATAATCCATAAAGATAGACTGTATTTCCATACAAACTTTATATTTTGGATTTTGTCGCCTCAACTCACTACCAGCCTCCGTTGGTTAGCTGCGCTATTTTAGTGGGAGAAGACTGTGGGAATGAGAGGAGAACCGTTTCAAAAATTAAGACGTCTCCCTAAAACACGTGCTGGTTGATGGATCAGATACACCCTGAATTAAACATCAACTCATAACATTGTTAATTCACCGTCTATCGTGTGTGTGTGACAGTATTTGAGGAGTTTTTTTGGCCGTTACAGTAACTACCCGGTTTGCTGATTCCCATTTGGTGCTGGAGAGAGCGCACCTATTGGTTGCTGACAATGTTCACGTCATTGAACTTCACTATTTACATGAGCCAAGACTAAAGACTTATGATAATATTAAACATGTTTGATTTTATCGATGAAGATCATGTCAATCAATGTGACAATATGTAAAATGAAAACAGCTACTTCAGATGTCTTTTTAAGGCCAATTAATGTAATTAACTTCTACTTTTACTGTAAAAACAACACCCACCTCATCATTGCTGATGGGTACAGATGGGTGCAGAAGGTTGCCGATATCCCTCAGGTACTCGAAGCGCTCTGCCTCCAGCTTTATCCTCTCACTGTCAGTTTTCTCTATCGCCTCATCCACCAACAAACGCACCTTCTTGATCTGGGTAACTGTCAGGGCCTGATACAGCGGAGGAGACAGAGGAAAAGTGAAATCAAACAAATGAATATGAGCAAAGAAAGAAATTAAGCACGTTGTAGGCTTTAGGTCATGTCTGTCTTTTTACTGATTTGTTTAATGACATGCAAAAATGCCGCCATACAGGTGGGATAAGCACTTGGAGCAGACACACACAGTCATACCGATAGTGTTTCAGCTGTTAGGGACTCCAGGCTCTGTGCTTCTTCAGGTACAGAGTCATCCTCCCCAACTGGTTCCTTCTTCTGTATTCACAATATAAGGGGTTAAAGAAAGAAAACACACAGTTTAAAAATTCTACACTCCCTCTCAGGTATCTCCATTTTTAACAGTGTCTAATGGACACATACTGACAACTCCTCTCTCTTTCATCTTACAAGGCTCAACAGCCTCTTCAGTCGTTTTGTGTCCTTCGTACCTTCATTTTCTCCCCAATGCTCTTGCTGCAGAGGTTCTTTGCTTTGTTGAGGTTGTCTGCGGTGAAGCGGCCTGTTGGGAGGTATATGACAGTCAGTCAGTGCATCATGGGACTGTATGTGTTTGAGCTGCAGTAGCAGTACTAGTAACCTGGTGACAGGTGCTGCTGTCTGGAACAATTCAGCCTCACACAGTCAAAAACCATTATCAAAATATAAACAAACTATTTTTTCCACTTAAATAGCAACAGCAATGCAATGACAAAAGCACTGACGTTATCATGCTGGATCACAATAATACAGTTAGTAGCTACACTGCAGGGCGAGGTTGACTTGACATGGTGCTGGCTGGGATTGCATCAGATTGCACGTTATTTACCGGTAACGCTAAGCTAACCCAGCATTAGCCGGCATTTCGTATTATACGTGTCAATAAAATGATGGGAATGTGTAGCAAACAATAGCTTGGCGTGCTCTAGTAGAAAGGTAGAGTTAATTAACTACAGTTAACTATATGGAGGATAACCATATGGCTCATTTTGGTATCGTTGAATGATGCTAGCTTTGCTAACATTAGCCCCATTGCGTGCTATACTCTTCCTCTTGTGAGAACATCAAACCAAACTCCATTCAAATCTGGCGATGCAATTTTTGTCAAACTTAATGACAATCTTTGACTTCTGGTTAAAGGCAAATTGTTTTACGCCCTGTTAAAATAGTGTCCACTTGTATATTCGGAATGGATAAAATGTAATGAATCGTTAACTTTTTTGAAATGCTTTGTAATCCACTGCAGTGTGGACTTTAACATACTGCGGCGGCAGAGCGTGGTGAATAGAAAGTTAATTCATAATAAATGTACATTTTTACGTGCTTTTTTGCATTTGAAGAAGCCGAATAGAAAACCAAGTCCTAAAAATATGTCAAATATTTCAATGTCATAGTAAGGCTTTAACACTTGGCTGTATTCGCAAACTAACACTGCAAAGGGCCAGATTTCTAACGGAGTTTGGCGTGAGCTGCTCTCCAGCGGTGAATACACGCTGACGTGACGCTAACATTAGCTAGTGACTGACACAACATGAATCAAAAGGCGCTTACATTTTCTCCACTCTGAATCTGCGGCGACCAGTTTATCAACGAGTGTGACATCTTTAAACCTCTTCTTTTGAGTCTCACGGACGACTTCTGGGTCGCCGCCTTTGTCGGTCCGAAACAGGTCCAAGTCGAGCACCATCTTTCCACGCTGCTTGTCGGAGAAAACCTGACTGAGCTCACAGTGATGACTCCTTTAGACCGGGATGCCAGATTGTGTTGCTCAAGTAACTAAAATGCACAACTACTTGATTAAAAAGTTAATCTTCTTTTTAAGTTTATAATTAACAAACCAGTCCCATTTACAACAATAACAACAATTTGAAACTCCATCTAATATATTTTATTCAGATAAGGCTGATATTTCACTAAAAATATTTTTTTAGTGACAGAAAAAGATCGGAGGTTTTCTTCCAGCCTGGCAACCCACAGCGTCAGCAATACACCTCATTCGACACCAGAGTGTCATCATGTACATAATATATTTGATAGTGGTGGAAGAAGTCTTTAGATCCTTTACGTAAGTAAAAGTACCAATACAGCAAAGTAAAAATACTCCATTACAAGTAAAAGTCCTGCTTGAAAAATCCTACTTAAGTAAAAGTACATAAGTATTAGCAGCTTGATGTAGTTAAAGTATTGCAGTAAAAGTAGTGGTTTGTTCCCTCTGACTGATATATTATTATATATGACATCATTAGATTATTAATACTGAAGCATCAGTGTGTAAGCAGCATGTTACTGTTGTAGCTGCTGGAGGTGGAGCTAGTTTGAACTACTTTATATACAGTTAGCTAGTTTAGTCCAGTGGTTCCCAACCTAGGGTTTGGGTCCCTCCACAGGGTCACCTGATAAATCTGAAGGGTCTTGAGATGATTAATGGGAGAGGAAAGAAGAAAAAACAAATCTGTCTTCAGTTTTTGGACATTTAATGAAATGAAACCATGTGAGAAGTTTAGAGGGAAAAATTTGGAGGAGCTGTTAACAACTCATAGACATCTGAAATGTGACCCCGACTACACACTGCTGGTTTCATCTCTAACAATGTGTTGTATTTTAAAAGCTTGTTATATTATCCATTGTTTCAAATCTTCATCTGAAAAGTAACTAAAGCCGTCAAATAAATGTAGTGGATTAAAAGTCGTTTTAATTTTGCTTTATTAGATGATTGGATATAAAGAAAAATCCATATTTTCACACACATGGGTAACATCACATCAGCATAAGATAAAAAATGATAGGACTTGTTACTCCATTCTTATATATATGAGATATATACATGTATAAATAGACTATAAGCATGGCTGTTAATATGCATGGTTACATTGTTCAATATGTAATTTAAGGCAAACATTCTCAAAGAATAACTTCAATAACTAATTTATGAGATTAATAGCTTATTTATGTACAGTGCAGTGCAGAATTACAAATGTTTAATTTCATAATAGCTTTTTACATAAAATGAACAGACAAGATTTGTAAGATTAAGATAACTTTATTGACCATTACATAAATTACTGGACGTTATTTGAACAAATCTTTCCTGTACACACACTTGGCACATTTTAGAGGTCAAAGTTCTCAGTTGCTGCCACTGCAGCATAACTGAAGATGAGGTGGTTAGTTGATTGGTTACTTAAGGGCATATGGAATGTATATTGTGTAGTCGCCCTCCAGTTGTGAGCTCCCAAACATCTTCCTGTATGACCAGATATGGAACCAGCCGGTTTGTGGCCATCATGAACGTCTATCTTCAGGGCAGTCTTTCACCTTTATTGAGCTGAGGACCACCAGTATGTGGATTCCTTTTATTAGTGTTTAGTCTCCTCCCTCCACAGGATGATGCCTTTTTTTCATGGCCATCCCAGCCTCGTAGATAGCCCCCTGCAGAGCAGCCCCGGCTGGTAACTCAGTGAAACCTTCCTCTGAGATGTGATTTATTCTCAGATAACCCCCTGGCCTGTGGAGAGCCACTCCATGGAGGTGGGAGAAGAGCAGTGGTAAGTCGCTGGTTAGTGTGTAATGAGATACCAGCCTCAGCTCAGTGGGGATGTCTGTCTCATCAGAGTACTCAAAAATGGCTGCCATGTATTTGGAAAGGTCCTGCCCTCTGGCTTTGGCTCGGCATACCTCATTTCCAATAAGGTGGACGGCTGCATCAGAGCTGAAGTTGTTGGACCCGAAGCGCAGCCTTCTGTTTTCCTCCTCATCTTCATCGTGACCCTCTGACTGTGGAGGCTCAGGTCTGTGGTTGAGGCCCCGAGAACAGATCACCAAGACAAAGTCGCTCTCCCGGATCTGCTGGCAGTGCCAGGCCACGCTGCCCTCCTCAGCCACACTCAGAGAATCCCACAGATCCAGGCACACCTGGGAAGAAAAAATACAGTTTGACAACAAACTGATCGAATAACACATTTAACCCCCACCCTTATCTCATATTGAAGAATTCAAAAGAACATAATCATTAGCACCTTGGAAAGATGTCACAAAAGTAATATCTGGGTATGTCTGAATGTTTCTGCCTATCTGATTCAATCCCCAAGATATGATCCTTTTAAGACTAAACATTTGATATAAACATAACACCTTTAGCAAATTAGAGCCATGAAATGACATGTCCTAGCATCTCTGAACTGTCACCATCTAATAAAGGTATAAAATGCCCTAAAAACATACTTTAAAAAAGTCCCCTACCTGAGTGGCCATGTGCTGCTGTATGAAGGCCCCCAACTGCATGACCGCTTTGACATGGGCAGAGCCGTCATAGCTGCTGTAGCAAATCAGAAGACGAGGAGGGGTCAGCCTGTTTCTGGGCAATGATACCATCTCTTCCCGAGTCCCGCTCTCTTGATGCTCCTTGATGATATCTGAACAGATGATGATGGCAATGACAAACGGGAGGTAATAAGATGGTTTATTAAATTTGCTTTCATGATATGCAAAAAGTGATTTTACACAAGGTGGTTCGATCTGTCTGTGCACCTGGTTTTATGTGGACTTTCTTCATCCACAGCTTTGGCTTCCTCGTGGCAAGAACACCCAGTAAGACTGCAAATATGGCTGCCACAGCCAGGCCCAGTGGAAGCACCAGAGCCAAGGAGGGAGTGACAGAGAGTGGTGTGGCCACATCTGAGGAGAGGGGAGTTGTGATTACAGGACAATTAAGGAGTAACCTTTTATTATTAGCTTTTCTGCAGAGAGTTAGATGAGGACATTGATACCACTCTCCATACCACTCTGTCTGTATGCTAACATAACTCCCCGTAAAAACCACAAACTGTCATTTTTTTAATGTACAGATTAAACAAATTAGTTAGCTACTTAAATTAGCTGTGTGCCAGGCTAGCTGTTACCCCTGCTTCCAGTCTTTATGCTAAGCTAAGCTATCACCTCCTGGCTCTAGCTTCATAATTAGCATACAGATATGCGTGTGGTGTCGACTGTCTCATTTAACTCTCGACAGAAAAGAAAATATATATTGTATTTCCCAAAATGTCAAACTATTCCTTTAAATGATGAGCTGAGAGGATTGATCACATCTGTAGCATGTATTAAATAGTCTTTGTCCAACAGACACTTTAAGTTTCCACATCTCCATCACCAAACAAGTAAGATTTTCTTAATAAAGGTTTTGCATAACACTATGATACATTGTTTGTGTGGATCAGCAGCAACAAACCTCCCCTACCTTTTTCATTGTGCATGACCTGAACATTAAATGTTTTCCTCACTGCATCCATTTCGTTTGCTGCAATCTGTGACACAAGAAATGTTGGGCTTGAAGTTCATTCTCAACCTTGGAAATAGTAGTTTGACAAAATATTCTTGAACCTGCATGAATCCATTTTTGGCCACTTGGTGCAACACAACACTGACATAGCCTATTGTCACCATCTAAATTGATATGGCGAACGTGTTACCAAACAGATACGGAGTAACATTCGCATTCATTTGGAATTTCTGCCCATCTGACAAATGTAAGTCAAATATTCACAATGAGCTGAAAGACTCAAAAGCTCTGAAATGCTCCGTAAGGCTGAATGGAAGTGCAGAGTTGTTCTCTGTGGGGTTGTCACTACAAGTGTCCCCCTTTCACATTATACATAGTCATTTGATCCATTGTTAATATAAAAATATTAATGAGTGCAGATAACTCAAGGTACACTTACTTGTTTTTTCCGGAACTTTCAACCACATCTCACAAGAGCCATCTCTGTGACTGTGACTCTGTGACAAACTCCATCTGCTGATAAAGTCCATGAGATGTGGTGGAAAGCTAATAAGTGGACCTTGAGATTATCTTGTGAAACTACAAGAAATGTTGTTTAAAAACAAATAACTTAGCATAGCACATATAACACTTTTTAAAAACTGTTATTTCAATATTATTCATTATTGAATACAAAGCCAACTGAGGTTTTTATTCACAATGTCTTTTGGTGGCAACAGTTATAGTTTTATATATTACCTAATCCAAAATCTAATTTATTTTACCTCACAAGTGTAATTGGTTCTTTCTTGGAGGTCATTCAGCTGATAACTGTGGTGAGTTTTGTTTCTGTTGGAATCCTAAGGAAATTAAATTAGTGGTTAATAATACAATTATTAAGTTCACTTGGCAGATATATGTACTGTAATATAAATCATAGAGACAAGGTATTAATCCACTGAATGAAAACAGAATAGTAAAATATACAGCTGCAGACGATGAAGCCACTCACTGGAGTTATCTCTGTGTATTTCTTTATGCCATTTGCATAGCACAATGAGAAGTAGCTTCTGATGCCCAGGTTTGGAGGAGCCAGGTTGAAGGTCACAGTGATGACAGTTCCTTTCTGCTGGACCTCGATATGTTCGGGGTACCAGTCTGCAACCAGACCAGAAAATATTGACAAATGCAGAGCTGATCTTAGCTGACTGAAGCAGACCAGTACCTGATTCTTGCGCTTGTGTAGATTACCAAGATCATATGGAAATGAGAACATTTCAGAAGGAATTGGAGGTGAGAGGGCATTGTTGTACCAGACTGGAGTTTTTTAGGGAAATATGGGAAACTGTGAAAGTGTCAAACGTTTTCTCTCACCTTTCTTGCATTGGTCAAGACCGTTCTTCTCTGCACACGCTGCAAAACCATAATGTGCATATTAAAATAACTTCATCACAGTTTTGACAATAGTGTTACTGGAAGATATATGAAGAAAAGTGAAATGTTTACAGAGTAGACAAGCATGAGATGTTATTATTACTATATGCATTGTAAATAAGCCAACAGAAGTGGATTTTAAAGGTTACAATGAAGAAACCACAAACTGCGTGCTTGTCTGTATGTCATATGTCTTATGATATCTTATCTAGCCTGGATCTCAGGAGTCTTACAACGTGTAGAGAAGATCTTGCTATGGTAAAACCTCTCCCACTCCTCAGGCACTGGAAGAGCCATAACTGTAACAGCATACTGGGATCCCAGGGGAAGGCGGGGGAAAGGGTCCGACTTGTACACCTGCAGAACACGGCAGTAGTCATGACCTTGTTTTTCTTTAAACACACTCTGCACACATAGGTTTTGGTGATAAAATTTTTTATCACCAATGCTGTGATTGCCTGAGTACAAAGATGATACTAGGGCGAGGGGAGGACATTTCTTGTGAGAGAAAGACTAGCTGTGGTCGAGCTAGAGAGTGAATCAAGAGAGAAGAAAGCCAGTGAATCAGATCAATAAAACATTTTTTTCTCATTGTTTCACAGCAGTTACGTTGTAGAGCACAAACACACACCTCTGCTCAACCCTGCGGCGGTGCGCTGCAACACCTGATTTGGTCTGAATACGGCCTGACACAGGCATGCAGCACGCTCTCATGGGCACCCAGAATGACAGGCACACAGAGCAGGCTGCTAAAAACAGAGATGTTTTGACGGTCCACCGGCCCAAAAATGTATTTTTTGACAGCCCACCAGGATGTGTCCCAGTATGCCCAATGGCCAGTACATACTGGCTGTAAAACGGTGGATAAATTGTTTTCAGTCACACAACCCCTGCGAAATGACTCATGTCACTATCAGAATTTGATCCATTCGGTTCGATGGCATTTGGAAAGTCTAGAAGAGCCGCACGATTAACGGCCAAACCGCCAGCACAGGAATGTCGCCCCCAACATGAGATTTAAAAACTCATACTGTGAAATAGAGAGAGAGAGATTTATCTGGCGGTGATAGTCTTAAGTAGCATTGTGTGAACTCGTTTGGCAAGGGCTTAATTGTAACAGACATTCATTTATATGTAAAGGTTCTGCACTGCAGGTTTAATTGCTGAGAAGAACTTATTACTTACATAATATCTTATGTCGTTTTAAACTGCTTGTCTTGTTTTTTTTCCCTGTATTTTATCTTATTATTTTTTGTCACTTTTGGTTTTCATGCTGTAAAAGAAAAAGTTGAAACAATATATGTCAAGATCTATTCAATACAAAAGAAAAATGCATTTAGAAAAAATTATCCAAAAACAGGTTCCTTATCTTAAACAACTTGGTTATTTTTCTCTTTTTATAAGGTTCTATATGAATATTGTTTTCATTTTCATGAAATGTTTACTTATTTGATATTTGTTGTTGATAATTAGTATTTCATTAAAAAATGCTGTGATATGTTATGTAACATTAGACTACTTACGTGAAAATTGTTACTTTAAATATTTTGATATTCAGATATTTTGTATAACATTAGACTGCATCATATTTCCTTAATAATAAATTATTGTCCTTTAAAAAATATTTTAAAAGAAAAAAATCATTAAAAAAATAAAATTTTAAAATTCTGTAAAATATAATTATATATAAAACCTAAAATATTTAGGTCATAAAGAAATGTCCAGTTTCAGTGCTGGAATTTAACCTTTCCTTTTCATTTTCGGACTCAACTGTCTACCAGATGTGAAGTCCTTTGTAATTTTTTTATCAGAAAAATGCTGTAGACACCCAGTAAAGTTATTTAAAAATGTAACTTTAATTTACCATCATGTGGACAACACTTTTTTTCAAGCAAAAAAAAAGAAGCAATTTTTCAAAAATAAAATCAATCTTAGACAGCCTTTAATTGTGACTGCCAGTCCTGAAGATACATACCCTTTAGTCTTAGATTAACCTGAAATATAATGTATTCTGGATGGATATCAGGAGATCCAGTGAGATTTGCGACATCATCTGTCTAACTGATGCACACAGGTGTCTATTTCCTGACCCCATCCTGCTCCTAATGATAAAACCGAACGCTTGAGACTGAAACAATGCCTCTGTCCTTCGTTGGAGTAACTTTACTGGATTGATATCTGCACAGTCTTACCATAAATATAAAAACCCACATTCGTCAAGTATATTTCTAACCATATAAATCCATTTTGACTGATAATTAGCATTTTCTTACAGTTTCTGTAGCAAGTAAATACACCACACTGTATCCACTACAGTGATGTTCTCATTGGATGTTTTGTTAATGTGGCTCTAATTTCCTCCCTCACCGTCAGGTCATACAGAGTTTACATGTCTACTTATCTGATGTAGTGTGGTGTATGATGTCATGCATGGTATGTAAAGTCCTTCAGGACACACTTGTAATAAAAGGCTTCATGGATAATCGGCTTTTCTTGACATGGCTTCTCTTGTGATATTATACAGCTTTTGGAAGATCTTCAGCGTGTGTAAAACACACAGATGTTTCCTCCAAGGACATGTTTTCAGTTGTGAGGGGGATTTCACTGTGATCTCACTGTGATTTTGCGAACACCAGGTCATAATTTGTGAGTACACCCAGAAACTAAAAGACACTCAGAAAGCAGCACTTAAATCACAATGATAGCCAAATCTGCCAAAATCTTAGGGAAATATGTTTCTGTATAAAGACTACTGGACTTCAATTTGTTGAGTGCTGCACATAACTTAGTCTCACGATACCAGACAATCGTAGATCTCTGCCTTCCGAAGCCTGGGGATTTCTAAATGCACGGTAGTTGCTCGAATAGCAGCTAACAAACCTACGCCCTTACATTTTGTCAAGGACACACCTTACTGGAAATGATGCTGTCCCCCCATTCTCCTCTGTAGTGAACTACATGTCCCTGCCCCAATATGAAGGGCCGCCCTAAAGATTTTGGATTGGTTCTGCAATGCAGGTTTTTTTAAACCCTGTAAATTTTTCTATCCAGTTTTAACAACGAACCCTGTTTCAAGTAAAAACAGATCAATTTGCAGACCTTTGTTCCAGGTCACATCCCTGTCTCTCTAGACTTTCAACTGTGAACCAAAGGCAAAAAAATTAGGGGTGCACCGATCCGACTTTTTCAGTCCCGATACCGATACCTGGGCTTTGAGTATCGGCCGATACCGAGTGCTGATTTGATACCAGTCTTTAATTAATAAGCTGTATGCCTCACCGGGTGGAAGAGACTGGGATCATTCTTTTGTAAGGAAAATTAAGTCTTGACTTAAACATTGCTTTCCTAACTTAGTAAAACAAAATGTAACAAATAAATGCATAAATGATGATATGATAAATGATAAAGGTACTGAATTGTTATTAATTGTTAATAGCTATTTGATTCAGTATGAGACCGATATCCGATAACAGTATTGGTATAGGTGCATCGCTAGTAGAAGAAATTAGCTGTGAACATTCCTGTGAGTAAAAACCGTGGGAACACCTGTCAAAACAGCATACCAATACAGAGACATAAGTAAAAGACCAAAGCAAGTGGGGTCCTTCCTACCTTTTGAGCATGTGAAGCCGGGAGGGAGAGGTTACGGTGAAAGAGGAAGAGCTGACAGGCAACACTGGACCCTCCCAAAGCCTGAAGGGACAACTGAAAGCCTCGCAGGAAGGCGATCCCTGCAGCAAACATAAAAGAGACAAATGTGAAATCACTGTCACAGCATAACCCATCATCTATGTTGCATATACTCTAATGTCAAATACATGTTTGTGCTGTATGTGCTACACCACTACCCTGCATGGTCAATTAAGCTTTTAACACGAAAGTCTGTTACATCATTGTTACCTGTCAAAGCTTCAATCATACTAAAAACATCCAAAGTCTCTCATACTTTAAAGAACTCTTATCGTGCAAGGCATAGTTTTAACCTTTCAATAATTCACTAAACGTCACCTGAAATAAATCTTGTTAATGTCAGACCCCGATGTGAGTAATTACTTTGGGACGGTTACTCATGTCTGACATGATAAATGAGTTTCGAAAGAGTCTTAAAAACCAACCAAACCACTGCATGAGTCCCATCTAATTTGAAGACTTCTAATGCTTGATTGTCTTTCAAGTCATTTTAGATAAAAGCAAAGCCAAATGTAATGTAACATACCGTAGTAACTGGGTTTCCAGGAGACAACAATAGTGTCAAATTTGGGATCTGGATCATGTACAAACTCAACTGTCACATCATTTGGTGCTTGAACGTAGTGCTGACAGATTTTAGGGTCATTTTCTCCCAGCAGCTCAAAACATGGCCATGGAATACAACCTGAGGAGAGTTGACATAAACATCAAATCTCAATGGTTTCCTTGGGAAGATATTCTCAGCACATTATTTATGATTTCTATACAGTGCAAAAGTTAACATCCAATACATTTCAGTGTGTCTATAAATGTGACAGAATATTTGATATATAAACAAGATTATCCTAACAGCTGTCCAAGGATGTACTGAGGCAACATGTTGCTTTGAGCAACATAAGCATGCTAACATGTCCATAATGACAATGCTAACATGCTGACGTTTAGCAGGTAATATTTACCCAGTCCTACATCTTAGTTTACCATGAGCATGCTAACTTTGCTATTGAGCAAAAAACACAAAGTACAGCCGAGGCTGTGAAGAATGTGATAATTTTGCAGTATTATGTAGTAGTAGATATAGTATATACCAAAGTATTGGACAAATTAAAATTTTGACTTGATGGTGGTGTTAGAGGAAAAGTCAGGGGATCATCAAAGTGATTACCCTTGCAATTCACTCTGAGGGGAACATGAATGTCTGAACCAAATTTCATGGTAAACCATCTAATGGTTTTTGACATTTCACTCAAAACTACAAATGTCACCCTCATGGTGGTGCTAGGCTACAGGAAAAGTCAGGGGATCACCAAAGTCAGTAGGATTCATCATATGGGGACCATGAATCACTCTGGACCCAATTGGTGGGTCAACCAACAGACCGGCATTGCCATTCTCAGAGCCACATTGCTAGCTTGGCTAAAAATAATTGAGATATTAACTGTCAAAGCCAAATAGGAAAAAATGTTGTTGATCTTGTTGCCAGCAATAACACTAAATGTTCACGTGGGACAACAAATATTTGACTTGGGATTATTGTTTTTGTCATCTGTCATTAGATGTAAGAAGGCTTAGGCGTAATACATTTCGCATTTATTTTGTATGACCTCAGCAATGACAACAGTATATGTATAGGTCTCTGAATTTGCTCTTTAGGCTTGCCTGTGTTCTAATCCTAATATGAAGTGCAAACAATGTGACATTTGCTCATTATGATGCTAATTCTGTGTGAACCACATCTCTTCTCAGCTTAAGTCACTGCTGCCGAAATATGTTTGAGCAATTAGGTTATAGGTGCATTCTGTGCTTTAAAGCAGTTTATTAGTGTAATTAGTCAACAGTAGGCTGATGAGTGCAGAATGAAGACAGTTGTAGATGAGCTGTGAAGCCAGTGCAGCCTGTCTGAACCAGACTTACTTCCAAACACCGCAATGGAGTTGAAGCCCACAGTACTCTTCACATCATCTCTGGTTATTCTGCAGTATTCACATCCAGGTCCTCCCTGCAGAGGAGACAGCAACAGATTTAGATTTAGCACTTGTAGTTGCGTTTTTACCATTGCATATTGAAGAGAATTTCATGTCAGTTGAACAATTTGGATACATAAAGATCATGTAATTGCATGAGGCAGGAACGTGGGATGAACAGTTTAAAAATGCATGAACACACAGAAAGAAAAACAGATATATTTTTTTGAACCTGAATTTAAACATTTAATTTAAACCTAATCTAATGTGATTTAGATTATGTTCATGGTCAAAACAAGTCCAGGACAGTGTACATTCCTTGTTCAGCTGCCAAGAGTATGAGGATTGGTTTACAGACAAGAATGTGTTAGAACACACTGTGATTGCCCAAGAGGGAAATTAGGAATTAATAGCAGGAAAAAGCCATATACCTCGCAGTTAATAACATCACTAAAAGAAATGCACTGCAGCTGTCTTAAAGAGGTATTGATTCAACTTTCAACTTATTGAAGTGTATTGCTTTACGGGGTGTTTCTAACATTTAAGCTACTCTTGATATAAATGTAGCTAGGACTTATTGTAGGGCTGCTGTATTAGATCACATTCATTTTTAGCTAACTAGTTTATCTAAACTGGCAATTTAGGTAAATCAGGTAGTTAAATCAATTTTCAACTAGCTCCACATTGTCTCCAAACTCAGATCAATTCTCTGTATCTCCGACCTGACCTGGGGTCCTGGCCAATGGTCTTAACAAGCTCAAAAAGAAGACAACTCCCATTCCTCCTGTCTGTTTCAAGATCCAGGACTAAGTGCTACAGCGACATGGTTTTCTTAATAGCTGCCCCAAAACTGTGGAATTCTCTTCCTCCTGCCATATCTCCCTTTCTTTTGAGGTTTTCAAGAATCAACCATGGGTGTATTATAAGAGCTGGATACTGGACCAAAAATGGTGCCCATTCAGTCCAATAAGAATTGCTCGGCTGGCGCATACGCCAAAAAAAGTTTCTAGCTTCCAGGTTTGCTTCTGCATTGTGCGGCCCATGGAATATGTGCAATGGTATTTCCCCAGCTGGCCCCATCCATGAGTTCCCGCTCAGCCCTTAGACTTTACATTGTGATGATGTGACGTTTTTTTTAAATCGCTTTTCTCAGCTCGAGGAAAGTTTTACAAGTATAAAACCTCCATGGATCAAAAATTCATAATAGAAAGAGTCATAATTGACCTTGTTAGCAGTTCGAGGTGTCCTGTCAAGGAAAAAGGAGGTGTTTACAGATGTCTCTTTTACAACAATGGTCTATGGGGAAAATACTTTTTGGGCTGCAGGGAGATTTTTTACTGCAATACTGCGAGTGGTCACTGGGAAAAATTGGCTGCAAAGTTGAGCGGTGGAGCCCTATCCAGCTATTTTTATACATCCATGGAGTCAACTTAAAAAGCACATATACTCTTTAACTGTGCCTTATCTAAAGGTGTTAGTATGCTTCAACTGAAGTATTTGTAGAATTGTCAAACATCTGAAACCCCACCGCCCCACAACTTTCCAACGTCGGAATTGGGTGGGCTGCGTCCGACAATTTCTGTAACCTTACAAAACATGAAATATGAATGACAATCTGACATTCACACTGGTTTCTCATTGGTTTTGGAAAGCTACGCAGCCCCAAAGTTTCAGGTGTGGGGGGAGGAAATTTGTGTGGGGGGAAGAAACGCTCTTCATGTCTTCACATAACGCACCTTTGGTGAAGCATACTGATGTCTTTAACAATACTCCTGTATTTCATCTGAAGCCTCTGTAGGTGTTTGCAGTTTCTATGTGCGTTCATGAGATTTAGATTATTTTTCATTTTATTTTGCCTTATTGTATTTTTGGCCTTCTCTAATGCTGTATCCTTAATTCTGTCTTTTTCTCTTCATGCTGTAAAGCACTTTGGATCAACTGTGCTGTGTGGTCATTGTACTCTCCAAATATCTGCCGCCATGACAAATTGCTGTACCTATGCTCTTTGTGGAATTACTAACACATTGGGAAACATATTTCAAAAATTCACTAATTTCAAAAGCAAAATGTAAAAAAAAAAAGCTGCAGTCACATCCTAACTGCCATATACTATATGAGAGAATGTGCATATTTTATGTATTCATCCACAATGAGCCAAGTATAGACCATATAAGGGTCTTTGGTTTCCAAACATCTGCACTTACTTTACATCAATGGCTCAAACGGTCTATCAGCTCCGACAGCGCTGTCAGAGTGAAATAATGGGGGATCATAAACCACAGTAATGATAAAACAATATGGGTCTGTTTCTGAATGTTCTTAAAACAAGCATATGAAAGGCATTCATTGTGTGTTTGGCATCCTGTTATATCAGAACATATGAGTCAAACTGTTATTACGTACTTCTACATAAGGTAAACACATACACATTGCCGACTCGTCCTGCAGGTTTAGAGACCATAACTAGACTAACAGGTGGGGAAAATGAAAGAGGAAGAAATAGTGCATCTGCTTCAGGCATGGGAGAGGTAGAGAGTGTGTGTGTGCTGTCTGTGTGTCTGTGTGTGCGCATGGTAGTTAAACTGTCAGGCTAGGTAATGACTGTCAGAAAGTCTTTGTAGTCTAAATACTTTCTTGCATGCAAGCTGATGAGAGAGCATCAACATTTTCAATGTGCATTGCAAAAAATGAATTCTCCCACACTTTGACAATGTGGGTGACTTTTCAATAAAGCCAAAATGTATTTAATCACATATTACATACACTGTCTACAAAAGGTATTCTGTGGTAGCCCTGGGATTTTGAAATAGTGAAAATGACAAAAAGGGTCACAAAAGTCAACATCTGCCAAATGTTTTTATTATAAAACTCGGTGTGGTTTACACTCGGTATACAGTATGATGGTGTGCGTTGGTCAAAACAGCTTGAACTAACACTAACCATAGAGTTCAGCTCGAGTTGACAGCTGTGCATTCCTCCTTTGTCCATTTACTTTTAATTTAATTTTAATCCAGAGTAGCTGCAAGATACAGTATTATAACCATAATCAAGTAGAAAAAGCTTTGCAAGTAACTTTATCTCTGTAAAAGGACATAAAAATAATCTCTTAAACGTTCAGAAATTTTCAGAAATGCTGGACAAAAATGACTATGTACTGTATGTGCAGTGTGTGTTAAGTAAATAATATTAGTTCTGGACAAACTGGTCTTCATAACCTCCATGTTTTCTGCTGGGAAAACTTTACAGTTCTTCCTAAACTTACACTTTCTGAGAATTATAGTATATATGTCATCTAGTAACACTGATTCTAATCTTTTTAAATCAAAGAATTATTTGTTTTCTTTCTTTTTCCTCTCTTTTTATAATTGTAGGAGCTTTAAGACATAAAACTATCCAGAAACTCACAAGCAAAAGTTCAGAAAAAGGTCTGAAAAATAAACATCATTTTCTGTATCTGAAATATTTCTTGTTTTCTAAACTTTTAACTCACAACCCTTCAGATTTATCTGTGAAACAATCGATTTCCCCACTTGCCAAAACTGTGGGGCCTAGAGAGAGTAAACAATCTGCAACAAAGTACTTGGACCTGAGTTGTTGGAATAACAAAATACATTCCAAAATTTATCTGAGGCTAATGTGAGGTTTCAAAACAACTGAGTATGATCCAAAGCCGATTTGGTAAAAATGTGAACCAAACCTTTAAGTACAGGTTTGTTGTTTGAGCAGAAGTGCTCGGTTTAAGGCTGGTATATTTACTGCTAGAGTCATACCTACAGTATATATAAGGCTGGACATAGACATGTATTCTCTAATTACAGACCTGTTTCTTTGCTGTCACAGTTCTCTAAAATATTGGAAAAAATATTCTATAAGACTAAGACTAGATGATTTCATGACAAAACATAATGTACTGTGTTAACAGCAATATGGGTTTAGAACTAATAGGACAACTTCACTTGCACTAATAGAATTTGTGGAGGAAATATCAACTGCAATTGAAAATAAAGAACATACAGTGGGGATATTCCTGGATCTCAAAAGAGCATTTGATACTGTTGACCATGACTTATTATTGAAGAAATTACAAAGATATGGAATTAGAGGGGTAGCACTCTCTTGGTTAAGTAGTTATCTGGAGAATAGGTATCAATATTTTAATTCACAACTATTGAAGGTTACTTGTTGGGTTCCCCAAGGCTCAGTATTAGGTCCATTATTGTTTATTCTTTACATAAATGATATATGTGAGGTTTCCAAAATATTAAAAATTATATTATTATTATATTATTTACAATTTATTTTGTTCTGGTAATAAACAGTGGATACAGCGGAAAAGGAATTGGAAATACTAAAGAGTTGGTTTGATTCTAATAACACTGAATTTAAGCCAAACTAAATCAATAATCTTTGGTAATTGTAAATAAATAATAAATGATGTTGAAATTGAAAGAGTGTCTGAAATTAAATTCCTTGGAGTGATAATAGATTAAATTATGCTGGAAGCCACATATAAATTATATCAAAGCTAAAAAGTCAGTTGCAATACTGTATAAAGTTAAAGATTTCCTAAATCAAATTTCATTATACACCTTGTATTGTTCGCTTGTGGTCCCATATATTACTTACTGTGTGGAAGTGTGGGGAAATTCATACAAAACAAATACTAATCCAATCTTCATACTTCAAAAGAGAGCCATAAGAATTGTAAACAAAACTCTTTATAGAGAACCAACAAACCCACACTTTATTGAATTAAAGGCTCTAAAATGTAAAGATGTGGTCAACTTTAAAATGATTCAAATTATGTACAGAGCAAAAACTTGAAAGTATCCAAAAGTTGTTTAAAAAGAGAGAAAGTCAATATGATTTAAGATGAGTTTGTCTGTTCAAAAACAATTGGTGAGGACTGATGTAACAAATCATTGTATTTCAGTCAAAGGAGTGCATTAATGGAACAGCTGTAGTGAGGAACTAAAAAAAAACACTCAGTAAGTTAAAAAAATGTTTAAAAATAACTGAACAAATATAAAAAATGGATGATCGGAAAGAAACATTGACATAGAAGGACGGTACAGGATATGTAAGTGGCTTTTTTTGCTTTTGTTTTGTCTTTATTGTTTGATGATTGATGTTACCTTTCGAGATCAAATATGATGTGTTGTTAAAAGTATATAGGCATTATGAGCCATAGCTTCAGCCTACACCTTTTTTGGACTGCAGAAATCTTTTAAATTGTGTTGTTTTCAACTGTAGTATTTGAGTGTCTGCCTCCTTTTTATGCATTTATGTATGTGTGTATATGAATTTGTACATTTATACACATTACCTAATTATTTCTGATATTGATTTCAGTTATTAACCGAAATCTTTTTTTTTTTTTTTAATGTCTTGGCAGCTCCTCCACTGTACAGCCAACAGAACCAACATAAACAGATGCAGCTGCTGGGGGAGAAGCAGCAGAGATGACCTCACCCTGAGTATATTCCAGGTGTGCTTTAGTACTTTGAGTCTACATTAAATCCTCCTGGATTAGACCACCCAAAATGAAATGAGGAAATGAATCTGCTGCAGAAGACGAGCCTGCTTTTATATCAGTACCAGTGTAAGTTACTTTTTACTTATTACTACTTTAAAAAGTAATTCTATTACTTTACTTATTACTTGGTATCAAAAGTAATTAGTTACGTTACTCGTTATATTACTATAAACAATAAAATAAAGCAACAGTATCGCTGCTTTTTAACTAATGTTTTTCTGCATATTCTGTCATAAGAGCAGCAAGGAGTATTTAATGGTTTTACAAAACAAAAAAACAACACCACATTTAGGCTGATATCGTGTCCAGCTTGTTGTTTTGTTATCTCTGCCCTGACATATTAAGCAAGGTCCTACTGTTCAGAAGTGAAACAACGATTGTATCTCAGAAGCTTCTCAAACCTCTCATCAGACAGTCTGGTCCTTCTAGCACCAAACCTCCTAAACTAAGAAGCCGCACCACAGGTGCGCTAAATGGGACCAGTGTTGTACTTTATGTAAATGTTTTTGACGTTTGAGAACTGGTTCAGAGTCTCAACTTCATACCTCCTGACCTGATTACGTCTTTTTCTGCCGAGTAGCCTCGCTGTCCTCGGGCTTTGTTTTAAATGTAAAAAGGTCCAAAAGTTTACAACGGACGACAATGTTCTTTGCATTTTCGACTGAGGCCAACTCAAAATAATGATAATACTTGCAGCTGTTAGAGTATGCCTCTCACCCTCTCCTTTATCCTCCATCCTTCGCTTATCTTTTTGGCTGGTATCCGATGTGCTCTGCCGCGCGCACGCGTTACCAAGATGGCCTACCTGGGACCAACAACGCAGTAACGCAGTGTTACTTAGATTAGTAACTGCAATGTACTATTTTGGAAATTGTAACCCCTTACTCTACTCGTTACCGGTTTTAATATTACAGTAACGCCAAACACGGGTCAGTACTGTGTCACAAAGGGAAAAACCTTACCTGTTGGATACACTCCAGAGTGCAGTCCTGAGGAGTGATGGCTGCAGCTCCGACACCATCCTGAGCCCAGAGTGGCCGACCGAGTCCCAAGAGCTGATACAACACAAAAACTGCCTTCCACATACTGCTACTGCCAACATGACACGGTCCCACTGTGAGCACCAGACCAAAAAACCCACACACTCACAGTGGACTGAGCGGCCATGAGCAGCTGTTACCACTCAGTGTGAACCAGTGAAACGTAGAAGTAGAGGTGTCCTCGATGGTGCGTGAGAGAGAGAGTGACAAGAACCAGGGAGGAGGCAGAGGAGAAAGACGATGAGGGGAGTGGTGTCTTTAGGCGGAGGTGCAGCCAGCATGTTTTAACAGTTACGCTGCCCATCTAGTTAATTTTGGGCTGGAAGAGCAGAAGGTACATAGCAGGCTCCCAAACACATAGGATCAACAGCCAGAGCCAAGAAAACCACGTTTACATTCCACATCATCACACACAGGAACATCTATTCAACATGAGGCAAAAACATCAAAGTGTTGATTGCAAAAGAATATAAAGTGTTCTCTTCAGTCCAGTGAGGTTCATTTTATTCAGCACAGATACTACAACATGTTTATGAGCTATATACATATGAATGTGGAATTGTTTTCACAGGAAACATCGTATTGGCAATTCAAATACATTTGGGGAAACTAGTATTTCAATAACCAGGTTAAAAAGTAAATCATGAATCAATAGTTTATCCAATTGTGATAAAGCACTGATCAGATGTGTTGTAACAAAAGTAAAAGAGGATGGAAAAGGAAACGTTTGCATCAAGGATTCCAGAGACAGAAGAAGACAGCCGCTTCACCGGATCTGAAAAACAAAACACAGCAAACTAAATATTAAGTTATTCTTGGAAATACTCAGATCCATTCTGCCCCACGATACTTAATCATTGCAGATCTGAGGTTTTAGGAATTAAGATATAGAAAGAGTGTGTTTTTGCCAGGCATCTGGATGGATTGGGGGTATGTTTTAGAACAGAACGAGCCCTGGCAGGAAAAAGCTGGCAGCTCCGCCACAGGGTTCTCTCTAAGAATAATCATACAGGCAACATGCTGAGGGCAGAGCTGTTAATCCAGTTTGCCCGAAGGAATCATTAAAGTTCATACTTTCAATGCTTTTTTGTACAAGTTATTTCATGTACAAGTCACATTTTTATTAGTTAATTTATCGGGGAGAATGTAAAAAAACAAACAAAAAAAACCCCCATTGTAACGTGTTACAATAACATGATACAGATGTGTTGTATATAAGATTTCTAGCCACGGCTAATTTATGAACCCTGTCCCTGGTTAGGCTTTTCTACTACTTTTTCTAAACTGACTTCCTGCATTAAAGGAAGTGGAACATATGTAAGAATATGTAATATGTAAGAAACAAACGCTAAAAAGATTTTGAAAAAAACAAAAAAAACAAAAAAAAAACCAAATCCGCCTGATTTTGTTGCAATTGAATAATAATGAGTGAAGACAACACAGTGAGTGGGTAACAAATGGCAGTTTTCTGTTCATGAATGGTAGTTACAGCTTGACAAAGATGTCCATCCTTATTTTTCTATTGAACCACATCTCTTCTCTTTACAAACCTTGAACATCAGGAGTGTTAGTGGAGTACCTGAAGAGTTATTCATCCTCCTCTATTTGACAATGTCCTTTGCATTCCTTTTGTCCTCCAGCTTGTGCAAACTATACTATGACAAGTGTTTTGGCTTATAGTAGTTTGGTTGTAGAGGTGTACAGTAGATGGACAAACTAAACTAAAGCCAACGAATCTTCACAGTGAACTGACCATACTGAATCAACAATGTCACTGACCAAATCAAAAGCTTTTAGCGTTGGAGCTCCTCACTGGTGACTGAGAGAGCCGTTGTCAGCTCAGCTCTGATTAAAAAGGCCAGAAAGCTACAGAAATAATCACAATCTGATAACTTTGTAAATAATAGGCCACTGAGCTATTAATGTGCAGTGCTTGTATAGGCCAGTTTTGTAGTGACCTGAACTGAGCTTGACAGCTCTCCTCTCTGCCTCTCAGTATTGCAGTCATAACAAACACTAAATCTGGGTAGCCTCAAGCTTTTGAAGCTTCTCTGGCAGTTTCACGTCGACAGAGAGGTTACACTGAGGTCAGAATCACGCAGAGAGGTTAAATTCCAGAAAACTCAACAGAACTGATGAAGCTCATTGGAAGAGCACCTACACATACTACACAGCAAGCAAGGAAAATTAGGTGCGTTTTCATTAACTGGTTTGAAGCGAATAAACTAGGCTACGCAAAGCATAGATTTGTCAGAAGATGGCAGTATAGGCTTAAATAATCTGCCAAATAAACAGTAGAAGAAGTAGAGGTTGCCAACTGGAAAACAAAACAAATTGTTATATTGCCTTGACGAGAGAAAAATGGAGAGAGGTCTTCAGGAATTTGATTCAATTGAGCAAGTTGTAATTGTTCTTTCATGTCAGCTAGTATTGGCCAGTCATGTGAGTTAAATGTTTGCTATGCCATTATTTATTCGACAAATGTGTTTTCATTACCCACTTTGCACATAAAATCTTTTTTGACATTTACAAAATCCATCTCAAGCGAGCATAAAAACTGTTTTACAAAATTGAGGATGTTTTTTTTTTTAATGACATGTTGCATCAAGTGTTTCACTTCAATGATCCCTGAGGCGAAACTGCATAATTTACTTATATACATAGCAATTCTCACCGTATATTTGTCCCATTTCTTCTCAGGGTCGTATGGCTCCCAGCGACTAGCAGGGAAGATATGCTTGTTCTTCTCATACCAGCTCCTCAGCACCACTTTACCTGCATGAGACTTTAGGCAAGAGAGCACAACTGGGTTAACTTTGATATGGCTTTTAAATTTGTCTTGCTTATCTTAGTATTTCTTCCAACAAAAATATGAAGCATAAGTCTTCTATTTTTTCTTAGTTTCAACAAATCCAATGAAAAGATGAAAACAAACATTGAATTGATTCTATTAACAAGTATTGTCCATGTATTCAAAGCCTGATATAATTTATTCCTTAGTGTCATAGAGCTCCACTGTTGTCCAAAACTAATAAAAACTCAACAATGAGCTACATTTGCACTGGGTGACATGTTCCTTCATTACCATGAACACACACACTGTAGTTTATTTTGACTCAATTCCACACACACCATCCTGCTGCTAGAAATACTCACTAGAGCGACAAATGTGTATTAATTCGCAGTTTAAAATAGTTCCCAACCATTGGGGACCCACTGTTACCTCCTGTTTAAGCAACATTTATTTAAAAAAATAAGTGTGCAGCTGTTTTAGGGAATTACTGAGGTTTTTAAAAAATTAAACTATATATTTGTGACCTATTTATAAATATTTACATCAGTAGGAACAAATGGGCTCGGGCTAAATGCCACAGACAGACAGGGTAGGAAAGTCCTAAAGTTGTGAGGGATAGAAGATGCTGTTTTGTTTTTGATCTTTTCATGGGATTTATTGCCAAGAAAAATGTAGAATAATGCCAGCCTTATCCTATAAATTCATTTAGATTTTTGTAATGAAATGACTAAATTCAAAAACCTGTTTACTGAAATTATTTATGATTTTATCCAACAAAAGTAACATCAGAAATTAAATTTTTTTCTTGATTGATTTGTAGACAATTTCAGATCCTTTTAGCGTTAGAGGTTCACATTTTTTCAAGTCTATCTTAAAACAATATTCATATGTCCAGCAGCAGCTTCCGACCAATAACTGCTTCAATCTACATATGTGGATGTGAGTGTTGGGGAATAATCCTAACCTCATCTTTCTCTACTGTGGCGTCATTCACCAGTCGAATATCATCGTGGACGTCAAAGCTGAAAAGAGGACCTGTGGGGGAAAAACTAAACTGAGTGAAAATGCAGGAAAATCAACCTCACGTTGTTCCGTATGTTATATAGAAACAACTACTTACAGTTCAGAATATAATATCTGAAAACAAATCAAGGAGATGAAAGCTGTTGATGTTCACTTACCAGATTTGCCTCTGGCTTTGGTCACAATGAAGTCGTAAAAACTGTGGTGCTGATTGGAACAAAGAGATAAAATATGAATAAATTCAAAAGCTGACACAGCTGCTGGACAAATGAAAAACAAACCATAGAAAATAATCACAGTAATCACCATGATAAAAAATAAAAATCTGTATATTTAAAACTTCTTGTACACATCACATCAAAGATTTCTTGTTGTTAACATGCTAAAAGCCAATTACCATAATTTAGTGCGTTTAAAATACATTAATATTGTTATGGTGTGTTCACACAGGACACAAAGCAAACTTTTCGCATGACGAGACCTGGCAAAGCATGAATTCAGACTTATTACAAATCAGCATCATGATGTAGTTATTTCAGCATCCTTTTGATCTGTTTATTGCAATTAAATCAAAGCAAAATCTAAGTTTATTTTGGGTTCATACCGCTTTAAGGTCTGTAGTTGTCATCTGAGAAATGCAGTAAATCAATGGATTTTGGGGGGGAGTTTTGTGTGACAGGTTAATGCAGTTTATCACAGCAAAACAAACAGAGAAGAGTTGACAATGTATCTCTCAGTGTTTACAGATAAGTGTCAGTATGACTGTTGTTAGCAGGAGGACAGAGCTGTCATGATGGTAGGCAGGCTGAGCTTCAGTAACATCACCGCGCTGGCTCTCATTATCCAGATGGGGACTAGTCAGTGCCTGCCATTGCTTGCTGGCTGTGTGGGGTGAATAAACACAAATGATCCCACGCTCAAACTCGCGCAATAATGAGAGGTGAAAATTCACTTCACGTTTGGTATGAACAAGAACATAGTTTTTATAAACTGATCTTGGCACTTTTACAGCATTTCATAGTTCATTAAAGTGACTTTCTTTTCCTTGTGTATAAGATGAAGATAGGGAAGATATACTGTATTTATTACAGTGATGTTAGAAGGTGAAACAAGATTTTTCAGTCTGTACATGCAAGTAAAAGTGGATCAGGCAATTATGATATGTAAAATCGCCATCAGATTAACGTAAAGGGATGTGTGTCTGAAAGGGCCTTTGTATTGTGAACAAAGATGCACATCAGAGGTGTTGAATCTCCTCAAACACTTGAACGTTAAATGAGGTGAAGTGAAACAAAGCAAATGAAAGCAAAGTGAAGCAATAGTTAAAGGTAGAGTCAGTAATTCTGGAGAAAGATTGTTGATATTTGAACTAAACACCCAAACAAATCCCCCCCCCCGTGCTCCTTCAGAAGCTCCGTCCCCCAAATGGACACGCATTGCCAAGGCAACAACCAAAAGAGAAATTTGGTGGAATTTAAAACGATGCATCAGCTGTAGAGTGACCTCTGTTCCTCTCACACTTTATCACAAGCATCAAAAAAATTCATTTCATGTGAGCACAACAGCCCTCTGTCAGCAGCAGCTCCTGGAGAGCTGAGAGGACAGCGGCCGGCCAAACTGACAGCAGAAATTTACTGAACCAAAATAGTTTACATGTCGGTTCCACGGGAAGAAATCGACAGTGTTTGTATTTATTTATTCATCGATACGGTTAATAAGTTGAAAACACATATACAGCAGGAGATCTGTGTGATTTAAACAGCTGCCTGCTCAGACTACGCCTCACTAAATGCGATAGAAACAGACTTGGAGCATAAAAAAAAACATGGGGTCTGGGATTCAGTGTGGATTGATACATTTAATAATATGGAAGCGTATCTGTTCCGTGAGAAAACACTTTGCCCCTCTCTCTCTCTGGTTGGCCAGCCCTCCTCCACCATTCAATGGGTGCTAGAGACGGGAGACTGTCATGTCCTCACACAGACAGCTGCTCTGATAACTTTCCCCTATCCTGTGCACGAGCACCAATGCCCCCTGCTGCTGATTGACCAGAGTAGTGTTGTGTGGCTCACTCTGAACCACTGTGTTTACATGCCCATTTACAGAGCCAGTGCTGTGTATGACCACCACCTGAATTTGACAAAATGTGTATTGGATTAGAATCTCTGACTATATCTTTAAATTGTGGTTATCTAGGGTTTGTCAGTCATGCACTCACTACTCACATGTGGGATTATTAGATCCTCTTTGATGTACATCAGCTGTTCTACTCCAGCAGACCTGTACAGAGAAGAAGAATTTCAGTCCAATAAAAATTAACTTTAACACTATTATTAAGAAGGAAAAATGACCAATATTTTTCCTGTGTGTGTGTTGGTGTGATTTAAAAATATGTCTGACTTTGGCAATTCTAAGTGGTAGTATCAGAGAACACACAGTGGCAGACATCAATGCTTATTGTCGTCAGTGCAGTGTTTAAAATCAGAGGGACTGAGAGGGAGACAAAGAGATTCTCTGGAGATCAGCCTTAGACTACAAACTACATTTCCTCATTTTTTTCAAATGTGGGTCTCCCAAAACACTCCGCCTACCATGCTACACTAGTGATAGGGAAAAGCAGACACTAAAATATCATACTACTTAATACTTTAAAATATCAGTATATTTGGAAGAAAACTAGTTTCATGATACGAGGCCGAATATGGTGCTGTTGAATCAGATACAACAGAGTGTGGACTGGAAGAGAAAGTGGCCACCACAGTGACGCTACAGCCGCAGCCTGACACACAAACTTCAGCTGCTGAGTTTCTCCGTGATAACACTAACACAAACAAACAACTAGCTTTACAATATAATGTCGGAGCAGAGATGTGGCATCACTATTACAACGTCTACCATAAATAACAGCAAAATACAGTAGAGACTCTCACACTGAGCTGAAATGAAATGGGTGCACATCAGTTAGGTAAATAACAAATAAACAGTCTCTACTGCTTTTTGTTGTCATTTATGGTTGCGTTACTCTCCTGAGCCCTCTGTGTGTGCTGTGCGCACAGCGTAGCAGAGGAGAGACAGTAAACCAGGTGCTGCAAAGTACTCAAGTTGACAATAACTACACTCTTTACATTACTGTGAGTGCAATAAAAGCTTCACAAGGAAAAAGTCAGGAAGAGTAATTTATTAATGTAATCTGTGCAATAGATGGACAGACTCCAAATGATGAAAAATACTGCTGTAAAGAGTGTTGTGGAGAAATTGCTGATCAATGGTCAGGACAGGAGAGAAGAAAGTGTTCAGGAGCCTCTGAAGTCTTATAGTGTAATGTTTATTGAAGCTTGGCCAAGGAGAAATAGAGACATTCTCAAGTAGGTAGGTGCATGAGTCAGTCTCACATTCTGCCAGCTCATGCCTGTGGTCAGACTTTAAACCCCTACAGGTAACGCCACAAATACTATACGCCCAGAAATGGTCAAAGTGAATGTATTTACCCGTGTTACAGCACATTCTGGTCTGGGCCACTGTTGTCTGATTATGTTAATGGAATATCAGCGGCTAGCTATCTGTGATGTCTAGGAAGCCAGGAAGTCAGTTCCCCCGACCCTGGTTACTAAGCAACGTTGAGATAGGCTGACACCTGCCTTCCTCAGACAACCCAAACAGCTGCCTCACATATCAAGGAGAGACAGTGTCTTCTCTGTTAAAATTTAGTGCAGTTACTGTCTATGACCTCAAGGCCCATGTCTGACCCTGAGCTGCAACCCTTAAGGATAGAAAATTCCATAACAAAGAGTGTGATCTGCGACACAACGAAATAAATGATAGAGCATAATATGATGGACGAATTTCTATCGTCATACGATATATATCTTCACATCGCACAGCCTGACATCACAGAGGAAGGTGACCAATCATTATTATAGTATTATAGAGAATAGTTGTTTCTACTTCTTGACAGTGATTTTGTCACAAAATCAGAGTAAAGCATGATTCTCTTACCGTAGCTCACTGAAGTCCTTCCTCAGGACTTCCAGGGCCCTCTGCAGGAAGTTCTGGATGGTATTGCCTTTCTTCATCTGCAGGACAAATAAACACAAAGACATAAGGGAAAATATGAAGAGCTGTGTTGAATTTTTGTACATGGGACAAGGGGAACGTATAGTCATATTTTACCTTGACAGTCTTACGATGTCCAGATCCATCCCAGTAGCTGAATGTAATCTCTATCTCCTCACCTGAAAACAAGGATATAACCCATTATTTGGATTGAGAGTAATTGTGAGTGTGCATGTGAGTTAAAGCGTGAATATGCAACTGAATTACAGTAGTAACAAGGGGTGGGTGGGTGGGTGGGTGGGTGGGTGTGTGTGTGTGTGTGTGTGTGTGTGTGTGTGTGTGCAAATAATTGTGACACTCACTCTTAATCTTCTCCTGTTTGAGCTCCCACTCCTGCCTGAGTTCCTCTCTGAGACGATTCTCCTCCTCCTGAAACCATGAAACCGACAAAATGAAACGATTGAAAATCAGTTTATGCTCATTAACATGACATTAGCACAGCAACTCTACCACAGTATCAACAATATAGCATATGTGGTAGGTCTAATGGTGTGAAATGGCCAATGTCTTCTCTTTAGTATGTGATCTACAAGTGTTCAGAGGTCTGTTTGTTTTTCAGAAATACAGCCAACGTGGAGACTTGTTAAAAGTCTAGCTGGTTTAGCTTGGTAATCTTGCTCTAATCACTGGCTGTAATGTTTTTCTACAGCTTGCCAAGTAAAAGTGGAATTTAAATCCACCTGTTTTTTTTAGTTTGAGTTAAAATTTGATGACACACAGTTAAATGCCTAAAATGTAAATAGAGGTGTCGGTTTCCAAAGCTCAAATAGCATCCAAGGGGCAAACCTGTTAAATCTAAACTTTAAAAAAAATCCCTGAATAAATTGAAATTATAAGCACATTGCATGTACACGACTCTGAACCACAAATTAATTTAAGGAGAAATTGTTTCAATCCCAGGAAGATCTTTCTCTGGCAAAAATGAAATGAGTCAGTGTGCAGGTGTTCACTCTCACCAAGAGAAAATCCTAGAATCTAATTAATCTTTTGCCAGCACAAAGTAGAGAAATGAAAAGAAAATATTTTCCCAGAATCATATTCTGAATGTGACTGTGTCTAACCTCACCTCTCTGTCTCGATCAGGAAGGAAACTTGTGTCCACATCTGGATTTTTGCCCAGTTTCTTCTTCCTTACTGGAGAATCTGTGAGACAAAGTCACACATTCATCTTATTATTTATGAGCTGAAAAATACCTGCTGACCAAAACAGTGTCTCACACTCATATGGAGCAGCAACAAACTAAAACAGTATGACAAGCTCATTATCACTGCTTAGAACATCACTCATGACTACAATACATAAGCAACAAAATAGCTGAATGTGAAAAAAATAAAATTCAAAAATCAACTAATTCTAAAACTTACACAACTTTTTCCATGAAAGAAATCACCAAACTTCTATATTTAAATTAATTTGTAGAAGCGGCTTTGATGCTGCAACAACTCATAGTCTCTGACAACTCCCCATTTTAATCCCTGCAAGATCCTGTTTCAAGATTTCATTTTTTAATCCATTAATTTTAATTACTAATGAAGCTCCAGCTTAGACCAAATCAGACTGATTTAGGGGAGAATTATCTTGTTGATCTAAAGTGAAAAATGAGAGATGCCGTATACAGCTGAAAGTGCTTCTCAACACTGTGTTACTCTTTCAGTTTGTGCTTTAACATAAATACTCACAATCCTGCTCTTCTTCTTCATCTTCCTCTTCATCTTCTTCGTCTTCCGGATTAAACGATAAACTGGCTATTTTCCTCTTCTGTTCTTCCTTTCTCTTCTTCTCTTTCTGCTTCTCAAGCTTGCTGCAAATAGAAAAACATTCATAATTATCAACCAAAATCAAATGGAAGACAGCTACACGCACGCACGCACGCACGCGCGCGCGCGCACGCGCACACACACACACACACACACACACAAAATGTATTTATGCTTTCTCTCTGTTTTTAATACACAGCACACATTTTCTTTGCAGGACTAAAAGGAAAACATTGGTAGCTGAACTTGTGCCCAGAAAAACCTGATTCTGGTTTTACTGTTGACACCTTGTGATGATAATGATAATAATAATAATAATAATAATAATAATAATAATAATAATAATAATTACCTGAGTCCAAGGTAATGACCTGAGTCAGGACCTTGGTTTAACATCTAATCGGAAGGATGGCATCTCCTACAGCACAGTGGCCCAGTCGCTGCACTGTGACTTTTTTTTTATTTTTTAAACCTACACCACTTCCAGCAGCAACTTAGTTTTTTCCCCAGCAGGTCTGAGGTGAGAACAAGCCCAAGCCTGCTTAGCTTCAATCATTCAGCAGAAACAGGGTATGACTGCTGATAAGCAGCCTCAGTCATCTTGGCACCGTTATGCACGGTGTGACAGGTGAGACTGAACACTATCCAGTTTTCATTAATTTTTCATTCTATTTTGAGCACCCTGGCAACAGTTCTTTCAAATAAGAGAATAACAACAGCTGGAAAATCAGGCAGCAGATGTCCTATCATTTGGTCTGATGTAGCATAGCAGAAGAATGGAGAGATTTATTAGCTTCATAGCCATCTGCTTTGATTTGTGGTTCACATTTTTCATGACACTGCTGGTTACATTTCTATCAAAATTAAAAACTGTAAGTGCAACTATGGACCACTGGTATTTTGGAATCTAGAAGCCACCTGTCCCAGAAATGTAACATGAATTCATTTGTATGCATCAGAACTGTAGGCTGAATGCAAAATGACAGGGACCAAGCCCTGCTGGTCACACCTCACCGGACTGAAGTGGTTTAAACCAAGCGGTTAAGAAACCAAAACTACAGTGTGAATGTGAGCCAGTAAGCACAAAAACTCACAGCTGGAGTTCCTTGGACTGTTCCTTCTTGGCCAGCTGCTTCTCTCTCTCCTTCACCAGCGCCTCCTGCTTGGCCTTCATATCATTCAGTGTCACCAGACCTTATTAAGACATAAAAGACATGAATCGGCTCTCACAACAAGACTCACATGGATATATCATCTCAAAAATGTTATCAAATACAGTATATGATATACTAAATTCCTATGCAGTGATGTTAAAATACTTTTTTTCATCTATATTTTCATAATAGCACTGCATTCTGCTTTCCTATGGGAGCAGATCTGTAATGTGTCAGCACTCCTTCTGCAACAACCATGTCATATATTGAACTTTTTGGGTCACACTCTAAGCAACAACAAAGATACTTACCAACTGTGCTGGACTTCAGCTCTGCCTCCACAGCATCATAGTGAGCTGAGAATTTCTTATCAATGTTGGACTTGACCATGTTGTCCTGCAAGAAACCAGAAATAATGTTAGCACATAAGCAGTAGTGGAAGAAATATTCATATCCTTTACTTAGGTAAAACTATACATACAGCAATATAAAATACTTTATAACAAGTAAAAGTCCTGCATGAAAATTACTACTTAAGTAAAAGTACATAAGTATTAGCAGCTTGATGTAGTTAAAGTATTGCAGTAAAAGTAGTGGTTTGTTCCCTCTGACTGATATATTATTATATATGACATCATTAGATTATTAATACTGAAGCATCAGTGTGTAAGCAGCATGTTACTGTTGTAGCTGCTGGAGGTGGAGCTAGTTTGAACTACTTTATATACAGTTAGCTAGTTTAGTCCAGTGGTTCCCAACCTAGGGGTACTTTGAAGTATTTTGAGCCTATCCAACTTATATACAATAAGAAATATGCACATACAGTGAGTATGCACCGAGAATTTTTTAAAAGAAATCTGATTTTCTGTTTATTTTTCTAGACATTTATTTATTATTACTTTTACCCTTTGTCTTGTAACCATGTCGACTGTATCAATAAACTGAGAGTGTCAGGTCCTTTATTTTATCTTTATTTCATTATGATGCCTAACTGTTTCTGTTATTGTATTATGGTCACACATGTTGTGTTGTGACACTTTTTATAAATAAAGTGATGGAAAAAAAGGTAACTTTAGTTCTGTGAACTCTGGATGACTTTACTGGTGACATTAACAAAGTGGACATGTCACCTCACGTTATATAACTGAACTTTGAGTTATTTTTGGCAAAAGACAGAGGGCTAAATTAACTCCTGGTAATATCACGTACTTAATAAACACGTTATAGTTTTGGGTAAGAGGTTACAAACCTCTGCAATCTTCTGCTTCAGTTGTTCCAACTGCTCTCTTTCTTTCTCTCGTTTTTTCATCAGCTGCATGGCTCTCCCGGCCTCGCTGGCAGCTCCTTTGTACTGCGCCATTTTGCTTTCTTTGTGTTTCAAACTCGCTTATAAGAACTCTAAAGACACAAACGACAGAAAAAGAAGATAAATACTTAAAATAAAACGCTGATTTTTTCCAGAACTGTGTAGCTAAACCTCCCAGCACACCACAACAACAAAAATGGCGACGGCGAAGTGCATGCTGGGTAGTGAGGAAGTATATATTGCTCCCTTCAAGTACTTCAGGAAACCTCGTAATTATGAACTCACACAGCAACGACCAAAAAGTGGTATTAAAGAAAGGAATACAGCTTGAATATAGCCTCCTGAAACTAAAATCTAATTATATAAATGTAAATCATATATTCACAAGTCAATCACAAATACCACAGTGTTTTGATGTAGCAATGACAAAAGTGGGATATTTTCAATATTTAAATCGCCAAAATGTAATATCTAATAGAAAAAAAACCATAGCATTTAGGTATTAGGGCTGCATTGATTGTTATGTCATTGTTATGATTGTTATGACTGTTTAATCGACAAAAAAATCTGTTTTCCAGAGACCAAGTCAAGTTAATGTCTTCAAAGGAGCAAATCCTGACATTTGATAAGCTAGAACCAGCAAATGTTTCACTTTTTAAACGTTGATAAATTACTTTAATAATACAATAATTGCCAGAATTCTTTGCAAATAATTTTCCACCGATTTCAGAATATTTATTTATTCAGTTGATTCAACTTTATTCATCTGAGGCCCATAATTTTGCAAATATCTTATCAACTGATGAATGATGAATATGATAAATTTACATTTCTATGTGTGTCCTGTGTAAAAATCGGTTCACATAATTGGTTAAAAAAATGACAAAACAAAGGAATTTTTGACATTTATTTTATTGACAGCTAATACAATTTCCTCAGACTTGCATCTGAAATCAGTGTAAATAATAATAATAATAATAATACTTTTTATGAATTGACTTTACATAAAACATATAAAACATATCAAATAGCCACTCACTCACTCGCTCACTCACTCACTCACTCACTCTGCACATTCATACAGCCTCTTTTTCTCTCATTTGATGCCAGTCCTTGTTAGAGAGTGAAACGGCGATTTGGCTGCAGCAGAGAGCAACAGACGTACAGAAAGGAGAGATGAAAACGTTCACAGCACATATACACAAGGACCGCAGGCATGGAAGGAAGGTATTGCTCAGCTGTATGCAAGGCACCACAAACCTAGAGAGAGAGAGAGAGAGAGAGAGAGAGAGAGAGAGAGAGAGAGAGAGAGAGAGAGAGAGAGAGAGAGAGAGAAAGGTTAAATAAGGAGAAAAGTCCTTGTCACCTAAGCTCAAGTAGAGCAGGGACTTGTGTAGTATACTGTTTTTATGTAAGTTTGCATGTGTGTGAGAGCACTAATATAGCAACCTTGTACCTTTCTTAGGTCACATTCATACTGAACAAGGTAATGTCTCTTTTGCGAATGTGAAACAAGTATGGTTGTACTATAACTGGCTGGTAATTAAGGGTGCACTTTTACACTCCGTAGGGCGAGTAGCAATATAGATTTTATCAGCAAGAAGCTGTTTGGTTTCCTTGAACAATCCAATAAGATCAAGGGAACTGCATTATTAAAAGAGTAGCCTCATTCACAGATTTAGCAACAGTTCAGAGAAAAATAATCAAAATCAATGCTGCAGAACCAGGAATATCATCCTTTTTATTCTATGCCAGTGGTTCCCAAACTTTTTTTGACCCCTTGAAAAGAATTTTTTTAATGGCACTCCAAGCCATCCAACCCAATATAAATTGCATAGCTTATATATGTACACAGAAGCTTATCGGTTTTAACAATTTCATAATATAATATAATATAATATTAGGCTATATTTTATCAGTATTAAGTTAAATAATATAAGCTCATTCTCACTCACACAGAATGAAAGCCAACAGGTGCTGTGCAGATGTACAGATAAATAATTTTGCTAAAAATAAACAATGAATATAAGTAAATAAGTTAATATGTTAAATGTATTTCTTTGATTTTCTTCAGTCAAAGTTAGCTTATAATTAAGATGTACAAGGAAAAACAAACAAAACCCAAAAAAAGGTTTTGGGCATTTTAATAGGACAATGGCAAACCACTGTTTCAAGAGATTATCGAGTAAAGCAAGTGTAGACTGGTCAATAAGTGTGCACTTTCAAATAAGGAATTTTTGAAATATCCGTAAATAAAGCTCTAGATGGAGTTTCTCATAGGACAACCCTTACAATATAAAGAATTACTGTGTAGCCACAAAATTAGCAACACAAAACATTCTAACTTAACTCATTAATGGTGAGCTAGATGTGTTTGATGCAAATTGGGGTAAGGTTGAAAACTATTTACATGATTTTTATTTTTTTTTTGCCAACAGCTAAACAAGCCAACCTAGATGCCTCTAGGTGTTTTATGAAGACAATTTTGTATTATTATTATTATTATTATTATTATTAATTAGAAAAAAATGAAAACTAATGACTGTGAGAGGTTGCTCCTCTCCCTTTTCACTAGGCCCTGGTTCCCAACATAAGCCTGCTAGTGTTTTTGTGTTTCAGTCCGATGTTTTTGTTAATGTATCAGTCATATTACACAAATAATGTAATACGGATTTCAGTTGAGTAGTTTGTGTTTCACAATGTTATATTTTGTTGAAGGGCTTCAGTCCTGTTGGGATTTTTCTTTTTTGACAGTGTTGTGATAGTGGAGCAGGTCACCACCAGATCAGATTGGCTTAAGTTATTTTTGTTGAATTTCCCAGGGTTCATTTTTGTCTATTTCATATTTATATTTTTGTTAATGAACATCATCTGTTTTTTTTTTGCACTCTGGCCTACCAACCTGCTTCTTTAACATCCCTTTAAAAGTTTGCAGTGCCAAATAACATCTTCTGCCCTTTATATGGAGTGGCGGCACTACAGTGATGAATGAATGAGTATAGAATTGTTATTATTTGTTCATCCTTTTCTCTCGTCCCTCATGAATTTATTGGTCGTTTTGTTTTTCATTTCTGAGACATTGTTGACATGGTAGCTTCACTTTTAGCTCCGATCTTAGTCTTGGTACTTATAGCTCTGTTGAACAATCATTGTGATGAGAGATGTGTCACTCACATTTTGTTGTACTTGATTTGTGATCAGTGATTTTGTGGTGGGGGCATTATATTGCCTGATACTATGGAGCACTGTGCTGTTTGAAGTTTGTCTTTAATTGTAATGTCCTTTGTTGTTGTTTTGTTTATGTGAGAATCTCCATGGACACACCAGGAATTTTTGAAAGGATAATAAACTAAATTAACTAAACTAATTAGTCCTTTTACAGACAGGCTATCAGTTTAAATGTTTATCTTGTCATTGGTGTCAACGATTTGGCCACTTATTGCTTGACATGACACGTTAGATCAGGCAATATTTATTATTAATTTGTTTGGGACCTGACCCACTGGGTTTAGAACAACTGTGCTGTTATTGTGTATCTTCTGGTTATTTGGAGTGAACATAGGACTGCATTTTTATTGCACCAGCATACCAGACATGTAGACAGGCGAGAATGGCCAAAAAAATGCCACAGAGGAGAGCGAAGGGCACAGCAAACAGCAAGGAGAGGCAGCGGTAAGTCCAGATACGAGCCCTCTCGAAGCCAACAACACTGTATAGCCACACTCGGTCTATGCTGCGAGGTGTGGCGGGCTCAGCCAGCACATCACTGACCTCCACCTACAGACAGGGAACAAAAGAGTGGATGGTCCAAGTCAAGTCAGCTTATTTATAGATCTCGTTTTGTTATATTATGACCAGTGCGTTAGAATTAAATAATTAAAATGAAAATAAATTAACAAAGTTAAAGCAATTTTATAGTTATATTAATTATTAATATTATTATAGTTATGTTAATTATATAAGGTCAAGGACTCAAACGTGATTTTAGAAAGATGGTCTTATTTTAAATAGATGGGTTAGGTAAACTGTTCCTCTGTCTGGGAGCAGAAATGGAAGCGTCATGGTGTAGAACAGGGACTCGAGATTGGAGATGTACCCAGATGGTCAGTGCAGAGCTTTAAAAACAGCTGGCTTCACTAATTTCACAGGTAACCAGAGAAGGGAAGCATTTTGCCCCAGTTGCAGGTGAGCTAGTGATGATTGACTTACCCCCACATATGAAGAGTTACAATAGTCGAGATGTGAGAAAAAAGCATAAAGGATGGTCTCAAGATCTCCAAAAGAGAGGCATTTTTGGATTTTTGCTGTTGACCTAAAAACCTACTTTGTTTATTTGCTTGTCAAATTTTAGAGCAGAAACAAAAATGATACTCTTTCTACTCTCTATTCTTGCATAAGTATGCACATTTGAAAACAGAGGCCTTAGAAAATTGGCTGCACCACTAGTGAACCAGTGATAAGGACCCCTGTGATGACTCAAGTTAATTTAGATGAGACTGAAGGTCAGGTGCTTCACCCAGTTTAAAGTGGGTATACAGCTGTTTGTCATCAGCATAGAAATGACAAGTGATGTTATATTTTCTCAAAACAGACCCCAGTTGAAACATATTTAATGCAAATAAAATAGATTTCCGGTGTACACCACAGGGGACAATAGCAGAGGAATTAAAACAAGAATTGCAGTTAACAATTGCAAGAATTGCAATTTAACCACTCTAAGGCCTTATTCTGAATGTCTGCTACATGTCTGAGACAATCCAACAGTATGGATTGGTTGATTCTATAAAATGCAGCAGAGTTTTTAATATTAACAAAATTGAAATGGCATAATTTCTCTAAAGACAGCGGTAGGCGTTTGTTATATGTAGAAGAGCTGACTGGTCTAAAAAAGGGACAAGTTGTGAAAATACAACTTTTTCCAGGATCATTGACCAGGGAAGTGTTTATTGTGGATAAAATGCTGGGCCCAACTGTATCAGATACAACAGGAAGGACAGAATGAAGGAATTTTAAAGAGGAAAGCAAATACTGTAGAGCTGTAGATGTCGTTACTATCAATGACAGTTGATGCAGAAAATTAAAGTCAATGAAAATCTAATCTCAAAATATTTATCATATTTAGCCAAAGAAAAAAACTATTGACCTCAGATGCAAAGATTCTCTTTGTGACATGCAGGAAATGTGCCCTTCATTTTTAGACACTCAACAACAACAACAACAATACCACTGCCATGACTAACTGAGGCCACGCAGACAATGTTGATTCATAGTGAGGGGAAAAGGGAAAGAGGACCTTTAGGTGCTGGTTGATGCCGTAAGGGTCCCTGGTGACAGGATGGGTGGGTGTGGGCGTGGCAGGGGCTGTTGGAGGGATTGGGGGTTCGGGCGATGGAGTCGGGGCTTTGGATGCAAACTCAGGAGGAGGAGGAGGAGTGTTTATCTGTTCTTCGTCTCCATTGTCTTCATCGCTGTCATCGATCCGACACTCCACCAGACAGTCATCGCTCACCATCATCATCCTCACTGCAGCAGGAAAACATTGTTTTAACATGCATGAAGATAGATGAACACACAGACCTTCTTCAGATCTTGACTTTAACATTCACACTATAAAACCATGCACACACACACACACACACACACACACACAGATACACTCCTCCAGCAGATTGCAGGCATGTCAAGTGTAACTGGCACTTCCACCTGTTCTTTAGCCCCCAAAAAAGAAGCCACACCAAAATCTGTAAATAGCAGCTGGTAATTTTAAAATGACACTTGTAAATGTAAATGCATATAGTCACTCTTCATTAAAATGTTCTCAGCAAAATAGTTTCATTTTTGTCTTCAGATATGTGTCTTTACAACATATCAGTTTATAATCAGATTTTTAGTTGTGCTGAGTTGGACTGGGGACTTTTACTTAAAAAATAATTCAAGATTCAAAACCATTTGCTGAATGCAATGCTGCCGAGTTTTGAGTAAAATATGTTGATTGAAAGTCTTAAAAGTTGATTAAAATACTTTTTAACAACTTGCACGTATTAGATATACAATATGCATGAAACTGGTGTTGCAAGACACAATGTAGTTGTAATCTATATGAGAAATCGTCAGAGCAGATTCACGAGAGGGTCAGCAACAGTAGAAATGATAACTCATGTCTGACTTACCTTCCTTACAGTGCTATCTTAATCCTGTATCAGTGACATAAACACTCGCAGAGAGACGGGGCAAGGGAGCCCTGCAGAGAGTGCTAATCTAAAATGTCAATGAGATCAGTTCAACCGCTTAATCACAATGTCCCTCAGAGCTGATTTGGCATATGAGAACCCAGACGGAGCCACACACATACACACACACACAGACAGACACCTACACTGTTTGACACTGACTTCGAGCAGCAGAAGTGCTAATGTGGTACAGTGCCTCTTATTTCTTCTGTGGCTGTGGAAAGGGGTTATTTTAGGAGGAGGAACGGATGGGTCTAAAAGATCACGTTACAGCACTGGGGTGCTATCTCACCACAGTAACTGAAACAACGAAACACACATACCAATAATACAGCGAATAAGTGCAAATTCACTCTAAGATACTGATTTTTGAATACCTGTATTTTACAGTACAATGAGGGTGGGGGGGTGGGGGGGTGTGTGTGCAAGAGGTGACAGAGTGGTATGGGAGGATGGGTCGGCCTATCCAGCATCTCTGCCCTACAGAAGTTAACATGTGAAAGGATCTCTTGTTAAAATCTGCTTTATAGGACATATGGAGGACATATGTTACAATCAAATCAATAAACAGTTGGTAATTTATATTTACTTTATGACTAAAATACTGGCTGAAAGTCAATGATGCAGCTTGTTTGGGTGGGGTCTCATGTACTCAGATTATCAGATGGATGTAAACGTTACCAATTCATACATAATGCAACACTTGTTTAATGCTGCAGCAGCAGCACAGCACTGATCATCGTGACTCGGTAAACTGCACAGGCTGTTCCAAATCACATCTAGTGATGAAATTAAATTACTTGAAAAAAGTTAAGAATACACCAGCTCTGTTGTAGCAGGCAACTCAAATATTGGCTAACATTATGGTAAAGGAAATGTCATGATTATTGAATAGAGCAGATAGTAGTTACATTCGTTACTGAGTTTAATTTTACACATGGAAGCTCTGACTTCACTTGACTGTACGTTTGGTGCAGTACTGTGCCTACTATTTATTGCCTGTTTCAGTGCTTTAGGCAGCTTAGGGACATAGTGGACACTGAACATGGCATTATATTACAATAACAGTTTAAAGGGCTGGAAAGCTAGATCCACCCCTGGAATATGGTCATTTTTGCTATTTAAAAATACTGACAAAAATACTGACCTCTCAATCATTCATCACTTTATTGTCTTTATTGTATTCATATTTTTTGTACCACATATACAATTTGACACAGTAAATTTAGTGACATCATCAAACAGTGATCCAGAATAACAGGGGGTTTGATTCATAGAAGCAGATTCGATTGAAAAAGATTCTACTTCTATGTTTCCAATACTGAAACACGACAGAAGGGAGATGCCATATATGTAAAAACAGTTCAAATGCTTTTGGAGTCAAAGTAATTAACATTGTACACCTCACTGCAAAAATCCTCAAACACATCTGAATGGGACCTGTGGATGGTGCGAGATATTGTCAGGGGGGCCAGAATGTGTAGATGAATGAGACAAGAGTTTTGATTGTGGCTCCAAAATGTCGCTGTTGCGTTCACAGTTTAAAACCAGAGGAAGTCACTGAATCCTCTCTGATACAGGGGCCATTTTGGCTCTTGAGGCTAGGGCACAGTTTCCAGTTGAAAAGCAAGTCAACCAAAGCCCTGAGTGAGAAACTCTTACTTATTCCTTCGAAGCCAAACCTGAGTTAGCCTGTCTCTAACTCTGCAAAAGCCCTGAGTTTTGGCCTGTGCATCAGGCCATGTATCACATATGAAGGGGAATGTGTTTTCCATCTGTGTGTGTCTGTGTGTGTGCTAACACTGCATGCTGCTATAAAATATTGACCTCACTGCATACAGTTTTCCCAGCTAACATCTTTCCGGATAACATTATTCTTTTTTAAACACAATATGCAGGGTTCAGACCTATCAGGTCTTTTCAAGTGAAATAAATGTGAGGAGTAAAATGCGTGAAGGCACTCCTAGACACAGGTCCCAGATCAGTTTACGTTTTTAAAATAAACATTATGAGGGCGAGCTGATCTGAGACCTGCCACTAGGGGGCAGCTTAAGTCTTTTGCTGTTGATATAAGTATAATGGCAACCACTTTTAAAGGTCCGTCTGGTGAGATCACTGGTGATGTCACATCCCTGATTCTCCAAAAATTGCAAAAGCCTGGAGAACAAAAACAGACCAGAACATAAAAGCGACCAAAACCGGCTGGAAAACAGATACACTAGACATACTGTAATACGGCACCGAGACTAGTGGCACTATGAGATGGCAGAGACACAAATATTATACACGTGTCATAAAAATAACCTAAGATCTTCACCAAATGCATGACAGGCATCAGCATATTCTTCATCGTCAAACAATAAATCAATAATTTCAGTCATCCTCTCCTCTATCTTAGTCCACCGGTCTGAAAAGGGCCCGTCCTCTGATGCCGAATCCTACTTTTTTGGCGGCAGGGGCAGCTTGAGGAAGAGTGGAAGAGGAGGAGGTGGAAGAAGCAGGGGGAGCAGGGGCGGCAGGGGCGGCAGCGGTGGCAGAGGGCTGCATGGGAGGCTGGCGAGACAGGAGCTCCTTGAACACCGAGTTCATCTGACGACTGATCATTTCCTGAGAGAGCCAGAGGATGAGAATCAAACAGCAAGGGGCAGGGAACGATATGAATGTGGGAAACATCAAAATTTACATTCAGTGTACAGCTGCTTTACTGAATAAAGGTCATCCGAGTTCATCTAGAAGGTGATTAATCAGATACAACAGTTAGTTTGCAAGCCGACATTATATAAACACCAAATTAGGGGCCTGTTACAAGAAGCAGGTTTACTAAGTAAAACCTGGTAGTGTGTTTTTGCATCAGTCTATGTTGTGGGTTGTATTCAACAGAGTTTTTCTAGAACACAAATTAAATCTGCTTTCTGGCACAGAACCTAAATGTGTTGCTAGCATCCTTTGATGTCTGTCTATCTGTCTACTGAATTCCCAGTAAGAAGGCGTACAGAATTAGCGGAGGGCCTTCAGGTGTCATATCTATATTGTGACACAAGGATGAAGTACTAACCTTGTCTACTGTTGATCTTTCTGCCTGAACAAATGGAGGTCTGTCTGTGGGTCTGAAGCCACCCTGTCTCACAGTGTCCAAAGTGTGTCTTCGCTCCTGAGACCTGAAACACAGGTAAAAGGTAACAAAACAGCAAGCGGAGTTCACTTCAACATATAGACAAATGCTGATTTCTGATTGTCAAATCTGACCTGAACACTGTTATAGTTTTGGCTACAAGGGCTTTACATTTGACTCATTAAAGGCTATATAGGTTTGGGAATTTGACAATATGTTGTTCTTATAGCAGAGATCAAAATTAAATGCAGACTGGGCTCTCTTTAACTCCCTTTAAGAACCAAATTGGCACTTGTCAACACCACTACCATCCTGTTGAGGCTGTGTACAGAACTGTTTGAAATGGTGCTTTTAATTAGCTGGTATGTGTAGTATTGATGGTATATGTGATTACCATTAACACGTTAATTTTAAAATTGTAATAACTGATTTTTGGCCACTTGGGGGCAGCAGAAATAAGCTGTGAACACAAGACTGACATATCATCACCTTTAAAAGTTCATATGGCTAATGTTAGAAATGTTCTGCCTATTTACACATCCAACAGTTGGAGCAACATTAGCATTCATTGGGAATTGTTTTTGTCTCCACCTGATGAATGTAAGTCTGATATTTACACTCCTGATGAGCAGGTTGGCACCTTGTGTGGCAACCTCTGCCATCAGTGTATGAATGTGTATGTGAATGGGTGAATGTTAGCATGTAGTGTGAAGCGCTTTGTGTGGTCGGACGGTAGTGTACAGTGGGTTTGTAGAACTTTTTCACTGAAAACAGCTTCCTGCTGCAGCTGAAAATACTAATGAGAGCAGTGAGGGTGAACCAAAACAGTAAAGTTGTGGGGCATAAAACCAAAACAATGAGCTGAAAGAGACTGAAACGCACTGTAGAGGTGAGGGGAACTGCAGGGTTGGGTCACTACAAACATGTAGTCATTTGATTTATTGTTAATATAGAAATATGGATTATAGCCGGTTTAAAGCAAGTTAATGGTAATATGGTGTATTGTCTGTCTGTTTTTTCCCTTTATGCTGAATGTTTCACCTTAAGTTTAGCGCTATAAGAGGCTATAAACCTCTATATTATGTGATGAGTCAAGCAAGGTGTACAGTATATTTATACTGTATACAATACATGATATATGCACTGTGTCTGGGATGTGTGTCCTGTCTTACACTGGCAGGTGACGTGTGGCGGGGGAGGTTGGCGGCTTTCGACTGGGGCTCCCCTCACTTCCTCTCTGTCTCCCTGGCAACGAAGCACTGTCACTGTTCACCCGCATCCTGTCAAGACGCACACAGAACTTTGTAATTTGTGCGTTGTGTGCATTCATGTGTGTGAGTTTGTACGTGTATGTAGCTGTGTGCAATAATGTGGAAGTGAGTATTTTTGTCTGTGTGTGTATTTTTCTGTCTACATCTATTACTACACGTGTCTTGGTGTGAACGCATGTACTGCAGTGTGCATTCTAGTATGTGTGTGTGTGCGTGCATGCGTGTGTGCATACCGAGTTGTGTTCTCCGTCTGTGGATCTTCTGCTGTCAGATTTCCAGTACTGCCTCCTCCTCCTCCTCCTCCTTCTTCTCTTTTCCCTCGCTCTGACCTGAGGGAGGAGAAGAAGAGAGAGATATATTAAGCATATATTTCACAACAGAAAGAACAACCAGTACAAGTTTAAATATGGGATAATGGTTCAGTGACAAAATAATTGCAGGAAGGAGAAGAAGCAGGAGTGAAATGTGCGGTCAATTTTTTTATATGGAATTTATTCTAAGATCAAACAAAATAATGCAGAAACTTACAGGCAATGGACAACATAATACAAGTGCAATCACCCTACAAAAAAACTACCTTTGTGAAATTTGTAATGTTCAATTTTTGTTGAGACTGTGTTTGGTGTTTGCTAGATTATTTCTTTGTTGTAACGATGCTTCTTGGCAATTAATCTTATACCATTGGAAAGCCTGTTTATTTCCCTTTTAAATGGTGCCACATTTGTAAGGAACATGCATTTGTGGGATGAGCAGCAGAGCTGAGTATGTGGGTTGCGCCCATGAAAAATTTGCCAAATCTTCTCTGCCAATACCAAACAGCTTATTTTGCTGTTGCTATTGACGCTTGTTTTGAGCTTCTGGTACCCCCCAGTGCTGCCAATCAGGTGCCTGATTGGCAGCACCTGTGAGCATGGGCCCTGCTACAGTGGTCAGTAGGTGTCTGCTCCAAGATTCGGCATGCCACGTTTGACTGATCTGGATAGGGCCCATGCGATAGGGCAACTTCAAGCTGGTGTTCCGCAAAACCAAGTTGCGGCATTATTTGGAGTGAGCCCTAGTACCATCTCCAAAGTGAAGGCCAAGTTCCATATAAGAGGGGATGTCAGAGACAGGCCACAAAGTGGGCGTCCCAAGAAGACGACACCCCAAGAAGACTGTTTCCTCACCCTGTCAGCACTTAGGTCCTGTAGGCTGTCTTCTACAGATTTGCAGTCAAGGTTTGCAGGACGATATGGCCGACGGCTCTGCCCAGACAATGCAGCCAGTCTCCGGTCTCATAGGGCTGCCAGGAGGCCTGTCATGACTGCCCTTCACCGTCAGGCCCATTTGTGCTGGTGTCTGTAACACGTGCACTGGAACCTGAACATGTGGAGGAACGTTATGTTCAGCGATGAGTCCAGATTCTGCCTATGGCAGTTGGATTGTAGGGTCAAAGTGTGGAGAAGACATGGAGAACGCTATGCTGATTGCTGCACCAAAAGAGTAATATCTTTTGGTGGAGGCAGTGTAATGGTGTGGGGCGGCATCTCCCTCACTGGAAAAATTAGGCTTGTCATCATTGGAGGCAATCTCAATGCAGAGATATTGACATGAGATTCTGCAACCAGTGGCAATCCCATATCTCCACAGTCTGGGACTGAACTCTATCCTCTGAGATGACAACTCTCACCACCACAGAGCGGTTCATCAGAGACTACCTCTAGAATTTGGGAGTGGAGAGGATGGAATGGCCTGCTAGCAGTCCTGACCTCAACCCCATTGTGCAACACTTGTGGGATCAGCTTAGGCGTGCTGTTCATGCCAGAGTGACCAACACAACCACGTTGGCTGACTTGCGACAAATGCTGGTTGAAGAATGGGATGCCATCCCACAGCAGTGTGAGACCAGGCTGGTGACCAGCATGAGGAGGAGGTGCCAGGCTGTTGTGGCTGTGTATGGTTCTTCCACAGGCTACTGAGGCTCCTGTTTGTTAAATGAATAAATAGTTAAATTGCCAATATGTCTTGTTTCTTCAAACTTCAATCATCCAATCCACCAAACACCAAACGAGTCAATGGCAGAATAAGCTGTTTGGCATTGGCAGATTTGGCAAATTATTCGTGGGCGCAACCCACATACTGCTGCTCATCCCACAAATGCATCTTCCTTACAAATGGGGCACCATTTAAAAGGGAAATAAACAGGCTTTCCAACGGTATAAGATTTATTGCCAAGAAGCATTGTTACAACAAAGAAATAATCTACCAAACACAAGTTTTGTTACTTTTTGTGCTAAGTTTATTTACATCTTCTGTTCATACATCCTCTACACTACTTATCTGGTATGGTATGGTGTAATGCAGTATGTTCCAAAACAGTTTAAAACTGTGGCACCTGTTCAATGTGATTTTTTTTTTTTTAATGGCACCATACAAGCACATTTTCTGGGCTGGCCCTCGTTTGGTCTCAGATTGTGCAGAGAGCTGAGATGCAACATTTCTTTTAAATCTATTTTTCCACCACTTGTTCTGATAACTGCTATTTATAACTGCTGTGTTTCCTCATTTAACTTTCTGCAAGAACGTGAATAAGCATATTTCCCAAAATGCCAAACTATTGCTTGACTGTAAATGTGGCCTTGTTACCACGGTGTTCCTAAAAACATTCCACCTACTCTGGTCTTGTGGTAATGAAATTGACATGAAGTGAAGTATTTATATGAGATAAAATGTTACTTAACAAAAAAAAGGAAATTAATATTTTTTGCTGTTCTGAGCTCTTTCAAACTAATCTTCCCAGTCCTTGGGAAAACTGATACAAATACAAGAAATTTGGCACCTAAGAAACTTTATTTGACTCAATTGGGGAGCAAATACAGGCAGCTCTGGGAACCAAGACCCACATAAAATTCTGCCAGTGTTCAACAGTCCATTTAAAACTTAGATCATTGGGAGAATTTCATCTTGGCTGTGGTTCTGAATGGTGGTAGAAGCAGAAACGTCACTCACCCTTCCAGCACACTGATGTACTTGTGAGGAATGAGCCCTTTAACCCCTCCCACTTCACCTCTCCACCAATCACAGGAGGCCTTGCTGTGAAGGATAAGAAGCTCTCCCTGCTTGAATGACAGCTCGGCTGGAGATCTCGCCATGTAGTCGAATATAGCCACTGCCTCCCACTCTGTACACACATGCACACACACAGCACAGCTACAATCAACTCAGGCAAATTAATTATCTTAATTAAAGCTGGAGTGCGGGACTTTTGTCTCCCCCTTCTTGCAGTAAGAGTAATTACAAAAATACTGTTGACACATGCTAACGTCATAGGCTCCGTCGTAGCCTACTCCGTTGCTACTGTTGCAGCTGTAAAATGGTGGATAAATTGTTTTGAGCGTCACACAACCCCTGCGAAATGACTTGTTTCACTATCAGAATTTGATCCATTTGGTCCGATAACATTTGGAAAGTCTAGAAGAGCCACACAATTAAATTATTATATCCCCATTCAAGTTAGCAGAGGGCTAACCGGAAGTTAGCTGGCTTAGCCGGCGGAAGCCTCTGGGTATGCATTCAAACAGTCAGAGCGGGAATGTCCTTCCCAAGATGAGATTTAAAAACTCTGTACACTGTGAAATACAGAGATTTATCTGGCTGTGATAGGCTTAATAAGCATTGTGTGAACTCATTTGGCAAGGGCTTGAATGTGACGTTCATTTATATGTATGAGTTCCGAACTGCAAGTTTAATCTGATCCAAAAGCCTTATGATTCATCTATGCTAAGAATCATAATTTAAAAGGGTTATTCAAAACAGTGTAAATGCAAGGTTCCATTAATGTTCATATCTGTGAATTTGTGTATTTGTGGTGGATTCATGTGAAGTATGGTGAGTGATACAAAGCCTATATCTAATGGAAGTCTGTCTTTGGTGTGTGTGTGCTACACAGTATGTTCTTACCGTCCTCACTCGGCAGATGCTCGGTCTCTCCGTCTCCCTCCTCTGTGATTGGTTCACTGCAGACAAACATAAAAAGGAAAGTCGGTGGTCAAGCACAGTTCCTCTTCTGTTTGACACAGAGACTGACTGCTTATACAATATGACTAAGACATCATACCATTGTGAGGTCACTCAAATTTCCCTCAAAACCTCAGTTTTCTACAGCAAAAACAACGGACCAAATAACTCGGCTACTCTCAGCTTAATAGTATTAAGTATTATTATAGTTTTTACACAAAGCATTGCTAGCTGCACAGGAATGCCTTTGGCGTGGCATAAAATTCACTTTCAAGAGGATGAGCCATGAAAAAAGGGGGCTAAGGGGAGGCTGCTCTACATACTTGGAACAATCTCAGACTGAGTCTTAAATTCTAACATTACCAAGAAATCTCTAGAGCAATGTAGAGCTGTTACCAGTCATTCATTTATTTAGAATTTAGGTCTTCTGAGGACAGAAATGCAGAGTGTAGATGAAATTATATTTAAATATAAATAAGAAGAGGCATGTTTGAACACATATTCAGGTTAAACAAATGCAACAAGACCATTTTTGTATGGAGCCCCAGAACTGCCAAAAAACCCCAGGTATCACACGAGTCAAAAACATAACTCTACACATCAATAAATAATACTGTTAGGTAAATAATTACAGTGGAGTGTATGAAAAAAACTAAAGTTTTAATCTATTTTCTAAACTGATTTGTGGTAAAGATTAGTTAGATTAGTAGTATTTTTTTTTACACAATATTCAAGCTTATATTTGTAACAATTATATTATTGAAGTTAACAGCATTTCACCATAACTAATACCACGTTTATGGGGTGCCATGTTAGCCTACTGGTTCAGATGCATATCGCATAATTGCAACATCTGTTGTTCAATTCTGGCTGCAGACCTTTCTTGCATGTTTTCCCCCTCTGTCTACCACTGTTTCCTGTCTCTTAGCACTTTCAGCTGCTAAATAAAGGCAAAAATGTCTCATCTCTCACCAGTACTCCTGCTCCAGCGTCATGTGCTTCTCGTAGACAGGGCCTGGCAATTCTGATTGGCTGGGGAAGATGGTGTCATGTTGGAGGATCATAGTTTTGACAAGGTCATTGACCTGTGGCTGCCTAGCAACAGCGTCATCAGAATCCACCCCCCTCAGCAGGCTCGGACCAAAGCAAACCGCCAGGTTGTAGGGCTGCATCATGTTCTCATCACTATACTGAGACACACTGGGAAAACACACGAACACAATTGTTATTTTTGGCATGGATGTAAGATTCTATAACTGTAGCTGATATTGATGTGATTAATATCCCACATTGGCTTATATTGTAGCTTACTGATTGAGGAATGCAAAAAGGTAACGCAGTACGATGAGGAGAGGCCGTGGGAAGGTGGAGACAATCGCTTTAATCTGGGCCGCTTTCTCGGTCACCCCCTCAATTTCTGATAGTGAGAGAAAGGAAAGAGAGAGCAAGATGAAACCCTAAAGGGGAGCAACTAATATAACACATTTTATTAGTTAGTTTCTCAAATTGAAACTGTGCCCAATGCACAAATTCTCCATCACTGACTTGGACTCACACAAAGAAATGTTGTGACAAGTACTTGAACTACTGAGGTGTGGTAGGTGAGTTGATTTATTAGGCCTCTGACAGGAAATATATATATTTATGGGAAGTAAACAACCTGCAGGCAGGTTTACAACCTTGGTTAGCTGCGAAATATTGTGAGTCAGAGTTTCTGTACTGGAAGAAATTGGGTATACGCCTACAGGAATAACAAGCAGACAGTGAGAGAGAGAACAACAGAGACCAGTAGACAGTGCAGAAGTTGCACCACCTTGCATCAACAATAAATGTATTTGTAGAAGAGAATTTCTTAAATAAGTTATTTTGTGTGGAGCATCAGTGAATTGGCAGTGCAGCCGCTGTGTAAGGCTACTGTTGCAAAAAGTTTGACTAAAGGGCAATAGGCACCTAGAAACCAAACAATATATAAACACGTAACTGAAAGCAGAATTGAAAATTCAAGTGAAACCAATGCATGAGCGACATCTAAAAACAGAAACACACATAGACATAGAAGTATATAAGGGGTTCTTACGGACACACTCCAGCAGCTGAGAGTAGCTGTCGTAAGGGAAGAGAGGAGGCTCAAGGCCCCTGAAGTAAAGCTTCAACACACCAGCCACAGAGTCCAGGTCACACTCACTGTCTGACAGAGGATCCTCTCCTATGGGAAGTTAAAACAGACATGTGAGATGAACGTGACAATGTACCAACACAGGTTTATATACACTTTATCATGCAGAAACAAGACATATAGATTAACAAATTCCCTCAGGAGTTAGTGGAGTCTACACCAGAGATAAAATATTGGACTTCCATTTGCTAGGTGGCCAGAAACACAACTTCAAATAAATGCTTTTGTTGCTCTATATCTGATGGATGTGTAAATATGCTAACATGTTCACCATATCAACTTTATATGGTTTATGTCAATGATGTGCTCACAGCTTGTTTCCGCTGCGCCTAAGTGGCCAATAAAAATCAGTTATTGCAGCTTTAATGGAATATGAATTACTCATTACACACTGTGAAGACTAATTAGTTTCACTATTTGTTATGTTACTTTTGTGTTTCACCCTAAAAGAGTTGTGCTAGGCTTACATCATTACTTACTTCATTGGTTCAATATATGTAAACCTCAGGCCACATTAGCTAACAGAAGTCTTTCTTTTCAGTTTTACTTTTAAAGCTAGGGTAGGTAATATATTTTAGAAGCATTTTTGTTATATTTGTTGAAATTCTCTGTACAGCCTCACAGCAATCAATAAATCAAATGCTCTGACAATTAAAAAAAATCTGATATCTGTAGCTGCTGCAGGTCTGTTCCAAGTCCGTCCAATCATTAAATTCGGGCCGAATGAAATGATTGGACGGGCTACCGGCCTGTCAACCTACCTAACTGCCTATCTGCATGCACTCATTGCGCATGACCGGAGGACATGAACCAAGGACAGACAACACAGAAAGTTTGGAGGCCAGGCAAGCAGTGGTATACCGACGGATAGGAAGTGACGGGACTGCATGAATTGCAGGAGAGAAGAAAAAGACGGGAATATCCACAGAAAGCAGAATGAAAAGCAACGTGCGATCATCGGACTATTGCCTGTAGCGTGGGGGAAACTGAACAGCGCATAATATTATCAACAACGCCGGAGCGCGAGACTTTCAATGGAAGTGAATTCAGCTCCCAGAAGTGGAAATCAGTGATAGATTTTTATGCGTCACTGCAGCTTCAGGTCGGATACTGAGCCGTCTCTGCACCCTGGTGCTGCTCGTCGCACTGGGACTCAATTCGGAGCTGCGGGTCTGGGTCGGGCTCTCTCACAGACTGGTGACTGAGGAGGTTTTGGAGGTGGACAATGAAAGAGACACGATATCACTCGAATTCAAGCAGGGAGATGAGACACTCATTACTTGTGTGCGCATATGAAGCATGTGCATATGCCCGTGCTTGTCTGGTGGGAGGGGCTTAGGACAGAGAGGAGAGGGGGGAAGAGCTCCAGGAGAAGGGCTCTATTTTCAAATTCTGGCGTTTTTTTGCCTTTTCCAGAACACTACCTACCCCAGCTTGAAATGAACCCCCAACATTTCCCCCCAAATTTGAAATGGTAAATTCCCTTCTGCCACTAACTCCACTGTTGGCCTGTGGGGCCAGTGCTGCATCTTTTCACCTGGGTGTAGGGTGTAACATAGTCATAGTTTTGGACTATTTCCAACCCCATTTGTGCAGGCACACAAACCGGCAAGTCGTAGTTAGTCAGTAGTGCTACAAAAAGGACATGACCCCTAACTGGCTTCCTACCCCATAATTATGTTCGTTGAAGAATAGGACCAAGGTACTGCTAAAAGGTTGGACCAGTATAGATCCTGGATAGTCCTTTCTATAGGAGAAACACTGTTGTAAAATGAGGTAAAAACTTGCCTCTCTCAAATGCATCTCTGATAAGGTTAACCTCCCTTTGCGACCCAGGAACTCTGAATATTCCTTCATGGTGGAGACCTGAAAGACACACAAACACACGCACATTATTTTACATGTTCATAGATGCCTGATGTTCCATACACATGACTGCATGCACATACAAAAATACTTCCACCTACTTATTCTCAGTATCCAAAGCTCCTTCAGCATGGTTTAGTGCTATATCATAAAGACTGACTCACCGTGAAGGTTTATGAAACGGATGCAGCTTTCAACCACCACAGGAATCTGCTGCCCAGAGCTCTGGAGAAGAGAGATGATTAGAAGGAGAACAGAGAGGGTTAGAGACCAAGGGAGAGAGTAAAAAAAGACTCATAGGAAGATGAGGGCAAGGACGATATAGTAAGAAAACATGCAAAGGAAGATACAATGTGAGGAAAACAATGAATAAACAGAAGGCATAGGTTAAAATAGCTAAGGAATAACACTGAAGTAATAAAGTGACTAAATGCTTTATATGTGTTTGGGTTGATGCAAGATGCAAAACATTTAATGCCCCTGTCATTGCCTGCAATACTGCTTAAATTGAGAAGTTTTTTTCAAGGAGATTCTTTTGGAAGAAAAGATATGAAAACATATCCACCATGTTCAAAGGAATACTTTAGCATTCAAAGTGAAACACATTCACTTTCTTGCCAAGAGAAAATCAATACCACTTTCATGTCTGTCCCAAGCAGCAACTACCACGGCTTAAGGCTGAAGCCAATGCGGAAGTACCTTAATAATACCAGTGATGGCCTCTAGATGCTGATTCCAACTTACTCCCATTCAAAGTGTCGACTTCTCTCTAGAAATACTGAGTCGATCCTTTTTTTCAACAAGTCATTATGATTTCAATCACTAAATTCAGGCCCTCTAATAAGCTACTTTAGCTAAATTGTGCTAACAGGTATCATAATCAAGTCACATTAAACTTGCAACTATAGTCTGACTCAGTATGAGTCCTGGAGCTGGTGAAAACAGCAGGCGAGTGAACTGTTAATCAAAGCTTGATCAATGCCCACGGCAGACATCAAAGCTACAATAAGTCTTCAAAGCTTATGGAGCAATAACACACTTATTGGAGAATTGGCCCGAATTTAGCGATTGAGACCATAATGACTAACTGAAAAAAATTATTCATTTAGTATTTTAATGGGAGTCATTGTAGCGGCCGTTGGTGACATTGCACTTTAAGATACTTCTGCATTAGTTTCAACCTCAAGCTGTAGTAGTTGCCGCTCAGATAGCCCAAGTGTGCACCACTGGGTGTTCCCAATAAACTAGCATTCACTCCGCTCTGAGGTAGTGGGGCGTGTTTCCAGAGCATGAAAGGCAACACCCCACACTCCTTATCTGGAAGCTCCTGGCTCCAAATGGAAAAGATGGCAGTGACCATGAACTGCAACTCTGGGCTTCAAACCAGCTCCAATGCAAACTAACGGGTGATATCACACCTCGCTACGTCCATCTTTATATACAGTCTATGGTCTGTCCATTAAATATGAAGCTAGAGACAGCAGCTTGTTAGCTTAGTTTAGCACAAAGAGGGGGAACAGTTAGCCTGACTCTGTTCTCTGTACAAAAACAGAAATGTATAAATGACAAATTGTGGTTTTATGGGAAATTAACAAACACATTTTAGTTACCCTTGGACATAGCCTGGCTATTCCTCCTGCTTCTTGTCTTTGTGCTAAGCTAAGCTAACTGGCTGCTGGCAGTAACGGTAGCTTCATGACAGTGGTATCAATCTTCTCATCTAATTCTTGTCAAGAAAGCACATAAGCGTATTTCCACTCATGTCAAACTATTCCTAAGTTTAAGTTAAGTTTTAATTGTAAATAAACTCCCCAGTTGCCAAAGCTAAAAAAATTCTGGAAAAAATACAAAGGACATGACCTCAGAGTAGCTGCCCTGGTCATATACTGTAAGCAGTCACAGATGAGGTTTGGTACCTGTGTCCGAGACATTCTCCTTCTTCTTCTGCACCAACCCAAGCATAGCAGAGTAGAGACAGAGAAAAAGCAGAGATTAGAAAAGGGAGAGTAATAAATAAGGGCAATAAAGATTTAGAAGCAGTGGGAAGAGGCGCACATAAGCACACACACACACACACACACACACACACACACACACACACACATACACACACACACACACACACACACACACACACACACACACACACTAAATAGAGGAGTTGAGAGAGGAGGCAGCAAAGAGGCCAGTGCATTTTAATCCCTTTCACAAGAGAGGAAGAGATAAAAGGGGGGAATGGATTGAAAGGAGAGAAAGCCAGCAATAAGCCATAAGCATGACCATACACATGAAGGCAGCAGTTAAGTACACTGGGGGGGTGGGGGGGGGGGTGGGGGGGTGGACTGTGAGTGTTTGCATGTGCTGCAACAACCCCCCCCCCCCCTCATTCTTCTGCATCTGTCTGACAGTATTTTCCAAATAATTTCCTCTAGTGGGTTGAACAGCAGTGCAGAGCAGTGCAGCAGGCAAATAAAAAGGGAGTAAAAACATGGGTGTATTTCAGAGGCATGTTTTTTTAATGCATGTGTGTGTAAGTGTGTGTATGAGTGTTACCTGTATGTAGGAGACTATGTCTGTGGTGAAGAGTTTGTGGCAGAATTGGGAAACAGGTCTGGACTTCCGAACACGCACTGACCGAGCACATTGCATTCTGGGAAATATAATACATAAACTGCATAATGCTGTTTTACATGTGGGTATTCATACTCAAGATCTCATGATGTTTTCTAATTGCAATCATTAGTCGCCTTTATTTATTTCCCCCCTTCAAATATCATCTTGTCATATGTAAACAGAAAATTGCCCAAAATGGCGTCATTCAATCCTTCTCCCTTGTCTCCTCTGCTCTCCTCTCTCCATTTCTCTATGCCTCTGTCAGTCATACTCTCTTTATTCTCGGCCGTGTAAATACACTGTTTACCTGGAAGGGTCGGTGTCGACGGCCTCAGCTGAAAGAAAGAGACAGAATACAAATGAAATAGTAAGGTTTGGTTTAGGGACCTGGCGCAAAGAATGCGCAGCATTATTTAACTTTTGCAATAGTCAAAGTTACCAGTGGCATCATTTGTAAAACTGCCCTAATCTTTCACAGATGCGATCTATGCATCATCTAACATTCTAGTATAAAAGTACCTTTCTGTATGGCATCTTGTAGAAGATCATGTTTGGCTTGAAGTTTGGAAGTCAGAGAACTGCTGGTGAGGAACTCCTTCACTTTCTACAGCAAAAAATATAACAAATTAGTTTGTATTACAGTTTTTCTCAACTGATGAGCACATTTTCTGAAAATCTGTCACAATTCTCAAAACTAACCATGCAATCATCACAACAATGTATAAATTTGCTACACAACACTTCATTTGTCCAGCAAAAGGTCACTCACTCAATAGAGTCATGAGTAAATAAATTAATCAACCAGTGCATCACTGCCAACAAAATTACATTTCCCTTTACAAGTGCTGAAGCCAAGGGAGTCAAAATGTTTAAGGAACTGTGTCAGTGTTACAGAAAACACTTAAATTGTCTATTTTTCATTTCTCATTGAGACGCACATACAGTCATTCAATATCCAATAGCCGACTAAAAAGTAAATATTAAAACTGAATGATGTGAAAAGCTCATTGTCATACTGTACAAACACAAAAAATTAAAGCTGTAATGGAATAGAAATGTAATGTAACCCACATGTAAACCACAAGGCAAACTCAATTCATTGCATGATCAACTGAAGATAATTGTGTTTATATGTTTAAATTCTGTGTGAAAGTAAAAAGAAATGCATAAACTGTTATGAGAAAATGAACTGCTGATTTGGGAATTCCACACAGTGTTTTATGATTTTCATTCTGTGGTTGTGACAAAAGCAAGTGAGAAACCACAAGAATTGAACCTTTGTTGGGGTGTAAACGCCTCTGAAATGTTATTTATAATACAACAGAACCACAAAACTCTTTCCAGGGAACCTATTCGGTAGGGGGAATACTGATGCTGTTAACGATTTCCCCTACTATTTCTACTGAAGTGATCAGATATGATTAATTACAGAATATGTAACTGGCCAATATCTAGTTTTGATTAGAGGACATTATCAACCTGTCATATGCCTGTCATACTGGACTGATAAATCTTTTTGAAGATACTGTAACAACAATCACTCCACTTCTAACTCACTGTAAAATAGTAGGTCTCTGTCTCCTGCTGATTGGCTCGACGCTTGGCAAGGGTAAGTTTTGGGGCGGTACTTCCTCCAGGGGGCTCATGTGATAGGCTGCTGGGCACGTCGGGGGAGGGGTTACAGTCGCTGTCACACATAGTGTCCAGCAGGGCTGTGAGTGTGGCTTTAAGTGTTTTACTGACCTGAGAAAGGGAAAGAAATTGATTGTAGTTCATTTTTTGATAGACAGACAAACAGATAGATAGATAGATAGATAGATAGATAGATAGATAGATAGATAAATCATTGAATAATTATCTAACCTCCTCTGTTTCCAAGGTAACGGCAGCGAGTCGAGACTGAAGCTGCTGGAACCTGGTCTCCAGCTCGTACCTCACCTGGCTCTCCGCACTCACCTCACACACCTGAAATACACACACAAAATACAGTATAATACAATATAACACTATGAGGGTCATGAGGTTCCCACAAGCGATAAAAAAGACACTATTCTAAAGTCTTTATATAGCAAGTATTACTCTTATTACAGCCACATGACCAGAGATCCACAGCCTTCACAAGCCTGCCGGGCCTTGTTACAGTTGCTAAGCTGTGATTGGACAGTTGTTACTTGGGGGAGGGATTTAGTTAAAGGACATGAACTCTGAAACCGTGCTGTTGTGCTGAATGTTGGGGCTTTAAGAACATTAGCTGACATAAGTAGCATTGACCAGCTATAAAAAAAACAATAAAGAGTTTACTGATTGGAATCATGTATGATCACATTTAGTGTAGGCTCAAGCTTTGAAATGATCAGATATGCAGAAGTTACACAACAAACCAAAATGGCATTTCTGTTGCATATCCAAGACTCTTCTACTAAACAATGGGTGCTATACCTGTGAATGTAACAAAAAGCAATATTTAGGTTTCATCTGATTCCCACAGAAACCATACACCTCTAGCAGAGGTACAGTGATTTTACCTGGTCTCCCTCATGCGGGTGGTAGTTGAATCTGAATGGAAGGCAGAAGGCTGTGTCGTGCTGCTGTAGCAACGCATCTCTGTCTCCACCCTGGTCCAGGGATGTCACAGCAGCCTCCAGCTGCTTGAGCCCTGTTTCCTCTGTCTTCTGAATGCGCCACCTACAGGTCAGGTAGCACTTCATCACCCTCTCCATAGACAGATGGAAACCCAGATCGCAGCACTGCCAGGAGGGGGAGAGGCAGAGAAAAGGAGAGGAGATGGATGGAAGGAGGCAGGCAATGATAGAGCAGGAGAGGGAAAAAAGGGATATTTTTTGATAGTGAGTCCTTCAGAAATCAAAAATATCTGCGCTATCTTCTTTCAACCCCATAAATATCTTAGCTCTTCTTCAGAAAATAGCAGGAAAAATGGCACAAAAAAGGTATCTCAAAATAACCGTCTCACCCCTGTAAACACACCCACACAACTATGCAACATAAATTGCATGTTTCTTACGTCGATGAGAGTGCTGACGTCCTGCAGGTAGTACTTGTTCATGGCTGCATTAGCTGCTGCTAGATTCAGCAGGTAGTCATTTCGAGCCTTGGTACACTTCAGCTGGGTCTCCTGCACTCTGCCTTGCCTCTGTGAAACACACACATGCACACACACACACACAAAACAAGAGAAGATAACATTCATAAGAACACCAAAAGCATGTGTTTATAAAATGACACATTATGATATCATATGACAGTAACATGCCTCATCCCACTCAAAAATATATGCATAAAGGGGATATGCATCTAAAAACACAAAGACAAAACAACAGGAACAGGAAATGCTTTGTTCTGTGGAAAACCCACTTCAAGACTTCCTGTGCCCTGTTCTCTCTTTCTCAATCACACACACACACAAACACACACCACACACACACTCACCTTCTCCATTAATCTCTCCATCTTCTTGACAGAACTCCGCCTCTGTCCCCCTGATTGGCCGGGGCCGAGCTCAGCTGTCTTTCCGGTGTGTCTCTCCTCCAACCGCTCTGCTTCCTTCAGTTTCCCCTCAGCTATCAGACAGTCTGTGTGGTACTGGTTATACGTCTTCAGAGCCTTCATCCGCATATGTGTCAGATAACACAAATTCCACATCAGCATTGTCGGTGTCAGTTACATTATTTTGCATTATAACATGCAGGTAAACAATATAAAGTGCTCACCGTCTGCAGTTCAGTGGTGACTTTTAGCAGCTCATCCTGCATCTGGATTCCAACTTCTTTGCTCTACAATATGCAAAGTAAGATTGTCAACCAAAAACATTTAACACTTTTGCCTCATTTTATTAGAATAATTTGACATTTTGAGAGATACATTACTTCTACTAAGCTAGCAAGAGCCAGCAGAGGGTTAGCTAAGCTTAGTTTTAGCATGTAGCTCCTGATAAAACCACAACTTTATTTTACATTTTTAGTTTTTGTGATTAAACAAATAAGAAATGTGTTAACTATTGAGCTTTAGAGGTGCTGGTAGGCTAGCAGCTACTAGTCATTATGCTAAGCTAAGCTAATTGCCTGCTGGCTCTAGCTTAGTGTACAGACATAAGAGTGGTATTTATCTTCTCATCTTACTCTCAGCAGAAAGGAGGATACTTTCCAAAAATGTTGAGCTATTTCTTTAATTAAAAATGAACTTATTGAAAATTCAAGTAAATAAATGAATAACCCTACATAACAATAGTAATGCACCACTTTGCAATTGCGCTGTTAGTGCTACTTTGATTGGTAGCAATAACACATTGAATAGTGCTTACAGTGATTTTAGAGCAGTTTAAAGGTTAGTTCTACACTTGGTGTCAGGCCTAACAACACCTTTTAGCTGCTCTGAAGTGGCTTCATTAAAAATTCTGCTCCATTTTTAACCACGGGAAGGTACAGAAAACGAGTCTGACAACCATTAATTTGAGCAAGATGACTCTTGTGTAAAATGAAAGAAGCTGCAGATGCCACTGCGGTACCTAAACAGATAATAGTACAAATACTGAAAAAACACTGAAAAAAGAAATCTGTCTTTATGAATTTATGCACTGACTTGTTGGGCTTGTTTTTCTTACCAGAGATAAAGAATTTGGTCTGCTGATAGAGTGGAAGTTGATTGTTAATGTTACTTAATATTAGTGTAGTGACCTGCTTATTCTGCTTTGCTCCAACACTGTCCCCAGAAAAGTCCTGAAATTAAGTGAAATCATCTCACCTTGATTTAAAAACACTAGACTTGAATATGACATATCAAACAAGATTCCTATTTTCTTACAACCAGAGTCCTACTGACTGATTGATTTAATTTATCTTTATTATCATGTCATGCATTTACAAATGCCCAGCCTGCATGGGCCTACAAGACACCATTAAACAAAAGAGACCAGATCCTGCATCCCATGTGATTTACAATACCACTATTAAACAACAAAAAAACATTGTCTTTTTTCCAGAAAATTTGCCAACTTAAAGACACTAAAATTAGACAGCCATTCCATCTTTTTTCACCAGTGCTTCAAAATATTCCTGAATTGCGATCATACATCATTCATTCATCAACATCACACAACATTCACTTAAAGGTGCAGTGTGTAGAATTTAGTGACATCTTGACTTGGCAGAAATGGAATATAATATTCATAAGTATATTTTAATTAGTGTATTATCACCTGAAAATAAGAATCATTGTGTTTTTGTTACCTTAGAATGAGCCCTTTATATCTACATTGGGAGCGGGTCCCCTTTACAGATCCCGCCATATTGCACTGTCATGTTTCTACAGTAGCCCAGAACGGACAAACCAAACACTGGCTCTAGAGAGGGCCTTTCACGTTTTTTGCGAGTTTTGCGGCCACCGTAGATTCTCCTTCACACTTGGAAGGGGAGGGGGAGGGCAGCGGTATTCAGTTGATTGCAATCTGCAGCCTCACCTCTAGATGCCACTAAATCCTACACACTGGTCCTTTAATATTGATGTTCTTAAATTCTCATAGCAGGGACAGTACAAAAGAAGTGTGATTTATTCTCAACTTCTCTCAGTTCACATAGCTCCCACAACCTGTCATCCTCCTAGGTGATTTTAAACCTGCCAACTTCCAGAGCCAATGGGAGGGTGCCTGTTCTCAGCTGGGCAACAAAAGATATTTGGCTTCTTGAGAAATGCGATTTAACATAAGGTTCAGTACCATATGAATGCTCCATCTGAATATAAGTCCATAATTTTGGTTTTAACAGAATATGTTTTCACCATTTTTCTTTAAACTTAGTGAGTAGCTGCATCCTAATTGTATTAATGTTGCACCTTAGATTATTTCTATAGATGTATTGTATTTTAAGGGTTTTGGCCGTAGTTGCTATTGGTAATGATAATCTTCTACTCAACCGATTTGTTGTAGAGATATCTAGAACACAGCAACTCCAGCCAAAGCTGCACAACTATATCAGTACATACAGTGGTGGTAATAGTACATATAGTGCTGTAACTCTACAAAATGGCTATGCCATTTACAATGGACAGTTTTCCAATATACCTCCTACATTTTCACTTTCAAAGTCAGATATACTGCTTAAAACAGCATCTAGAAGTTTTGCCACATATCTCAGCATTTATTTTTCTCAGCAAAATGTTATATAGCTATAAATACCGACAACATTAGCCTCAAAATGCAAAAACAAGAATTTTTGCTTTAAGAGGGATTATTTGTACATTGGGGAGGGGGACATGTATGATGGCTACTACTGGAACTCTTCCTGCTAGGGTGTGTATATGTGTAAGCCTTGTATGTGTCCAGTGTGTCTATTTCTGCAAATGACAGCAATCCTCTCCGACTCACCCGTTTGTGCAGGCGGTGTGTATCCTCTGTACTGTGCACCAGCCGCTGTGTGAGTGTGTTGCAGCAGGTGTCACCCAGCGCTGCATGTTCCCGACTCTCCAAACGAGTCTGAGTCAGCAAAACGGACCAGACCTGACACACAGACTGACCCCACTGCTCCTTCCTGGAGAAAAACACACATCCTCACTGAAATATGCCATAATGAAACACCTAGGAAACACCAGAGAAAGACACTTACTTTTTAGTCTTGTGGGTGAACCTCTCTGTAAGTTTGTCGAGAGCACGAGCATATTCTGCCTCAATGTCGCCTCGACGGCGGAGAAACTCGGAGAGGTCTGAAAGCTGCTGCTGTTTCACCTCCACCTGAGAGTCTAAAATCTTTATCTGGTCTGTCAGCAGGGCCCGCAGGTCTGGGACACACAGATACAGACATCACAGTAATTTAAGCAAATACATGTCTATAAGACTAGGCACACACACACATACACAGACTGACACGAGAACACACATGCACATACTACATGGGTGAACACAGTGATCACATGATCACAATCACATGATTATCCACAGGGGCATGAAGCTCATGCCTGCTCCTGCTTGCATAAGCATACACACACACACACACATACAGTATCTGTAAACAGTATACACATGAAACATCATCATCTGCACTTGTGCATTTGGAGATAATACATGCAAACACAATCAGTTTATAAATCATACACCTGCAGCTTGTCCCCAATTATATTTTTACATTGGGTATATAGTAACATAACTAACACTGCATTATTTTACTTATTTCACTATATAATAATACTACATGACTACTATATTGTTATTATTGCTCTTTTATATCATTATATGCTATATTATAGTATTCTTTTTTATTTCTATTATATTATTATATGCACGCTTCATAGTATTTTATTATTACTGTATAGTGTGTGTATATTACATAATACTGGACATATATATAATATTATATACTTTATTATACAGTGTATATTGTACTTATTATTCATACATATAACCACACAATTGCACAATTCCCTTATATGATCTAAGGTATTGTAATGTAGATATTGTATATAGCTTTTATAGTAATATAGCCTCTCTAATTACCATAATCTCTTGTTTTATTTTTTATTTGTATATTGGGCTTGCTGGGGACTTGATGGTGTCTGAGGGCAGACACCTATGATTTGTTGAGGGATCATTCAATAAAAATATAATTTAATTCATAAGAATTTATCAAATTAGAAAATATATAATAATGTCTTTTCCAATTACACATTTCACCTGAATAATCTCCATATCTACGCAGTTAAACAAATCACTCCTAAATCAATAATAATTAAAGTCTTTCCTCTAGGGGACGAGATTTAATCTTTTGTGTCTATTTGTGGGTGTGACTGCCTTTGTTTTACAAAGTAGCCTATAATAACCTGACATAACCTTATACACATAAACTTGCAAGCAAAGCTTAAAAAGAAGCATGTGTAGCCCAGCGTTGCACACTGGTTTGAAAAGTCTAATAAAAACATCACTCTCTCAAATAAAACTGCTTTTGCTTTGCTCTCTCACCTCTCTCTCTCGTTCCTCTTTTCTTACACGTTCTCAGCACCCCACAATCCCCACCCCCCACTGCCCACTCCCTCTTTACTCTTATTCTCTGTCTCTGTGTGAGTACACAGCCCAGGGCTGACTGAATGTGAGGAGACAGCATCACTAATACTGCTATAAATACACCCTTGTAGTACAGTAAAGAGCTAGTCAGCCACGGCATGCACCCTCCAAAACACAGCACATAACACACACACACACACACACACACACACACACACACACACACACACACACACACACACACACACACACACACACACACACACACACACTGTGTTGTCATGTGAAAATCTATCTCTCGCCAATATTGGTCATGTTCATGGTTTCACTTCGATTGAAGGAATCTTTGCTCCTTTACAGGTTGAGAGGATTTAAGAAACTCTTTGCATGCATTGTCATCAAACAAGGGTGATTTGATCAATTTCTGACAACATAGGCATGTTTGAGTACATATACGTGCACAAATATATTTAGAGAGAGAGTCTATAGCTGGATGACTGTGTGGAACAATGCAGATGTTTATGCATGAATGCTGAAAACATGAATTTGCTGATTTACATGCATTCGTGCGTGCAGGTTAAGTGCACATGCATAAAACAGAGGTGCGATAAAGGGCATGGACGTACACAGAGACAAGCACACACATGCGCACAGAGCGACTTACCTTTCATCTGTGATTCATACTCGGCCAGACTTCCCTTCTCCCTCCTCAGCTTTCCATGTGATGTCATCATCTTTGACCCCCTGACCCTCGTCTGTCAATGAGACCTTCCTTCCTGAACCCTGATTCTTCTCTTAGCCTCACAGTCTCCTCTTGTAAAACCTTTCAACCTCAGTGCCTGCTCCGGCTCTGTAGTTTCTGACCTTTCACCCCACTTTGACCCCTTGGCCTTGCTGATCTACAGCTGCATGCAGCGCATCAGCATCACTGTCGATCGGCTGCGCTTGGCAGGGAAGTCAGTCAGGTCGCTGTGTCCATGGAATCCCCTGGGTCTCTGGTATGAACGCTGATCCATAGGTGAACTGTCCTGAGCAACAGAAGAGAGGATAATGGTAAGAGTGGGGAGAGGAGGAGAGAATGTGGATAGATGGAAGAGGACAACAGGGGACAAGAGAGGGAGATTTATTGAGACCAGAATGAGAAAATGAGAGAGCCAGAGGAAGGGGACAAATGAGGCCAGGGCGACAAGAGAGAAAGGGACAGTGACACCAGAGAAGAGGAGATTTAATAGGAGGGACAGTGTGATGGGGGGCAGAGCACAGAATGGACAGTAAGAGGGCAGAGTGATGGGGATGTGAGGGAGGAAAGATGAAGGAAGGGGGATGGGAAGATGAAAGGTGATGAGTAACAGCAGTAATGAAGGACATTCAGTGCCTCAAGGTCGGGGGTTGGGCATGTCCATAGAGGTAATGGTCATACAAACGAGCTTTCACAAATTTGTGTCCACATACAAATCCTGATAGGATTTCTAAAAGAAATATGACAAAGTGGAGAAATCTAGAGTCACAGTAGGATGTAAACAATTTCTCACAGTTGCTTTGTGGGTTACCTTTGTTGTTTACTCGTGTTAAAGGGGAACTCATCCAAATTTCACATCAAAGTTAGTTTACACATTATGAGAAGTACTACTCAGTCTGGGAAAACAGTTATATAATGTCTTATGTGACTCTGGGGTGAGTTTCAACAAGTTTGAAAGAATAACCCTAGTAATGTCATCAGGGTTACCTACATTTTTTCCCATTCTGAATTCTCATTTCAAAATTTTCTTTTAATGATCCCCTCAATGTCACTCAACCGGATAATGTTACGACCCTATTTCAACTTTGTCTCTGAGAAATCGTCTTGTCTGTTAGGGTAGGCGGGTCTAAATACTACAGTACCCAGCCTTGGCCGCCATTGCTATAGAAAAGAAACACAATCCCAAATTTAATGAATTTAAACTGCAGATTGTATTATGAGGGGCGAATTCACAACAGGACTGCGTGGCTTTTGTGGCCGCTAAATCTGTGCAAATAAGACCGAAATGAAACCGTGTAGTTCACAAAGTACCCGCAAAGGGTGAAATGCACCCAAACTGCGCTGCCAAGCAAATAGCATCTCAGTGCTCCTTTGCTATTTGCGTGTATGTAAATTTGATAATATGCATACATTTGGCGCAAAATTGGCAACTTTCCATGCAAATGAGTCTCACTGCAAAAAACAGTCCAGTTCACAAAGACCAGCGCTAATAGCCACAAGCAGTTAGAGTGAAATTATTAGTGCCTTCAGAGAGTTGGTGGTAACTGAAGCGCACTTACTCACTCTATCTCTCTTCAAATTTTCAAGCTTGTGAGGCATTGAATGATATTGAATTGATATTGAATGATATCAAAGGCGAAATCTTCACTCAGACATTAAGGGGGGGTTAAGTGGATATGGAATAGCAGGCTTATCTAAGACTTTCAGCTACTTAAAAATAATTTCCTGACAGCGCTGATGGAGCTCAGTATTAATCTATACATCTACTGTATAAACCTGGAATCTGTGTGTAACAACCATACACTGTAAAAAATAATGGACGTAGCCATCATGATGTCACCCATTGGTTTGTGGACTCCCGTTTTGAAGCCTCAAGGTTGCATTTTGACCGTCGCCATCTTGGATTTTTGGAGCCAGAAATGACCATATTTGGATGAAAGGGTGGAGTTGACCCTAATGTTAGCTGCTAGCTTGGTTAGTATGGTGCATTTACAGTCTATGGTTAACTGTGATAATGCTCATTTTCAATAGCGAAAAACAGGCTTAACACCATTTTTCAGGCTGTCCTTTCAGCTGACCTGTGTAGATGAACACAGAACACAGAACATTATGCTGCAGCCAGCTGTGACACACAGCCAGCTGTGGGCAACAAACAGAACATCAGTGCTGATACATTCAATGACACCTGATCAACATTATTGCAAGATTCAGACACTAATCTAACACGTTTCAGACCTGCCTGAGTCACATTAATAGTTGTATTTTGTAGATTATGTTATAGATGCAAAATACTAGAGAAGTAAGAGAAGCAAAATACATGAAAGTTGGTTTGTGATGTTGGAGCGCTCTGTGTGTGCGCATCTCTGCTAATTAAAGACACGCAATTTGAGGCTTTTGTGCTCTCTGCAGTTTTCATTATGGACCAATCTGTGTGCTGAAATTTGGAGAAAAACCCGAAACACTGGAGACCGCTCAGCTCACTAAATCAGACGCAAAACAAGGGCAAATCGCACTCAGCTGCAAAAGTTAATGGGCGTGTTTGTGCCGTCATATCATTAGCGCAATATCTTTTGTGAATTGGACCTTGAGACGGGGCAGATAGTGGTTGCAAATGACATGCAATGCTATCAGTTGCTGCAATCCATTCTTTTCCAATACTCTGCCCACCTTTAGCAGCCCATGTGACAGAATTTTAAATTAAATTTCTTACCAAAATGCACCACAAGAGTCATAGTTAACATTTCATTACATTTTTATGCACACAGGCTGGTAGGCTACCTTCGACTTTTTATCAATGAACCAGATATTTTCTAACACAGTTAATCTTTTGTACCAGCGATTCAACAGAGAGTTTCATGCCCATCCAAGCCATGGAAGCGCTCCAACTGTGAGTCACTTAAAATTGTCTATGGAGAAAATGAAAGGAACTTTAACTCCCGAAAGCATGTGTTACCAAATGAAGGCATCAGTTTAAAGACATGTTGGAGGGTCTAATGAAAAAACACAATCAGTTGCATTGTGGGAAGTGTAGGATCCAGCACTTTTGAGATGAAAAATCAGGATATTGGCCTCTGCTGCATTAATTTCAGCCATTCTTTTTTAATCTGTATCTTACGATTTGTCCAGCTTAATGGAAGTGCAATACTCTTGTTTGTCCATCATAGTTGATGATGACCATGGCTCGTCTCATGTTGGTTTTGGTGAGTGCTCTGATGTGCTGAACAGACCAATCTGAGCCCAGAATTCTCTGTGGCACACTGGGCAGGTCAGGGAGGATGCAGAGCTGTGAGGTGCGGCCACTTCAACATAGCACAGGAGCTTCTCCTGCTCTCACAGAGGACTGCACCTTCCTGGACTTCTCTTCTCCAGGCAGGTCGGTCCTGAGCTAGGGGTTCCCAGCTTTTCAGGTCAAATCCAAAGCTCTTCGAGGAGGCTTTCAGGGTATCTTTTTAGCGCTTTCTGTGGCCACCTTGTGCTCACTTGCCATTTTCAGCTTGCCAAAGAAGACTTGTTTTGGCAGTCTTGTGCAGGGCATTCTGGTCACATGGCCAGTCCATCTGAGTTGTGCCTTTGCAAGCAAGGTGGGGATGCTGGGAATATTGGCCTTGCTGAGGACTTTAGTGTTAGGGATTCTGTCCCGCCACTTGATCCTCAGCAGTTTCCTCAAACGGCTCAGGTGGAGATGGTTCTATTTCCTGGCATGGCTCTGGTAGACTGTCCAGGCTTCGCACCCATATAGAAGAGTTGGTAATACGACAGCCTGGTAGACCTTCAATTTTGTCTCCTGCTTGATGCCAGTCCATTCCCATACTGAGTCACACAGATGTCCAAAGGCTGCACTGGCCTTGACAATCATGATGTTAACTTCATCATCAATGTGCACAGCACAAGACTGACTACTTCCATGGAAAGTAAACTGAACGGCTGAAAGCTTTTGGTCATTCACAAAGATAGTGGGCTCAGTGTAAGGGTTTCCCAGGAGCAGGTTGGTACAGGACATACGTCTTTTTTGTGCTGATTGTTAGGCCGAAGTTGTTGCAAGTTGAGGAGAAGAGGTCCATACTGACCTATAGTTCTTCATTTGAGCAAGCAGCCAGAGCACAGTCATAAGCAAACAAAAGTTCTTGAACAGTGACTTCCTCCACATTGGTTTTGGCTTGCATCCTCAACAAATTGAATAGGCCACCGCCAAAACAGTAGATGAAGCTAATTCTTGTTGTTGTTCTGGAATGAATCTTGCAGCACGGCAGAAAACACCATGCTGAAGAGCGTTGGTGCTAGGACGCAACCTTGCTTCACCCCGTTCATGATTGGGAACGGGAATTGGAGAATTCTGGCCATCATGCATGTGCAATACTAAATCAATCAAAGTGCAATACTAAATCACTGGAGTACCCCTTTAAAAGTACATTATGCCTTGAAGTACAATTAAGAGGGTGTTAAAGCCTATTTTGAGTTCAGTTTCAGTTTCTGCACGGCTGGTACAGTAGATGTGTCCTACATCTAAAAGGTTTTCCAAATTAGTCTACATGCACGATTACAATAAACACTCACTTTGCATTAGACAGCTGTTTTCAGGGATGTTCAGTGCAAACTCTACTGATGAGTTTTATAGTTTCATACAAAGAAACACCCAGAGACAACTTCACTTTCCACATCCTGTGTCAATTTCTCAACAGGTTTCCGCTCTCTGCAATGAGTGCCCACTGGAAACATTCTTTCTCAGTCAGCCTCAAGCAAGTATTTGGTTTGGTTAAAACCCAAAACTGTCACTGAACCAAAACTCAGAAACCAGAAAAACACACTCACTCCAACGGCCTAGCACTGCCCTGATTTAATGTGGTCTCCTGTAACCCAGAGTGCTATGGGAAAATAGTGTCGATGCAGGTTTTAAAAGCATGAGTGCATTGTTTAAAAGCACTTTATCTATTCAGAGAGTGGAAAATAAAAGAAATATTTTGATATGTTGCATATTCATACTATCACTCAGGACGTAATAAGTGCTCTTAGACCTCCACTTTCATTTCCTCACCCAGAACTGTGTAGTGGATGCGATGCAGTGACAGTTGCAGACAGAGATAGAAAGTAAATGGAGAAGTACAGCGAACAAATAGAGAGATTTCCGCTACTGAGACTTGGGTTGAGAGGGCCCTGAGACCTTGGAGGCTTCGGAGGCCATCATCAGTGTGTGACCTTAATCTGCACAGAACAAAGCGAATATAAATGATCTGAGAAAGTGAGAGGAGGGGCTGTGAGAGATTCAGCAAAAGACCAGGAAAAAGTCAGGGGGGCACAAGCAAAAAGGGTAAAAAGGGCAGAGAGGCGGACGTTATTGGGGAACATTGTTTCATAATAAAAGTCAAGGTCATTGAAACAAGGACATCATGTGGTACACGTGATGAATATAAAGTAGATTGAAGACAAGAGAGGATACAAGTGGTAAACTGAGATAGATCCTTATTGCTACTGAGGGGATTTTCCGCTAATTTCTTCTGAAGAAAAAAAATGAAGCACTCAGCAGAAGCAATACAGGATACAAGTAGGATATTGTGTTTGATGATATGGCCGATTCTGTATGGGGATTTCCTGACATTGCTGAGAGCCAACCACGCTGTACTACGTTGACCCTGTTACTGAACAGAATGTTATCTTGTTTCATGTTTCTTGCAGTGATGTTTAAATGTGTCCTCATTTTTAAAAAAATTCTTACAGCTGCATCCTATGAGTAGAAAATCATTCCTAATGCCTGCGAACCTGGGGCAAAGCCAAACCTTTGCTAATGCAGCGTAAAATGTCCAAAAACCCCCAAAACAAAACACATGGGTGTCAACGGGGCCCGCGGCCAGATGATCTCACTTAATGAAAAGTTGACTTTTGGGATACAAAAACAGTAATGACGCGCACAGGCACTCCAGAATCATCTTTATCAGTGCAGTATGATCACAGATAAGCGCTGAAATGTTAAAAAGGATGCATGACAGTGTCGAGTATGATCTTATGCTAATTTGTGCTGTCAGATGTGCTACAGATGTACATTCACTGCTGTGAACACAAGTCAGGTAGAGTCAGGTGTGACACTCATCCGTCTGACAGGCTGATTGGAGAGGCTCTCATAGACACAGACATGATTGGGAGAAGACGGAGCTCGTAGCAATTTATATTGCGGGAGGAAGCAGAGAGATAGAAAAGAAGATTCTAATTGGCCTTTTGCTGAATACCAAATCAAATAACAAAATCTAAATAAAAGCATTTGAGGGTGATTGATACTCTATGTACACCATGTTACTTTACCGAGTGAGGTGTAGTGTAGCTCTGACATGAAATAGAATTAGCCATGTCATCAACTACAGACAGGACCTGCTGTCAATTTACAGCTTTCAGCAGCTTTTGTTCTACAGATCTCATTATGACCTGAAGCTGTTTCAGTAGGTGATTTAAATGTGTTTCAATTCATTATAGAGCAACAGCTGCTGGTCTCTATCATCTATTTTCTTTTTTAAATTATGTTATATGGATGAGCATACAGTGTCTGGCTGTTATGGTATAGGTTCCTTCAATTACAGGTTGCTTAATTAAAGGAATAGTTTGACATTGGGAGGTAACTTATTTGCTTTTTCGCTGAGATGAGAAGACCGATACCACTCTCATGTCAAAGAGTGGAATCAATCTTCTCATCAAACTATTGGCGAGAAAGTGAATGAGTGTATTTCCCAAAATGTCAAAACGATTCACTTTTAGATGAAATATACACGACCAAAACCTGAGTCTGTAATTTCCTACAGGCATGCTAACGTAAAACACTGATCTACTTTTTAACCACAGGAAGTTAACTGACACATCAGCTCATTCATTGGCTGCTACAGACTGCAAGGCAGATCTGAAAGCAGGTCATACAGCCAATGTGACTGCACTACAACAGGTAGAGCGCCCTCATACTGGCTCTGGCCCCAGGTTTCATTTAGAACGTGTCATGAGATTTAGGGCGATGAAAGATTAGCTATGCAAAGTACTAAAATCCACATTCACCATATCACTGACAAAGTTTTCTTCTTGCCAGACTCTCTCATTCGTTGAACTGCTGATGGGGCTGCAGCTGCCGTAGCAAACAGGAAACCGTATGCTACCACAGGTTTTTACTCATGCACCATCTGTAGAGAGTTAAACTGTACCTGCAAATCTCACAGAAAGTTTTCAGTAGCAGCTTAATCCTGGTTCTCACCACTGGCAAAACACACACCACAGACTAGTTTCAAGGTGGAACTCCACATAATGCATCACATAAAAAAGTGAGGCCATCAATGAATTAAGTACTTTACATATAGCAAAAGGGTGCATGTTTATAAAAGGGTGGAAATTAACAGCTTTGGGCACTGTAGCTTGGTAAGTATACACAGTATAAAGTGCCTTTTAGATTCTGGCATGGTACTTAATTGCAAAGGCACTGAGGGCAATTTTGCATCGGGCAGGCCTGCAAAATCAAAGCCAAAGGGCACTGAAAAATTTCCATAGCTGTCTACATTTCTCAGATCATTTACAGGTAATGTTTGCGGAATGCATACCTGTAGGTTCTGGGAGAGGGTAAACTTTATAAAAAAAGGGGGGGGAATAAAAAAGTGAAATGAAAACAGTCCTTGACAGTGTGGCAGTGTGAGAAGCAAGAGACTGTCAGACGACATTTTCAAGGAAATTTTCTATGACAGAGCTAATGAGAGGTCCATTTAGTTTTGGTCCTACTGCTGATTTTAATCCTAGTCTCTGTTGTAATAAAGGATGTATGAGTGAATCTTTTTCCAATTGAATATTTCCCTGTGAAAAATATTAGAGTGCAAATGCTAGAAAATTTAAGTAGAGAGTAAGAATCATCACTTGAAACACATATTTTGTCATACCCTCCTCACTGATACGAAGAATACATACTGTAAACAGGGATTTGCATCTTAAACCAAGCTGGGCTTGCTTTTCTGAGGGTAATGTTTTTTGTTTTTTTTTACAGTATCTCAACCTGTGACCTGCATTGCTATGATTAAAATCAATGTGCATCCATAATGGACAGTCATAATCTTAGCACAAAGATATATATATATATATATATATATATATATATATATATATATATATATATATATATTCGTCCATCTTTAAGAGCATTTGAGGTTACAATTCCTTAGCTCATGCTGCTTTGTTACATTACCATCACAATCTTTGTTGTTACACTGTAAACCACCGGCACAAAGGGAATGCTACTTAGTAGATGCCTGTTTTTTTGGGGGTTTTTTTTGTCTTTGCTCATCTTCATCCTATAATAACAGAATGCAATTTAGCTGTCAATACATTGTAGGTGATAAGCAGTGAGGGGAATTAAGGTTCTACCGTTCTGACAGCACAGGAGTGTTGAGTTATATTTACAATGGCTGTAAATCACCCCATATGGCCAAGACACTGTAGCAGGGCTCCACACAATGGCCACATAAACACCTAAGCATAATTACACAAGCATGTAAACACACACACAACACACACAGAGCATCAACACTGAAAATGGTGCACACATATTACATAATTGATACCCTTAACAGTGAGTAGCCTACATCCATTTGTCCACTTACAAAACCCCAAGTGAATACAGTGTCCCTTTAAAACACTAAACTATATATAAACACACAGAGACGGTCACTTTAGTCACGCATGTACACAAGCACTCTTACACATACACATGCACACACACACACACACACACACACACATACTGTAAATATATATGTACAGGTTGTTATTAGATTCATGAGCAACAGAAGCTTGACAGCCGTACATACCTGACTTTATGGTCCTCTGCTGTCTCTATCTGTTCCTCAGCTCTCCTCCTCTCTTCTCATCCCTCGTTCTCTCTATCACACACACTCACACACACACATACACACACAGAGAGAGCAGTGTGTTTGAATCTGACAGATTTCTCTCAGCTCAGCACCCTCCTCCCTCCCTCCCTCTCTCTCTCTCTCTCATTTCTCAGGCACACACTCAAAAACAGCCCTCCCTCCCTCCCTCCCTCTTTTCTTTCTTCCCTCTCCTGCCAAATACGCCGAATAGCCTCCCCGCTCTCTCTCTCACTCGCACCAGAACTGCCTCTCTCCTCCCATTCCCTCCCTCTCTGCCTCGTGAAGCAGTGTGAAAGCCACAACCCAAGCCACGCCCCGCTCTCTCCTCTCCTCTGGGCTGCTATAAATACCGCTGCTGCTATGAATACACCGTCTTTCTCCCTCAGCATCCCTCGCTCCCGCTCTCTCTCCCTCCATCCCTTGCCTGCACTGCCCTCCCTCCATCCCTTTCTCTCTGGAAATGTTTTTCTGATGACCTTGTATTATTCACCCTTACAACACCATCACATGACAGCATCCTTTCTCTTCACACACTCTCATGCATGATGCAATGAGACACACACACACACACACACACATATGCATGCTTCAAGGAGGCATGTCCTCAAGCAGCCGCGCACACACACACACGCACACACATACACACAAAGACCCACAGACTTGCATAAAAACAACCACAGACAACAATGTTTCGTTCTACCAGTCTCCTGAGCTTCCTGTCTGTTGCGCCGGATGCGGTTTATTTTTCCTCTTGACATCTGAGAAAAACACACTCTGATCAAGAGATAGGCTACGTATCGATAGCAGATCACATTGTACTTCACACACTCCTTCATAAATGAATTGTAGACTACCTGCATCACTAATTCTATTAACACCTGCTCAAATATGAGTCAATCTGTATGTATGGATATACCTGTCCTTGTGATATGCAATAATGAAATCTATTTGTATTCTAAAGATGAATAAAAGCTGAGTGCATCCTTCTCATCATCCTTCATCCCTTTTCTTTTATGTAGATATTCTGTACCCAATTTATCAAACATGCAAGGTTGATTTATCACAGTAGTAAAACTGGTGCATGATTAATGAATCTATAAGATAAAGAAGTGTTGCATTCTCTGCGTTTCTGCATTATACAGTAATACATAGCACATTCAGCATGTAAGGTGGATTCACCTGCAAAAAGCAGTGGATAGATTGTACACTTGGTAATGTACAGTAAGTATCATGAACATTAGGGCAGCACCATGTCTCTGCTCATGCTCACTGCCAGCAATATTGTCTGGGAATGAGGTTACTAACATCTGGTGCAGGCGCGTTATGTGCACCGAGGGTACACTTAAACAGAATCAAATCTTCGGCTGCAGGCTATATAGTATGTCACGGACGTAATTAATCCTTGGATTGCACCAGCGACGTGCTGTAACTTCATAACGAAACCACCGAAAATCTGAGCTGCACAAAGACAGATGAATTCTACCTGATTGAGAACTGGGTATTTTTCTGCTGGTCATGCCCCTTTGATCCTGGAAGTTATAGAATACCACACAGAGCCTTTTCTTTACCATATAAGGTGGTACAGCCACCATGTCTTCTATGTTCCTGTTCACATTTTGTATTGCGATGTGGTACCTTTTTTTTGTCTGTTACTCTGAATACTTGAAAGCTTGAAAGATGTGTGGCTACAATTGAAAAATGGTTTATAACACACTACAATGTAAGCAGATAGAAGGACATTTTTAAGTGTTTATTAAAGTACAGTATTTGTCAACAATTATAACATCTCCTATGAAGACAGAAAACTGTATTTACTATATTGTCAGTCATCATCTGTTTATATTCATTATCTGTTTATATACCAGATTCAGTTATGCATGCCCAAAGGAGTTATAGTTGTTGACATATACATAATAATAAACACTTATATCTGCTAACAACTGCATTATAGTGTGTTATAAAGCATTTATTAATTATATACTGCCTATAAATGCTAAATAGGAGGACATAAGGTGTTACCAGTTTTTCAATTTTGCTATTTTAGATCAGCAACACACAGATGAGTGAAAGAAGTCAAATGACAAAAAATATCATGCTTGAATAAGATTGACAGTGTGAATTATTTTATTTCCATTAATGGTAAAGCAGTTGATGTTTTCCCCAAACTGTTTGATGCAGAGTAGTTATTTATGAATCACCAGCTCAGAATCAGTACGACAGTCTGTGTGTGTGTAGGATTAGGTGTGTGAGTGAAGGATTGTGTTGAACAAGTTATGTTGCTGATGGGCAATAAACTGCATCCCTGTGCATGCTTGAGAGGATGCGCTTGTGCACGTGCAGGTGTGTTTCAAAACCGTTTCCTCTTTGCCTCTGTCAGCACGAGGGCTGCCTGCAGGTCCTCTGCGGTGTGCGCGTTTGTCTTCAGAGAGTTTGTGAGCGCTTTGTGCAATTCCTTAGGGGCGACCAGGTTGAAGCGCAGCAGAGCGTCGACCAGCTGGGAGCGAGCGTTGCCGATGAATGAGTGCGACAGGAAAGACGAGAGGCCTCCCCCACCTTTTGTGATGTAGAGCGGGACTCTGACCATTCCCAGAACCTGGAGAGAAAGAAAGACAGAGACAGGTGATGAGGAACAGATCATGAGATCAGGTAAATGGATGCAATCATTCAAACACACACACACACACACACACACACACACTACCTCCTGTCCATGATCTGTTGCTGTGGACGCAGCAGTGCTCTCCACCTCCCTAATCTGCTCCTCCTCCATCTTCTTCACGTAGAAGTGAGTGATAAGATGGGAGGAGGAAGGAGAGGATGCAGGGGCATGGCAAGACTCCACATGATCTTCTACTGATATAGGAAGAGCCACGCCCAGCTCCTCCAGCAATTCTCTGCCAAGCCCTGCCTCCAGGGTCTCCTTCGATGGGTTAACGAGGCTGAGGTGTGGGAGGTGGGGTCAAAGTTCAGAATCAGATATGAAAGTAGATAAACAATGTCAGCTGTATTGCTCTCTTGTGACTCCTCAGAGCAGAAGTAAATAAATCAAGCTGATTGAAAAGCTCATTGGATTTCAAAGACTAACAGTTCTTTGCTGAGGTGGCCCCGAGCTACTCCTGCCTCCAGTCACAAGAAAGTCACAAGTCCACTGGATCTTCAGTCTCAAGTTAGAGACACGTGAAAAATGTTCTGAGATAGCTCACAATAAGCAAACTATCAGATCAAGTTTTTACGTTTTTAAGTTAGGAGTATCTGTTAGAAATGCATTAGTGAAAATACAACTTAAAGGTTCACAATTATTCAAGTCTGTCTTAAAACAACAGTCAGGTGCCCAAATGAACATTGAAATAGGTTTTCTTGCTGTAATCATTCCTCCTGTTCATACTGACCATTAGAAGATCCCTTCATAACGCACTTACAATGTTAAGTGATGGGGGCCAAAATCCACAGTCCTCCTCCTGTGCAAAAATATATTTTAAAGTTTATCTGAAGTGAATATGAAGCTTCAGCCGTCCAAAATGAGTCAGATCAAGTAGATATCTTTCAACGTTACAGCCTTTTTAGTGCCAAAGTCCCTGTTTTTGTTACTATACTTCCACCGCAGCTCAACAGGGAAACACTGTCTGAGGAAACACAAAGAGGGAATTTGATGCTAAAAAGACTGTAAATGTGGCAGATATCCACTTGATATGACTAACTCAGACTGCTGAAGCCTCATATAAGCTTCAGATCAACTTTTAAATGCATTTTTGCACAAAATGACTGTGTGGACACACAGTGGATTTTGTCCCCCATCACTTACATTGAAAGCACCTTTGAAGAGGATCTTTTAATAGCCAGTATGAACAGGAGGAATGATTACAGCGAGGAAAACCTCTTTTTAATGTTCATATGGGCATCTGACTGTTGTTTTGAGAAAGACTTGAAAAATTGTGACTATCTTTTAATCCAAGAGTTGAGCCCATGTCATATGACTGAGGGGACGGACAAAATAGCAGAAACACCTTACAAACATAGGCATTTATTGTCTACTGCTTAACCTTTCTCTTTTTATCTGGTTATAATTTTTCATTTTTTAGGCAATAGTTATCAATATTGGTAAGCAAATGTGCTCTTAAACATCATTTAGTGAGTGCTGCGGTGTCCCAATTCCACACAACATGCTAATTCAGTGCTAGAAACAAGAGTCTATGGTATGCTAGCTGCTCTGTGAGGCACAGCTTTGAGCTAAATGCTACTGTCAGCATGCTAACCTGCTCACAATGACACTACTAACACACTGATGTTCAGCAGGTGTTAGCAGCAGGTTACCATGTTCGTTCACCATCTTAGTTTAGTGTGTTAGCATACTAACATTGACTAATTAGTACTATTTGGTCATAAAGAAAAGTATTAAATTGAAATCTTGCCCTGACGGTGGTGCTTGGTGAAAAGTTAAGGTATCACCAAAGTTATTAAAATTCATTCTGCGGGGAAGATAAATGTATGTACAACTTTTCATGGAAATCAATGTAGTTGTTAAGGTATTTCACTTAAAATCACAACATTTCATGGCAATCCATCCAATAGTTGTTGAAATTTCTGTCTGGACATGGCAGGCCGAGCAACAGATAGATTGACAATGCCACGTCATGAGCATGGCTAAAAAATAAAAAAAAATCACTAAACATACTAAAGTGATTTTTAGTGCATTGTTGATGAACAATATATTTTTTTTGTTTATTTTTTATGCAGCAAACAAAAATAAAGTTATTGAATGCTAAACATTTTGCTGAAGTTCAATTGACAGTTGCTTTCCAAAGACTGAAATGCATTGGAGCACATACGGTATGATTTCCTGTTATAGTAAAATTGGATTTACCAGGATTCTTCAGACTTTTCTTCTTGCCTCGCTATGTAATTTTGCTGTAGTGGCAAATGATGTCTTATGCTGGCCTTACACCAAATGACTTTTCAAATGATTTCACTGTCACAGACAAATTTCTGATGTTGGAATAAAATCATGAATTTTGCTAGAGTTAGAAATTCTGGCAGCAACTACTGTAAATCACAGAAGGCACAAGTGACTCCACTGTTTTCTAATGCCGTCTTCCTTTGTTTTGCATATGTCATCCTGCCTTTTTAGACTTTTCTTCTTGCCTTGTTACATAATTTTGCTGTGTTGGCAAATGATACCATAGAAATTCTGGCAACAACTACTGTAAATCACAGATACAAAAGCAAATGACTCATGTTAAGCAGTACTGTATGTGTCTGACAATTACAGGTTTTTAAAAGCAAGATATGACACCTTGCACAGTCTACTATCTAATGCATATTTTATTTTTCACAGTTCATCCTTGTGGTATTAGTATTCCAGTGACAAGTTGTGAATGTTTGCTCTGTGCCGTAAAGGTTTATATCTTTTGACAGGGCTCATCTGTATATGTATATATATATATATATATATATATATATATATAAAAAAGAAAAAAAGGAGATGTACAAATCTGAGCTACATGTACCTGTGCACATGAAAGGATAAAACAAAAGCAGCACCAGGAAAGACTCACCCGCCAGGGAAACCCAGCAGACCATCAAAGCGCATCTGCATCTGTGGGAAGTGACAGAGGCTGTTATACACTCACACACTGATGCATCCACATACACACACACACACACACACACACACATAAACACCCCCAGACATTTACACGTTTTTATGCAAACATCAAGATACATTAAAAGAAACGAAGAAATCATATCCATCCATACACCACTCCTACAAGACACCTAAACACATGCTTTTCCTCACCAGTACGATATGTTTAATGGGGATTTTTCCAAACAGCTGAGTTTTCGTGTCAGAGTAGAGCATCACGTGGCATGCATGCCTGCAGCCTGAGCATGCCAGTGCCTCCGCCCTCGACAGCTGTCCACTCGCCATCTACAAGTATACAAACAAACACAGTGCAGTATTACACAGTCACAGTTCAGTGCTTTCTGATCCCTCTGGATGGCTGCCCCCTTGTTATTTTTTGCCAGTGTGACATCATCCAAATACACATGCTCTCTCTGTTAATCCCTCCCTCTCTCCCTCACTCATATGCTGAGTCAATGAATTCTTTTCACAGACCTGACTGAAACCAACTGATTAGCTTGAGGGCCTGTGGGCCTGAATGCAAGAAAGCTCATGGAGGGCTACAGTATGTAAAACCAGGAAGTTTAAAGGAAGATCTTTGTGATGCTTTACCTCCCTCTGCTGGCGTGGAGTAGGGTGACAACTAGTTTTCATTGGCATTTTTTATGTAACCCAATTGCAAATATCTTTTACAATATTTATTTAAAAATGTATTACATACTGCATACTATCTGTTTTACTGTATTTACATGTTGTTGGCATATACATATTTTTTAATCTTTTCTTTATCTTTTATTTCTTATTCTGATGTTGACTATTGTAATAAGTTTACATTAACTATTATGATCAAATTTGAAAGTCCTCTCTTGCCATTTTTGGACAACAATCATTTAATCCAGAAGGTATTCTAATAAGTTATTCTGAATATTTTTTATAATATCCCTGTCATCTCAAAAGAATCTGCTATGCCATTCCTAAAGGTGTGATGATGTTATACGAGGGTAACATTGAACCACATCTTTGAATGACATCATATTTGGAAAAAAAAAGTTTTTTATCCAGGCCATCGGATCTGTCTTTCACAGAGACATTATCATCATTCCATATATGGTCCGTTATTGGGGAAGGTTTGTCTCTGATATTCAGTGAAAGAAATTGGACCTTTGGACCTCAAACAAAACAAACCCAGTGATGTACTGTATGTTTTAAACTTCTCCATTAAAATGTCCAACCAAGCATTATTTGCTCCAAAAATAAGAACTAACATTGATATTAACTGCTCTTTCTGTGGATTTGATGGTGAAAAACATCTACACTTGTTTTGGAGCTGTCATTTTTTGGAAAGATTTTGTTAATAATATTCATTGTAATGTTCCTATTCATTTTCAATGTCTATGTAAATATGTGTGGTTTGGTTTGATGCCTGCAGTTCAGAACAAAAACAGTAGAATATAAATATCATCATCTTAGCAAAGTTTTATATTCACAAAAGTTAACTTAATAACAGAAAACCTAGATTTAATTTTTTCATAATTCAAAGTACATTCAAACCAGTCAGTTCTACCAACCCCAAAGCTTAAAGATAAACTGAGATAATTGTTGAACTGATTGACCTTTTGTTTTATTTATTTACTTGTTTCTCTTTCTTCTTTTAAATTTTATTTACCCTTTAACCCCTTACACATTTCAACTACTGTTGTCTCCAGTGGTGGAAGAAGTATTGAGATCTTTTACTTAAGTTAAAGTAGCAATGCCACAGTATAAAAAAAAAGTCTTCCATTCAAAATCTAAAACTGTATTCTGGATAGGAAGAATTACAATTATGGATATCCACAATATTTATAAAGATGTCCCCAATTGTATTTTTCCTAGTAAAATTGCAGTTGTACATATCCAAAATGACATTGTTACTAGTCAAAATGTATTTTTGGATATTGAAAATGACATTTTGGATATATGGAATGGTTTTTCATATCTGAAATTAAAATTATGACTACATTTGATTGTAGATATCTGAAATGGGAGTTTTTCCTAGTAATAATTCTATTGCAGATATCCAGAATGTTTATTCTAGATATCAAACATGTAATTGTGAATATCTGAAATTGAAAGCCCAATACACATGAATGGCAAAAATGACATCACTTGTCTTACAAAGAATGATGCTGCGGATATCTGAAATGTTAATTTTGACTAGGAAGAACTGAATTACAGATATCTGCAATATGTATCCAGTCTAGCTATTAAATGTAAAGCAGTATATGCAAAGGTTTGACTTCCTCTATCCATTGCATGGCTAACAAGGTTGCCATTATTTCAAATGCATATACAGATATATGATCTGTAGTTCTCTTGTTTACGTTGACTTTTAACTCTGGGACATAAAATGCACTACTGGTCTTACCATTCTCTCGATTTGTTGACCCATCTGTAAATATTTGTATATATTGTCCATATCTTTCATGTAGTACAGTGTTCACATAAGCCTGTAGATTAAATGTTTTTTTACTGAAATTAACATGATCCAAAATTAAGATGGTTGAGGCAGTAGCCATGGTGGAACAGCTGGCATCAAAACAGTTTAACTAATAGCCCAATCATTAATTTCCAATTCCTTAGTTATTTCTGATTATATTGCACAAAAACTCTCCTTTTTGATTTTGCTATGTGCCAAAACTTATCCATAACCTTTTTTAGTAGGGTGTAAATCTATATGACTTTGTATATTTGCCCAATAGTTGGCCATTAACTGTTTCCTTCTTAACTGTAATGGCATGTCCCCAACATCCACCTGGAGCGCTGTTTCTACAGATAACTTAAATCCCCACATCAGAGACCAGTTTTCAACTTCATTAATTGCTTCCTGAACTTTTTTAACAACATACTCTATATTTCTTCCTCTTTTCCAAATTGCCCCATCGTGGTTTTCCAATATCTGGACTGACTTGCTCATATATATCATTCATAATGATTGAGAATAACAGAGGACTAATAATGCTGCCTTGAGGAGTACCATCATGTCAACTAAATATTTTTCTGAAAAAGAATTCCCAGCACCAACCTGAATAGACCTACCAAATCGAATCTAATTTTATTAATAGTCCTTCCTTCCACATCATATCATATGCCTTTTTTATATATAAAAAAACAACCAAAAAACCAAATACCACCCATTCTTTAATTGCTTGAGCTTTCCTAATGTCTGGTTCCAAGCAAATTAATCTGTCCCTTATCATCCTCTCCATGGTCTTGCAAATATGTGTTCAAACGGCTTGCCACAGTCTAGTTATTAAGTGTTAAAACCAAAACGGCTTTCCACAGTTTTTGGTGACGTTTGACACTGACTGGCTGAGAAAAACCACATGAGAAAAACACGTGGCTCTGTGTAGCCAATAGCAGGTCCTGACCATTAATCCTGACCACCGATGTTGTAAACTCTGTTGAAACTGCAGAACACAATTCAGCGTGGCATACGTTGACCGCGGTTGTGTTGGCATTGCAACGGCGTCTTGTTTTTTGTTTTTTAGGAGCGTTATCAAGGATATAAGTGCACCTCAAAAGGTAATATTGTTGGCAGACTTACACATTGTGCGTGTGAAACCTTTCAAATGGGACACAACACTAGGAAAACCTGTTAGCATGAATGTAGATAGCTAACTGGCTATCCCCAGCTGACGGTGTGTTATGTACAGGGGGGTCCGTACATGAAGTATAATTCATTTGCAGTTGTTCACGCTGTATAATGAAAAATCCCATTTTAGGGGGCATTTCCTAAGACGTGCAATGCAATTAAGCGCGCCAGAGCGTCAGCTTATTTCATTGTCCAACTTGTACAACGAAATTTAAACAGGAAGTCCAGCGCCAGCACCGTGATGTCAATCATTGGTTTCTGAAGAGCGGGTTTGAGCTCAAAGTGGGCGGCTCCGGTGGGTTGAATTAACCGGTGATATCCCCCTGCATGAGGCTGTGGTGGGTGACTGTGTCTATGCCTGTTCAAAATACTGTGAATATCAGTAGCATTAAGTCAGTAAGTGAAACGTGTGAGGTATGTATGTGCTCAGCTCGAACGTAGCGTGGAGTTAGCTGCTAGCTGGGTTAGCGGTGGCAAGTTGTGACAGCGTAACGCCCAGTTTAACTTGTGGTACAACATCTGTAATGGAATCTGCCATCGGTCATGTTTTATATTAAAGGCTACAGGCTACATCGATATACTTACACGATTCAGCACACCCGCCCGTCCATATTAGACATGACTGTTAACTCTCATTTAGCAAATAGCGACAGAAATTGGATAATGTTTACGCTCAGGTGTAGAAACCAAAGTTACTACGGGGGTACTATAGTCTATATGAGTTCGGTTAACATATAACAACTTTGTGGGTTTTTTTTGAAAGCCTGTCTGTTGATGTAACGTTAACACTGACTAATGTTCTGCAGCTGTCCTGGGCGATTTCATGCTGATAATGTACACTCAAAAGCCTACTATAAGTTCTCAATATGGAGATTCATTTGCGCTAATCTAACCGTCTTAATTTTGAAACGATGTTTATCTGTTTAGATTGCTCATTGTCCCAGTCAATATTAAAGAAAAGAGGAAGTAACTGCAAACGTCAATAAATAGTTAACAAAATGTTGTTGTCAGTCTCATATTTGTATCAAATATCATTATTAATCTGATGTCAAATCGATGTGAGAACTGTTTATACTTTAATACAGCCTGTAACATACAGTCTGGAGTATGTTTACACCCAGCTCCAACGCAGTGTGGAGTCAGCTGTGGCAAAGCATGATACATCCAGATTAACTTGTGATATAACTTGTGACATCTGTAACATCTGACAACGATATTCTTGCACTATCCAGCACATCATGCAAGGGAATATCACCAGTTAATTCAAACTCTGTTAATGTCTTTTTTCTACACCACAGCTGGCATGTTGCCTATGTTAAGGATTTGATTTTGGTGGGTCTAAATGATGCAAGGTAGAAAATGCAGCCAGTATTTTTAGAAAATATTATAATGCTTTATATTGTATGGCTACAATAAATAACCACAACTCGCTCACATTTTAGATACATTCAGGTTTTATGATTGTGAAGTGTTTATATTACTATCTCCTCTCTTTCCTCGATGTCTCCATGGCATAACGTTAGGCATCAGCAGAAACAAGATAGTTGTAGCGATCAGTGTTTCGACTCCAGCATGGGTTGTTTTGTTGTTTTTATGTCACCAGACATGAATGATATTTTCGTAGTGAAGAGGTCTAATATTCTCATGTATTTCTGTCGACACCAAAATCAATGTTCCAGCAATCTGTTTCTTTTGTAATGTCTCATAAGACACGTAGAAATTAATGTGACAGAGAAGCGAAGTAATCACATGTCTATTTCCTGTATGGTTGACAAGGGGTCCTCATAAACCATGCCTACATAACATCTGCCTTTATCACCAGTTAATTCAGCCACCAGTTAATCTGTCACACTGGCCGTTGCCTTCTTGGCAGTGCTTGACTCCGCCTAACAGTTCGCTACGCTGCTGGGCAGGTGAACAATTTAAACAGTGTTTGTTTGGAGAGGTTAACACACAACAAGACCACAAAAACATTAAAGGTCCAGTGTGTAGGATTTAGTTTCATCTAGTGGCGGTGAGATTGCAAAAAACTGAAAACCCCCTACTCTTCCAAGGATGTAGGAGAACCTACCGTGGCCGTGAAGCTTGCAAAAAACGCGAAAGGCCCCCTCAAGAGCCAGTGTTTGGTTTGTCCATTCTGGCCTTTGTAGAAACATGGTGGTGCAACATGGCGGGTTCCGTGATGGGGACCCACTCCCTATGTAGATATAAAGGGCTCATTCTAGGGTAACGAAAACACAACAATTCTTATTTTCAGGTGATTATACACTAATTAAAACATACTTATGAATATTATATTCGATTTCTGCCAAGTCCGTTCCGCTGGATGCTACTAAATTCTACACACTGGACCTTTAAGTTGGACTTACCGGTACTTAACGTTAAATGTGCAGCGGCTCAGTGTGTCCCTGTAACACATGCTGCGTTTACTTTGAAAATCCCCGGGACTGGTTCTGCTATCTCTGCTTCCTTTTAGTTACATAGTTTCATCTCCAAAGTGTGTAAAAGAAGTTACAAATTATGTTCATTATTTAGGCTATTTGTTTATTTAGTTTAGCTCTCCATAAATTGAGCGCTGCAGTCAACACACTTCAAAATCAGGTACTTCTACTTGGTGAGGTGAGCTACTCGACTTCCTGTTTCAATTTTCATTGTATAAGTTGGATAATGGAACAAGCGGTGTGCTGAATTGCATTGCATGTGTTAGGACAACGAACTTAGGAAATTTGATTTTTCATTATACAACGTAAACAACTGCAAATGAATTATACTTCATGCACAGACCACAGGGGTTAAAGACATTGTATTATATACATCCATGAGTCTATGTACAGGGGTGTACACCATGGTGTGCACCTGGTTAAAACAATGGTAGAGTTAGGTAAGTTACAAGCTACACAGTAAGATGTCTTTATGCACTGTTTAATGACATGGTTTCAGCTTACAGATATGTTTGTGTGTGTAATTCTGTTTGATCTTTTGTATGAATCAACTTAAGTTTTAATATTTGTATATGTTAGAGCCTTTTCTGCCTTTATGTAACATGTTTTGATAAAGTTGTGCTAGTCAAGTGCTACAGGTTTCTACACAACAATTATTATCATTATTTCAGTAGTAGTGCCATTAGTTGTAGTTTTGTCCCTTTAGTTTTTTCCAAAAAGTGTGAGTGAGCAAGTTAATTGCTTCTCTTCTTTTACTGACAGATTCTGTAATAAAAAAACAGAAAGGTAACCTCATAATACAGAATTGGAGCCTGCTATGATTCCCAAATTGACTGATAGGGTTTTACTGCTAAACAACAGCTACATTTATGTGTCTGATGTTTTGTCATGCTGTAGAAGGTTTATGTGACTTTAAGGAAAATATATCTTGTCTACCTTTTTATTGTGTTATGTCACAAGGTGTGTTCCCTTCCCCTGACTGTATTATCTCAGGTGAATCAGAATGGCCCAGGGCATACCGGACGAGGTGATGATGAATACTAAACTAATAAAAGACTTAGCAGATGTAGCAAAAGATGCAGCGCTTCTGCAGGGTGTCCTAATGAGGATCCAACAAATGCCTAACTCATCAGAGGTGAGTGTTTTTTCTTTTACCTTTTATTTAACCAGGAGTAAAAGACTTATTGAGATTAAAAAAGAGTGTCCTGGCCAAGACAGGCAGCAGCACAAATAACATGGTTGCAGATATAAAACAAACATTACAATTTAAAATGAAAACAAAGAACAAATTACAGAATTATAAAATATAAAAAAACATTCATCAACATTAAAAACATCTACAGCCTGCATTTTTTAGTTGACTTGCACTGACCATGATAAAGTAGTGTTGCTCGGCATGAAACATACTAAAGAAGTTTTCCCCAGGGTTCAGTACACCTTAAAAGTGCTGCCTCTCCTATTGCAAAACCTGTAAAACCTGTTATGGCCTGAAGTCCCAGAAATAAAGTGAATGAGTTGTTGAATGCAGCCATGTTTAGAGTCATACATACAGTTTTTAATAAAAGATGTTGTTTTGCTTTGTTGGAATTTGAATGTATATAAAAAAAACAAATGAATATGAACTTGTATTTGTGTGATTTGACAAAGTGAGCCACAGCCAGTAAGAGAGGACACAATTTCATACCAGAGTGCTGTTACACTATTGCTGTTAAAACAGGCGTGTTCAATGCAAAGTCATGCTAGGAATTTGTTGTGCTTTAGGGCAGGATTTGGGACAGATCTTTATTAAGCCCCTGTCTGCAAAAACAGGAACACAAATTCTTTCTTTTATTCCTCACATGCCATGGCCTGTGTTGTATTTTTGGAAAAAAAAAATGTTTTTCAGTTGGTGACCTACGCTCCATTCACACTCTTCCCCACACCTGTGCCGAAAGCTGTGTTCCTCCAGGCTCTGGCGTTGCAAACTCACTACAACATACTGGTGGACAAGATCAGCCAGGATTCAGACTTTCTGCAAGAGGCTCTTGCTAGGTAGGATATGAACCTATGGCAAGCCGTTTTAACATTTAATCAAACCATAATAGCATTTCTCCTAGTCAAAATTGTATTCTCACTAGTCAGAATGGTAATTAAATATATCCACAATAACATTCTTACTAGTAGTAATTCAGTATTTTAAAATATCTACAACTTTGATTGTACTAGTCAAAACTAAATTTAAGATATCTAAAAATCCTTAAAAAGTATAAGTGGCCGTTTTAACATTTAATAGCTAGACTGGATATATATTGCAGATATCTGTAATTCAATTCTTCCTAGTCAAAATGATCTTTTCAGATATCCACAACGTCAGTCTTCCTAGGACAAATGACATCACTTTTGCCATTCATGTATATTGGACTTTCAATTTTTTTCAGAATAAACATTTTGGATATCTGCAATCAAATTCTTACTAGGAAAAACTCCCATTTCAGATATCTACAATCCAATTGTTACTAGACATAATTTTGATTTCAGATATCCAAAATGAAAAACCATTCCAAATATCCATAATGCATTTTCAATATCCAAAAATACTAATAATTTTGACTAGTAACAGTGTCATCTTGGATATGTACAACTGCAATTTTACTAGGAAAAATACAATCGTTGACATCTTTAAAAATATTGTAGATATCCATAATTGTAGTTTTTCCTATCCAGAAAGCGGTTTTAGATATTGTAACTGTAGTGGGTGACATACTGTGAGTTGGGTGGTGCTTGGTTTTGACTCGTCCGTTTTCAAAATGGCAGCCTGGTCAAAAACCTTCATATATTACAGCTACACAGTACACTAAAATATGTTACTGAAAACATTTGAGATGAGAAATAGGCAATGCAGTAACAGAATCTTGATTCATATTTGATCAGCACTGTCCAGTTTGACAGTTTGATCTGAGTTCATCACTGTCAGTCCCACGCATGGCCTTGCTGCCATCAAGCCAAAAATCATCTCTGAGTTTAGGACATGCATAGTGCGACATCTTTCCTCACCGACAGCAAATGCCGACTTCAGTTATGACTAGTAACAATTTGATTGTAGATATCTGAAGTGGGAGTTTTTACTAGTAAGAATTGTATTGCAGATATCCAGAATATTTATTCTGGATATCAAAAATGTAATTGTGGATATCTGAAATGTTCATTTTGACTAAGAAGAATTGAACTACAGATATCTGCTATACATATAAAGTCTAGCTATTAAATGTTATAACGGCTTGCCATATGAGCCCACTATATTGATGGCCTCCTGTGTAGTTTGGAAATGTGCTTGTTAGGCTATCCTGTGGAGTTTCAAATAGCAGCATAGCATGGCAAGACAAGACTTCTCCCAAAGATCACGTTATTTTTACATTATCTGACTGGATCTATCTTCATATAACATTAATAGAATTAACAAGTAACATCTTGATTCAAGTGGTTTTCAGGATTTTAACAAGAGTGATGTTCTTTGTTTATAGCACCATTGCTGTAGATGATTTCACTGCAAGGCTGTTTAGGATCCACCAACAGATTCTGAAAGAAGGAAGGTCTCAGGTATGTCAGCACATATGAAAACTTGCTTTTATTGATCTACATGTGAGTAAATTACTGAGCCTTGCTGATACTGATATTTTCTTTTTTTTTTTAAAAAAAGAAGATAATCAGATCAGTTATCAGACTTGCCACAAACAAAATAATAATAATAATGAGTTTGCTAATAATAATAATAATAATAATACAAAAATAATATTAAAACATCCCCCAAAAAGTGAAGTAAAGTAAAATAAATAACCATTTAGAGAGAACCTTACTAGGACCAAGCATTTGATTGTTTATAGTCATATGTGGCAGATTTTCAACATTTCTAAACTTGATGTTGGTAAATACTGTTCTACTGTTAGTTCAGATGAAGGACATAAAGAATAGATACATGTACGTTTGATAGCATGTCTTATGGTTTAAGCTGTGAAGTTATCCAGTGAGTGTGACCATGTAGCAGTTTATCTAAATATGTATTATATTGCTAATGAGAAATAACATTTTGTTTTTTATTTTTATAAACCATGATATATAGTTGTTTTCTTTGCCATTGCAATTGAGTATTTTCCCAGTCTTATTAAGGAAATTTGGCACTGAATGCCTAGCTTCAGTGCTATGCTATGGCAGCTATGGCATTTTAGCCTAACAGTGCACCTTAGACTTGTATTACATGAATGGACAAAATGGAAAAAAACAATTTTAAAGGGGACCTATTATGCTTTTCCTTATTTTGAGTCATATATATAATGTCACAATGTCAGATGTTAATGTTAAAAGTGGCCGACGTGTCAAATAATGAGGTAAATGTATGTAGAAGTAATCCCTGTGAGCAAAAATTAGACTGCTCCGAATGCTCGGTTTCCAACGTTTTTTCTACTTTCAGCCCGAGCTGACGTCAGCTTGTGATGGATTTCTTTATATGGTCATCTGCTCCACGCACAGCGCGTGAGTTCACTGTTCCGCTCCGCTAACATTATGGCATTTTTCCATTGTTTTGGGGGTAGTCGCGCAGAGCCATGACTCCATTACACAGCACAGCAAAGTAAAATAAGTAGTTTACCTGTTGGAGGTGTGCTGGTCGTCTACAGTTCTTCATCAAACATCATCATCACTGTGGCTGTTTCTGCTTGTACTATTCCTCCCTGCATTATTTCTAACTGATTCACTGAACAAAGAGCTCCAAATTATGTCCATATGTTGTTTCAACCAGTTTTTAGCGCCGCTAACAAAACTCCCTAATTCAGTGAGGAACACGTTTCACTTCCCATAAATTCTTCACAATAAAGGTGTCCCATTATTTAGTCATTTAAAAGCTCTTAATTTGAAGCAGTAAAGCAGGAAATGTTGGTTTTGCATTGGCGGTAACTTTGCACAACTCTGATATGTGCTGCCCCTGCAGCTTCCGGAAAGCTGGCCAATCGGAACAGTTCATCAGGAGGGGGGCCTTAAAGAGACAGGAGCTAAGACTGCCTGTTAAGAGACAAAGGCTGAACCGAGGGGCTGCATAAAGGGCCAGTATAAGATTAAGTTTTTTGAACTGTGAATCACGCAAAGCTACTCTGGTGGAGTTGGAATAAAAATTTAGAGCTGGAAATGAGCATAATAGGTCCTCTTTAAAGATTTGACAGGCCAAGTCAGATAGTGTCCACCTTCAGAATGGCTGATTATTCAGTAGCTATCAGTATAACAGTGAAAAGGAGACTAAGATGGGCGGTGAGATAAGAAAAATAGGAACAGGACAAAGAGAAACATGGTGTGGAGACAGTTTTTAATCTGAATTTGCATACTTACTTGGAAACACTTTATTAGCAATTTATATGAGCTTTTTCCATCGTAATGAAGCTATAGACCAGCTTATTAGGAGTTGGGAATCTTAATTTAACTATTTTTGCAACTGACAGTTGTTAAATGTGTCTTTCTGTTGACCACTCTGGGTCTATCCTTGAAATAACACAATAAAATGGGCCAGATGGTTCAAGTCAGTAGTTTTGAGCCCGCACAGAGCAGTCTGCACTGAATGTTCAGCCATACAGCCTTAATCATTATATTCATTTTAGAGTTATTGAAAATAAGTGGTCTAAATGGGGTTTCTTTGCCTTCTTTCCAGTCTATTATGTTGGGTATCAATCGGTCCGACTACATGCTTGACCAGAGAGAGGATGGGTCCTCATCTCTGAAGCAGATAGAGATCAACACCTTTGCTGCTAGTTTTGGAGGTCTTTCGTCACACACGCCAGATGTACACCGGTAAGTGAGCATATCACTCATAGAGTGTTTAATTTGTAAAGTTTGGTTTTGTGATTAAAATGAATAAATTTGATAGTGTACCTGAAATTCATTGACATTTTCATAACTCATGACTCATAACTCATCTTTTAGTGATCAGCATTTTTCACTCAAAATGGGTTACCTACCAGTGCTCAACAGAGACAGTAACCCAGTTTCCCCAGGCAGTCAGAATTGGTCCACTGTCATCCATTTCATGCAGTTTGGTTGTCCCTTCAGACATCTTCTTTTCCTGTGTTTCAAAAAAACCCCAAACCATATATTATCTCTGTCACCCTTGCTGTAAAATCTGAGTGTGTTGTTGCTTTAATTGAGATGGAGTAATAAATGACAGGGAGTGAAAGTAAGTGTGCTGGAAGGCAGTAATAAACTATTTGCTCTGATTTAAGATTGCCATAAATATTCTTCATCTTGCTCGATAGACACATCCTTAAGGTGGCTGGCTGGCTGGAGAAGAGCCAGTGCATCCCAGACAACAACCCTGCAGCTGGTCAGGCCAGGGCTGTTGCCAAGGCCTGGAAGCTCTATGGATCAGAGAGGTAGGCGCTGAGTACATCCATTGAATTACATCTTATGAAACTATGTCATACGCTTGGCATTATTTAAATGGAAACAGAGGCATACAGGTACCATATGTCACTGATGATCAGGTGTAACACCAGCCTGAATAGACTGCAAGGCCTGATATGTATTAAGAAAGCACTTGGAATTTGTGCGAGTTTTAATAAAAATCCCAAATAGATTTCTGAACTTTTTTTGTTTTTTTTTACAATTTCCATAGCAGTATTGGTATTTCTTTGTGATTTTAAAAGCATCAGTTCACCAAAATTACAAACAGGCATTCCTTCACTTGACTGGTGGTCAAAGCATCAAAATATAACTTTGGAAAATTCACCGGCAAAGTCCTTTCCCAAAAAAAAAATGGCCCAGTGACTCAGCAGACCTTACTTTGAACAGGTTCACTATTGGTACCATTGATGCAAAATAGCCCCTGATCAATTGCCAGTGAGATCTGTGGACTATCAAAAGTAACCAAATATCCAGAATAATGTTTTAAGATAGTGGTGCGAGTGTTTTACAGGAGCACTTGTTGTCATTACAGAGCAGTCGTCATGTTTTTGGTGGAAGAGAGCCAAAGGAACATCTTTGATCAGCGGTTCATTGAGAATGAACTGTGGAAGAGGTAAGGAGTGAGTGCTGATGAGCTGTTTTTCCCCCAGTAGCCTTAGTCAACATTATATGTGATCAGCTGATTAAAGTTGGCCTGTTTTGTGAATGGTGTGAAAAGTGGAGCTTTTTATAACCAGCATGCTGCACACATTGTCAATGTGTTTCAGGGATGTTCCCACAATTAGAAAACGGTTTGACGATGTCTATAAAAGAGGATCCCTTGATCAGGACAAGAGGCTGTTTGTGTAAGTTTGTTTTTGTCTGTTAAATTTAAATTAATACATTTATGTAAAAACTTTATACATTCATACATTAAAACTATATGTTCACGAGTTGTACTTACTGTGCATTTATGCTACTATTTTTTTCAGTGATGGCCACGAGGTTGCAGTGGTGTACTTCAGGAATGGCTACATGCCTGAAAACTACATTTCTGAACAGGTCTTAACTAATTTCTTTATTCCTAGTTCTAGTCATTTAATGTGCTGACTCTGTGAAGTGCAGTTGTGTGGAATTTTTTTTTTCTTCTCATTTTATTCTGACTCTAATGGTCCAGTTAACTGTAACTTGGTGTCCAAACCTTAAAAGCATGTTGACAGGTTTTTCAGTGTTCGTTATGTTTTTAGCAGCTTTCAAAATCCACTGTGTGGCTTTGTGGTACTCCATTCATTCTTCTGTCAATGTTGTCAGCTCGGGGTCACATGCTCCCTTCACCTCAGTCAAAGAAAAACATACTTCTTTACACTCTGCTGTGCCCTGTTTTGTGAAGAAAGTCGACCAGCAGGGTCGTGTGTATGTGTGTGTGTGTGTGTGTGTGTGACAATATGTGAAACTTGAAATATCTAGCTAACCAATTGTGATAAACTCACAGATGAGATTCCAAAGAGGATGTACATGGTCACTGAAATGTGAACACCATTTTAATGATTGTTTCTCTCACAAATGAATGGATTGCTGATGTGTTAAACATAATGTAGAAATTAAATGGAACTATCTTTATGATTCAGCTGCATCATATTGTATGACATCCTGCCATGCTGCATTGTGATGTACTTAGACAGACCTGAATCCAGTTGTATTTAATCAGTGGCTGTTGATTAAAATAAATGGGGTGTATCAGAATCCTTGCTAGAGGGAGAGAAACACATCTATGTTTTTTGACTTGTAGACGTGGGATACTCGTCTTCTGATGGAGCGCTCTCTGGCTGTGAAATGTCCAGATATCAGCACTCACCTGGCTGGAACCAAGAAGGTCCAGCAGGTGCTCGCCCGACCTGGAGTTCTGGAGAAGTTCTTCCCCGACCAGCCCGAAGTAGTGGAGCAGATCAGAGCAACGTTTGCTGGCCTCTACTCTCTAGACATGGTGAGAGAATGACACATACTACACAGTTTTGAAAGCGGAGCACAGCAGCGCGACGCAGAGTGACTGTGTTTCTCTCTGCTCTCTTCACCGTTTGTGGGTTGTAGTAGTTAACAGAGCAATATGGAGAGAGATGGGAAGAGATGTGTGTTTGGATATCAGTGGGCATTTCCAAAACAATGTGGCTGAGGTCTAATTCATTCATCTCAGGTGGGGGAGGTATGTGTGGAGCCAATAGTCCTCTCTACCAGTGTGGTAGTAAGAGCAGACTGCATCACACACACTGATGAGACATCAACCAAATGTCATTTGGGCCAGTTATATTGCAAAAACATTTTCACATCTACAGCAAATGTAAAAGTAAGATTGTTGCATTCTTCTAATATGTCCTGGAATGTTTTTTTTTCCTGTTTTATTTCTTTGTTGTTGTTGTCTTCAGGGCCCAGAGGGGGACAAAACAGTAGCAATGGCTTTGGCAGCACCAGACCAGTTTGTCCTGAAGCCTCAGCGAGAGGGAGGAGGTACAAAAATAAAAACAGATTTTATAAATTAATTACCCCCTGCAGCAAATCCTGCAACCACTGCAACATTGGTCACCGTTTCCTAAAGCAGGAGAGTTTGGAGTGTCACTACCTCCATGGCAGTATATGAAAGTTTTTGAGGTTGTTTGAAGGGTACACATACAGTATGAAAGCTATCAATCCTAACAAGGTAGTAGTTTTTGCTGACAGTCAGTCACAGAGCTGTCTGAGTCCAGATCAACTTTCAAATCATTTGAGACAAGCCAGTGTCAAGTCAGTCTCGAGTGAAGTCACAAGTCCGTCAGGGTCACAAGTCATGACTCCATATATAAACTGCAAGTCAAGATCAAAGTTTTTCAGGTTTCTGAATGCTGGCCATGGCATTTGAAAAGACACAGCTGTAGTTATAGTATATTTTAACATTTTCTTACTTAAAGCGTGTTTTAATAGTTTGCTCACATCTACTATGGAATTTTGTCCTGGCAATATTGCAGAAAATCAGCACTGCTACAAATGGCATGTTTGTGTTTTAGGAGCGATCATATGTTGGACCACAAAATATAGAAGTGGAGACTGGGCATTTACATAAATTGAAAATTGAAACTGATTTATTATTTCCGATTGACACACAGGGCCAATTATATGTGTTACTTCTGGATAAAGCAGTCATATAAATTGTGAAGACTGACTTTTTTTTTTTCACTCATTGGTCTTGGTGTCTTACATGGTAAATGCTCTCAGAAGCTTCTACACCATCACTCCAGTATTTGTTGCTCTTGGAGTTTACTACTGTAGGTCAAAACAAGTCTCAAGTTAAATCATCAGGAATTGGAGTCTTAAATAAGTCAAGTCTTAAAGCAAATAAGTCCAACTCAAGCCTCAAGTCCTGGTTGTTTTATATTCTGACTCATGTCTGAGTCTTAAGGCTACAGATCCAGTCAGTCATACAAAAATATTCCAACAAGTAGCTTGTTGTATTTATTTCAGCAAGTTGAAGTTCTTGTGTGTAACATTTCTCTGCCCTTACAAAATACTATACTAGAGAAATATAAAGTCAGGTTCTTCAGTGTTTTTCCACACTTCATTACACCATTGTTTTCCTAGGTAACAACATCTATGGATCAGAGATCTGCCAGGTACTGGAGGGAGTGAAGGAGAGTACAGAGAGGACGGCCTATATTCTGATGGATAAAATCCATCCCACCCCTGCACAGAACTACCTGCTAAGACAAGACGCTCCCCTCGAAATCCGTAACTGCCTCAGTGAACTGGGTGCATTTGGAGTGTATGTCAGGTCAGTAATCACTGTTGCATTCGTATAAAATGTATTTTGTACATGGCTTTTGTGTTAGATCTTTTGAAAAAACTTGTTTTGCTTTCAGGACTAGTTTGTTCATTTCAGCTAAAGCTGTTGCTAAGTAATTCAGAACAGCACTGCAAGCAGATCGAGTATAATTCCAAGTTTATTAAAGGGTATGAGTAGAGTTATGAAGTCTGTCTTGATTTTATACTCGCTGCCAATAAGCACAGAGAGGGTCTTGCTCCCTGTCATCCTTCCTCTCCTCAGGATTAACTCCTCAGCCCGCTGTAAGACATGAGCGAAATCTAATGCAATGCCTCAATTATCTGATCATTTAATTCAAGCAGATATTTTACTGAGGTACAGCTTTTTGTATAATTTCCTCTTTGTGTTAGTGGGGACTATGTTCATTGATGTGCCTTGGTGTAAATATACTTGTTGGTGTAAACTTTGTTCCCAGAACCAACAGGCTAGGAAGACCGTGTTTATGGTTCTAAACAAACTGTGACATTATGAGACACTCCTGAATAATTATAAAGAGAAACCTACAGTGGACATATTAACTATAAGATATTTTATCTTTAAAGTTGCACTAATTAATCAGTGTAATGGAAAAGGAGTCGCTTGTAGTAAGCATTATGACCTGACTCTGCATTTCCCCTCAGCTCTGTAGAGCTCTGTGGCATTTTTAAGTTTATAGTTTTGGTTTTGCGGCCCACAACTTAACTGTTTTGGTTCAGTCTCACAGCTCTCATCGTCCTTGTTTCCAGCAAACAAGTTGTGATAAACCCACACTACCAGCCCAGCACTAAAATTAGATGGTTGCCAGAAACAGGACTCCAAATATGTTGCTCTGTGCTTGCAGCATAAATGTGCAATTGTTCTTTAACATGTTTGTGGCATCAACTCAAAGAGGTGTTAATGTGTGCCAAGAAGCCATAAAATAAATAAATTCTGCTGAGTGAAAACTAACAACTGACCAATAATCATATTTGGGAGAAGGCAGATATACAATAATATCATTCTGGAGGGTGTCCACTTTGAGCCTACCGTTTATGGGGCCAAAACAGTGACAGTTAAATTTGGTAAATTGGAAATAAAAGGAGGTTCAATGCCAAATTTTATTTTCAATGCCAAACTGTCACGCTAGCCCCATAAGTCTATTGCTTGCATTGAATCCTGTCCAGTTTCTGTGAAATATTTTAACATTTACTGGTTGTAACTCTCATTTCTCTTTCTTTCCTTACAGTCAGGGTAAAGACATGGTGATGAACGAGTGTGTTGGTCATCTGCTAAGAACCAAGAGTTCAGAAGAGTCAGACGGTGGTGTAGCGGCAGGAGTAGCTGTGCTGGACAATCCTCTCCTTGTCTGAAAATCAACACTCCTGCCAGCTTGGCTTCAACAAAAAACCAAATGAACAGAAGGACAACAGTGAAATCAAGGTTGAATGTTTGAATCACACTGTAACTGGACTGTGGCTGCTACAGTATGCAAATCAATGATGACCAAATTTGTGTCCCATATGTAATTTATGCAAGAAAGGTGGGGCATAACTGCTATCAGTGTAGGCTCACATGTTTGTCACAACCTCCATTCTCTAAGGTAAAATTGCTGCTATTAGAAGTGATGTAGTAGACTAATGCTTTGAATTATCCCCCCCAACCCTCCCCCCACCCCTTCCAAGCGTGTAGAAAGGCCCTCTCTAGAGCCAGTGTTTGTTTTGTCTGTTCTGGGCTACTGTAGAAACATGGCAGTGCAACGCGGCAGGCTCTGTGGAAGAGGACCTGCTTCCTATTTAGATATAAAGGGCTCATTCTAAGGTAAGAAAAACACAACAGTTTATATTTTCAGGCGATCATACACTAATTAAAACATTCTATACTTATATAATAGAATATTGTATTGTATTCCATTTCTGCCAATAGATCCCCCTAAATTTTACACACTGCCCTTTAAAGGTCAGTCCACCGTAAGTGAGCCTGGGCCAAAGTTGTCGCTAACTTTGGGGCTAACCCCCTTCACTTTAGCTGGTTAGCAAGCAGCGAGATCTTGGCTTGGGTCTTGAGGAGTTGTAGCATTTATTTACCGACAAATAGCCTAAACACACAACACTGAGCTATTCCTTAAAGGAGCTACACTACTTGTATAACACATTTTAGTTTCCCTGATGCTTAGGCCCGGCGGGCTGCAGGGCTTGTAAAACACTGTCGGAAAGCCTGTTAGTGGTTCCAAAAGGGTTAATGAGGACCATGTTGGTATTTGACAATGTGATGATTCTGTTGGAAATGGCACAAAATGGAGTTCTTTTTATTGGATTGGTTCTGCTGTAGTGTGTTCAAAAAATTTCCTTAAACAGCCGGTATTTGCGGTTCACCATCTTTTATTTTACAATTTGTCACTTGCTTGATTTTATGATGATAATAACTAATAAAAACAGTATTTTACACAGATACTGTGACATTTTGCTGTGATTTCTTAACCCCTAATTGCATCAGTGTATAGCATATATAATTTTTTCCCTTAACACTACTGAGTGGTGAAGCCAGTGTGTCTGAAGAAGATATTTGTTAGGTTTAACAGTGCATTAAAAGAAACATTAGTAAGGGATCTTCCACCCCACTAGGATGTAATCTAGGGTTAATACACACAAAGTACAGCTGAGGCTGATGGGATTGTCATTTGTTTTGCAGGTATTTGTTTGTAAATCAAAATATTGGACAAATAAAAATTGATTGATTGATTTGTTTATTTAAGTGTTGTAACTTTCTGGTGCCCAGCCTATATGGGCTTACAAGACACTAGACAATAATAACCAGGATGGTCACATGACAGATGTACGTTCCACAGATTGAAAAAGAACATTTCATAACATTTAGTTCACATGGCAGAGATGTCCTGTTATGATGGATACAGAGCTCTCTTTTTTAGCAGCCAAGCCTCTCCTATAAATCTGGCTATAACAGATCTGAAGTCATTCAGAGCAGAGGCCTGTACACTTCCTGCTAACTGCTGACTGTTGTAACCTTCAGAAAATTTAGTTGTAATCTTTTTCCATGCTACAGTCATTGTTGTTCTCTAATTTTGATCAGTGTGTTTTCTGCAAAATAATGTTTTTTGTTGAAATGCCTTAGTTATTTTGTGGAAAAAGTGTTCTGGTAGCATGGTATAGACACGACAAAAAGTCCTTCAACTATTGAGCAGTGAAGATGACATTACTTCAGAAAAAATCAGTTGTTTATAAATTGTTCTCTAATTTTGATCTCCAGTGTGTATACACACACACACACACACACATACATATACATATATAGTATAAAATATGGGGCTAGTTTATCATTTTAAAGAAGGACTGAGACAAATCAACAGTTGTTTCATCATCACACAGACTGCAGCATTTCAGTAATTGGGCACTCAAAGCTCCATCATTTGTCCCCCCTTCGTCCTACAGTGCTCTTGGGTTGCAAGTACTTTCTTTTGATAAAATTAAACATGTCACAGTTCACATGGAAGGAAATGATCTCATGTTGCAAGTCGCAGCTTGTATGTTGCAAATTTGGTAAAACGGGCCCCTGGTTCTCATCTGCAGAGCTCTCCAAAGGAAGAGGCCAGGGCATGCGGGGGCGGGTAGAGCAGGGTTGATGAGTCTGGTGTAACACTTGTAAACCAAATTCACCTGCCTGATGTTTGAACTCTGTATGACATTGTTTTCTCATATGTAATACTATACGGAGCAGCTGCACACAGTTGCAAGAAGTGAAATATGTCTCTGTCTCTACACATGTACAACAAGTTTTTGTATAGAGTCTACAGTTTTGTACACAGGCTTTGGTATAAAACTTGCTTTGTAAAATCAGGCTGACTATATATATGTGCATGTTTTGTTTTTTGTCTTGTAAAGACAAAAATAAAAATCAGTTTTCATGTTTTTTTTTTACAAATCCACATAAGGTTTCAAATTCATATTCTTGACAATCAATATTGTTAACCTTTATTTAACCCTTGTGCCTCGCTTTAAAATACTATCAATAGAGCATATTGGGGACCTAAAAGGTCCCCATCAAAAAACAGCCATAAAAATATGATATATTCATATGTTTTTCCACTTTCACTGAGTTAATTTTTTTAACCAACTTCAGTCCTGATCCTAATTAGCAAATATTCATTCATTTTCAGAATTTTAACCCTTAAAATGCCAGTTTTTGTGATGATACCACTCATTTTTATAAAACCAAAAACACAATATTGATTATCACAGTCTGTGATATGTCAATGAGTAGCAGCAACATTGATGGAAAAACCCATATTAGGTACCTAAAAGGTCCCCAATATGCTGAAAATCATGAAATATGCCAATCACTTGCCCTCTTGTTTGACACACACGCACATAGAGTGACAAATATGCACCTGCTCTGTCCCTCCAAGCACACACACCACACACGTACACACACATACACATACACCTTCAAAGCTCAAAAGCATATAGGCCGACTGTGCTGTAACTCATGTAGGCAGGTATAAAAAGCCTATGCGTGTGCGTGCATGTGTGTATGGGGGGGGGGTTCTGTTGGGGTGTGTGTATGTGTCTGCTAGAGAGAGAGGGAGACCTTTGTAATGTGACACGTGTGACACACACACACACACACTAGTTTCTCCATACACACACACACACACACACACACACACACACACCAGCCTTGGACATCTTACAATGTCCTGAAAAACTCCATAAAACAGGAAATGCTCCTGTCATAGCTCCTAGTGGAGAGCAATTCTAATGGTACATATTTGTTCTATAGGGGAAACAGGAGAAAATTACTCAATCAGCTGGAAAATAGTAAAAACTACAATTTTGAAGCCAGGGCTTCAGGCTGAATGTCTTATAAAACAGAGTCCATGGTTTTATCTTACAATGGCCATGGGATCACAAAATACAGTTTTTATGGATTTACACTGGGCCATTTTTTTCCATAAGGATTTGAGTGTCTGTATTTTGGCTACAGACACACACACACACACACACACACACACACACACACACACACATACCACATTTAGACATCCCTAACTAGTTACCTAGTGGAACCAGGAAAATAGCATCCATTTTGCACAAAGGGTTAAAAAAAAACAGTCAATCAGCTGGAAAATAGTAAAAAGTAAAATTTTGAAGCCAGGGCTTCAGGTTGAAAGTCTTATAAAACAGAATGCATGAATTTATTTAGTAGGAACCATGGGATCAAAAAATGTGGTTTTAATGGGTTTCAATGGGACCTAAAATGACCCTAACATGCTGAAAGGTAGTATTGTTTCTACACAGTGAATTACAGACATAATATATATATATATATATATGTATATATATATATATATATGTGTGGTTGAATTATCAAAATTCAATAAAAAAATACACACCTTTGACAAATATCATGGCTACAGCATAATCACAGCCAAAATGGTTGAAAAAAATAAAACGTTAAAGGCTTTTCTCAGGTCCCTAGTGAGGCACAAAGGTTAATGAGGTAATGTTATTGAGATCGAGATCTCTTTTGCGAGAGAGACCTGAGTACAGAGGGAAAGAAAAAAGCCCATACAGCATCAGAAACAATCACAGACATCACTTAATAGACTCAAGGTCAAACATTTTAAATGGTCCAGTGGGATAAGACATTCAAGTTCTTATACTGAGTGAGTGCCTCAGTAAAAAAAAAAAAAAAGCGAGTGCGTCGGAATCGGCAGACGGAGAGAGCAGGGGGAGGAGCGCTTATTTCATATGCAAATGTTGCATGAGTTGTGCACGCGCCCTTCACGTGTTTAGGTGTTGCATGAATAACACAAGTCAAAGTAGTTTTACACACATACACACACTTTATACAAAGGGTAAATAGTGATCTCACTGTCAACTCAGAGGGATATGGCAGTGGAATATTTACAATGAATCCATATCAGACTTTAAAATCTTGTCCACACATGTCAAATGAAGCTATAATCAATATTTCAGAATGATTCAAACTCAAATATTGGTGGGAAATCTGAGTTCGAAATGATTCTGATCCAAATCTCAGCCCATCATTCCTCCCTGTGATTATTTCCAGGATAAAATGATGTAACCCCAGGTTGGCTTCTTAAAAGTGAATAAATATAAAAATGAGCCAAATGTCTTTTGAATGACTCTTTGAAATGAACGGATCCCAAAGATCCGGCTCCCTCCAAAGAGCCATAAATCTCATCTCTAATGGACATGACATATTTCTGTATTCCTGTAATTGAATGATGTCAGTAATGCTAGTTACTGATTGGATCCTGATTATCCAATCACAATCATGTCATGACTTGAGCACGCTCTGAGAGAGTGACAGACCTCGGACAAGACAAGCATTGCGGAGCACTGCAGAGAGGGAGGAGTAAGTGTCCATTTTCAATCAAAAATATACATTTATGTTCATGTTGGCCAAACAAATTTGCTGTCAGCATAATTGTAACTGTTAAAAGTGATAACATTTGAAGTAATTTTGAACATATATCATTTGATTAATTTACAGGATTTTTTCAAAGACAAGGACTGAGATAGATGGTAAATTTAGAAATTAAGAGTGTTTTTAATTCTTCGTATGTGGTTTTCATCAATTTCATGTCTTATATATAAGATCTAAATGGAACGCATAACAGTTCAAGAGTGAGAATACATAAAAATGTGATTGTTTTGTTATTAGATTCAGAGAGGGACAGTGGAGAGGTTACATGCATGCCAGAAGAACTTGATGTGGCAGATGAGATTGAGATAGAGGAGACAGACAGCACAGGGACAGGAGGAGGACAGGAGGAGGACAGGAGGAGGACAGGAGGAGGACAGGAGGAGATGACAGTAACCAGGAAGGAAGAAATCAGGTGGCGTCACAGGCCGTTCACTACAATCATTGACACTTCCTTTGAGAATCCTCCAATTCATGAGGATCATCCCATGAGACCCTATGAATACTTCAAACGGTATAAACCAGATGAGATCTTCAATTTGATGGCCCAGTATGTCTCCAGAACCAGAGCATGTCCCCCAGAGACCAGTTCGCAGACCAGTCCAGGATGTAAGGCCTCTACCTGAAGTGCAGTATGACATGGTTGACCACATGCCAAATTATGATAGAAAGAAAGAGGCTAGCAGATGCAAGATGCCAAACTGTACAGGAAAAATAAACGTCTTTTGTGACAAGTGCAACATCCACTTGTGCTTTGTGCCACAACAAAACTGCTTCAAGGCTGCTCATCGAAAATGAGAATACATGAAAACATCCACAAGCTGTTATCAGTTCATTAGCCTACTATAAAAACAACACACATCTACTAAAATCATACATCTATTGTGTTCATGTGCATGTTCAGATTACGTTATTTCCCTCTCTTCTTACTGTACACAGACTGATGGACATGAAAAAATACTATTAAAAATAAGAGTTAGCCAAAAAAATGTTTCCAGTTTGTTTTTATGTTGGAGAGGAGTCAGAATTTTTTTGCCCAGCAGAAAAAATGCAGGTCTGAAGGGGTTAAACGGTCCAGTGGGATAAGACATTCAAGTTCTTCAATCCTCTGTAATTTATTCCATTTATATGGTGCAAAGTGATGGAAGGTGTCTTCCCAAGTTCAGTATTTACCCGAGGGGTAACTAGAGTTAAACAGTGTTAGGAGGACAGTTCTACTTCTCCCTTCCCTGTGTTTTTCCCATGGTTTTCCCTTCCTAGTGTTTCATGTTTGTCCCCAGTCTGTCTCTCTGTGTTTGTGTGTGTGTGCGTATGCTGGGCGTGGCCTCCTGGTTTCCCTCTCCCATTCAACCTGAACACCTGCAGCTCATCTACTAATCAACTTTACAAGCCAGCAGTACAAAACCCCAGTTCATCTCTCCAGACTCTGCCAGATCGTTCAGTCACCAATGTGGCACAGATGCTACGGCCAAGCTTCTTGTAAGCTGTTTGTTAGTTTTTCTGATCTCCTGAATGCTGCTAATTCTGTTCTCTGCCTGTACCTCAGGTTCACCACTCCAGTTCCCAGTACACCTGCCAAGTCAGCCTCATCCTGTAGTCCTTCTTGTTGCTAGTGAGGACCAGCCTACTTTTTCATATAGAACACAGTGATGTGTATCTTTAGCTCCTGTAATGAAATGTGAAGCATGATGATATACTGTATCAAGTAGTTTAAAGGCAGAGCGAGCAGCATGAGAATAAAACATAACTCCACTTTATTTTAGTTAGAACCACTTTGACTGGATTCAGCTCAATTCAGTTCAGCTCTGTTATGACCTGGCTCAAGTGGCCACAACAAAAGGGAGACACACCAGTGTTAAGTTTTAACAAAAGATATTTTATTAATCAAATTAAACCAAATTGAGTAAATTCAAATGCCAATTAAGGATTAATAAGTTGTGGGGTGTGTATGTCAGTATAGTCAGTGGTGTAAGAGTGCATGAGTGATGGATGTGTGTGTGGGGGGGTGATGTAAGATGCGAAACCAGACATAAAAATAAACTTAAAGCAACACAGTAAATAAAACAAACGGGTGGCTGAAGGGGAGAGAGAGAGAGAGAGAGAGAGAGAGAGAGAGAGAGAGAGAGAGATGCACTGCAGTCAGGCTTAAATAACCTGGGAACACACCGGGGCCCTCAGGTCTGCCAGGTTACACTAACAATCCACCTGCAGAGTGAACAGAGACAGATGAACCACACAGCAACACAAAATGACACAACAGAGCTCATCACAGCTCATAGATGATTTTAATAATGTTTGTTCTTGAATATATTTTGATGCTGTTTTCTATTGAAGATGTGAGTTTACACACTTTCTTTTATGAATTGAGGATAACAGCAAAGTACCATACTACTGTATGTTATTGTGACAAAACATCAAAATGCATTTATTGGACTTACACTACAACTTTATGATGGATACAAAATGCCTGTTTGCCTCTAGCTGTGTGTTCTACTGTTACTGCTACTACTACTTCTAATACTGTTGCTAGGTCCAAAATGGTCTGAAGGACGATGTGAATTAGGTATTTTTTTAAATATCTGAATGATATAGAAACCCTGAAGCTGTAAAGAAAGAATGAAACACACAAATATTACACAAGCTCCATTAAGCTCATTACAATGTCTTAATGAACTAAAATACATCACCGTGATCAACATAGTAGAGGTTTGGGACTGGTAGTTCAGTATGGGCACAAATATGTGTCCCTACAAACTGAATTTGAATCACATCATTGGAATGTGCACTCCTGACCTCTAGTGGCCAAAGTCTGCACTTTCTGAGAGAACTTTCTCCTCCATCAATACACTGACATTGAAACAATAAGCTCAAACTTTAAAAAATGATCACAGTAGAAAATATTTTTGATAATTTTCACTCATTATACTGACATATGAACTGTAAGAAGAAACAGAGTGAAATATTGCTCTTTGCCATGGTTATGAAGTGATTAAACCTACTGTTTCCACTGGTGCTAAAGCTTCCTGTTGAAGAGCTGAAATATCACTAGTACCACTGCTACTACTATCACTACTGCTATTGTTTCTTCCAGTGGTACTACTGTTGGTAACTGAACTTCATGTTTATTAGAGAGAAGAAAGAAGTGATGAAGGGAGTGAGGGAGACAGGCTCAGCCAGTTAATGACTTAATGATCACAACATGGTCTGTTAAGTCTATCAGGGTTTACAAAGCCAACGCATAATCTGACTATTTTATATTCACTACAGGACATAAGATGGTGTGGGCTGCTCCAGTAGTTAAACTGAGTAAAGTACAGCCACAACGCAACTGTTAGCACATCTACATCAGCTGAAAACGTGTATTTCTGTTTGTTTAACACCAAAAATGTCACCAAAACAACTGTAAACTGTGACTAAATCAGAACTCAACCAGAATGCGACGCAGCCAGATTCTGTGGACGTTGGACAGTAACACATTTTATAGTTTCTCTTTTAAAAGCTGTTTAAAAGCAGAAGGAAAGATCTTTAAGAGGGTCTAACCCTCCCTAACCCTAACCCTTTGACAATGTTCCATCCAAATATATGTTTCCTTTTCTTCATATAGTGATGTCATGATATAACCAGACACCAGATTAACAAACTGTTTAACACTCACTTGTTTTCAGGCATTTTTTCAACTGTTGATAATTCAATAACTTTAAACATAACCAAATAACTTTAATGGTAATCAGCAACATTATCAGATAATGTTTTTCACTTCTAAAGTCATTAAATACTGACCGCTGCACAACAGCAACCAAATATTTGAATGGAACATTGTCTACAGACCCTCTTAAAGATCTTTCCTTCTTTTAGTCATTATGACAAGTTCACCACAAGACAGAAAAAATATGGACAAAACTTAGTTACTACAAACACTGTAAGTGCTACTACTGTACTAGTCCATCTATTAGTTGTTAGTAATGTTATCACTCCTGATTCTGAGGAGCCAGTAAGACGTCCATCACAGCTACTAATACAGTCTCTTACTACTACTGAGACAACAGCTGAAATGTCTCTAATACTACTGATACAACTGCTGCTACTCATAACATCACCACTCTCATAGTTTTCATGACTTTTTCAAATCATTTTTTAAAATGATAGTACTGCTACCCATCAGTGACATAAATGTTTCTATTTTTAAGCTGTATCAACTTAAATTCACTTGAGGAAATTCATCAGACTTTGGACAGCTCCCTCTGGAGCCACAAAAGGCTTTATACAACTTTTTTAAACATATGCAGCAGTACTCCCCAATACCTGTAAAGATACTTGATGTGTAAATCAACTTTCATACTGGGTAAAATTATCCCATTATACTGGTCTGACCCTCCCTAACTCTAAAACATACACTTAAAAACGTATATGCAGACACAGTTAAATTGATTCCAGTAAGAAATATTAATGATGAACATTTGTCTTCCTCATTAAATACTGACATATGTGCGACAGTAAAAAGGATTTGAATGAAACATTGCCTCCAGACCCTCTTGAAACCCTTCCCTTTTTTTACACAGTCATTATAAGATAAGATCAACTTAAGTGATCCCATCCAAACCTTAAGATATTTTTTCCTGTCCAGAAAGAATTTCAAATTCAATTTAAACAATAAAAGTATAATAGTTATTACACACTTGAATTGCTACAGCTGAAATATCTGTCATACTAATTACTGCTAATATTACTACGTTTGACAGAAACAGAAGGAAAGATCTTTAAGAGGGTCTAACCCTCCCTAACCCTAACCCTTTGACAATGTTCCATCCAAATATATGTTTCCTTTTCTTCATATAGTGATGTCATGATATAACCAGACACCAGATTAACAAACTGTTAAACACTGACCTGTTTTCAGGCATTTTTTCAACTGTTGATAATTCAATAACTTTAAACATAACCAAATAACTTTAATGGTAATCAGCAACATTATCAGATAATGTTTTTCACTTCTAAAGTCATTAAATACTGACCGCTGCACAACAGCAACCAAATATTTGAATGGAACATTGTCTACAGACCCTCTTAAAGATCTTTCCTTCTTTTAGTCATTATGACGAGTTCACCACAAGACAGAAAAAATAGAAGGTATCAGTCAAAGAGTTAAACAGAGTTACAAAACTTATCTACATGCTGAAAAGGAATGAAAGAGTTAAAACTTATCTACATGCTGAAAAGGAATGAAAGAGTTAAAACTTATCTACATACTAAAAAAACTTATATATATACACGACTAAAAATGTATAAAAGTTAAAACATATCTACATACTAAAAAGGAATGAAAGAGTTAAAACTTATCTAAGTTTTTTTTTTTAGGAAAGAGGAAGAAAGAGTTCAAACTTATCTACAAATTAAATATGTATAAAAGTTCAAACTTATCTACATACTAAAAAGGAATGAAAGAGTTAAAACTTATCTAAGGTTTTTTTTTTGTTTTTTTTTAGGAAAGAGGAAGAAAGAGTTCAAACTTATCTACAAATTAAAAATGTATAAGAGTTAAAACTTATCTACATACTAAAAAAACTTATATATATACTACTAAATATGTATAAAAGTTAAAACTTATCTACATACTAAAAAGGAATGAAAGAGTTAAAACTTATCTAAAGTTTTTTTTTTGTTTTTTTTTTAGGAAAGAGGAAGAAAGAGTTCAAACTTATCTACAAATTAAAAATGTATAAGAGTTAAAACTTATCTACATACTAAAAAAACTTATATATATACTACTAAATATGTATAAAAGTTAAAACATATCTACATACTAAAAAGGAATGAAAGAGTTCAAACTTATCTACATACTAAAAAAACTTATATATATACTACTAAATATGTGTAAAAGTTAAAACTTATCTACTTACTAAAAAGGAATGAAAGAGTTAAAACTTATCTAAGGTTTTTTTTTGTTTTTTTTTTTAGGATAGAGGAAGAAAGAGGGAATAAAAGGTTTGCACTGTGTGTGCAGTGTGCGTGTATGTGTGTGTATGTTACATCTCGGGATTGTATGGAGAGTCAGTCATCCATGCCATGACCATCTCTGCCACTGCATCAAAAGCAGAGGGTGAGAGTCCACCGGGCTGGGGTCCGTAAGGGCCGGGCCAGAGGGGCGGGGCCGTGACATCATCATGTTGAATGTCATCAGCGTGCTCCTGGGGGACTCTGGGCTGGATCTCCTGCTGCCTTCCTTCTGCTGTCCTTCCCTGAACCTTTTAGAGAGACAGAGAGGAGGAGAGGAGGAACCAAGTCAGACTAGTTCAGTTACACCCTTTAGACTGATGCAGTATTGCTGTTGAACTGGATGTATCATGGATCAGGATAGAACAGTTTGGACCACCGTGGGCACGTTTGGACTTCTAACCTCCAGCTGGACAGCCTCCAGGTTGGCCTGTGGGGAAGAGGTGGAGGGCTGTGGGCTGGGACTCCTCTCTGATGGGACAGCAGCATTCTCACGGAGTCTTCTCTCCGGAGGCTCCTGGAAGGCTCTGGAGGTGCTCTCCTGCTCCCTCCGTCTCTTCCTGCTCGCACCAACCTGTTAGTTACACAGATAGACAGGGATGACTCCAACTGTATGATTACTAGACTGTTGATAATTAAAGGAGAACTAGGAGCCTATATATCATGGAGGAGACAGAGAAAGTAGCTGAAATCAGCTACTTTAAGTGAGACTGTAACTTTTGCTGAACAATGGCTACTGTGGCCACAAGTGGTAATTACAGGGTAATGGTGAATGATAAGACATACAGTAGAATAAGTAGAGAATAATCATAAATCAGCAAACTGACTCACTAGTCAGTTACACAGGAACATTTATCTAAAGGTTGCCCAAGTGAAAAAATAATATACTATATATATATATATATATATTGCAGTACCTAATATACTGCAAATGTACTAATTATTTTTAATGTTTGTATATTGTTTCACACAGCAAATGCCACATATTTCATGCATGTGTCTGTTGTTAAAGGCATTTAGTACTAATTCAATTTTAAACTTAATTGTAACAGTTTTTAAAGAGGGTTCAGCCATGTAGTCATGATATTTGTTGATGTTATTTGTGAGTTGTTTGTGTTTTGTGCTGCTCTGTATGTACTTTCTTGTTGAGTTTTGTGCTTTAACGTATGTATTTGTATTGTTGAGTCTTGTGCAGTTCCAGATATATTTTAATGTTGAGTTTTATGTATTTTAAAGGCCCATCTAGGGATGGGCATTGAAAATGAGCTTAGGCTATAAATGCTGTGGCATATGGCATTAGTTGTCCCTAAACAAATAAACGTTGAATGAACTAAACTGATGATGAGACCAGATGTGTGAGGATCTTACCACCTTAACTAAACTATTTCCTGGTGGACTTGCTAGAGCCCAATCTACAAGCCCCCACTGACCACAGTCATAAAGGAAATCAGACCTGTAACACTCAGCACACAGCACACACTTCCACTCTGTGACATTTGGGGGTATCATACAACCACTCCCACTGGTCTCTGAACCAGCAGCGACACATCAAACTTACTGATAACTTAGTGTAAAACACGGACCGGGGCGGAACTATACGCGTAGTCGGCGGAACAATACGTCATCGTCCAGGCGGCGCATGATGACCTGCAGGAGGACAAACAATCAGTGGCTCATCTGCTTGTAGTACAAACAACTGCTGCTCCCAGGAGAAGGAGAGAGGACAATATGAGGAATCACACTTCTTTTATCAGGAACACATCATGACAACTTGGCTCTGTGTTGTGACTGGCTGCCATGGCAACAGTGGAGAGGAGGAAGTATAATCTCCTATGCAGACAGACATCTTGTCCTGGGTAATGCTTGGACTGCAGGGTCACATCAGGGATGGTCATGTAATGTTTTGACCTGATCACTGATGATGAAAATCTTACCTTCAACTTATCTCACCGCTGAACGAGGTTCAGGGCTGCGAGGTGAGACGCCCGTCTATATCACACTTCCACACAGACTTCAGTCTTCAGGAGCTGTATTCTCACAGGATAGGACACAGACACATTCTGCCTCCCACCATTTCTCCAGCAGAGGATGCTTCATACTTGATGTCCATCTCATCCTCATGAACTGAGGCGCGGCTAGAACAGAGCTTTCTTCTCTCCAATATCTCAGCTGACTCCCACAGTAAAACTTTACTTGATACTCTTCAGGTAAAATTCAAATGATAAGTTTAATGTAACAAACATAAAACAAAGGAAAGATCAATTTTCCCCCCGACAGTTCACCTTCATTACATAATTAAATAAAACACCTTTTCCCCTAATATGCTCATGTTCTCTAAGAGTCCATGATGCAACCTTCAGTCCATTGTGATCCCCGGCGTACGTTCAGAGGATACAAAGGCAGAATTACTACAGCTCTGAATGCAACACGACACACAGCTGCCACCAAAGTAGCACACAATCTGAACTCTAAAGTGACACAAATGACCCAATAAAACAACTGAGCGATGATTTCTTTCTATTTTATAACTTTTCAGACTGTTTTTTGATTTTGTGATAACAAACAGTCTTAATGAGTCAAATAGAGGGTCACAGTGTAATGCTTTAGTGTAAAACTTAAATAATTGATGATTAATAATGTTTGGTTTATTAATCAGATTCTTTGTTTTTGTAGATTTGTTGAGCACGAATGCTCTTTTTCAAGAATGTTCCATATTCACACATACTAGACGTCATCAGTGGTGGAAAGTAACTAAATAGTCAATTTCAAGTCAGTTTTATTTATATAGCGCTATCTCAGGTTAGTTATCTCAGGGCACTTTTCACATAGAGTCTGGAGGTCTAGACTGTACTCTTTAATTTACAGAGACCCAACATTTCCCCATGAGCAGCACTTGGCGACAGCAACAAGGAAAAACTAACAGGAAGAAACCTCAAGCAGAACCGGGCTCTAGGTTGTCAGCTGGTACATTTACTCAAGTACTGTACTTATGTACAACTTTGAGGTAGTTGTACTTTACATGAGTATTTCCATTTGATGCTACTTTATATTTCCACTCCACTACATTTCAGAGGAAAATATTGTACTTTCTACTCCACTAAATTTATTTGACGGCTTTAGTTACTTTTCAGATGAAGATTTGAAACGATGGATAATATAACAAGCTTTTAAAATACAACACATTGTTAAAGATGAAACCAGTGGTTTCCAACCTTTTTGGCTTTTCACATCTTACAAAAAGCAGTGTGTAGTCAGGGTCACATTTCAGATGTCTATGAGTTGTTAACTCATGAACTTCTCACATGGTTTCATTTCAATAAATGTTCAAATGATCCAATATTTCACCAAAAACCTCTCCTCCTCCTTTTTCTCCCTCTCCCATAATCATCTCACGACCCCTCAGATTTATCTGGTGACACTTTGGAGGGGCCCGACCCCTAGGTTGGGAACCACTGGACTAAACTAGCTAACTGTATATAAAGTAGTTCAAACTAGCTCCACCTCCAGCAGCTACAACAGTAACATGCTGCTTACACACTGATGCTTCAGTATTAATAATCTAATGATGTCGTATATAATAATATATCAGTCAGAGGGAACAAACCACTACTTTTACTGCAATACTTTAACTACATCAAGCTGCTAATACTTATGTACTTTTACTTAAGTAGGATTTTTCATGCAGGACTTTTACTTATAATGGAGTATTTTCACATTGCTGTATTGCTACTTTTAATTAAGTAAAGGATCTGAATTAAGGATCTGAGTACTTCTTCCACCACTAGATGTCATCAAAAAGACAGTTTCAGTGTCTACATTTGTTGGTAACCTCTGACAAGGTGCATGGTTTCATGCTTGTCCCAGGGTTACCAACATGACACCCCATGTGACTGTGAGTGTTGATTTTGCCTCAATCCTACATTAACATTTTATAATATGTAGCCTGCATATATTCACTGATGTTATGGTAGGTAAGTATTACACAAAAAACTAAAGACAACATTCAAAATTATATTTCAAATAAGCACAAGCTCCTAACAAATCTAACAGGATACACACTTTCACTGTCAAGCCAAGAGTTTTACCTTGTTGGTGTTGGTGCTCATTTGGCTCCTGCTGGGCTCTCTCCTCCAGTAGGTGTGATCATGGAGGTGAGTTGGCACATCACACATCTGTAACCATTAATGTACAGTTTAGGATGGGACTCTACTTAACTCAACACAACTCCACTAAACTGAACATTGAATAAATGAGTTCATCTTTTGAAGTGAGGTTTTACAATGTTTCACTAGAAGAGGTTTTCCTCACTGTAATCATTCCTCCTGTTCATACTGGCTATTAAAAGATCCCCTTCAAAGGTGCTTTCAATGTAAGTGATGGGGGACAAAATCCACAGTGTGTCCACACAGTCATTTTGTGCAAAAATGCATTGAAATATTTATCTGAAGCTTATATGAGGCTTCAGCAGTCTGAGTTAGTCATATCAAGTGGATATCTGCCACATTTACAGTCTTTTTAGCATCAAATTCCCTCTTTGTGTTTCCTCAGACAGTGTTTCCCTGTTGAGCTGCGGTGGAAGTATAGTAACAAAAACAGGGACTTTGGCACTAAAAAGACTGTAACATTGAAAGATATCTACTTGATTTGACTCATTTGCACAGGAGGAGGACTGTGGATTTTGGCCCCCATCACTTAACATTGTAAGTGCATTATGAAGGGATCTTCTAATGGTCAGTATGAACAGGAGGAATGATTATGGCAAGAAAAACCTGTTTCAGTGTTCATTTGGGCTCCTGACTATTGTTTTAAGACAGACTTGAACATTTGTGAACTCGTCCTTTAAATAAACAAGCTATTTTCTACTCTGCATGCACATATGCATAACGGCTTTGCTGTTTTTGCAGCAATATCACAGTAAAGTTGACTTTACTACAGAAAATAATGATCATTTATGAACTGTTTAATAAAGTAATGAATGAGGGCTTTTTTCTTGACAAAATATCAGGTTGAAAGTAGAAACTTTGGCATCTTTAAACCAAAAATGTGCAAACTGCTGTTACACTGAGCTGTTGATCGTGTCAGCAGTTTACTGAAGGTGGTTAAATGCATCACTGTGTAATAAGCAATGTTTTATTTTTCTGAAGGAGTTTGAATAGTTACTGCAAACTGTATCAGTTTGCTTGTAAATCAACAGTCAGTTCAGGATTTTGCAGCTTCTGTCTTTACATTTCAGCAATGTATACACTGAAGATCTTACTTTAAATGTGTAAATGTAATATTTGTTTTGATGTTTTACTGAACAAACTACCACTGAATGAAAGTCAGTTGTTGCTTCGACGCCTCAAATACAGCTGAGGCGTCGAATAAAACGGCTTGAAAAAAGTCTTTGAATGATTTTAAACTGCCTAAATTCTCACGTTTTCCATGATGAAACAGTAAGAGAGTCGAGTTGAGGTCACTGTGGGTCCGTATTTCGCTGCTCACTTGTTTAGTTTTTTAGAAATCGTCGAGTGAAGTTTCTCCTCCAATGTTTCAGAGTAAAATGGTGATTTTGGAACTAGTTTCTGGAATATAGACGCTCCATAGCAACCAGAGTCCTACGTCAGCACTAACGTTAAACTGCTTTAATTGGCAGTTTACAGTATTGTTTTTTATTGGCATTTTAAAATGTAACTATAGAAAATATTTTTTAAATGAATTCCTTCAACACGGATTCAATAACGTTTTGTAGAGGCCCAGTGCATACACTACTGTTTTAGTCGGCATCCATTTCGTCAGCTATAAGGCAACATTTTGGCAATTTAGTTTATTTTATGTCCATTTAAGCTTCCGATGAATTAGAGCAGATTCAATAAACGTGATTAATATTGTTATTGAAAGTTCAGCAACAAATAAATAGTCTCTGTCACTAGTTGAAAGGCTAAAATACATGTGAAAAGCCAAAGAAGTCGTCACAATGTAACTTAATTAGCTTTAAAAGTTAGTCGTAGCGGTTGTTAAATTGTACTCTGTTGTATTTGTTAACCATATTTCTATCATTTCCAGTCAGTATTTCCTCTGGTCTGACTGCTCATATGTTTTGGACCTATAGTCACCTGCTTAGCTAACAAAATGAAAGTAAACACTACCCTACCTGACCGTCAGCTCACAAACTTCATGCAGCTTCCTCTGTAATTAAAACACCTGATTCATTCACACCAGAAGGCAGATATACAATCATATCATTGTGGAGGGTGTCCACTTTGAGCCTACCGTATATGGGGCCAAAACAGCGACAGTTAAATTTGGCAAATTGAAAATAAAAGGAGGTTCAATGCCAAATTTTATTTTCAATGGTAAAATGTAACTGTCACTCTAGCCCCATAAGCCTATTGCTTGAGGCATGTGAGGCATTATTATTTCTAAATTGTCCGTTTTTAATAGTATATCTTGTAATATTATAATAAAAAGCCTCACCATTAACTCCTTCAGGGGCATCATTTGTCTTTGCTGGGACGTTTTTAATTGGGTGCACTCTGTGTGCAGTAGGTGTCGCCTTTGCGTTCACAGCATACAAAAGATTAGAAATACTGCCATCTTGTGAGACTCCTATGTTACTACAACATGTTGGGTTTGATGTCACCAAAGCAGTGAGGGCACTCTGTGTTACTGACAGGTGTTTCAGATATAAAGTTAGAAACATCTCACAGCATATTGCAGTCTCCAAACAACCCTCTTGGTTAAATCTGAATATGTTAAAGGTCCCTTCCAGACAGGTTTTTTAGACACATGAAATACACTGCTTTGAATAATAATTTGTGTCTGATATGGTTTTTCCACAAAAAAAGGTTTAAGTACCTTGTTAGAAAGATGTCATCTACTCCTTCTCCCTCATTGGGAAATCCAGAATCCATGAAAAGTTTAACAGCTGGATTCAAAATGTCCATTTTCAGTGTATGTGTATGTGAACCTTCAAGTTGCCACATCACATTTCTGTAAGTTGCATACTGGACCATGATTGGCTCCAAATAAGTTGTGATGCCACAATTCATGCTTGTAGTTACACATCTTAAACTCAGATTTAAGGTGAGCACAGAGAAACTTTCCCCTTTCAGCAGAGGAATATGAAAATAAACTCTGCACATACATCATTCTGCACACTGAAGCTCAAACATCCAATTGAAGGAGCAAGAAGAAAAACATATTTGAGTGGAGTGGACTTTAAGTTTCATAAAGATTCTCAAGATTTACTGCAGTGCTCTCAGTTTTCTTTTTATTGGATTGGTTCTGTTGTAGTGTGTTTAAAAGAATGAAGAGTCCTTAAACAGCCGGTATTTGCGGTTCACCATCTTTTATTTTACAATTTTTGTCACTTGCTTGATTTTATGATTATGATAACTAATAAAAACAGTATTTTACACAGATACTGTGACATTTTGCTGTGATTTCTTAACCCCTAATTGCATGATTGTATAGCATATATCATTTTTTCCCTTAACACTACTGAGTGGTGAAGCCAGTGTGTCTGAAGAAGATATTTGTTAGGTTTAACAGTGCATTAAAAGAAACATTAGTAAGGGATCTTCCACCCCACTAGGATGTAATCCAGGGTTAATACACACAAAGTACAGCTGAGGCTGATGGGATTGTCATTTGTTTTGCAGGTATTTGTTTGTAAATCAAAATATTGGACAAATAAAAATTGATTGATTGATTTGTTTATTTAAGTGTTGCAACTTTCTGGTGCCCAGCCTATATGGGCTTACAAGACACTAGACAATAATAACCAGGATGGTCACATGACAGATGTACAGTTCCACAGATTGAAAAAGAACATTTCAGAACATTTAGTTTACATGGCAGAGATGTCCTGTTATGATGGATACAGAGCTCTCTTTTTTAGCAGCCAAGCCTCTCCTATAAATCTGGCTAAAAGAAAAATCTCCATATTAAAAAGCCAACTCAACATATCAGCTTCAGACAACCAAAACAAATCAGGTTTTTTCAATTGGATCTTTTCAAACAAACAATTCCTCAAGTCACTGCACAAAGGACAATGAAATACAAAATGAAATTCATCCTGGACAACACCAAGATCACAAAAAACACATAAACGTCGCTCTTCAGGAATACCTTTATATCTGCCGACCTCAATTGCCAGTTGTAAAGTACCAGTTCTTAACTGAGCACACATGGACCTTTGCCTTCTCTGTACATTTAAAATTATATATGGTTCTTGAAATGGTTGATGAAAAGTCAGGAGGTCACCAAAGTTAATAAAATTCCTCCTATGGAGAGCACGAATATCTGAGCAAAATTTTATGGCAATCCATCCAGTAGTTGAGATATTTCAGTCTGGCCCAAAGTGATGGTCTGACTGAGAGACTGGCATTGCTATCCATACAGTGAAAAACATGCATTTAAGGATGACTGGACTGAGAAATACATGTTCATTTTTCCTGAGGGAAGTATGAGACCATTGTGCTTGAATCATGCAACATCATGTGTGTGTGTGTGTATATATATATACGTGTGTATATATATGTGTGTGTGTGTGTAAAATGTATATTCCTAGAATTCTGCTTTCAGAGCTAGTTATTAAGTTATTACTAAAACTAATAATAATTGGATGCAGAGGCAATTATGTCATATGATAATAAGCAGATATCTGAATCAACACTTATTGTTATTTTGACTATTACATACCATTATACTACTTTGTATATTTCATTTTTTAAATAAATTATATAATAGTTGTACACCTGAATGTCTGATTGCCATTATTTTTCCTAGAATTCTGCTTTCAGAACTAGATTTTAATTATTAAGTGATTACTAAAATCAATAATAATTGAATGCAGAGGCAATTATGTAATATGATAACAAGTAGATACATTTATATAGTCTTACAATTACAACCGGACCTTTGAAAGCTACCATAATGCTGATGAAATTGAGTTTGATCCCCCCGCTTTAGAATAAATCATTACCCATAATAAAGTCATAATTCTGTTATGCCATCTGTTATCTATTAAAGTGAGTCAATGGTATGGTTATAATGGTATAGCAGTATACTGTGAGCTTACAGACACACACACACACACACACACACACACACACACACACACACACACATATATATATACGTGTATATATACACACATATATGTATATATGTATGTGTGTGTGTGTGTGTATGTACACTGGAGATCAGCTACTAGAACACTTTTTCCACAAAATAACTAAGGCATTTCAACAAAAAACATTATTTTGCAGAAAACACACTGATCAAAATTAGAGAACACTTTCAGATACCTCCCAGTTATTGGTGTTAATCTGGCACCTGGTGCTAATTTCCTTGATTATCTGTTAACCCCTATTTAACTGGCAGCCTAACTTCCAGTTTCACTGACTCTGCATGATGGTGGGCCGTTCTAAAGTGACTGAAAGCCTCCCGCAGCAGGTTGTCCAGATGAAGGCCAAAGGGATGACCCTATCAGCCATAGCAAGACAAGTTGGTTGTTCCAAATCTGTGATTTCAAGAATATTGAATCTTTACAACATCACAAACTCATTCAAGTCCCCCAAGAAGGCTGGTCGTCCACGGAAGACAAATACAAGAGAGGACAGGATACTGCGGAGGATCTCAATGTGCAATCGTTTCCACACTGCAGCTGGAATTGCTCGCCAGTTCAGTCACTCTGCAGTGACCAAACCTCTCATTAGCAGAAAGAATCAAAAGGCTAGACTAAGCTTTGCTGAGGAGCATGTTGTGTGGACAGAGGAGAACTGGTCCAAAGTTCACCTCAGTGATGAAAGCAAGTTTAATTTATTTGCAAAGTCAGTGAAAGGTGGAGGAGGAAGTGTCATGGTTTGGCTGCATGTTTTCTGCAGCAGGAGTTGGGCCTCTTATACAGCTACATGGCAGAGTGAATGCAAATGTTTATCAGAACCTTCTTCAACAACATATGGTTCCTTCCCTGCGTTCATCACCCAATCAGCCCGCAGTGTTCATGCAGGACAACGCTCCATGTCACACAGCAAAACAGGTAAAGCAGTTCCTTGAAACTGAAAACATTGAAATAATGACGGCCTGCCCAGAGTCCTGATCTCAACCCAATAGAGAACCTCTGGAAAATCCTTGGCAACAAAGTTATGGCCAAGAAACCCACTACAGTCACCGAACAGTGGAGGAGACTGAAAGAAGAGTGGACCAAAATCACACCAGAGCAGTGTGAGAGACTAGTGCTGTCCGGTGGCCGCAGATGTGCTGAAGTCATTCAGAGCAGAGGCCTGTACACTTCCTGCTAACTGCTGACTATATATATGTGCATGTTTTGTTTTTTGTCTTGTAAAGAAAGACAAAAAAACTAAATTGAAATGGATGTGACAGAATATCCATTTTAATTTTAAATCATTTTCAAAAATCAGTTTTCATGTTTGTTTGTTTTTTTTTTTCTACAAATCCACATAAGGTTTCAAATTCATATTCTTGACAATCAATATTGTTAACCTTTATTTAATGAGGTAATGTTATTGAGATCAAGATCTCTTTTGCGAGAGAGACCTGAGTACAGAGGGAAAGAAAACAAGCATAGCCAGATATAACAAAAAGGACAAAGACATACAGCACACAGCCAGACAAACAAAAGCCCATACAGCATCAGAAACAATCTTTTGACCTGCTCATTAACATGAATGATGGGAACCGAGTCGCGTTTGCTTGGGAGCCGTTCTTTTTTTTCTCTCTCCCTGAGTTCACACCTATGGTTGAAGGAGAGAGAGCATGATTATAGGGATTTTAATCATGTTATTTTATATATAATATGTATATTTGTAGTTTGTTGTTTTTTTTTATTTCAAACTGTACACTCTGCATAATTCAATCATTGTATTACAAGTCAAAAACTCACTCTCTTGCCTAGACCTTGTGCAAAATACTGCACCTAGGGTTTTAACTGGTTCCAAATGTAGAGATTACTACATCACTCCAAATTAAGCATCCCTACATGGGATACCAGTCAGTTTTACAAATGGTCAGCTAGTTAGCTGGACATGCTAACTTACAGCTCATGTTAAAACAGTTACACACACTGTTTAAAGTCATTCATTCTTGATTTTGGGAAGACTAAAAGTGTCCAGAGTCGGGGTCAGGTACAGCTGTCAGGCCAGGCCAAATGCAAATGTCTGTTTGTCTCACTTGTTATCCAGGAGGAGCCAGCGAGGTGAAAGCGCATCCATTTTTCCAGGATCTGGATTGGAACAACCTCCTGAGTCTGAAACCTCGATTTGTCCCTGAACTGAAGACAGAAGAAGACACCAGCTACTTTGACAGTAGGTCCCATCATATGCCTTAACAAACATAGACTCATGTCTGACAGAATCACTGGAGGACTTTTTACTACTTTGTTAACATAGTGCTCATGGATAGACATTAGAAGAGGGTTTCCAGTTTGTTTTTGGGTAGCAACCTGCTTTTTCAGTGATGCCTGGTGGGAATTTCACTTAGGATAAATATCATCATCATGCCTTTTTTTCATGACTTAATGCATGACGGTTGTTGCCCTGATCCCTACAGCCCGCTCAGACTTGTGCCTCCCTGATAAATCACCTGATGATAAATCACCTGTGGAGCTCCCAGACTTCTCATCTGTTGCCTACCGCTTCAGAAAGGTACAGTTCTGTGGATCCTGTTGGAGTGGAGATCTGTCTCTGTCTCTGAGCTTTTACTCGTCTTCTCAGAGAGCTTGGGCTGTGTTGGGAACTGTTGATGTTGGTCTGTAAAGATGTAAAAAATGCAGCTATGTAACAAATTTCATCTGACAACTTTTAATCTGACTGTTGAATAACCAAGTTTCAAGACACCCTGAGGTTGTGAATCGCTCCTCATCATTGGGTAGAGACCTGCATGATCATCTACAGCCTATAATGGAGCTGCAGCATGTTCAAAATGACACTACAAAAAAACTATAGTCAGGAAAAAAAAAACTTCTTACAAAACTGAAAACTCAAAGACACGTTCATCAAAATAACAAGACAATTGACAGAAAAGTGCATCTGCTGCCGAATGGTAGTATGTAAAGAAAAGCAGTATTTTCAGCTAATGTCTGTGATGCGCTATGTAACAATGCCACAACAGCTCATTTCTAAACATCTGATTAATAGAGTAATCGAGTATAGATTGTGATACTGACCCCTGAAGAGCATAATGATCAAAGGTTAAAACACTGTCCAAGATTTCCTCCAGTTAAATCAAGCTTACAGCCTTCACTGCACTGTTGTCCTCTTTTACAGAAAACATTAGATATTGGATCCATCACAAAATCACAAAGTAACATAACATGAAAAGTAAATTATTCAACACACAGTCTAAAAATCCATCTTTTACCTGATAAAAAAGTAAATCAGTATTTTTCCACAGAGGCCACAACAACATGAACACCTATACAAGATATTACAATAACCCTAAAATAAACATTTGCTTTGCAAAGCGAAACTCCAGTATGTGAAGGATTGTTTAAGATTCGTTTTTCCTGTACTTTAACTCATTTAATCACTTTACTTAAATATTAGGCTTCAAAAACTGCAGACTTGCAGCTCTCTCTGGTGGACATCTGCCACATATCAATGAATATGACAGACACACTGTCTCAGTATGGTAACACCATTGACTGTATGGATACCACAGACGAGTGCATTCCTGTGTTACTGTAAACTGTGCACATGTTCTTGCTATTATCCCGTTATTTCATCAACTGAGCATGTGGGACAGTGAGGCTAGCTCTGGCTTCGCCATTGCTAGCAGCCAATGTTGGATGTTACAGCAAGGTGCAGTTCCTCTTCTAGTGTGGATTCATGCTGCTCTGTCAAACCACAGACTGTAAAAAAAAGGACGGTAATTGGACATGGATCAAACTTTTTTTGATGACCAAAATGTTACAATTAACTTTCATGAACTGAAAACACACTGTGAAATAGCGGCAGCTACGCCTATACTCTGTGAATCTGTGAATTACGCCATGGTTACGTTACGTTGTCAACGTTGTCGCCGTGGTAGCGACTTGTCAATCACACGGTAGCCACGCCCTAAAATATACGCTGCTTTATTGTCTATTTTACTCTAAAAATGGGACCATCACTTACAAAATGAACAACATGCTGTATTGAAGAAGACTTGAAACTAGCGCTTGAGACCATAAACTCATTAGGAAACTGTTTACTGAGGTAATAAATCCAGTGAGAAATAGGGTCATTTTCTAATAGACTCTCATACAATCGGACTTCTTTATGAAACCAGTGGAGTCGCCCCCTGTTGGCCATTAGAAAGAATGCAGGTTTAAGGAACTTCTGCATTGGCTTCACTTTTCAGACCCGGAACTACTCTTTCCAAACTCACTGTGCTCTTTATCAGTCAGCTCCCCCTGCTGTCCATAAGGTGCCTCTGCACCCCAGCCGTTTCAAACCCTCCCTTTGGGCCAAACCTCCTCAATTACAGTTTGAGTAACTTGACACGTGACTTACAAATTCATTTTTGTCTGACTTAAATTGAACAGTCAAGCAAGGACCTGGAGGTGCCGGTTAATCAACTAACCTTGCAGCTCTAGAAAGAGGGCTTATTTTGTTTTATTTACTTTTAGAGGCTTGAAGAGGTAAAACCACAGGAGGCATGTAATTCACAAGAAATAAAGCAAAAAAAAAAAAAAAAAGTCTCTTTGTCCTCATAAATTTGCTTCATTACAATACTCATTCACATTTCCATTGAAGGAGTGATCTCTCTGCCTCATGCTGAGATTAAGGAGCCATTAAGGAGCCTGGTTAGACCTAGTGGCAAAGTCCAGCCGAATAGATTACTACCATGGTAAGAAACATCTTGACCTGTGGCAGTTTCTTTGAAACCGGACTCTGTATTCTTCCTGCTTGGTGGGTTTTAATAATGTGAAACTGAGAGCTTGTTGTGTCAGACCAAAGTGACCGGAGCAGAACATAAATCACTCACAGTGTTTAACAAAGAAGTGAAAAAGAATGATTAAGCACTACTGGGGAACTTTATTTATTGAATTTCACATAATTAAAATTTAGAAAGAACAGTAATTTACATTAACAATAAAGTGCATACAGTGCCAAAGTGATTTTTTTTAAACATCAGTAAAGTGCATAGAGTCCAGTAACCCTGTTTAAAGTGCTGTTAGCTCATAAGTCCAGTATGTTCCAGGGGAGGCGCTGAGATTTGTCCATAGTCTTTCTCCTCCGGAGGTGAGTAAGAATCTGTTTGACTACAGTGTCACTGTAGATCACTGTCTGCTGTATTATCATGGCACATCTGGTTTTCCACAATTTTGAACACACCACACAAATAATTAATTGTAACAGTTCAGTATGTAAATTATCATCAACAATACAATACATAACAAATTTATAACATAAATTAAAGTGTACACTGACAGCTTTTAGTTTATCCCAGACTTCCTGAACTCTGTAACAGTCTATTAAGAGATGCTGCTGTGTCTCATCATCATTGCAGAAAATCATTGGACATTTTTTGGTAGTAACGTAACAACTCCAAGACACAACAGCTACACATCATTAGTATTTACATTTTTATCATTTATAAACCCACCATATTTAAAATCATTTATTTTATTAGAAATCATTTTACTGGGTAAACCACCCCAGTCTATTTATAGATGTTGGTATTGTGCTGTAAAATCACCATATAATCATTTATAATAAGGGCCATGTCTTGCCCTGCCTCTTCTTTTTTTCCATTTTGATAAATCATCAATCCAGAGAGCATTTCTGATGATGGCAGCAGATATGTTTTTGACAAAGGCTATTTTCAGTCTGTCACCAAGTTCTACGGCACCCAAACCTCCATATTTTTTACTTTTATACATTAAATCTCTCTTGGTTACTTCTCTGGTTGTTCCCCAGATTAAGTTGGCACGCTGTTTGTTTAGCTGGTTTATTATTTTGTTGGGTGGAGGAAAGATACTTGCAAGGAAAAGGAGTTTGGATAGGATGAAAGTTTTGACAATATTTACTCTTGATTTATAATTAGTGTTTTTGTTTTCCCATTTCTTCACCTCTTCTTTAATTTCACAGTTTTTTCTCCCAGTTTCTTTCACTACATCCACTGTTACAGACGGTTAGACCAAGAATTTGAATTTCTTGTTTGACTTGTATATTATTGCTTTGTTTGTCACCATCAGCTCCGATCCAAACTCCTTCTGATTTGTCATGGTTTAATTTGGCTCCAGAAGCACTTTCATATAAAGCTAAAAGATTAGTTAAAACATTCATTTCTGCTTGATTTTTTTATGATGACTGTAATGTCGTCAGCATATGCTATAGCTGTGACCTTGTGCGCGTTTTCTACATAAGTTCCCATAAGACTACTATTTTTATTTATTTGTTTAATTAAAGGGCTGATTGCTAAAACATTAAAGAGCAGCACTCAGTGGGCAGCCCTGCTTCACACCTCTTTCTACCTCAAAAGGTAGTCACTTCTGTTGTAATGGAGGCAGACATTTCAGAGACCGATATCTTAGAACATGGACAATAAAATAAAGCAGACTGACGCGACAGCCTCACCTTGCTTTGATCAAAATCTCACTCCAAACAAATCAAAAATGTCTCTCTAATAACACTCTAACTTGCCGACTGTCGTAAACTAGCTGCAGACAGTTGATCAAAGTTTACAACACATCTACACTATTTCCCTCTCTGGCATCCAAACGGTTAAATAGCTTTAAAATGTTTCAATTTGATATACCTAAAATTTACTCCATTTATTTGAATGATATTAAATGATATTGTGCTTAAAGACACAGCATAGAGGCTATAATGCTTAAAGAAATAATGTGTGGATATTTATATATGCAACTCTGAAGTCTTTTAGCTGATTAGAGTAAATTATTCTTCTGATGGGGAAAAATAAAATCCATTTTATTTCAAAGGAACTGAATAAATATGAGAATACAACGGTTATTTCAACTTAAAGCAGCTATAATCAATATTTTCATATTCACCATGGATGTGTAAAACTAGCAGGAGTTATAGTGGACCTACAAACTACAAAACAACTGGATTTAGTCATGAATCCTGAGTCTTATCTCTGTATATTTGTCATAGTAGAACATGCCTTTAGTTTTGTCTTTACACTTGTCAATGACTCTCTGTTCATTTCCTTCAGTTTGGGATGGGACATAGACCCTGCCTATGAGATAAATGTTTGGCTCACTTCGACTCACTTTTCAACCTTTAAGATCTTCAGAAATAAAGAAATGTATACATAACATGACAAAAGCTTGACAATAATAATATCTTTTAATGTAGTAATAGTGTACACAGACATCCCTCTGAATTTTTACATCATGTTGGTCAATTGTTGTCATAATGTTCAGATTATAGCAATGACAAAAAATCATTTGACAGTGAAAATACAGCATTTTATTTTATCTTTGAATCAGAATATGACACATGAGAAAAACATTCAAATTAGTCATATGTGCAAAGAAACCCAGAATAAGTAAAAATGGTTTAAGTTTAATAGGGGTCTAATCATGAATAAGGCAAATTCACTTCAATACAATAAAAGAAATAAAGGTGCATTTAAGTGCTGGAGGTCCATTTTTAACAATATGCAATTCCCTTAAGGTACCCTTCCCTGAGATAGAATGAAAATTCTCTACACATTTAATTACAAAAAATACTGGTAGTTTGTTTTGATATTTCCAAAAATTCAGCAAACACTTACAATACATTTGCCAAAACAATATACATGACATAAATACCCGTTTTTTGTTTTTTTTTATCTTCCCAAATGTTCAAACATCGTTTTAGCTACAACATGGCTCAGACATGGATAAATTACATGTTTTTAGTCACTGGCTGGAGGAGCAGATGGTTACTGTGGGCTGGAGGAGGAGGCTGGTTCTGTGGATGACTGGAAGAAGCTGTTAGTGGAGTTTGGTAGAACTTTCAGGTGGAGTGGGACTCTTCAACTTTCTAGTAGAAGAAGTTGGTGTAGGTTCTGGCTGCAGCTGTCTGTCAGTATCTGCAGGTGGAGGCAGCAGTACAGGTAGCTTGCAGAAGCTGGAGGCTGGAGGTGGAGGTTTGGGCTGCAGAGGCTGGTGCTGGACACTGGAGGCTGGAGGTGGAGGTTTCATAATCTGTCATAATCTGCAGGTGGAAGCAGATATTTCAAAGATGAGCTGGAAGCATCTGTTGGTGGAGGTTCAGGTTGCCACATTCTGACACAACCTGTAGGTGGAGGAGGTGGTGCAGTTTGCTGGTTGAGGCAGGAGATGGAGGTTTGGTCAGGAGCTGTCTGCTGGATTCTGCAGGTGGAGGGGGTGGTGCAGGTCACTGGAAGAGGCTGCTGCTGAAGGTTACAATACATTCCATGGTGCAGCACTAACTACAATACTAATGCTGTGAATGAGTTTTATGTGCAAGACATACACACCTGGTGTAGATGTAGGTGGAGATTCAGTCTGCAGCGCCCTGCCAGAACCTCCAGGTGGAGGCGATGGCTGCATCCCAAATCTCCACCTGTAGCCTTTGCCAGCAACTTGCAGATGTAGACGGCAGCTGCAGGTTGCTGGCAGAGGCTGTTGGTGGAGATTCAGGTTGTTACAGTCTATCAGAATCTGCAGGTGGAGGTGGCAGTGCAGCTTGCTGGCAGAGGCTGAAGGCTGAAGGCTGGAGGTGTCTGTCAGAACCTGCAGGTGGAGGTGGTGAGACAGATTTCTGGCAGAGGCTGCAGGTGGAGATTCAGTCTGCAGCTCTCTGCCAGAATCTGCAGGTGGAGGCGGCAGTGCAGATTGCTAACAGGGACTGCAGGTGGAGGTTGGGGTTGCAATTGTCTGCCAGAATCTGCAGGTGGAGGCGATGGTGCAGATATCTGGTAGAGGCTGTAGGTGGAGGCCCGGGCTACAGCTGTCTGCCACAATCTGCAGAATTTAAAACTTCTACTTCCAGGGGTGTAATGTTTTCTGGTACTTACATTTTACTTGAATATTTACACTTTATACCTACTCCACTACATTTTAGAGGGAAAATTATACTTTTAACTCTATAAGTTACTGACTAGCTACTTAAATTAAAATTTCACACACAATATATGATACATTATAAAATATGATGCATTGTTATCAAACTATCCAATAAGTATATAAAGTAGTTAAAATCAGCTCGACCTTGGCATCAACATTAAAGGGCTAATTGCACATTTATGCATCAGTAATAATAATCCAATTATATAATATATATTATAAAAAATTTGACAAGGGCCATAGTGCTGCATAATGAGCACTTAAGTACATTTTTACTGATGATACTTCTGTAGTGATGTACTTCTTCTAATTAAGTAAAAGGAATACTGAATACTTTTCTCATCACTTTAACCTTCCTCTTGTGTTAGGGTCGGCACCGACCCGTTTTAGTTTTAGAATGCATAAAAGAATCACTTAAAATTTGTTTATTGCATCAAGGCTTTTTGACTTTGTCAGGAACTTTGATTTCAACAAAATTAAACAAAAACATTTTTTTCACTACATTATAAAATGCTCTGGTTGAAATTATGTCCTTTGTGGTGTTAGGGTCGGTTTCGATCCGGTTATAAAAAAAAGATTATAAAGCAGTAATTAGAGCCAAAATTGAAATCATCAGTGCACTGTCAGCCAACACACTGACAGCCACCTCCTCTCCCAATCATGTGAGCTTCAGGGGATGCTCATTTGTCTGGTATAGCTGCAAAAAAATAAAACAAACAAAGTCGGGGATGTCCAGACATTTGAGGTCACTTCACTCATTTGACTTGCAGAGGGCACATCTCTAATTTGCAGCATGCAAAAATGAAAAGAATATTTACGGTGAGCCAAGTTCTATGTCAGAAGACACAGATCAGCATAGCGATGCAGAGGAGCAAGTTTCTGAGGAAGAGGACAATGTGGAGTACCAGCCAGAAGACACAGACACATCTGAGTCTGATGAGGAGGTCACTGGTGCTGAGGCTGCTCCTGCTGATCACCTAATTCATTGAAAGTCTCAAATGACTGTTATGTGTCCATAGTTGTGCCAGATTACATTTAACATTCTCTTAACATTATCCCTGGAAACAGGATCCATACGTCTCATTGCTTTCTGTACACAGGTGGCCGGTCCAAGTAGTCTCACTTGTAGGTCTGCATGTCTCTCACTCACACACACACACACACACACACACACACACACACACACACACACACACACACACACACACACACACAAGCACATAGAGACTTTTACTCTGATTTAGCTTTCTCATAGTTTTGGAAGTAGTAATTGATTTCTATTGATTTCTATTGGTTTGATTTGTTTGATTGGTTGTTGTTTGTTTGAACTTGCAAATCAATATTTTGTGTGTTGTGTGACCTGTTCTGTGTTTCAATGTGTTTATATTAAGTTCTATTGCTGACAAATTTTTTTTGCATTTTCTTGAAGAAAATATATATGGGTCCAGAGACCCACACCAAAAATATTAAACCCAACATTTTCATGGATAAGGAAGCCTAACAAGGTAACCAAGAGATGACAGAAACATTGGATGATAGGTTATTGTTTTTAGTGTATTTTAAAGCTGATTTAAGACACGGGTTGAAACCGACCCGTTAACACCGGGGATGGTAACAGAAAGCTAACACAGGAGGAAGGTTAAAAACAAATCCATTGATTAATTTGTTTTTTATTTGCACAAACCGAAATGATGCAATGTCTGACCTTTAGACTATCAATCGGTGGGCTTAATGATTATGTGGCCAATATTTTCCTGCTGGACTGACAGTTTCTACCTTTTATCCTGCATTTAATTAAAACTGTACCATTCTGTCAATATAAGCCAGGCTACCATCAAGCAATTGACTGAATTGAATGAAAAAAAAAGAAGTCTTGAAACACAAATTTAACACTTTTGTATTGCACGGTTGTGTTTATGAACTTTAAAATTGAGTAACTCCTTCCAAACCTCGATAAGAAATCTGTGATTTGCTAAAGAACAATTTGGCAGGGTGAATATTTGCTGACAGTAAAGGCCAGTCTTCAACAAGTAGGACACCCAGCACACTGTTCCCGCATTATGTTCCTATATATTCAGAGTTATGGGGCATGCACTCTGCACCACAATGAACTGAAGCCTTTTCTGTTAATTCCATTGGTAGGGCAGGGTATCAAACCTCAGTACTTTTCTGACATTGGATGTCTATTCAGATTTGTCAAATTGTTGATTTGTTTCTATGATCATGGTAGTAGATAGTACCTGCTTCATCCCTAATGAACTGGACAGTTTCCACACAGCTCAGGGCTGGGTATGGCAGCATATGAGGTCAAAGTATCATCCTACTCCATAGTCAGGTCTTTGTATTTATTGAAAGATCTTCCCTACAAGTTTAATTGAATTGATGCTTGACACCAAGCGAAATGATTTAGATGTTTTCATTTTCATTTTTTGTACGCATGTCTGTGTTTCACCCACTAGGCCGACTGTTAGAGGTGGTTGATGATGGACTCCCACAGTGAGACCAAAAAGATGAGCTCTTACCTCCCCTGCAACCCCTCCTATGATGAGACCCAGACAAATGGCTGCCAGGCCCCACCCAAAGGCCCAGGTACACACACAATAACATGTTGTACTTGATGTGAATACAAGTTTAAGTCATAGGTGTGTCAATAGTTTTTTAAAGCGATTATATATGACTTCATTTAAATGTTTATAGAGGGTGTACCTGCCTGGTATGTGAATTCAGGTACAATAGGGCTCATCCCTACAGCTTACATTCCCCTGGCTTCCCCTGGAGTCTCCATAACCACTTGAATCTAATATAAATATTGGTTGTGCTTTTAATCAGTATTTGTTAAACGCTAACCTGGGGTCTGTTCCATACAGATAACTTTCCAAGTGAAACCCCCTGCAAGTCTGGAACTTGGACTGACGTAAAAAGTCCTGCCCTGTGTTTTGATCAGCAAAGTTTTCCAGATAACTGAGTAAACCCGCTTGTTACAACAGGTGTTTGAATTTCCAGGACCATGAAAACTGTGCAACTTCTTCACATCGACTGACACGGATTAATGATGAAGCTGAAGGCTTGTTTATAACTGTTTTTATGACTCGTGTGTCTCGGTCACCGTGCCCTTATTGGCTTGATACCAAAACGTGACATGGACTCATCACAAACTATCTGTCAAGTTATATTGTAAGTGTAATTTGATTAGGTTGAACCTCTAATTAATAAAGTAACTTAAAACATGCACATATTTGCAATTGTAAAAAAGGTCATGGATCCAGTGTAAGACTAGAGTTAGTAAAACCTTCTGCAGATAATTTCTCTGTGCAACACCCAGAAGTCAACAGAAAAGGTGAATTTTTTTTTCTTTTTTTTTTGATGATTGTATAGAAACATTAAATCTGACTCAATGTTTGCAAAACTTGCACAGCACCACAGCTGCTGAAGTGTGTAAGGAGAAAAAATAGCAGTGGTAAATTGATGCTTTGTGTCAGCTGATATCCTGAGTTTAAGAAATCAGGATCAGGATTGAAACAGTGGGATGCTCTTATAGTTATATAGCTCTTATATAGTGTGGAATATGCCTGATTTCTTTTTTTTTTTTGGATAAAACATAAGTTTAATTATCTATATAAAACCAATTTTAAATATTTCTGGAAGAAACTTGAGATAGGAACTACAATCACATTACAGTAGCTAAAAATCCTGTTACAAGATCAGTACAGTCCAACATGTTGAAATATTATAACCCTGTTATTAGATAATGTCACTTATGGAGGACTGAGAAAGGTGGTACAGTGCAGCCATCAAAGCTGTTAGGTTATATTGCAGAGATGCACTTCCTGCGATTCATTCAGAGGCAGAGATGATGAATTTTTCTTTAGCCACTTTGGCGTATTTATTTTACAAAAAGAAAACTGGTATTTGGACTGTTCTTGGCTCACTGGTTCACACGCACTGAATTGAAAAATGCACAACGCTCATATATGTACCTTCGCCTACGGCAACTCTGATGTACCAAAATACAGTACCATTGTACAATGACTTATCGAACATTGATTAGGCTCTGCGCCCTCTTGTGGTAGACATAGAGTACAACATATATACAATGCATAAACCTGAGGACATATCTTTCACATATTTTAACACCCCCACTTGTACTCAGGTTGATAAACAAAACCCATTCAATAAAAACATAACAAATGTGCACCCTTGGCTTACACATATTATCCAAAAAGAAAATCTGCAAACTTCTGCAGTTTGAACTTGCTTACAGGTTTTGTCATCATATCAGCGACCATTTCATCAGTAGAACAATACATCAAATTCACCTTACCCTCATTCACAGTAGACCTAATAAAGTGATACTTTATGTCTATGTGTTTACAACGCTTCCCGTTGACAGGGTTCCTGGCAAGAGCAATCGTTCCCTGATTGTCTTCATGTATGACCGTTTGTGTGTACTTGTAACTATCCATGTTACCAAGTAACTGTTCAAGATAAAGGCATTCTTGAATTGTGGAAGCAAGAGCCATATACTCTGCTTCGCATGTGGAAAGCGCAACAGTAGGTTGCTTCCTAGTTTTCCACGAAATAAGAGCACTATTTTTACATAGGCTCACACAGTATCCTGTGGTACTGCGGCGGTCACTGGCATCAGCAGCCCAGTCTGCATCGCTGTAGGCTTGTATGCCAAGATTTTCTGTGTCATTTCTCCTGAAAGTTAACCCTTTATCTGCTGTACCTTTTAGATACCGAAAGACATGTTTCACAGTGACCCACTGTTCCTCTGTAGGTTTAGCTAGGTACTGTGACAGCCTGCTCACCACAAAACTTAGATCAGGCCTAGTGCAGGTTGTCAAGTATATGAGACTGCCCACGGCCTCTCTGTACATCCTGATGTCTGACATTTTAACAGCATTGTCATTGTATTCAAGCTTTTGCTCACAAGGAGTTTCTCTAACCCTGCATTCTGACATGTTGAAACGCTGTAGAATTTTGTTAGTGTACTTCTCTTGTGACATCTTAATACATCCATCAGAAAAATCAAAATCAATTCCAAGAAAATGTTTGAGTTGCCCCAAATCTTTCATTTTGAATTGCTCTGCAAGCATCCTTTTTACCTTTTTGAGTTTATCCTCATCACTTGCAGCGATAATCAGGTCATCCACCCATACAATTATGAGGACTTTCCCTTCATTTGACTCTTGTGAGTATACACAGTGGTCAGCTTGGTTTTGTGTAAATCCATTCTCAGTTAGACAATCATGCAAAACCTTGTTCCAATTTCTTCCTGACTGTTTAAGACCATAAAGCGATTTCTCAAGCTTGTAGACTACACCCTCTTTTTCTTGATAACCCTCTGGTGGATTGATGTAGATCTCATAGTCGATTGGAGCGTGTAAAAACGCAGTTTTCACATCCATTTGGTGCACTAGCAAGTTTTCCTGCACTGCCTTCTGTAGCACAACTCTAACACTTGTTAGATCAGCTGTGGGTGAAAACGTTTCCCCACAGTCTACTCCCATTTTCTGGCTGTAGCCCTTCGCAACAAATCGAGCCTTGTATTGGTCTCTCCCATCTATACCAGACTTGATTGCGTAAACCCATCTACCCCCCACTGGTTTCTTGCCCACGGGTAGTGTTGCCGGGGTAAAGGTTTTGTTTTCGTTTAAGGACTGTATTTCCTCATCCATTGCTTTTCTCCAAGCTTTTGAATTGTCTGACTGCATTGCTTCTTCATAAGTTTGGGGAATGCCACAGACTGCCCTACAACAGTAGTCTATTGTAACACGCACCCCATCACTATCACCATCTTCGGTAACATACTCGGCTAGGTAATTTGGTGCCCTCCTTTCTCTAGTTGGATACCGTTTACTCTCCAGATCAACATCTGTAACACTCTCGGTTCCATTTTGTTCAGTAGACTCATTTTTATCATTTTGACTATCATTGGGTTCATTTGGCTCTGGAGCCTTTTCTGCACTCCCGCTTACCTCCTGTGTCCCACTAGTCACCACTCTGTGTCTCACAGTATCATCGTCTACTTCTGTCTCGTCTGTCTGCGTTTGTTTTTCTGCAGCTGTTTTGCTCACAAACTTCACTAGCCTGTGTTTTTGAACCTTGTTTGTTTCTGGGTAATAAACCAGATATGCTGGACTGTATTTGTCATATCCAACGAAACGTCCCTGCTCGCCTCTGGAGTCAAGTTTTCCCTTTTCCTGTTTGTAAGTGTAGCACACAGAACCAAATTTTTGCATTCTGGCCACATTGGGCTTTTTGTCTGTTAACATCTCATAAGGAGTAAGCCCTGTGCGCTTGTTGAAGCATCTGTTGCGTACCATTGCTGCAGTTTGTACTGCGTAGTGCCAGAGGTGTTTTGGTAACTCACTTTCAACTAGCATGCACCTGCCCATCTCGAAAAGAGTACGCCACCCACGTTCTGCGGTTCCATTTTGGTGTGGGGAGTATGGAGCTGTCGTTTCATGCCTAATTTTGTTTCTCCTCAGCAGCCGCTGGAAGTCACCACAAGTAAATTCAGTTCCATTATCGGATCTGATACACCTCACTTTCCCATAAGGGGATGCATCGGCAAGGAATTTTTCAGTTGCAGTCACTGCATCACTCTTCTTCTTTAGAAAGTACACAGACATTGCACCGGAGTAGTCATCAGTAAAAGATTGCACATATTTGTACCCATCTAATGACTCTGTGGTCATTGGACCTGCTAGATCCGTGTGTACCAGCTGTAAGGGAGCCTTTGCTCTGGCATCGGGGTTCCTATTTCTAGTTTGTGTAAACTTCCCCTGAATACACACCTCACATTCTTTTTCAGGCCTACACATCTTGCCTTTGATCTGCATACCATGCACTACATCCTGTAACCTAAGCACATCTTCATAGTTACAGTGGCCAAGAATCTCATGCCATGCTTGGATGTCATGAGTTGCATTACATTTGTCATCATTACACTCAATTTCAGTGTGCAGGTAGTACAGCCTGCCATACACATGAATATCAAACCTTGTCCCCTTTTTGTCAATCAGGACATCTTCGTTTTCTTTGAAAACGACTGTGGCTCCACTCGTGGTTGCTGCCTTCACCGAGAAAATGTTCTGTGGGTACGACGGTACATACAGAGCGTCTCTCAGTTTTGCTTTGCACCGCCGTCCACTGCTTTCGATGAGGGTAACCACTGCGTTACCTCTTCGCTGTGCGACGCCGTTGCATCTGGTCCCATCTGCTAACTCGACGCTGTGGGTCTCCGGCTTGAAGGTGCTGTCGAAACTGGTGAACATGGAGATGTCGTTGATGATGTGAGAAGTGGCCCCGCAGTCCACCATCAGGCCCTTTTCTTGCACCTGCATGCTGCGTACCTGCTGCCGCTGGATGCTGGCCCCTCCATCCGTCGCCACCTTGAACGCGCTGTCCTCCTCGATCTCTGCATTTTCCGACACTTTGCTCACACCGTCTCGTTTGTCTCTCTCCTTTCGCCTGCATGTCGCGTCCTTGTGCGTGTCATTTTTGCACACGCTGCACCATGTCTTCTGTCGGCACGCACTCGCTCGGTGCCCCTTCGTACCGCATTTGAAGCACACCATCTCGCTGTCGTCTTTGACCGATCCACGCGCGCTTGCCTTGGGAGGTCGCCGTCAGGTTCTCCCTTGTGTCTTCATTACGCTGTCGTCTGTCTCGGTTGCTCGTAGTTTCTCAGTCTCTTCAAAACTTCTCAACTTGGTTTTGAAGTCTGCAAACGTGATGTTGTCACACGAATGCGCCACATGAATTGCGAATGGCTTGAAGCTTTCTGGCAATCCCTTTAAGACCATAGCTACTAGCAAACCGTCTGCGAGTGTCTCTCCCGCCTTTCTCAGAGCAGTTATGGCGGTCTCCGCTCCATTACACTTTTGTCTTTGGACTTCTGAAGTGATGTCAGCGTCGTGTACAAATTAATTACACGGGGCTTTCCCGTCCCTGCATAATACTGTCTCAAAATCGCCAACGCTTTTCTTCCATCATTTTCAGCATCTCGCATTACTAAAGCCAGGCTTTTGTCATCTAGCAGTAGTATTAGCTCAGCATAAGCATCCTCATTTTTAGCAGGATCTGCTCTTACTTCAGCTTCTGTTATCGGTGCTTTTAACACAGTGTCCTTCAGTCCCAACAAATGAAAATGTCCCAACAATTTTGTCTCCCACATTTCATACTTTGTCTCATCTCCATCAAAAATCAGTCGATGTAGCCTGCTGCTACTTGTTGCCTTTCGTTGCTCCGCCATGTTAGCTTGCTAGGTTTACCTCAGACTCACATGCGGTCCTTTGCAACTTTCTTGGAAACCGTCGACTATTTTTCCTTCTGAACGATTCCTGGGCCCATAACCTGTTAGGTTTTATTGCAGAGATGCACTTCCTGCGATTCATTCAGAGGCAGAGATGATGAATTCTTCTTTAGCCACTTTGGCGTATTTATTTTACAAAAAGAAAACTGGCATTTGGACTGTTCTTGGCTCACTGGTTCACACGCACTGAATTGAAAAATGCACAACGCTCATATATGTACCTTCGCCTACGGCAACTCTGATGTACCAAAATACAGTACCATTGTACAATGACTTATCGAACATTGATTAGGCTCTGCGCCCTCTTGTGGTAGACATAGAGTACAACATATATACAATGCATTAACCTGAGGACATATCTTTCACATATTTTAACAAAAGCAAATAACTTTATAGGACCCTGCAGTTTGCAGCTGCGCCTCTGTTTTTCTTGTATGTTGTGCAATAATAATTGAATTAGAACAAAAAGAAAAGGGAAAAAATAGGGTGATTGCATTTATATGTTAGCACTTAAGTGAACAGCCAATTATAAAAGCCTCTGCTGGTTTAGATAATGACCATAATCACAGTGTGGTGTCCTGATAGCTGTTCAAGGAATTTAACAGCAATACTGTACTGTACAGTATAACAAAGTGATTACAGTGAAGTTTACAACTACTCATATCTATATCATATAAAATATCATATATATTGAAAGTGGTGGCAAACAATTCTTTGAAAAGTGTATTTTTTTTTTGTTTGTTTTTAGAATTCCTGTGATTTATTGATGCAATCTGGCCCACGCTCAAACACAGAATGAAGTCCGTTTTAATCTTGGTTTCTTTGCTGTGGCCAAGGACTAGACACAACACGGTGTTATAACATATTTAATGTTTTGTTTAATTTACATAATGTCAATGTGGAACAACCTACTGCTCAATGTCAACAAAACCATTACCATTAAACTATTACCCTGGCCTTCAGCACCACCGTAAGGAATCTGGGAGTCATCTTTGATCAGGATATGTCCTTCAACTCCTGCATAAAACAAGTTTCAAGGACTGCCTTTTTTCACCTACGTAACATTGCAAAAATCAGGTACATCCTGTCTCAAAATGATGCAGAAAAACTAGTCCACACATTTCTTACTTCTAGGCTGGATTATTGCAATTCCTTATTATCAGGCTGCCCCAACAAGTCTCTAAAGACTCTCCAACTGGTCCAGAGTGCAGCTGCACGCGTACTGACAAAAACTAGAAAAAGAGATCATATTTCTCCCATTTTAGCTTTGCTGCACTGGCTTCCTGTAAAATCCAGAATAGAATTTAAAGTCCCTTTCATCACCTACAAAGCTCTTAATGGTCAGACACCATCGTATCTTAAAGAGCTCATAGTACCCTATTACCCCACTAGAACACTGAGCTCCCAGAAGGCAGACTTACTTACTTGTGGTTCCTAAAGTCTCCAAAAGTAGAATAGGAGGCAGACTTCAGCTGTCAGGCTCCTCTCCTGTTCAACCATCTTCCAGATTTGGTCTGGGGGGCAGACAGCCTCTCTACGTTTAAGAGTAGGCTTAAAATATTCCTTTTTGATAAAGCTCATAGTTAGGGCTCCATGGTCTGGCAACAGACCACAGAGTTAAGATCCATGGGAATGAAGTCACAAGAATATCAACGTCCACTCAGAGACAGAATTTATATTAGTAAGATTAAACAATTCAGGTTGGATGAAGACCACTCATATAAAACTTATTTAATGGCAACTATCTTCAGTTAGTCCACAGAAGCACATAAATAAGATATATTAGTGGAATAAGTGTTAAAGAAAATTTGTCAACCTTTCATGTAAATGCAATCTGCAGATTTTGTACCAAAATTCTGTTATAGCTACATTTTACATTTACAATCAATTTACAACACGTACTGGGAGCAGCGCAGAGACCCTGGCTTCAGTAAAATGGACTTCCCTGTGTTGTGGTGACCTCTGGATTTAACCAAACCTCTCCACTACAACTTCTCATAGAGAGAGAAGTATAAAACTGACCAGAGACCAGCCTCGAAGTGTCCTGACCTGGTTAACATGAATCACTCAATGTCATGGTAATCAAACCAATATGGACTTCCTGCTTCCTCTTTTAGGACTTGTGTTGGTTTTGTTTCCATTTATTATGTTTATCCTTTAGGGTACATTTTTCTCTTGTCATTATCACAGTTGTTATTTACATGGTGTCTGTGTCAGACTAAAGATTTATATCATTATGTTCTGTTGCATCTCAGCATTTACCAAAGTGCCTTTTATTGCAGTGCTGCACTCAATCAACTGCTGTAGCAGTTATGCAAAAACACTTTTATTTAGAGACTTTAAAAACTGCTCTTTTGGATGATGTCAGTATGGACTACTGGAGAGAAAACGATCAGGGATGAAAGTGAACTTTTTCAAAAGGTCAAAAGTTGCTCAAGTATTTGTTTATCCAGTCAACATCATGACTCCAGTGTCACAACCTTGTGATCAGATGTTCTCTTTATAAAAGAGTGACTTCAGCCTTTCAGTATGCTGCCTTGTTATAATCACGTCATGACTGTCAGGGACTGTGGATACAATTTATCACTGAGGTAAACAGCAATAATACTCCACATTCAAAGAAGGTAATAAACTGTACAATGAATGGACAAGTTATGCTGCGTCACACTGTGTTTGTTGTTGTATGAGTGAGGGTTAAGCCACAATTTTGGTTGTTTGTTAGTTTCTGTAACTGCTAAAATATGAGAAAGGCTCTCAAAAGGTAATGATCACCAACTATCACTCTTTTGAAATGATTTGAAGTGAAAGATACTGTAAGAATTGTGATATTAGGATTGGATTTAATAGTAAAGCAACACAGAAAACCAGCATATAAAAGAACCACCTTGCTACTTTCCCAAAAATTGATCACTGTTGAAATTAAATTGTTGTTGAACACCAGTCAAGACAATTAAAAGCACTGAAAGAGATAATATTACCTTACTAAATAATTGAATGATGACAAATATATAAACAGAACATTTAGTTAGATTTTTTATTACTTAGGCCAATTATTTTAGGCCAATTGTGCAGTGGCTATAGCCTCGTCCAGCTAACTTTAAGCTGTGTGATAGACTGGCGACTTGTTCATGATTGTACACTCTGAACAGGTCGCCAGTCTATCACATATAGACTGACAACCAATCACATACGCATTCACACCTACGGGGCAATTTAGTGAGGCCAATTAACCTAATCTGCATGTCTTTGGGACTGTAGGAGGAAACCGGAGCACCCGGAGAAAACCTACCTGGCACGGGGAGAACATGCAAACTCCACACAGAAAGACTCCAGCAGGTTCTTATTAAAATCTGCTAAAATCTGCTTCCTGTAAGGTAACAGTGCTAACCACTGGACCTCCGTGCCAGCCTAAAGACCACTACTGCACCATTTTCCTAAGGATCTTCTCCAGTGGGGGCCTGTCTTTCACTGGGATCACCTTATTCCACAGGCCGGTAAACTCCCTCTGGAGAACAAGTGTCTGGAGCATCTTATGTCCGTAGTGCCTGTACAGAAATACATTTCTCAGTTAGCATTTCAGAGTATGAACAGAAAGATATAAGACTAAGACTGAAAGACATTTTTCACAAGAACCACTAACATTAGATCATGCAAAACTTAGTTACTCACCTGACTTCTGGTGCAGCATCCACAGACATTTTACCCACAGCAGACAGGAAACGCTCTGTGAAGGTCTTCCCTCCTGTCAAGATGCGCTCCTCCCCGACAACTTCTCCCAGCTGGTGGAGGTGCTGGGCTGTGCTCCCCCTCACTGCAGCACAAAGGTGACTGAGAAAGAACAAAGACAGACAGGGAAATGTGAGAATAATCCTGTGACTATGTTTCATGTCATTTACTTTAAATGTTGCTTGTACTACACTTCCTACTAAATTCTGATCACTGTATCTCCTCTTACCTCAGCCCTGTGTTGAGTAGAGTGGAAATAACTCTACCAGGACTGCACCCGTCCACCAGCGCATCCAAGGCAAGGTTGGCGTGCTGGTGAATGAAGCTGTTGGTTGTCTGCGCCAGCTTCAGCAGCAAGGTGCGTCCTGTCCTCTCTGCCTCTGGATCCATGGCCTTCCCCAGGTTGACGTGGAGCTCAGCTATTGTCTCCATGGCAGCACACGCCACACTAGAGCGCAGATTGTTCACCTAGATAATAAGAAAGAACATCAGTCAGTACTTCACAGTAAAGGTAGATGCGCTTGTAAAAAAATGAGAACTGCATGTAACACAAAGACAAACAGAGACAAAGAGGAAAATGTCTACGCTACCTCTTCTACGACGGCCAGGCAGACTTCATGCAGTTTAGTCTGCAGAAGTTGTGGATGGTGTTTGACCAGCGCTTGAACAGATTTCAGTCCATCCATTTTGTTCATCCTGTATTTAGATGACAAACATTTTTGAAAAGTGTTAATCATTGCTTCAGAAACAAATGCTGCTGAATAAACTGTTTAAAATCTTTCTCTACACTTCTGTAGTGTCGGTGTCTTACCAGTCATCCGATTTGAGCTGCTCGAAGCAGAGGGAGAGGCTCTCTGCAGGCATGGCCAGAGGCTGGAGCTCATCCTGGCACGCTCTTTTGTCAGCCTTTAGGGGGCGGAGGTTTGTCCCGCGACGAGGTTCCCTCTTAGGTGGGGCAGCTTTTGGCGGAGGTGCTGGAATAGCAGGTGTCTTTGCTGCAGTCTTTCTGGGAGCTGCTGGGGGTCGAGGTGAAGGGAGGCTGACGAGCTGGAATTGTTGCACAAACTCCTCAACCTTTCCTTTATGCGACCTTAACCTGCATCCATCAGCTACCTCCTTGTCTGTTTAGATTAAAAAGAAAATATTTATTATGACTGAAATTTCCACCTGCTGTTATCACATCTTCACCTATTTCCATTCAAGCTTGCATAATGTTAGTCATTATCACTTAACAGTATAAACTTACATTGTCCACCGTGGTTTGCAGACAACACCGGGAGACGAGACAGTCTCCTGGTTGCTGGAGCTGCTGTGGGAGGAGGAGTAGGGGTGAAGGGGCACATCTTTGGAATAGCCCTCAGCTCTGTGGGAGTGTGTGCGTCCACAGAGCTGAGGCTGTCCACGGAGCAGATGGAGCTGACTGAGCTTGGCCTCCTGGCTTCAGTCTTAGCCATCTGACAGGCAAGCACTGCCCTCTCGCTGCCCAGACGCAACTTCTCTTCGTCTTCTTCATTCAGCTCCAGTCTCTCCAGAACTGAATGGTAGAGGGCATCCTGTGAAGCGCACAGACTCTCTGCGCTTTCCTCCAACGTCTGGTTGGTGCTTGTCCACTGGCTGCTCTTCCTCTCTACAATCGGGGGTAGCCTGATCCTCCTTCCTCGCTGAGAGGATTCAGGGCTCCTTCTCGGTACAGCTGGGGGCTGAGGTGAGGGGAGGGTGTCGTGCTGGTTGGAGATTCCCAGTCTCTTCAACACAGCATCGCAGATGGCTTTCTGTGATGCGCACAGCCTCTCTGCGCTTTCAATCAGCACAGCCCTGCGAACCATTTGAGCTGTTTGGTTGGCCAGGGTGCTGGACTGACAGTCGGAGCCACATCCTCTCCTGTGGCTCTCAGGTGCCTGTGAAAAAAATTATACATTGAGTCATTGGGAAAAGTTACACAGTTGAATTATATTATATTATATTAAATGGTACTCTAAATTTGATATACTTTTATTACTATACCATTGCATACTACATTTCATTATACCACACTACACTATGTCACTTGGCACAGTAATCTAAGGAAACTACACTTATGCTTAAAACTTTGGCACATAATGCACAAAGGTTGAATAAAATATTGTACTGTGTAAGGCTTTCTAATTTCCTAATCTGCTATTGTATTCTGATATATAACCTTGTTGTAGACATGAATGTCTGAAAAATCAATTCTGTCATTTATCTGAATTGGTGTTCTTAATTTTTTTTAGTATAATTTGAAAATGCTTGTGTTGACATTTGATCAAAATCAAAACTGTATCTATGAACAGAAGGAGATTGACAGAGTTGGTTACTTACATTGTGATCAGTGAAGTTGTTCTTCTGCTGTTGCAGGAAGGTTTTTGATGTCTTTCGGTTAGCCATGAGTAACAGAAAGATAACTGGAACTAAATCGTCAACAAGAGTATCAGAACGATAACTGGGACGCAATTGTAGACGAGTCGTAAACAAAACTGTGAGTAGTGGCTCTCAACAGGTTCAACGGTCATCTGACAGGATCTGGATTCTCACTTTATCACTCAACAGTCTGATATAAAGAGACGTGATGTCATAAAGGAACCCAGGATAATTCTAATGATGTCATGGGCACTAAAATGGACTGTTGATGATCACCAAAAAAGTGTTCAGTTTGACAATCATGAATTTTTGGACAAAATAGTGCTCCCTCATCTCTGTCATCAAAATGTGGCCTAAATCTAGATCTGTGTTAGTCAGCATCATCTTTAACATCTTTCTGTGTGTTTAGGTCATGTTTCTTTGTGCATGATTAACTGCACAAATAAACCATATTGACATATTGAGTGACCAACAAAGTTAAATTTATGACCATATCTCATTATAAGGCAATACATTAACACATTTTGCATCACCTGTATGCATTCTTCACTTCAAATTGCCTGGAAATGTTATTGAGATATAAACAGGGTTATATGGCTTTTTTTTTACTTCTCCTGCTTAGTGCAGGAAATCTTTGTTGCCTTCTGTCTGCTGAAACCTTAAATAACCCCTCCAGGCATGTTTGAAGACATCAAATTATTCTGCTTTGAATCTACTCTTTCAAAGCAGAATCTACTCTGACATCTACTCTTTATTCCTCATTGAAAAATACAGAATCTATGAATATGCAAATATTTTCATTTCAGTATTTTAACTGCTGGACATCTTGTTGTACACAAGATGTCCATCAGAAAAGTCCATTCTCAGTGTATGTCCACTGGAGGCTCCAAGTGTCCACATCACTACTTGCGATGTCACAAACCCTGCTCATAATGTTAGGTTCATACCTTAAACTGAGATTTAAGGTGAGCACAGAGAAACTTTCCACTCTCAGCAGATCAATGTGAAAACAGCCTTCTAGTGTCAAACTCTGCACAGACATCATTCTGCACAGTGACGCTCAAACAACGGTGTAGATTTGGTTTGATCTTTGGTAGGGACATTTTTTGTCAGATTGCTAAAATAAACAGTTGCTTGCTTGAGCACTTGCTCTCTATCTCTCTTTTCTTGTGTATGTGTGCACACATATACACACATGATCACACATTTCATAATCAAATGATACCTGACATTCACAAACTGTTCAACAATCAGTTGGACAAAATGTGGCTAATTATATCTCATAAATAATGTTGATTATATGTGTCTTAATGACACATATAATAACACTGCTCCTGATCTACTCATGGTAAGGGGATGGATGGCATTAAATGACTGACTGGAAACAGATATTTCTTTTTTATTACTTCTTTTCAAAACATATGCTTTAAACAGTCTTACATTATTAACCTCAAATGATCCCTTTGTGTTTGTAGGTGACTTGACTAACCTGTGTCATTTGTGAGCAGGACGGTGACACTAACTGGGTAACTGCTTATGTTTACGTTCAAAAAGCAATAAAACATTGTACTTAAATTCCATGATGCATGTACACACTAAACCATATGTATTTTATGCAGTTGTAAGACATGATGACCGACATGGTGAAGAAATTCATCTGAAAAGCTTGCCAGTAAAGCCCCACCACTACTGTGTGTAAATATAGGTACCCTGGTATGTTGAATATCAAGGTCAGCAATTTGGTTCAACCATGGGCCAGTTTTTTGAGGTTATTAACTAGCACCAGTTATGCCTTATTTTAATTCTCATTTGAATAAAAATGACTCACACACGATGTTCTGTGTTGCATTTCAAGACTAGAGGCACACATTAAACAGTGGCCAGCTTCAGTCATAGTCGTTCGAAAGGGTTAGGATTGAAAGCACTGTTGCTGCTCTCTCGTTTAGACTGCAGTGCCACCTGACAAATCTGTCATGATCACATAGGTTAAGGTAAATGAAACCAATAAAGTCAAAATAAAATAGCCAAATAAAGTCAATTTGAGGCAGAAAAAAACTTTCAGTAACTAGTTATGGGCTGCAATCACTTTTTGTCAAGTAAAAAAACTGCATGTTACTAGTTGTATTGGTCCTTTATAGGTTTGTAAATTGGTAAAATAGACTGGGTGGTTTATTATCTGGAACATAAAGCAGGAAAAATATGCTTACTCATTAGAATGATTGCAAAGGGGATCAATTTCTTTATTTCATATGTAACTTAGATCCATCAAGTCATGTTAATCCGAGTCTTGTATCCAAATATAAACGATAGTAGGCATACCAAATACATATGAACATAGGTAACTTTTAGGATAAAGTTGTCTCTTGCACTTTATAACAGTTTGATCCAGATAACAGCATTGGTTGTCTTATTCAGGCCCAAACATTGTGCCTATACAGTGTTGAAATTTCCCAAAAATTGTTGAAATGCTTTTCAAAGCATAAAAAGAAAGAAAGGTTTGCATATTTACAATGGAACACAAGTTAATTAATTTTTACAGTAAGTTCACAATGTTTTATGTTGAGTGCTCAGGCGCATGTAGTCCACATATGAAAAAATCCTATTTGTCTTGTATGTCTTGTCTTGTATCCAAATATAAACAATGATAGTAGGCATACCAAATACATATGAACATAGGTAACTTTTAAAAAATGAGACAAGGACACTATATACAATTTAATATTTTATTTATCATCCATATTTGCCATTACAGCCAAAATAAATGTACTTTAAACATAAATATTTTGCTTCTGAAACTGGCTGGGTAATGGCATATGTGTACATCCAAATTGCTATATTCATAATTGAGTAAATCACCACAGCTCACTGAAGCAAATCGGCATTCGTCACAGGCAAATATTGCCTATAATCATGTAAATATATCCTGTATGGGATATGCATCCAGGCAACCACTGAGTAAAGCCTGATTACCATCTAAACTGCAGAGACTTCCTTTGGCGATTATTCAGTGGCAACAAAGTTTCACAAAGACATAACTTCACTATTACCACAAGGATAAAGTCGTATCTATATTTTGCACTTTATAACAGTTTGATCCAGATAACAGCTTAAACAGGCTGTGAACGCTCCCATGGACGGCAATCAGTTTCTGGGAGACGATCAATAACTTTCTGGCATGACACCTGAATTGATTCATAGGACCAAGGACAGGGCCCACACAGGTGTCTGCTTCAGATGTTTTCGTTCTGGTCTGTTAAAAACATGGTACTGCGCTCTGTGACCACCCTGCATATTATCCTGGTGAAATAAAGCCAAAATCCAGCTGTAAAACATTTCTAAATTGCTTCACAAATGTTAATGCTAGCTTAAAGGTTCTGTATACACTGTTGTATGAGTGGTACAATTTTTAACTTTATAACCATTTTTAAATTTTTTAACCTTAACTTTAAGCTCCAGTTACTAGGGAGATCAAATGCTGGTCTGCCCAATCAGAAGCCACGCTACAGGATTTGCTATATATATAATATTTTTATCTTCAATCTCCTTTTCATCCTTATTACTATTTTATATTTTATTATTTAGTCTTTTTAGCACGTACAAATAAATAATCACTTTTTAGCAGCAGATTTGTGTGTAGCACTTGTCCTCTTATTTCCAAAAAATGTTTACTAGACACCACAGGCATTGATAGACATCTGTTGACTCTAACTAACATGACACATGAAATCCCAGTGAGAAATGGTTAGTAAAAGTTAGTAGCTGTAATTACACTAAATCAGGTTACACAAAATTAGCACTTGCAGGTAATGAGAAATGACCTGTGTGTGTGTCCCAGACCAACAAGACAGCACTGGCTCAAGGAACCTGGAGCCTGGATGATTAGCTTAGTTAGCTTAGCCAACTGGATGCAGGGACACTAGTCAGTTATTCACCACAAAATAATTACAGCACTAGCTCCCCGTATTGTTACAAATAAGATATGTGTTAAGTGATTAACTTTAGAGGTGCTGATAGGCATATTTTATTTGGACAAAGCCAGCCTTTCTGTTCCCCCTGCTATGTACTGATTAAGCTAGGCTAACCACCCTGGCTCCAGCCACACACACAAAAAAGTGGTATTCTGTCTCCTTAACCCTTTACAGGGCAAGTGACTACTTTTGGTCATTTCCGCACCCTTTGCAAATGACCACCCTCCTGTACTTCAGTGAGGTCAAGAACCATGTGGTCCTCACTCAGCCATTCAGAAGCCATTCACCCCCACATCACAGATCACATGACTGTGGCATTCGACTAATCAGCAGAGACCTGGAGTGCATCTAATTTTCTCTCTTCACTGAAGTCGGAAAAAGACGCTAAAGAAGCCCAGCTCATCGTACATTTCTGTACAAAACTTCTAAACTAATCATGGTAAGTTGATGAAACTCACACATTTTATAGTTGAATAGTTGTGCTTAGTGATGCCATATGTGTTGTTTGTGGAGGACTTGTGGAAATGAGTGAAATTATGGCATGAAAAATGCAGGCACCATATTTGATCACATGAATAAATTGTGATTTTTGTCAGGTTGTGACTGTTTAACGACTGTTATACTGTTTGAAATTTTTAGGCAATGTCTGCCCGGATGTTTTATGTCAAGAGGAGGAAGAGTGTTGTCGTGCCCGCCCACCCTGCCATCAGTGATGATGATGAGGAGGATGATGATGATGTGGCAGACCCTGATTTTGTCCCACCCACCCACAACCAGGACATTCCATGTACAAGTGACACTGACCCCTCTGCAGTGAGGACAGTGAGTACAGTGAGGATGACGATGATGATGATGATGATGGTGATGATAATGTGCAGCCAGCAGTACAAGCCCAGAGGCCAAGGAGATCTGGCAAGTTGGCACCCAGGCCAACCACCTGGCATAAAGTTGACCTGAACAACACAGCCCTTCCTGAATACCAGCAGAGTGACATCCTGGTACACCTCTACCGCACCCCCATGAAGTCCAAGAGGTGGTACTTGCATCTGTTTGCATATGTCATTGATGTCAGTATCACAAATGCCTGGGTTGTGTACCGACAGGACAGTAAGGCCCTTGGAGTGAATGGCCAGTCTCTGAAAGATTGCAGAATCCACGTGTTCAGGGGCGCCAGCGGCCAGGCGTCTGCCAAATCAGGCTCCAGAAGAAGCTCGTCCTCATCTGTTGAAAGCCTGACCACCAGTGTTGGTGTCCCTGAGCCTGTCCGGGGACACCGCAGCCACACACCAAATGAGGCTGTGCGCTTTGACCTGTCCCTCTTCCATGCCCCTGTACATGCCAAACGCCAGACCTGCAAGTACTGCAGCAGGAAAGGCAACATTGTGAGGTCAAATGTGGTCTGCAGGGTCTGCAAGGTCCACCTTTGCATGAACAGTGAGCGCAACTGCTTCATTATGTACCATGAATAAGCTGTCCTAATGGTGTCAAAAGTTGTACTCTGTATGTTATACAGTTTATAAAGTTATATGATGAATGCTATACTGTTATACAGTACATAAAGATGTACTGTGTATGTTATACTGTAAGTTATAGTGTATAAAGTTGTACTGTATGTTATACTGTTATACAGTACATTAAGTTGTATTACGTATCTTATATGTGTGTGTTATAATATGTGTATATAATGTTATACTATTTAGAAAAGAGTCTGTATCAGCACTTATGTTCTAAAAGTGATGTTCTAATGTGAAACATACATGTTCCTTTCACAAAATAGGTGTTTTTGTTGTATATTTTACATATACACTTAATGGATTTTTTTTACCACTGAAGGGAAAGGAACCAAATACGGTAACTTTGTTTACTTTGGTTTTCTACAAGAAATTGGACATTTTTGAAAATGTTGAAAACAGAAATAAACTCTGTTTATGGTTTTTGAATTTCATAGTATTTCAATGAGTGCCCTATAAAGGGTTAAGTAACTCTTGGCAAGAAAGCAAATACAGAGTTTCACATCCTCTCAAATAATTTTTTTAAGAACACCCCCTGCCCACCCTCCACCCCCAACATATGCATGCATCAATTTATGGCAGTGACCCCCTCTCGTTCAGGGCTAATTATTACATTAGCATGTATGAAATTCCTGCTGTTCGTCATACGTCTTAGTCTTTACAGCTGGGTCATGTTATACTATACTGTATTTCACCTAGAATTATTTGAAAGGAGGGACACTTTGACATCACCTTCGTGACAGACAAGTGTGGTATAATTTCTAAGACCTGTGATGTGCTGAAGGGAACAAATGCAAAGCAAAATGATGATTATGATGCATGATGAGCATTAAGCAGAAATATGCTGAAATATTATTATGAAACATTGTATTAATCACATCTCATGTATACTTCACAAGATCTCATGTGATTTAATGTAAGGGCACATATTATGTTGAAGATAATCACACTCATTGCACTTGATGATGAAATTTAAAGTGTGTTTGTATTAAACTTTACTATTTTTAAAAAATAACCTCAAGAGAGGGTTAAGAAATAAGGGTGTAAAACAGGCAAGAATAACTTTTAAAAAAATAAGGCAAAAGGGAGTTGTGGAAATAATAGTGAAAAATAAACCAGAATAGCCTTTTTTTAAAAGAGCTGTGCCTAGACACAGCACAGGGACAAGTTCTGTTCAGACTTGCCCGAAGCCTGCGTAGACGTAGACGTAAGAGATTTGTAATAGTGTAACTTGCCAGTATAAGGGGGTTGGTCAAGAGGCGTAACCTGTGAAGGCCCAACAGTATAAATAAAGGAGCACAGGCCCTTATCAACTCAGAGTGTTTTTGGTGAACCTTGTGAACACTTCAAAACTGCTCTCCTTTATTGCATTAAAGAACATTTTGCTGCTCTGAGCTATGACCCCTGATGATTTTTTGGACACCAAAGAGAAGTTTTTCCTGAGCTGATTTTTCTAAAACTTCTTCAAACTGAGATCCAGAGATTTATTACTTCACAAGCAGGTATTTTACAGTGTTTTTTTTTCTTTTTTCCTTTTATGACATGACTTAATTTTTGTATCTGCAACCTACTTTTAATGAGACTTGAATTAAAAATGCATTTTGTCTGTCTCCATTCTTATTTATTTTATACACCAACAACTGTATACGTCAGCAGTCCAACAGATTTTTGATCAAGTACGCTGATGCTACAGCTTTACTTTGCCTTTTAACTGACAAAGAGACAGGACACGGTCCTGGAGGAGTTTGTACAATGGTGCAAAGACTCTAATCCAATCCTCAACACTAATAAAACAAAAGAAATGTACATGATTTTAGAAATAATTACTCACCAGCACAACCAACATTGAGGGTATTATGACATTCAGCATCCTCTGTTGGCATGGTGATGCTATTGCAGCCCAGAAAAAACTTGCTCAGCAAAATTTTGAGCATTGCCGGAAAAACAAAAGGCATTAAGCAAGACAGCCGTAGCGACATCTACAAAATCTGTTCCCTTTCAAAGATTGACATCCTGCTACTTCACCCACAACACCCCCTGTTTAGTGAGCTTCAGCCCCTTCCATCAGGCCGACGACTTCGGGGCCCCCAGCTGCAAAAGTAACAGAGTGAGGATTTCCTTTATCCCATCAGTCATAGCACTCTATAACACACACGCAGCTGAAGGGGAACGGGTATGTATGTCTTGCACATAAAAACTCCTGATAGCAGTGCTATAGTCAGTGCTGCACAGTGGAAAGTATCATATCTCTGGGATGCATTGTGTCTTCTCCCACACTGAATCTCTGTACTCCATAAGCACTGCTGGACGGTGCTGTGTAGTAGTTTTTATTTCAGATTGCTTTATTCTTCTTAGTGTGTATGTTTCTTTTATTGTGTATGTTAAGTTTTTGTGTAACACTGCAGACCAATTTCTCTCTGGGATAATAATAAAGTTAATCTTAATCTTAAAAGAGAAATAGTGCTGGCTGAACCATCTCACGTCGTGGTAGATTCATTCAACATTTCTTTATTCCGCCTCGATGTCCAACAGCAGCCGCTGAAAATGGCGGTGGTACAGTGCTTTTATTAATGAATAAATAAATGTTAATTAAAAAAGTTAAAGACTAAAACAGTTCTTTTTACATATAATTTAATAATTTAATTAACAGTGGTATTTATTAATGTATGTAGTTCAGTTCAATTCAATATTTCTAACTTTGTCTGAAAACCTTTTACTACCTTTTGTCAATTTCGGGGCTCTGTACATATGCAAATATTATGCAGTTTAATGATGACAGTGTCAGATTTACCCACTCCAACATTTTAGTGAATTACTAAACCATTGGTCTTTGGTTTCATACAGACAGACAAAAGCTGGCGTCTTATCTGTAGCCGCTGAAAATCAGTAGCAGATTTTGGTAGCTGTAGCTAGCTAATTATGTGACGTTAGCTTCACGTATTGGACTTTTAAATATTTTTTTATTTTTAACCCGAGTAACCTGTATAGGACAAGGATAATGAGAATACATTTGATGGGTACATGCATTTGATATGTTGTATACATAAACGATGAAAATTAAAGCTCCATTTCCAGCCATAGGTTAGCATCCTCATCAGTTGATGCTGGTAGAAACCTTGTCAATAAGAAGCAGTATATTGTTCTTGTATTGCAGGATAGCTCAGTATTATTGTACAGCAAGCAGAGATGATTAATCATTAAGAATTATTATTAATTGTATTTTCAAACAATAAACAGCTGTTAGAGCAGATTTACCACAGTTCAATCCATTCCTTACAATTAAGGTCCTGTGTTTTAGGTTTATGATAAACGTAGACGTGTGTGGGCTCTCGATAGAGTTCCAGTCAGAATAATGTTAAATGTCTTTCTGTGTTTTTAGGTTATAGCTCTTCCACAATTGGTACATGATTTCTTGAACAAATGAAACCTTGTGTTCACATGTTTCAAATGTAGTCCTGCTTCTGCAATTAGGTGCAATAAATCTTTGTTGGCTTCTGTGAGGTAAAAAGAAAAACAATTTATATTACTTAACCACACCTAGATTAGACATAACAAGGTACTGTATGAAAATCACTTTGTCAAACGTTCGAAATACAAAAACTATTACCTTCCTTACAGCAAAAATACTTTCAACAGACCATTGTTACTAATATTAAAGCTGCTGGTTCTGTCATGCAAAACATGCTGTAAGTCTGGAAATGGTGCTGTGCACCAGCAGGAGTGGATTGTTACAGAAGACATTGCTCAGGTTCTCTTCTTGTGATAATGATGCACTGAGTTTGGCGTTGGTTTGAGTTCATTTAGAAATGGAAAACTAATAAAAAATACTTCAGGGATGGGGATTATCATTCATTGTCCGTCATGATCTCAATTATATTTATCAATGAATCCAGATGAATCCAATCAGTTAACTCCAAGCATGCCTTAAGGGTATAAAGACCTGGATGACCTGGATTTTCTGCTACTTAACTCAGACAAAACTGAAGTTATCGTGCTTGGCCCTAAACACTACAGAAACACATTATCTAATGATATAGCTACTAGTGTTTCATGTTTGTCCCCAGTCTGTCTCTCTCTGTGTTTGTGTGTGTGTGTGTATGCTGGGCGTGGCCTCCTGGTTTCCCTCTCCCATTCAACCTGAACACCTGCAGCTCATCTACTAATCAACTTTACAAGCCAGCAGTATAAAACCCCCAGTTCATCTCTCCAGACTCTGCCAGATCGTTCAGTCACCAATGTGGCACAGATGCTACGGCCAAGCTTCTTGTAAGCTGTTTGTTTGTTTTTCTGATCTCCTGAATGCTGCTAATTCTGTTCTCTGCCTGTACCTCAGGTTCACCACTCCAGTTCCCAGTACACCTGCCACGTCAGCCTCATCCTCACCTGCCTGGTGAGCTGTGGTTTTAGGCAACTTTTGTAGGAGACATTTCTAAATAAAAATGATAGAATGTAGTCCTTCTTGTTGCTAGTGAGGACCAGCCTACTTTTTCATATAGAACACAGTGATGTGTATCTTTAGCTCCTGTAATGAAATGTGAAGCATGATGATATACTGTATCAAGTTGTTTAAAGGCAGAGCGAGCAGCATGAGAATAAAACATAACTCCTCAAACACAGGCATGATAGTTGACTGTACAATCATTTTCCTGTCCTCAAGACAGAAACCTGCTTTATTTCATTACAGGAACCTTTTTTTTTAATCTTTACCTTCTGTGCCAGTTGCTCCACATACTGTTTAAGAGTTAGACTGCTATCAAGCCAGATTCCCAGGTATTTATAAATTTGGAATTACAAATTTCATATGAGGAACTGACTCATTTTATTTTAGTTAGAACCACTTTAACTGGATTCAGCTCAATTCAGTTCAGCTCTGTTATGACCTGGCTCAAGTGGCCACAACAAAAGGGAGACACACCAGTGTTAAGTTTTAACAAAAGATCTTTTATTAACCAAATTAAACCAAATTGAGTAAATTCAAATGCCAATTAAGGATTAATAAGTTGTGGGGTGTGTATGTCAGTATAGTCAGTGGTGCAAGAGTGCATGAGTGATGGATGTGTGTGTGTGGGGGTGATGTAAGATGCGAAACCAGACATAAGAATAAACTTAAAGCAACATAGTAAATAAAACAAACGGGTGGCTGAAGGGAAGAGAGAGAGAGAGAGAGAGAGAGAGAGAGAGAGAGAGAGAGAGAGAGAGAGAGAGAGAGAGAGAGAGAGAGAGAGAGAGAGAGAGAGAGAGAGAGAGAGAGAGAGAGAGAGAGAGAGAGAGAGAGAGAGAGAGAGAGAGAGAGAGAGAGAGAGAGAGAGAGAGAGAGAGAGAGAGAGAGAGAGATATGCACTGCAGTCAGGCTTAAATAACCTGGGAACACACCGGGGCCCTCAGGTCTGCCAGGTTACACTAACAATCCACCTGCAGAGTGAACAGAGACAGATGAACCACACAGCAACACAAAATGACACAACAGAGCTCATCACAGCTCATAGATGATTTTAATGTTTGTTCTTGAATATATTTTGATGCTGTTTTCTATTGAAGATGTGAGTTTACACACTTTCTTTTATGAATTGAGGATAACAGCAAAGTACCATACTACTGTATGTTAGTGTGACAAAACATCAAAATGCATTTATTGGACTTACACTACAACTTTATGATGGATACAAAATGCCTGTTTGCCTCTAGCTGTGTGTTCTACTGTTACTGCTACTACTACTTCTAATACTGTTGCTAGGTCCAAAATGGTCTGAAGGACGATGTGAATTAGGTATTTATTTTAAATATCTGAATGATATAGAAACCCTGAAGCTGTAAAGAAAGAATGAAACACACAAATATTACACAAGCTCCATTAAGCTCATTACAATGTCTTAATGAACTAAAATACATCACCGTGATCAACATAGTAGAGGTTTGGGACTGGTAGTTCAGTATGGGCACAAATATGTGTCCCTACAAACTGAATTTGAATCTCATCATTTGAATGTGCACTCCTGACCTCTAGTGGCCAAAGTCTGCACTTTCTGAGAGAACTTTCTCCTCCATCAATACACTGACATTGAAACAATAAGCTCAAACTTTAAAAAATGATCACAGTAGAAAATATTTTTGATAATTTTCACTCATTATACTGACATATGAACTGTAAGAAGAAACAGAGTGAAATATTGCTCTTTGCCATGGTTATGAAGTGATTAAACCTACTGTTTCCACTGGTGCTAAAGCTTCCTGTTGAAGAGCTGAAATATCACTAGTACCACTGCTACTACTATCACTACTGCTATTGTTTCTTCCAGTGGTACTACTGTTGGTAACTGAACTTCATGTTTATTAGAGAGAAGAAAGAAGTGATGAAGGGAGTGAGGGAGACAGGCTCAGCCAGTTAATGACTTAATGATCACAACATGGTCTGTTAAGTCTATCAGGGTTTACAAAGCCAACGCATAATCTGGCTATTTTATATTCTCTACAGGACATAAGATGGTGTGGGCTGCTCCAGTAGTTAAACTGAGTAAAGTACAGCCACAAAGCAACTGTTAGCACATCTACATCAGCTGAAAACGTGTATTTCTGTTTGTTTAACACCAAAAATGTCACCAAAACAACTGTAAACTGTGACTGAGTCAGAACTCAACCAGAATGCGACGCAGCCAGATTCTGTGGACGTTGGACAGTGACACATTTTATAGTTTCTCTTTTAAAAGCTGTTTAAAAGCAGAAGGAAAGATCTTTAGGAGGGTCTAACCCTCCCTAACCCTAACCCTTTGACGATGTTCCATCCAAATATGTGTCTTATTGTTCATATTGTCATGACGTAACAAGACACTTGTTAAATAAGCTATCAAATGCTGGCCTATTTTCTGGCAAAATTTTAAATTGCTCATCATTCGATATACTGAGACATAAACAAATAAAGTAGTTATTATTTAGAATTAGTGTGAAGGGACATTTTTCACTTGTTTTCCATTAAAAGCTGAGCTGTGCACAGTAAAAAGATTTGAATGGAACATTGTCTACAGACCCTCTTAAAGATCTTTCCTTCTTTTAGTCATTATGACGAGTTCACCACAAGAGAGAAAATAACATGGACAAAACTTAGTTACTACAAACACTGTAAGTGCTACTACTGTACTAGTCCATCTATTAGTTGTTAGTAATGTTATCACTCCTGATTCTGAGGAGCCAGTAAGACGTCCATCACAGCTACTAATACAGTCTCTTACTACTACAGAGACAACAGCTGAAATGTCTCTAATACTACTGATACAACTGCTGCTACTCATAACATCACCACTCTCATAGTTTTCATGACTTTTTCAAATCATTTTTTAAAATGATAGTACTGCTACCCATCAGTGAAATAAATGTTTCTATTTTTAAGCTGTATCAACTTAAATTCACTTGAGGAAATTCATCAGACTTTGGACAGCTCCCTCTGGAGCCACAAAAGGCTTTATACAACTTTTTTAAACATATGCAGCAGTACTCCCCAATACCTGTAAAGATACTTGATGTGTAAATCAACTTTGATACTGGGTAAAATTATCCCATTATACTGGTCTGACCCTGCCAAACCCTATTGCAATGTTCCATCCAAAACATACACTTAAAAACGTATATGCAGACACAGTTCAATTGATTCCAGTAAGAAATATTAATGATGAACATTTGTCTTCCTCATTAAATACTGACATATGTACAGTAAAAAGGATTTGAATGAAACATTGCCTCCAGACCCTCTTGAAACCCTTCCCTTTTTTTACACAGTCATTATAAGATAAGATCAACTTAAGTGATCCCATCCAAACCTTAAGATATTTTTTCCTGTCCAGAAAGAATTTCAAATTCAATTTAAACAATAAAAGTATAATAGTTATTACACACTTTAATTGCTACAGCTGAAATATCTGTCATACTAATTACTGCTAATATTACTACGTTTGACAGAAACAGAAGGAAAGATCTTTAAGAGGGTCTAACCCTCCCTAACCCTAACCCTTTGACAATGTTCCATCCAAATATATGTTTCCTTTTCTTCATATAGTGATGTCATGATATAACCAGACACCAGATTAACAAACTGTTAAACACTGACCTGTTTTCAGGCATTTTTTCAACTGTTGATAATTCAATAACTTTAAACATAACCAAATCACTTTAATGGTCATCAGCAACATTATCAGATAATGTTTTTCACTTCTAAAGTCATTAAATACTGACCGCTGCACAACAGCAACCAAATATTTGAATGGAACATTGTCTACAGACCCTCTTAAAGATCTTTCCTTCTTTTAGTCATTATGACGAGTTCACCACAAGAGAGAAAAAATAGAAGGTATCAGTCAAAGAGTTAAACAGAGTTACAAAACTTATCTACATGCTGAAAAGGAATGAAAGAGTTAAAACTTATCTACATGCTGAAAAGGAATGAAAGAGTTAAAACTTATCTACATACTAAAAAAACTTATATATATAATACTAAATATGTATAAAAGTTAAAACTCATCTACATACTAAAAAGGAATGAAAGAGTTAAAACTTATCTAAGGTTTTTTTTTTTAGGAAAGAGGAAGAAAGAGTTCAAACTTATCTACAAACTTATATATATACTATTAAATATGTATAAAAGTTAAATCTTATCTACATACTGAAAAAACTTATATATATACTACTAAATATGTATAAAAGTTAAAACTTATCTAAGGTTTTTTTTGTTTTTTTTTTAGGAAAGAGGAAGAAAGAGTTCAAACTTATCTACATACTGAAAAGGAATGAAAGAGTTAAAACTTATCTAAGGTTAATTTTTTTTTTTTTTTTTTTTTTTTTAGGATAGAGGAAGAAAGAGGGAATAAAAGGTTTGCACTGTGTGTGCAGTGTGCGTGTATGTGTGTGTATGTTACATCTCGGGATTGTATGGAGAGTCAGTCATCCATGCCATGACCATCTCTGCCACTGCATCAAAAGCAGAGGGTGAGAGTCCACCGGGCTGGGGTCCGTAAGGGCCGGGCCAGAGGGGCGGGGCCGTGACATCATCATGTTGAATGTCATCAGCGTGCTCCTGGGGGACTCTGGGCTGGATCTCCTGCTGCCTTCCTTCTGCTGTCCTTCCCTGAACCTTTTAGAGAGACAGAGAGGAGGAGAGGAGGAACCAAGTCAGACTAGTTCAGTTACACCCTTTACACTGATGCAGTATTGCTGTTGAACTGGATGTATCATGGATCAGGATAGAACAGTTTGGACCACCGTGGGCACGTTTGGACTTCTAACCTCCAGCTGGACAGCCTCCAGGTTGGCCTGTGGGGCAGAGGTGGAGGGCTGGGGGCTGAGGCTCCTCTCTGATGGGACAGCAGCATTCTCACGGAGTCTTCTCTCCGGAGGCTCCTGGAAGGCTCTGGAGGTGCTCTCCTGCTCCCTCCGTCTCTTCCTGCTTGCACCAACCTGTTAGTTACACAGATAGACAGGGATGACTCCAACTGTATGATTACTAGACTGTTAATAATTAAAGGAAAACTAGGAGCCTATATATCATGGAGGAGACAGAGAAAGTAGCTGAAATTAGCCACTTTAAGTGAGCTTTTGCTGAACAATGGCTACTGTGGCCACAAGTGGTAATTACAGGGTAATGGTGAATGATAAGACATACAGTAGAATAAGTAGAGAATAATCATAAATCAGCAAACTGACTCACTAGTCAGTTACACAGGAACATTTATCTAAATGTTGCCCAAGTGAAAACATAATATATTATATATATATATATATATATATATATATATATATATATATATATTGCAGTACCTAATTTACTGCAAATGTACTAATTATTTTTAATGTTTGTATATTGTTTCACACAGCAAATGCCACATATTTCATGCATGTGTCTGTTGTTAAAGGCATTTAGTACTAATTCAATTTTAAACTTAATTGTAACAGTTTTTAAAGAGGGTTCAGCCATGTAGTCATGATATTTGTTGATGTTATTTGTGAGTTGTTTGTGTTTTGTGCTGCTCTGTATGTACTTTATTGTTGAGTTTTGTGCTTTAACGTATGTATTTGTATTGTTGAGTCTTGTGCAGTTCCAGATATATTTTAATGTTGAGTTTTATGTATTTTAAAGGCCCATCTAGGGATGGGCATTGAAAATGAGCTTAGGCTATAAATGCTGTGGCATATGGCATTAGTTGTCCCTAAGCAAATAAACGTTGAATGAACTAAACTGATGATGAGACCAGATGTGTGAGGATCTTACCACCTTAACTAAACTATTTCCTGGTGGACTTGCTAGAGCCCAATCTACAAGCCCCCACTGACCACAGTCATAAAGGAAATCAGACTTGTAACACTCAGCACACAGCACACACTTCCACTCTGTGACATTTTGGGGTATCATACAACCACTCCCACTGGTCTCTGAACCAGCAGCGACACATCAAACTTACTGATAACTTAGTGTAAAACACGGACCGGGGCGGAACTATATGCGTAGTCGGCGGAACAATACGTCATCGTCCAGGCGGCGCATGATGACCTGCAGGAGGACAAACAATCAGTGGCTCATCTGCTTGTAGTACAAACAACTGCTGCTCCCAGGAGAAGGAGAGAGGACAATATGAAGAATCACACTTCTTTTATCAGGAACACATCATGACTACTTGGCTCTGTGTTGTGACTGGCTGCCATGGCAACAGTGGAGAGGAGGAAGTGTAATCTCCTATGCAGACAGACATCTTGTCCTGGGTAATGCTTGGACTGCAGGGTCACATCAGGGATGGTCATGTAATGTTTTGACCTGATCACTGATGATGAAAATCTTACCTTCAACTTATCTCACTGCTGAACGAGGTTCAGGGCTGCGAGGTGAGACGCCCGTCTGTTTCACACTTCCACACAGACTTCAGTCTTCAGGAGCTGTATTCTCACAGGATAGGACACAGCCACATTCTGCCTCCCACCATTTCTCCAGCAGAGGATGCTTCATACTTGATGTCCATCTCATCCTCATGAACTGAGGCGCGGCTAGAACAGAGCTTTCTTCTCTCCAATATCTCAGCTGACTCCCACAGTAAAACTTTACTCGATACTCTTCAGGTAAAATTCAAATGATAAGTTTCATGTAACAAACATAAAACAAAGGAAAGATAAATTTTCCCCCCCGACAGTTCACCTTCATTACATAATTAAATAAAACACCTTTTCCCCTAATATGCTCATGTTCTCTGAGAGTCCATGATGCAACCTTCAGTCCATTGTGATCCCCGGCGTACGTTCAGAGGATACAAAGGCAGAATTACTACAGCTCTGAATGCAACACGACACACAGCTGCCACCAAAGTAGCACACAATCTGAACTCTAAAGTGACACAAATGACCCAATAAAACAACTGAGCGATGATTTCTTTCTATTTTATAACTTTTCAGACTGTTTTTTGATTTTGTGATAACAAACAGTCTTAATGAGTCAAATAGAGGGTCACAGTGTAATGCTTTAGTGTAAAACTTAAATAATTGATGATTAATAATGATTGGTTTATTAATCAGATTCTTTGTTTTTGTAGATTTGTTGAGCACAAATGCTCTTTTTCAAGAATGTTCCATATTCACACATACTAGACGTCATCAGTGGTGGAAAGTAACTAAATAGTCAATTTCAAGTCAGTTTTATTTATATAGCGCTATCTCAGGTTAGTTATCTCAGGGCGCTTTTCACATAGAGTCTGGAGGTGTAGACTGTACTCTTTAATTTACAGAGACCCAACATTTCCCCATGAGCAGCACTTGGCGACAGCAACAAGGAAAAACTAACAGGAAGAAACCTCAAGCAGAACCGGGCTCTAGGTTGTCAGCTGGTACATTTACTCAAGTACTGTACTTATGTACAACTTTGAGGTAGTTGTACTTTACATGAGTATTTCCATTTGATGCTACTTTATATTTCCACTCCACTACATTTCAGAGGAAAATATTGTACTTTCTACTCCACTAAATTTATTTGACGGCTTTAGTTACTTTTCAGATGAAGATTTGAAACGATGGATAATATAACAAGCTTTTAAAATATAACACATTGTTAAAGATGAAACCAGTAGTTTCCAACCTTTTTGGCTTTTCACATCTTACAAAAAGCAGTGTGTAGTCAGGGTCACATTTCAGATGTCTATGAGTTGTTAACTCATGAACTTCTCACATGGTTTCATTTCAATAAATGTTCAAATGATCCAATATTTCACCAAAAACCTCTCCTCCTCCTTTTTCTCCCTCTCCCATAATCATCTCACGACCCCTCAGATTTAACTGGTGACACTTTGGAGGGGCCCGACCCCTAGGTTGGGAACCACTGGACTAAACTAGCTAACTGTATATAAAGTAGTTCAAACTAGCTCCACCTCCAGCAGCTACAACAGTAACATGCTGCTTACACACTGATGCTTCAGTATTAATAATCTAATGATGTCATATATAATAATATATCAGTCAGAGGGAACAAACCACTACTTTTACTGCAATACTTTAACTACATCAAGCTGCTAATACTTGCATGTACTTTTACTTTCATGCAGGACTTTTACTTATAATGGAGTATTTTCACATTACTGTATTGCTACTTTTAATTAAGTAAAGGATCTGAATTAAGGATCTGAGTACTTCTTCCACCACTAGATGTCATCAAAAAGACAGTTTCAGTGTCTACATTTGTTGGTAACCTCTGACAAGGTGCATGGTTTCATGCTTGTCCCAGGGTTACCAACATGACACCCCATGTGACTGTGAGTGTTGATTTTCCCTCAATCCTACATTAACATTTTATAATATGTAGCCTGCATATATTCACTGATCTTATGGTAGGTAAGTATTACACAAAAAACTAAAGACAACATTCAAAATTATATTTCAAATAAGCACAAGCTCCTAACAAATCTAACAGGATACACACTTTCACTGTCAAGCCAGGAGTTTTACCTTGTTGGTGTTGGTGCTCATTTGGCTCCTGCTGGGCTCTCTCCTCCAGTAGGTGTGATCATGGAGGTGAGTTGGCACATCACACATCTGTAACCATTAATGTACAGTTTAGGATGGGACTCTACTTAACTCAACACAACTCCACTAAACTGAACATTGAATAAATGAGTTCATCTTTTGAACCTGCTGAGCACACTGATGTTTTCCTTAAAGGATAGAGGTTTTACAATTTTTCACTAGAAGAGGTTTTCCTCGCTGTAATCATTCCTCCTGTTCATACTGGCTATTAAAAGATCCCCTTCAAAGGTGCTTTCAATGTAAGTGATGGGGGACAAAATCCACTGTGTGTCCACACAGTCATTTTGTGCAAAAATGCATTGAAATGTTTATCTGAAGCTTATATGAGGCTTCAGCAGTCTGAGTTAGTCATATCAAGTGGATATCTGCCACATTTACAGTCTTTTTAGCATCAAATTCCCTCTTTGTGTTTCCTCAGACAGTGTTTCCCTGTTGAGCTGCGGTGGAAGTATAGTAACAAAAACAGGGACTTTGGCACTAAAAAACTGTAACATTGAAAGATATCTACTTGATTTGACTCATTTGCACAGGAGGAGGACTGTGGATTTTGGCCCCCACCATAACATTGTAAGTGCATTATGAAGGGATCTTCTAATGGTCAGTATGAACAGGAGGAATGATTATGGCAAGAAAAACCTGTTTCAGTGTTCATTTGGGCTCCTGACTGTTGTTTTAAGACAGACTTGAACATTTGTGAACTCGTCCTTTAAATAAACAAGCTATTTTCTACTCTGCATGCACATATGCATAACGGCTTTACTGTTTTTGCAGCAATATCACAGTAAAGTTGACTTTACTACAGAAAATAATGATCATTTATGAACTGTTTAATAAAGTAATGAATGGGGGCTTTTTTCTTGACAAAATATCAGGTTGAAAGTAGAAACTTTGGCATCTTTAAACCAAAAATGTGCAAACTGCTGTTACACTGAGCTGTTGAGCGTGTCAGCAGTTTACTGAAGGTGGTTAAATGCATCACTGTGTAATAAGCAATGTTTTATTTTTCTGAAGGAGTTTGAATAGTTACTGCAAACTGTATCAGTTTGCTTGTAAATCAACAGTCAGTTCAGGATTTTGCAGCTTCTGTCTTTACATTTCAGCAATGTATACACTGAAGATCTTACTTTAAATGTGTAAATGTAATATTTGTTTTGATGTTTTACTGAACAAACTACCACTGAATGAAAGTCAGTTGTTGCTTCGACGCCTCAAATACAGCTGAGGCGTCGAATAAAACGGCTTGAAAAAAGTCTTTGAATGATTTTAAACTGCCTAAATTCTCACGTTTTCCATGATGAAACAGTAAGAGAGTCGAGTTGAGGTCACTGTGGGTCCGTATTTCGCTGCTCACTTGTTTAGTTTTTTAGAAATCGTCGAGTGAAGTTTCTCCTCCAATGTTTCAGAGTAAAATGGTGATTTTGGAACTAGTTTCTGGAATATAGACGCTCCATAGCAACCAGAGTCCTACGTCAGCACTAACGTTAAACTGCTTTAATTGGCAGTTTACAGTATTGTTTTTTATTGGCATTTTAAAATGTAACTATAGAAAATATTTTTTAAATGAATTCCTTCAACACGGATTCAATAACGTTTTGTAGAGGCCCAGTGCATACACTACTGTTTTAGTCGGCATCCATTTCGTCAGCTATAAGGCAACATTTTGGCAATTTAGTTTATTTTATGTCCATTTAAGCTTCCGATGAATTACAGCAGAGTCAATAAACGTGATTAATATTGTTATTGAAGGTTCAGCAACAAATAAATAGTCTCTGTCACTAGTTAAAAGGCTAAAATACATGTGAAAAGCCAAATAAGTCGTCACAATGTAACTTAATTAGCTTTAAAAGTTAGTCGTAGCGGTTGTTAAATTGTACTCTGTTGTATTTGTTAACCATATTTCTATAATTTCCAGTCAGTATTTCCTCTGGTCTGACTGCTCATATGTTTTGGACCTATAGTCACCTGCTTAGCTAACAAAATGAAAGTAAACACTACCCTACCTGACCGTCAGCTCACAAACTTCATGCAGCTTCCTCTGTAATTAAAACACCTGATTCATTCACACCAGAAGGCAGATATACAATCATATCATTCTGGAGGGTGTCCACTTTGAGCCTACCGTATATGGGGCCAAAACAGCGACAGTTAAATTTGGCAAATTGGAAATAAAAGGAGGTTCAATGCCAAATTTTATTTTCAATGGCAAAATGTAACTGTCACTCTAGCCCCATAAGTCTATTGCTTGAGGCATGTGAGGCTTTATTATTTCTAAATCGTCCGTTTTTAATAGTATATCTTGTAATATTATAATAAAAAGCCTCACCATTAATCCTTCAGGGGCATCATCATTTGTCTTTGCTGGGACGTTTTTAATTGGGTGCACTCTGTGTGCAGTAGGTGTCGCCTTTGCGTTCACAGCATACAAAAGATTAGAAATACTGCCATCTTGTGAGACTCCTATGTTACTACAACATGTTGGGTTTGATGTCACCAAAGCAGTGAGGGCACTCTGTGTTACTGACAGGTGTTTCAGATATAAAGTTAGAAACATCTCACAGCATATTGCAGTCTCCAAACAACCCTCTTGGTTAAATCTGAATATGTTAAAGGTCCCTTCCAGACAGGTTTTTTAGACACATGAAATACACTGCTTTGAATAATAATTTGTGTCTGATATGGTTTTTCCCCAAAAAAAGGTTTAAGTACCTTGTTAGAAAGATGTCATCTACTCCTTCTCCCTCATTGGGAAATCCAGAATCCATGAAAAGTTTAACAGCTGGATTCAAAATTTCTCCTACTTCACTGAGTGAAGTCCATTTTCAGTGTATGTGTATGTGAACCTTCAAGTTGCCACATCACATTTCTGTAAGTTGCATACTGGACCATGATTGGCTCCAAATAAGTTGTGATGCCACAATTCATGCTTGTAGTTACACATCTTAAACTCAGATTTAAGGTGAGCACAGAGAAACTTTCCCCTTTCAGCAGAGGAATATGAAAATAAACTCTGCACATACATCATTCTGCACACTGAAGCTCAAACATCCAATTGAAGGAGCAAGAAGAAAAACATATTTGAGTGGAGTGGACTTTAAGTTTCATAAAGATTCTCAAGATTTACTGCAGTGCTTTCAGTTTTCTTTTTATTGGATTGGTTCTGTTGTAGTGTGTTTAAAAGAATGAAGAGTCCTTAAACAGCCGGTATTTGTGGTTCACCATCTTTTATTTTACAATTTTTGTTACTTGCTTGATTTTATGATTATTATAACTAATAAAAACTGTATTTTACACAGATACTGTGACATTTTGCTGTGATTTCTTAACCTCTAATTGCATCAGTGTATAGCATATATCATTTTTTCCCTTAACACTACTGAGTGGTGAAGCCAGTGTGTCTGAAGAAGATATTTGTTAGGTTTAACAGTGCATTAAAAGAAACATTAGTAAGGGATCTTCCACCCCACTAGGATGTAATCTAGGGTTAATACACACAAAGTACAGCTGAGGCTGATGGGATTGTCAGTTGTTTTGCAGGTATTTGTTTGTAAATCAAAATATTGGACAAATAAAAATTGAGATGAAATTGATTGATTGATTTGTTTATTTAAGTGTTGCAACTTTCTGGTGCCCAGCCTATATGGGCTTACAAGACACTAGACAATAATAACCGGGATGGTCACATGACAGATGTACAGTTCCACAGATTGAAAAAGAACATTTCAGAACATTTAGTTTACATGGCAGAGATGTCCTGTTATGATGGATACAGAGCTCTCTTTTTTAGCAGCCAAGCCTCTCCTATAAATCTGGCTAAAAGAAAAATCTCCATATTAAAAAGCCAACTAAACATATCAGCTTCAGACAACCAAAACAAATCAGGTTTTTTCAATTGGATCTTTTCAAATAAACAATTCCTCAAGTCACTGCACAAAGGGCAATGAAATACAAAATGAAATTCATCCAGGACAACACCAAGATCACAAAAAACACATAAACGTCGCTCTTCAGGAATACCTTTATATCTGCTGACCTCAATTGCCAGTTGTAAAGTACCAGTTCTTAACTGAGCACACATGGACCTTTGCCTTCTCTGTACATTTAAAATTATATATGGTTCTTGAAATGGTTGATGAAAAGTCAGGAGGTCACCAAAGTTAATAAAATTCCTCCTATGGAGAGCACGAATATCTGAGCAAAATTTTATGGCAATCCATCCAGTAGTTGAGATATTTCAGTCTGGCCCAAAGTGATGGTCTGACTGAGAGACTGGCATTGCTATCCATACAGTGAAAAACATGCATTTAAGGATGACTGGACTGAGAAATACATGTTCATTTTTCCTGAGGGAAGTATGAGACCATTGTGCTTGAATCATGCAACATCATGTGTGTGTGTGTATATATATATATACGTGTGTATATATATGTGTGTGTGTGTGTAAAATGTATATTCCTAGAATTCTGCTTTCAGAGCTAGTTATTAAGTTATTACTAAAACTAATAATAATTGGATGCAGAGGCAATTATGTCATATGATAATAAGCAGATATCTGAATCAACACTTATTGTTATTTTGACTATTACATACCATTATACTACTTTGTATATTTCATTTTTTAAATAAATTGTATAATAGTTGTACACCTGAATGTCTGATTGCCATTATTTTTCCTAGAATTCTGCTTTCAGAACTAGATTTTAATTATTAAGTGATTACTAAAATCAATAATAATTGAATGCAGAGGCAATTATGTAATATGATAACAAGTAGATACATTTATATAGTCTTACAATTACAACCGGACCTTTGAAAGCTACCATAATGCTGATGAAATTGAGTTTGATCCCCCCGCTTTAGAATAAATCATTACCCATAATAAAGTCATAATTCTGTTATGCCATCTGTTATCTATTATGCTATTATCTTAAATACCTCAATCAAATCAGTCACGAAAAACATTTTCCATAAAGTGAGTGTTAGAAAAGTATTGTTGAAGAAATCAGTCCTGTTCACAAGTTTTTCAATGGTATGGTTATAATGGTATAGCAGTATACTGTGAGCTTACAGACACACACACACACACACACACACACATATATACGTGTATATATACACACATATATGTATATATGTGTGTGTGTGTGTGTGTGTGTACACTGGAGATCAGCTACTAGAACACTTTTTCCACTAAATAACTAAGGCATTTCAACAAAAAACATTATTTTGCAGAAAGCACACTGATCAAAATTAGAGAACACTTTCAGATACCTCCCAGTTATTGGTGTTAATCTGGCACCAGGTGCTAATTTCCTTGATTATCTGTTAACCCCTATTTAACTGGCAGCCTAACTTCCAGTTTCACTGACTCTGCATGATGGTGGGCCGTTCTAAAGTGACTGAAAGCCTCCCGCAGCAGGTTGTCCAGATGAAGGCCAAATGGATGACCCTATCAGCCATAGCAAGACAAGTTGGTTGTTCCAAATCTGTGATTTCAAGAATATTGAATCTTTACAACATCACAAACTCATTCAAGTCCCCCAAGAAGGCTGGTCGTCCACGGAAGACAAATACAAGAGAGGACAGGATACTGCGGAGGATCTCAATGTGCAATCGTTTCCACACTGCAGCTGGAATTGCTCCCCAGTTCAGCGCTGAACAGGGTGAGGATCTGTCTCGTCATACAGTGTCTCGACGTTTAAGAGCATTTGGACTGAAAGCCCACTCTGCAGTGACCAAACCTCTCATTAGCAGAAAGAATCAAAAGGCTAGACTAAGCTTTGCTGAGGAGCATGTTGTGTGGACAGAGGAGAACTGGTCCAAAGTTCACTTCAGTGATGAAAGCAAGTTTCATTTATTTGGAAAGTCAGTGAAAGGTGGAGGAGGAAGTGTCATGGTTTGGGGCATTTTTCTGCAGCAGGAGTTTGGCCTCTTATACAGCTACATGGCAGAGTGAATGCAAATGTTTATCAGAACCTTCTTCAACAACATATGGTTCCTTCCCTGCGTTCATCACCCAAACAGCCCGCAGTGTTCCTGCAGGACAACGCTCCATGTCACACAGCAAAACGGGTAAAGCAGTTCCTTGAAACTGAAAACATTGAAATAATGACATGGCCTGCCCAGAGTCCTGATCTCAACCCAATAGAGAACCTCTGGAAAATCCTTGGCGACAAAGTTATGGCCAAGAAACCCACTACAGTCACCGAACAGTGGAGGAGACTGAAAGAAGAGTGGACCAAAATCACACCAGAGCAGTGTGAGAGACTAGTGCTGTCCTGTGGCCGCAGATGTGCTGAAGTCATTCAGAGCAGAGGCCTGTACACTTCCTGCTAACTGCTGACTATATATATGTGCATGTTTTGTTTTTTGTCTTGTAAAGAAAGACAAAAAAACTAAATTAAAATGGATGTGACAGAATATCCATTTTAATTTTAAATCATTTTCAAAAATCAGTTTTCATGTTTGTTTGTTTTTTTTTTTTTTTACAAATCCACCTCAGGTTTCAAATTCATATTCTTGACAGTCAATATTGACAACAATATTGTTAACCTTTATTTAATGAGGTAATGTTATTGAGATCGAGATCTCTTTTGCGAGAGAGACCTGAGTACAGAGGGAAAGAAAACAAGCATAGCCAGACATAACAAAAAGGACAAAGACATACAGCACACAGCCAGACAAACAAAAGCCCATACAGCATCAGAAACAATCTTTTGACCTGCTCATTAACATGAACGATGGGAACCGAGTCGCGTTTGGTTGGGAGCCGTTCTTTTTTTTTCTCTCTCCCTGAGTTCACACCTATGGCTGAAGGAGAGAGAGCATGATTATAGGGATTTTAATCATGTTATTTTATATATAATATGTATATTTGTAGTTTGTTGTTTTTTTTTTATTTCAAACTGTACACTCTGCATAATTCAATCATTGTATTACAAGTCAAAAACTCACTCTCTTGCCTAGACCTTGTGCAAAATACTGCACCTAGGGTTTTAACTGGTTCCAAATGTAGAGATTACTACATCACTCCAAATTAAGCATCCCTACATGGGATACCAGTCAGTTTTACAAATGGTTAGCTAGTTAGCTGGACATGCTAACTTACAGCTCATGTTAAAACAGTTACACACACTGTTTAAAGTCATTCCTTCTTGATTTTGGGAAGACTAAAAGTGTCCAGAGTCGGGGTCAGGTACAGCTGTCAGGCCAGGCCAAATGCAAATGTCTGTTTGTCTCACTTGTTATCCAGGAGGAGCCAGCGAGGTGAAAGCGCATCCATTTTTCCAGGATCTGGATTGGAACAACCTCCTGAGTCTGAAACCTCGATTTGTCCCTGAACTGAAGACAGAAGAAGACACCAGCTACTTTGACAGTAGGTCCCATCATATGAATTAACAAACATAGACTCATGTCTGACAGAATCACTGGAGGACTTTTTACTACTTTGTTAACATAGTGCTCATGGATAGACATTAGAAGAGGGTTTCCAGTTTGTTTTTGGGTAGCAACCTGCTTTTTCAGTGATGCCTGGTGGGAATTTCACTTAGGATAAATATCATCATCATGCCTTTTTTTCATGACTTAATGCATGACGGTTGTTGCCCTGATCCCTACAGCCCGCTCAGACTTGTGCCTCCCTGATAAATCACCTGATGATAAATCACCTGTGGAGCTCCCAGACTTCTCATCTGTTGCCTACCGCTTCAGAAAGGTACAGTTCTGTGGATCCTGTTGGAGTGGAGATCTGTCTCTGTCTCTGAGCTTTTACTCGTCTTCTCAGAGAGCTTGGGCTGTGTTGGGAACTGTTGATGTTGGTCTGTAAAGATGTAAAAAATGCAGCTATGTAACAAATTTCATCTGACAACTTTTAATCTGACTGTTGAATAACCAAGTTTCAAGACACCCTGAGGTTGTGAATCGCTCCTCATCATTGGGTAGAGACCTGCATGATCATCTACAGCCTATAATGGAGCTGCAGCATGTTCAAAATGACACTACAAAAAAACTATAGTCAGGAAAAAAAAAACTTCTTACAAAACTGAAAACTCAAAGACACGTTCATCAAAATAACAAGACAATTGACAGAAAAGTGCATCTGCTGCCGAATGGTAGTATGTAAAGAAAAGCAGTATTTTCAGCTAATGTCTGTGATGCGCTATGTAACAATGCCACAACAGCTCATTTCTAAACATCTGATTAATAGAGTAATCGAGTATAGATTGTGATACTGACCCCTGAAGAGCATAAAACACTGTCCAAGATTTCCCCCAGTTAAATCAAGCTTACAGCCTTCACTGCACTGTTGTCCTCTTTTACAGAAAACATTAGATATTGGATCCATCACAAAATCACAAAGTAACATAACATGAAAAGTAAATTATTTAACACACAGTCTAAAAATCCATCTTTTACCTGATAAAAAAGTAAGTCAGTATTTTTCCACAGAGGCCACAACAACATGAACACCTATACAAGATATTACAATAACCCTAAAATAAACATTTGCTTTGCAAAGCGAAACTCCAGTATGTGAAGGATTGTTTAAGATTCGTTTTTCCTGTACTTTAACTCATTTAATCACTTTACTTAAATATTAGGCTTCAAAAACTGCAGACTTGCAGCTCTCTCTGGTGGACATCTGCCACATATCAATGAATATGACAGACACACTGTCTCAGTATGGTAACACCATTGACTGTATGGATACCACAGACGAGTGCATTCCTGTGTTACTGTAAACTGTGCACATGTTCTTGCTATTATCCCGTTATTTCATCAACTGAGCATGTGGGACAGTGAGGCTAGCTCTGGCTTCGCCATTGCTAGCAGCCAATGTTGGATGTTACAGCAAGGTGCAGTTCCTCTTCTAGTTTGGATTCATGCTGCTCTGTCAAACCACAGACTGTAAAAAAAAAGGACGGTAATTGGACATGGATCAAACTTTTTTAGATGACCAAAATGTTACAATTAACTTTCATGAACTGAAAACACACTGTGAAATAGCGGCAGCTACGCCTATACTCTGTGAATCTGTGAATTACGCCATGGTTACGTTACGTTGTCAACGTTGTCGCCGTGGTAGCGACGTGTCAATCACACGGTAGCCACGCCCTAAAATATACGCTGCTTTATTGTCTATTTTACTCTAAAAATGGGACCATCACTTACAAAATGAACAACATGCTGTATTGAAGAAGACTTGAAACTAGCGCTTGAGACCATAAACTCATTAGGAAACTGTTTACTGAGGTAATAAATCCAGTGAGAAATAGGGTCATTTTCTAATAGACTCTCATACAATCGGACTTCTTTATGAAACCAGTGGAGTCGCCCCCTGTTGGCCATTAGAAAGAATGCAGGTTTAAGGAACTTCTGCATTGGCTTCACTTTTCAGACCCGGAACTACTCTTTCCAAACTCACTGTGCTCTTTATCAGTCAGCTCCCCCTGCTGTCCATAAGGTGCCTCTGCACCCCAGCCGTTTCAAACCCTCCCTTTGGGCCAAACCTCCTCAATTACAGTTTGAGTAACTTGACACGTGACTTACAAATTCATTTTTGTCTGACTTAAATTGAACAGTCAAGCAAGGACCTGGAGGTGCCGGTTAATCAACTAACCTTGCAGCTCTAGAAAGAGGACTTATTTTGTTTTATTTACTTTTAGAGGCTTGAAGAGGTAAAACCACAGGAGGCATGTAATTCACAAGAAATAAAGAAAAAAAAAAAAGTCTCTTTGTCCTCATAAATTTGCTTCATTACAATACTCATTCACATTTCCATTGAAGGAGTGATCTCTCTGCCTCATGCTGAGATTAAGGAGCCATTAAGGAGCCTGGTTAGACCTAGTGGCAAAGTCCAGCTGAATAGATTACTACCATGGTAAGAAACATCTTGACCTGTGGCAGTTTCTTTGAAACCGGACTCTGTATTCTTCCTGCTTGGTGGGTTTTAATAATGTGAAACTGAGAGCTTGTTGTGTCAGACCAAAGTGACCGGAGCAGAACATAAATCACTCACAGTGTTTAACAAAGAAGTGAAAAAGAATGATTAAGCACTACTGGGGAACTTTATTTATTGAATTTCACATAATTAAAATTTAGAAAGAACAGTAATTTACATTAACAATAAAGTGCATACAGTGCCAAAGTGATTTTTTTTAAACATCAGTAAAGTGCATAGAGTCCAGTAACCCTGTTTAAAGTGCTGTTAGCTCATAAGTCCAGTATGTTCCAGGGGAGGCGCTGAGATTTGTCCATAGTCTTTCTCCTCCGGAGGTGAGTAAGAATCTGTTTGACTACAGTGTCACTGTAGATCACTGTCTGCTGTATTATCATGGCACATCTGGTTTTCCACAATTTTGAACACACCACACAAATAATTAATTGTAACAGTTCAGTATGTAAATTATCATCAACAATACAATACATAACAAATTTATAACATAAATTAAAGTGTACACTGACAGCTTTTAGTTTATCCCAGACTTCCTGAACTCTGTAACAGTCTATTAAGAGATGCTGCTGTGTCTCATCATCATTGCAGAAAATCATTGGACATTTTTTGGTAGTAACGTAACAACTCCAAGACACAACAGCTACACATCATTAGTATTTACATTTTTATCATTTATAAACCCACCATATTTAAAATCATTTATTTTATTAGAAATCATTTTACTGGGTAAACCACCCCAGTCTATTTATAGATGTTGGTATTGTGCTGTAAAATCACCATATAATCATTTATAATAAGGGCCATGTCTTGCCCTGCCTCTTCTTTTTTTCCATTTTGATAAATCATCAATCCAGAGAGCATTTCTGATGATGGCAGCAGATATGTTTTTGACAAAGGCTATTTTCAGTCTGTCACCAAGTTCTACGGCACCCAAACCTCCATATTTTTTACTTTTATACATTAAATCTCTCTTGGTTACTTCTCTGGTTGTTCCCCAGATTAAGTTGGCACGCTGTTTGTTTAGCTGGTTTATTATTTTGTTGGGTGGAGGAAAGATACTTGCAAGGAAAAGGAGTTTGGATAGGATGAAAGTTTTGACAATATTTACTCTTGATTTATAATTAGTGTTTTTGTTTTCCCATTTCTTCACCTCTTCTTTAATTTCACAGTTTTTTCTCCCAGTTTCTTTCACTACATCCACTGTTACAGACGGTTAGACCAAGAATTTGAATTTCTTGTTTGACTTGTATATTAATGCTTTGTTTGTCACCATCAGCTCCGATCCAAACTCCTTCTGATTTGTCATGGTTTAATTTGGCTCCAGAAGCACTTTCATATAAAGCTAAAAGATTAGTTAAAACATTCATTTCTGCTTGATTTTTTTATGATGACTGTAATGTCGTCAGCATATGCTATAGCTGTGACCTTGTGCGCGTTTCCTACATAAGTTCCCATAAGACTACTATTTTTATTTATTTGTTTAATTAAAGGGCTGATTGCTAAAACATTAAAGAGCAGCACTCAGTGGGCAGCCCTGCCTCACACCTCTTTCTACCTCAAAAGGTAGTCACTTCTGTTGTAATGGAGGCAGACATTTCAGAGACCGATATCTTAGAACATGGACAATAAAATGAAGCAGACTGACGCGACAGCCTCACCTTGCTTTGATCAAAATCTCACTCCAAACAAATCAAAAATGTCTCTCTAATAACACTCTAACTTGCCGACTGTCGTAAACTAGCTGCAGACAGTTGATCAAAGTTTACAACACATCTACACTGTTTCCCTCTCTGGCATCCAAACGGTTAAATAGCTTTAAAATGTTTCAATTTGATATACCTGAAATTTACTCCATTTATTTTAATGATATTAAATGATATTGTGCTTAAAGACACAGCATAGAGGCTATAATGCTTAAAGAAATAATGTGTGGATATTTATATATGCAACTCTGAAGTCTTTTAGCTGATTAGAGTAAATTATTCTTCTGATGGGGAAAAATAAAATCCATTTTATTTCAAAGGAACTGAATAAATATGAGAATACAACGGTTATTTCAACTTAAAGCAGCTATAATCAATATTTTCATATTCACCATGGATGTGTAAAACTAGCAGGAGTTATAGTGGACCTACAAACTACAAAACAACTGGATTTAGTCATGAATCCTGAGTCTTATCTCTGTATATTTGTCATAGTAGAACATGCCTTTAGTTTTGTCTTTACACTTGTCAATGACTCTCTGTTCATTTCCTTCAGTTTGGGATGGGACATAGACCCTGCCTATGAGATAAATGTTTGGCTCACTTCGACTCACTTTTCAACCTTTAAGATCTTCAGAAATAAAGAAATGTATACATAACATGACAAAAGCTTGACAATAATAATATCTTTTAATGTAGTAATAGTGTACACAGACATCCCTCTGAATTTTTACATCATGTCGGTCAATTGTTGTCATAATGTTCAGATTATAGCAATGACAAAAAATCATTTGACAGTGAAAATACAGCATTTTATTTTATCTTTGAATCAGAATATGACACATGAGAAAAACATTCAAATTAGTCATATGTGCAAAGAAACCCAGAATAAGTAAAAATGGTTTAAGTTTAATAGGGGTCTAATCATGAATAAGGCAAATTCACTTCAATACAATAAAAGAAATAAAGGTGCATTTAAGTGCTGGAGGTCCATTTTTAACAATATGCAATTCCCTTAAGGTACCCTTCCCTGAGATAGAATGAAAATTCTCTACACATTTAATTACAAAAAATACTGGTAGTTTGTTTTGATATTTCCAAAAATTCAGCAAACACTTACAATACATTTGCCAAAACAATATACATGACATAAATACCCGTTTTTTGTTTTTTTTTATCTTCCCAAATGTTCAAACATCGTTTTAGCTACAACATGGCTCAGACATGGATAAATTACATGTTTTTAGTCACTGGCTGGAGGAGCAGATGGTTACTGTGGGCTGGAGGAGGAGGCTGGTTCTGTGGATGACTGGAAGAAGCTGTTAGTGGAGTTTGGTAGAACTTTCAGGTGGAGCGGGACTCTTCAACTTTCTAGTAGAAGAAGTTGGTGTAGGTTCTGGCTGCAGCTGTCTGTCAGTATCTGCAGGTGGAGGCAGCAGTACAGGTAGCTTGCAGAAGCTGGAGGCTGGAGGTGGAGGTTTGGGCTGCAGAGGCTGGTGCTGGACACTGGAGGCTGGAGGTGGAGGTTTCATAATCTGTCATAATCTGCAGGTGGAAGCAGATATTTTTAAAGATGAGCTGGAAGCATCTGTTGGTGGAGGTTCAGGTTGCAACATTCTGACACAACCTGTAGGTGGAGGAGGTGGTGCAGTTTGCTGGTTGAGGCAGGAGATGGAGGTTTGGTCAGGAGCTGTCTGCTGGATTCTGCAGGTGGAGGGGGTGGTGCAGGTCACTGGAAGAGGCTGCTGCTGAAGGTTACAATACATTCCATGGTGCAGCACTAACTACAATACTAATGCTGTGAATGAGTTTTATGTGCAAGACATACACACCTGCTGTAGATGTAGGTGGAGATTCAGTCTGCAGCGCCCTGCCAGAACCTCCAGGTGGAGGCGATGGCTGCATCCCAAATCTCCACCTGTAGCCTTTGCCAGCAACTTGCAGATGTAGACGGCAGCTGCAGGTTGCTGGCAGAGGCTGTTGGTGGAGATTCAGGTTGTTACAGTCTATCAGAATCTGCAGGTGGAGGTGGCAGTGCAGCTTGCTGGCAGAGGCTGAAGGCTGAAGGCTGGAGGTGTCTGTCAGAACCTGCAGGTGGAGGTGGTGAGACAGATTTCTGGCAGAGGCTGCAGGTGGAGATTCAGTCTGCAGCTCTCTGCCAGAATCTGCAGGTGGAGGCGGCAGTGCAGATTGCTAACAGGGACTGCAGGTGGAGGTTTGGGTTGCAGTGGTCTGCCAGAATCTGCAGGTGGAGGCGATGGTGCAGATATCTGGTAGAGGCTGTAGGTGGAGGCCCGGGCTACAGCTGTCTGCCTCAATCTGCAGAATTTAAAACTTCTACTTCCAGGGGTGTAATGTTTTCTGGTACTTACATTTTACTTGAATATTTACACTTTATACCTACTCCACTACATTTTAGAGGGAAAATTATACTTTTAACTCTATAAGTTACTGACTAGCTACTTAAATTAAAATTTCACACACAATATATGATACATTATAAAATATGATGCATTGTTATCAAACTATCCAATAAGTATATAAAGTAGTTAAAATCAGCTCGACCTTGGCATCAACATTAAAGGGCTAATTGCACATTTATGCATCAGTAATAATAATCCAATTATATAATATATATTATAAAAAATTTGACAAGGGCCATAGTGCTGCATAATGAGCACTTAAGTACATTTTTACTGATGATACTTCTGTAGTGATGTACTTCTTCTAATTAAGTAAAAGGAATACTGAATACTTTTCTCATCACTTTAACCTTCCTCTCACACACACACACACACACACACACACACACACACACACACACACACACACAAGCACATAGAGACTTTTACTCTGATTTAGCTTTCTCATAGTTTTGGAAGTAGTAATTGATTTCTATTGATTTCTATTGGTTTGATTTGTTTGATTGGTTGTTGTTTGTTTGAACTTGCAAATCAATATTTTGTGTGTTGTGTGACCTGTTCTGTGTTTCAATGTGTTTATATTAAGTTCTATTGCTGACAAATTTTTTTTGCATTTTCTTGAAGAAAATATATATGGGTCCAGAGACCCACACCAAAAATATTAAACCCAACATTTTCATGGATAAGGAAGCCTAACAAGGTAACCAAGAGATGACAAAAACATTGGATGATAGGTTATTGTTTTTAGTGTATTTTAAAGCTGATTTAAGACACGGGTTGAAACCGACCCGTTAACACCGGGGATGGTAACAGAAAGCTAACACAGGAGGAAGGTTAAAAACAAATCCATTGATTAATTTGTTTTTTATTTGCACAAACCGAAATGATGCAATGTCTGACCTTTAGACTATCAATCGGTGGGCTTAATGATTATGTGGCCAATATTTTCCTGCTGGACTGACAGTTTCTACCTTTTATCCTGCATTGAATTAAAACTGTACCATTCTGTCAATATAAGCCAGGCTACCATCAAGCAATTGACTGAATTGAATGAAAAAAAAAGAAGTCTTGAAACACAAATTTAACACTTTTGTATTGCACGGTTGTGTTTATGAACTTTAAAATTGAGTAACTCCTTCCAAACCTCGATAAGAAATCTGTGATTTGCTAAAGAACAATTTGGCAGGGTGAATATTTGCTGACAGTAAAGGCCAGTCTTCAACAAGTAGGACACCCAGCACACTGTTCCCGCATTATGTTCCTATATATTCAGAGTTATGGGGCATGCACTCTGCACCACAATGAACTGAAGCCTTTTCTGTTAATTCCATTGCTAGGGCAGGGTATCAAACCTCAGTACTTTTCTGACATTGGATGTCTATTCAGATTTGTCAAATTGTTGATTTGTTTCTATGATCATGGTAGTAGATGGTACCTGCTTCATCCCTAATGAACTGGACAGTTTCCACACAGCTCAGGGCTGGGTATGGCAGCATATGAGGTCAAAGTATCATCCTACTCCATAGTCAGGTCTTTGTATTTATTGAAAGATCTTCCCTACAAGTTTAATTGAATTGATGCTTGACACCAAGGGAAATGAGTTAGATGTTTTCATTTTCATTTTTTGTACGCATGTCTGTGTTTCACCCACTAGGCCGACTGTTAGAGGTGGTTGATGATGGACTCCCACAGTGAGACCAAAAAGATGAGCTCTTACCTCCCCTGCAACCCCTCCTATGATGAGACCCAGACAAATGGCTGCCAGGCCCCACCCAAAGGCCCAGGTACACACACAATAACATGTTGTACTTGATGTGAATACAAGTTTAAGTCATAGGTGTGTCAATAGTTTTTTAAAGCGATTATATATGACTTCATTTAAATGTTTATAGAGGGTGTACCTGCCTGGTATGTGAATTCAGGTACAATAGGGCTCATCCCTACAGCTTACATTCCCCTGGCTTCCCCTGGAGTCTCCATAACCACTTGAATCTAATATAAATATTGGTTGTGCTTTTAATCAGTATTTGTTAAACGCTAACCTGGGGTCTGTTCCATACAGATAACTTTCCAAGTGAAACCCCCTGCAAGTCTGGAACTTGGACTGACGTAAAAAGTCCTGCCCTGTGTTTTGATCAGCAAAGTTTTCCAGATAACTGAGTAAACCCGCTTGTTACAACAGGTGTTTGAATTTCCAGGACCATGAAAACTGTGCAACTTCTTCACATCGACTGACACGGATTAATGATGAAGCTGAAGGCTTGTTTATAACTGTTTTTATGACTCGTGTGTCTCGGTCACCGTGCCCTTATTGGCTTGATACCAAAACGTGACATGGACTCATCACAAACTATCTGTCAAGTTATATTGTAAGTGTAATTTGATTAGGTTGAACCTCTAATTAATAAAGTAACTTAAAACATGCACATATTTGCAATTGTAAAAAAGGTCATGGATCCAGTGTAAGACTAGAGTTAGTAAAACCTTCTGCAGATAATTTCTCTGTGCAACACCCAGAAGTCAACAGAAAAGGTGAATTTTTTTTTCTTTTTTTTTTGATGATTGTATAGAAACATTAAATCTGACTCAGTGTTTGCAAAACTTGCACAGCACCACAGCTGCTGAAGTGTGATACTGCCAGATTTGTGCTTGATTGGGATGCATGAAAATACAAATATGATGTGAAACACTTTGCTTTAATTGTACTGGCTCTGGCTCATTTGGACTTTATTGGTATTGTAAATTAAAACTGCTATAACCTTGGCAGGTCATGGCAGGACGAACAACATTTCTCAATAACTGAGTATGCAGTGACTTCGCAACCATGATAAACGTGTGAGACCAGCTTTACAATGTGAATGCCGTTGTACCAATGTCTCCACTCACTGCTAAGAAGAAGTGAGGTGTAGTTAAAATGTCATGATACCTTACATATCGAATAAAGATCCTAATCAGTCCCAGTCTGTAAAGTAAGGAGAAAAAATAGCAGTGGTAAATTGATGCTTTGTGTCAGCTGGTATCCTGAGTTTAAGAAATCAGGATCAGGATTGAAACAGTGGGATGCTCTTATAGTTATATAGCTCTTATATAGTGTGGAATATGCCTGATTTCTTTTTTTTTTTGGATAAAACATAAGTTTAATTATCTATATAAAACCAATTTTAAATATTTCTGGAAGAAACTTGAGATAGGAACTACAATCACATTACAGTAGCTAAAAATCCTGTTACAAGATCAGTACAGTCCAACATGTTGAAATATTATAACCCTGTTATTAGATAATGTCACTTATGGAGGACTGAGAAAGGTGGTACAGTGCAGCCATCAAAGCAAATAACTTTATAGGACCCTGCAGTTTGCAGCTGCGCCTCTGTTTTTCTTGTATGTTGTGCAATAATAATTGAATTAGAACAAAAAGAAAAGGGAAAAAATAGGGTGATTGCATTTATATGTTAGCACTTAAGTGAACAGCCAATTATAAAAGCCTCTGCTGGTTTAGATAATGACCATAATCACAGTGTGGTGTCCTGATAGCTGTTCAAGGAATTTAACAGCAATACTGTACTGTACAGTATAACAAAGTGATTACAGTGAAGTTTACAACTACTCATATCTATATCATATAAAATATCATATATATTGAAAGTGGTGGCAAACAATTCTTTGAAAAGTGTATTTTTTTTTGTTTGTTTTTAGAATTCCTGTGATTTATTGATGCAATCTGGCCCACGCTCAAACACAGAATGAAGTCCGTTTTAATCTTGGTTTCTTTGCTGTGGCCAAGGACTAGACACAACACAGCGTTATAACATATTTAATGTTTTGTTTAATTTACATAATGTCAATGTGGAACAACCTACTGCTCAATGTCAACAAAACCATTACCATTAAACTATTACCCTGGCCTTCAGCACCACCGTAAGGAATCTGGGAGTCATCTTTGATCAGGATATGTCCTTCAACTCCTGCATAAAACAAGTTTCAAGGACTGCCTTTTTTCACCTACGTAACATTGCAAAAATCAGGTACATCCTGTCTCAAAATGATGCAGAAAAACTAGTCCACACATTTCTTACTTCTAGGCTGGATTATTGCAATTCCTTATTATCAGGCTGCCCCAACAAGTCTCTAAAGACTCTCCAACTGGTCCAGAGTGCAGCTGCACGCGTACTGACAAAAACTAGAAAAAGAGATCATATTTCTCCCATTTTAGCTTTGCTGCACTGGCTTCCTGTAAAATCCAGAATAGAATTTAAAGTCCCTTTCATCACCTACAAAGCTCTTAATGGTCAGACACCATCGTATCTTAAAGAGCTCATAGTACCCTATTACCCCACTAGAACACTGAGCTCCCAGAAGGCAGACTTACTTACTTGTGGTTCCTAAAGTCTCCAAAAGTAGAATAGGAGGCAGACTTCAGCTGTCAGGCTCCTCTCCTGTTGAACCATCTTCCAGATTTGGTCTGGGGGGCAGACAGCCTCTCTACGTTTAAGAGTAGGCTTAAAATATTCCTTTTTGATAAAGCTCATAGTTAGGGCTCCATGGTCTGGCAACAGACCACAGAGTTAAGATCCATGGGAATGAAGTCACAAGAATATCAACGTCCACTCAGAGACAGAATTTATATTAGTAAGATTAAACAATTCAGGTTGGATGAAGACCACTCATATAAAACTTATTTAATGGCAACTATCTTCAGTTAGTCCACAGAAGCACATAAATAAGATATATTAGTGGAATAAGTGTTAAAGAAAATTTGTCAACCTTTCATGTAAATGCAATCTGCAGATTTTGTACCAAAATTCTGTTATAGCTACATTTTACATTTACAATCAATTTACAACACGTACTGGGAGCAGCGCAGAGACCCTGGCTTCAGTAAAATGGACTTCCCTGTGTTGTGGTGACCTCTGGATTTAACCAAACCTCTCCACTACAACTTCTCATAGAGAGAGAAGTATAAAACTGACCGGAGACCAGCCTCGAAGTGTCCTGACTTGGTTAACATGAATCACTCAATGTCATGGTAATCAAACCAATATGGACTTCCTGCTTCCTCTTTTAGGACTTGTGTTGGTTTTGTTTCCATTTATTATGTTTATCCTTTAGGGTCCATTTTTCTCTTGTCATTATCACAGTTGTTATTTACATGGTGTCTGTGTCAGACTAAAGATTTATATCATTATGTTCTGTTGCATCTCAGCATTTACCAAAGTGCCTTTTATTGCAGTGCTGCACTCAATCAACTGCTGTAGCAGTTATGCAAAAACACTTTTATTTAGAGACTTTAAAAACTGCTCTTTTGGATGATGTCAGTATGGACTACTGGAGAGAAAAGGATCAGGGATGAAAGTGAACTTTTTCAAAAGGTCAAAAGTTGCTCAAGTATTTGTTTATCCAGTCAACATCATGACTCCAGTGTCACAACCTTGTTATCAGATGTTCTCTTTATAAAAGAGTGACTTCAGCCTTTCAGTATGCTGCCTTGTTATAATCACGTCATGACTGTCAGGGACTGTGGATACAATTTATCACTGAGGTAAACAGCAATAATACTCCACATTCAAAGAAGGTAATAAACTGTACAATGAATGGACAAGTTATGCTGCGTCACACTGTGTTTGTTTTTGTATGAGTGAGGGTTAAGCCACAATTTTGGTTGTTTGTTAGTTTCTGTAACTGCTAAAATATGAGAAAGGCTCTCAAAAGGTAATGATCACCAACTATCACTCTTTTGAAATGATTTTAAGTGAAAGATACTGTAAAAATTGTGATATTAGGATTGGATTTAATAATAAAGCAACACAGAAAACCAGCATATAAAAGAACCACCTTGCTACTTTCCCAAAAATTGATCACTGTTGAAATTAAATTGTTGTTGAACACCAGTCAAGACAATTAAAAGCACTGAAAGAGATAATATTACCTTACTAAATAATTGAATGATGACAAATATATAAACAGAACATTTAGTTCGATTTTTTATTACTTAGGCCAATTATTTTAGGCCAATTGTGCAGTGGCTATAGCCTCGTCCAGCTAACTTTAAGCTGTGTGATAGACTGGCGACTTGTTCATGATTGTACACTCTGAACAGGTCGCCAGTCTATCACATATAGACTGACAACCAATCACATACGCATTCACACCTACGGGGCAATTTAGTGAGGCCAATTAACCTAATCTGCATGTCTTTGGGACTGTAGGAGGAAACCGGAGCACCCGGAGAAAACCTACCTGGCACGGGGAGAACATGCAAACTCCACACAGAAAGACTCCAGCAGGTTCTTATTAAAATCTGCTAAAATCTGCTTCCTGTAAGGTAACAGTGCTAACCACTGGACCTCCGTGCCAGCCTAAAGACCACTACTGCACCATTTTCCTAAGGATCTTCTCCAGTGGGGGCCTGTCTTTCACTGGGATCACCTTATTCCACAGGCCGGTAAACTCCCTCTGGAGAACAAGTGTCTGGAGCATCTTATGTCCGTAGTGCCTGTACAGAAATACATTTCTCAGTTAGCATTTCAGAGTATGAACAGAAAGATATAAGACTAAGACTGAAAGACATTTTTCACAAGAACCACTAACATTAGATCATGCAAAACTTAGTTACTCACCTGACTTCTGGTGCAGCATCCACAGACATTTTACCCACAGCAGACAGGAAACGCTCTGTGAAGGTCTTCCCTCCTGTCAAGATGCGCTCCTCCCCGACAACTTCTCCCAGCTGGTGGAGGTGCTGGGCTGTGCTCCCCCTCACTGCAGCACAAAGGTGACTGAGAAAGAACAAAGACAGACAGGGAAATGTGAGAATAATCCTGTGACTATGTTTCATGTCATTTACTTTAAATGTTGCTTGTACTACACTTCCTACTAAATTCTGATCACTGTATCTCCTCTTACCTCAGCCCTGTGTTGAGTAGAGTGGAAATAACTCTACCAGGACTGCACCCGTCCACCAGCGCATCCAAGGCAAGGTTGGCGTGCTGGTGAATGAAGCTGTTGGTTGTCTGCGCCAGCTTCAGCAGCAGGGTGCGTCCTGTCCTCTCTGCCTCTGGATCCATGGCCTTCCCCAGGTTGACGTGGAGCTCAGCTATTGTCTCCATGGCAGCACACGCCACACTAGAGCGCAGATTGTTCACCTAGATAATAAGAAAGAACATCAGTCAGTACTTCTGCGTGCACAGTAAAGGTAGATGCGCTTGTAAAAAAAATGAGAACTGCATGTAACACAAAGACAAACAGAGACAAAGAGGAAAATGTCTACGCTACCTCTTCTACGAGGGCCAGGCAGACTTCATGCAGTTTAGTCTGCAGAAGTTGTGGATGGTGTTTGACCAGCGCTTGAACAGATTTCAGTCCATCCATTTTCTTCATCCTGTATTTAGATGACAAACATTTTTGAAAAGTGTTAATCATTGCTTCAGAAACAAATGCTGCTGAATAAACTGTTTAAAATCTTTCTCTACACTTCTGTAGTGTCGGTGTCTTACCAGTCATCTGATTTGAGCTGCTCGAAGCAGAGGGAGAGGCTCTCTGCAGGCATGGCCAGAGGCTGGAGCTCATCCTGGCACGCTCTTTTGTCAGCCTTTAGGGGGCGGAGGTTTGTCCCGCGACGAGGTTCCCTCTTAGGTGGGGCAGCTTTTGGCGGAGGTGCTGGAACAGCAGGTGTCTTTGCTGCAGTCTTTCTGGGAGCTGCTGGGGGTCGAGGTGAAGGGAGGCTGACGAGCTGGAATTGTTGCACAAACTCCTCAACCTTTCCTTTATGCGACCTTAACCTGCATCCATCAGCTACCTCCTTGTCTGTTTAGATTAAAAAGAAAATATTTATTATGACTGAAATTTCCACCTGCTGTTATCACATCTTCACCTATTTCCATTCAAGCTTGCATAATGTTAGTCATTATCACTTAACGGTATAAACTTACATTGTCCACCGTGGTTTGCAGACAACACCGGGAGACGAGACGGTCTCCTGGTTGCTGGAGCTGCTGTGGGAGGAGGAGTAGGGGTGAAGGGGCACATCTTTGGAATAGCCCTCAGCTCTGTGGGAGTGTGTGCGTCCACAGAGCTGAGGCTGTCCACGGAGCAGATGGAGCTGACTGAGCTTGGCCTCCTGGCTTCAGTCTTAGCCATCTGACAGGCAAGCACTGCCCTCTCGCTGCCCAGACGCAACTTCTCTTCGTCTTCTTCATTCAGCTCCAGTCTCTCCAGAACTGAATGGTAGAGGGCATCCTGTGAAGCGCACAGACTCTCTGCGCTTTCCTCCAACGTCTGGTTGGTGCTTGTCCTCTGGCTGCTCTTCCTCTCTACAATCGGGGGTAGCCTGATCCTCCTTCCTCGCTGAGAGGATCCAGGGCTCCTTCTCGGTACAGCTGGGGGCTGAGGTGAGGGGAGGGTGTCATGCTGGTTGGAGATTCCCAGTCTCTTCAACACAGCATCGCAGATGGCTTTCTGTGATGCGCACAGCCTCTCTGCGCTTTCAATCAGCACAGCCCTGCGAACCATTTGAGCTGTTTGGTTGGCCAGGGTGCTGGACTGACAGTCGGAGCCACATCCTCTCCTGTGGCTCTCAGGTGCCTGTGAAAAAAATTATACATTGAGTCATTGGGAATAGTTACACAGTTGAATTATATTATATTATATTATATTAAATGGTACTCTAAATTTGATATACTTTTATTACTATACCATTGCATACTACATTTCATTATACCACACTACACTATGTCACTTGGCACAGTAATCTAAGGAAACTACACTTATGCTTAAAACTTTGGCACATAATGCACAAAGGTTGAATAAAATATTGTACTGTGTAAAGCTTTCTAATTTCCTAATCTGTTATTGTATTCTGATATATAACCTTGTTGTAGACATGAATGTCTGAAAAATCAATTCTGTCATTTATCTGAATTGGTGTTCTTAATTTTTTGTAGTATAATTTGAAAATGCTTGTGTTGACATTTGATCAAAATCAAAACTGTATCTATGAACAGAAGGAGATTGACAGAGTTGGTTACTTACATTGTGATCAGTGAAGTTGTTCTTCTGCTGTTGCAGGAAGGTTTTTGATGTCTTTCGGTTAGCCATGAGTAACAGAAAGATAACTGGAACTAAATCGTCAACAAGAGTATCAGAACGATAACTGGGACGCAATTGTAGACGAGTCGTAAACAAAACTGTGAGTAGTGGCTCTCAACAGGTTCAACGGTCATCTGACAGGATCTGGATTCTCACTTTATCACTCAACAGTCTGATATAAAGAGACGTGATGTCATGAAGGAACCCAGGATAATTCTAATGATGTCATGGGCACTAAAATGGACTGTTGATGATCACCAAAAAAGTGTTCAGTTTGACAATCATGACATGTAAAAGTACATTTTATTAAAAGAATTTTTGGACAAAATAGTGCTCCCTCATCTCTGTCATCAAAATGTGGCCTAAATCTAGATCTGTGTTAGTCAGCATCATCTTTAACATCTTTCTGTGTGTTTAGGTCATGTTTCTTTGTGCATGATTAACTGCACAAATAAACCATATTGACATATTGAGTGACCAACAAAGTTAAATTTATGACCATATCTCATTATAAGGCAATACATTAACACATTTTGCATCACCTGTATGCATTCTTCACTTCAAATTGCCTGGAAATGTTATTGAGATATAAACAGGGTTATATGGCTTTTTTTTTTACTTCTCCTGCTTAGTGCAGGAAATCTTTGTTGCCTTCTGTCTGCTGAAACCTTAAATAACCCCTCCAGGCATGTTTGAAGACATCAAATTATTCTGCTTTGAATCTACTCTTTCAAAGCAGAATCTACTCTGACATCTACTCTTTATTCCTCATTGAAAAATACAGAATCTATGAATATGCAAATATTTTCATTTCAGTATTTTAACTGCTGGACATCTTGTTGTGCACAAGATGTCCAACAGAAAAGTCCATTCTCAGTGTATGTCCACTGGAGGCTTCAAGTGTCCACATCACTACTTGCGATGTCACAAACCCTGCTCATAATGTTAGGTTCATACCTTAAACTGAGATTTAAGGTGAGCACAGAGAAACTTTCCACTCTCAGCAGATCAATGTGAAAACAGCCTTCTAGTGTCAAACTCTGCACAGACATCATTCTGCACAGTGACGCTCAAACAACGGTGTAGATTTGGTTTGATCTTTGGTAGGGACATTTTTTGTCAGATTGCTAAAATAAACAGTTGCTTGCTTGAGCACTTGCTCTCTATCTCTCTTTTCTTGTGTATGTGTGCACACATATACACACATGATCACACATTTCATAATCAAATGATACCTGACATTCACAAACTGTTCAACAATCAGTTGGACAAAATGTGGCTAATTATATCTCATAAATAATGTTGATTATATGTGTCTTAATGACACATATAATAACACTGCTCCTGATCTACTCATGGTAAGGGGATGGATGGCATTAAATGACTGACTGGTAACAGATATTTCTTTTTTATTACTTCTTTTCAAAACATATGCTTTAAACAGTCTTACATTATTAACCTCAAATGATCCCTTTGTGTTTGTAGGTGACTTGACTAACCTGTGTCATTTGTGAGCAGGACGGTGACACTAACTGGGTAACTGCTTATGTTTACGTTCAAAAAGCAATAAAACATTGTACTTAAATTCCATGATGCATGTACACACTAAACCATATGTATTTTATGCAGTTGTAAGACATGATGACCGACATGGTGAAGAAATTCATCTGAAAAGCTTGCCAGTAAAGCCCCACCACTACTGTGTGTAAATATAGGTACCCTGGTATGTTGAATATCAAGGTCAGCAATTTGGTTCAACCATGGGCCAGTTTTTTGAGGTTATTAACTAGCACCAGTTATGCCTTATTTTAATTCTCATTTGAATAAAAATGACTCACACATGATGTTCTGTGTTGCATTTCAAGACTAGAGGCACACATTAAACAGTGGCCAGCTTCAGTCATAGGGTTAGGATTGAAAGCACTGTTGCTGCTCTCTCGTTTAGACTGCAGTGCCACCTGACAAATCTGTCATGATCACATAGGTTAAGGTAAATGAAACCAATAAAGTCAAAATAAAATAGCCAAATAAAGTCAATTTGAGGCAGAAAAAAACTTTCAGTAACTAGTTATGGGCTGCAATCACTTTTTGTCAAGTAAAAAAACTGCATGTTACTAGTTGTATTGGTCCTTTATAGGTTTGTAAATTGGTAAAATAGACTGGGTGGTTTATTATCTGGAACATAAAGCAGGAAAAATATGCTTACTCATTAGAATGATTGCAAAGGGGATCAATTTCTTTATTTCATATGTAACTTAGATCCATCAAGTCATGTTAATCCGAGTCTTGTATCCAAATATAAACGATAGTAGGCATACCAAATACATATGAACATAGGTAACTTTTAGGATAAAGTTGTCTCTATATTTTGCACTTTATAACAGTTTGATCCAGATAACAGCATTGGTTGTCTTATTCAGGCCCAAACATTGTGCCTATACAGTGTTGAAATTTCCCAAAAATTGTTGAAATGCTTTTCAAAGCATAAAAAGAAAGAAGGGTTTGCATATTTACAATAGAACACAAGTTAATTCATTTTTACAGTAAGTTCACAATGTTTTATGTTGAGTGCTCAGGCGCATGTAGTCCCCATATGAAAAAATCATATTTGTCTTGTATGTCTTGTCTTGTATCCAAATATAAACAATGATAGTAGGCATACCAAATACATATGAACATAGGTAACTTTTAAAAAATGAGACAAGGACACTATATACAATTTAATATTTTATTTATCATCCATATTTGCCATTACAGCCAAAATAAATGTACTTTAAACAAACTGAAGCAAATCGGCATTCGTCACAGGCAAATATTGCCTATAATCATGTAAATATATCCTGTATGGGATATGCATCCAGGCAACCACTGAGTAAAGCCTGATTACCATCTAAACTGCAGAGACTTCCTTTGGCGATTATTCAGTGGCAACAAAGTTTCACAAAGACATAACTTCACTATTACCACAAGGATAAAGTCGTATCTATATTTTGCACTTTATAACAGTTTGATCCGGATAACAGCTTAAACAGGCTGTGAACGCTCCCATGGACGGCAATCAGTTTCTGGGAGACGATCAATAACTTTCTGGCATGACACCTGAATTGATTCATAGGACCAAGGACAGGGCCCACACAGGTGTCTGCTTCAGATGTTTTCGTTCTGGTCTGTTAAAAACATGGTACTGCGCTCTGTGACCACCCTGCATATTATCCTGGTGAAATAAAGCCAAAATCCAGCTGTAAAACATTTCTAAATTGCTTCACAAATGTTAATGCTAGCTTAAAGGTTCTGTATACACTGTTGTATGAGTGGTACAATTTTTAACTTTATAACCATTTTTAAATTTTTTAACCTTAACTTTAAGCTCCAGTTACTAGGGAGATCAAATGCTGGTCTGCCCAATCAGAAGCCACGCTACAGGATTTGCTATATATATAATATTTTTATCTTCAATCTCCTTTTCATCCTTATTACTATTTTATATTTTATTATTTAGTCTTTTTAGCACGTACAAATAAATAATCACTTTTTAGCAGCAGATTTGTGTGTAGCACTTGTCCTCTTATTTCCAAAAAATGTTTACTAGACACCACAGGCATTGATAGACATCTGTTGACTCTAACTAACATGACACATGAAATCCCAGTGAGAAATGGTTAGTAAAAGTTAGTAGCTGTAATTACACTAAATCAGGTTACACAAAATTAGCACTTGCAGGTAATGAGAAATGACCTGTGTGTGTGTCCCAGACCAACAAGACAGCACTGGCTCAAGGAACCTGGAGCCTGGATGATTAGCTTAGTTAGCTTAGCCAACTGGATGCAGGGACACTAGTCAGTTATTCACCACAAAATAATTACAGCACTAGCTCCCCGTATTATTGCAAATAAGATATGTGTTAAGTGATTAACTTTAGAGGTGCTGATAGGCATATTTTATTTGGACAAAGCCAGCCTTTCTGTTCCCCCTGCTATGTACTGATTAAGCTAGGCTAACCACCCTGGCTCCAGCCACACACACAAAAAAGTGGTATTCTGTCTCCTTAACCCTTTACAGGGCAAGTGACTACTTTTGGTCATTTCCGCACCCTTTGCAAATGACCACCCTCCTGTACTTCAGTGAGGTCAAGAACCATGTGGTCCTCACTCAGCCATTCAGAAGCCATTCACCCATTCACCCCAACTAATCATGGTAAGTTGATGAAACTCACACATTTTATAGTTGAATAGTTGTGCTTAGTGATGACATATGTGTTGTTTGTGGAGGACTTGTGGAAATGAGTGAAATTATGGCATGAAAAATGCAGGCACCATATTTGATCACATGAATAAATAGTGAAAAATTGTGATTTTTGTCAGTTTGTGACTGTTTAACGACTGTTATACTGTGTGAAATTTTTAGGCAATGTCTGCCCGGATGTTTTATGTCAAGAGGAGGAAGAGTGTTGTCGTGCCCGCCCACCCTGCCATCAGTAATGATGATGAGGAGGATGATGATGACGTGGCAGACCCTGATTTTGTCCCACCAACCCACAACCAGGACATTCCATGTACAAGTGACACTGACCCCTCTGCAGTGAGGACAGTGAGTACAGTGAGGATGACGATGATGATGATGATGATGATGGTGATGATAATGTGCAGCCAGCAGTACAAGCCCAGAGGCCAAGGAGATCTGGCAAGTTGGCACCCAGGCCAACCACCTGGCATAAAGTTGACCTGAACAACACAGCCCTTCCTGAATACCAGCAGAGTGACATCCTGGTACACCTCTACCGCACCCCCATGAAGTCCAAGAGGTGGTACTTGCATCTGTTTGCATATGTCATTGATGTCAGTATCACAAATGCCTGGGTTGTGTACCGACAGGACAGTAAGGCCCTTGGAGTGAACGGCCAGTCTCTGAAAGATTTCAGAATCCACGTGTTCAGGGGCGCCAGCGGCCAGGCGTCTGCCAAATCAGGCTCCAGAAGAAGCTCGTCCTCATCTGTTGAAAGCCTGACCACCAGTGTTGGTGTCCCTGAGCCTGTCCGGGGACACCGCAGCCACACACCAAATGAGGCTGTGCGCTTTGACCTGTCCCTCTTCCATGCCCCTGTACATGCCAAACGCCAGACCTGCAAGTACTGCAGCAGGAAAGGCAACATTGTGAGGTCAAATGTGGTCTGCAGGGTCTGCAAGGTCCACCTTTGCATGAACAGTGAGCGCAACTGCTTCATTATGTACCATGAATAAGCTGTCCTAATGGTGTCAAAAGTTGTACTCTGTATGTTATACAGTTTATAAAGTTATATGATGAATGCTATACTGTTATACAGTACATAAAGATGTACTGTGTATGTTATACTGTAAGTTATAGTGTATAAAGTTGTACTGTATGTTATACTGTTATACAGTACATTAAGTTGTATTACGTATCTTATATGTGTGTGTTATAATATGTGTATATAATGTTATACTATTTAGAAAAGAGTCTGTATCAGCACTTATGTTCTAAAAGTGATGTTCTAATGTGAAACATACATGTTCCTTTCACAAAATAGGTGTTTTTGTTGTATATTTTACATATACACTTAATGGATTTTTTTTACCACTGAAGGGCAAGGAACCAAATACGGTAACTTTGTTTACTTTGGTTTTCTACAAGAAATTGGACATTTTTGAAAATGTTGAAAACAGAAATAAACTCTGGTTATGGTTTTTGAATTTCATAGTATTTCAATGAGTGCCCTATAAAGGGTTAAGTAACTCTTGGCAAGAAAGCAAATACAGAGTTTCACATCCTCTCAAATAATTTTTTTAAGAACACCCCCTGCCCACCCTCCACCCCCAACATATGCATGCATCAATTTATGGCAGTGACCCCCTCTCGTTCAGGGCTAATTATTACATTAGCATGTATGAAATTCCTGCTGTTTGTCATACGTCTTAGTCTTTACAGCTGGGTCATGTTATACTATACTGTATTTCACCTAGAATTATTTGAAAGGAGGGACACTTTGACATCACCTTCGTGACAGACAAGTGTGGTATAATTTCTAAGACCTGTGATGTGCTGAAGGGAACAAATGCAAAGCAAAATGATGATTATGATGCATGATGAGCATTAAGCAGAAATATGCTGAAATATTATTATGAAACATTGTATTAATCACATCTCATGTATACTTCACAAGATCTCATGTGATTTAATGTAAGGGCACATATGTTGAAGATAATCACACTCATTGCACTTGATGATGAAATTTAAAGTGCGTTTGTATTAAACTTTACTATTTTAAAAAAATAACCTCAAGAGAGGGTTAAGAAATAAGGGTGTAAAACAGGCACGAATAACTTTTAAAAAAATAAGGCAAAAGGGAGTTGTGGAAATAATAGTGAAAAATAAACCAGAATAGCCTTTTTTTAAAAGAGCTGTGCCTAGACACAGCACAGGGACAAGTTCTGTTCAGACTTGCCCGAAGCCTGCGTAGACGTAGACGTAAGAGATTTGTAATAGTGTAACTTGCCAGTATAAGGGGTTGGTCAAGAGGCGTAACCTGTGAAGGCCCAACAGTATAAATAAAGGAGCACAGGCCCTTATCAACTCAGAGTGTTTTTGGTGAACCTTGTGAACACTTCAAAACTGCTCTCCTTTATTGCATTAAAGAACATTTTGCTGCTCTGAGCTATGACCCCTGATGATTTTTTGGACACTAAAGAGAAGTTTTTCCTGAGCTGATTTTTGGGATATCTAAAACTTCTTCAAACTGAGATCCAGAGATTTATTACTTCACAAGCAGGTATTTTACAGTGTTTTTTTTTCTTTTTCCTTTTATGACATGACTTAATTTTTGTATCTGCAACCTACTTTTAATGAGACTTGAATTAAAAATGCATTTTGTCTGTCTCCACTCTTATTTATTTTATACACCAACAACTGTATAAGTCAGCAGTCCAACAGATTTTTGATCAAGTACGCTGATGCTACAGCTTTACTTTGCCTTTTAACTGACAAAGAGACAGGACACGGTCCTGGAGGAGTTTGTACAATGGTGCAAAGACTCTAATCCAATCCTCAATCAAATGTACATGATTTTAGAAATAATTACTCACCAGCACAACCAACATTGAGGGTATTATGACATTCAGCATCCTCTGTTGGCATGGTGATGCTATTGCAGCCCAGAAAAACTTGCTCAGCAAAATTTTGAGCATTGCCGGAAAAACAAAAGGCATTAAGCAAGACAGCCGTAGCGACATCTACAAAATCTGTTCCCTTTCAAAGATTGACATCCTGCTACTTCACCCACAACACCCCCTGTTTAGTGAGCTTCAGCCCCTTCCATCAGGCCGACGACTTTGGGCCCCCAGCTGCAAAAGTAACAGAGTGAGGATTTCCTTTATCCCATCAGTCATAGCACTCTATAACACACACGCAGCTGAAGGGGAACGGGTATGTATGTCTTGCACATAAAAACTCCTGATAGCAGTGCTATAGTCAGTGCTGCACAGTGGAAAGTATCATATCTCTGGGATGCATTGTGTCTTCTCCCACACTGAATCTCTGTACTCCATAAGCACTGCTGGACGGTGCTGTGTAGTAGTTTTTATTTCAGATTGCTTTATTCTTCTTAGTGTGTATGTTTCTTTTATTGTGTATGTTAAGTTTTTGTGTAACACTGCAGACCAATTTCTCTCTGGGATAATAATAAAGTTAATCTTAATCTTAAAAGAGAAATAGTGCTGGCTGAACCATCTCACGTCGTGGTAGATTCATTCAACATTTCTTTATTCCGCCTCGATGTCCAACAGCAGCCGCTGAAAATGGCGGTGGTACAGTGCTTTTATTAATGAATAAATAAATGTTAATAAAAAAAGTTAAAGACTAAAACAGTTCTTTTTACATATAATTTAATAATTTAATTAACAGTGGTATTTATTAATGTATGTAGTTCAGTTCAATTCAATATTTCTAACTTTGTCTGAAAACCTTTTACTACCTTTTGTCAATTTCGGGGCTCTGTACATATGCAAATATTATGCAGTTTAATGATGACAGTGTCAGATTTACCACTCCAACATTTTAGTGAATTACTAAACCATTGGTCTTTGGTTTCATACAGACAGACAAAAGCTGGCGTCTTATCTGTAGCCGCTGAAAATCAGTAGCAGATTTTGGTAGCTGTAGCTAGCTAATTATGTGACGTTAGCTTCACGTATTGGACTTTTAAATATTTTTTTATTTTTAACCCGAGTAACCTGTATAGGACAAGGATAATGAGAATACATTTGATGGGTACATGCATTTGATATGTTGTATACATAAACGATGAAAATTAAAGCTCCATTTCCAGCCATAGGTTAGCATCCTCATCAGTTGATGCTGGTAGAAACCTTGTCAATAACAAGCAGTATATTGTTCTTGTATTGCAGGATAGCTCAGTATTATTGTACAGCAAGCAGAGATGATTAATCATTAAGAATTATTATTAATTGTATTTTCAAACAATAAACAGCTGTTAGAGCAGATTTACCACAGTTCAATCCATTCCTTACAATTAAGGTCCTGTGTTTTAGGTTTATGATAAACGTAGACGTGTGTGGGCTCTCGATAGAGTTCCAGTCAGAATAATGTTAAATGTCTTTCTGTGTTTTTAGGTTATAGCTCTTCCACAATTGGTACATGATTTCTTGAACAAATGAAACCTTGTGTTCACATGTTTCAAATGTAGTCCTGCTTCTGCAATTAGGTGCAATAAATCTTTGTTGGCTTCTGTGAGGTAAAAAGAAAAACAATTTATATTACTTAACCACACCTAGATTAGACATAACAAGGTACTGTATGAAAATCACTTTGTCAAACATTTGAAATACAAAAACTATTACCTTCCTTACAGCAAAAATACTTTCAACAGACCATTGTTACTAATATTAAAGCTGCTGGTTCTGTCATGCAAAACATGCTATAAGTCTGGAAATGGTGCTGTGCACCAGCAGGAGTGGATTGTTACAGAAGACATTGCTCAGGTTCTCTTCTTGTGATAATGATGCACTGAGTTTGGTGTTGGTTTGAGTTCATTTAGAAATGGAAACTAATAAAAAATACTTCAGGGATGGGGATTATCATTCATTGTCCGTCATGATCTCAATTATATTTATCAATGAATCCAGATGAATCCAATCAGTTAACTCCAAGCATGCCTTAAGGGCATAAAGACCTGGATGACCTGGATTTTCTGCTACTTAACTCAGACAAAACTGAAGTTATCGTGCTTGGCCCTAAACACTATAGAAACACATTATCTAATGATATAGCTACTAGTGTTTCATGTTTGTCCCCAGTCTGTCTCTCTCTGTGTTTGTGTGTGTGGGCGTATGCTGGGCGTGGCCTCCTGGTTTCCCCCTCCCATTCAACCTGAACACCTGCAGCTCATCTACTAATCAACTTTACAAGCCAGCAGTATAAAACCCCAGTTCATCTCTCCAGACTCTGCCAGATCGTTCAGTCACCAATGTGGCACAGATGCTACGGCCAAGCTTCTTGTAAGCTGTTTGTTTGTTTTTCTGATCTCCTGAATGCTGCTAATTCTGTTCTCTGCCTGTACCTCAGGTTCACCACTCCAGTTCCCAGTACACCTGCCACGTCAGCCTCATCCTCACCTGCCTGGTGAGCTGTGGTTTTAGGCAACTTTTGTAGGAGACATTTCTAAATAAAAATGATAGAATGTAGTCCTTCTTGTTGCTAGTGAGGACCAGCCTACTTTTTCATATAGAACACAGTGATGTGTATCTTTAGCTCCTGTAATGAAATGTGAAGCATGATGATATACTGTATCAAGTTGTTTAAAGGCAGAGCGAGCAGCATGAGAATAAAACATAACTCCACTTTATTTTAGTTAGAACCACTTTGACTGGATTCAGCTCAATTCAGTTCAGCTCTGTTATGACCTGGCTCAAGTGGCCACAACAAAAGGGAGACACACCAGTGTTAAGTTTTAACAAAAGATCTTTTATTAACCAAATTAAACCAAATTGAGTAAATTCAAATGCCAATTAAGGATTAATAAGTTGTGGGGTGTGTATGTCAGTATAGTCAGTGGTGTAAGAGTGCATGAGTGATGGATGTGTGTGTGGGGGGGTGATGTAAGATGCAAAACCAGACATAAGAATAAACTTAAAGCAACATAGTAAATAAAACAAACGGGTGGCTGAAGGGAAAAGAGAGAGAGAGAGAGAGAGAGAGAGAAAGAGAGAGAGAGAGAGAGAGAGAGAGAGAGAGATGCACTGCAGTCAGGCTTAAATAACCTGGGAACACACCGGGGCCCTCAGGTCTGCCAGGTTACACTAACAATCCACCTGCAGAGTGAACAGAGACAGATGAACCACACAGCAACACAAAATGACACAACAGAGCTCATCACAGCTCATAGATGATTTTAATAATGTTTGTTCTTGAATATATTTTGATGCTGTTTTCTATTGAAGATGTGAGTTTACACACTTTCTTTTATGAATTGAGGATAACAGCAAAGTACCATACTACTGTATGTTAGTGTGACAAAACATCAAAATGCATTTATTGGACTTACACTACAACTTTATGATGGATACAAAATGCCTGTTTGCCTCTAGCTGTGTGTTCTACTGTTACTGCTACTACTACTTCTAATACTGTTGCTAGGTCCAAAATGGTCTGAAGGACGATGTGAATTAGGTATTTTTTTTAAATATCTGAATGATATAGAAACCCTGAAGCTGTAAAGAAAGAATGAAACACACAAATATTACACAAGCTCCATTAAGCTCATTACAATGTCTTAATGAACTAAAATACATCACCGTGATCAACATAGTAGAGGTTTGGGACTGGTAGTTCAGTATGGGCACAAATATGTGTCCCTACAAACTGAATTTGAATCACATCATTTGAATGTGCACTCCTGACCTCTAGTGGCCAAAGTCTGCACTTTCTGAGAGAACTTTCTCCTCCATCAATACACTGACATTGAAACAATAAGCTCAAACTTTAAAAAATGATCACAGTAGAAAATATTTTTGATAATTTTCACTCATTATACTGACATATGAACTGTAAGAAGAAACAGAGTGAAATATTGCTCTTTGCCATGGTTATGAAGTGATTAAACCTACTGTTTCCACTGGTGCTAAAGCTTCCTGTTGAAGAGCTGAAATATCACTAGTACCACTGCTACTACTATCACTACTGCTATTGTTTCTTCCAGTGGTACTACTGTTGGTAACTGAACTTCATGTTTATTAGAGAGAAGAAAGAAGTGATGAAGGGAGTGAGGGAGACAGGCTCAGCCAGTTAATGACTTAATGATCACAACATGGTCTGTTAAGTCTATCAGGGTTTACAAAGCCAACGCATAATCTGGCTATTTTATATCCACTACAGGACATAAGATGGTGTGGGCTGCTCCAGTAGTTAAACTGAGTAAAGTACAGCCACAAAGCAACTGTTAGCACATCTACATCAGCTGAAAACGTGTATTTCTGTTTGTTTAACACCAAAAATGTCACCAAAACAACTGTAAACTGTGACTGAGTCAGAACTCAACCAGAATGCGACGCAGCCAGATTCTGTGGACGTTGGACAGTAACACATTTTATAGTTTCTCCTTTTAAAAGCTGTTTAAAAGCAGAAGGAAAGACCTTTAGGAGGGTCTAACCCTCCCTAACCCTAACCCTTTGACAATGTTCCATCCAAATATGTGTCTTATTGTTCATATTGTCATGACGTAACAAGACACTTGTTAAATAAGCTATCAAATGCTGGCCTATTTTCTGGCAAAATTTTAAATTGCTCATCATTCGATATACTGAGACATAAACAAATAAAGTAGTTATTATTTAGAATTAGTATGAAGGGACATTTTTCACTTGTTTTCCATTAAAAGCTGAGCTGTGCACAGTAAAAAGATTTGAATGGAACATTGTCTACAGACCCTCTTAAAGATCTTTCCTTCTTTTAGTCATTATGACGAGTTCACCACAAGAGAGAAAAAATATGGACAAAACTTAGTTACTACAAACACTGTAAGTGCTACTACTGTACTAGTCCATCTATTAGTTGTTAGTAATGTTATCACTCCTGATTCTGAGGAGCCAGTAAGACGTCCATCACAGCTACTAATACAGTCTCTTACTACTACAGAGACAACAGCTGAAATGTCTCTAATACTACTGATACAACTGCTGCTACTCATAACATCACCACTCTCATAGTTTTCATGACTTTTTCAAATCATTTTTTAAAATGATAGTACTGCTACCCATCAGTGAAATAAATGTTTCTATTTTTAAGCTGTATCAACTTAAATTCACTTGAGGAAATTCATCAGACTTTGGACAGCTCCCTCTGGAGCCACAAAAGGCTTTATACAACTTTTTTTAAACATATGCAGCAGTACTCCCCAATACCTGTAAAGATACTTGATGTGTAAATCAACTTTCATACTGGGTAAAATTATCCCATTATACTGGTCTGACCCTCCCAAACCCTATTGCAATGTTCCATCCAAAACATACACTTAAAAACGTATATGCAGACACAGTTAAATTGATTCCAGTAAGAAATATTAATGATGAACATTTGTCTTCCTCATTAAATACTGACATATGTACGACAGTAAAAAGGATTTGAATGAAACATTGCCTCCAGACCCTCTTGAAACCCTTCCCTTTTTTTACAAAGTCATTATAAGATAAGATCAACTTAAGTGATCCCATCCAAACCTTAAGATATTTTTTCCTGTCCAGAAAGAATTTCAAATTCAATTTAAACAATAAAAGTATAATAGTTATTACACACTTTAATTGCTACAGCTGAAATATCTGTCATACTAATTACTGCTAATATTACTACGTTTGACAGAAACAGAAGGAAAGATCTTTAAGAGGGTCTAACCCTCCCTAACCCTAACCCTTTGACAATGTTCCATCCAAATATATGTTTCCTTTTCTTCATATAGTGATGTCATGATATAACCAGACACCAGATTAACAAACTGTTAAACACTGACCTGTTTTCAGGCATTTTTTCAACTGTTGATAATTCAATAACTTTAAACATAACCAAATAACTTTAATGGTAATCAGCAACATTATCAGATAATGTTTTTCACTTCTAAAGTCATTAAATACTGACCGCTGCACAACAGCAACCAAATATTTGAATGGAACATTGTCTACAGACCCTCTTAAAGATCTTTCCTTCTTTTAGTCATTATGACGAGTTCACCACAAGACAGAAAAAATAGAAGGTATCAGTCAAAGAGTTAAACAGAGTTACAAAACTTATCTACATACTAAAAAGGAATGAAAGAGTTAAAACTTATCTACATGCTGAAAAGGAATGAAAGAGTTAAAACGTATCTACATACTGAAAAAACTGATATATATATTACTAAATATGTGTAAAAGTTAAAACTTATCTACATACTAAAAAGGAATGAAAGAGTTAAAACTTATCTACATACTAAAAAAAATTATATATATACTACTAAATATGTATAAAAGTTAAAACATATCTACATACTAAAAAGGAATGAAAGAGTTAAAACTTATCTACATACTAAAAAAAATTATATATATACTACTAAATATGTATAAAAGTTAAAACATATCTACATACTAAAAAGGAATGAAAGAGTTAAAACTTATCTACATACTAAAAAAACTTATATATATACACTAAATATGTGTAAAAGTTAAAACTTATCTACATACTAAAAAGGAATGAAAGAGTTAAAACTTATCTAAGGTTTTTTTCTGTTTTTTTTAGGAAAGAGGAAGAAAGAGTTCAAACTTATCTACAAATTAAAAATGTATAAAAATTAAAACTTATCTACACACTGAAAAGGAATGAAAGAGTTAAAACTTATCTACATACTAAAAAGGAATGAAAGAGTTAAAACTTATCTACATACTAAAAAAACTTATATATATACACTAAATATGTATAAAAGTTAAAACTTATCTACATACTAAAAAGGAATGAAAGAGTTAAAACTTATCTAAGGTTTTTTTCTGTTTTTTTAGGAAAGAGGAAGAAAGAGTTCAAACTTATCTACAAATTAAAAATGTATAAGAGTTAAAACTTATCTACATACTAAAAAAACTTATATATATATATACTACTAAATATGTATAAAAGTTAAAACTTATCTACATACTAAAAAGCAATGAAAGAGTTAAAACTTAACTAAGGTTTTTTTTTGTTTTTTTTTTAGGAAAGAGGAAGAAAGAGTTCAAATTTATCTATAAATTAAAAATGTACAAAAATTAAAACTTATCTACACACTGAAAAGAATTGAAAGAGTTAAAACTTATCTACATACTAAAAAAACTTATATATATACTACTAAATATGTATAAAAGTTAAAACTTATCTACATACTAAAAAGCAATGAAAGAGTTAAAACTTATCTAAGGTTTTTTTTGTTTTTTTTTTAGGAAAGAGGAAGAAAGAGTTCAAACTTATCTAAAAAATTAAAAATGTATAAAAATTAAAACTTATCTACATACTGAAAAGGAATGAAAGAGTTAAAACTTATCTACATACTAAAAAAACTTATATATATACTACTAAATATGTATAAAAGTTAAAACATATCTACATACTGAAAAGGAATGAAAGAGTTAAAACTTATCTACATACTAAAAAAACTTATATATATACTACTAAATATGTATAAAAGTTAAAACATATCTACATACTAAAAAGGAATGAAAGAGTTAAAACTTATCTACATACTAAAAAAACGTATATATATACACTAAATATGTATAAAAGTTAAAACTTATCTACATACTAAAAAGGAATGAAAGAGTTAAAACTTATCTAAGGTTTTTTTCTGTTTTTTTTTAGGAAAGAGGAAGAAAGAGTTCAAACTTATCTACAAATTAAAAATGTATAAGAGTTAAAACTTATCTACATACTAAAAAGGAATGAAAGAGTTAAAGCTTATCTACATACTAAAAAAACTTATATATATACACTAAATATGTATAAAAGTTAAAACATATCTACATACTAAAAAGCAATGAAAGAGTTAAAAATTATCTAAGGTTTTTTTTTGTTTTTTTTTTTAGGAAAGAGGAAGAAAGAGTTCAAACTTATATATAAATTAAAAATGTACAAAAATTAAAACTTATCTACATACTGAAAAGGAATGAAAGAGTTAAAACTTATCTACATACTAACAAAACTTATATATATACTACTAAATATGTATAAAAGTTAAAACATATCTACATACTAAAAAGCAATGAAAGAGTTAAAAATTATCTAAGGTTTTTTTTTGTTTTTTTTTTTAGGAAAGAGGAAGAAAGAGTTCAAACTTATATATAAATTAAAAATGTACAAAAATTAAAACTTATCTACATACTGAAAAGGAATGAAAGAGTTAAAACTTATCTACATACTAAAAAAACTTATATATATACTACTAAATATGTATAAAAGTTAAAACATATCTACATACTAAAAAGGAATGAAAGAGTTAAAACTTATCTACATACTAAAAAAACTTATATATATACTACTAAATATGTATAAAAGTTAAAACATATCTACATACTAAAAAGGAATGAAAGAGTTAAAACTTATCTACATACTAAAAAAACTTATATATATACTACTAAATATGTATAAAAGTTAAAACATATCTACATACTAAAAAGGAATGAAAGAGTTAAAACTTATCTACATACTAAAAAAACTTATATATATACTACTAAATATGTGTAAAAGTTAAAACTTATCTACATACTAAAAAGCAATGAAAGAGTTAAAACTTATCTAAGGTTTTTTTTTGTTTTTTTTTTAGGAAAGAGGAAGAAAGAGTTCAAACTTATCTAAAAATTAAAAATGTATAAAAATTAAAACTTATCTACATACTGAAAAGGAATGAAAGAGTTAAAACTTATCTACATACTAAAAAAACTTATATATATACTACTAAATATGTGTAAAAGTTAAAACTTATCTACATACTAAAAAGCAATGAAAGAGTTAAAACTTATCTAAGGTTTTTTTTTGTTTTTTTTTTAGGAAAGAGGAAGAAAGAGTTCAAACTTATCTACAAATTAAAAATGTATAAAAATTAAAACTTATCTACACACTGAAAAGGAATGAAAGAGTTAAAACTTATCTACATACTAAAAAAACTTATATATATACTACTAAATATGTATAAAAGTTAAAACATATCTACATACTGAAAAGGAATGAAAGAGTTAAAACTTATCTACATACTAAAAAAACTTATATATATACTACTAAATATGTATAAAAGTTAAAACATATCTACATACTAAAAAGGAATGAAAGAGTTCAAACTTATCTACAAATTAAAAATGTATAAGAGTTAAAACTTATCTACATACTAAAAAAACTTATATATATATACTACCAAATATGTATAAAAGGGTAATTTTTTTTTTTTTTTTTTTTTTTTTTAGGATAGAGGAAGAAAGAGGGAATAAAAGGTTTGCACTGTGTGTGCAGTGTGCGTGTATGTGTGTGTATGTTACATCTCGGGATTGTACGGAGAGTCAGTCATCCATGCCATGACCATCTCTGCCACTGCATCAAAAGCAGAGGGTGAGAGTCCACCGGGCTGGGGTCCGTAAGGGCCGGGCCAGAGGTGCGGGGCCGTGACATCATCATGTTGAATGTCATCAGCGTGCTCCTGGGGGACTCTGGGCTGGATCTCCTGCTGCCTTCCTTCTGCCGTGCTTCCCTGAACCTTTTAGAGAGACAGAGAGGAGGAGAGGAGGAACCAAGTCAGACTAGTTCAGTTACACCCTTTAGACTGATGCAGTATTGCTGTTGAACTGGATGTATCATGGATCAGGATAGAACAGTTTGGACCACTGTGGGCACGTTTGGACTTCTAACCTCCAGCTGGACACCCTCCAGGTTGGCCTGTGGGGCAGAGGTGGAGGGCTGGGGACTGGGACTCCTCTCTGATGGGACAGCAGCATTCTCACGGAGTCTTCTCTCCGGAGGCTCCTGGAAGGCTCTGGAGGTGCTCTCCTGCTCCCTCCGTCTCTTCCTGCTCGCACCAACCTGTTAGTTACACAGATAGACAGGGATGACTCCAACTGTATGATTACTAGACTGTTAATAATTAAAGGAAAACTAGGAGCCTATATATCATGGAGGAGACAGAGAAAGTAGCTGAAATCAGCTACTTTAAGTGAGCTTTTGCTGAACAATGGCTACTGTGGCCACAAGTGGTAATTACAGGGTAATGGTGAATGATAAGACATACTGTAGAATAAGTAGAGAATAATCATAAATCAGCAAACTGACTCACTAGTCAGTTACACAGGAACATTTATCTAAAGGTTGCCCAAGTGAAAAAATAATATACTATATATATATATATATATTTATATATATATTGCAGTACCTAAAATACTGCAAATGTACTAATTATTTTTAATGTTTGTATATTGTTTCACACAGCAAATGCCACATATTTCATGCATGTGTCTGTTGTTAAAGGCATTTAGTACTAATTCAATTTTAAACTTAATTGTAACAGTTTTTAAAGAGGGTTCAGCCATGTAGTCATGATATTTGTTGATGTTATTTGTGAGTTGTTTGTGTTTTGTGCTGCTCTGTATGTACTTTCTTGTTGAGTTTTGTGCTCTAACGTATGTATTTGTATTGTTGAGTCTTGTGCAGTTCCAGATATATTTTAATGTTGAGTTTTATGTATTTTAAAGGCCCATCTAGGGATGGGCATTGAAAATGAGCTTAGGCTATAAATGCTGTGGCATATGGCATTAGTTGTCCCTAAACAAATAAACGTTGAATGAACTAAACTGATGATGAGACCAGATGTGTGAGGATCTTACCACCTTAACTAAACTATTTCCTGGTGGACTTGCTAGAGCCCAATCTACAAGCCCCCACTGACCACAGTCATAAAGGAAATCAGACCTGTAACACTCAGCACACAGCACACACTTCCACTCTGTGACATTTGGGGGTATCATACAACCACTCCCACTGGTCTCTGAACCAGCAGCGACACATCAAACTTACTGATAACTTAGTGTAAAACACGGACCGGGGCGGAACTATACGCGTAGTCGGCGGAACAATACGTCATCGTCCAGGCGGCGCATGATGACCTGCAGGAGGACAAACAATCAGTGGCTCATCTGCTTGTAGTACAAACAACTGCTGCTCCCAGGAGAAGGAGAGAGGACAATATGAGGAATCACACTTCTTTTATCAGGAACACATCATGACTACTTGGCTCTGTGTCGTGACTGGCTGCCATGGCAACAGTGGAGAGGAGGAAGTATAATCTCCTATGCAGACAGACATCTTGTCCTGGGTAATGCTTGGACTGCAGGGTCACATCAGGGATGGTCATGTAATGTTTTGACCTGATCACTGATGATGAAAATCTTACCTTCAATTTATCTCACCGCTGAACGAGGTTCAGGGCTGCGAGGTGAGACGCCCGTCTGTTTCACACTTCCACACAGACTTCAGTCTTCAGGAGCTGTATTCTCACAGGATAGGACACAGACACATTCTGCCTCCCACCATTTCTCCAGCAGAGGATGCTTCATACTTGATGTCCATCTCATCCTCATGAACTGAGGCGCGGCTAGAACAGAGCTTTCTTCTCTCCAATATCTCAGCTGACTCCCACAGTAAAACTTTACTCGATACTCTTCAGGTAAAATTCAAATAAGTTTCATGTAACAAACATAAAACAAAGGAAAGATCAATTTTCCCCCCGACAGTTCACCTTCATTACATAATTAAATAAAACACCTTTTCCCCTAATATGCTCATGTTCTCTGAGAGTCCATGATGCAACCTTCAGTCCATTGTGATCCCCGGCGTACGTTCAGAGGATACAAAGGCAGAATTACTACAGCTCTGAATGCAACACGACACACAGCTGCCACCAAAGTAGCACACAATCTGAACTCTAAAGTGACACAAATGACCCAATAAAACAACTGAGCGATGATTTCTTTCTATTTTATAACTTTTCAGACTGTTTTTTGATTTTGTGATAGCAAACAGTCTTAATCTCAAATAGAGGGTCACAGTGTAATGCTTTAGTGTAAAACTTAAATTATTAATGATTAATAATGATTGGTTTATTAATCAGATTCTTTGTTTTTGTAGATTTGTTGAGCACGAATGCTCTTTTTCAAGAATGTTCCATATTCACACATACTAGACGTCATCAGTGGTGGAAAGTAACTAAATAGTCAATTTCAAGTCAGTTTTATTTATATAGCGCTATCTCAGGTTAGTTATCTCAGGGCACTTTTCACATAGAGTCTGGAGGTCTAGACTGTACTCTTTAATTTACAGAGACCCAACATTTCCCCATGAGCAGCACTTGGCGACAGCAACAAGGAAAAGCTAACAGGAAGAAACCTCAAGCAGAACCGGGCTCTAGGTTGTCAGCTGGTACATTTACTCAAGTACTGTACTTATGTACAACTTTGAGGTAGTTGTACTTTACATGAGTATTTCCATTTGATGCTACTTTATATTTCCACTCCACTACATTTCAGAGGAAAATATTGTACTTTCTACTCCACTAAATTTATTTGACAGCTTTAGTTACTTTTCAGATGAAGATTTGAAACGATGGATAATATAACAAGCTTTTAAAATACAACACATTGTTAAAGATGAAGCCAGTAGTTTCCAACCTTTTTGGCTTTTCACATCTTACAAAAAGCAGTGTGTAGTCAGGGTCACATTTCAGATGTCTATGAGTTGTTAACAGCTCCACCAAATAGTGATTTTTCCCTCTAAACTTCTCACATGGTTTCATTTCAATAAATGTTCAAATGATCCAATATTTCACCAAAAACCTCTCCTCCTCCTTTTTCTCCCTCTCCCATAATCATCTCACGACCCCTCAGATTTAACTGGTGACACTTTGGAGGGGCCCGACCCCTAGGTTGGGAACCACTGGACTAAACTAGCTAACTGTATATAAAGTAGTTCAAACTAGCTCCACCTCCAGCAGCTACAACAGTAACATGCTGCTTACACACTGATGCTTCAGTATTAATAATCTAATGATGTCGTATATAATAATATATCAGTCAGAGGGAACAAACCACTACTTTTACTGCAATACTTTAACTACATCAAGCTGCTAATACTTATGTACTTTTACTTAAGTAGGATTTTTCATGCAGGACTTTTACTTATAATGGAGTATTTTCACATTACTGTATTGCTACTTTTAATTAAGTAAAGGATCTGAATTAAGGATCTGAGTACTTCTTCCACCACTAGATGTCATCAAAAAGACAGTTTCAGTGTCTACATTTGTTGGTAACCTCTGACAAGGTGCATGGTTTCATGCTTGTCCCAGGGTTACCAACATGACACCCCATGTGACTGTGAGTGTTGATTTTGCCTCAATCCTACATTAACATTTTATAATATGTAGCCTGCATATATTCACTGATGTTATGGTAGGTAAGTATTACACAAAAAACTAAAGACAACATTCAAAATTATATTTCAAATAAGCACAAGCTCCTAACAAATCTAACAGGATACACACTTTCACTGTCAAGCCAAGAGTTTTACCTTGTTGGTGTTGGTGCTCATTTGGCTCCTGCTGGGCTCTCTCCTCCAGTAGGTGTGATCATGGAGGTGAGTTGGCACATCACACATCTGTAACCATTAATGTACAGTTTAGGATGGGACTCTACTTAACTCAACACAACTCCACTAAACTGAACATTGAATAAATGAGTTCATCTTTTGAACCTGCTGAGCACACTGATGTTTTCCTTAAAGGATAGAGGTTTTACCATTTTTCACTAGAAGAGGTTTTCCTCGCTGTAATCATTCCTCCTGTTCATACTGGCTATTAAAAGATCCCCTTCAAAGGTGCTTTCAATGTAAGTGATGGGGGACAAAATCCACTGTGTGTCCACACAGTCATTTTGTGCAAAAATGCATTGAAATGTTTATCTGAAGCTTATATGAGGCTTCAGCAGTCTGAGTTAGTCATATCAAGTGGATATCTGCCACATTTACAGTCTTTTTAGCATCAAATTCCCTCTTTGTGTTTCCTCAGACAGTGTTTCCCTGTTGAGCTGCGGTGGAAGTATAGTAACAAAAACAGGGACTTTGGCACTAAAAAGACTGTAACATTGAAAGATATCTACTTGATTTGACTCATTTGCACAGGAGGAGGACTGTGGATTTTGGCCCCCATCACTTAACATTGTAAGTGCATTATGAAGGGATCTTCTAATGGTCAGTATGAACAGGAGGAATGATTATGGCAAGAAAAACCTGTTTCAGTGTTCATTTGGGCTCCTGACTATTGTTTTAAGACAGACTTGAACATTTGTGAACTCGTCCTTTAAATAAACAAGCTATTTTCTACTCTGCATGCACATATGCATAACGGCTTTACTGTTTTTGCAGCAATATCACAGTAAAGTTGACTTTACTACAGAAAATAATGATCATTTATGAACTGTTTAATAAAGTAATGAATGGGGGCTTTTTTCTTGACAAAATATCAGGTTGAAAGTAGAAACTTTGGCATCTTTAAACCAAAAATGTGCAAACTGCTGTTACACTGAGCTGTTGAGCGTGTCAGCAGTTTACTGAAGGTGGTTAAATGCATCACTGTGTAATAAGCAATGTTTTATTTTTCTGAAGGAGTTTGAATAGTTACTGCAAACTGTATCAGTTTGCTTGTAAATCAACAGTCAGTTCAGGATTTTGCAGCTTCTGTCTTTACATTTCAGCAATGTATACACTGAAGATCTTACTTTAAATGTGTAAATGTAATATTTGTTTTGATGTTTTACTGAACAAACTACCACTGAATGAAAGTCAGTTGTTGCTACGACGCCTCAAATACAGCTGAGGCGTCGAATAAAACGGCTTGAAAAAAGTCTTTGAATGATTTTAAACTGCCTAAATTCTCACGTTTTCCATGATGAAACAGTAAGAGAGTCGAGTTGAGGTCACTGTGGGTCCGTATTTCGCTGCTCACTTGTTTAGTTTTTTAGAAATCGTCGAGTGAAGTTTCTCCTCCAATGTTTCAGAGTAAAATGGTGATTTTGGAACTAGTTTCTGGAATATAGACGCTCCATAGCAACCAGAGTCCTACGTCAGCACTAACGTTAAACTGCTTTAATTGGCAGTTTACAGTATTGTTTTTTATTGGCATTTTAAAATGTAACTATAGAAAATATTTTTTAAATGAATTCCTTCAACACGGATTCAATAACGTTTTGTAGAGGCCCAGTGCATACACTACTGTTTTAGTCGGCATCCATTTCGTCAGCTATAAGGCAACATTTTGGCAATTTAGTTTATTTTATGTCCATTTAAGCTTCCGATGAATTACAGCAGAGTCAATAAACGTGATTAATATTGTTATTGAAAGTTCAGCAACAAATAAATAGTCTCTGTCACTAGTTGAAAGGCTAAAATACATGTGAAAAGCCAAATAAGTCGTCACAATGTAACTTAATTAGCTTTAAAAGTTAGTCGTAGCGGTTGTTAAATTGTACTCTGTTGTATTTGTTAACCATATTTCTATCATTTCCAGTCAGTATTTCCTCTGGTCTGACTGCTCATATGTTTTGGACCTATAGTCACCTGCTTAGCTAACAAAATGAAAGTAAACACTACCCTACCTGACCGTCAGCTCACAAACTTCATGCAGCTTCCTCTGTAATTCAAACACCTGATTCATTCACACCAGAAGGCAGATATACAATCATATCATTCTGGAGGGTGTCCACTTTGAGCCTACCGTATATGGGGCCAAAACAGCGACAGTTAAATTTGGCAAATTGGAAATAAAAGGAGGTTCAATGTCAAATTTTATTTTCAATGGCAAAATGTAACTGTCACTCTAGCCCCATAAGCCTATTGCTTGAGGCATGTGAGGCATTATTATTTCTAAATTGTCCGTTTTTAATAGTATATCTTGTAATATTATAATAAAAAGCCTCACCATTAATCCTTCAGGGGCATCATCATTTGTCTTTGCTGGGACGTTTTTAATTGGGTGCACTCTGTGTGCAGTAGGTGTCGCCTTTGCGTTCACAGCATACAAAAGATTAGAAATACTGCCATCTTGTGAGACTCCTATGTTACTACAACATGTTGGGTTTGATGTCACCAAAGCAGTGAGGGCACTCTGTGTTACTGACAGGTGTTTCAGATATAAAGTTAGAAACATCTCACAGCATACTGCAGTCTCCAAACAACCCTCTTGGTTAAATCTGAATATGTTAAAGGTCCCTTCCAGACAGGTTTTTTAGACACATGAAATACACTGCTTTGAATAATAATTTGTGTCTGATATGGTTTTTCCACAAAAAAAGGTTTAAGTACCTTGTTAGAAAGATGTCATCTACTCCTTCTCCCTCATTGGGAAATACAGAATCCATGAAAAGTTTAACAGCTGGATTCAAAATGTCTCCTACTTCACTGAAAAGTCCATTTTCAGTGTATGTGTATGTGAACCTTCAAGTTGCCACATCACATTTCTGTAAGTTGCATACTGGACCATGATTGGCTCCAAATAAGTTGTGATGCCACAATTCATGCTTGTAGTTACACATCTTAAACTCAGATTTAAGGTGAGCACAGAGAAACTTTCCCCTTTCAGCAGAGGAATATGAAAATAAACTCTGCACATACATCATTCTGCACACTGAAGCTCAAACATCCAATTGAAGGAGCAAGAAGAAAAACATATTTGAGTGGAGTGGACTTTAAGTTTCATAAAGATTCTCAAGATTTACTGCAGTGCTTTCAGTTTTCTTTTTATTGGATTGGTTCTGTTGTAGTGTGTTCAAAAAAATGAAGAGTCCTTAAACAGCCGGTATTTGCGGTTCACCATCTTTTATTTTACAATTTTTGTCACTTGCTTGATTTTATGATTATGATAACTAATAAAAACAGTATTTTACACAGATACTGTGACATTTTGCTGTGATTTCTTAACCCCTAATTGCATGATTGTATAGCATATATCATTTTTTCCCTTAACACTACTGAGTGGTGAAGCCAGTGTGTCTGAAGAAGATATTTGTTAGGTTTAACAGTGCATTAAAAGAAACATTAGTAAGGGATCTTCCACCCCACTAGGATGTAATCCAGGGTTAATACACACAAAGTACAGCTGAGGCTGATGGGATTGTCAGTTGTTTTGCAGGTATTTGTTTGTAAATCAAAATATTGGACAAATAAAAATTGATTGATTGATTTGTTTATTTAAGTGTTGCAACTTTCTGGTGCCCAGCCTATATGGGCTTACAAGACACTAGACAATAATAACCAGGATGGTCACATGACAGATGTACAGTTCCACAGATTGAAAAAGAACATTTCAGAACATTTAGTTTACATGGCAGAGATGTCCTGTTATGATGGATACAGAGCTCTCTTTTTTAGCAGCCAAGCCTCTCCTATAAATCTGGCTAAAAGAAAAATCTCCATATTAAAAAGCCAACTCAACATATCAGCTTCAGACAACCAAAACAAATCAGGTTTTTTCAATTGGATCTTTTCAAATAAACAATTCCTCAAGTCACTGCACAAAGGTCAATGAAATACAAAATGAAATTCATCCAGGACAACACCAAGATCACAAAAAACACATAAACGTCGCTCTTCAGGAATACCTTTATATCTGCTGACCTCAATTGCCAGTTGTAAAGTACCAGTTCTTAACTGAGCACACATGGACCTTTGCCTTCTCTGTACATTTAAAATTATATATGGTTCTTGAAATGGTTGATGAAAAGTCAGGAGGTCACCAAAGTTAATAAAATTCCTCCTATGGAGAGCACGAATATCTGAGCAAAATTTTATGGCAATCCATCCAGTAGTTGAGATATTTCAGTCTGGCCCAAAGTGATGGTCTGACTGAGAGACTGGCATTGCTATCCATACAGTGAAAAACATGCATTTAAGGATGACTGGACTGAGAAATACATGTTCATTTTTCCTGAGGGAAGTATGAGACCATTGTGCTTGAATCATGCAACATCATGTGTGTGTGTGTGTATATATATATACGTGTGTATATATGTGTGTGTGTGTAAAATGTATATTCCTAGAATTCTGCTTTCAGAGCTAGTTATTAAGTTATTACTAAAACTAATAATAATTGGATGCAGAGGCAATTATGTCATATGATAATAAGCAGATATCTGAATCAACACTTATTGTTATTTTGACTATTACATACCATTATACTACTTTGTATATTTCATTTTTTAAATAAATTATATAATAGTTGTACACCTGAATGTCTGATTGCCATTATTTTTCCTAGAATTCTGCTTTCAGAACTAGATTTTAATTATTAAGTGATTACTAAAATCAATAATAATTGAATGCAGAGGCAATTATGTAATATGATAACAAGTAGATACATTTATATAGTCTTACAATTACAACCGGCCCTTTGAAAGCTACCATAATGCTGATGAAATTGAGTTTGATCCCCCCGCTTTAGAATAAATCATTACCCATAATAAAGTCATAATTCTGTTATGCCATCTGTTATCTGTTATGCTATTATCTTAAATACCTCAATCAAATCAGTCACGAAAAACATTTTCCATAAAGTGAGTGTTAGAAAAGTATTGTTGAAGAAATCAGTCCTGTTCACAAGTTTTTCAATGGTATGGTTATAATGGTATAGCAGTATACTGTGAGCTTACAGACACACACACACACACACACACACACATATATACGTGTATATATACACACATATATGTATATATGTATGTGTGTGTGTGTGTGTGTGTGTGTACACTGGAGATCAGCTACTAGAACACTTTTTCCACTAAATAACTAAGACATTTCAACAAAAAACATTATTTTGCAGAAAACACACTGATCAAAATTAGAGAACACTTTCAGATACCTCCCAGTTATTGGTGTTAATCTGGCACCTGGTGCTAATTTCCTTGATTATCTGTTAACCCCTATTTAACTGGCAGCCTAACTTCCAGTTTCACTGACTCTGCATGATGGTGGGCCGTTCTAAAGTGACTGAAAGCCTCCGGCAGCAGGTTGTCCAGATGAAGGCCAAAGGGATGACCCTATCAGCCATAGCAAGACAAGTTGGTTGTTCCAAATCTGTGATTTCAAGAATATTGAATCTTTACAACATCACAAACTCATTCAAGTCCCCCAAGAAGGCTGGTCGTCCACGGAAGACAAATACAAGAGAGGACAGGATACTGCGGAGGATCTCAATGTGCAATCGTTTCCACACTGCAGCTGGAATTGCTCGCCAGTTCAGCGCTGAACAGGGTGAGGATCTGTCTCGTCATACAGTGTCTCGACGTTTAAGAGCATTTGGACTGAAAGCCCACTCTGCAGTGACCAAACCTCTCATTAGCAGAAAGAATCAAAAGGCTAGACGAAGCTTTGCTGAGGAGCATGTTGTGTGGACAGAGGAGAACTGGTCCAAAGTTCACTTCAATGATGAAAGCAAGTTTAATTTATTTGGAAAGTCAGTGAAAGGTGGAGGAGGAAGTGTCATGGTTTGGCTGCATGTTTTCTGCAGCAGGAGTTTGGCCTCTTATACAGCTACATGGCAGAGTGAATGCAAATGTTTATCAGAACCTTCTTCAACAACATATGGTTCCTTCCCTGCGTTCATCACCCAATCAGCCCGCAGTGTTCATGCAGGACAACGCTCCATGTCACACAGCAAAACGGGTAAAGCAGTTCCTTGAAACTGAAAACATTGAAATAATGACATGGCCTGCCCAGAGTCCTGATCTCAACCCAATAGAGAACCTCTGGAAAATCCTTGGCGACAAAGTTATGGCCAAGAAACCCACTACAGTCACCGAACAGTGGAGGAGACTGAAAGAAGAGTGGACCAAAATCACACCAGAGCAGTGTGAGAGACTAGTGCTGTCCTGTGGCCGCAGATGTGCTGAAGTCATTCAGAGCAGAGGCCTGTACACTTCCTGCTAACTGCTGACTATATATATGTGCATGTTTTGTTTTTTGTCTTGTAAAGAAAGACAAAAAAACTAAATTGAAATGGATGTGACAGAATATCCATTTTAATTTTAAATCATTTTCAAAAATCAGTTTTCATGTTTGTTTGTTTTTTTGTTTTTTTTACAAATCCACATAAGGTTTCAAATTCATATTCTTGACAGTCAATATTGTTAACCTTTATTTAATGAGGTAATGTTATTGAGATCGAGATCTCTTTTGCGAGAGAGACCTGAGTACAGAGGGAAAGAAAACAAGCATAGCCAGATATAACAAAAAGGACAAAGACATACAGCACACAGCCAGACAAACAAAAGCCCATACAGCATCAGAAACAATCTATTGACCTGCTCATTAACATGAATGATGGGAACCGAGTCACGTTTGGTTGGGAGCCGTTCTTTTTTTTCTCTCTCCCTGAGTTCACACCTATGGTTGAAGGAGAGAGAGCATGATTATAGGGATTTTAATCATGTTATTTTATATATAATATGTATATTTGTAGTTTGTTGTTTTTTTTTTATTTCAAACTGTACACTCTGCATAATTCAATCATTGTATTACAAGTCAAAAACTCACTCTCTTGCCTAGACCTTGTGCAAAATACTGCACCTAGGGTTTTAACTGGTTCCAAATGTAGAGATTACTACATCACTCCAAATTAAGCATCCCTACATGGGATACCAGTCAGTTTTACAAATGGTCAGCTAGTTAGCTGGACATGCTAACTTACAGCTCATGTTAAAACAGTTACACACACTGTTTAAAGTCATTCCTTCTTGATTTTGGGAAGACTAAAAGTGTCCAGAGTCGGGGTCAGGTACAGCTGTCAGGCCAGGCCAAATGCAAATGTCTGTTTGTCTCACTTGTTATCCAGGAGGAGCCAGCGAGGTGAAAGCGCATCCATTTTTCCAGGATCTGGATTGGAACAACCTCCTGAGTCTGAAACCTCGATTTGTCCCTGAACTGAAGACAGAAGAAGACACCAGCTACTTTGACAGTAGGTCCCATCATATGCCTTAACAAACATAGACTCATGTCTGACAGAATCACTGGAGGACTTTTTACTACTTTGTTAACATAGTGCTCATGGATAGACATTAGAAGAGGGTTTCCAGTTTGTTTTTGGGTAGCAACCTGCTTTTTCAGTGATGCCTGGTGGGAATTTCACTTAGGATAAATATCATCATCATGCCTTTTTTTCATGACTTAATGCATGACGGTTGGTGCCCTGATCCCTACAGCCCGCTCAGACTTGTGCCTCCCTGATAAATCACCTGATGATAAATCACCTGTGGAGCTCCCAGACTTCTCATCTGTTGCCTACCGCTTCAGAAAGGTACAGTTCTGTGGATCCTGTTGGAGTGGAGATCTGTCTCTGTCTCTGAGCTTTTACTCGTCTTCTCAGAGAGCTTGGGCTGTGTTGGGAACTGTTGATGTTGGTCTGTAAAGATGTAAAAAATGCAGCTATGTAACAAATTTCATCTGACAACTTTTAATCTGACTGTTGAATAACCAAGTTTCAAGACACCCTGAGGTTGTGAATCGCTCCTCATCATTGGGTAGAGACCTGCATGATCATCTACAGCCTATAATGGAGCTGCAGCATGTTCAAAATGACACTACAAAAAAACTATAGTCAGGAAAAAAAAACTTCTTACAAAACTGAAAACTCAAAGACACGTTCATCAAAATAACAAGACAATTGACAGAAAAGTGCATCTGCTGCCGAATGGTAGTATGTAAAGAAAAGCAGTATTTTCAGCTAATGTCTGTGATGTGCTATGTAACAATGCCACAACAGCTCATTTCTAAACATCTGATTAATAGAGTAATCGAGTATAGATTGTGATACTGACCCCTGAAGAGCATAATGATCAAAGGTTAAAACACTGTCCAAGATTTCCTCCAGTTAAATCAAGCTTACAGCCTTCACTGCACTGTTGTCCTCTTTTACAGAAAACATTAGATATTGGATCCATCACAAAATCACAAAGTAACATAACATGAAAAGTAAATTATTCAACACACAGTCTAAAAATCCATCTTTTACCTGATAAAAAAGTAAATCAGTATTTTTCCACAGAGGCCACAACAACATGAACACCTATACAAGATATTACAATAACCCTAAAATAAACATTTGCTTTGCAAAGCGAAACTCCAGTATGTGTAGGATTGTTTAAGATTCGTTTTTCCTGTACTTTAACTCATTTAATCACTTTACTTAAATATTAGGCTTCAAAAACTGCAGACTTGCAGCTCTCTCTGGTGGACATCTGCCACAGATCAATGAATATGACAGACACACTGTCTCAGTATGGTAACACCATTGACTGTATGGATACCACAGACGAGTGCATTCCTGTGTTACTGTAAACTGTGCACATGTTCTTGCTATTATTCCGTTATTTCATCAACTGAGCATGTGGGACAGTGAGGCTAGCTCTGGCTTCGCCATTGCTAGCAGCCAATGTTGGATGTTACAGCAAGGTGCAGTTCCTCTTCTAGTGTGGATTCATGCTGCTCTGTCAAACCACAGACTGTAAAAAAAAGGACGGTAATTGGACATGGATCAAACTTTTTTAGATGACCAAAATGTTACAATTAACTTTCATGAACTGAAAACACACTGTGAAATAGCGGCAGCTACGCCTATACTCTGTGAATCTGTGAATTACGCCATGGTTACGTTACGTTGTCAACGTTGTCGCCGTGGTAGCGACTTGTCAATCACACGGTAGCCACGCCCTAAAATATACGCTGCTTTATTGTTTATTTTACTCTAAAAATGGGACCATCACTTACAAAATGAACAACATGCTGTATTGAAGAAGACTTGAAACTAGCGCTTGAGACCATAAACTCATTAGGAAACTGTTTACTGAGGTAATAAATCCAGTGAGAAATAGGGTCATTTTCTAATAGACTCTCATACAATCGGACTTCTTTATGAAACCAGTGGAGTCGCCCCCTGTTGGCCATTAGAAAGAATGCAGGTTTAAGGAACTTCTGCATTGGCTTCACTTTTCAGACCCGGAACTACTCTTTCCAAACTCACTGTGCTCTTTATCAGTCAGCTCCCCCTGCTGTCCATAAGGTGCCTCTGCACCCCAGCCGTTTCAAACCCTCCCTTTGGGCCAAACCTCCTCAATTACAGTTTGAGTAACTTGACACGTGACTTACAAATTCATTTTTGTCTGACTTAAATTGAACAGTCAAGCAAGGACCTGGAGGTGCCGGTTAATCAACTAACCTTGCAGCTCTAGAAAGAGGACTTATTTTGTTTTATTTACTTTTAGAGGCTTGAAGAGGTAAAACCACAGGGGGCATGTAATTCACAAGAAATAAAGCAAAAAAAAAAAAAAAGTCTCTTTGTCCTCATAAATTTGCTTCATTACAATACTCATTCACATTTCCATTGAAGGAGTGATCTCTCTGCCTCATGCTGAGATTAAGGAGCCATTAAGGAGCCTGGTTAGACCTAGTGGCAAAGTCCAGCCGAATAGATTACTACCATGGTAAGAAACATCTTGACCGGTACCGACCCGTTTTAGTTTTAGAATGCATAAAAGAATCACTTAAAATTTGTTTATTGCATCAAGGCTTTTTGACTTTGTCAGGAACTTTGATTTCAACAAAATTAAACAAAAACATTTTTTTCACTACATTATAAAATGCTCTGGTTGAAATTATGTCCTTTGTGGTGTTAGGGTCGGTTTCGATCCGGTTATAAAAATAAGATTATAAAGCAGTAATTAGAGCCAAAATTGAAATCATCAGTGCACTGTCAGCCAACACACTGACAGCCACCTCCTCTCCCAATCATGTGAGCTTCAGGGGATGCTCATTTGTCTGGTATAGCTGCAAAAAAATAAAACAAACAAAGTCGGGGATGTCCAGACATTTGAGGTCACTTCACTCATTTGACTTGCAGAGGGCACATCTCTAATTTGCAGCATGCAAAAATGAAAAGAATATTTACGGTGAGCCAAGTTCTATGTCAGAAGACACAGATCAGCATAGCGATGCAGAGGAGCAAGTTTCTGAGGAAGAGGACAATGTGGAGTACCAGCCAGAAGACACAGACACATCTGAGTCTGATGAGGAGGTCACTGGTGCTGAGGCTGCTCCTGCTGATCACCTAATTCATTGAAAGTCTCAAATGACTGTTATGTGTCCATAGTTGTGCAAGATTACATTTAACATTCTCTTAACATTATCCCTGGAAACAGGATCCATACGTCTCATTGCTTTCTGTACACAGGTGGCCGGTCCAAGTAGTCTCACTTGTAGGTCTGCATGTCTCTCACTCACACAGGCTCACACACACACACACACACACACACAAGCACATAGAGACTTTTACTCTGATTTGGCTTTCTCATAGTTTTGGAAGTAGTAATTGATTTCTATTGATTTCTATTGGTTTGATTTGTTTGATTGGTTGTTGTTTGTTTGTACTTGAAAATCAATATTTTGTGTGTTGTGTGACCTGTTCTGTGTTTCAATGTGTTTATATTAAGTTCTATTGCTGACAAAATTTTTTTGCATTTTCTTGAAGAAAATATATATGGGTCCAGAGACCCACACCAAAAATATTAAACCCAACATTTTCATGGATAAGGAAGCCTAACAAGGTAACCAAGAGATGACAGAAACATTGGATGATAGGTTATTGTTTTTAGTGTATTTTAAAGCTGATTTAAGACACGGGTTGAAACCGACCCGTTAACACCGGGGATGGTAACAGAAAGCTAACACAGGAGGAAGGTTAAAAACAAATCCATTGATTAATTTGTTTTTTATTTGCACAAACCGAAATGATGCAATGTCTGACCTTTAGACTATCAATCGGTGGGCTTAATGATTATGTGGCCAATATTTTCCTGCTGGACTGACAGTTTCTACCTTTTATCCTGCATTTAATTAAAACTGTACCATTCTGTCAATATAAGCCAGGCTACCATCAAGCAATTGACTGAATTGAATGAAAAAAAAATTTAACACTTTTGTATTGCACGGTTGTGTTTATGAACTTTAAAATTGAGTAACTCCTTCCAAACCTCGATAAGAAATCTGTGATTTGCTAAAGAACAATTTGGCAGGGTGAATATTTGCTGACAGTAAAGGCCAGTCTTCAACAAGTAGGACACCCAGCACACTGTTCCCGCATTATGTTCCTATATATTCAGAGTTATGGGGCATGCACTCTGCACCACAATGAACTGAAGCCTTTTCTGTTAATTCCATTGGTAGGGCAGGGTATCAAACCTCAGTACTTTTCTGACATTGGATGTCTATTCAGATTTGTCAAATTGTTGATTTGTTTCTATGATCATGGTAGTAGATGGTACCTGCTTCATCCCTAATGAACTGGACAGTTTCCACACAGCTCAGGGCTGGGTATGGCAGCATATGAGGTCAAAGTATCATCCTACTCCATAGTCAGGTCTTTGTATTTATTGAAAGATCTTCCCTACAAGTTTAATTGAATTGATGCTTGACACCAAGGGAAATGAGTTAGATGTTTTCATTTTCATTTTTTGTACGCATGTCTGTGTTTCACCCACTAGGCCGACTGTTAGAGGTGGTTGATGATGGACTCCCACAGTGAGACCAAAAAGATGAGCTCTTACCTCCCCTGCAACCCCTCCTATGATGAGACCCAGACAAATGGCTGCCAGGCCCCACCCAAAGGCCCAGGTACACACACAATAACATGTTGTACTTGATGTGAATACAAGTTTAAGTCATAGGTGTGTCAATAGTTTTTTAAAGCGATTATATATGACTTCATTTAAATGTTTATAGAGGGTGTACCTGCCTGGTATGTGAATTCAGGTACAATAGGGCTCATCCCTACAGCTTACATTCCCCTGGCTTCCCCTGGAGTCTCCATAACCACTTGAATCTAATATAAATATTGGTTGTGCTTTTAATCAGTATTTGTTAAACGCTAACCTGGGGTCTGTTCCATACAGATAACTTTCCAAGTGAAACCCCCTGCAAGTCTGGAACTTGGACTGACGTAAAAAGTCCTGCCCTGTGTTTTGATCAGCAAAGTTTTCCAGATAACTGAGTAAACCCGCTTGTTACAACAGGTGTTTGAATTTCCAGGACCATGAAAACTGTGCAACTTCTTCACATCGACTGACACGGATTAATGATGAAGCTGAAGGCTTGTTTATAACTGTTTTTATGACTCGTGTGTCTCGGTCACCGTGCCCTTATTGGCTTGATACCAAAACGTGACATGGACTCATCACAAACTATCTGTCAAGTTATATTGTAAGTGTAATTTGATTAGGTTGAACCTCTAATTAATAAAGTAACTTAAAACATGCACATATTTGCAATTGTAAAAAAGGTCATGGATCCAGTGTAAGACTAGAGTTAGTAAAACCTTCTGCAGATAATTTCTCTGTGCAACACCCAGAAGTCAACAGAAAAGGTGAATTTTTTTTTCTTTTTTTTTTGATGATTGTATAGAAACATTAAATCTGACTCAGTGTTTGCAAAACTTGCACAGCACCACAGCTGCTGAAGTGTGTAAGGAGAAAAAATAGCAGTGGTAAATTGATGCTTTGTGTCAGCTGATATCCTGAGTTTAAGAAATCAGGATCAGGATTGAAACAGTGGGATGCTCTTATAGTTATATAGCTCTTATATAGTGTGGAATATGCCTGATTTCTTTTTTTTTTTTTGGATAAAACATAAGTTTAATTATCTATATAAAACCAATTTTAAATATTTCTGGAAGAAACTTGAGATAGGAACTACAATCACATTACAGTAGCTAAAAATCCTGTTACAAGATCAGTACAGTCCAACATGTTGAAATATTATAACCCTGTTATTAGATAATGTCACTTATGGAGGACTGAGAAAGGTGGTACAGTGCAGCCATCAAAGCTGTTAGGTTATATTGCAGAGATGCACTTCCTGTGATTCATTCAGAGGCAGAGATGATGAATTCTTCTTTAGCCACTTTGGCGTATTTATTTTACAAAAAGAAAACTGGCATTTGGACTGTTCTTGGCTCACTGGTTCACACGCACTGAATTGAAAAATGCACAACGCTCATATATGTACCTTCGCCTACGGCAACTCTGATGTACCAAAATACAGTACCATTGTACAATGACTTATCGAACATTGATTAGGCTCTGCGCCCTCTTGTGGTAGACATAGAGTACAACATATATACAATGCATTAACCTGAGGACATATCTTTCACATATTTTAACACCCCCACTTGTACTCAGGTTGATAAACAAAACCCATTCAATAAAAACATAACAAATGTGCACCCTTGGCTTACACATATTATCCAAAAAGAAAATCTGCAAACTTCTGCAGTTTGAACTTGCTTACATTTCATCAGTAGAACAATACATCAAATTCACCTTACCCTCATTCACAGTAGACCTAATAAAGTGATACTTTATGTCTATGTGTTTACAACGCTTCCCGTTGACAGGGTTCCTGGCAAGAGCAATCGTTCCCTGATTGTCTTCATGTATGACCGTTTGTGTGTACTTGTAACTATCCATGTTACCAAGTAACTGTTCAAGATAAAGGCATTCTTGAATTGTGGAAGCAAGAGCCATATACTCTGCTTCGCATGTGGAAAGCGCAACAGTAGGTTGCTTCCTAGTTTTCCACGAAATAAGAGCACTATTTTTACATAGGCTCACACAGTATCCTGTGGTACTGCGGCGGTCACTGGCATCAGCAGCCCAGTCTGCATCGCTGTAGGCTTGTATGCCAAGATTTTCTGTGTCATTTCTCCTGAAAGTTAACCCTTTATCTGCTGTACCTTTTAGATACCGAAAGACATGTTTCACAGTGACCCACTGTTCCTCTGTAGGTTTAGCTAGGTACTGTGACAGCCTGCTCACCACAAAACTTAGATCAGGCCTAGTGCAGGTTGTCAAGTATATGAGACTGCCCACGGCCTCTCTGTACATCCTGATGTCTGACATTTTAACAGCATTGTCATTGTATTCAAGCTTTTGCTCACAAGGAGTTTCTCTAACCCTGCATTCTGACATGTTGAAACGCTGTAGAATTTTGTTAGTGTACTTCTCTTGTGACATCTTAATACATCCATCAGAAAAATCAAAATCAATTCCAAGAAAATGTTTGAGTTGCCCCAAATCTTTCATTTTGAATTGCTCTGCAAGCATCCTTTTTACCTTTTTGAGTTTATCCTCATCACTTGCAGCGATAATCAGGTCATCCACCCATACAATTATGAGGACTTTCCCTTCATTTGACTCTTGTGAGTATACACAGTGGTCAGCTTGGTTTTGTGTAAATCCATTCTCAGTTAGACAATCATGCAAAACCTTGTTCCAATTTCTTCCTGACTGTTTAAGACCATAAAGCGATTTCTCAAGCTTGTAGACTACACCCTCTTTTTCTTGATAACCCTCTGGTGGATTGATGTAGATCTCATAGTCGATTGGAGCGTGTAAAAACGCAGTTTTCACATCCATTTGGTGCACTAGCAAGTTTTCCTGCACTGCCTTCTGTAGCACAACTCTAACACTTGTTAGATCAGCTGTGGGTGAAAACGTTTCCCCATAGTCTACTCCCATTTTCTGGCTGTAGCCCTTCGCAACAAATCAAGCCTTGTATTGGTCTCTCCCATCTATACCAGACTTGATTGCGTAAACCCATCTACCCCCCACTGGTTTCTTGCCCACGGGTAGTGTTGCCGGGGTAAAGGTTTTGTTTTCGTTTAAGGACTGTATTTCCTCATCCATTGCTTTTCTCCAAGCTTTTGAATTGTCTGACTGCATTGCTTCTTCATAAGTTTGGGGAATGCCACAGACTGCCCTACAACAGTAGTCTATTGTAACACGCACCCCATCACTATCACCATCTTCGGTAACATACTCGGCTAGGTAATTTGGTGCCCTCCTTTCTCTAGTTGGATACCGTTTACTCTCCAGATCAACATCTGTAACACTCTCGGTTTCATTTTGTTCAGTAGACTCATTTTTATCATTTTGACTATCATTGGGTTCATTTGGCTCTGGAGCCTTTTCTGCACTCCCGCTTACCTCCTATGTCCCACTAGTCACCACTCTGTGTCTCACAGTATCATCGTCTACTTCTGTCTCGTCTGTCTGCGTTTGTTTTTCTGCAGCTGTTTTGCTCACAAACTTCACTAGCCTGTGTTTTTGAACCTTGTTTGTTTCTGGGTAATAAACCAGATATGCTGGACTGTATTTGTCATATCCAACGAAACCTCCCTGCTCGCCTCTGGAGTCAAGTTTTCCCTTTTCCTGTTTGTAAGTGTAGCACACAGAACCAAATTTTTGCATTCTGGCCACATTGGGCTTTTTGTCTGTTAACATCTCATAAGGAGTAAGCCCTGTGCGCTTGTTGAAGCATCTGTTGCGTACCATTGCTGCAGTTTGTACTGCGTAGTGCCAGAGGTGTTTTGGTAACTCACTTTCAACTAGCATGCACCTGCCCATCTCGAAAAGAGTACGCCACCCACGTTCTGCGGTTCCATTTTGGTGTGGGGAGTATGGAGCTGTCGTTTCATGCCTAATTTTGTTTCTCCTCAGCAGCCGCTGGAAGTCACCACAAGTAAATTCAGTTCCATTATCGGATCTGATACACCTCACTTTCCCATAAGGGGATGCATCGGCAAGGATTTTTCAGTTGCAGTCACTGCATCACTCTTCTTCTTTAGAAAGTACACAGACATTGCACCGGAGTAGTCATCAGTAAAAGATTGCACATATTTGTACCCATCTAATGACTCTGTGGTCATTGGACCTGCTAGATCCGTGTGTACCAGCTGTAAGGGAGCCTTTGCTCTGGCATCGGGGTTCCTATTTCTAGTTTGTGTAAACTTCCCCTGAATACACACCTCACATTCTTTTTCAGGCCTACACATCTTGCCTTTGATCTGCATACCATGCACTACATCCTGTAACCTAAGCACATCTTCATAGTTACAGTGGCCAAGAATCTCATGCCATGCTTGGATGTCATGAGTTGCATTACATTTGTCATCATTACACTCAATTTCAGTGTGCAGGTAGTACAGCCTGCCATACACATGAATATCAAACCTTGTCCCCTTTTTGTCAATCAGGACATCTTCGTTTTCTTTGAAAACGACTGTGGCTCCACTCGTGGTTGCTGCCTTCACCGAGAAAATGTTCTGTGGGTACGACGGTACATACAGAGCGTCTCTCAGTTTTGCTTTGCACCGCCGTCCACTGCTTTCGATGAGGGTAACCACTGCGTTACCTCTTCGCTGTGCGACGCCGTTGCATCTGGTCCCATCTGCTAACTCGACGCTGTGGGTCTCCGGCTTGAAGGTGCTGTCGAAACTGGTGAACATGGAGATGTCGTTGATGATGTGAGAAGTGGCCCCGCAGTCCACCATCAGGCCCTTTTCTTGCACCTGCATGCTGCGTACCTGCTGCCGCTGGATGCTGGCCCCTCCATCCGTCGCCACCTTGAACGCGCTGTCCTCCTCGATCTCTGCATTCTCCGACACTTTGCTCACACCGTCTCGTTTGTCTCTCTCCTTTCGCCTGCATGTCGCGTCCTTGTGCGTATCATTTTTGCACACGCTGCACCATGTCTTCTGTCGGCACGCACTCGCTCGGTGCCCCTTTGTACCGCATTTGAAGCACACCATCTCGCTGTCGTCTTTGACCGATCCACGCGTGCTTGCCTTGGGAGGTCGCCGTCCGGTTCTCCCTTGTGTCTTCATTACGCTGTCGTCTGTCTCGGTTGCTCGTAGTTTCTCAGTCTCTTCAAAACTTCTCAACTTGGTTTTGAAGTCTGCAAACGTGATGTTGTCACACGAATGCGCCACATGAATTGCGAATGGCTTGAAGCTTTCTGGCAATCCCTTTAAGACCATAGCTACTAGCAAACCGTCTGCGAGTGTCTCTCCCGCCTTTCTCAGAGCAGTTATGGCGGTCTCCGCTCTGATAATATAGTCCATTACACTTTCGTCTTTGGACTTCTGAAGTGATGTCAGCGTCGTGTACAAATTAATTACACGGGGCTTTCCCGTCCCTGCATAATACTGTCTCAAAATCGCCAACGCTTTTCTTCCATCATTTTCAGCATCTCGCATTACTAAAGCCAGGCTTTTGTCATCTAGCAGTAGTATTAGCTCAGCATAAGCATCCTCATTTTTAGCAGGATCTGCTCTTACTTCAGCTTCTGTTATCGGTGCTTTTAACACAGTGTCCTTCAGTCCCAACAAATGAAAATGTCCCAACAATTTTGTCTCCCACATTTCATACTTTGTCTCATCTCCATCAAAAATCAGTCGATGTAGCCTGCTGCTACTTGTTGCCTTTCGTTGCTCCGCCATGTTAGCTTGCTAGGTTTACCTCAGACTCACATGCGGTCCTTTGCAACTTTCTTGGAAACCGTCGACTATTTTTCCTTCTGAACGATTCCTGGGCCCATAACCTATTAGGTTTTATTGCAGAGATGCACTTCCTGCGATTCATTCAGAGGCAGAGATGATGAATTCTTCTTTAGCCACTTTGGCGTATTTATTTTACAAAAAGAAAACTGGCATTTGGACTGTTCTTGGCTCACTGGTTCACACGCACTGAATTGAAAAATGCACAACGCTCATATATGTACCTTCGCCTACGGCAACTCTGATGTACCAAAATACAGTACCATTGTACAATGACTTATCGAACATTGATTAGGCTCTGCGCCCTCTTGTGGTAGACATAGAGTACAACATATATACAATGCATTAACCTGAGGACATATCTTTCACATATTTTAACAAAAGCAAATAACTTTATAGGACCCTGCAGTTTGCAGCTGCGCCTCTGTTTTTCTTGTATGTTGTGCAATAATAATTGAATTAGAACAAAAAGAAAAGGGAAAAAATAGGGTGATTGCATTTATATGTTAGCACTTAAGTGAACAGCCAATTATAAAAGCCTCTGCTGGTTTAGATAATGACCATAATCACAGTGTGGTGTCCTGATAGCTGTTCAAGGAATTTAACAGCAATACTGTACTGTACAGTATAACAAAGTGATTACAGTGAAGTTTACAACTACTCATATCTATATCATATAAAATATCATATATATTGAAAGTGGTGGCAAACAATTCTTTGAAAAGTGTATTTTTTTTTTGTTTGTTTTTAGAATTCCTGTGATTTATTGATGCAATCTGGCCCACGCTCAAACACAGAATGAAGTCCGTTTTAATCTTGGTTTCTTTGCTGTGGCCAAGGACTAGACACAACACGGCGTTATAACATATTTAATGTTTTGTTTAATTTACATAATGTCAATGTGGAACAACCTACTGCTCAATGTCAACAAAACCATTACCATTAAACTATTACCCTGGCCTTCAGCACTACCGTAAGGAATCTGGGAGTCATCTTTGATCAGGATATGTCCTTCAACTCCTGCATAAAACAAGTTTCAAGGACTGCCTTTTTTCACCTACGTAACATTGCAAAAATCAGGTACATCCTGTCTCAAAATGATGCAGAAAAACTAGTCCACACATTTCTTACTTCTAGGCTGGATTATTGCAATTCCTTATTATCAGGCTGCCCCAACAAGTCTCTAAAGACTCTCCAACTGGTCCAGAGTGCAGCTGCACGCGTACTGACAAAAACTAGAAAAAGAGATCATATTTCTCCCATTTTAGCTTTGCTGCACTGGCTTCCTGTAAAATCCAGGATAGAATTTAAAGTCCTTTTTATCACTTACAAAGCTCTTAATGGTCAGGCACCATCGTATCTTAAAGAGCTCATAGTACCCTATTACCCCACTAGAACACTGAGCTCCCAGAAGGCAGACTTACTTACTTGTGGTTCCTAAAGTCTCCAAAAGTAGAATAGGAGGCAGACTTCAGCTGTCAGGCTCCTCTCCTGTTGAACCATCTTCCAGATTTGGTCTGGGGGGCAGACAGCCTCTCTACGTTTAAGAGTAGGCTTAAAATATTCCTTTTTGATAAAGCTCATAGTTAGGGCTCCATGGTCTGGCAACAGACCACAGAGTTAAGATCCATGGGAATGAAGTCACAAGAATATCAACGTCCACTCAGAGACAGAATTTATATTAGTAAGATTAAACAATTCAGGTTGGATGAAGAACACTCATATAAAACTTATTTAATGGCAACTATCTTCAGTTAGTCCACAGAAGCACATAAATAAGATATATTAGTGGAATAAGTGTTAAAGAAAATTTGTCAACCTTTCATGTAAATGCAATCTGCAGATTTTGTACCAAAATTCTGTTATAGCTACATTTTACATTTACAATCAATTTACAACACGTACTGGGAGCAGCGCAGAGACCCTGGCTTCAGTAAAATGGACTTCTCTGTGTTGTGGTGACCTCTGGATTTAACCAAACCTCTCCACTACAACTTCTCATAGAGAGAGAAGTATAAAACTGACCAGAGACCAGCCTCGAAGTGTCCTGACCTGGTTAACATGAATCACTCAATGTCATGGTAATCAAACCAATATGGACTTCCTGCTTCCTCTTTTAGGACTTGTGTTGGTTTTGTTTCCATTTATTATGTTTATCCTTTAGGGTACATTTTTCTCTTGTCATTATCACAGTTGTTATTTACATGGTGTCTGTGTCAGACTAAAGATTTATATCATTATGTTCTGTTGCATCTCAGCATTTACCAAAGTGCCTTTTATTGCAGTGCTGCACTCAATCAACTGCTGTAGCAGTTATGCAAAAACACTTTTATTTAGAGACTTTAAAAACTGCTCTTTTGGATGATGTCAGTATGGACTACTGGAGAGAAAAGGATCAGGGATGAAAGTGAACTTTTTCAAAAGGTCAAAAGTTGCTCAAGTATTTGTTTATCCAGTCAACATCATGACTCCAGTGTCACAACCTTGTTATCAGATGTTCTCTTTATAAAAGAGTGACTTCAGCCTTTCAGTATGCTGCCTTGTTATAATCACGTCATGACTGTCAGGGACTGTGGATACAATTTATCACTGAGGTAAACAGCAATAATACTCCACATTCAAAGAAGGTAATAAACTGTACAATGAATGGACAAGTTATGCTGCGTCACACTGTGTTTGTTTTTGTATGAGTGAGGGTTAAGCCACAATTTTGGTTGTTTGTTAGTTTCTGTAACTGCTAAAATATGAGAAAGGCTCTCAAAAGGTAATGATCACCAACTATCACTCTTTTGAAATGATTTTAAGTGAAAGATACTGTAAAAATTGTGATATTAGGATTGGATTTAATAATAAAGCAACACAGAAAACCAGCATATAAAAGAACCACCTTGCTACTTTCCCAAAAATTGATCACTGTTGAAATTAAATTGTTGTTGAACACCAGTCAAGACAATTAAAAGCACTGAAAGAGATAATATTACCTTACTAAATAATTGAATGATGACAATATATAAACAGAACATTTAGTTAGATTTTTTATTACTTAGGCCAATTATTTTAGGCCAATTGTGCAGTGGCTATAGCCTCGTCCAGCTAACTTTAAGCTGTGTGATAGACTGGCGACTTGTTCATGATTGTACACTCTGAACAGGTCGCCAGTCTATCACATATAGACTGACAACCAATCACATACGCATTCACACCTACGGGGCAATTTAGTGAGGCCAATTAACCTAATCTGCATGTCTTTGGGACTGTAGGAGGAAACCGGAGCACCCGGAGAAAACCTACCTGGCACGGGGAGAACATGCAAACTCCACACAGAAAGACTCCAGCAGGTTCTTATTAAAATCTGCTAAAATCTGCTTCCTGTAAGGTAACAGTGCTAACCACTGGACCTCCGTGCCAGCCTAAAGACCACTACTGCACCATTTTCCTAAGGATCTTCTCCAGTGGGGGCCTGTCTTTCACTGGGATCACCTTATTCCACAGGCCGGTAAACTCCCTCTGGAGAACAAGTGTCTGGAGCATCTTATGTCCGTAGTGCCTGTACAGAAATACATTTCTCAGTTAGCATTTCAGAGTATGAACAGAAAGATATAAGACTAAGACTGAAAGACATTTTTCACAAGAACCACTAACATTAGATCATGCAAAACTTAGTTACTCACCTGACTTCTGGTGCAGCATCCACAGACATTTTACCCACAGCAGACAGGAAACGCTCTGTGAAGGTCTTCCCTCCTGTCAAGATGCGCTCCTCCCCGACAACTTCTCCCAGCTGGTGGAGGTGCTGGGCTGTGCTCCCCCTCACTGCAGCACAAAGGTGACTGAGAAAGAACAAAGACAGACAGGGAAATGTGAGAATAATCCTGTGACTATGTTTCATGTCATTTACTTTAAATGTTGCTTGTACTACACTTCCTACTAAATTCTGATCACTGTATCTCCTCTTACCTCAGCCCTGTGTTGAGTAGAGTGGAAATAACTCTACCAGGACTGCACCCGTCCACCAGCGCATCCAAGGCAAGGTTGGCGTGCTGGTGAATGAAGCTGTTGGTTGTCTGCGCCAGCTTCAGCAGCAAGGTGCGTCCTGTCCTCTCTGCCTCTGGATCCATGGCCTTCCCCAGGTTGACGTGGAGCTCAGCTATTGTCTCCATGGCAGCACACGCCACACTAGAGCGCAGATTGTTCACCTAGATAATAAGAAAGAACATCAGTCAGTACTTCTGCGTGCACAGTAAAGGTAGATGCGCTTGTAAAAAAATGAGAACTGCATGTAACACAAAGACAAGCAGAGACAAAGAGGAAAATGTCTACGCTACCTCTTCTACGAGGGCCAGGCAGACTTCATGCAGTTTAGTCTGCAGAAGTTGTGGATGGTGTTTGACCAGCGCTTGAACAGATTTCAGTCCATCCATTTTCTTCATCCTGTATTTAGATGACAAACATTTTTGAAAAGTGTTAATCATTGCTTCAGAAACAAATGCTGCTGAATAAACTGTTTAAAATCTTTCTCTACACGTCTGTAGTGTCGGTGTCTTACCAGTCATCTGATTTGAGCTGCTCGAAGCAGAGGGAGAGGCTCTCTGCAGGCATGGCCAGAGGCTGGAGCTCATCCTGGCACGCTCTTTTGTCAGCCTTTAGGGGGCGGAGGTTTGTCCCGCGACGAGGTTCCCTCTTAGGTGGGGCAGCTTTTGGCGGAGGTGCTGGAATAGCAGGTGTCTTTGCTGCAGTCTTTCTGGGAGCTGCTGGGGGTCGAGGTGAAGGGAGGCTGACGAGCTGGAATTGTTGCACAAACTCCTCAACCTTTCCTTTATGCGACCTTAACCTGCATCCATCAGCTACCTCCTGGTCTGTTTAGATTAAAAAGAAAATATTTATTATGACTGAAATTTCCACCTGCTGTTATCACATCTTCACCTATTTCCATTCAAGCTTGCATAATGTTAGTCATTATCACTTAACAGTATAAACTTACATTGTCCACCGTGGTTTGCAGACAACACCGGGAGACGAGACGGTCTCCTGGTTGCTGGAGCTGCTGTGGGGGGAGGAGTAGGGGTGAAGGGGCACATCTTTGGAATAGCCCTCAGCTCTGTGGGAGTGTGTGCGTCCACAGAGCTGAGGCTGTCCACAGAGCAGATGGAGCTGACTGAGCTTGGCCTCCTGGCTTCAGTCTTAGCCATCTGACAGGCAAGCACTGCCCTCTCGCTGCCCAGACGCAACTTCTCTTCGTCTTCTTCATTCAGCTCCAGTCTCTCCAGAACTGAATGGTAGAGGGCATCCTGTGAAGCGCACAGACTCTCTGCGCTTTCCTCCAACGTCTGGTTGGTGCTTGTCCTCTGGCTGCTCTTCCTCTCTACAATCGGGGGTAGCCTGATCCTCCTTCCTCGCTGAGAGGATTCAGGGCTCCTTCTCGGTACAGCTGGGGGCTGAGGTGAGGGGAGGGTGTCATGCTGGTTGGAGATTCCCAGTCTCTTCAACACAGCATCGCAGATGGCTTTCTGTGATGCGCACAGCCTCTCTGCGCTTTCAATCAGCACAGCCCTGCGAACCATTTGAGCTGTTTGGTTGGCCAGGGTGCTGGACTGACAGTCGGAGCCACATCCTCTCCTGTGGCTCTCAGGTGCCTGTGAAAAAAATATAGATTGAGTCATTGGGAATAGTTACACAGTTGAATTATATTATATTATATTAAATGGTACTCTAAATTTGATATACTTTTATTACTATACCATTGCATACTACATTTCATTATACCACACTACACTATGTCACTTGGCACAGTAATCTAAGGAAACTACACTTATGCTTAAAACTTTGGCACATAAAGCACAAAGGTTGAATAAAATATTGTACTGTGTAAGGCTTTCTAATTTCCTAATCTGTTATTGTATTCTGATATATAACCTTGTTGTAGACATGAATGTCTGAAAAATCAATTCTGTCATTTATCTGAATTGGTGTTCTTAATTTTTTGTAGTATAATTTGAAAATGCTTGTGTTGACATTTGATCAAAATCAAAACTGTATCTATGAACAGAAGGAGATTGACAGAGTTGGTTACTTACATTGTGATCAGTGAAGTTGTTCTTCTGCTGTTGCAGGAAGGTTTTTGATGTCTTTCGGTTAGCCATGAGTAACAGAAAGATAACTGGAACTAAATCGTCAACAAGAGTATCAGAACGATAACTGGGACGCAATTGTAGACGAGTCGTAAACAAAACTGTGAGTAGTGGCTCTCAACAGGTTCAACGGTCATCTGACAGGATCTGGATTCTCACTTTATCACTCAACAGTCTGATATAAAGAGACGTGATGTCATGAAGGAACCCAGGATAATTCTAATGATGTCATGGGCACTAAAATGGACTGTTGATGATCACCAAAAAAGTGTTCAGTTTGACAATCATGACATGTAAAAGTACATTTTATTGAAAGAATTTTTGGACAAAATAGTGCTCCCTCATCTCTGTCATCAAAATGTGGCCTAAATCTAGATCTGTGTTAGTCAGCATCATCTTTAACATCTTTCTGTGTGTTTAGGTCATGTTTCTTTGTGCATGATTAACTGCACAAATAAACCATATTGACATATTGAGTGACCAACAAAGTTAAATTTATGACCATATCTCATTATAAGGCAATACATTAACACATTTTGCATCACCTGTATGCATTCTTCACTTCAAATTGCCTGGAAATGTTATTGAGATATAAACAGGGTTATATGGCTTTTTTTTTACTTCTCCTGCTTAGTGCAGGAAATCTTTGTTGCCTTCTGTCTGCTGAAACCTTAAATAACCCCTCCAGGCATGTTTGAAGATATCAAATTATTCTGCTTTGAATCTACTCTTTCAAAGCAGAATCTACTCTGACATCTACTCTTTATTCCTCATAAATAAATACAGAATCTATGAATATGCAAATATTTTCATTTCAGTATTTCAACAGAAAAGTCCATTCTCAGTGTATGTCCACTGGAGGCTCCAAGTGTCCACATCACTACTTGCGATGTCACAAACCCTGCTCATAATGTTAGGTTCATACCTTAAACTGAGATTTAAGGTGAGCACAGAGAAACTTTCCACTCTCAGCAGATCAATGTGAAAACAGCCTTCTAGTGTCAAACTCTGCACAGACATCATTCTGCACAGTGACGCTCAAACAACGGTGTAGATTTGGTTTGATCTTTGGTAGGGACATTTTTTGTCAGATTGCTAAAATAAACAGTTGCTTGCTTGAGCACTTGCTCTCTATCTCTCTTTTCTTGTGTATGTGTGCACACATATACACACATGATCACACATTTCATAATCAAATGATACCTGACATTCACAAACTGTTCAACAATCAGTTGGACAAAATGTGGCTAATTATATCTCATAAATAATGTTGATTATATGTGTCTTAATGACACATATAATAACACTGCTCCTGATCTACTCATGGTAAGGGGATGGATGGCATTAAATGACTGACTGGAAACAGATATTTCTTTTTTATTACTTCTTTTCAAAACATATGCTTTAAACAGTCTTACATTATTAACCTCAAATGATCCCTTTGTGTTTGTAGGTGACTTGACTAACCTGTGTCATTTGTGAGCAGGACGGTGACACTAACTGGGTAACTGCTTATGTTTACGTTCAAAAAGCAATAAAACATTGTACTTAAATTCCATGATGCATGTACACACTAAACCATATGTATTTTATGCAGTTGTAAGACATGATGACCGACATGGTGAAGAAATTCATCTGAAAAGCTTGCCAGTAAAGCCCCACCACTACTGTGTGTAAATATAGGTACCCTGGTATGTTGAATATCAAGGTCAGCAATTTGGTTCAACCATGGGCCAGTTTTTTGAGGTTATTAACTAGCACCAGTTATGCCTTATTTTAATTCTCATTTGAATAAAAATGACTCACACATGATGTTCTGTGTTGCATTTCAAGACTAGAGGCACACATTAAACAGTGGCCAGCTTCAGTCATAGTCGTTCGAAAGGGTTAGGATTGAAAGCACTGTTGCTGCTCTCTCGTTTAGACTGCAGTGCCACCTGACAAATCTGTCATGATCACATAGGTTAAGGTAAATGAAACCAATAAAGTCAAAATAAAATAGCCAAATAAAGTCAATTTGAGGCAGAAAAAAACTTTCAGTAACTAGTTATGGGCTGCAATCACTTTTTGTCAAGTAAACAAACTGCATGTTACTAGTTGTATTGGTCCTTTATAGGTTTGTAAATTGGTAAAATAGACTGGGTGGTTTATTATCTGGAACATAAAGAAGGAAAAATATGCTTACTCATTAGAATGATTGCAAAGGGGATCAATTTCTTTATTTCATATGTAACTTAGATCCATCAAGTCATGTTAATCCGAGTCTTGTATCCAAATATAAACGATAGTAGGCATACCAAATACATATGAACATAGGTAACTTTTAGGATAAAGTTGTCTCTATATTTTGCACTTTATAACAGTTTGATCCAGATAACAGCATTGGTTGTCTTATTCAGGCCCAAACATTGTGCCTATACAGTGTTGAAATTTCCCAAAAATTGTTGAAATGCTTTTCAAAGCATAAAAAGAAAGAAGGGTTTGCATATTTACAATAGAACACAAGTTAATTCATTTTTACAGTAAGTTCACAATGTTTTATGTTGAGTGCTCAGGCGCATGTAGTCCACATATGAAAAAATCACATTTGTCTTGTATGTCTTGTCTTGTATCCAAATATAAACAATGATAGTAGGCATACCAAATACATATGAACATAGGTAACTTTTAAAAAATGAGACAAGGACACTATATACAATTTAATATTTTATTTATCATCCATATTTGCCATTACAGCCAAAATAAATGTACTTTAAACATAAATATTTTGCTTCTGAAACTGGCTGGGTAATGGCATATGTGTACATCCAAATTGCTATATTCATAATTGAGTAAATCACCACAGCTCACTGAAGCAAATCGGCATTCGTCACAGGCAAATATTGCCTATAATCATGTAAATATATCCTGTATGGGATATGCATCCAGGCAACCACTGAGTAAAGCCTGATTACCATCTAAACTGCAGAGACTTCCTTTGGCGATTATTCAGTGGCAACAAAGTTTCACAAAGACATAACTTCACTATTACCACAAGGATAAAGTTGTATCTATATTTTGCACTTTATAACAGTTTGATCCAGATAACAGCCTAAACAGGCTGTGAACGCTCCCATGGACGGCAATCAGTTTCTGGGAGACGATCAATAACTTTCTGGCATGACACCTGAATTGATTCATAGGACCAAGGACAGGGCCCACACAGGTGTCTGCTTCAGATGTTTTCGTTCTGGTCTGTTAAAAACATGGTACTGCGCTCTGTGACCACCCTGCATATTATCCTGGTGAAATAAAGCCAAAATCCAGCTGTAAAACATTTCTAAATTGCTTCACAAATGTTAATGCTAGCTTAAAGGTTCTGTATACACTGTTGTATGAGTGGTACAATTTTTAACTTTATAACCATTTTTAACTTTTTTAACCTTAACTTTAAGCTCCAGTTACTAGGGAGATCAAATGCTGGTCTGCCCAATCAGAAGCCACGCTACAGGATTTGCTATATATATAATATTTTTATCTTCAATCTCCTTTTCATCCTTATTACTATTTTATATTTTATTATTTAGTCTTTTTAGCACGTACAAATAAATAATCACTTTTTAGCAGCAGATTTGTGTGTAGCACTTGTCCTCTTATTTCCAAAAAATGTTTACTAGACACCACAGGCATTGATAGACATCTGTTGACTCTAACTAACATGACACATGAAATCCCAGTGAGAAATGGTTAGTAAAAGTTAGTAGCTGTAATTACACTAAATCAGGTTACACAAAATTAGCACTTGCAGGTAATGAGAAATGACCTGTGTGTGTGTCCCAGACCAACAAGACAGCACTGGCTCAAGGAACCTGGAGCCTGGATGATTAGCTTAGTTAGCTTAGCCAACTGGATGCAGGGACACTAGTCAGTTATTCACCACAAAATAATTACAGCACTAGCTCCCCGTATTGTTACAAATAAGATATGTGTTAAGTGATTAACTTTAGAGGTGCTGATAGGCATATTTTATTTGGACAAAGCCAGCCTTTCTGTTCCCCCTGCTATGTACTGATTAAGCTAGGCTAACCACCCTGGCTCCAGCCACACACACAAAAAAGTGGTATTCTGTCTCCTTAACCCTTTACAGGGCAAGTGACTACTTTTGGTCATTTCCGCACCCTTTGCAAATGACCACCCTCTGAGGTCAAGAACCATGTGGTCCTCACTCAGCCATTCAGAAGCCATTCACCCCACATCACAGATCACATGACTGTGGCATTCGACTAATCAGCAGAGACCTGGAGTGCATCTAATTTTCTCTCTTCACTGAAGTCGGAAAAAGACGCTAAAGAAGCCCAGCTCATCGTACATTTCTGTACAAAACTTCTAAACTAACATTTTATAGTTGAATAGTTGTGCTTAGTGATGACATATGTGTTGTTTGTGGAGGACTTGTGGAAATGAGTGAAATTATGGCATGAAAAATGCAGGCACCATATTTGATCACATGAATAAATAGTGAAAAATTGTGATTTTTGTCAGTTTGTGACTGTTTAACGACTGTTATACTGTGTGAAATTTTTAGGCAATGTCTGCCCGGATGTTTTATGTCAAGAGGAGGAAGAGTGTTGTCGTGCCCGCCCACCCTGCCATCAGTGATGATGATGAGGAGGATGATGATGATGTGGCAGACCCTGATTTTTTCCCACCCACCCACAACCAGGACATTCCATGTACAAGTGACACTGACCCCTCTGCAGTGAGGACAGTGAGTACAGTGAGGATGACGATGATGATGATGATGATGGTGATGATAATGTGCAGCCAGCAGTACAAGCCCAGAGGCCAAGGAGATCTGGCAAGTTGGCACCCAGGCCAACCACCTGGCATAAAGTTGACCTGAACAACACAGCCCTTCCTGAATACCAGCAGAGTGACATCCTGGTACACCTCTACCGCACCCCCATGAAGTCCAAGAGGTGGTACTTGCATCTGTTTGCATATGTCATTGATGTCAGTATCACAAATGCCTGGGTTGTGTACCGACAGGACAGTAAGGCCCTTGGAGTGAATGGCCAGTCTCTGAAAGATTTCAGAATCCACGTGTTCAGGGGCGCCAGCGGCCAGGCGTCTGCCAAATCAGGCTCCAGAAGAAGCTCGTCCTCATCTGTTGAAAGCCTGACCACCAGTGTTGGTGTCCCTGAGCCTGTCCGGGGACACCGCAGCCACACACCAAATGAGGCTGTGCGCTTTGACCTGTCCCTCTTCCATGCCCCTGTACATGCCAAACGCCAGACCTGCAAGTACTGCAGCAGGAAAGGCAACATTGTGAGGTCAAATGTGGTCTGCAGGGTCTGCAAGGTCCACCTTTGCATGAACAGTGAGCGCAACTGCTTCATTATGTACCATGAATAAGCTGTCCTAATGGTGTCAAAAGTTGTACTCTGTATGTTATACAGTTTATAAAGTTATATGATGAATGCTATACTGTTATACAGTACATAAAGATGTACTGTGTATGTTATACTGTAAGTTATAGTGTATAAAGTTGTACTGTATGTTATACTGTTATACAGTACATTAAGTTGTATTACGTATCTTATATGTGTGTGTTATAATATATGTATATAATGTTATACTATTTAGAAAAGAGTCTGTATCAGCACTTATGTTCTAAAAGTGATGTTCTAATGTGAAACATACATGTTCCTTTCACAAAATAGCTGTTTTTGTTGTATATTTTACATATACACTTAATGGATTTTTTTTACCACTGAAGGGCAAGGAACCAAATACGGTAACTTTGTTTACTTTGGTTTTCTACAAGAAATTGGACATTTTTGAAAATGTTGAAAACAGAAATAAACTCTGGTTATGGTTTTTGAATTTCATAGTATTTCAATGAGTGCCCTATAAAGGGTTAAGTAACTCTTGGCAAGAAAGCAAATACAGAGTTTCACATCCTCTCAAATAATTTTTTTAAGAACACCCCCTGCCCACCCTCCACCCCCAACATATGCATGCATCAATTTATGGCAGTGACCCCCTCTCGTTCAGGGCTAATTATTACATTAGCATGTATGAAATTCCTGCTCTTTGTCATACGTCTTAGTCTTTACAGCTGGGTCATGTTATACTATACTGTATTTCACCTAGAATTATTTGAAAGGAGGGACACTTTGACATCACCTTCGTGACAGACAAGTGTGGTATAATTTCTAAGACCTGTGATGTGCTGAAGGGAACAAATGCAAAGCAAAATGATGATTATGATGCATGATGAGCATTAAGCAGAAATATGCTGAAATATTATTATGAAACATTGTATTAATCACATCTCATGTATACTTCACAAGATCTCATGTGATTTAATGTAAGGGCACATATTATGTTGAAGATAATCACACTCATTGCACTTGATGATGAAATTTAAAGTGTGTTTGTATTAAACTTTACTATTTTTAAAAAATAACCTCAAGAGAGGGTTAAGAAATAAGGGTGTAAAACAGGCAAGAATAACTTTTAAAAAAATAAGGCAAAAGGGAGTTGTGGAAATAATAGTGAAAAATAAACCAGAATAGCCTTTTTTTAAAAGAGCTGTGCCTAGACACAGCACAGGGACAAGTTCTGTTCAGACTTGCCCGAAGCCTGCGTAGACGTAGACGTAAGAGATTTGTAATAGTGTAACTTGCCAGTATAAGGGGTTGGTCAAGAGGCGTAACCTGTGAAGGCCCAACAGTATAAATAAAGGAGCACAGGCCCTTATCAACTCAGAGTGTTTTTGGTGAACCTTGTGAACACTTCAAAACTGCTCTCCTTTATTGCATTAAAGAACATTTTGCTGCTCTGAGCTATGACCCCTGATGATTTTTTGGACACCAAAGAGACGTTTTTCCTGAGCTGATTTTTGGGATATCTAAAACTTCTTCAAACTGAGATCCAGAGATTTATTACTTCACAAGCAGGTATTTTACAGTGTTTTTTTTTCTTTTTCCTTTTATGACATGACTTAATTTTTGTATCTGCAACCTACTTTTAATGAGACTTGAATTAAAAATGCATTTTGTCTGTCTCCACTCTTATTTATTTTATACACCAACAACTGTATAAGTCAGCAGTCCAACAGATTTTTGATCAAGTACGCTGATGCTACAGCTTTACTTTGCCTTTTAACTGACAAAGAGACAGGACACGGTCCTGGAGGAGTTTGTACAATGGTGCAAAGACTCTAATCCAATCCTCAACACTAATAAAACAAAAGAAATGTACATGATTTTAGAAATAATTACTCACCAGCACAACCAACATTGAGGGTATTATGACATTCAGCATCCTCTGTTGGCATGGTGATGCTATTGCAGCCCAGAAAAACTTGCTCAGCAAAATTTTGAGCATTGCCGGAAAAACAAAAGGCATTAAGCAAGACAGCCGTAGCGACATCTACAAAATCTGTTCCCTTTCAAAGATTGACATCCTGCTACTTCACCCACAACACCCCCTGTTTAGTGAGCTTCAGCCCCTTCCATCAGGCCGACGACTTCGGGCCCCCAGCTGCAAAAGTAACAGAGTGAGGATTTCCTTTATCCCATCAGTCATAGCACTCTATAACACACACGCAGCTGAAGGGGAACGGGTATGTATGTCTTGCACATAAAAACTCCTGATAGCAGTGCTATAGTCAGTGCTGCACAGTGGAAAGTATCATATCTCTGGGATGCATTGTGTCTTCTCCCACACTGAATCTCTGTACTCCATAAGCACTGCTGGACGGTGCTGTGTAGTAGTTTTTATTTCAGATTGCGTTATTCTTCTTAGTGTGTATGTTTCTTTTATTGTGTATGTTAAGTTTTTGTGTAACACTGCAGACCAATTTCTCTCTGGGATAATAATAAAGTTAATCTTAATCTTAAAAGAGAAATAGTGCTGGCTGAACCATCTCACGTCGTTGTGGTAGATTCATTCAACATTTCTTTATTCCGCCTCGATGTCCAACAGCAGCCGCTGAAAATGGCGGTGGTACAGTGCTTTTATTAATGAATAAATAAATGTTAATTAAAAAAGTTAAAGACTAAAACAGTTCTTTTTACATATAATTTAATAATTTAATTAACAGTGGTATTTATTAATGTATGTAGTTCAGTTCAATTTAATATTTCTAACTTTGTCTGAAAACCTTTTACTACCTTTTGTCAATTTCGGGGCTCTGTACATATGCAAATATTATGCAGTTTAATGATGACAGTGTCAGATTTACCACTCCAACATTTTAGTGAATTACTAAACCATTGGTCTTTGGTTTCATACAGACAGACAAAAGCTGGCGTCTTATCTGTAGCCGCTGAAAATCAGTAGCAGATTTTGGTAGCTGTAGCTAGCTAATTATGTGACGTTAGCTTCACGTATTGGACTTTTAAATATTTTTTTATTTTTAACCCGAGTAACCTGTATAGGACAAGGATAATGAGAATACATTTGATGGGTACATGCATTTGATATGTTGTATACATAAACGATGAAAATTAAAGCTCCATTTCCAGCCATAGGTTAGCATCCTCATCAGTTGATGATGCTGGTAGAAACCTTGTCAATAAGAAGCAGTATATTGTTCTTGTATTGCAGGATAGCTCAGTATTATTGTACAGCAAGCAGAGATGATTAATCATTAAGAATTATTATTAATTGTATTTTCAAACAATAAACAGCTGTTAGAGCAGATTTACCACAGTTCAATCCATTCCTTACAATTAAGGTCCTGTGTTTTAGGTTTATGATAAACGTAGACGTGTGTGGGCTCTCGATAGAGTTCCAGTCAGAATAATGTTAAATGTCTTTCTGTGTTTTTAGGTTATAGCTCTTCCACAATTGGTACATGATTTCTTGAACAAATGAAACCTTGTGTTCACATGTTTCAAATGTAGTCCTGCTTCTGCAATTAGGTGCAATAAATCTTTGTTGGCTTCTGTGAGGTAAAAAGAAAAACAATTTATATTACTTAACCACACCTAGATTAGACATAACAAGGTACTGTATGAAAATCACTTTGTCAAACATTTGAAATACAAAAACTATTACCTTCCTTACAGCAAAAATACTTTCAACAGACCATTGTTACTAATATTAAAGCTGCTGGTTCTGTCATGCAAAACATGCTATAAGTCTGGAAATGGTGCTGTGCACCAGCAGGAGTGGATTGTTACAGAAGACATTGCTCAGGTTCTCTTCTTGTGATAATGATGCACTGAGTTTGGTGTTGGTTTGAGTTCATTTAGAAATGGAAACTAATAAAAAATACTTCAGGGATGGGGATTATCATTCATTGTCCGTCATGATCTCAATTATATTTATCAATGAATCCAGATGAATCCAATCAGTTAACTCCAAGCATGCCTTAAGGGCATAAAGACCTGGATGACCTGGATTTTCTGCTACTTAACTCAGACAAAACTGAAGTTATCGTGCTTGGCCCTAAACACTACAGAAACACATTATCTAATGATATAGCTACTAGTGTTTCATGTTTGTCCCCAGTCTGTCTCTCTCTGTGTTTGTGTGTGTGGGCGTATGCTGGGCGTGGCCTCCTGGTTTCCCTCTCCCATTCAACCTGAACACCTGCAGCTCATCTACTAATCAACTTTACAAGCCAGCAGTATAAAACCCCAGTTCATCTCTCCAGACTCTGCCAGATCGTTCAGTCACCAATGTGGCACAGATGCTACGGCCAAGCTTCTTGTAAGCTGTTTGTTTGTTTTTCTGATCTCCTGAATGCTGCTAATTCTGTTCTCTGCCTGTACCTCAGGTTCACCACTCCAGTTCCCAGTACACCTGCCACGTCAGCCTCATCCTCACCTGCCTGGTGAGCTGTGGTTTAGGTTGGCAAAGTGCAGTGATACACTGAGGCAACTTTTGTAGGAGACATTTCTAAATAAAAATGATAGAATGTAGTCCTTCTTGTTGCTAGTGAGGACCAGCCTACTTTTTCATATAGAACACAGTGATGTGTATCTTTAGCTCCTGTAATGAAATGTGAAGCATGATGATATACTGTATCAAGTAGTTTAAAAGCAGAGCGAGCAGCATGAGAATAAAACATAACTCCACTTTATTTTAGTTAGAACCACTTTGACTGGATTCGGCTCAATTCAGTTCAGCTCTGTTATGACCTGGCTCAAGTGGCCACAACAAAAGGGAGACACACCAGTGTTAAGTTTTAACAAAAGATATTTTATTAATCAAATTAAACCAAATTGAGTAAATTCAAATGCCAATTAAGGATTAATAAGTTGTGGGGTGTGTATGTCAGTATAGTCAGTGGTGTAAGAGTGCATGAGTGATGGATGTGTGTGTGGGGGGGTGATGTAAGATGCAAAACCAGACATAAGAATAAACTTAAAGCAACATAGTAAATAAAACAAACGGGTGGCTGAGAGAGAGAGAGAGAGAGAGAGAGAGAGAGAGAGAGAGAGAGAGAGAGAGAGAGAGAGAGAGAGAGAGAGAGAGAGAGAGAGAGAGAGAGAGAGAGAGAGAGAGAGAGAGAGAGAGAGAGAGAGAGAGAGAGAGAGAGAGAGAGAGAGAGAGAGAGAGAGAGAGAGAGAGATGCACTGCAGTCAGGCTTAAATAACCTGGGAACACACCGGGGCCCTCAGGTCTGCCAGGTTACACTAACAATCCACCTGCAGAGTGAACAGAGACAGATGAACCACACAGCAACACAAAATGACACAACAGAGCTCATCACAGCTCATAGATGATTTTAATGTTTGTTCTTGAATATATTTTGATGCTGTTTTCTATTGAAGATGTGAGTTTACACACTTTCTTTTATGAATTGAGGATAACAGCAAATTCCCCAAAGTACCATACTACTGTATGTTAGTGTGACAAAACATCAAAATGCAGAAGCATACAATTTAAATAACATTTATTGGACTTACACTACAACTTTATGATGGATACAAAATGCCTGTTTGCCTCTAGCTGTGTGTTCTACTGTTACTGCTACTACTACTTCTAATACTGTTGCTAGGTCCAAAATGGTCTGAAGGACGATGTGAATTAGGTATTTTTTAAAATATGTGAATGATATAGAAACCCTGAAGCTGTAAAGAAAGAATGAAACACACAAATATTACACAAGCTCCATTAAACTCATTACAATGTCTTAATGAACTAAAATACATCACCGTGATCAACATAGTAGAGGTTTGGGACTGGTAGTTCAGTATGGGCACAAATATGTGTCCCTACAAACTGAATTTGAATCACATCATTTGAATGTGCACTCCTGACCTCTAGTGGCCAAAGTCTGCACTTTCTGAGAGAACTTTCTCCTCCATCAATACACTGACATTGAAACAATAAGCTCAAACTTTAAAAAATGATCACAGTAGAAAATATTTTTGATAATTTTCACTCATTATACTGACATATGAACTGGAAGAAGAAACAGAGTGAAATATTGCTCTTTGCCATGGTTATGAAGTGATTAAACCTACTGTTTCCACTGGTGCTAAAGCTTCCTGTTGAAGAGCTGAAATATCACTAGTACCACTGCTACTACTATCACTACTGCTACTGTTTCTTCCAGTGGTACTACTGTTGGTAACTGAACTTCATGTTTATTAGAGAGAAGAAAGAAGTGATGAAGGGAGTGAGGGAGACAGGCTCAGCCAGTTAATGACTTAATGATCACAACATGGTCTGTTAACTCTATCGGGGTTTTACAAAGCCAACACATAATCTGGCTATTTTATATTCTCTACAGGACATAGATGGTGTGGGCTGCTCCAGTAGTTAAACTGAGTAAAGTACAGCCACAAAGCAACTGTTAGCACATCTACATCAGCTGAAAACGTGTATTTCTGTTTGTTTAACACCAAAAATGTCACCAAAACAACTGTAAACTGTGACTGAGTCAGAACTCAACCAGAATGCGACGCAGCCAGATTCTGTGGACGTTGGACAGTAACACATTTTATAGTTTCTCTTTTAAAAGCTGTTTAAAAGCAGAAGGAAAGATCTTTAGGAGGGTCTAACCCTCCCTAACCCTAACCCTTTGACAATCTTCCATCCAAATATGTGTCTTGTTGTTCATATTGTCATGACGTAACAAGACACTTGTTAAATAAGCTATCAAATGCTGGCCTATTTTCTGGCAACATTTTAAATTGCTCATCATTCGATATACTGAGACATAAACAAATAAAGTAGTTATTATTTAGAATTAGTGTGAAGGGACATTTTTCACTTGTTTTCCATTAAAAGCTGAGCTGTGCACAGTAAAAAGATTTGAATGGAACATTGTCTACAGACCCTCTTAAAGATCTTTCCTTCTTTTAGTCATTATGACGAGTTCACCACAAGAGAGAAAATAACATGGACAAAACTTAGAAAAAGAAGCACCAAAGTGAAAGGAGTGAGTTGGAAGGAAAAGAGTTGCAGCATGTCTGACTTACCATTATTTCTTTTGTTTTTCAAATAATGTGTAGAAGCTATCAAAGAGTTAAAAGACTTAAGATTTATCTACATACTAAAATAAATCAAATAGTTAAAAAAAAGCAACATGTAAAATGATTTTGTAGAACTAGTGGGTTTTTTTGTAAACGTTAGAAGTAAGTGAAAGTTTGAAGAAAAAGAGGTTGAACATGTCTGTGTGTAAAGAATTACCATCACTTTTTGTGTTAGATTTTTTCAAACAAAGTGTAGAAGGTATCAGTCAAAGAGTTAAACAGAGTTACAAAACTTATCTACACACTGAAAAGGAATGAAAGAGTTAAAACTTATCTACATACTAAAAAAACTTATATATATACTACTAAATATGTATAAAAGTTAAAACTTATCTACATACTAAAAAAAGTCATTATGACGAGTTCACCACAAGAGAGAAAAAATATGGACAAAACTTAGTTACCTACAAACACTGTAAGTGCTACTACTGTACTAGTCCATCTATTAGTTGTTAGTAATGTTATCACTCCTGATTCTGAGGAGCCAGTAAGACGTCCATCACAGCTACTAATACAGTCTCTTACTACTACAGAGACAACAGCTGAAATGTCTCTAATACTACTGATACAACTGCTGCTACTCATAACATCAACACTCTCATAGTTTTCATGACTTTTTCAAATCATTTTTTAAAATTATAGTACTGCTACCCATCAGTGACATAAATGTTTCTATTTTTAAGCTTTATCAACTTAAATTCACTTGAGGAAATTCATCAGACTTTGGACAGCTCCCTCTGGAGCCACAAAAGGCTTTATACAACTTTTTTAAACATATGCAGCAGTACTCCCCAATACCTGTAAAGATACTTGATGTGTAAATCAACTTTCATACTGGGTAAAATTATCCCATTATACTGGTCTGACCCTCCCTAACTCTAAAACATACACTTAAAAACGTATATGCAGACACAGTTCAATTGATTCCAGTAAGAAATATTAATGAATGATCATTTGTCTTTCTCATTAAATACTGACATATGTACGACAGTAAAAAGGATTTGAATGAAACATTGCCTCCAGACCCTCTTGAAACCCTTCCCCTTTTTTTACAAAGTCATTATAAGAAAGATCAACTTAAGTGATCCCATCCAAACCTTAAGATATTTTTTTCCTGTCCAGAAAGAATTTCAAATTCAATTTAAACAATAAAAGTATAATAGTTATTACACACTTTAATTGCTACAGCTGAAATATCTGTCATACTAATTACTGCTCATATTACTACGTTTTGACAGAAACAGAAGGAAAGATCTTTAAGAGGGTCTAACCCTCCCTAACCCTAACCCTTTGACAATGTTCCATCCAAATATATGTTTCCTTTTCTTCATATAGTGATGTCATGATATAACCAGACACCAGATTAACAAACTGTTAAACACTGACCTGTTTTCAGGCATTTTTTCAACTGTTGATAATTCAATAACTTTAAACATAACCAAATAACTTTAATGGTAATCAGCAACATTATCAGATAATGTTTTTCACTTCTGAAGTCATTAAATACTGACCGGTGCACAACAGCAACCAAATATTTGAATGGAACATTGTCTACAGACCCTCTTAAAGATCTTTCCTTCTTTTAGTCATTATGACGAGTTCACCACAAGACAGAAAAAATGAAGGTATCAGTCAAAGAGTTAAACAGAGTTACAAAACTTATCTACATGCTGAAAAGGAATGAAAGAGTTAAAACTTATCTACATACTAAAAAAACATATATATACACGACTAAAAATGTATAAAAGTTAAAACTTATCTACATACTAAAAAGGAATGAAAGAGTTAAAACTTATCTAAGTTTTTTTTTTTTAGGAAAGAGGAAGAAAGAGTTCAAACTTATCTACAACTTAAAAATGTATAAGAGTTAAAACTTATCTACATACTAAAAAAACTTATATATATACTACTAAATATGTATAAAAGTTCAAACTTATCTACATACTAAAAAGGAATGAAAGAGTTAAAACTTATCTACAAACTTATATATATACTACTAAATATGTATAAAAGTTAAAACATATCTACATACCAAAAAACCTATATATATACTACTAAATATGTGTAAAAGTTAAAACTTATCTACATACTAAAAAAACTTATGTATATACTACTAAATATGTGTAAAAGTTAAAACTTATCTACATACTAAAAAGGAATGAAAGAGTTAAAACTTATCTAAGGTTTTTGTTTTAGGAAAGAGGAAGAAAGAGTTAAAACTTATCTACAAAACTTATATATATACTACTAAATATGTATAAAAGTTAAAACTTATCTACATACTAAAAAGGAATGAAAGAGTTAAAACTTATCTAAGGTTTTTTTTTTAGGAAAGAGGACGAAAGAGTTAAAACTTATCTACAAACTTATATTTATACTACTAAATATGTATAAAAGTTAAAACTTATTTACATACTAAAAAGGAATGAAAGAGTTAAAACTTATCTAAGGTTTTTTTTTGTTTTTTTTTTAGGAAAGAGGAAGAAAGAGTTCAAACTTATCTACAAACTTATATATATATTACTAAATATGTATAAAAGTTAAAACATATCTACATACTGAAAAAACTTATATATATACAACTAAATATGTGTAAAAGTTCAAACTTATCTACATACTAAAAAGGAATGAAAGAGTTCAAACTTATCTAAGGTTTTTTTTTAGGAAAGAGGAAGAAAGAGTTAAAACTTATCTACATACTAAAAAAACATATATATACACGACTAAAAATGTATAAAAGTTAAAACTTATCTACATACTAAAAAGGAATGAAAGAGTTAAAACTTATCTAAGTTTTTTTTTTTTTAGGAAAGAGGAAGAAAGAGTTCAAACTTATCTACAACTTAAAAATGTATAAGAGTTAAAACTTATCTACATACTAAAAAAACTTATATATATATACTACTAAATATGTATAAAAGTTCAAACTTATCTACATACTAAAAAGGAATGAAAGAGTTAAAACTTATCTACAAACTTATATATATACTACTAAATATGTATAAAAGTTAAAACATATCTACATACTAAAAAACCTATATATATACTACTAAATATGTGTAAAAGTTAAAACTTATCTACATACTAAAAAAACTTATGTATATACTACTAAATATGTGTAAAAGTTAAAACTTATCTACATACTAAAAAGGAATGAAAGAGTTAAAACTTATCTAAGGTTTTTGTTTTAGGAAAGAGGAAGAAAGAGTTAAAACTTATCTACAAAACTTATATATATACTACTAAATATGTATAAAAGTTAAAACTTATCTACATACTAAAAAGGAATGAAAGAGTTAAAACTTATCTAAGGTTTTTTTTTTAGGAAAGAGGACGAAAGAGTTAAAACTTATCTACAAACTTATATATATACTACTAAATATGTATAAAAGTTAAAACTTATTTACATACTAAAAAGGAATGAAAGAGTTAAAACTTATCTAAGGTTTTTTTTTGTTTTTTTTTTAGGAAAGAGGAAGAAAGAGTTCAAACTTATCTACAAACTTATATATATATTACTAAATATGTATAAAAGTTAAAACATATCTACATACTGAAAAAACTTATATATATACAACTAAATATTTGTAAAAGTTCAAACTTATCTACATACTAAAAAGGAATGAAAGAGTTCAAACTTATCTAAGGTTTTTTTTTAGGAAAGAGGAAGAAAGAGTTAAAACTTATCTACAAACTTATATATATACTACTAAATATGTATAAAAGTTAAAACTTATCTACATACTAAAAAGGAATGAAAGAGTTAAAACTTATCTAAGGTTTTTTTTTTGTTTTTTTTTAGGAAAGAGGAAGAAAGAGTTCAAACTTATCTACAAACTTATATATATATTACTAAATATGTATAAAAGTTAAAACATATCTACATACTGAAAAAACTTATATATATACTACTAAATATGTGTAAATGTTAAAACTTATCTACATACTAAAAAGGAATGAAAGAGTTAAAACTTATCTAAGGTTTTTTTTTTGTTTTTTTTTTAGGAAAGAGGAAGAAAGAGTTCAAACTTATCTACAAATTAAAAATGTATAAGAGTTAAAACTTATCTACATACTAAAAAAACTTATATATATACTACTAAATATGTGTAAAAGTTAAAACTTATCTACTTACTAAAAAGGAATGAAAGAGTTAAAACTTATCTAAGGTTAATTTTTTTTTTTTTTTTTTTTTTTTTTTAGGATAGAGGAAGAAAGAGGGAATAAAAGGTTTGCACTGTGTGTGCAGTGTGCGTGTATGTGTGTGTATGTTACATCTCGGGATTGTACGGAGAGTCAGTCATCCATGCCATGACCATCTCTGCCACTGCATCAAAAGCAGAGGGTGAGAGTCCACCGGGCTGGGGTCCGTAAGGGCCGGGCCAGAGGGGCGGGGCCGTGACATCATCATGTTGAATGTCATCAGCGTGCTCCTGGGGGACTCTGGGCTGGATCTCCTGCTGCCTTCCTTCTGCTGTCCTTCCCTGAACCTTTTAGAGAGACAGAGAGGAGGAGAGGAGGAACCAAGTCAGACTAGTTCAGTTACACCCTTTAGACTGATGCAGTATTGCTGTTGAACTGGATGTATCATGGATCAGGATAGAACAGTTTGGACCACCGTGGGCACGTTTGGACTTCTAACCTCCAGCTGGACAGCCTCCAGGTTGGCCTGTGGGGCAGAGGTGGAGGGCTGGGGGCTGAGGCTCCTCTCTGATGGGACAGCAGCATTCTCACGGAGTCTTCTCTCCGGAGGCTCCTGGAAGGCTCTGGAGGTGCTCTCCTGCTCCCTCCGTCTCTTCCTGCTCGCACCAACCTGTTAGTTACACAGATAGACAGGGATGACTCCAACTGTATGATTACTAGACTGTTAATAATTAAAGGAAAACTAGGAGCCTATATATCATGGAGGAGACAGAGAAAGTAGCTGAAATCAGCCACTTTAAGTGAGCTTTTGCTGAACAATGGCTACTGTGGCCACAAGTGGTAATTACAGGGTAATGGTGAATGATAAGACATACAGTAGAATAAGTAGAGAATAATCATCACTAGTCAGTTACACAGGAACATTTATCTAAAGGTTGCCCAAGTGAAAAAATAATATACTATATATATATATATATATTGCAGTACCTAAAATACTGCAAATGTACTAATTATTTTTAATGTTTGTATATTGTTTCACACAGCAAATGCCACATATTTCATGCATGTGTCTGTTGTTAAAGGCATTTAGTACTAATTCAATTTTAAACTTAATTGTAACAGTTTTTAAAGAGGGTTCAGCCATGTAGTCATGATATTTGTTGATGTTATTTGTGAGTTGTTTGTGTTTTGTGCTGCTCTGTATGTACTTTCTTGTTGAGTTTTGTGCTTTAACGTATGTATTTGTATTGTTGAGTCTTGTGCAGTTCCAGATATATTTTAATGTTGAGTTTTATGTATTTTAAAGGCCCATCTAGGGATGGGCATTGAAAATGAGCTTAGGCTATAAATGCTGTGGCATATGGCATTAGTTGTCCCTAAACAAATAAACGTTGAATGAACTAAACTGATGATGAGACCAGATGTGTGAGGATCTTACCACCTTAACTAAACTATTTCCTGGTGGACTTGCTAGAGCCCAATCTACAAGCCCCCACTGACCACAGTCATAAAGGAAATCAGACCTGTAACACTCAGCGCACAGCACACACTTCCACTCTGTGACATTTGGGGGTATCATACAACCACTCCCACTGGTCTCTGAACCAGCAGCGACACATCAAACTTACTGATAACTTAGTGTAAAACACGGACCGGGGCGGAACTATACGCGTAGTCGGCGGAACAATACGTCATCGTCCAGGCGGCGCATGATGACCTGCAGGAGGACAAACAATCAGTGGCTCATCTGCTTGTAGTACAAACAACTGCTGCTCCCAGGAGAAGGAGAGAGGACAATATGAGGAATCACACTTCTTTTATCAGGAACACATCATGACTACTTGGCTCTGTGTTGTGACTGGCTGCCATGGCAACAGTGGAGAGGAGGAAGTGTAATCTCCTATGCAGACAGACATCTTGTCCTGGGTAATGCTTGGACTGCAGGGTCACATCAGGGATGGTCATGTAATGTTTTGACCTGATCACTGATGATGAAAATCTTACCTTCAACTTATCTCACTGCTGAACGAGGTTCAGGGCTGCGAGGTGAGACGCCCGTCTGTTTCACACTTCCACACAGACTTCAGTCTTCAGGAGCTGTATTCTCACAGGATAGGACACAGACACATTCTGCCTCCCACCATTTCTCCAGCAGAGGATGCTTCATACTTGATGTCCATCTCATCCTCATGAACTGAGGCGCGGCTAGAACAGAGCTTTCTTCTCTCCAATATCTCAGCTGACTCCCACAGTAAAACTTTACTCGATACTCTTCAGGTAAAATTCAAATGATAAGTTTCATGTAACAAACATAAAACAAAGGAAAGATCAATTTTCCCCCCGACAGTTCACCTTCATTACATAATTAAATAAAACACCTTTTCCCCTAATATGCTCATGTTCTCTGAGAGTCCATGATGCAACCTTCAGTCCATTGTGATCCCCGGCGTACGTTCAGAGGATACAAAGGCAGAATTACTACAACTCTGAATGCAACACGACACACAGCTGCCACCAAAGTAGCACACAATCTGAACTCTAAAGTGACACAAATGACCCAATAAAACAACTGAGCGATGATTTCTTTCTATTTTATAACTTTTCAGACTGTTTTTTGATTTTGTGATAACAAACAGTCTTAATCTCAAATAGAGGGTCACAGTGTAATGCTTTAGTGTAAAACTTAAATTATTGATGATTAATAATGATTGGTTTATTAATCAGATTCTTTGTTTTTGTAGATTTGTTGAGCACGAATGCTCTTTTTCAAGAATGTTCCATATTCACACATACTAGACGTCATCAGTGGTGGAAAGTAACTAAATAGTCAATTTCAAGTCAGTTTTATTTATATAGCACTATCTCAGGTTAGTTATCTCAGGGCACTTTTCACATAGAGTCTGGAGGTCTAGACTGTACTCTTTAATTTACAGAGACCCAACATTTCCCCATGAGCAGCACTTGGCGACAGCAACAAGGAAAAGCTAACAGGAAGAAACCTCAAGCAGAACCGGGCTCTAGGTTGTCAGCTGGTACATTTACTCAAGTACTGTACTTATGTACAACTTTGAGGTAGTTGTACTTTACATGAGTATTTCCATTTGATGCTACTTTATATTTCCACTCCACTACATTTCAGAGGAAAATATTGTACTTTCTACTCCACTAAATTTATTTGACAGCTTTAGTTACTTTTCAGATGAAGATTTGAAACGATGGATAATATAACAAGCTTTTAAAATACAACACATTGTTAAAGATGAAACCAGTGGTTTCCAACCTTTTTGGCTTTTCACATCTTACAAAAAGCAGTGTGTAGTCAGGGTCACATTTCAGATGTCTATGAGTTGTTAACTTATGAACTTCTCACATGGTTTCATTTCAATAAATGTTCAAATGATCCAATATTTCACCAAAAACCTCTCCTCCTCCTTTTTCTCCCTCTCCCATAATCATCTCACGACCCCTCAGATTTATCTGGTGACACTTTGGAGGGGCCCGACCCCTAGGTTGGGAACCACTGGACTAAACTAGCTAACTGTATATAAAGTACTTCAAACTAGCTCCACCTCCAGCAGCTACAACAGTAACATGCTGCTTACACACTGATGCTTCAGTATTAATAATCTAATGATGTCGTATATAATAATATATCAGTCAGAGGGAACAAACCACTACTTTTACTGCAATACTTTAACTACATCAAGCTGCTAATACTTATGTACTTTTACTTAAGTAGGATTTTTCATGCAGGACTTTTACTTATAATGGAGTATTTTCACATTACTGTATTGCTACTTTTAATTAAGTAAAGGATCTGAATTAAGGATCTGAGTACTTCTTCCACCACTAGATGTCATCAAAAAGACAGTTTCAGTGTCTACATTTGTTGGTAACCTCTGACAAGGTGCATGGTTTCATGCTTGTCCCAGGGTTACCAACATGACACCCCATGTGACTGTGAGTGTTGATTTTGCCTCAATCCTACATTAACATTTTATAATATGTAGCCTGCATATATTCACTGATGTTATGGGAGGTAAGTATTACACAAAAAACTAAAGACAACATTCAAAATTATATTTCAAATAAGCACAAGCTCCTAACAAATCTAACAGGATACACACTTTCACTGTCAAGCCAAGAGTTTTACCTTGTTGGTGTTGGTGCTCATTTGGCTCCTGCTGGGCTCTCTCCTCCAGTAGGTGTGATCATGGAGGTGAGTTGGCACATCACACATCTGTAACCATTAATGTACAGTTTAGGATGGGACTCTACTTAACTCAACACAACTCCACTAAACTGAACATTGAATAAATTAGTTCATCTTTTGAACCTGCTGAGCACACTGATGTTTTCCTTAAAGGACAGAGGTTTTACAATGTTTCACTAGAAGAGGTTTTCCTCGCTGTAATCATTCCTCCTGTTCATACTGGCTATTAAAAGATCCCCTTCAAAGGTGCTTTCAATGTAAGTGATGGGGGACAAAATCCACAGTGTGTCCACACAGTCATTTTGTGCAAAAATGCATTGAAATGTTTATCTGAAGCTTATATGAGGCTTCAGCAGTCTGAGTTAGTCATATCAAGTGGATATCTGCCACATTTACAGTCTTTTTAGCATCAAATTCCCTCTTTGTGTTTCCTCAGATAGTGTTTCCCTGTTGAGCTGCGGTGGAAGTATAGTAACAAAAACAGGGACTTTGGCACTAAAAAGACTGTAACATTGAAAGATATCTACTTGATTTGACTCATTTGCACAGGAGGAGGACTGTGGATTTTGGCCCCCACCATAACATTGTAAGTGCATTATGAAGGGATCTTCTAATGGTCAGTATGAACAGGAGGAATGATTATGGCAAGAAAAACCTGTTTCAGTGTTCATTTGGGCTCCTGACTGTTGTTTTAAGACAGACTTGAACATTTGTGAACTCGTCCTTTAAATAAACAAGCTATTTTCTACTCTGCATGCACATATGCATAACGGCTTAACTGTTTTTGCAGCAATATCACAGTAAAGTTGACTTTACTACAGAAAATAATGATCATTTATGAACTGTTTAATAAAGTAATGAATGAGGGCTTTTTTCTTGACAAAATATCAGGTTGAAAGTAGAAACTTTGGCATCTTTAAACCAAAAATGTGCAAACTGCTGTTACACTGAGCAGTTGAGCGTGTCAGCAGTTTACTGAAGGTGGTTAAATGCATCACTGTGTAATAAGCAATGTTTTATTTTTCTGAAGGAGTTTGAATAGTTACTGCAAACTGTATCAGTTTGCTTGTAAATCAACAGTCAGTTCAGGATTTTGCAGCTTCTGTCTTTACATTTCAGCAATGTATACACTGAAGATCTTACTTTAAATGTGTAAATGTAATATTTGTTTTGATGTTTTACTGAACAAACTACCACTGAATGAAAGTCAGTTGTTGCTTCGACGCCTCAAATACAGCTGAGGCGTCGAATAAAACGGCTTGAAAAAAGTCTTTGAATGATTTTAAACTGCCTAAATTCTCACGTTTTCCATGATGAAACAGTAAGAGAGTCGAGTTGAGGTCACTGTGGGTCCGTATTTCGCTGCTCACTTGTTTAGTTTTTTAGAAATCGTCGAGTGAAGTTTCTCCTCCAATGTTTCAGAGTAAAATGGTGATTTTGGAACTAGTTTCTGGAATATAGACGCTCCATAGCAACCAGAGTCCTACGTCAGCACTAACGTTAAACTGCTTTAATTGGCAGTTTACAGTATTGTTTTTTATTGGCATTTTAAAATGTAACTATAGAAAATATTTTTTAAATGAATTCCTTCAACACGGATTCAATAACGTTTTGTAGAGGCCCAGTGCATACACTACTGTTTTAGTCGGCATCCATTTCGTCAGCTATAAGGCAACATTTTGGCAATTTAGTTTATTTTATGTCCATTTAAGCTTCCGATGAATTACAGCAGAGTCAATAAACGTGATTAATATTGTTATTGAAGGTTCAGCAACAAATAAATAGTCTCTGTCACTAGTTGAAAGGCTAAAATACATGTGAAAAGCCAAATAAGTCGTCACAATGTAACTTAATTAGCTTTAAAAGTTAGTCGTAGCGGTTGTTAAATTGTACTCTGTTGTATTTGTTAACCATATTTCTATCATTTCCAGTCAGTATTTCCTCTTTTCTGACTGCTCATATGTTTTGGACCTATAGTCACCTGCTTAGCTAACAAAATGAAAGTAAACACTACCCTACCTGACCGTCAGCTCACAAACTTCATGCAGCTTCCTCTGTAATTAAAACACCTGATTCATTCACACCAGAAGGCAGATATACAATCATATAATTCTGGAGGGTGTCCACTTTGAGCCTACCGTATATGGGGCCAAAACAGCGACAGTTAAATTTGGCAAATTGAAAATAAAAGGAGGTTCAATGCCAAATTTTATTTTCAATGGCAAAATGTAACTGTCACTCTAGCCCCATAAGCCTATTGCTTGAGGCATGTGAGGCATTATTATTTCTAAATTGTCCGTTTTTAATAGTATATCTTGTAATATTATAATAAAAAGCCTCACCATTAATCCTTCAGGGGCATCATTTGTCTTTGCTGGGACGTTTTTAATTGGGTGCACTCTGTGTGCAGTAGGTGTCGCCTTTGCATTCACAGCATACAAAAGATTAGAAATACTGCCATCTTGTGAGACTCCTATGTTACTACAACATGTTGGGTTTGATGTCACCAAAGCAGTGAAGGCACTCTGTGTTACTGACAGGTGTTTCAGATATAAAGTTAGAAACATCTCACAGCATATTGCAGTCTCCAAACAACCCTCTTGGTTAAATCTGAATATGTTAAAGGTCCCTTCCAGACAGGTTTTTTAGACACATGAAATGTGCTTTGAATAATAATTTGTGTCTGATATGATTTTTCCACAAGAAAGGTTTAAGTATTATCCAATCACAATCACGTCATGACTTGAGCACGCTCTGAGAGAGTGACAGACCTTGGACAAGACTAGCAGGGCGGAGCGACTGCAAAGAGGGAGGAGTAAGTGCCCATTTTCAATCAAGAATATACATTTATGTTCATGTTGGCCAAACAAATTTGAGGAGGACAAGAGGAGGACAGGAGGAGGACAGAGGAGGACAGGAGGAGGACAGAGGAGGACAGAGGAGGACAGAGGAGGACAGGAGGAGATGACAGTAACCAGGAAGGAAGAAATCAAGTGGCGTCACAGGCCGTTCACTACAATCATTGACACTTCCTTTGAGAATCCTCCAATTCATGAGGATCATCCCATGAGACCCTATGAATACTTCAAACGGTATAAACCAGATGAGATCTTCAATTTGATGGCCCAGTATGTCTCCAGAACCAGAGCATGTCCCCCAGAGACCAGTTCGCAGACCAGTCCAGGATGTAAAGCCTCTACCTGCAGTGCAGTATGACATGGTTGACCACATGCCAAATTATGATAGAAAGAAAGAGGCTAGCAGATGCAAGATGCCAAACTGTACAGGAAAAACACACGTCTTTTGTGACAAGTGCAACATCCACTTGTGCTTTGTGCCACAACAAAAGTGCTTCAAGGCTGCTCATCGAAAATGAGAATACATGAAAACATCCACAAGCTGTTATCAGTTCATTAGCCTACTATAAAAACAACACACATCTACTAAAATCATACATCTATTGTGTTCATGTGCATGTTCAGATTACGTTATTTCCCTCTCTTCTTACTGTACACAGACTCAAACACATGCAAACATCCAGTTCCAGATGTTTAGGTCATATCTGATTGATTACTATGTGGAAAAACTCAGCCTTATTGTTCTTAAGTTTTTATGACATTTTACGCCCATCGTGTAGTGGCGTCCATTGTAATGGACATGAAGAAATACTATTAAAAATATGAGTTAGCCAAAAAAAAATGTTTCCAGTTTGTTTTTATGTTGGAGAGGAGTCAGAATCAGTTTGCACAGCAGAAAAAATGCGGGTCTGAAGGGGTTAAATGGTCCAGTGGGATAAGACATTCAAGTTCTTAAATCCTCTGTAATTTATTCCATTTATATGGTGCAAAGTGATGGAAGGTGTCTTCCCAAGTTAAGCATTTACCCGAGGGGTAACTAGAGTTAAACTAGAGTTAAACAGCAGTATAAAACCCCAGTTCATCTCTCCAGACTCTGCCAGATCGTTCAGTCACCAATGTGGCACAGATGCTACGGCCAAGCTTCTTGTGAGCTGTTTGTTTGTTTTTCTGATCTCCTGAATGCTGCTAATTCTGTTCTCTGCCTGTACCTCAGGTTCACCACTCCAGTTCCCAGTACACCTGCCACGTCAGCCTCATCCTCACCTGCCTGGTGAGCTGTGGTTTTGGATTGGCAAAGTGCAGTGATACACTGAGGCAACTTTTGTAGGAGACATTTCTAAATAAAAATGATAGAATGTAGTCCTTCTTGTTGCTAGTGAGGACCAGCCTACTTTTTCATATAGAACACAGTGATGTGTAATGAAATGTGAAGCATGATGATATACTGTATCAAGTAGTTTAAAGGCAGAGCGAGCAGCATGAGAATAAAACATAACTCCATTTTATTTTAGTTAGAACCACTTTGACTGGATTCGGCTCAATTCAGTTCAGCTCTGTTATGACCTGGCTCAAGTGGCCACAACAAAAGGGAGACACACCAGTGTTAAGTTTTAACAAAAGATCTTTTATTAACCAAATTAAACCAAATTGAGTAAATTCAAATGCCAATTAAGGATTAATAAGTTGTGGGGTGTGTATGTCAGTATAGTCAGTGGTGTAAGAGTGCATGACTGATGGATGTGTGTGTGGGGGGGTGATGTAAGATGCAAAACCAGACATAAGAATAAACTTAAAGCAACATAGCAAATAAAACAAACGGGTGGCTAAGAGAGAGAGAGAGAGAGAGAGAGAGAGAGAGATGCACTGCAGTCAGGCTTAAATAACCTGGGAACACACCGGGGCCCTCAGGTCTGCCAGGTTACACTAACAATCCACCTGCAGAGTGAACAGAGACAGATGAACCACACAGCAACACAAAATGACACAACAGAGCTCATAGATGATTTTAATAATGTTTGTTCTTGAATATATTTTGATGCTGTTTTCTATTGAAGATGTGAGTTTACACACTTTCTTTTATGAATTGAGGATAACAGCAAATTCCCCAAAGTACCATACTACTGTATGTTAGTGTGACAAAACATCAAAATGCATTTATTGGACTTACACTACAACTTTATGATGGATACAAAATGCCTGTTTGCCTCTAGCTGTGTTTTCTACTGTTACTGCTACTACTACTTCTAATACTGTTGCTAGGTCCAAAATGGTCTGAAGGACGATGTGAATTAGGTATTTTTTTTAAATATGTGAATGATATAGAAACCCTGAAGCTGTAAAGAAAGAATGAAACACACAAATATTACACAAGCTCCATTAAGCTCATTACAATGTCTTAATGAACTAAAATACATCACCGTGATCAACATAGTAGAGGTTTGGGACTGGTAGTTCAGTATGGGCACAAATATGTGTCCCTACAAACTGAATTTGAATCACATCATTTGAATGTGCACTCCTGACCTCTAGTGGCCAAAGTCTGCACTTTCTGAGAGAACTTTCTCCTCCATCAATACACTGACATTGAAACAATAAGCTCAAACTTTAAAAAAATGATCACAGTAGAAAATATTTTGGATAATTTTCACTCATTATACTGACATATGAACTGTAAGAAGAAACAGAGTGAAATATTGCTCTTTGCCATGGTTATGAAGTGATTAAACCTACTGTTTCCACTGGTGCTAAAGCTTCCTGTTGAAGAGCTGAAATATCACTAGTACCACTGCTACTACTATCACTACTGCTATTGTTTCTTCCAGTGGTACTACTGTTGGTAACTGAACTTCATGTTTATTAGAGAGAAGAAAAAAGTGATGAAGGGAGTGAGGGAGACAGGCTCAGCCAGTTAATGACTTAATGATCACAACATGGTCTGTTAAGACTATCAGGGTTTACAAAGCCAACGCATAATCTGGCTATTTTATATTCACTACAGGACATAAGATGGTGTGGGCTGCTCCAGTAGTTAAACTGAGTAAAGTACAGCCACAAAGCAACTGTTAGCACATCTACATCAGCTGAAAACGTGTATTTCTGTTTGTTTAACACCAAAAATGTCACCAAAACAACTGTAAACTGTGACTGAGTCAGAACTCAACCAGAATGCGACGCAGCCAGATTCTGTGGACGTTGGACAGTAACACATTTTATAGTTTCTCTTTTAAAAGCTGTTTAAAAGCAGAAGGAAAGATCTTTAGGAGGGTCTAACCCTCCCTAACCCTAACCCTTTGACAATGTTCCATCCAAATATGTGTCTTGTTGTTCATATTGTCATGACGTAACAAGACACTTGTTAAATAAGCTATCAAATGCTGGCCTATTTTCTGGCAACATTTTAAATTGCTCATCATTCGATATACTGAGACATAAACAAATAAAGTAGTTATTATTTAGAATTAGTGTGAAGGGACATTTTTCACTTGTTTTCCATTAAAAGCTGAGCTGTGCACAGTAAAAACATTTGAATGGAACATTGTCTACAGACCCTCTTAAAGATCTTTCCTTCTTTTAGTCATTATGACGAGTTCACCACAAGAGAGAAAATAACATGGACAAAACTTAGTTACTACAAACACTGTAAGTGCTACTACTGTACTAGTCCATCTATTAGTTGTTAGTAATGTTATCACTCCTGATTCTGAGGAGCCAGTAAGACGTCCATCACAGCTACTAATACAGTCTCTTACTACTACAGAGACAACAGCTGAAATGTCTCTAATACTACTGATACAACTGCTGCTACTCATAACATCACCACTCTCATAGTTTTCATGACTTTTTCAAATCATTTTTTAAAATTATAGTACTGCTACCCATCAGTGAAATAAATGTTTCTATTTTTAAGCTGTATCAACTTAAATTCACTTGAGGAAATTCATCAGACTTTGGACAGCTCCCTCTGGAGCCACAAAAGGCTTTATACAACTTTTTTAAACATATGCAGCAGTACTCCCCAATACCTGTAAAGATACTTGATGTGTAAATCAACTTTCATACTGGGTAAAATTCTCTCAGTAGGTCTGACCCTCCCTAACCTTATTGCAATGTTCTATCCAATACATACACTTAAAAACGTATATGCAGACACAGTTCAATTGATTCCAGTAAGAAATATTAATGATGAACATTTGTCTTCCTCATTAAATACTGACATATGTACGACAGTAAAAAGGATTTGAATGAAACATTGCCTCCAGACCCTCTTGAAACCCTTCCCTTTTTTTACAAAGTCATTATAAGATAAGATCAACTTAAGTGATCCCATCCAAACCTTAAGATATTTTTTCCTGTCCAGAAAGAATTTCAAATTCAATTTAAACAATAAAAGTATAATAGTTATTACACACTTTAATTGCTACAGCTGAAATATCTGTCATACTAATTACTGCTAATATTACTACGTTTGACAGAAACAGAAGGAAAGATCTTTAAGAGGGTCTAACCCTCCCTAACCCTAACCCTTTGACAATGTTCCATCCAAATATATGTTTCCTTTTCTTCATATAGTGATGTCATGATATAACCAGACACCAGATTAACAAACTGTTAAACACTGACCTGTTTTCAGGCATTTTTTCAACTGTTGATAATTCAATAACTTTAAACATAACCAAATAACTTTAATGGTAATCAGCAACATTATCAGATAATGTTTTTCACTTCTAAAGTCATTAAATACTGACCGCTGCACAGCAGCAACCAAATATTTGAATGGAACATTGTCTACAGACCCTCTTAAAGATCTTTCCTTCTTTTAGTCATTATGACGAGTTCACCACAAGACAGAAAAAATAGAAGGTATCAGTCAAAGAGTTAAACAGAGTTACAAAACTTATCTACATGCTGAAAAGGAATGAAAGAGTTAAAACTTATCTACATACTAAAAAAACTTATATATATACACGACTAAAAATGTATAAAAGTTAAAACATATCTACATACTAAAAAGGAATGAAAGAGTTAAAACTTATCTACATACTAAAAAAAGTATATATATATATATATATATACTACTAAATATGTATAAAAGTTAAAACTTATCTACATACTAAAAAGGAATGAAAGAGTTCAAACTTATCAAAGTTTTTTTTAGGAAAGAGGAAGAAAGAGTTCAAACTTATCTACAAACTTATATATATACTACTAAATATGTATAAGAGTTAAAACTTATCTAAGGTTAATTTTTTTTTTTTTTTTTTTTTTTTTTTTAGGATAGAGGAAGAAAGAGGGAATAAAAGGTTTGCACTGTGTGTGCAGTGTGCGTGTATGTGTGTGTATGTTACATCTCGGGATTGTACGGAGAGTCAGTCATCCATGCCATGACCATCTCTGCCACTGCATCAAAAGCAGAGGGTGAGAGTCCACCGGGCTGGGGTCCGTAAGGGCCGGGCCAGAGGGGCGGGGCCGTGACATCATCATGTTGAATGTCATCAGCGTGCTCCTGGGGGACTCTGGGCTGGATCTCCTGCTGCCTTCCTTCTGCTGTCCTTCCCTGAACCTTTTAGAGAGACAGAGAGGAGGAGAGGAGGAACCAAGTCAGACTAGTTCAGTTACACCCTTTAGACTGATGCAGTATTGCTGTTGAACTGGATGTATCATGGATCAGGATAGAACAGTTTGGACCACCGTGGGCACGTTTGGACTTCTAACCTCCAGCTGGACAGCCTCCAGGTTGGCCTGTGGGGCAGAGGTGGAGGGCTGGGGGCTGAGGCTCCTCTCTGATGGGACAGCAGCATTCTCACGGAGTCTTCTCTCCGGAGGCTCCTGGAAGGCTCTGGAGGTGCTCTCCTGCTCCCTCCGTCTCTTCCTGCTCGCACCAACCTGTTAGTTAAACAGATAGACAGGGATGACTCCAACTGTATGATTACTAGACTGTTAATAATTAAAGGAGAACTAGGAGCCTATATATCATGGAGGAGACAGAGAAAGTAGCTGAAATCAGCCACTTTAAGTGAGCTTTTGCTGAACAATGGCTACTGTGGCCACAAGTGGTAATTACAGGGTAATGGTGAATGATAAGACATACAGTAGAATAAGTAGAGAATAATCATAAATCAGCAAACTGACTCACTAGTCAGTTACACAGGAACATTTATCTAAAGGTTGCCCAAGTGAAAAAATAATATACTATATATATATATATATATATATATATTGCAGTACCTAAAATACTGCAAATGTACTAATTATTTTTAATGTTTGTATATTGTTTCACACAGCAAATGCCACATATTTCATGTATGTGTCTGTTGTTAAAGGCATTTAGTACTAATTCAATTTTAAACTTAACTGTAACAGTTTTTAAAGAGGGTTCAGCCATGTAGTCATGATATTTGTTGTTGTTATTTGTGAGTTGTTTGTGTTTTGTGCTGCTCTGTATGTACTTTCTTGTTGAGTTTTTTAAAGGCCCATCTAGGGATGGGCATTGAAAATGAGCTTAGGCTATAAATGCTGTGGCATATGGCATTAGTTGTCCCTAAACAAATAAACGTTGAATGAACTAAACTGATGATGAGACCAGATGTATGAGGATCTTACCACCTTAACTAAACTATTTCCTGGTGGACTTGCTAGAGCCCAATCTACAAGCCCCTACTGACCACAGTCATAAAGGAAATCAGACTTGTAACACTCAGCACACAGCACACACTTCCACTCTGTGACATTTGGGGGTATCATACAACCACTCCCACTGGTCTCTGAACCAGCTGCGACACATCAAACTTACTGATAACTTAGTGTAAAACACGGACCGGGGCGGAACTATACGCGTAGTCGGCGGAACAATACGTCATCGTCCAGGCGGCGCATGATGACCTGCAGGAGGACAAACAATCAGTGGCTCATCTGCTTGTAGTACAAACAACTGCTGCTCCCAGGAGAAGGAGAGAGGACAATATGAGGAATCACACTTCTTTTATCAGGAACACATCATGACTACTTGGCTCTGTGTTGTGACTGGCTGCCATGGCAACAGTGGAGAGGAGGAAGTGTAATCTCCTATGCAGACAGACATCTTGTCCTGGGTAATGCTTGGACTGCAGGGTCACATCAGGGATGGTCATGTAATGTTTTGACCTGATCACTGATGATGAAAATCTTACCTTCAACTTATCTCACCGCTGAACGAGGTTCAGGGCTGCGAGGTGAGACGCCCGTCTGTTTCACACTTCCACACAGACTTCAGTCTTCAGGAGCTGTATTCTCACAGGATAGGACACAGACACATTCTGCCTCCCACCATTTCTCCAGCAGAGGATGCTTCATACTTGATGTCCATCTCATCCTCATGAACTGAGGCGCGGCTAGAACAGAGCTTTCTTCTCTCCAATATCTCAGCTGACTCCCACAGTAAAACTTTACTTGATACTCTTCAGGTAAAATTCAAATGATAAGTTTAATGTAACAAACATAAAACAAAGGAAAGATCAATTTTCCCCCCCGACAGTTCACCTTCATTACATAATTAAATAAAACACCTTTTCCCCTAATATGCTCATGTTCTCTGAGAGTCCATGATGCAACCTTCAGTCCATTGTGATCCCCGGCGTACGTTCAGAGGATACAAAGGCAGAATTACTACAGCTCTGAATGCAACACGACACACAGCTGCCACCAAAGTAGCACACAATCTGAACTCTAAAGTGACACAAATGACCCAATAAAACAACTGAGCGATGATTTCTTTCTATTTTATAACTTTTCAGACTGTTTCAGATTTTGTGATAACAAACAGTCTTAATGAGTCAAATAGAGGGTCACAGTGTAATGCTTTAGTGTAAAACTTAAATTATTGATGATTAATAATGATTGGTTTATTAATCAGATTCTTTGTTTTTGTAGATTTGTTGAGCACGAATGCTCTTTTTCAAGAATGTTCCATATTCACACATACTAGACGTCATCAGTGGTGGAAAGTAACTAAATAGTCAATTTCAAGTCAGTTTTATTTATATAGCGCTATCTCAGGTTAGTTATCTCAGGGCACTTTTCACATAGAGTCTGGAGGTGTAGACTGTACTCTTTAATTTACAGAGACCCAACATTTCCCCATGAGCAGCACTTGGCGACAGCAACAAGGAAAAACTAACAGGAAGAAACCTCAAGCAGAACCGGGCTCTAGGTTGTCAACTGGTACATTTACTCAAGTACTGTACTTATGTACAACTTTGAGGTAGTTGTACTTTACATGAGTATTTCCATTTGATGCTACTTTATATTTCCACTCCACTACATTTCAGAGGAAAATATTGTACTTTCTACTCCACTAAATTTATTTGACGGCTTTAGTTACTTTTCAGATGAAGATTTGAAACGATGGATAATATAACAAGCTTTTAAAATACAACACATTGTTAAAGATGAAACCAGTGGTTTCCAACCTTTTTGGCTTTTCACATCTTATAAAAAGCAGTGTGTAGTCAGGGTCACATTTCAGATGTCTATGAGTTGTTAACTCATGAACTTCTCACATGGTTTCATTTCAATAAATGTTCAAATGATCCAATATTTCACCAAAAACCTCTCCTCCTCCTTTTTCTCCCTCTCCCATAATCATCTCACGACCCCTCAGATTTATCTGGTGACACTTTGGAGGGGCCCGACCCCTAGGTTGGGAACCACTGGACTAAACTAGCTAACTGTATATAAAGTATAAGTTCAAACTAGCTCCACCTCCAGCAGCTACAACAGTAACATGCTGCTTACACACTGATGCTTCAGTATTAATAATCTAATGATGTCATATATAATAATATATCAGTCAGAGGGAACAAACCACGACTTTTACTGCAATACTTTAACTACATCAAGCTGCTAATACTTATGTACTTTTACTTAAGTAGGATTTTTCATGCAGGACTTTTACTTATAATGGAGTATTTTCACATTACTGTATTGCTACTTTTAATTAAGTAAAGGATCTGAATTAAGGATCTGAGTACTTCTTCCACCACTAGATGTCATCAAAAAGACAGTTTCAGTGTCTACATTTGTTGGTAACCTCTGACAAGGTGCATGGTTTCATGCTTGTCCCAGGGTTACCAACATGACACCCCATGTGACTGTGAGTGTTGATTTTGCCTCAATCCTACATTAACATTTTATAATATGTAGCCTGCATATATTCACTGATGTTATGGGAGGTAAGTATTACACACAAAACTAAAGACAACATTCAAAATTATATTTCAAATAAGCACAAGCTCCTAACAAATCAACAGGATACACACTTTCACTGTCAAGCCAAGAGTTTTACCTTGTTGGTGTTGGTGCTCATTTGGCTCCTGCTGGGCTCTCTCCTCCAGTAGGTGTGATCATGGAGGTGAGTTGGCACATCACACATCTGTAACCATTAATGTACAGTTTAGGATGGGACTCTACTTAACTCAACACAACTCCACTAAACTGAACATTGAAAAAAAATGAGTTCATCTTTTGAACCTGCTGAGCACACTGATGTTTTCCTTAAAGGATAGAGGTTTTACAATGTTTCACTAGAAGAGGTTTTCCTCGCTGTAATCATTCCTCCTGTTCATACTGGCTATTAAAAGATCCCCTTCAAATGTGCTTTCAATGTAAGTGATGGGGGACAAAATCCACTGTGTGTCCACACAGTCATTTTGTGCAAAAATGCATTGAAATGTTTATCTGAAGCTTATATGAGGCTTCAGCAGTCTGAGTTAGTCATATCAAGTGGATATCTGCCACATTCACAGTCTTTTTAGCATCAAATTCCCTCTTTGTGTTTCCTCAGACAGTGTTTCCCTGTTAAGCTGTGGTGGAAGTATAGTGACAAAAACAGGGACTTTGGCACTAAAAAGACTGTAACATTGAAAGATATCTACTTGATTTGACTCATTTGCACAGGAGGAGGACTGTGGATTTTGGCTGCCATCACTTAACATTGTAAGTGCATTATGAAGGGATCTTCTAATGGTCAGTATGAACAGGAGGAATGATTATGGCAAGAAAAACCTGTTTCAGTGTTCATTTGGGCTCCTGACTATTGTTTTAAGACAGACTTGAACATTTGTGAACTCGTCCTTTAAATAAACAAGCTATTTTCTACTCTGCATGCACATATGCATAACGGCTTTACTGTTTTTGCAGCAATATCACAGTAAAGTTGACTTTACTACAGAAAATAATGATCATTTATGAACTGTTTAATAAAGTAATGAATGAGGGCTTTTTTCTTGACAAAATATCAGGTTGAAAGTAGAAACTTTGGCATCTTTAAACCAAAAATGTGCAAACTGCTGTTACACTGAGCTGTTGAGTGTGTCAGCAGTTTACTGAAGGTGGTTAAATGCATCACTGTGTAATAAGCAATGTTTTATTTTTCTGAAGGAGTTTGAATAGTTACTGCAAACTGTATCAGTTTGCTTGTAAATCAACAGTCAGTTCAGGATTTTGCAGCTTCTGTCTTTACATTTCAGCAATGTATACACTGAAGATCTTACTTTAAATGTGTAAATGTAATATTTGTTTTGATGTTTTACTGAACAAACTACCACTGAATGAAAGTCAGTTGTTGCTTCGACGCCTCAAATACAGCTGAGGCGTCGAATAAAACGGCTTGAAAAAAGTCTTTGAATGATTTTAAACTGCCTAAATTCTCACGTTTTCCATGATGAAACAGTAAGAGAGTCGAGTTGAGGTCACTGTGGGTCCGTATTTCGCTGCTCACTTGTTTAGTTTTTTAGAAATCGTCGAGTGAAGTTTCTCCTCCAATGTTTCAGAGTAAAATGGTGATTTTGGAACTAGTTTCTGGAATATAGACGCTCCATAGCAACCAGAGTCCTACGTCAGCACTAACGTTAAACTGCTTTAATTGGCAGTTTACAGTATTGTTTTTTATTGGCATTTTAAAATGTAACTATAGAAAATATTTTTTAAATGAATTCCTTCAACACGGATTCAATAACGTTTTGTAGAGGCCCAGTGCATACACTACTGTTTTAGTCGGCATCCATTTCGTCAGCTATAAGGCAACATTTTGGCAATTTAGTTTATTTTATGTCCATTTAAGCTTCCGATGAATTACAGCAGAGTCAATAAACGTGATTAATATTGTTATTGAAAGTTCAGCAACAAATAAATAGTCTCTGTCACTAGTTGAAAGGCTAAAATACATGTGAAAATCCAAATAAGTCGTCACAATGTAACTTAATTAGCTTTAAAAGTTAGTCGTAGCGGTTGTTAAATTGTACTCTGTTGTATTTGTTAACCATATTTCTATCATTTCCAGTCAGTATTTCCTCTGGTCTGACTGCTCATATGTTTTGGACCTATAGTCACCTGCTTAGCTAACAAAATGAAAGTAAACACTACCCTACCTGACCGTCAGCTCACAAACTTCATGCAGCTTCCTCTGTAATTAAAACACCTGATTCATTCACACCAGAAGGCAGATATACAATCATATCATTCTGGAGGGTGTCCACTTTGAGCCTACCGTATATGGGGCCAAAACAGCGACAGTTAAATTTGGCAAATTGGAAATAAAAGGAGGTTCAATGCCAAATTTTATTTTCAATGGCAAAATGTAACTGTCACTCTAGCCCCATAAGCCTATTGCTTGAGGCATGTGAGGCATTATTATTTCTAAATTGTCCGTTTTTAATAGTATATCTTGTAATATTATAATAAAAAGCCTCACCATTAATCCTTCAGGGGCATCATCATTTGTCTCTGCTGGGACGTTTTTAATTGGGTGCACTCTGTGTGCAGTAGGTGTCGCCTTTGCGTTCACAGCATACAAAAGATTAGAAATACTGCCATCTTGTGAGACTCCTATGTTACTACAACATGTTGGGTTTGATGTCACCAAAGCAGTGAGGGCACTCTGTGTTACTGACAGGTGTTTCAGATATAAAGTTAGAAACATCTCACAGCATATTGCAGTCTCCAAACAACCCTCTTGGTTAAATCTGAATATGTTAAAGGTCCCTTCCAGACAGGTTTTTTAGACACATGAAATACACTGCTTTGAATAATAATTTGTGTCTGATATGGTTTTTCCACAAAAAAAGGTTTAAGTACCTTGTTAGAAAGATGTCATCTACTCCTTCTCCCTCATTGGGAAATCCAGAATCCATGAAAAGTTTAACAGCTGGATTCAAAATGTCCATTTTCAGTGTATGTGTATGTGAACCTTCAAGTTGCCACATCACATTTCTGTAAGTTGCATACTGGACCATGATTGGCTCCAAATAAGTTGTGATGCCACAATTCATGCTTGTAGTTACACATCTTAAACTCAGATTTAAGGTGAGCACAGAGAAACTTTCCCCTTTCAGCAGAGGAATATGAAAATAAACTCTGCACATACATCATTCTGCACACTGAAGCTCAAACATCCAATTGAAGGAGCAAGAAGAAAAACATATTTGAGTGGAGTGGACTTTAAGTTTCATAAAGATTCTCAAGATTTACTGCAGTGCTTTCAGTTTTCTTTTTATTGGATTGGTTCTGTTGTAGTGTGTTCAAAAAAATGAAGAGTCCTTAAACAGCTGGTATTTGTGGTTCACCATCTTTTATTTTACAATTTTTGTCACTTGCTTGATTTTATGATTATGATAACTAATAAAAACAGTATTTTACACAGATACTGTGACATTTTGCTGTGATTTCTTAACCCCTAATTGCATGAGTGTATAGCATATATCATTTTTTCCCTTAACACTACTGAGTGGTGAAGCCAGTGTGTCTGAAGAAGATATTTGTTAGGTTTAACAGTGCATTAAAAGAAACATTAGTAAGGGATCTTCCACCCCACTAGGATGTAATCTAGGGTTAATACACACAAAGTACAGCTGAGGCTGATGGGATTGTCATTTGTTTTGCAGGTATTTGTTTGTAAATCAAAATATTGGACAAATAAAAATTGATTGATTAATTTGTTTATTTAAGTGTTGTAACTTTCTGGTGCCCAGCCTATATGGGCTTACAAGACACTAGACAATAATAACCAGGATGGTCACATGACAGATGTACAGTTCCACAGATTGAAAAAGAACATTTCAGAACATTTAGTTTACATGGCAGAGATGTCCTGTTATGATGGATACAGAGCTCTCTTTTTTAGCAGCCAAGCCTCTCCTATAAATCTGGCTAAAAGAAAAATCTCCATATTAAAAAGCCAACTAAACATATCAGCTTCAGACAACCAAAACAAATCAGGTTTTTTCAATTGGATCTTTTCAAACAAACAATTCCTCAAGTCACTGCACAAAGGACAATGAAATACAAAATGAAATTCATCCTCGACAACACCAAGATCACAAAAAACACATAAACGTCGCTCTTCAGGAATACCTTTATATCTGCCGACCTCAATTGCCAGTTGTAAAGTACCAGTTCTTAACTGGTCTGAATCAACAACACTGTTATTTTGACTATTACATACCATTATACTACTTTGTATATTACATTTTTTAAATAAATTGTATAATAGTTGTACACCTGAATGTCTGATTGCCATTATTTTTCCTAGAATTCTGCTTTCAGAACTAGATTTTAATTATTAAGTGATTACTAAAATCAATAAGAATTGAATACAGAGGCAATTATGTATTATGATAACAAGTAGATACATTTATATAGTCTTACATTTACAACCGGCCCTTTGAAAGCTACCATAATGCTGATGAAATTGAGTTTGATCCCCCCGCTTTAGAATAAATCATTACCCATAATAAAGTCATAATTCTGTTATGCCATCTGTTATCTATTATGCTATTATCTTAAATACCTCAATCAAATCAGTCACGAAAAACATTTTCCATAAAGTGAGTGTTAGAAAAGTATTGTTGAAGAAATCAGTCCTGTTCACAAGTTTTTCAATGGTATGGTTATAATGGTATAGCAGTATACTGTGAGCTTACAGACACACACACACACACACACATATATATATATGTGTGTGTGTGTGTGTGTGTGTGTGTGTGTGTGTACACTGGAGATCAGCTACTAGAACACTTTTTCCACAAAATAACTAAGACATTTCAACAAAAAACATTATTTTGCAGAAAACACACTGATCAAAATTAGAGAACACTTTCAGATACCTCCCAGTTATTGGTGTTAATCTGGCACCTGGTGCTAATTTCCTTGATTATCTGTTAACCCCTATTTAACTGGCAGCCTAACTTCCAGTTTCACTGACTCTGCATGATGGTGGGCCGTTCTAAAGTGACTGAAAGCCTCCCGCAGCAGGTTGTCCAGATGAAGGCCAAAGGGATGACCCTATCAGCCATAGCAAGACAAGTTGGTTGTTCCAAATTTGTGATTTCAAGAATATTGAATCTTTACAACATCACAAACTCATTCAAGTCCCCCAAGAAGGCTGGTCGTCCACGGAAGACAAATACAAGAGAGGACAGGATACTGCGGAGGATCTCAATGTGCAATCGTTTCCACACTGCAGCTGGAATTGCTCGCCAGTTCAGTCACTCTGCAGTGACCAAACCTCTCATTAGCAGAAAGAATCAAAAGGCTAGACTAAGCTTTGCTGAGGAGCATGTTGTGTGGACAGAGGAGAACTGGTCCAAAGTTCACTTCAGTGATGAAAGCAAGTTTAATTTATTTGGAAAGTCAGTGAAAGGTGGAGGAGGAAGTGTCATAGTTTGGCTGCATGTTTTCTGCAGCAGGAGTTTGGCCTCTTATACAGCTACATGGCAGAGTGAATGCAAATGTTTATCAGAACCTTCTTCAACAACATATGGTTCCTTCCCTGCGTTCATCACCCAATCAGCCCGCAGTGTTCATGCAGGACAACGCTCCATGTCACACAGCAAAACTGAAAACATTGAAATAATGACGGCCTGCCCAGAGTCCTGATCTCAACCCAATAGAGAACCTCTGGAAAATCCTTGGCAACAAAGTTATGGCCAAGAAACCCACTACAGTCACCGAACAGTGGAGGAGACTGGAAGAAGAGTGGACCAAAATCACACCAGAGCAGTGTGAGAGACTAGTGCTGTCCTGTGGCCGCAGATGTGCTGAAGTCATTCAGAGCAGAGGCCTGTACACTTCCTGCTAACTGCTGACTATATATATGTGCATGTTTTGTTTTTTGTCTTTAAAGAAAGACAAAAAAACTAAATTGAAATGGATGTGACAGAATATCCATTTTAATTTTTTTCAGTAAATTCACTTAATTAAATCATTTTCAAAAATCAGTTTTCATGTTTTTTTTTTTTTTTTTTTTACAAATCCACCTAACGTTTCAAATTCATATTCTTGACAATCAATATTATTAACCTTTATTTAATGAGGTAATGTTATTGAGATCGATTTCTTTTGCGAGAGAGACCTGAGTACAGAGGGAAAGAAAACAAGCATAGCCAGATATAACAAAAAGGACAAAGACATACAGCACACAGCCAGACAAACAAAAGCCCATACAGCATCAGAAACAATCTTTTGACCGGCTCATTAACATGAATGATGGGAACCGAGTCGCGTTTAGTTGGGAGCTGTTCTTTTTTTTCTCTCTCCCTGAGTTCACACCTATGGTTCACACAGATGCTCACACAAGCTCCTCCTTGCTCCTCCACTGAGTGAGACGGAGAGAGCAGGGGGAGGAGCGCTTATTTCATATGCAAATGTCGCATGAGTTGTGCACGCGCCCTTCACGTGTTTAGGTGTTGCATGAATAACATAAGTCAAAGTAGTTTTACACACATACACACACTTTATACAAAGGGTAAATAGTGATCTCACTGTCAACTCAGAGGGATATGGCAGTGGAATATTTACAATGAATCCATATCAGACTTTAAAATCTTGTCCACACATGTCAAATGAAGCTATAATCAATATTTCAGAATGATTCAAACTCAAATATTGGTGGGAAATCTGAGTTCAAAATGATTCTGATCCAAATCTCAGCCCATCATTCCTCCCTGTGATTATTTCCAGGATAAAATGATGTAACCCCAGGTTGGCTTCTTAAAAGTGAATAAATATAAAAATGAGCCAAATGTCTTTTGAATGGCTCTTTGAAATGAACGGATCCCAAAGATCCGGCTCCCTCCAAAGAGCCATAAATCTCATCTCTAATGGACATGACATATTTCTGTATTCCTGTAATTGAATGATGTCAGTAATGCTAGTTACTGATTGGATCCTGATTATCCAATCACAATCATGTCATGTCAGTGACAGACCTGGACAAGACAAGCATGGCATTTAATTCTTCGTATGTGGTTTTCATCAATTTCATGTCTTATATATAAGATCTAAATGGAACGCATAACAGTTCAAGAGTGAGAATACATAAAAATGTGATTGTTTTGTTATTAGATTCAGAGAGGGACAGTGGAGAGGTTACATGCATGCCAGAAGAACTTGATGTGGCAGATGAGATTGAGATAGAGGAGAAAGAAAGCACAGGGACAGGAGGAGGACAGGAGGAGGACAGGAGGAGGACAGTGTGACGACCGGAAGGTGATGAAGCCAGAACCCAAATGCAGAGTCGAGTCAAAAAACAGTTTATTCAAACAATGTCCAAAAGAGGAAATCACCTTTCAACAGGGGAAAAAACACACGAGGAAAAACAAACACTCATGATTACCGCGGCAGAGGAAAAAACTCAGGGACACTCGCAGAGAATATCACGGAGGGCAGAAAGCTGCGGCTCGGGAAACTCAGCAAGGGCGTGAATCGCTGGACAGGGGAAAAAATTGGTCTGGCACTGAGGAGAAGTTGGGCTGAGCTTAAATAGCTCTGCTGTGGAGTTGATAGGGACCAGGTGTGCCTCGTTACCGAGCCTGCAGCTCCGCCCTCCTGTACGGCTCCTAGGAGACAGAGAGGAGGATTAGGGAGGAAACACACCAAAACAGAGACAACAGAATCACAACAGACAGGAGGAGATGACAGTAACCAGGAAGGAAGAAATCAGGTGGCGTCACAGGCCGTTCACTACAATCATTGACACTTCCTTTGAGAATCCTCCAATTCATGAGGATCATCCCATGAGACCCTATGAATACTTCAAACCGTATAAACCAGATGAGATCTTCAATTTGATGGCCCAGTATGTCTCCAGAACCAGAGCATGTCCCCCAGAGACCAGTTCGCAGACCAGTCCAGGATGTAAGGCCTCTACCTGCAGTGCAGTATGACATGGTTGACCACATGCCAAATTATGATAGAAAGAAAGAGGCTAGCAGATGCAAGATGCCAAACTGTGCAGGAAAAACACACGTCTTTTGTGACAAGTGCAACATCCACTTGTGCTTTGTGCCACAACAAAAGTGCTTCAAGGCTGCTCATCGAAAATGAGAATACATGAAAACATCCACAAGCTGTTATCAGTTCATTAGCCTACTATAAAAACAACACACATCTACTAAAATCATACATCTATTGTGTTCATGTGCATGTTCAGATTATGTTATTTCCCTCTCTTCTTACTGTACACAGACTCAAACACATGCAAACATCCAGTTCCAGATGTTTAGGTCATATCTGATTGATTACTATGTGGAAAAACTCAGCCTTATTGTTCTTAAGTTTTTATGACATTTTACGCCCATCGTGTCGTGGCGTCCATTGTAATGGACATGAAGAAATACTATTAAAAATATGAGTTAGCCAAAAAAAAATGTTTCCAGTTTGTTTTTATGTTGGAGAGGAGTCAGAATCAGTTTGCACAGCAGAAAAAATGCGGGTCTGAAGGGGTTAAATGGTCCAGTGGGATAAGAAATTCAAGTTCTTAAATCCTCTGTAATTTATTCCATTTATATGGTGCAAAGTGATGGAAGGTGTCTTCCCAAGTTAAGCATTTACCCGAGGGGTAACTAGAGTTAAACTAGAGTTAAACAGCAGTATAAAACCCCAGTTCATCTCTCCAGACTCTGCCAGATCGTTCAGTCACCAATGTGGCACAGATGCTACGGCCAAGCTTCTTGTAAGCTGTTTGTTTGTTTTTCTGATCTCCTGAATGCTGCTAATTCTGTTCTCTGCCTGTACCTCAGGTTCACCACTCCAGTTCCCAGTACACCTGCCACGTCAGCCTCATCCTCACCTGCCTGGTGAGCTGTGGTTTTAGGCAACTTTTATAGGAGACATTTCTAAATAAAAATGATAGAATGTAGTCCTTCTTGTTGCTAGTGAGGACCAGCCTACTTTTTCATATAGAACACAGTGATGTGTATCTTTAGCTCCTGTAATGAAATGTGAAGCATGATGATATACTGTATCAAGTTGTTTAAAGGCAGAGCGAGCAGCATGCGAATAAAACATAACTCCACTTTATTTTAGTTAGAACCACTTTGACTGGATTCAGCTCAATTCAGTTCAGCTCTGTTATGACCTGGCTCAAGTGGCCACAACAAAAGGGAGACACACCAGTGTTAAGTTTTAACAAAAGATCTTTTATTAACCAAATTAAACCAAATTGAGTAAATTCAAATGCCAATTAAGGATTAATAAGTTGTGGGGTGTGTATGTCAGTATAGTCAGTGGTGTAAGAGTGCATGAGTGATGGATGTGTGTGTGGGGGGGGGGGGGGGGTGATGTAAGATGCGAAACCAGACATAAGAATAAACTTAAAGCAACATAGTAAATAAAACAAACGGCTGGCTGAAGGGGAGAGAGAGAGAGAGAGAGAGAGAGAGAGAGAGAGAGAGAGAGAGAGAGAGAGAGAGAGAGAGAGAGATGCACTGCAGTCAGGCTTAAATAACCTGGGAACACACCGGGGCCCTCAGGTCTGCCAGGTTACACTAACAATCCACCTGCAGAGTGAACAGAGACAGATGAACCACACAGCAACACAAAATGACACAACAGAGCTCATCACAGCTCATAGATGACTTTAATAATGTTTGTTCTTGAATATATTTTGATGCTGTTTTCTATTGAAGATGTGAGTTTACACACTTTCTTTTATGAATTGAGGATAACCGCAAAGTACCATACTACTGTATGTTAGTGAGACAAAACATCAAAATGCAGAAGCATACAATTTAAATAACATTTATTGGACTTACACTACAACTTTATGATGGATACAAAATGCCTGTTTGCCTCTAGCTGTGTGTTCTACTGTTACTGCTACTACTACTTCTAATACTGTTGCTAGGTCCAAAATGATCTGAAGGACGATGTGAATTAGGTATTTTTTTTAAATATGTGAATGATATAGAAACCCTGAAGCTGTAAAGAAAGAATGAAACACACAAATATTACACAAGCTCCATTAAGCTCATTACAATGTCTTAATGAACTAAAATGCATCACCGTGATCAACATAGTAGAGGTTTGGGACTGGTAGTTCAGTATGGGCACAAATATGTGTCCCTACAAACTGAATTTGAATCACATCATTTGAATGTGCACTCCTGACCTCTAGTGGCCAAAGTCTGCACTTTCTGAGAGAACTTTCTCCTCCATCAATACACTGACATTGAAACAATAAGGTCAAACTTTGAAAAATGATCACAGTAGAAAATATTTTTGATAATTTTCACTCATTATACTGACATATGAACTGTAAGAAGAAACAGAGTGAAATATTGCTCTTTGCCATGGTTATGAAGTGATTAAACCTACTGTTTCCACTGGTGCTAAAGCTTCCTGTTGAAGAGCTGAAATATCACTAGTACCACTGCTACTACTATCACTACTGCTATTGTTTATTCCAGTGGTACTACTGTTGGTAACTGAACTTCATGTTTATTAGAGAGAAGAAAGAAGTGATGAAGGGAGTGAGGGAGACAGGCTCAGCCAGTTAATGACTTAATGATCACAACATGGTCTGTTAAGTCTATCAGGGTTTACAAAGCCAACGCATAATCTGACTATTTTATATTCACTACAGGACATAAGATGGTGTGGGCTGCTCCAGTAGTTAAACTGAGTACAGTAAAGCCACAAAGCAACTGTTAGCACATCTACATCAGCTGAAAATGTGTATTTCTGTTTGTTTAACACCAAAAATGTCACCAAAACAACTGTAAACTGTGACTGAGTCAGAACTCAACCAGAATGCGACGCAGCCAGATGGACATTGTGGACATGTCTGTGGACGTTGGACAGTAACACATTTTAGAGTTTCTCTTTTAAAAGCTGTTTAAAAGCAGAAGGAAAGATCTTTAGGAGGGTCTAACCCTCCCTAACCCTAACCCTTTGACAATGTTCCATCCAAATATGTGTCTTGTTGTTCATATTGTCATGACGTAACAAGACACTTGTTAAATAAGCTATCAAATGCTGGCCTATTTTCTGGCAACATTTTAAATTGCTCATCATTCGATATACTGAGACATAAACAAATAAAGTAGTTATTATTTAGAATTAGTGTGAAGGGACATTTTTCACTTGTTTTCCATTAAAAGCTGAGCTGTGCACAGTAAAAAAAGATTTGAATGGAACATTGTCTACAGACCCTCTTAAAGATCTTTCCTTCTTTTAGTCATTATGACGAGTTCACCACAAGAGAGAAAATAACATGGACAAAACTTAGTTATTACAAACACTTTAAGTGCTACTACTGTACTAGTCCATCTATTAGTTGTTAGTAATGTTATCACTCCTGATTCTGAGGAGCCAGTAAGACGTCCATCACAGCTACTAATACAGTCTCTTACTACTACAGAGACAACAGCTGAAATGTCTCTAATACTACTGATACAACTGCTGCTACTCATAACATCAACACTCTCATAGTTTTCATGACTTTTTCAAATCATTTTTTAAAATGATAGTACTGCTACCCATCAGTGACATAAATGTTTCTATTTTTAAGCTGTATCAACTTAAATTCACTTGAGGAAATTCATCAGACTTTGGACAGCTCCCTCTGGAGCCACAAAAGGCTTTATACAACTTTTTTAAACATATGCAGCAGTACTCCCCAATACCTGTAAAGATACTTGATGTGTAAATCAACTTTCATACTGGGTAAAATTCTCTCAGTAGGTCTGACCCTCCCTAACCTTATTGCAATGTTCTATCCAATACATACACTTAAAAACGTATATGCAGACACAGTTCAATTGATTCCAGTAAGAAATATTAATGATGAACATTTGTCTTCCTCATTAAATACTGACATATGTACGACAGTAAAAAGGATTTGAATGAAACATTGCCTCCAGACCCTCTTGAAACCCTTCCCTTTTTTTACACAGTCATTATAAGATAAGATCAACTTAAGTGATCCCATCCAAACCTTAAGATATTTTTTCCTGTCCAGAAAGAATTTCAAATTCAATTTAAACAATAAAAGTATAATTGTTATTACACACTTTAATTGCTACAGCTGAAATATCTGTCATACTAATTACTGCTAATATTACTACGTTTGACAGAAACAGAAGGAAAGATCTTTAAGAGGGTCTAACCCTCCCTAACCCTAACCCTTTGACAATGTTCCATCCAAATATATGTTTCCTTTTCTTCATATAGTGATGTCATGATATAACCAGACACCAGATTAACAAACTGTTAAACACTGACCTGTTTTCAGGCATTTTTTCAACTGTTGATAATTCAATAACTTTAAACATAACCAAATAACTTTAATGGTAATCAGCAACATTATCAGATAATGTTTTTCACTTCTAAAGTCATTAAATACTGACCGCTGCACAGCAGCAACCAAATATTTGAATGGAACATTGTCTACAGACCCTCTTAAAGATCTTTCCTTGTTTTAGTCATTATGACGAGTTCACCACAAGACAGAAAAAATAGAAGGTATCAGTCAAAGAGTTAAACAGAGTTACAAAACTTATCTACATGCTGAAAAGGAATGAAAGAGTTAAAACTTATCTAAGGTTTTTTTTTTTTTAGGAAAGAGGAAGAAAGAGTTAAAACTTATCTACAAACTTATATATATACTACTAAATATGTATAAAAGTTAAAACTTATCTACATACTAAAAAGGAATGAAAGAGTTAAAACTTATCTACAAACTTATATATATACTACTAAATATGTATAAAAGTTAAAACATATCTACATACTAAAAAGGAATGAAAGAGTTAAAACTTATCTAAAGTTTTTTTTTTTGTTTTTTTTTTAGGAAAGAGGAAGAAAGAGTTCAAACTTATCTACAAACTTATATATATACTACTAAATATGTGTAAAAGTTAAAACTTATCTACAAACTTATATATATACTACTAAATATGTATAAAAGTTAAAACTTATCTACATACTGAAAAAACTTATATATATACTACTAAATATGTGTAAAAGTTAAAACTTATCTAAGGTTTTTTTTTTGTTTGTTTTTTTTAGGAAAGAGGAAGAAAGAGTTCAAACTTATCTACAAATTAAAAATGTATAAAAGTTAAAACTTATCTACATACTGAAAAAACTTATATATATATACTACTAAATATGTGTAAAAGTTAAAACTTATCTACATACTAAAAAGGAATGAAAGAGTTAAAACTTATCTAAGGTTTTTTTTTTGTTTTTTTTTTTTAGGAAAGAGGAAGAAAGAGTTCAAACTTATCTACAAACTTATATATATACTACTAAATATGTATAAAAGTTAAAACTTATCTACATACTAAAAAGGAATGAAAGAGTTAAAACTTATCTAAGGTTAATTTTTTTTTTTTTTTTTTTTTTTTTTTTTTAGGATAGAGGAAGAAAGAGGGAATAAAAGGTTTGCACTGTGTGTGCAGTGTGCGTGTATGTGTGTGTATGTTACATCTCGGGATTGTACGGAGAGTCAGTCATCCATGCCATGACCATCTCTGCCACTGCATCAAAAGCAGAGGGTGAGAGTCCACCGGGCTGGGGTCCGTAAGGGCCGGGCCAGAGGGGCGGGGCCGTGACATCATCATGTTGAATGTCATCAGCGTGCTCCTGGGGGACTCTGGGCTGGATCTCCTGCTGCCTTCCTTCTGCTGTGCTTCCCTGAACCTTTTAGAGAGACAGAGAGGAGGAGAGGAGGAACCAAGTCAGACTAGTTCAGCTACACCCTTTAGACTGATGCAGTATTGCTGTTGAACTGGATGTATCATGGATCAGGATAGAACAGTTTGGACCACTGTGGGCACGTTTGGACTTCTAACCTCCAGCTGGACAGCCTCCAGGTTGGCCTGTGGGGCAGAGGTGGAGGGCTGGGGGCTGGGACTCCTCTCTGATGGGACAGCAGCATTCTCACGGAGTCTTCTCTCCGGAGGCTCCTGGAAGGCTCTGGAGGTGCTCTCCTGCTCCCTCCGTCTCTTCCTGCTCGCACCAACCTGTTAGTTACACAGATAGACAGGGATGACTCCAACTGTATGATTACTAGACTGTTAATAATTAAAGGAAAACTAGGAGACTATATATCATGGAGGAGACAGAGAAAGTAGCTGAAATCAGCCACTTTATGTGAGCTTTTGCTGAACAATGGCTACTGTGGCCACAAGTGGTAATTACAGGGTAATGGTGAATGATAAGACATACAGTAGAATAAGTAGAGAATAATCATAAATCAGCAAACTGACTCACTAGTCAGTTACACAGAAACATTTATCTAAAGGTTGCCCAAGTGAAAAAATAATATACTATATATATATATATATATATATATATTGCAGTACCTAATATACTGCAAATGTACTAATTGTTTTTAATGTTTGTATATTGTTTCACACAGCAAATGCCACATATTTCATGCATGTGTCTGTTGTTAAAGGCATTTAGTACTAATTCAATTTTAAACTTAATTGTAACAGTTTTTAAAGAGGGTTCAGCCATGTAGTCATGATATTTGTTGTTATTTGTGAGTTGTTTGTGTTTTGTGCTGCTCTGTATGTACTTTCTTGTTGAGTTTTGTGCTTTAACGTATGTATTTGTATTGTTGAGTCTTGTGCAGTTCCAGATATATTTTAATGTTGAGTTTTATGTATTTTAAAGGCCCATCTAGGGATGGGCATTGAAAATGAGCTTAGGCTATAAATGCTGTGGCATATGGCATTAGTTGTCCCTAAACAAATAAACGTTGAATGAACTAAACTGATGATGAGACCAGATGTGTGAGGATCTTACCACCTTAACTAAACTATTTCCTGGTGGACTTGCTAGAGCCCAATCTACAAGCCCCCACTGACCACAGTCATAAAGGAAATCAGACTTGTAACACTCAGCACACAGCACACACTTCCACTCTGTGACATTTGGGGGTATCATACAACCACTCCCACTGGTCTCTGAACCAGCAGCGACACATCAAACTTACTGATAACTTAGTGTAAAACACGGACCGGGGCGGAACTATACGCGTAGTCGGCGGAACAATACGTCATCGTCCAGGCGGCGCATGATGACCTGCAGGAGGACAAACAATCAGTGGCTCATCTGCTTGTAGTACAAACAACTGCTGCTCCCAGGAGAAGGAGAGAGGACAATATGAAGAATCACACTTCTTTTATCAGGAACACATCATGACTACTTGGCTCTGTGTTGTGACTGGCTGCCATGGCAACAGTGGAGAGGAGGAAGTATAATCTCCTATGCAGACAGACATCTTGTCCTGGGTAATGCTTGGACTGCAGGGTCACATCAGGGATGGTCATGTAATGTTTTGACCTGATCACGGATGATGAAAATCTTACCTTCAACTTATCTCACCGCTGAACGAGGTTCAGGGCTGCGAGGTGAGACGCCCGTCTGTTTCACACTTCCACACAGACTTCAGTCTTCAGGAGCTGTATTCTCACAGGATAGGACACAGACACATTCTGCCTCCCACCATTTCTCCAGCAGAGGATGCTTCATACTTGATGTCCATCTCATCCTCATGAACTGAGGCGCGGCTAGAACTGAGCTTTCTTCTCTCCAATATCTCAGCTGACTCCCACAGTAAAACTTTACTCGATACTCTTCAGGTAAAATTCAAATGATAAGTTTCATGTAACAAACATAAAACAAAGGAAAGATCAATTTTCCCCCCCGACAGTTCACCTTCATTACATAATTAAATAAAACACCTTTTCCCCTAATATGCTCATGTTCTCTGAGAGTCCATGATGCAACCTTCAGTCCATTGTGATCCCCGGCGTACGTTCAGAGGATACAAAGGCAGAATTACTACAACTCTGAATGCAACACGACACACAGCTGCCACCAAAGTAGCACACAATCTGAACTCTAAAGTGACACAAATGACCCAATAAAACTACTGAGCGATGATTTCTTTCTATTTTATAACTTTTCAGACTGTTTTTTGATTTTGTGATAACAAACAGTCTTAATGAGTCAAATAGAGGGTCACAGTGTAATGCTTTAGTGTAAAACTTAAATAATTGATGATTAATAATGATTGGTTTATTAATCAGATTCTTTGTTTTTGTAGATTTGTTGAGCACGAATGCTCTTTTTCAAGAATGTTCCATATTCACACATACTAGACGTCATCAGTGGTTGAAAGTAACTAAATAGTCAATTTCAAGTCAGTTTTATTTATATAGCGCTATCTCAGGTTAGTTATCTCAGGGCGCTTTTCACATAGAGTCTGGAGGTCTAGACTGTACTCTTTAATTTACAGAGACCCAACATTTCCCCATGAGCAGCACTTGGCGACAGCAACAAGGAAAAACTAACAGGAAGAAACCTCAAGCAGAACCGGGCTCTAGGTTGTCAGCTGGTACATTTACTCAAGTACTGTACTTATGTACAACTTTGAGGTAGTTGTACTTTACATGAGTATTTCCATTTGATGCTACTTTATATTTCCACTCCACTACATTTCAGAGGAAAATATTGTACTTTCTACTCCACTAAATTTATTTGACGGCTTTAGTTACTTTTCAGATGAAGATTTGAAACGATGGATAATATAACAAGCTTTTAAAATACAACACATTGTTAAAGATGAAACCAGTGGTTTCCAACCTTTTTGGCTTTTCACATCTTACAAAAAGCAGTGTGTAGTCAGGGTCACATTTCAGATGTCTATGAGTTGTTAACTCATAAACTTCTCACATGGTTTCGTTTCAATAAATGTTCAAATGATCCAATATTTCACCAAAAACCTCTCCTCCTTCTTTTTCTCCCTCTCCCATAATCATCTCACGACCCCTCAGATTTATCTGGTGACACTTTGGAGGGGCCCGACCCCTAGGTTGGGAACCACTGGACTAAACTAGCTAACTGTATATAAAGTAGTTCAAACTAGCTCCACCTCCAGCAGCTACAACAGTAACATGCTGCTTACACACTGATGCTTCAGTATTAATAATCTAATGATGTCGTATATAATAATATATCAGTCAGAGGGAACAAACCACTACTTTTACTGCAATACTTTAACTACATCAAGCTGCTAATACTTATGTACTTTTACTTAAGTAGGATTTTTCATGCAGGACTTTTACTTATAATGGAGTATTTTCACATTACTGTATTGCTACTTTTAATTAAGTAAAGGATCTGAATTAAGGATCTGAGTACTTCTTCCACCACTAGATGTCATCAAAAAGACAGTTTCAGTGTCTACATTTGTTGGTAACCTCTGACAAGGTGCATGGTTTCATGCTTGTCCCAGGGTTACCAACATGCCACCCCATGTGACTGTGAGTGTTGATTTTGCCTCAATCCTACATTAACATTTTATAATATGTAGCCTGCATATATTCACTGATGTTATGGTAGGTAAGTATTACACAAAAAACTAAAGACAACATTCAAAATTATATTTCAAATAAGCACAAGCTCCTAACAAATCTAACAGGATACACACTTTCACTGTCAAGCCAAGAGTTTTACCTTGTTGGTGTTGGTGCTCATTTGGCTCCTGCTGGGCTCTCTCCTCCAGTAGGTGTGATCATGGAGGTGAGTTGGCACATCACACATCTGTAACCATTAATGTACAGTTTAGGATGGGACTCTACTTAACTCAACACAACTCCACTAAAATGAACATTGAAAAAAAATGAGTTCATCTTTTGAACCTGCTGAGCACACTGATGTTTTCCTTAAAGGATAGAGGTTTTACAATGTTTCACTAGAAGAGGTTTTCCTCGCTGTAATCATTCCTCCTGTTCATACTGGCTATTAAAAGATCCCCTTCAAAGGTGCTTTCAATGTAAGTGATGGGGGACAAAATCCACAGTGTGTCCACACAGTCATTTTGTGCAAAAATGCATAGAAATGTTTATCTTAAGCTTATATGAGGCTTCAGCAGTCTGAGTTAGTCATATCAAGTGGATATCTGCCACATTTACAGTCTTTTTAGCATCAAATTCCCTCTTTGTGTTTCCTCAGACAGTGTTTCCCTGTTGAGCTGCGGTGGAAGTATAGTAACAAAAACAGGGACTTTGGCACTAAAAAGACTGTAACATTGAAAGATATCTACTTGATTTGACTCATTTGCACAGGAGGAGGACTGTGGATTTTGGCCCCCATCACTTAACATTGTAAGTGCATTATGAAGGGATCTTCTAATGGTCAGTATGAACAGGAGGAATGATTATGGCAAGAAAAACCTGTTTCAGTGTTCATTTGGGCTCCTGACTATTGTTTTAAGACAGACTTGAACATTTGTGAACTCGTCCTTTAAATAAACAAGCTATTTTCTACTCTGCATGCACATATGCATAACGGCTTTACTGTTTTTGCAGCAATATCACAGTAAAGTTGACTTTACTACAGAAAATAATGATCATTTATGAACTGTTTAATAAAGTAATGAATGGGGGCTTTTTTCTTGACAAAATATCAGGTTGAAAGTAGAAACTTTGGCATCTTTAAACCAAAAATGTGCAAACTGCTGTTACACTGAGCTGTTGAGCGTGTCAGCAGTTTACTGAAGGTGGTTAAATGCATCACTGTGTAATAAGCAATGTTTTATTTTTCTGAAGGAGTTTGAATAGTTACTGCAAACTGTATCAGTTTGCTTGTAAATCAACAGTCAGTTCAGGATTTTGCAGCTTCTGTCTTTACATTTCAGCAATGTATACACTGAAGATCTTACTTTAAATGTGTAAATGTAATATTTGTTTTGATGTTTTACTGAACAAACTACCACTGAATGAAAGTCAGTTGTTGCTTCGACGCCTCAAATACAGCTGAGGCGTCGAATAAAACGGCTTGAAAAAAGTCTTTGAATGATTTTAAACTGCCTAAATTCTCACGTTTTCCATGATGAAACAGTAAGAGAGTCGAGTTGAGGTCACTGTGGGTCCGTATTTCGCTGCTCACTTGTGTAGTTTTTTAGAAATCGTCGAGTGAAGTTTCTCCTCCAATGTTTGAGAGTAAAATGGTGATTTTGGAACTAGTTTCTGGAACATAGACGCTCCATAGCAACCAGAGTCCTACGTCAGCACTAACGTTAAACTGCTTTAATTGGCAGTTTACAGTATTGTTTTTTATTGGCATTTTAAAATGTAACTATAGAAAATATTTTTTAAATGAATTCCTTCAACACGGATTCAATAACGTTTTGTAGAGGCCCAGTGCATACACTACTGTTTTAGTCGGCATCCATTTCGTCAGCTATAAGGCAACATTTTGGCAATTTAGTTTATTTTATGTCCATTTAAGCTTCCGATGAATTACAGCAGAGTCAATAAACGTGATTAATATTGTTATTGAAGGTTCAGCAACAAATAAATAGTCTCTGTCACTAGTTGAAAGGCTAAAATACATGTGAAAAGCCAAATAAGTCGTCACAATGTAACTTAATTAGCTTTAAAAGTTAGTCGTAGCGGTTGTTAAATTGTACTCTCTTGTATTTGTTAACCATATTTCTATAATTTCCAGTCAGTATTTCCTCTGGTCTGACTGCTCATATGTTTTGGACCTATAGTCACCTGCTTAGCTAACAAAATGAAAGTAAACACTACCCTACCTGACCGTCAGCTCACAAACTTCATGCAGCTTCCTCTGTAATTAAAACACCTGATTCATTCACACCAGAAGGCAGATATACAATCATATCATTCTGGAGGGTGTCCACTTTGAGCCTACCGTATATGGGGCCAAAACAGCGACAGTTAAATTTGGCAAATTGAAAATAAAAGGAGGTTCAATGCCAAATTTTATTTTCAATGGCAAAATGTAACTGTCACTCTAGCCCCATAAGCCTATTGCTTGAGGCATGTGAGGCATTATTATTTCTAAATTGTCCGTTTTTAATAGTATATCTTGTAATATTATAATAAAAAGCCTCACCATTAATCCTTCAGGGGCATCATCATTTGTCTTTGCTGGGACGTTTTTAATTGGGTGCACTCTGTGTGCAGTAGGTGTCGCCTTTGCGTTCACAGCATACAAAAGATTAGAAATACTGCCATCTTGTGAGACTCCTATGTTACTACAACATGTTGGGTTTGATGTCACCAAAGCAGTGAGGGCACTCTGTGTTACTGACAGGTGTTTCAGATATAAAGTTAGAAACATCTCACAGCATATTGCAGTCTCCAAACAACCCTCTTGGTTAAATCTGAATATGTTAAAGGTCCCTTCCAGACAGGTTTTTTAGACACATGAAATACACTGCTTTGAATAATAATTTGTGTCTGATATGGTTTTTCCACAAAAAAAGGTTTAAGTACCTTGTTAGAAAGATGTCATCTACTCCTTCTCCCTCATTGGGAAATCCAGAATCCATGAAAAGTTTAACAGCTGGATTCAAAATTTCTCCTACTTCACTGAGTGAAGTCCATTTTCAGTGTATGTGTATGTGAACCTTCAAGTTGCCACATCACATTTCTGTAAGTTGCATACTGGACCATGATTGGCTCCAAATAAGTTGTGATGCCACAATTCATGCTTGTAGTTACACATCTTAAACTCAGATTTAAGGTGAGCACAGAGAAACTTTCCCCTTTCAGCAGAGGAATATGAAAATAAACTCTGCACATACATCATTCTGCACACTGAAGCTCAAACATCCAATTGAAGGAGCAAGAAGAAAAACATATTTGAGTGGAGTGGAGTTTAAGTTTCATAAAGATTCTCAAGATTTACTGCAGTGCTTTCAGTTTTCTTTTTATTGGATTGGTTCTGTTGTAGTGTGTTTAAAAGAATGAAGAGTCCTTAAACAGCCGGTATTTGCGGTTCACCATCTTTTATTTTACAATTTTTGTTACTTGCTTGATTTTATGATTATTATAACTAATAAAAACTGTATTTTACACAGATACTGTGACATTTTGCTGTGATTTCTTAACCTCTAATTGCATCAGTGTATAGCATATATCATTTTTTCCCTTAACACTGCTGAGTGGTGAAGCCAGTGTGTCTGAAGAAGATATTTGTTAGGTTTAACAGTGCATTAAAAGAAACATTAGTAAGGGATCTTCCACCCCACTAGGATGTAATCTAGGGTTAATACACACAAAGTACAGCTGAGGCTGATGGGATTGTCAGTTGTTTTGCAGGTATTTGTTTGTAAATCAAAATATTGGACAAATAAAAATTGAGATGAAATTGATTGATTGATTTGTTTATTTAAGTGTTGCAACTTTCTGGTGCCCAGCCTATATGGGCTTACAAGACACTAGACAATAATAACCAGGATGGTCACATGACAGATGTACAGTTCCACAGATTGAAAAAGAACATTTCAGAACATTTAGTTTACATGGCAGAGATGTCCTGTTATGATGGATACAGAGCTCTCTTTTTTAGCAGCCAAGCCTCTCCTATAAATCTGGCTAAAAGAAAAATCTCCATATTAAAAAGCCAACTAAACATATCAGCTTCAGACAACCAAAACAAATCAGGTTTTTTCAATTGGATCTTTTCAAATAAACAATTCCTCAAGTCACTGCACAAAGGGCAATGAAATACAAAATGAAATTCATCCAGGACAACACCAAGATCACAAAAAACACATAAACGTCGCTCTTCAGGAATACCTTTATATCTGCTGACCTCAATTGCCAGTTGTAAAGTACCAGTTCTTAACTGAGCACACATGGACCTTTGCCTTCTCTGTACATTTAAAATTATATATGGTTCTTGAAATGGTTGATGAAAAGTCAGGAGGTCACCAAAGTTAATAAAATTCCTCCTATGGAGAGCACGAATATCTGAGCAAAATTTTATGGCAATCCATCCAGTAGTTGAGATATTTCAGTCTGGCCCAAAGTGATGGTCTGACTGAGAGACTGGCATTGCTATCCATACAGTGAAAAACATGCATTTAAGGATGACTGGACTGAGAAATACATGTTCATTTTTCCTGAGGGAAGTATGAGACCATTGTGCTTGAATCATGCAACATCATGTGTGTGTGTGTATATATATATATACGTGTGTATATATATGTGTGTGTGTGTGTAAAATGTATATTCCTAGAATTCTGCTTTCAGAGCTAGTTATTAAGTTATTACTAAAACTAATAATAATTGGATGCAGAGGCAATTATGTCATATGATAATAAGCAGATATCTGAATCAACACTTATTGTTATTTTGACTATTACATACCATTATACTACTTTGTATATTTCATTTTTTAAATAAATTGTATAATAGTTGTACACCTGAATGTCTGATTGCCATTATTTTTCCTAGAATTCTGCTTTCAGAACTAGATTTTAATTATTAAGTGATTACTAAAATCAATAATAATTGAATGCAGAGGCAATTATGTAATATGATAACAAGTAGATACATTTATATAGTCTTACAATTACAACCGGACCTTTGAAAGCTACCATAATGCTGATGAAATTGAGTTTGATCCCCCCGCTTTAGAATAAATCATTACCCATAATAAAGTCATAATTCTGTTATGCCATCTGTTATCTATTATGCTATTATCTTAAATACCTCAATCAAATCAGTCACGAAAAACATTTTCCATAAAGTGAGTGTTAGAAAAGTATTGTTGAAGAAATCAGTCCTGTTCACAAGTTTTTCAATGGTATGGTTATAATGGTATAGCAGTATACTGTGAGCTTACAGACACACACACACACACACACACACATATATACGTGTATATATACACACATATATGTATATATGTGTGTGTGTGTGTGTGTGTGTACACTGGAGATCAGCTACTAGAACACTTTTTCCACTAAATAACTAAGGCATTTCAACAAAAAACATTATTTTGCAGAAAGCACACTGATCAAAATTAGAGAACACTTTCAGATACCTCCCAGTTATTGGTGTTAATCTGGCACCAGGTGCTAATTTCCTTGATTATCTGTTAACCCCTATTTAACTGGCAGCCTAACTTCCAGTTTCACTGACTCTGCATGATGGTGGGCCGTTCTAAAGTGACTGAAAGCCTCCCGCAGCAGGTTGTCCAGATGAAGGCCAAATGGATGACCCTATCAGCCATAGCAAGACAAGTTGGTTGTTCCAAATTTGTGATTTCAAGAATATTGAATCTTTACAACATCACAAACTCATTCAAGTCCCCCAAGAAGGCTGGTCGTCCACGGAAGACAAATACAAGAGAGGACAGGATACTGCGGAGGATCTCAATGTGCAATCGTTTCCACACTGCAGCTGGAATTGCTCGCCAGTTCAGCGCTGAACAGGGTGAGGATCTGTCTCGTCATACAGTGTCTCGACGTTTAAGAGCATTTGGACTGAAAGCCCACTCTGCAGTGACCAAACCTCTCATTAGCAGAAATAATCAAAAGGCTAGACTAAGCTTTGCTGAGGAGCATGTTGTGTGGACAGAGGAGAACTGGTCCAAAGTTCACTTCAGTGATGAAAGCAAGTTTCATTTATTTGGAAAGTCAGTGAAAGGTGGAGGAGGAAGTGTCATGGTTTGGGGCATTTTTCTGCAGCAGGAGTTTGGCCTCTTATACAGCTACATGGCAGAGTGAATGCAAATGTTTATCAGAACCTTCTTCAACAACATATGGTTCCTTCCCTGCGTTCATCACCCAAACAGCCCGCAGTGTTCCTGCAGGACAACGCTCCATGTCACACAGCAAAACGGGTAAAGCAGTTCCTTGAAACTGAAAACATTGAAATAATGACGGCCTGCCCAGAGTCCTGATCTCAACCCAATAGAGAACCTCTGGAAAATCCTTGGCGACAAAGTTATGGCCAAGAAACCCACTACAGTCACCGAACAGTGGAGGAGACTGAAAGAAGAGTGGACCAAAATCACACCAGAGCAGTGTGAGAGACTAGTGCTGTCCTGTGGCCGCAGATGTGCTGAAGTCATTCAGAGCAGAGGCCTGTACACTTCCTGCTAACTGCTGACTATATATATGTGCATGTTTTGTTTTTTGTCTTGTAAAGAAAGACAAAAAAACTAAATTGAAATGGATGTGACAGAATATCCATTTTAATTTTAAATCATTTTCAAAAATCAGTTTTCATGTTTGTTTGGTTTTTTTTTTTACAAATCCACATAAGGTTTCAAATTCATATTCTTGACAATCAATATTGTTAACCTTTATTTAATGAGGTAATGTTATTGAGATCGAGATCTCTTTTGCGAGAGAGACCTGAGTACAGAGGGAAAGAAAACAAGCATAGCCAGACATAACAAAAAGGACAAAGACATACAGCACACAGCCAGACAAACAAAAGCCCATACAGCATCAGAAACAATCTTTTGACCTGCTCATTAACATGAACGATGGGAACCGAGTCGCGTTTGGTTGGGAGCCGTTCTTTTTTTTCTCTCTCCCTGAGTTCACACCTATGGCTGAAGGAGAGAGAGCATGATTATAGGGATTTTAATCATGTTATTTTATATATAATATGTATATTTGTAGTTTGTTGTTTTTTTTTTATTTCAAACTGTACACTCTGCATAATTCAATCATTGTATTACAAGTCAAAAACTCACTCTCTTGCCTAGACCTTGTGCAAAATACTGCACCTAGGGTTTTAACTGGTTCCAAATGTAGAGATTACTACATCACTCCAAATTAAGCATCCCTACATGGGATACCAGTCAGTTTTACAAATGGTTAGCTAGTTAGCTGGACATGCTAACTTACAGCTCATGTTAAAACAGTTACACACACTGTTTAAAGTCATTCCTTCTTGATTTTGGGAAGACTAAAAGTGTCCAGAGTCGGGGTCAGGTACAGCTGTCAGGCCAGGCCAAATGCAAATGTCTGTTTGTCTCACTTGTTATCCAGGAGGAGCCAGCGAGGTGAAAGCGCATCCATTTTTCCAGGATCTGGATTGGAACAACCTCCTGAGTCTGAAACCTCGATTTGTCCCTGAACTGAAGACAGAAGAAGACACCAGCTACTTTGACAGTAGGTCCCATCATATGCCTTAACAAACATAGACTCATGTCTGACAGAATCACTGGAGGACTTTTTACTACTTTGTTAACATAGTGCTCATGGACAGACATTAGAAGAGGGTTTCCAGTTTGTTTTTGGGTAGCAACCTGCTTTTTCAGTGATGCCTGGTGGGAATTTCACTTAGGATAAATATCATCATCATGCCTTTTTTTCATGACTTAATGCATGACGGTTGTTGCCCTGATCCCTACAGCCCGCTCAGACTTGTGCCTCCCTGATAAATCACCTGATGATAAATCACCTGTGGAGCTCCCAGACTTCTCATCTGTTGCCTACCGCTTCAGAAAGGTACAGTTCTGTGGATCCTGTTGGAGTGGAGATCTGTCTCTGTCTCTGAGCTTTTACTCGTCTTCTCAGAGAGCTTGGGCTGTGTTGGGAACTGTTGATGTTGGTCTGTAAAGATGTAAAAAATGCAGCTATGTAACAAATTTCATCTGACAACTTTTAATCTGACTGTTGAATAACCAAGTTTCAAGACACCCTGAGGTTGTGAATCGCTCCTCATCATTGGGTAGAGACCTGCATGATCATCTACAGCCTATAATGGAGCTGCAGCATGTTCAAAATGACACTACAAAAAAACTATAGTCAGGAAAAAAAAAACTTCTTACAAAACTGAAAACTCAAAGACACGTTCATCAAAATAACAAGACAATTGACAGAAAAGTGCATCTGCTGCCGAATGGTAGTATGTAAAGAAAAGCAGTATTTTCAGCTAATGTCTGTGATGTGCTATGTAACAATGCCACAACAGCTCATTTCTAAACATCTGATTAATAGAGTAATCGAGTATAGATTGTGATACTGACCCCTGAAGAGCATAATGATCAAAGGTTAAAACACTGTCCAAGATTTCCTCCAGTTAAATCAAGCTTACAGCCTTCACTGCACTGTTGTCCTCTTTTACAGAAAACATTAGATATTGGATCCATCACAAAATCACAAAGTAACATAACATGAAAAGTAAATTATTCAACACACAGTCTAAAAATCCATCTTTTACCTGATAAAAAAGTAAATCAGTATTTTTCCACAGAGGCCACAACAACATGAACACCTATACAAGATATTACAATAACCCTAAAATAAACATTTGCTTTGCAAAGCGAAACTCCAGTATGTGTAGGACTGTTTAAGATTCGTTTTTCCTGTACTTTAACTCATTTAATCACTTTACTTAAATATTAGGCTTCAAAAACTGCAGACTTGCAGCTCTCTCTGGTGGACATCTGCCACATATCAATGAATATGACAGACACACTGTCACAGTATGGTAACACCATTGACTGTATGGATACCACAGACGAGTGCATTCCTGTGTTACTGTAAACTGTGCACATGTTCTTGCTATTATTCCGTTATTTCATCAACTGAGCATGTGGGACAGTGAGGCTAGCTCTGGCTTCGCCATTGCTAGCAGCCAATGTTGGATGTTACAGCAAGGTGCAGTTCCTCTTCTAGTGTGGATTCATGCTGCTCTGTCAAACCACAGACTGTAAAAAAAAGGACGGTAATTGGACATGGATCAAACTTTTTTAGATGACCAAAATGTTACAATTAACTTTCATGAACTGAAAACACACTGTGAAATAGCGGCAGCTACGCCTATACTCTGTGAATCTGTGAATTACGCCATGGTTACGTTACGTTGTCAACGTTGTCGCCGTGGTAGCGACTTGTCAATCACACGGTAGCCACGCCCTAAAATATACGCTGCTTTATTGTCTATTTTACTCTAAAAATGGGACCATCACTTACAAAATGAACAACATGCTGTATTGAAGAAGACTTGAAACTAGCGCTTGAGACCATAAACTCATTAGGAAACTGTTTACTGAGGTAATAAATCCAGTGAGAAATAGGGTCATTTTCTAATAGACTCTCATACAATCGGACTTCTTTATGGAACCAGTGGAGTCGCCCCCTGTTGGCCATTAGAAAGAATGCAGGTTTAAGGAACTTCTGCATTGGCTTCACTTTTCAGACCCGGAACTACTCTTTCCAAACTCACTGTGCTTTTTATCAGTCAGCTCCCCCTGCTGTCCATAAGGTGCCTCTCCACCCCAGCCGTTTCAAACCCTCCCTTTGGGCCAAACCTCCTCAATTACAGTTTGAGTAACTTGACACGTGACTTACAAATTCATTTTTGTCTGACTTAAATTGAACAGTCAAGCAAGGACCTGGAGGTGCCGGTTAATCAACCAACCTTGCAGCTCTAGAAAGAGGACTTATTTTGTTTTATTTACTTTTAGAGGCTTGAAGAGGTAAAACCACAGGAGGCATGTAATTCACAAGAAATAAAGCAAAAAAAAAAAAAAAAAGTCTCTTTGTCCTCATAAATTTGCTTCATTACAATACTCATTCACATTTCCATTGAAGGAGTGATCTCTCTGCCTCATGCTGAGATTAAGGAGCCATTAAGGAGCCTGGTTAGACCTAGTGGCAAAGTCCAGCCGAATAGATTACTACCATGGTAAGAAACATCTTGACCTGTGGCAGTTTCTTTGAAACCGGACTCTGTATTCTTCCTGCTTGGTGGGTTTTAATAATGTGAAACTGAGAGCTTGTTGTGTCAGACCAAAGTGACCGGAGCAGAACATAAATCACTCACAGTGTTTAACAAAGAAGTGAAAAAGAATGATTAAGCACTACTGGGGAACTTTATTTATTGAATTTCACATAATTAAAATTTAGAAAGAACAGTAATTTACATTAACAATAAAGTGCATACAGTGCCAAAGTGATTTTTTTTAAACATCAGTAAAGTGCATAGAGTCCAGTAACCCTGTTTAAAGTGCTGTTAGCTCATAAGTCCAGTATGTTCCAGGGGAGGCGCTGAGATTTGTCCATAGTCTTTCTCCTCCGGAGGTCAGTAAGAATCTGTTTGACTACAGTGTCACTGTAGATCACTGTCTGCTGTATTATCATGGCACATCTGGTTTTCCACAATTTTGAACACACCACACAAATAATTAATTGTAACAGTTCAGTATGTAAATTATCATCAACAATACAATACATAACAAATTTATAACATAAATTAAAGTGTACACTGACAGCTTTTAGTTTATCCCAGACTTCCTGAACTCTGTAACAGTCTATTAAGAGATGCTGCTGTGTCTCATCATCATTGCAGAAAATCATTGGACATTTTTTGGTAGTAACGTAACAACTCCAAGACACAACAGCTACACATCATTAGTATTTACATTTTTATCATTTATAAACCCACCATATTTAAAATCATTTATTTTATTAGAAATCATTTTACCGGCTAAACCACCCCAGTCTATTTATAGATGTTGGTATTGTGCTGTAAAATCACCATATAATCATTTATAATAAGGGCCATGTCTTGCCCTGCCTCTTCTTTTTTTCCATTTTGATAAATCATCAATCCAGAGAGCATTTCTGATGATGGCAGCAGATATGTTTTTGACAAAGGCTATTTTCAGTCTGTCACCAAGTTCTACGGCACCCAAACCTCCATATTTTTTACTTTTATACATTAAATCTCTCTTGGTTACTTCTCTGGTTGTTCCCCAGATTAAGTTGGCACGCTGTTTGTTTAGCTGGTTTATTATTTTGTTGGGTGGAGGAAAGATACTTGCAAGGAAAAGGAGTTTGGATAGGATGAAAGTTTTGACAATATTTACTCTTGATTTATAATTAGTGTTTTTGTTTTCCCATTTCTTCACCTCTTCTTTAATTTCACACAGTTTTTTCTCCCAGTTTCTTACACTACATCCACTGTTACAGACGGTTAGACCAAGAATTTGAATTTCTTGTTTGACTTGTATATTATTGCTTTGTTTGTCACCATCAGCTCCGATCCAAACTCCTTCTGATTTGTCATGGTTTAATTTGGCTCCAGAAGCACTTTCATATAAAGCTAAAAGATTAGTTAAAACATTAATTTCTGCTTGATTTTTTTATGATGACTGTAATGTCGTCAGCATATGCTATAGCTGTGACCTTGTGCGCGTTTCCTACATAAGTTCCCATAAGACTACTATTTTTATTTATTTGTTTAATTAAAGGGCTGATTGCTAAAACATTAAAGAGCAGCACTCAGTGGGCAGCCCTGCCTCACACCTCTTTCTACCTCAAAAGGTAGTCACTTCTGTTGTAATGGAGGCAGACATTTCAGAGACCGATATCTTAGAACATGGACAATAAAATGAAGCAGACTGACGCGACAGCCTCACCTTGCTTTGATCAAAATCTCACTCCAAACAAATCAAAAATGTCTCTCTAATAACACTCTAACTTGCCGACTGTCGTAAACTAGCTGCAGACAGTTGATCAAAGTTTACAACACATCTACACTGTTTCCCTCTCTGGCATCCAAACGGTTAAATAGCTTTAAAATGTTTCAATTTGATATACCTAAAATTTACTCCATTTATTTGAATGATATTAAATAATATTGTGCTTAAAGACACAGCATAGAGGCTATAATGCTTAAAGAAATAATGTGTGGATATTTATATATGCAACTCTGAAGTCTTTTAGCTGATTAGAGTAAATTATTCTTCTGATGGGGAAAAATAAAATCCATTTTATTTCAAAGGAAGTGAATAAATATGAGAATACAACGGTTATTTCAACTTAAAGCAGCTATAATCAATATTTTCATATTCACCATGGATGTGTAAAACTAGCAGGAGTTATAGTGGACCTACAAACTACAAAACAACTGGATTTAGTCATGAATCCTGAGTCTTATCTCTGTATATTTGTCATAGTAGAACATGCCTTTAGTTTTGTCTTTACACTTGTCAATGACTCTCTGTTGATTTCCTTCAGTTTGGGATGGGACATAGACCCTGCCTATGAGATAAATGTTTGGCTGACTTCGACTCACTTTTCAACCTTTAAGATCTTCAGAAATAAAGAAATGTATACATAACATGACAAAAGCTTGACAATAATAATATCTTTTAATGTAGTAATAGTGTACACAGACATCCCTCTGAATTTTTACATCATGTTGGTCAATTGTTGTCATAATGTTCAGATTATAGCAATGACAAAAAATCATTTGACAGTGAAAATACAGCATTTTATTTTATCTTTGAATCAGAATATGACACATGAGAAAAACATTCAAATTAGTCATATGTGCAAAGAAACCCAGAATAAGTAAAAATGGTTTAAGTTTAATAGGGGTCTAATCATGAATAAGGCAAATTCACTTCAATACAATAAAAGAAATAAAGGTGCATTTAAGTGCTGGAGGTCCATTTTTAACAATATGCAATTCCCTTAAGGTACCCTTCCCTGAGATAGAATGAAAATTCTCTACACATTTAATTACAAAAAATACTGGTAGTTTGTTTTGATATTTCCAAAAATTCAGCAAACACTTACAATACATTTGCCAAAACAATATACATGACATAAATACCCGTTTTTTGTTTTTTTTTATCTTCCCAAATGTTCAAACATCGTTTTAGCTACAACATGGCTCAGACATGGATAAATTACATGTTTTTAGTCACTGGCTGGAGGAGCAGATGGTTACTGTGGGCTGGAGGAGGAGGCTGGTTCTGTGGATGACTGGAAGAAGCTGTTAGTGGAGTTTGGTAGAACTTTCAGGTGGAGTGGGACTCTTCAACTTTCTAGTAGAAGAAGTTGGTGTAGGTTCTGGCTGCAGCTGTCTGTCAGTATCTGCAGGTGGAGGCAGCAGTACAGGTAGCTTGCAGAAGCTGGAGGCTGGAGGTGGAGGTTTGGGCTGCAGAGGCTGGTGCTGGACACTGGAGGCTGGAGGTGGAGGTTTCATAATCTGTCATAATCTGCAGGTGGAAGCAGATATTTCAAAGATGAGCTGGAAGCATCTGTTGGTGGAGGTTCAGGTTGCAACATTCTGACACAACCTGTAGGTGGAGGAGGTGGTGCAGTTTGCTGGTTGAGGCAGGAGATGGAGGTTTGGTCAGGAGCTGTCTGCTGGATTCTGCAGGTGGAGGGGGTGGTGCAGGTCACTGGAAGAGGCTGCTGCTGAAGGTTACAATACATTCCATGGTGCAGCACTAACTACAATACTAATGTTGTGAATGAGTTTTATGTGCAAGACATACACACCTGGTGTAGATGTAGGTGGAGATTCAGTCTGCAGCGCCCTGCCAGAACCTCCAGGTGGAGGCGATGGCTGCATCCCAAATCTCCACCTGTAGCCTTTGCCAGCAACTTGCAGATGTAGACGGCAGCTGCAGGTTGCTGGCAGAGGCTGTTGGTGGAGATTCAGGTTGTTACAGTCTATCAGAATCTGCAGGTGGAGGTGGCAGTGCAGCTTGCTGGCAGAGGCTGAAGGCTGAAGGCTGGAGGTGTCTGTCAGAACCTGCAGGTGGAGGTGGTGAGACAGATTTCTGGCAGAGGCTGCAGGTGGAGATTCAGTCTGCAGCTCTGCCAGAATCTGCAGGTGGAGGCGGCAGTGCAGATTGCTAACAGGGACTGCAGGTGGAGGTTTGGGTTGCAGTGGTCTGCCAGAATCTGCAGGTGGAGGCGATGGTGCAGATATCTGGTAGAGGCTGTAGGTGGAGGCCCGGGCTACAGCTGTCTGCCACAATCTGCAGAATTTAAAACTTCTACTTCCAGGGGTGTAATGTTTTCTGGTACTTACATTTTACTTGAATATTTACACTTTATACCTACTCCACTACATTTTAGAGGGAAAATTATACTTTTAACTCTATAAGTTACTGACTAGCTACTTAAATTAAAATTTCACACACAATATATGATACATTATAAAATATGATGCATTGTTATCAAACTATCCAATAAGTATATAAAGTAGTTAAAATCAGCTCGACCTTGGCATCAACATTAAAGGGCTAATTGCACATTTATGCATCAGTAATAATAATCCAATGATATAATATATATTATAAAAAATTTGACAAGGGCCATAGTGCTGCATAATGAGCACTTAAGTACATTTTTACTAATGATACTTCTGTAGTGATGTACTTCTTCTAATTAAGTAAAAGGAATACTGAATACTTTTCTCATCACTTTAACCTTCCTCTTGTGTTAGGGTCGGCACCGACCCGTTTTAGTTTTAGAATGCATAAAAGAATCACTTAAAATTTGTTTATTGCATCAAGGCTTTTTGACTTTGTCAGGAACTTTGATTTCAACAAAATTAAACAAAAACATTTTTTTCACTACATTATAAAATGCTCTGGTTGAAATTATGTCCTTTGTGGTGTTAGGGTCGGTTTCGATCCGGTTATAAAAATAAGATTATAAAGCAGTAATTAGAGCCAAAATTGAAATCATCAGTGCACTGTCAGCCAACACACTGACAGCCACCTCCTCTCCCAATCATGTGAGCTTCAGGGGATGCTCATTTGTCTGGTATAGCTGCAAAAAAATAAAACAAACAAAGTCGGGGATGTCCAGACATTTGAGGTCACTTCACTCATTTGACTTGCAGAGGGCACATCTCTAATTTGCAGCATGCAAAAATGAAAAGAATATTTACGGTGAGCCAAGTTCTATGTCAGAAGACACAGATCAGCATAGCGATGCAGAGGAGCAAGTTTCTGAGGAAGTGGACAATGTGGAGTACCAGCCAGAAGACACAGACACATCTGAGTCTGATGAGGAGGTCACTGGTGCTGAGGCTGCTCCTGCTGATCACCTAATTCATTGAAAGTCTCAAATGACTGTTATGTGTCCATAGTTGTGCAAGATTACATTTAACATTCTCTTAACATTATCCCTGGAAACAGGATCCATACGTCTCATTGCTTTCTGTACACAGGTGGCCGGTCCAAGTAGTCTCACTTGTAGGTCTGCATGTCTCTCACTCACACAGGCTCACACACACACACACACACACACACACACACACACACACAAGCACATAGAGACTTTTACTCTGATTTAGCTTTCTCATAGTTTTGGAAGTAGTAATTGATTTCTATTGATTTCTATTGGTTTGATTTGTTTGATTGGTTGTTGTTTGTTTGAACTTGCAAATCAATATTTTGTGTGTTGTGTGACCTGTTCTGTGTTTCAATGTGTTTATATTAAGTTCTATTGCTGACAAATTTTTTTTGCATTTTCTTGAAGAAAATATATATGGGTCCAGAGACCCACACCAAAAATATTAAACCCAACATTTTCATGGATAAGGAAGCCTAACAAGGTAACCAAGAGATGACAGAAACATTGGATGATAGGTTATTGTTTTTAGTGTATTTTAAAGCTGATTTAAGACACGGGTTGAAACCGACCCGTTAACACCGGGGATGGTAACAGAAAGCTAACACAGGAGGAAGGTTAAAAACAAATCCATTGATTAATTTGTTTTTTATTTGCACAAACCGAAATGATGCAATGTCTGACCTTTAGACTATCAATCGGTGGGCTTAATGATTATGTGGCCAATATTTTCCTGCTGGACTGACAGTTTCTACCTTTTATCCTGCATTTAATTAAAACTGTACCATTCTGTCAATATAAGCCAGGCTACCATCAAGCAATTGACTGAATTGAATGAAAAAAAAAGAAGTCTTGAAACACAAATTTAACACTTTTGTATTGCACGGTTGTGTTTATGAACTTTAAAATTGAGTAACTCCTTCCAAACCTCGATAAGAAATCTGTGATTTGCTAAAGAACAATTTGGCAGGGTGAATATTTGCTGACAGTAAAGGCCAGTCTTCAACAAGTAGGACACCCAGCACACTGTTCCCGCATTATGTTCCTATATATTCAGAGTTATGGGGCATGCACTCTGCACCACAATGAACTGAAGCCTTTTCTGTTAATTCCATTGGTAGGGCAGGGTATCAAACCTCAGTACTTTTCTGACATTGGATGTCTATTCAGATTTGTCAAATTGTTGATTTGTTTCTATGATCATGGTAGTAGATAGTACCTGCTTCATCCCTAATGAACTGGACAGTTTCCACACAGCTCAGGGCTGGGTATGGCAGCATATGAGGTCAAAGTATCATCCTACTCCATAGTCAGGTCTTTGTATTTATTGAAAGATCTTCCCTACAAGTTTAATTGAATTGATGCTTGACACCAAGCGAAATGATTTAGATGTTTTCATTTTCATTTTTTGTACGCATGTCTGTGTTTCACCCACTAGGCCGACTGTTAGAGGTGGTTGATGATGGACTCCCACAGTGAGACCAAAAAGATGAGCTCTTACCTCCCCTGCAACCCCTCCTATGATGAGACCCAGACAAATGGCTGCCAGGCCCCACCCAAAGGCCCAGGTACACACACAATAACATGTTGTACTTGATGTGAATACAAGTTTAAGTCATAGGTGTGTCAATAGTTTTTTAAAGCGATTATATATGACTTCATTTAAATGTTTATAGAGGGTGTACCTGCCTGGTATGTGAATTCAGGTACAATAGGGCTCATCCCTACAGCTTACATTCCCCTGGCTTCCCCTGGAGTCTCCATAACCACTTGAATCTAATATAAATATTGGTTGTGCTTTTAATCAGTATTTGTTAAACGCTAACCTGGGGTCTGTTCCATACAGATAACTTTCCAAGTGAAACCCCCTGCAAGTCTGGAACTTGGACTGACGTAAAAAGTCCTGCCCTGTGTTTTGATCAGCAAAGTTTTCCAGATAACTGAGTAAACCCGCTTGTTACAACAGGTGTTTGAATTTCCAGGACCATGAAAACTGTGCAACTTCTTCACATCGACTGACACGGATTAATGATGAAGCTGAAGGCTTGTTTATAACTGTTTTTATGACTCGTGTGTCTCGGTCACCGTGCCCTTATTGGCTTGATACCAAAACGTGACATGGACTCATCACAAACTATCTGTCAAGTTATATTGTAAGTGTAATTTGATTAGGTTGAACCTCTAATTAATAAAGTAACTTAAAACATGCACATATTTGCAATTGTAAAAAAGGTCATGGATCCAGTGTAAGACTAGAGTTAGTAAAACCTTCTGCAGATAATTTCTCTGTGCAACACCCAGAAGTCAACAGAAAAGGTGAATTTTTTTTTCTTTTTTTTTTGATGATTGTATAGAAACATTAAATCTGACTCAGTGTTTGCAAAACTTGCACAGCACCACAGCTGCTGAAGTGTGTAAGGAGAAAAAATAGCAGTGGTAAATTGATGCTTTGTGTCAGCTGATATCCTGAGTTTAAGAAATCAGGATCAGGATTGAAACAGTGGGATGCTCTTATAGTTATATAGCTCTTATATAGTGTGGAATATGCCTGATTTCTTTTTTTTTTTTGGATAAAACATAAGTTTAATTATCTATATAAAACCAATTTTAAATATTTCTGGAAGAAACTTGAGATAGGAACTACAATCACATTACAGTAGCTAAAAATCCTGTTACAAGATCAGTACAGTCCAACATGTTGAAATATTATAACCCTGTTATTAGATAATGTCACTTATGGAGGACTGAGAAAGGTGGTACAGTGCAGCCATCAAAGCTGTTAGGTTTTATTGCAGAGATGCACTTCCTGCGATTCATTCAGAGGCAGAGATGATGAATTCTTCTTTAGCCACTTTGGCGTATTTATTTTACAAAAAGAAAACTGGCATTTGGACTGTTCTTGGCTCACTGGTTCACACGCACTGAATTGAAAAATGCACAACGCTCATATATGTACCTTCGCCTACGGCAACTCTGATGTACCAAAATACAGTACCATTGTACAATGACTTATCGAACATTGATTAGGCTCTGCGCCCTCTTGTGGTAGACATAGAGTACAACATATATACAATGCATTAACCTGAGGACATATCTTTCACATATTTTAACACCCCCACTTGTACTCAGGTTGATAAACAAAACCCATTCAATAAAAACATAACAAATGTGCACCCTTGGCTTACACATATTATCCAAAAAGAAAATCTGCAAACTTCTGCAGTTTGAACTTGCTTACATTTCATCAGTAGAACAATACATCAAATTCACCTTACCCTCATTCACAGTAGACCTAATAAAGTGATACTTTATGTCTATGTGTTTACAACGCTTCCCGTTGACAGGGTTCCTGGCAAGAGCAATCGTTCCCTGATTGTCTTCATGTATGACCGTTTGTGTGTACTTGTAACTATCCATGTTACCAAGTAACTGTTCAAGATAAAGGCATTCTTGAATTGTGGAAGCAAGAGCCATATACTCTGCTTCGCATGTGGAAAGCGCAACAGTAGGTTGCTTCCTAGTTTTCCACGAAATAAGAGCACTATTTTTACATAGGCTCACACAGTATCCTGTGGTACTGCGGCGGTCACTGGCATCAGCAGCCCAGTCTGCATCGCTGTAGGCTTGTATGCCAAGATTTTCTGTGTCATTTCTCCTGAAAGTTAACCCTTTATCTGCTGTACCTTTTAGATACCGAAAGACATGTTTCACAGTGACCCACTGTTCCTCTGTAGGTTTAGCTAGGTACTGTGACAGCCTGCTCACCACAAAACTTAGATCAGGCCTAGTGCAGGTTGTCAAGTATATGAGACTGCCCACGGCCTCTCTGTACATCCTGATGTCTGACATTTTAACAGCATTGTCATTGTATTCAAGCTTTTGCTCACAAGGAGTTTCTCTAACCCTGCATTCTGACATGTTGAAACGCTGTAGAATTTTGTTAGTGTACTTCTCTTGTGACATCTTAATACATCCATCAGAAAAATCAAAATCAATTCCAAGAAAATGTTTGAGTTGCCCCAAATCTTTAATTTTGAATTGCTCTGCAAGCATCCTTTTTACCTTTTTGAGTTTATCCTCATCACTTGCAGCGATAATCAGGTCATCCACCCATACAATTATGAGGACTTTCCCTTCATTTGACTCTTGTGAGTATACACAGTGGTCAGCTTGGTTTTGTGTAAATCCATTCTCAGTTAGACAATCATGCAAAACCTTGTTCCAATTTCTTCCTGACTGTTTAAGACCATAAAGCGATTTCTCAAGCTTGTAGACTACACCCTCTTTTTCTTGATAACCCTCTGGTGGATTGATGTAGATCTCATAGTCGATTGGAGCGTGTAAAAACGCAGTTTTCACATCCATTTGGTGCACTAGCAAGTTTTCCTGCACTGCCTTCTGTAGCACAACTCTAACACTTGTTAGATCAGCTGTGGGTGAAAACGTTTCCCCATAGTCTACTCCCATTTTCTGGCTGTAGCCCTTCGCAACAAATCGAGCCTTGTATTGGTCTCTCCCATCTATACCAGACTTGATTGCGTAAACCCATCTACCCCCCACTGGTTTCTTGCCCACGGGTAGTGTTGCCGGGGTAAAGGTTTTGTTTTCGTTTAAGGACTGTATTTCCTCATCCATTGCTTTTCTCCAAGCTTTTGAATTGTCTGACTGCATTGCTTCTTCATAAGTTTGGGGAATGCCACAGACTGCCCTACAACAGTAGTCTATTGTAACACGCACCCCATCACTATCACCATCTTCGGTAACATACTCGGCTAGGTAATTTGGTGCCCTCCTTTCTCTAGTTGGATACCGTTTACTCTCCAGATCAACATCTGTAACACTCTCGGTTCCATTTTGTTCAGTAGACTCATTTTTATCATTTTGACTATCATTGGGTTCATTTGGCTCTGGAGCCTTTTCTGCACTCCCGCTTACCTCCTGTGTCCCACTAGTCACCACTCTGTGTCTCACAGTATCATCGTCTACTTCTGTCTCGTCTGTCTGCGTTTGTTTTTCTGCAGCTGTTTTGCTCACAAACTTCACTAGCCTGTGTTTTTGAACCTTGTTTGTTTCTGGGTAATAAACCAGATATGCTGGACTGTATTTGTCATATCCAACGAAACGTCCCTGCTCGCCTCTGGAGTCAAGTTTTCCCTTTTCCTGTTTGTAAGTGTAGCACACAGAACCAAATTTTTGCATTCTGGCCACATTGGGCTTTTTGTCTGTTAACATCTCATAAGGAGTAAGCCCTGTGCGCTTGTTGAAGCATCTGTTGCGTACCATTGCTGCAGTTTGTACTGCGTAGTGCCAGAGGTGTTTTGGTAACTCACTTTCAACTAGCATGCACCTGCCCATCTCGAAAAGAGTACGCCACCCCCGTTCTGCGGTTCCATTTTGGTGTGGGGAGTATGGAGCTGTCGTTTCATGCCTAATTTTGTTTCTCCTCAGCAGCCGCTGGAAGTCACCACAAGTAAATTCAGTTCCATTATCGGATCTGATACACCTCACTTTCCCATAAGGGGATGCATCGGCAAGGAATTTTTCAGTTGCAGTCACTGCATCACTCTTCTTCTTTAGAAAGTACACAGACATTGCACCGGAGTAGTCATCAGTAAAAGATTGCACATATTTGTACCCATCTAATGACTCTGTGGTCATTGGACCTGCTAGATCCGTGTGTACCAGCTGTAAGGGAGCCTTTGCTCTGGCATCGGGGTTCCTATTTCTAGTTTGTGTAAACTTCCCCTGAATACACACCTCACATTCTTTTTCAGGCCTACACATCTTGCCTTTGATCTGCATACCATGCACTACATCCTGTAACCTAAGCACATCTTCATAGTTACAGTGGCCAAGAATCTCATGCCATGCTTGGATGTCATGAGTTGCATTACATTTGTCATCATTACACTCAATTTCAGTGTGCAGGTAGTACAGCCTGCCATACACATGAATATCAAACCTTGTCCCCTTTTTGTCAATCAGGACATCTTCGTTTTCTTTGAAAACGACTGTGGCTCCACTCGTGGTTGCTGCCTTCACCGAGAAAATGTTCTGTGGGTACGACGGTACATACAGAGCGTCTCTCAGTTTTGCTTTGCACCGCCGTCCACTGCTTTCGATGAGGGTAACCACTGCGTTACCTCTTCACTGTGCGACGCCGTTGCATCTGGTCCCATCTGCTACCTCGACGCTGTGGGTCTCCGGCTTGAAGGTGCTGTCGAAACTGGTGAACATGGAGATGTCGTTGATGATGTGAGAAGTGGCCCCGCAGTCCACCATCAGGCCCTTTTCTTGCACCTGCATGCTGCGTACCTGCTGCCGCTGGATGCTGGCCCCTCCATCCGTCGCCATCTTGAACGCGCTGTCCTCCTCGATCTCTGCATTCTCCGACACTTTGCTCACACCGTCTCGTTTGTCTCTCTCCTTTCGCCTGCATGTCGCGTCCTTGTGCGTGTCATTTTTGCACACGCTGCACCATGTCTTCTGTCGGCACGCACTCGCTCGGTGCCCCTTCGTACCGCATTTGAAGCACACCATCTCGCTGTCGTCTTTGACCGATCCACGCGCGCTTGCCTTGGGAGGTCGCCGTCCGGTTCTCCCTTGTGTCTTCATTACGCTGTCGTCTGTCTCGGTTGCTCGTAGTTTCTCAGTCTCTTCAAAACTTCTAAACTTGGTTTTGAAGTCTGCAAACGTGATGTTGTCACACGAATGCGCCACATGAATTGCGAATGGCTTGAAGCTTTCTGGCAATCCCTTTAAGACCATAGCTACTAGCAAACCGTCTGCGAGTGTCTCTCCCGCCTTTCTCAGAGCAGTTATGGCGGTCTCCGCTCTGATAATATAGTCCATTACACTTTCGTCTTTGGACTTCTGAAGTGATGTCAGCGTCGTGTACAAATTAATTACACGGGGCTTTCCCGTCCCTGCATAATACTGTCTCAAAATCGCCAACGCTTTTCTTCCATCATTTTCAGCATCTCGCATTACTAAAGCCAGGCTTTTGTCATCTAGCAGTAGTATTAGCTCAGCATAAGCATCCTCATTTTTAGCAGGATCTGCTCTTACTTCAGCTTCTGTTATCGGTGCTTTTAACACAGTGTCCTTCAGTCCCAACAAATGAAAATGTCCCAACAATTTTGTCTCCCACATTTCATACTTTGTCTCATCTCCATCAAAAATCAGTCGATGTAGCCTGCTGCTACTTGTTGCCTTTCGTTGCTCCGCCATGTTAGCTTGCTAGGTTTACCTCAGACTCACATGCGGTCCTTTGCAACTTTCTTGGAAACCGTCGACTATTTTTCCTTCTGAACGATTCCTGGGCCCATAACCTATTAGGTTTTATTGCAGAGATGCACTTCCTGCGATTCATTCAGAGGCAGAGATGATGAATTCTTCTTTAGCCACTTTGGCGTATTTATTTTACAAAAAGAAAACTGGCATTTGGACTGTTCTTGGCTCACTGGTTCACACGCACTGAATTGAAAAATGCACAACGCTCATATATGTACCTTCGCCTACGGCAACTCTGATGTACCAAAATACAGTACCATTGTACAATGACTTATCGAACATTGATTAGGCTATGCGCCCTCTTGTGGTAGACATAGAGTACAACATATATACAATGCATTAACCTGAGGACATATCTTTCACATATTTTAACAAAAGCAAATAACTTTATAGGACCCTGCAGTTTGCAGCTGCACCTCTGTTTTTCTTGTATGTTGTGCAATAATAATTGAATTAGAACAAAAAGAAAAGGGAAAAAATAGGGTGATTGCATTTATATGTTAGCACTTAAGTGAACAGCCAATTATAAAAGCCTCTGCTGGTTTAGATAATGACCATAATCACAGTGTGGTGTCCTGATAGCTGTTCAAGGAATTTAACAGCAATACTGTACTGTACAGTATAACAAAGTGATTACAGTGAAGTTTACAACTACTCATATCTATATCATATAAAATATCATATATATTGAAAGTGGTGGCAAACAATTCTTTGAAAAGTGTATTTTTTTTTTGTTTGTTTTTAGAATTCCTGTGATTTATTGATGCAATCTGGCCCACGCTCAAACACAGAATGAAGTCCGTTTTAATCTTGGTTTCTTTGCTGTGGCCAAGGACTAGACACAACACGGCGTTATAACATATTTAATGTTTTGTTTAATTTACATAATGTCAATGTGGAACAACCTACTGCTCAATGTCAACAAAACCATTACCATTAAACTATTACCCTGGCCTTCAGCACCACCGTAAGGAATCTGGGAGTCATCTTTGATCAGGATATGTCCTTCAACTCCTGCATAAAACAAGTTTCAAGGACTGCCTTTTTTCACCTACGTAACATTGCAAAAATCAGGTACATCCTGTCTCAAAATGATGCAGAAAAACTAGTCCACACATTTCTTACTTCTAGGCTGGATTATTGCAATTCCTTATTATCAGGCTGCCCCAACAAGTCTCTAAAGACTCTCCAACTGGTCCAGAGTGCAGCTGCACGCGTACTGACAAAAACTAGAAAAAGAGATCATATTTCTCCCATTTTAGCTTTGCTGCACTGGCTTCCTGTAAAATCCAGAATAGAATTTAAAGTCCCTTTCATCACCTACAAAGCTCTTAATGGTCAGACACCATCGTATCTTAAAGAGCTCATAGTACCCTATTACCCCACTAGAACACTGAGCTCCCAGAAGGCAGACTTACTTACTTGTGGTTCCTAAAGTCTCCAAAAGTAGAATAGGAGGCAGACTTCAGCTGTCAGGCTCCTCTCCTGTTGAACCATCTTCCAGATTTGGTCTGGGGGGCAGACAGCCTCTCTACGTTTAAGAGTAGGCTTAAAATATTCCTTTTTGATAAAGCTCATAGTTAGGGCTCCATGGTCTGGCAACAGACCACAGAGTTAAGATCCATGGGAATGAAGTCACAAGAATATCAACGTCCACTCAGAGACAGAATTTATATTAGTAAGATTAAACAATTCAGGTTGGATGAAGACCACTCATATAAAACTTATTTAATGGCAACTATCTTCAGTTAGTCCACAGAAGCACATAAATAAGATATATTAGTGGAATAAGTGTTAAAGAAAATTTGTCAACCTTTCATGTAAATGCAATCTGCAGATTTTGTACCAAAATTCTGTTATAGCTACATTTTACATTTACAATCAATTTACAACACGTACTGGGAGCAGCGCAGAGACCCTGGCTTCAGTAAAATGGACTTCCCTGTGTTGTGGTGACCTCTGGATTTAACCAAACCTCTCCACTACAACTTCTCATAGAGAGAGAAGTATAAAACTGACCAGAGACCAGCCTCAAAGTGTCCTGACCTGGTTAACATGAATCACTCAATGTCATGGTAATCAAACCAATATGGACTTCCTGCTTCCTCTTTTAGGACTTGTGTTGGTTTTGTTTCCATTTATTATGTTTATCCTTTAGGGTACATTTTTCTCTTGTCATTATCACAGTTGTTATTTACATGGTGTCTGTGTCAGACTAAAGATTTATATCATTATGTTCTGTTGCATCTCAGCATTTACCAAAGTGCCTTTTATTGCAGTGCTGCACTCAATCAACTGCTGTAGCAGTTATGCAAAAACACTTTTATTTAGAGACTTGAAAAACTGCTCTTTTGGATGATGTCAGTATGGACTACTGGAGAGAAAAGGATCAGGGATGAAAGTGAACTTTTTCAAAAGGTCAAAAGTTGCTCAAGTATTTGTTTATCCAGTCATACATCATGACTCCAGTGTCAACCTTGTGATCAGATGTTCTCTTTATAAAAGAGTGACTTCAGCCTTTCAGTATGCTGCCTTGTTATAATCACGTCATGACTGTCAGGGACTGTGGATACAATTTATCACTGAGGTAAACAGCAATAATACTCCACATTCAAAGAAGGTAATAAACTGTACAATGAATGGACAAGTTATGCTGTGTCACACTGTGTTTGTTTTTGTATGAGTGAGGGTTAAGCCACAATTTTGGTTGTTTGTTAGTTTCTGTAACTGCTAAAATATGAGAAAGGCTCTCAAAAGGTAATGATCACCAACTATCACTCTTTTGAAATGATTTTAAGTGAAAGATACTGTAAGAATTGTGATATTAGGATTGGATTTAATAGTAAAGCAACACAGAAAACCAGCATATAAAAGAACCACCTTGCTACTTTCCCAAAAATTGATCACTGTTGAAATTAAATTGTTGTTGAACACCAGTCAAGACAATTAAAAGCACTGAAAGAGATAATATTACCTTACTAAATAATTGAATAATGACAAATATATAAACAGAACATTTAGCTAGATTTTTTATTACTTAGGCCAATTATTTTAGGCCAATTGTGCAGTGGCTATAGCCTCATCCAGCTAACTTTAAGCTGTGTGATAGACTGGCGACTTGTTCATGATTGTACACTCTGAACAGGTCGCCAGTCTATCACATATAGACTGACAACCAATCACATACGCATTCACACCTACGGGGCAATTTAGTGAGGCCAATTAACCTAATCTGCATGTCTTTGGGACTGTAGGAGGAAACCGGAGCACCCGGAGAAAACCTACCTGGCACGGGGAGAACATGCAAACTCCACACAGAAAGACTCCAGCAGGTTCTTATTAAAATCTGCTAAAATCTGCTTCCTGTAAGGTAACAGTGCTAACCACTGGACCTCCGTGCCAGCCTAAAGACCACTACTGCACCATTTTCCTAAGGATCTTCTCCAGTGGGGGCCTGTCTTTCACTGGGATCACCTTATTCCACAGGCCGGTAAACTCCCTCTGGAGAACAAGTGTCTGGAGCATCTTATGTCCGTAGTGCCTGTACAGAAATACATTTCTCAGTTAGCATTTCAGAGTATGAACAGAAAGATATAAGACTAAGACTGAAAGACATTTTTCACAAGAACCACTAACATTAGATCATGCAAAACTTAGTTACTCACCTGACTTCTGGTGCAGCATCCACAGACATTTTACCCACAGCAGACAGGAAACGCTCTGTGAAGGTCTTCCCTCCTGTCAAGATGCGCTCCTCCCCGACAACTTCTCCCAGCTGGTGGAGGTGCTGGGCTGTGCTCCCCCTCACTGCAGCACAAAGATGACTGAGAAAGAACAAAGACAGACAGGGAAATGTGAGAATAATCCTGTGACTATGTTTCATGTCATTTACTTTAAATGTTGCTTGTACTACACTTCCTACTAAATTCTGATCACTGTATCTCCTCTTACCTCAGCCCTGTGTTGAGTAGAGTGGAAATAACTCTACCAGGACTGCACCCGTCCACCAGCGCATCCAAGGCAAGGTTGGCGTGCTGGTGAATGAAGCTGTTGGTTGTCTGCGCCAGCTTCAGCAGCAAGGTGCGTCCTGTCCTCTCTGCCTCTGGATCCATGGCCTTCCCCAGGTTGACGTGGAGCTCAGCTATTGTCTCCATGGCAGCACACGCCACACTAGAGCGCAGATTGTTCACCTAGATAATAAGAAAGAACATCAGTCAGTACTTCTGCGTGCACAGTAAAGGTAGATGCGCTTGTAAAAAAATGAGAACTGCATGTAACACAAAGACAAACAGAGACAAAGAGGAAAATGTCTACGCTACCTCTTCTACGAGGGCCAGGCAGACTTCATGCAGTTTAGTCTGCAGAAGTTGTGGATGGTGTTTGACCAGCGCTTGAACAGATTTCAGTCCATCCATTTTCTTCATCCTGTATTTAGATGACAAACATTTTTGAAAAGTGTTAATCATTGCTTCAGAAACAAATGCTGCTGAATAAACTGTTTAAAATCTTTCTCTACACTTCTGTAGTGTCGGTGTCTTACCAGTCATCTGATTTGAGCTGCTCGAAGCAGAGGGAGAGGCTCTCTGCAGGCATGGCCAGAGGCTGGAGCTCATCCTGGCACGCTCTTTTGTCAGCCTTTAGGGGGCGGAGGTTTGTCCCGCGACGAGGTTCCCTCTTAGGTGGGGCAGCTTTTGGCGGAGGTGCTGGAATAGCAGGTGTCTTTGCTGCAGTCTTTCTGGGAGCTGCTGGGGGTCGAGGTGAAGGGAGGCTGACGAGCTGGAATTGTTGCACAAACTCCTCAACCTTTCCTTTATGCGACCTTAACCTGCATCCATCAGCTACCTCCTTGTCTGTTTAGATTAAAAAGAAAATATTTATTATGACTGAAATTTCCACCTGCTGTTATCACATCTTCACCTATTTCCATTCAAGCTTGCATAATGTTAGTCATTATCACTTAACAGTATAAACTTACATTGTCCACCGTGGTTTGCAGACAACACCGGGAGACGAGACGGTCTCCTGGTTGCTGGAGCTGCTGTGGGAGGAGGAGTAGGGGTGAAGGGGCACATCTTTGGAATGGCCCTCAGCTCTGTGGGAGTGTGTGCGTCCACAGAGCTGAGGCTGTCCACAGAGCAGATGGAGCTGACTGAGCTTGGCCTCCTGGCTTCAGTCTTAGCCATCTGACAGGCAAGCACTGCCCTCTCGCTGCCCAGACGCAACTTCTCTTCGTCTTCTTCATTCAGCTCCAGTCTCTCCAGAACTGAATGGTAGAGGGCATCCTGTGAAGCGCACAGACTCTCTGCGCTTTCCTCCAACGTCTGGTTGGTGCTTGTCCTCTGGCTGCTCTTCCTCTCTACAATCGGGGGTAGCCTGATCCTCCTTCCTCGCTGAGAGGATTCAGGGCTCCTTCTCGGTACAGCTGGGGGCTGAGGTGAGGGGAGGGTGTCATGCTGGTTGGAGATTCCCAGTCTCTTCAACACAGCATCGCAGATGACTTTCTGTGATGCGCACAGCCTCTCTGCGCTTTCAATCAGCACAGCCCTGCGAACCATTTGAGCTGTTTGGTTGGCCAGGGTGCTGGACTGACAGTCGGAGCCACATCCTCTCCTGTGGCTCTCAGGTGCCTGTGAAAAAAATTATACATTGAGTCATTGGGAATAGTTACACAGTTGAATTATATTATATTATATTAAATGGTACTCTAAATTTGATATACTTTTATTACTATACCATTGCATACTACATTTCATTATACCACACTACACTATGTCACTTGGCACAGTAATCTAAGGAAACTACACTTATGCTTAAAACTTTGGCACATAATGCACAAAGGTTGAATAAAATATTGTACTGTGTAAGGCTTTCTAATTTCCTAATCTGTTATTGTATTCTGATATATAACCTTGTTGTAGACATGAATGTCTGAAAAATCAATTCTGTCATTTATCTGAATTGGTGTTCTTAATTTTTTGTAGTATAATTTGAAAATGCTTGTGTTGACATTTGATCAAAATCAAAACTGTATCTATGAACAGAAGGAGATTGACAGAGTTGGTTACTTACATTGTGATCAGTGAAGTTGTTCTTCTGCTGTTGCAGGAAGGTTTTTGATGTCTTTCGGTTAGCCATGAGTAACAGAAAGATAACTGGAACTAAATCGTCAACAAGAGTATCAGAACGATAACTGGGACGCAATTGTAGACGAGTCGTAAACAAAACTGTGAGTAGTGGCTCTCAACAGGTTCAACGGTCATCTGACAGGATCTGGATTCTCACTTTATCACTCAACAGTCTGATATAAAGAGACGTGATGTCATGAAGGAACCCAGGATAATTCTAATGATGTCATGGGCACTAAAATGGACTGTTGATGATCACCAAAAAAGTGTTCAGTTTGACAATCATGACATGTAAAAGTACATTTTATTGAAAGAATTTTTGGACAAAATAGTGCTCCCTCATCTCTGTCATCAAAATGTGGCCTAAATCTAGATCTGTGTTAGTCAGCATCATCTTTAACATCTTTCTGTGTGTTTAGGTCATGTTTCTTTGTGCATGATTAACTGCACAAATAAACCATATTGACATATTGAGTGACCAACAAAGTTAAATTTATGACCATATCTCATTATAAGGCAATACATTAACACATTTTGCATCACCTGTATGCATTCTTCACTTCAAATTGCCTGGAAATGTTATTGAGATATAAACAGGGTTATATGGCTTTTTTTTTACTTCTCCTGCTTAGTGCAGGAAATCTTTGTTGCCTTCTGTCTGCTGAAACCTTAAATAACCCCTCCAGGCATGTTTGAAGACATCAAATTATTCTGCTTTGAATCTACTCTTTCAAAGCAGAATCTACTCTGACATCTACTCTTTATTCCTCATCGAAAAATACAGAATCTATGAATATGCAAATATTTTCATTTCAGTATTTTAACTGCTGGACATCTTGTTGTACACAAGATGTCCAACAGAAAAGTCCATTCTCAGTGTATGTCCACTGGAGGCTCCAAGTGTCCACATCATTACTTGCGATGTCACAAACCCTGCTCATAATGTTAGGTTCATACCTTAAACTGAGATTTAAGGTGAGCACAGAGAAACTTTCCACTCTCAGCAGATCAATGTGAAAACAGCCTTCTAGTGTCAAACTCTGCACAGACATCATTCTGCACAGTGACGCTCAAACAACGGTGTAGATTTGATTCTCTATCTCTCTTTTCTTGTGTATGTGTGCACACATTTACACACATGATCACACATTTCATAATCAAATGATACCTGACATTCACAAACTGTTCAACAATCAGTTGGACAAAATGTGGCTAATTATATCTCATAAATAATGTTGATTATATGTGTCTTAATGACACATATAATAACACTGCTCCTGATCTACTCATGGTAAGGGGATGGATGGCATTAAATGACTGACTGGAAACAGATATTTCTTTTTTATTACTTCTTTTCAAAACATATGCTTTAAACAGTCTTACATTATTAACCTCAAATGATCCCTTTGTGTTTGTAGGTGACTTGACTAACCTGTGTCATTTGTGAGCAGGACGGTGACACTAACTGGGTAACTGCTTATGTTTACGTTCAAAAAGCAATAAAACATTGTACTTAAATTCCATGATGCATGTACACACTAAACCATATGTATTTTATGCAGTTGTAAGACATGATGACCGACATGGTGAAGAAATTCATCTGAAAAGCTTGCCAGTAAAGCCCCACCACTACTGTGTGTAAATATAGGTACCCTGGTATGTTGAATATCAAGGTCAGCAATTTGGTTCAACCATGGGCCAGTTTTTTGAGGTTATTAACTAGCACCAGTTCTGCCTTATTTTAATTCTCATTTGAATAAAAATGACTCACACATGATGTTCTGTGTTGCATTTCAAGACTAGAGGCACACATTAAACAGTGGCCAGCTTCAGTCATAGTCGTTCGAAAGGGTTAGGATTGAAAGCACTGTTGCTGCTCTCTCGTTTAGACTGCAGTGCCACCTGACAAATCTGTCATGATCACATAGGTTAAGGTAAATGAAACCAATAAAGTCAAAATAAAATAGCCAAATAAAGTCAATTTGAGGCAGAAAAAAACTTTCAGTAACTAGTTATGGGCTGCAATCACTTTTTGTCAAGTAAAAAAACTGCATGTTACTAGTTGTATTGGTCCTTTATAGGTTTGTAAATTGGTAAAATAGACTGGGTGGTTTATTATCTGGAACATAAAGCAGGAAAAATATGCTTACTCATTAGAATGATTGCAAAGGGGATCAATTTCTTTATTTCATATGTAACTTAGATCCATCAAGTCATGTTAATCCGAGTCTTGTATCCAAATATAAACGATAGTAGGCATACCAAATACATATGAACATAGGTAACTTTTAGGATAAAGTTGTCTCTATATTTTGCACTTTATAACAGTTTGATCCAGATAACAGCATTGGTTGTCTTATTCAGGCCCAAACATTGTGCCTATACAGTGTTGAAATTTCCCAAAAATTGTTGAAATGCTTTTCAAAGCACAAAAAGAAAGAAGGGTTTGCATATTTACAATAGAACACAAGTTAATTCATTTTTACAGTAAGTTCACAATGTTTTATGTTGAGTGCTCAGGCGCATGTAGTCCACATATGAAAAAATCATATTTGTCTTGTATGTCTTGTCTTGTATCCAAATATAAACAATGATAGTAGGCATACCAAATACATATGAACATAGGTAACTTTTAAAAAATGAGACAAGGACACTATATACAATTTAATATTTTATTTATCATCCATATTTGCCATTACAGCCAAAATAAATGTACTTTAAACATAAATATTTTGCTTCTGAAACTGGCTGGGTAATGGCATATGTGTACATCCAAATTGCTATATTCATAATTGAGTAAATCACCACAGCTCACTGAAGCAAATCGGCATTCGTCACAGGCAAATATTGCCTATAATCATGTAAATATATCCTGTATGGGATATGCATCCAGGCAACCACTGAGTAAAGCCTGATTACCATCTAAACTGCAGAGACTTCCTTTGGCGATTATTCAGTGGCAACAAAGTTTCACAAAGACATAACTTCACTATTACCACAAGGATAAAGTCGTATCTATATTTTGCACTTTATAACAGTTTGATCCAGATAACAGCCTAAACAGGCTGTGAACGCTCCCATGGACGGCAATCAGTTTCTGGGAGACGATCAATAACTTTCTGGCATGACACCTGAATTGATTCATAGGACCAAGGACAGGGCCCACACAGGTGTCTGCTTCAGATGTTTTCGTTCTGGTCTGTTAAAAACATGGTACTGCGCTCTGTGACCACCCTGCATATTATCCTGGTGAAATAAAGCCAAAATCCAGCTGTAAAACATTTCTAAATTGCTTCACAAATGTTAATGCTAGCTTAAAGGTTCTGTATACACTGTTGTATGAGTGGTACAATTTTTAACTTTATAACCATTTTTAACTTTTTTAACCTTAACTTTAAGCTTCAGTTACTAGGGAGATCAAATGCTGGTCTGCCCAATCAGAAGCCACGCTACAGGATTTGCTATATATATAATATTTTTATCTTCAATCTCCTTTTCATCCTTATTACTATTTTATATTTTATTATTTAGTCTTTTTAGCACGTACAAATAAATAATCACTTTTTAGCAGCAGATTTGTGTGTAGCACTTGTCCTCTTATTTCCAAAAAATGTTTACTAGACACCACAGGCATTGATAGACATCTGTTGACTCTAACTAACATGACACATGAAATCCCAGTGAGAAATGGTTAGTAAAAGTTAGTAGCTGTAATTACACTAAATCAGGTTACACAAAATTAGCACTTGCAGGTAATGAGAAATGACCTGTGTGTGTGTCCCACACCAACAAGACAGCACTGGCTCAAGGAACCTGGAGCCTGGATGATTAGCTTAGTTAGCTTAGCCAACTGGATGCAGGGACACTAGTCAGTTATTCACCACAAAATAATTACAGCACTAGCTCCCCGTATTGTTACAAATAAGATATGTGTTAAGTGATTAACTTTAGAGGTGCTGATAGGCATATTTTATTTGGACAAAGCCAGCCTTTCTGTCCCCCCTGCTATGTACTGATTAAGCTAGGCTAACCACCCTGGCTCCAGCCACACACACAAAAAAGTGGTATTCTGTCTCCTTAACCCTTTACAGGGCAAGTGACTACTTTTGGTCATTTCCGCACCCTTTGCAAATGACCACCCTCCTGTACTTCAGTGAGGTCAAGAACCATGTGGTCCTCACTCAGCCATTCAGAAGCCATTCAGCCATTCAGAAGCCATTCACCCCACATCACAGATCACATGACTGTGGCATTCGACTAATCAGCAGAGACCTGCATCTAATTTTCTCTCTTCACTGAAGTCGGAAAAAGACGCTAAAGAAGCCCAGCTCATCGTACATTTCTGTACAAAACTTCTAAACTAATCATGGTAAGTTGATGAAACTCACACATTTTATAGTTGAATAGTTGTGCTTAGTGATGACATATGTGTTGTTTGTGGAGGACTTGTGGAAATGAGTGAAATTATGGCATGAAAAATGCAGGCACCATATTTGATCACATGAATAAATAGTGAAAAATTGTGATTTTTGTCAGTTTGTGACTGTTTAACGACTGTTATACTGTGTGAAATTTTTAGGCAATGTCTGCCCGGATGTTTTATGTCAAGAGGAGGAAGAGTGTTGTCGTGCCCGCCCACCCTTCCATCAGTGATGATGATGAGGAGGATGATGATGATGTGGCAGACCCTGATTTTTTCCCACCCACCCACAACCAGGACATTCCATGTACAAGTGACACTGACCCCTCTGCAGTGAGGACAGTGAGTACAGTGAGGATGACGATGATGATGATGATGATGATGATGGTGATGATAATGTGCAGCCAGCAGTACAAGCCCAGAGGCCAAGGAGATCTGGCAAGTTGGCACCCAGGCCAACCACCTGGCATAAAGTTGACCTGAACAACACAGCCCTTCCTGAATACCAGCAGAGTGACATCCTGGTACACCTCTACCGCACCCCCATGAAGTCCAAGAGGTGGTACTTGCATCTGTTTGCATATGTCATTGATGTCAGTATCACAAATGCCTGGGTTGTGTACCGACAGGACAGTAAGGCCCTTGGAGTGAATGGCCAGTCTCTGAAAGATTTCAGAATCCACGTGTTCAGGGGCGCCAGCGGCCAGGCGTCTGCCAAATCAGGCTCCAGAAGAAGCTCGTCCTCATCTGTTGAAAGCCTGACCACCAGTGTTGGTGTCCCTGAGCCTGTCCGGGGACACCGCAGCCACACACCAAATGAGGCTGTGCGCTTTGACCTGTCCCTCTTCCATGCCCCTGTACATGCCAAACGCCAGACCTGCAAGTACTGCAGCAGGAAAGGCAACATTGTGAGGTCAAATGTGGTCTGCAGGGTCTGCAAGGTCCACCTTTGCATGAACAGTGAGCGCAACTGCTTCATTATGTACCATGAATAAGCTGTCCTAATGGTGTCAAAAGTTGTACTCTGTATGTTATACAGTTTATAAAGTTATATGATGAATGCTATACTGTTATACAGTACATAAAGATGTACTGTGTATGTTATACTGTAAGTTATAGTGTATAAAGTTGTACTGTATGTTATACTGTTATACAGTACATTAAGTTGTATTATGTATCTTATATGTGTGTGTTATAATATGTGTATATAATGTTATACTATTTAGAAAAGAGTCTGTATCAGCACTTATGTTCTAAAAGTGATGTTCTAATGTGAAACATACATGTTCCTTTCACAAAATAGGTGTTTTTGTTGTATATTTTACATATACACTTGGATGGATTTTTTTTACCACTGAAGGGCAAGGAACCAAATACGGTAACTTTGTTTACTTTGGTTTTCTACAAGAAATTGGACATTTTTGAAAATGTTGAAAACAGAAATAAACTCTGGTTATGGTTTTTGAATTTCATAGTATTTCAATGAGTGCCCTATAAAGGGTTAAGTAACTCTTGGCAAGAAAGCAAATACAGAGTTTCACATCCTCTCAAATAATTTTTTTAAGAACACCCCCTGCCCACCCTCCACCCCCAACATATGCATGCATCAATTTATGGCAGTGACCCCCTCTCGTTCAGGGCTAATTATTACATTAGCATGTATGAAATTCCTGCTGTTTGTCATACGTCTTAGTCTTTACAGCTGGGTCATGTTATACTATACTGTATTTCACCTAGAATTATTTGAAAGGAGGGACACTTTGACATCACCTTCGTGACAGACAAGTGTGGTATAATTTCTAAGACCTGTGATGTGCTGAAGGGAACAAATGCAAAGCAAAATGATGATTATGATGCATGATGAGCATTAAGCAGAAATATGCTGAAATATTATTATGAAACATTGTATTAATCACATCTCATGTATACTTCACAAGATCTCATGTGATTTAATGTAAGGGCACATATTATGTTGAAGATAATCACACTCATTGCACTTGATGATGAAATTTAAAGTGTGTTTGTATTAAACTGTACTATTTTTAAAAAATAACCTCAAGAGAGGGTTAAGAAATAAGGGTGTAAAACAGGCAAGAATAACTTTTAAAAAAATAAGGCAAAAGGGAGTTGTGGAAATAATAGTGAAAAATAAACCAGAATAGCCTTTTTTTAAAAGAGCTGTGCCTAGACACAGCACAGGGACAAGTTCTGTTCAGACTTGCCCGAAGCCTGCGTAGACGTAGACGTAAGAGATTTGTAATAGTGTAACTTGCCAGTATAAGGGGTTGGTCAAGAGGCGTAACCTGTGAAGGCCCAACAGTATAAATAAAGGAGCACAGGCCCTTATCAACTCAGAGTGTTTTTGGTGAACCTTGTGAACACTTCAAAACTGCTCTCCTTTATTGCATTAAAGAACATTTTGCTGCTCTGAGCTATGACCCCTGATGATTTTTTGGACACTAAAGAGAAGTTTTTCCTGAGCTGATTTTTGGGATATCTAAAACTTCTTCAAACTGAGATCCAGAGATTTATTACTTCACAAGCAGGTATTTTACAGTGTTTTTTTTTCTTTTTCCTTTTATGACATGACTTAATTTTTGTATCTGCAACCTACTTTTAATGAGACTTGAATTAAAAATGCATTTTGTCTGTCTCCACTCTTATTTATTTTATACACCAACAACTGTATAAGTCAGCAGTCCAACAGATTTTTGATCAAGTACGCTGATGCTACAGCTTTACTTTGCCTTTTAACTGACAAAGAGACAGGACACGGTCCTGGAGGAGTTTGTACAATGGTGCAAAGACTCTAATCCAATCCTCAACACTAATAAAACAAAAGAAATGTACATGATTTTAGAAATAATTACTCACCAGCACAACCAACATTGAGGGTATTATGACATTCAGCATCCTCTGTTGGCATGGTGATGCTATTGCAGCCCAGAAAAACTTGCTCAGCAAAATTTTGAGCATTGCCGGAAAAACAAAAGGCATTAAGCAAGACAGCCGTAGCGACATCTACAAAATCTGTTCCCTTTCAAAGATTGACATCCTGCTACTTCACCCACAACACCCCCTGTTTAGTGAGCTTCAGCCCCTTCCATCAGGCCGACGACTTCGGGCCCCCAGCTGCAAAAGTAACAGAGTGAGGATTTCCTTTATCCCATCAGTCATAGCACTCTATAACACACACGCAGCTGAAGGGGAACGGGTATGTATGTCTTGCACATAAAAACTCCTGATAGCAGTGCTATAGTCAGTGCTGCACAGTGGAAAGTATCATATCTCTGGGATGCATTGTGTCTTCTCCCACACTGAATCTCTGTACTCCATAAGCACTGCTGGACGGTGCTGTGTAGTAGTTTTTATTTCAGATTGCTTTATTCTTCTTAGTGTGTATGTTTCTTTTATTGTGTATGTTAAGTTTTTGTGTAACACTGCAGACCAATTTCTCTCTGGGATAATAATAAAGTTAATCTTAATCTTAAAAGAGAAAAAGTGCTGGCTGAACCATCTCACGTCGTTGTGGTAGATTCATTCAACATTTCTTTATTCCGCCTCGATGTCCAACAGCAGCCGCTGAAAATGGCGGTGGTACAGTGCTTTTATTAATGAATAAATAAATGTTAATTAAAAAAGTTAAAGACTAAAACAGTTCTTTTTACATATAATTTAATAATTTAATTAACAGTGGTATTTATTAATGTATGTAGTTCAGTTCAATTCAATATTTCTAACTTTGTCTGAAAACCTTTTACTACCTTTTGTCAATTTCGGGGCTCTGTACAAATATTATGCAGTTTAATGATGACAGTGTCAGATTTACCACTCCAACATTTTAGTGAATTACTAAACCATTGGTCTTTGGTTTCATACAGACAGACAAAAGCTGGCGTCTTATCTGTAGCCGCTGAAAATCAGTAGCAGATTTTGGTAGCTGTAGCTAGCTAATTATGTGACGTTAGCTTCACGTATTGGACTTTTAAATATTTTTTTATTTTTAACCCGAGTAACCTGTATAGGACAAGGATAATGAGAATACATTTGATGGGTACATGCATTTGATATGTTGTATACATAAACGATGGAAATTAAAGCTCCATTTCCAGCCATAGGTTAGCATCCTCATCAGTTGATGCTGGTAGAAACCTTGTCAATAAGAAGCAGTATATTGTTCTTGTATTGCAGGATAGCTCAGTATTATTGTACAGCAAGCAGAGATGATTAATCATTAAGAATTATTATTAATTGTATTTTCAAACAATAAACAGCTGTTAGAGCAGATTTACCACAGTTCAATCCATTCCTTACAATTAAGGTCCTGTGTTTTAGGTTTATGATAAACGTAGACGTGTGTGGGCTCTCGATAGAGTTCCAGTCAGAATAATGTTAAATGTCTTTCTGTGTTTTTAGGTTATAGCTCTTCCACAATTGGTACATGATTTCTTGAACAAATGAAACCTTGTGTTCACATGTTTCAAATGTAGTCCTGCTTCTGCAATTAGGTGCAATAAATCTTTGTTGGCTTCTGTGAGGTAAAAAGAAAAACAATTTATATTACTTAACCACACCTAGATTAGACATAACAAGGTACTGTATGAAAATCACTTTGTCAAACATTTGAAATACAAAAACTATTACCTTCCTTACAGCAAAAATACTTTCAACAGACCATTGTTACTAATATTAAAGCTGCTGGTTCTGTCATGCAAAACATGCTATAAGTCTGGAAATGGTGCTGTGCACCAGCAGGAGTGGATTGTTACAGAAGACATTGCTCAGGTTCTCTTCTTGTGATAATGATGCACTGAGTTTGGTGTTGGTTTGAGTTCATTTAGAAATGGAAACTAATAAAAAATACTTCAGGGATGGGGATTATCATTCATTGTCCGTCATGATCTCAATTATATTTATCAATGAATCCAGATGAATCCAATCAGTTAACTCCAAGCATGCCTTAAGGGCATAAAGACCTGGATGACCTGGATTTTCTGCTACTTAACTCAGACAAAACTGAAGTTATCGTGCTTGGCCCTAAACACTACAGAAACACATTATCTAATGATATAGCTACTAGTGTTTCATGTTTGTCCCCAGTCTGTCTCTCTCTGTGTTTGTGTGTGTGTGCGTATGCTGGGCGTGGCCTCCTGGTTTCCCCCTCCCATTCAACCTGAACACCTGCAGCTCATCTACTAATCAACTTTACAAGCCAGCAGTATAAAACCCCAGTTCATCTCTCCAGACTCTGCCAGGTCGTTCAGTCACCAATGTGGCACAGATGCTACGGCCAAGCTTCTTGTAAGCTGTTTGTTTGTTTTTCTGATCTCCTGAATGCTGCTAATTCTGTTCTCTGCCTGTACCTCAGGTTCACCACTCCAGTTCCCAGTACACCTGCCACGTCAGCCTCATCCTCACCTGCCTGGTGAGCTGTGGTTTTAGGCAACTTTTGTAGGAGACATTTCTAAATAAAAATGATAGAATGTAGTCCTTCTTGTTGCTAGTGAGGACCAGCCTACTTTTTCATATAGAACACAGTGATGTGTATCTTTAGCTCCTGTAATGAAATGTGAAGCACGATGATATACTGTATCAAGTTGTTTAAAGGCAGAGCGAGCAGCATGAGAATAAAACATAACTCCTCAAACACAGGCATGATAGTTGACTGTACAATCATTTTCCTGTCCTCAAGACAGAAACATGCTTTATTTCATTACAGGAACCTTTTTTTTCATCTTTACCTTCTGTGCCAGTTGCTCCACATACTGTTTAAGAGTTAGACTGCTATCAAGCCAGATTCCCAGGTATTTATAAATTTGGAATTACAAATTTCATATGAGGAACTGACTCATTTTATTTTAGTTAGAACCACTTTAACTGGATTCAGCTCAATTCAGTTCAGCTCTGTTATGACCTGGCTCAAGTGGCCACAACAAAAGGGAGACACACCAGTGTTAAGTTTTAACAAAAGATCTTTTATTAACCAAATTAAACCAAATTGAGTAAATTCAAATGCCAATTAAGGATTAATAAGTTGTGGGGTGTGTATGTCAGTATAGTCAGTGGTGTAAGAGTGCATGAGTGATGGATGTGTGTGTGGGGGTGTGATGTAAGATGCGAAACCAGACATAAAAATAAACTTAAAGCAACATAGTAAATAAAACAAACGGGTGGGAGAGAGAGAGAGAGAGAGAGAGAGAGAGAGAGAGAGAGAGAGAGAGAGAGAGAGAGAGAGATGCACTGCAGTCAGGCTTAAATAACCTGGGAACACACCGGGGCCCTCAGGTCTGCCAGGTTACACTAACAATCCACCTGCAGAGTGAACAGAGACAGATGAACCACACAGCAACACAAAATGACACAACAGAGCTCATCACAGCTCATAGATGATTTTAATAATGTTTGTTCTTGAATATATTTTGATGCTGTTTTCTATTGAAGATGTGAGTTTACACACTTTCTTTTATGAATTGAGGATAACAGCAAATTCCCCAAAGTACCATACTACTGTATGTTAGTGTGACAAAACATCAAAATGCATTTATTGGACTTACACTACAACTTTATGATGGATACAAAATGCCTGTTTGCCTCTAGCTGTGTTTTCTACTGTTACTGCTACTACTACTTCTAATACTGTTGCTAGGTCCAAAATGGTCTGAAGGACGATGTGAATTAGGTATTTTTTTAAAATATGTGAATGATATAGAAACCCTGAAGCTGTAAAGAAAGAATGAAACACACAAATATTACACAAGCTCCATTAAACTCATTACAATGTCTTAATGAACTAAAATACATCACCGTGATCAACATAGTAGAGGTTTGGGACTGGTAGTTCAGTATGGGCACAAATATGTGTCCCTACAAACTGAATTTGAATCACATCATTTGAATGTGCACTCCTGACCTCTAGTGGCCAAAGTCTGCACTTTCTGAGAGAACTTTCTCCTCCATCAATACACTGACATTGAAACAATAAGCTCAAACTTTAAAAAATGATCACAGTAGAAAATATGTTTGATAATTTTCACTCATTATACTGACATATGAACTGTAAGAAGAAACAGAGTGAAATATTGCTCTTTGCCATGGTTATGAAGTGATTAAACCTACTGTTTCCACTGGTGCTAAAGCTTCCTGTTGAAGAGCTGAAATATCACTAGTACCACTGCTACTACTATCACTACTGCTACTGTTTCTTCCAGTGGTACTACTGTTGGTAACTGAACTTCATGTTTATTAGAGAGAAGAAAGAAGTGATGAAGGGAGTGAGGGAGACAGGCTCAGCCAGTTAATGACTTAATGATCACAACATGGTCTGTTAAGTCTATCGGGGTTTACAAAGCCAACGCATAATCTGGCTATTTTATATTCACTACAGGACATAAGATGGTGTGGGCTGCTCCAGTAGTTAAACTGAGTAAAGTACAGCCACAAAGCAACTGTTAGCACATCTACATCAGCTGAAAACGTGTATTTCTGTTTGTTTAACACCAAAAATGTCACCAAAACAACTGTAAACTGTGACTGAGTCAGAACTCAACCAGAATGCGACGCAGCCAGATTCTGTGGACGTTGGACAGTAACACATTTTATAGTTTCTCTTTTAAAAGCTGTTTAAAAGCAGAAGGAAAGATCTTTAGGAGGGTCTAACCCTCCCTAACCCTAACCCTTTGACAATGTTCCATCCAAATATGTGTCTTGTTGTTCATATTGTCATGACGTAACAAGACACTTGTTAAATAAGTTATCAAATGCTGGCCTATTTTCTGGCAACATTTTAAATTGCTCATCATTCGATATACTGAGACATAAACAAATAAAGTAGTTATTATTTAGAATTAGTGTGAAGGGACATTTTTCACTTGTTTTCCATTAAAAGCTGAGCTGTGCACAGTAAAAAGATTTGAATGGAACATTGTCTACAGACCCTCTTAAAGATCTTTCCTTCTTTTAGTCATTATGACGAGTTCACCACAAGAGAGAAAAAATATGGACAAAACTTAGAAAAAGAAGCACCAAAGTGAAAGGAGTGAGTTGGAAGGAAAAGAGTTGCAGCATGTCTGACTTACCATTATTTCTTTTGTTTTTCAAATAATGTGTAGAAGCTATCAAAGAGTTAAAAGACTTAAGATTTATCTACATACTAAAATAAATCAAATAGTTAAAAAAAAGCAACATGTAAAATGATTTTGTAGAACTAGTGGGTTTTTTTGTAAACGTTAGAAGTAAGTGAAAGTTTGAAGAAAAGAGGTTGAACATGTCTGTGTGTAAAGAATTACCATCACTTTTTGTGTTAGATTTTTTCAAACAAAGTGTAGAAGGTATCAGTCAAAGAGTTAAACAGAGTTACAAAACTTATCTACACACTGAAAAGGAATGAAAGAGTTAAAACTTATCTACATACTAAAAAAACTTATATATATATACTACTAAATATGTATAAAAGTTAAAACTTATCTACATACTAAAAAAAGTCATTATGACGAGTTCACCACAAGAGAGAAAATAACATGGACAAAACTTAGTTACTACAAACACTGTAAGTGCTACTACTGTACTAGTCCATCTATTAGTTGTTAGTAATGTTATCACTCCTCTGAGGAGCCAGTAAGACATCCATCACAGCTACTAATACAGTCTCTTACTACTACAGAGACAACAGCTGAAATGTCTCTAATACTACTGATACAACTGCTGCTACTCATAACATCACCACTCTCATAGTTTTCATGACTTTTTCAAATCATTTTTTAAAATGATAGTACTGCTACCCATCAGTGAAATAAATGTTTCTATTTTTAAGCTGTTATCAACTTAAATTCACTTGAGGAAATTCATCAGACTTTGGACAGCTCCCTCTGGAGCCACAAAAGGCTTTATACAACTTTTTTAAACATATGCAGCAGTACTCCCCAATACCTGTAAAGATACTTGATGTGTAAATCAACTTTCATACTGGGTAAAATTATCCCATTATACTGGTCTGACCCTCCCTAACTCTAAAACATACACTTAAAAACGTATATGCAGACACAGTTCAATTGATTCCAGTAAGAAATATTAATGATGAACATTTGTCTTCCTCATTAAATACTGACATATGTACGACAGTAAAAAGGATTTGAATGAAACATTGCCTCCAGACCCTCTTGAAACCCTTCCCTTTTTTTACAAAGTCATTATAAGATAAGATCAACTTAAGTGATCCCATCCAAACCTTAAGATATTTTTTCCTGTCCAGAAAGAATTTCAAATTCAATTTAAACAATAAAACTATAATAGTTATTACACACTTTAATTGCTACAGCTGAAATATCTGTCATACTAATTACTGCTAATATTACTACGTTTGACAGAAACAGAAGGAAAGATCTTTAAGAGGGTCTAACCCTCCCTAACCCTAACCCTTTGACAATGTTCCATCCAAATATATGTTTCCTTTTCTTCATATAGTGATGTCATGATATAACCAGACACCAGATTAACAATGTGTTAAACACTGACCTGTTTTCAGGCATTTTTTCAACTGTTGATAATTCAATAACTTTAAACATAACCAAATAACTTTAATGGTAATCAGCAACATTATCAGATAATGTTTTTCACTTCTAAAGTCATTAAATACTGACCGCTGCACAACAGCAACCAAATATTTGAATGGAACATTGTCTACAGACCCTCTTAAAGATCTTTCCTTCTTTTAGTCATTATGACGAGTTCACCACAAGACAGAAAAAATAGAAGGTATCAGTCAAAGAGTTAAACAGAGTTACAAAACTTATCTACATGCTGAAAAGGAATGAAAGAGTTAAAACTTATCTACATGCTGAAAAGGAATGAAAGAGTTAAAACTTATCTACAAACTTATATATATACTACTAAATATGTATAAAAGTTAAAACTTATCTACATACTAAAAAACTTATATATATACTACTAAATATGTGTAAAAGTTAAAACATATCTACATACTAAAAAGGAATGAAAGAGTTAAAACTTATCTAAGGTTTTTTTTTTGTTTTTTTTTTAGGAAAGAGGAAGAAAGAGTTCAAACTTATCTACAAACTTATATATATATTACTAAGTATGTATAAAAGTTAAAACATATCTACATACTAAAAAGGAATGAAAGAGTTAAAACTTATCTACATACTAAAAAAACTTATATATATACTACTAAATATGTATAAAAGTTAAAACATATCTACATACTAAAAAGGAATGAAAGAGTTAAAACTTATCTAAGGTTTTTTTTTTGTTTTTTTTTTAGGAAAGAGGAAGAAAGAGTTCAAACTTATCTACAAACTTATATATATATTACTAAGTATGTATAAAAGTTAAAACATATCTACATACTAAAAAGGAATGAAAGAGTTAAAACTTATCTAAGGTTTTTTTTTTGTTTTTTTTTTAGGAAAGAGGAAGAAAGAGTTCAAACTTATCTACAAATTAAAAATGTATAAAAGTTAAAACTTATCTACATACTGAAAAAACTTATATATATACTACTAAATATGTGTAAAAGTTAAAACATATCTACATACTAAAAAGGAATGAAAGAGTTAAAACTTATCTAAGGTTTTTTTTTTTTTTTTTTTTTAGGAAAGAGGAAGAAAGAGTTCAAACTTATCTACAAATTAAAAATGTATAAAAGTTAAAACTTATCTACATACTGAAATAACTTATATATATACTACTAAATATGTATAAAAGTTAAAACATATCTACATACTAAAAAGGAATGAAAGAGTTAAAACTTATCTACAAACTTATATATATACTACTAAATATGTATAAAAGTTAAAACTTATCTACATACTAAAAAGGAATGAAAGAGTTAAAACTTATCTAAGGTTTTTTTTTGTTTTTTTTTTAGGAAAGAGGAAGAAAGAGTTCAAACTTATCTACAAATTAAAAATGTATTAAAGTTAAAACTTATCTACATACTGAAAAAACTTATATATATACTACTAAATATGTGTAAAAGTTAAAACTTATCTACTTACTAAAAAGGAATGAAAGAGTTAAAACTTATCTAAGGTTAATTTTTTTTTTTTGTTTTTTTTTTTAGGATAGAGGAAGAAAGAGGGAATAAAAGGTTTGCACTGTATGTGCAGTGTGCGTGTATGTGTGTGTATGTTACATCTCGGGATTGTACGGAGAGTCAGTCATCCATGCCATGACCATCTCTGCCACTGCATCAAAAGCAGAGGGTGAGAGTCCACCGGGCTGGGGTCCGTAAGGGCCGGGCCAGAGGGGCGGGGCCGTGACATCATCATGCTGAATGTCATCAGCGTGCTCCTGGGGGACTCTGGGCTGGATCTCCTGCTGCCTTCCTTCTGCTGTCCTTCCCTGAACCTTTTAGAGAGACAGAGAGGAGGAGAGGAGGAACCAAGTCAGACTAGTTCAGTTACACCCTTTAGACTGATGCAGTATTGCTGTTGAACTGGATGTATCATGGATCAGGATAGAACAGTTTGGACCACCGTGGGCACGTTTGGACTTCTAACCTCCAGCTGGACAGCCTCCAGGTTGGCCTGTGGGGCAGAGGTGGAGGGCTGGGGGCTGAGGCTCCTCTCTGATGGGACAGCAGCATTCTCACGGAGTCTTCTCTCCGGAGGCTCCTGGAAGGCTCTGGAGGTGCTCTCCTGCTCCCTCCGTCTCTTCCTGCTCGCACCAACCTGTTAGTTACACAGATAGACAGGGATGACTCCAACTGTATGATTACTAGACTGTTAATAATTAAAGGAGAACTAGGAGCCTATATATCATGGAGGAGACAGAGAAAGTAGCTGAAATCAGCCACTTTAAGTGAGACTGTAACTTTTGCTGAACAATGGCTACTGTGGCCACAAGTGGTAATTACAGGGTAATGGTGAATGATAAGACATACAGTAGAATAAGTAGAGAATACTCATAAATCAGCAAACTGACTCACTAGTCAGTTACACAGAAACATTTATCTAAAGGTTGCCCAAGTGAAAAAATAATATACTATATATATATATATATATATATTGCAGTACCTAATATACTGCAAATGTACTAATTGTTTTTAATGTTTGTATATTGTTTCACACAGCAAATGCCACATATTTCATGCATGTGTCTGTTGTTAAAGGCATTTAGTACTAATTCAATTTTAAACTTAATTGTAACAGTTTTTAAAGAGGGTTCAGCCATGTAGTCATGATATTTGTTGTTATTTGTGAGTTGTTTGTGTTTTGTGCTGCTCTGTATGTACTTTCTTGTTGAGTTTTGTGCTTTAACGTATGTATTTGTATTGTTGAGTCTTGTGCAGTTCCAGATATATTTTAATGTTGAGTTTTATGTATTTTAAAGGCCCATCTAGAGATGGGCATTGAAAATGAGCTTAGGCTATAAATGCTGTGGCATATGGCATTAGTTGTCCCTAAACAAATAAACGTTGAATGAACTAAACTGATGATGAGACCAGATGTGTGAGGATCTTACCACCTTAACTAAACTATTTCCTGGTGGACTTGCTAGAGCCCAATCTACAAGCCCCCACTGACCACAGTCATAAAGGAAATCAGACTTGTAACACTCAGCACACAGCACACACTTCCACTCTGTGACATTTGGGGGTATCATACAACCACTCCCACTGGTCTCTGAACCAGCAGCGACACATCAAACTTACTGATAACTTAGTGTAAAACACGGACCGGGGCGGAACTATACGCGTAGTCGGCGGAACAATACGTCATCGTCCAGGCGGCGCATGATGACCTGCAGGAGGACAAACAATCAGTGGCTCATCTGCTTGTAGTACAAACAACTGCTGCTCCCAGGAGAAGGAGAGAGGACAATATGAGGAATCACACTTCTTTTATCAGGAACACATCATGACTACTTGGCTCTGTGTTGTGACTGGCTGCCATGGCAACAGTGGAGAGGAGGAAGTATAATCTCCTATGCAGACAGACATCTTGTCCTGGGTAATGCTTGGACTGCAGGGTCACATCAGGGATGGTCATGTAATGTTTTGACCTGATCACGGATGATGAAAATCTTACCTTCAACTTATCTCACCGCTGAACGAGGTTCAGGGCTGCGAGGTGAGACGCCCGTCTGTTTCACACTTCCACACAGACTTCAGTCTTCAGGAGCTGTATTCTCACAGGATAGGACACAGACACATTCTGCCTCCCACCATTTCTCCAGCAGAGGATGCTTCATACTTGATGTCCATCTCATCCTCATGAACTGAGGCGCGGCTAGAACAGAGCTTTCTTCTCTCCAATATCTCAGCTGACTCCCACAGTAAGACTTTACTCGATACTCTTCAGGTAAAATTCAAATGATAAGTTTCATGTAACAAACATAAAACAAAGGAAAGATCAATTTTCCCCCCGACAGTTCACCTTCATTACATAATTAAATAAAACACCTTTTCCCCTAATATGCTCATGTTCTCTGAGAGTCCATGATGCAACCTTCAGTCCATTGTGATCCCCGGCGTACGTTCAGAGGATACAAAGGCAGAATTACTACAGCTCTGAATGCAACACGACACACAGCTGCCACCAAAGTAGCACACAATCTGAACTCTAAAGTGACACAAATGACCCAATAAAACAACTGAGCGATGATTTCTTTCTATTTTATAACTTTTCAGACTGTTTTTTGATTTTGTGATAACAAACAGTCTTAATGAGTCAAATAGAGGGTCACAGTGTAATGCTTTAGTGTAAAACTTAAATAATTGATGATTAATAATGATTGGTTTATTAATCAGATTCTTTGTTTTTGTAGATTTGTTGAGCACGAATGCTCTTTTTCAAGAATGTTCCATATTCACACATACTAGACGTCATCAGTGGTGGAAAGTAACTAAATAGTCAATTTCAAGTCAGTTTTATTTATATAGCGCTATCTCAGGTTAGTTATCTCAGGGCACTTTTCACATAGAGTCTGGAGGTCTAGACTGTACTCTTTAATTTACAGAGACCCAACATTTCCCCATGAGCAGCACTTGGCGACAGCAACAAGGAAAAACTAACAGGAAGAAACCTCAAGCAGAACCGGGCTCTAGGTTGTCAGCTGGTACATTTACTCAAGTACTGTACTTATGTACAACTTTGAGGTAGTTGTACTTTACATGAGTATTTCCATTTGATGCTACTTTATATTTCCACTCCACTACATTTCAGAGGAAAATATTGTACTTTCTACTCCACTAAATTTATTTGACGGCTTTAGTTACTTTTCAGATGAAGATTTGAAACGATGGATAATATAACAAGCTTTTAAAATACAACACATTGTTAAAGATGAAACCAGTGGTTTCCAACCTTTTTGGCTTTTCACATCTTACAAAAAGCAGTGTGTAGTCAGGGTCACATTTCAGATGTCTATGAGTTGTTAACTCATAAACTTCTCACATGGTTTCGTTTCAATAAATGTTCAATAAATGTTCAAATGATCCAATAAAAACCTCTCCTCCTCCTTTTTCTCCCTCTCCCATAATCATCTCACGACCCCTCAGATTTATCTGGTGACACTTTGGAGGGGCCCGACCCCTAGGTTGGGAACCACTGGACTAAACTAGCTAACTGTATATAAAGTAGTTCAAACTAGCTCCACCTCCAGCAGCTACAACAGTAACATGCTGCTTACACACTGATGCTTCAGTATTAATAATCTAATGATGTCATATATAATAATATATCAGTCAGAGGGAACAAACCACTACTTTTACTGCAATACTTTAACTACATCAAGCTGCTAATACTTATGTACTTTTACTTAAGTAGGATTTTTCATGCAGGACTTTTACTTATAATGGAGTATTTTCACATTACTGTATTGCTACTTTTAATTAAGTAAAGGATCTGAATTAAGGATCTGAGTACTTCTTCCACCACTAGATGTCATCAAAAAGACAGTTTCAGTATCTACATTTGTTGGTAACCTCTGACAAGGTGCATGGTTTCATGCTTGTCCCAGGGTTACCAACATGACACCCCATGTGACTGTGAGTGTTGATTTTGCCTCAATCCTACATTAACATTTTATAATATGTAGCCTGCATATATTCACTGATGTTATGGTAGGTAAGTATTACACACAAAACTAAAGACAACATTCAAAATTATATTTCAAATAAGCACAAGCTCCTAACAAATCTAACAGGATACACACTTTCACTGTCAAGCCAAGAGTTTTACCTTGTTGGTGTTGGTGCTCATTTGGCTCCTGCTGGGCTCTCTCCTCCAGTAGGTGTGATCATGGAGGTGAGTTGGCACATCACACATCTGTAACCATTAATGTACAGTTTAGGATGGGACTCTACTTAACTCAACACAACTCCACTAAACTGAACATTGAATAAATGAGTTCATCTTTTGAACCTGAACCACTGATGTTTTCCTTAAAGGATAGAGGTTTTACAATGTTTCACTAGAAGAGGTTTTCCTCGCTGTAATCATTCCTCCTGTTCATACTGGCTATTAAAAGATCCCCTTCAAAGGTGCTTTCAATGTAAGTGATGGGGGACAAAATCCACAGTGTGTCCACACAGTCATTTTGTGCAAAAATGCATTGAAATATTTATCTGAAGCTTATATGAGGCTTCAGCAGTCTGAGTTAGTCATATCAAGTGGATATCTGCCACATTTACAGTCTTTTTAGCATCAAATTCCCTCTTTGTGTTTCCTCAGACAGTGTTTCCCTGTTGAGCTGCGGTGGAAGTATAGTAACAAAAACAGGGACTTTGGCACTAAAAAGACTGTAACATTGAAAGATATCTACTTGATTTGACTCATTTGCACAGGAGGAGGACTGTGGATTTTGGCCCCCACCATAACATTGTAAGTGCATTATGAAGGGATCTTCTAATGGTCAGTATGAACAGGAGGAATGATTATGGCAAGAAAAACCTGTTTCAGTGTTCATTTGGGCTCCTGACTGTTGTTTTAAGACAGACTTGAACATTTGTGAACTCGTCCTTTAAATAAACAAGCTATTTTCTACTCTGCATGCACATATGCATAACGGCTTTACTGTTTTTGCAGCAATATCACAGTAAAGTTGACTTTACTACAGAAAATAATGATCATTTATGAACTGTTTAATAAAGTAATGAATGAGGGCTTTTTTCTTGACAAAATATCAGGTTGAAAGTAGAAACTTTGGCATCTTTAAACCAAAAATGTGCAAACTGCTGTTACACTGAGCTGTTGAGCGTGTCAGCAGTTTACTGAAGGTGGTTAAATGCATCACTGTGTAATAAGCAATGTTTTATTTTTCTGAAGGAGTTTGAATAGTTACTGCAAACTGTATCAGTTTGCTTGTAAATCAACAGTCAGATCAGGATTTTGCAGCTTCTGTCTTTACATTTCAGCAATGTATACACTGAAGATCTTACTTTAAATGAGTAAATGTAATATTTGTTTTGATGTTTTACTGAACAAACTACCACTGAATGAAAGTCAGTTGTTGCTTCGACGCCTCAAATACAGCTGAGGCGTCGAATAAAACGGCTTGAAAAAAGTCTTTGAATGATTTTAAACTGCCTAAATTCTCACGTTTTCCATGATGAAACAGTAAGAGAGTCGAGTTGAGGTCACTGTGGGTCCGTATTTCGCTGCTCACTTGTTTAGTTTTTTAGAAATCGTCGAGTGAAGTTTCTCCTCCAATGTTTCAGAGTAAAATGGTGATTTTGGAACTAGTTTCTGGAATATAGACGCTCCATAGCAACCAGAGTCCTACGTCAGCACTAACGTTAAACTGCTTTAATTGGCAGTTTACAGTATTGTTTTTTATTGGCATTTTAAAATGTAACTATAGAAAATATTTTTTAAATGAATTCCTTCAACACGGATTCAATAACGTTTTGTAGAGGCCCAGTGCATACACTACTGTTTTAGTCGGCATCCATTTCGTCAGCTATAAGGCAACATTTTGGCAATTTAGTTTATTTTATGTCCATTTAAGCTTCCGATGAATTACAGCAGAGTCAATAAACGTGATTAATATTGTTATTGAAAGTTCAGCAACAAATAAATTGTCTCTGTCACTAGTTGAAAGGCTAAAATATATGTGAAAATCCAAATAAGTCGTCACAATGTAACTTAATTAGCTTTAAAAGTTAGTCGTAGCGGTTGTTAAATTGTACTCTGTTGTATTTGTTAACCATATTTCTATAATTTCCAGTCAGTATTTCCTCTGGTCTGACTGCTCATATGTTTTGGACCTATAGTCACCTGCTTAGCTAACAAAATGAAAGTAAACACTACCCTACCTGACCGTCAGCTCACAAACTTCATGCAGCTTCCTCTGTAATTAAAACACCTGATTCATTCACACCAGAAGGCAGATATACAATCATATCATTCTGGAGGGTGTCCACTTTGAGCCTACCGTATATGGGGCCAAAACAGCGACAGTTAAATTTGGCAAATTGGAAATAAAAGGAGGTTCAATGCCAAATTTTATTTTCAATGGCAAAATGTAACTGTCACTCTAGCCCCATAAGCCTATTGCTTGAGGCATGTGAGGCATTATTATTTCTAAATTGTCCGTTTTTAATAGTATATCTTGTAATATTATAATAAAAGGCCTCACCATTAACTCCTTCAGGGGCATCATCATTTGTCTCTGCTGGGACGTTTTTAATTGGGTGCACTCTGTGTGCAGTAGGTGTCGCCTTTGCGTTCACAGCATACAAAAGATTAGAAATACTGCCATCTTGTGGGACTCTTATGTTACTACAACATGTTGGGTTTGATGTCACCAAAGCAGTGAGGGCACTCTGTGTTACTGACAGGTGTTTCAGATATAAAGTTAGAAACATCTCACAGCATATTGCAGTCTCCAAACAACCCTCTTGGTTAAATCTGAATATGTTAAAGGTCCCTTCCAGACAGGTTTTTTAGACACATGAAATACACTGCTTTGAATAATAATTTGTGTCTGATATGGTTTTTCTCCAAAAAAAGGTTTAAGTACCTTGTTAGAAAGATGTCATCTACTCCTTCTCCCTCATTGGGAAATCCAGAATCCATGAAAAGTTTAACAGCTGGATTCAAAATGTCCATTTTCAGTGTATGTGTATGTGAACCTTCAAGTTGCCACATTACATTTCTGTAAGTTGCATACTGGACCATGATTGGCTCCAAATAAGTTGTGATGCCACAATTCATGCTTGTAGTTGCACATCTTAAACTCAGATTTAAGGTGAGCACAGAGAAACTTTCCCCTTTCAGCAGAGGAATATGAAAATAAACTCTGCACATACATCATTCTGCACACTGAAGCTCAAACATCCAATTGAAGGAGCAAGAAGAAAAACATATTTGAGTGGAGTGGACTTTAAGTTTCATAAAGATTCTCAAGATTTACTGCAGTGCTTTCAGTTTTCTTTTTATTGGATTGGTTCTGTTGTAGTGTGTTCAAAAGAATGAAGAGTCCTTAAACAGCCGGTATTTGTGGTTCATCATCTTTTATTTTGCAATTTTTGTCACTTGCTTGATTTTATGATTATGATAACTAATAAAAACAGTATTTTACACAGATACTGTGACATTTTGCTGTGATTTCTTAACCTCTAATTGTATCAGTGTATAGCATATATCATTTTTTCCCTTAACACTACTGAGTGGTGAAGCCAGTGTGTCTGAAGAAGATATTTGTTAGGTTTAACAGTGCATTAAAAGAAACATTAGTAAGGGATCTTCCACCCCACTAGGATGTAATCCAGGGTTAATACACACAAAGTACAGCTGAGGCTGATGGGATTGTCATTTGTTTTGCAGGTATTTGGTTGTAAATCAAAATATTGGACATATAAAAATTGATTGATTGATTTGTTTATTTAAGTGTTGTAACTTTCTGGTGCCCAGCCTATATGGGCTTACAAGACACTAGACAATAATAACCAGGATGGTCACATGACAGATGTACAGTTCCACAGATTGAAAAAGAACATTTCAGAACATTTAGTTTACATGGCAGAGATGTCCTGTTATGATGGATACAGAGCTCTCTTTTTTAGCAGCCAAGCCTCTCCTATAAATCTGGCTAAAAGAAAAATCTCCATATTAAAAAGCCAACTCAACATATCAGCTTCAGACAACCAAAACAAATCAGGTTTTTTCAATTGGATCTTTTCAAACAAACAATTCCTCAAGTCACTGCACAAAGGTCAATGAAATACAAAATGAAATTCATCCAGGACAACACCAAGATCACAAAAAACACATAAACGTCGCTCTTCAGGAATACCTTTATATCTGCTGACCTCAATTGCCAGTTGTAAAGTACCAGTTCTTAACTGGTCTGAATCAACACTTATTGTTATTTTGACTATTACATACCATTATACTACTTTGTATATTTCATTTTTTAAATAAATTGTATAATAGTTGTACACCTGAATGTCTGATTGCCATTATTTTTCCTAGAATTCTGCTTTCAGAACTAGATATTAATTATTAAGTGATTACTAAAATCAATAATAATTGAATGCAGAGGCAATTATGTAATATGATAACAAGTAGATACATTTATATAGTCTTACATTTACAACCGGCCCTTTGAAAGCTACCATAATGCTGATGAAATTGAGTTTGATCCCCCCGCTTTAGAATAAATCATTACCCATAATAAAGTCATAATTCTGTTATGCCATCTGTTATCTATTATGCTATTATCTTACCTCAATTGATACCTCAATCAAATCAGTCACGAAAAACATTTTCCATAAAGTGAGTGTTAGAAAAGTATTGTTGAAGAAATCAGTCCTGTTCACAAGTTTTTCAATGGTATGGTTATAATGGTATAGCAGTATACTGTGAGCTTACAGACACACACACACACACACACACACGTGTGTGTGTGTGTGTGTGTGTGTGTGTGTGTGTACACTGGAGATCAGCTACTAGAACACTTTTTCCACTAAATAACTAAGACATTTCAACAAAAAACATTATTTTGCAGAAAACACACTGATCAAAATTAGAGAACACTTTCAGATACCTCCCAGTTATTGGTGTTAATCTGGCACCAGGTGCTAATTTCCTTGATTATCTGTTAACCCCTATTTAACTGGCAGCCTAACTTCCAGTTTCACTGACTCTGCATGATGGTGGGCCGTTCTAAAGTGACTGAAAGCCTCCCGCAGCAGGTTGTCCAGATGAAGGCCAAATGGATGACCCTATCAGCCATAGCAAGACAAGTTGGTTGTTCCAAATTTGTGATTTCAAGAATATTGAATCTTTACAACATCACAAACTCATTTAAGTCCCCCAAGAAGGCTGGTCGTCCACGGAAGACAAATACAAGAGAGGACAGGATACTGCGGAGGATCTCAATGTGCAATCGTTTCCACACTGCAGCTGGAATTGCTCCCCAGTTCAGCGCTGAACAGGGTGAGGATCTGTCTCGTCATACAGTGTCTCGACGTTTAAGAGCATTTGGACTGAAAGCCCACTCTGCAGTGACCAAACCTCTCATTAGCAGAAAGAATCAAAAGGCTAGACTAAGCTTTGCTGAGGAGCATGTTGTGTGGACAGAGGAGAACTGGTCCAAAGTTCACTTCAGTGATGAAAGCAAGTTTCATTTATTTGGAAAGTCAGTGAAAGGTGGAGGAGGAAGTGTCATGGTTTGGCTGCATGTTTTCTGCAGCAGGAGTTTGGCCTCTTATACAGCTACATGGCAGAGTGAATGCAAATGTTTATCAGAACCTTCTTCAACAACATATGGTTCCTTCCCTGCGTTCATCACCCAAACAGCCCGCAGTGTTCATGCAGGACAACGCTCCATGTCACACAGCAAAACAGGTAAAGCAGTTCCTTGAAACTGAAAACATTGAAATAATGACATGGCCTGCCCAGAGTCCTGATCTCAACCCAATAGAGAACCTCTGGAAAATCCTTGGCGACAAAGTTATGGCCAAGAAACCCACTACAGTCACCGAACAGTGGAGGAGACTGGAAGAAGAGTGGACCAAAATCACACCAGAGCAGTGTGAGAGACTAGTGCTGTCCTGTGGCCGCAGATGTGCTGAAGTCATTCAGAGCAGAGGCCTGTACACTTCCTGCTAACTGCTGACTATATATATGTGCATGTTTTGTTTTTGTCTTTAAAGAAAGACAAAAAAACTAAATTGAAATGGATGTGACAGAATATCCATTTTAATTTTTTAATTTTTTTTCAGTAAATTCACTTAATTAAATCATTTTTTACAAATCCACCTAAGGTTTCAAATTCATATTCTTGACAATCAATATTGTTAACCTTTATTTAATGAGGTAATGTTATTGAGATCGAGATCTCTTTTGCGAGAGAGACCTGAGTACAGAGGGAAAGAAAACAAGCATAGCCAGACATAACAAAAAGGACAAAGACATACAGCACACAGCCAGACAAACAAAAGCCCATACAGCATCAGAAACAATCTTTTGACCTGCTCATTAACATGAATGATGGGAACCGAGTCGCGTTTAGTTGGGAGCTGTTCTTTTTTTTTTCTCTCTCCCTGAGTTCACACCTATGATTCACACAGATGCTCACACAAGCTCCTCCTTGCTCCTCCACTGAGTGAGACGGAGAGAGCAGGGGGAGGAGCGCTTATTTCATATGCAAATGTCGCATGAGTTGTGCACGCGCCCTTCACGTGAGTGCCTCAGTGAAAAACAAAGAAAAAAAGCGTGTTTAGGTGTTGCATGAATAACATAAGTCAAAGTAGTTTTACACACATACACACACTTTATACAAAGGGTAAATAGTGATCTCACTGTCGACTCAGAGGGATATGGCAGTGGAATATTTACAATGAATCCATATCAGACTTTAAAATCTTGTCCACACATGTCAAATGAAGCTATAATCAATATTTCAGAATGATTCAAACTCAAATATTGGTGGGAAATCTGAGTTCGAAATGATTCTGATCCAAATCTCAGCCCATCATTCTGTGGTGTAATTTCTAAAGACTTGTGATGTGCTGAAGGAAACAAAAATTGTGTTGCAGAATGATTTTTAATGTGATATTATATGATGAAGCCTTAAGTAAGGTTAAAACAATGTTATAACTCTAAATTAATTATATTTCATGTATACCTCACAAGATGTTTTGATTCAGTGTGAAGGCACTTATTATGAAGTTGACAATCTCACTCAGTGCACTTGTTGAAATTTGAAGTGTGTGTGTATTAAACTTTAATATTTTTTAAAAAATATCCTTAGGAGAAGGTTTAGAAATAAGGGTGTAAAATAGGCGGTAAGAACTTTAAAAAAAAATAAGGCCAAAGGGAATTGTGAAGATATTGGTGTAAAATTAACAAGAAATAATCTTAAAAGAAAGAGGACATGCCTGGACAAAGTTCAGACATGCCTGGACATAACCTGATCTGCTGAAACCTGTATCAGGAAAATTGACCTAACAACCAGACATAAAAATAATTTCTAATAGTGTAATTGGCTAGAACAAAGGGGTTGACCTAGAAGAAAAGGGTTGACCATAGGCGTAACCTTTGCAGACACAAGAATATAAAAGACAAGACAGAGGCCTCAGCAGACCAGAGTCATCTCAGATACACACTGTGTGATGATATGCTCTCCTTTTCTTGCCTGGCAATAAAAGAACACTTTTTGCTTCTCTGATCTCTGACTTCTGAGGATTTTTGACACCAAAGAGAAGTTTTTCCTGATTTGGTTTTGGGATATTTTAAACTTCTTCAATCTGAGACCCTAAGAATTTGACACAACAATTCCTCCCTGTGATTATTTCCAGGATAAAATGATGTAACCCCAGGTTGGCTTCTTAAAAGTGAATAAATATAAAAATGAGCCAAATGTCTTTTGAATGGCTCTTTGAAATGAACGGATCCCAAAGATCCGGCTCCCTCCAAAGAGCCATAAATCTCATCTCTAATGGACATGACATATTTCTGTATTCCTGTAATTGAATGATGTCAGTAATGCTGGTTACTGATTGGATCCTGATTATCCAAACACAATCATGTCATGACTTGAGCACGCTCTGAGAGAGTGACAGACCTCAGACAAGACAAGCATGGCGGAGCACTGCAGAGAGGGAGGAGTAAGTGCCCATTTTCAATCAAAAATATACATTTATGTTCATGTTGGCCAAACAAATTTGCTGTCAGCATAATTGTAACTGTTAAAAGTGATAATATTTGAAGTAATTTTGAACATATATCATTTGTTCATATATATATATACATATATATATGCATATATCAAAAGACAAGGACTGAGATAGATGGTAAATTTAGAAATTAAGAGTGTTTTTAATTCTTCGTATGTGGTTTTCATCAATTTCATGTCTTATATATAAGATCTAAATGGAACGCATAACAGTTCAAGAGTGAGAATACATAAAATGAGTAAAAATGTGACTGTTTTGTTATTAGATTCAGAGAGGGACAGTGGAGAGGTTACATGCATGCCAGAAGAACTTGATGTGGCAGATGAGATTGGGATAGAGGAGACAGACAGCACAGGGACAGGAGGAGGACAGGAGGAGGACAGGAGGAGGACAGGAGGAGGACAGGAGGAGGACAGAGGAGGACAGGAGGAGGACAGGAGGAGGACAGAGGAGGACAGGAGGAGGACAGGAGGAGGACAGGAGGAGGACAGGAGGAGATGACAGAGGAGGACAGGAGGAGGACAGGAGGAGGACAGGAGGAGATGACAGAGGAGGACAGGAGGAGGACAGAGGAGGACAGGAGGAGGACAGGAGGAGATGACAGAGGAGGACAGGAGGAGGACAGGAGGAGGACAGAGGAGGACAGGAGGAGGACAGGAGGAGGACAAGAGGAGGACAGAGGAGGACAGGAGGAGGACAGGAGGAGGACAGGAGGAGATGACAGAGGAGGACAGGAGGAGGACAGGAGGAGGACAGGAGGAGATGACAGAGGAGGACAGGAGGAGGACAGAGGAGGACAGGAGGAGGACAGGAGGAGATGACAGAGGAGGACAGGAGGAGGACAGGAGGAGGACAGGAGGAGATGACAGAGGAGGACAGGAGGAGGACAGAGGAGGACAGGAGGAGGACAGGAGGAGATGACAGAGGAGGACAGGAGGAGATGACAGAGGAGAACAGGAGGAGGACAGAGGAGGACAGGAGGAGGACAGGAAGAGATGACAGTAACCAGGAAGGAAGAAATCAAGTGGCGTCACAGGCCGTTCACTACAATCATTGACACTTCCTTTGAGAATCCTCCAATTCATGAGGGTCATCCCATGAGACCCTATGAATACTTCAAACGGTATAAACCAGATGAGATCTTCAATTTGATGGCCCAGTATGTCTCCAGAACCAGAGCATGTCCCCCAGAGACCAGTTCGCAGACCAGTCCAGGATGTAAAGCCTCTACCTGAAGTGCAGTATGACATGGTTGACCACATGCCAAATTATGATAGAAAGAAAGAGGCTAGCAGATGCAAGATGCCAAACTGTGCAGGAAAAACACACGTCTTTTGTGACAAGTGCAACATCCACTTGTGCTTTGTGCCACAACAAAAGTGCTTCAAGGCTGCTCATCGAAAATGAGAATACATGAAAACATCCACAAGCTGTTATCAGTTCATTAGCCTACTATAAAAACAACACACATCTACTAAAATCATACATCTATTGTGTTCATGTGCATGTTCAGATTACGTTATTTCCCTCTCTTCTTACTATACACAGACTCAAACACATGCAAACATCCAGTTCCAGATGTTTAGGTCATATCTGATTGATTACTATGTGGAAAAACTCAGCCTTATTGTTCTTAAGTTTTTATGACATTTTACGCCCATCGTGTCGTGGCGTCCATTGTAATGGACATGAAAAAATACTATTAAAAATATGAGTTAGCCAAAAAAATGTTTCCAGTTTGTTTTTATGTTGGAGAGGAGTCAGAATTGAAATGCAGGTCTGAAGGGGTTAAATGTTCCAGTGGGATAAGACATTCAAGTTCTTAAATCCTCTGTAATTTATTCCATTTATATGGTGCAAAGTGATTGAAGGTGTCTTCCCAAGTTCAGTATTTACCCGAGGGGTAACTAGAGTTAAACTAGAGTTAAACAGCAGTATAAAACCCCAGTTCATCTCTCCAGACTCTGCCAGATCGTTCAGTCACCAATGTGGCACAGATGCTACGGCCGAGCTTCTTGTAAGCTGTTTGTTTGTTTTTCTGATCTCCTGAATGCTGCTAATTCTGTTCTCTGCCTGTACCTCAGGTTCACCACTCCAGTTCCCAGTACACCTGCCACGTCAGCCTCATCCTCACCTGCCTGGTGAGCTGTGGTTTAGGTTGGCAAAGTGCAGTGATACACTGAGGCAACTTTTGTAGGAGACATTTCTAAATAAAAATGATAGAATGTAGTCCTTCTTGTTGCTAGTGAGGACCAGCCTACTTTTTCATATAGAACACAGTGATGTGTATCTTTAGCTCCTGTAATGAAATGTGAAGCATGATGATATACTGTATCAAGTAGTTTAAAGGCAGAGCGAGCAGCATGAGAATAAAACATAACTCCACTTTATTTTAGTTAGAACCACTTTGACTGGATTCAGCTCAATTCAGTTCAGCTCTGTTATGACCTGGCTCAAGTGGCCACAACAAAAGGGAGACACACCAGTGTTAAGTTTTAACAAAAGATATTTTATTAACCAAATTAAACCAAATTGAGTAAATTCAAATGCCAATTAAGGATTAATAAATTGTGGGGTGTGTATGTCAGTATAGTCAGTGGTGTAAGAGTGCATGAGTGATGGATGTGTGTGTAGGGGGGTGATGTAAGATGCGAAACCAGACATAAGAATAAACTTAAAGCAACATAGTAAATGAGAGAGAGAGAGAGAGAGAGATGCACTGCAGTCAGGCTTAAATAACCTGGGAACACACCGGGGCCCTCAGGTCTGCCAGGTTACACTAACAATCCACCTGCAGAGTGAACAGAGACAGATGAACCACACAGCAACACAAAATGACACAACAGAGCTCATCACAGCTCATAGATGATTTTAATAATGTTTGTTCTTGAATATATTTTGATGCTGTTTTCTATTGAAGATGTGAGTTTACACACTTTCTTTTATGAATTGAGGATAACAGCAAATTCCCCAAAGTACCATACTACTGTATGTTAGTGTGACAAAACATCAAAATGCATTTATTGGACTTACACTACAACTTTATGATGGATACAAAATGCCTGTTTGCCTCTAGCTGTGTGTTCTACTGTTACTGCTACTACTACTTCTAATACTGTTGCTAGGTCCAAAATGGTCTGAAGGACGATGTGAATTAGGTATTTTTTTAAATATCTGAATGATATAGAAACCCTGAAGCTGTAAAGAAAGAATGAAACACACAAATATTACACAAGCTCCATTAAGCTCATTACAATGTCTTAATGAACTAAAATACATCACCGTGATCAACATAGTAGAGGTTTGGGACTGGTAGTTCAGTATGGGCACAAATATGTGTCCCTACAAACTGAATTTGAATCACATCATTTGAATGTGCACTCCTGACCTCTAGTGGCCAAAGTCTGCACTTTCTGAGAGAACTTTCTCCTCCATCAATACACTGACATTGAAACAATAAGCTCAAACTTTAAAAAATGATCACAGTAGAAAATATTTTTGATAATTTTCACTCATTATACTGACATATGAACTGTAAGAAGAAACAGAGTGAAATATTGCTCTTTGCCATGGTTATGAAGTGATTAAACCTACTGTTTCCACTGGTGCTAAAGCTTCCTGTTGAAGAGCTGAAATATCACTAGTACCACTGCTACTACTATCACTACTGCTATTGTTTCTTCCAGTGGTACTACTGTTGGTAACTGAACTTCATGTTTATTAGAGAGAAGAAAGAAGTGATGAAGGGAGTGAGGGAGACAGGCTCAGCCAGTTAATGACTTAATGATCACAACATGGTCTGTTAAGTCTATCAGGGTTTACAAAGCCAACGCATAATCTGACTATTTTATATTCACTACAGGACATAAGATGGTGTGGGCTGCTCCAGTAGTTAAACTAAGTAAAGTACAGCCACAAAGCAACTGTTAGCACATCTACATCAGCTGAAAACGTGTATTTCTGTTTGTTTAACACCAAAAATGTCACCAAAACAACTGTAAACTGTGACTGAGTCAGAACTCAACCAGAATGCGACGCAGCCAGATTCTGTGGACGTTGGACAGTAACACATTTTATAGTTTCTCTTTTAAAAGCTGTTTAAAAGCAGAAGGAAAGATCTTTAAGAGGGTCTAACCCTCCCTAACCCTAACCCTTTGACGATGTTCCATCCAAATATATGTTTCCTTTTCTTCATATAGTGATGTCATGATATAACCAGACACCAGATTAACAAACTGTTTAACACTCACTTGTTTTCAGGCATTTTTTCAACTGTTGATAATTCAATAACTTTAAACATAACCAAATCACTTTAATGGTAATCAGCAACATTATCAGATAATGTTTTTCACTTCTAAAGTCATTAAATACTGACCGCTGCACAACAGCAACCAAATATTTGAATGGAACATTGTCTACAGACCCTCTTAAAGATCTTTCCTTCTTTTAGTCATTATGACGAGTTCACCACAAGACAGAAAAAAACATGGACAAAACTTAGTTACTACAAACACTGTAAGTGCTACTACTGTACTAGTCCATCTATTAGTTGTTAGTAATGTTATCACTCCTGATTCTGAGGAGCCAGTAAGACATCCATCACAGCTACTAATACAGTCTCTTACTACTACAGAGACAACAGCTGAAATGTCTCTAATACTACTGATACAACTGCTGCTACTCATAACATCACCACTCTCATAGTTTTCATGACTTTTTCAAATCATTTTTTAAAATGATAGTACTGCTACCCATCAGTGAAATAAATGTTTCTATTTTTAAGCTGTATCAACTTAAATTCACTTGAGGAAATTCATCAGACTTTGGACAGCTCCCTCTGGAGCCACAAAAGGCTTTATACAACTTTTTTAAACATATGCAGCAGTACTCCCCAATACCTGTAAAGATACTTGATGTGTAAATCAACTTTCATACTGGGTAAAATTATCCCATTATACTGGTCTGACCCTCCCTAACTCTAAAACATACACTTAAAAACGTATATGCAGACACAGTTAAATTGATTCCAGTAAGAAATATTAATGAGGAACATTTGTCTTCCTCATTAAATACTGACATATGTACGACAGTAAAAAGGATTTGAATGAAACATTGCCTCCAGACCCTCTTGAAACCCTTCCCTTTTTTTACAAAGTCATTATAAGATAAGATCAACTTAAGTGATCCCATCCAAACCTTAAGATATTTTTTCCTGTCCAGAAAGAATTTCAAATTCAATTTAAACAATAAAAGTATAATAGTTATTACACACTTTAATTGCTACAGCTGAAATATCTGTCATACTAATTACTGCTAATATTACTACGTTTGACAGAAACAGAAGGAAAGATCTTTAAGAGGGTCTAACCCTCCCTAACCCTAACCCTTTGACAATGTTCCATCCAAATATATGTTTCCTTTTCTTCATATAGTGATGTCATGATATAACCAGACACCAGATTAACAAACTGTTAAACACTGACCTGTTTTCAGGCATTTTTTCAACTGTTGATAATTCAATAACTTTAAACATAACCAAATCACTTTAATGGTAATCAGCAACATTATCAGATAATGTTTTTCACTTCTAAAGTCATTAAATACTGACCGCTGCACAACAGCAACCAAATATTTGAATGGAACATTGTCTACAGACCCTCTTAAAGATCTTTCCTTCTTTTAGTCATTATGACGAGTTCACCACAAGAGAGAAAAAATAGAAGGTATCAGTCAAAGAGTTAAACAGAGTTACAAAACTTATCTACATGCTGAAAAGGAATGAAAGAGTTAAAACTTATCTACATACTAAAAAAACGTATATATATACACGACTAAAAATGTATAAAAGTTAAAACATATCTACATACTGAAAAGGAATGAAAGAGTTAAAACTTATCTAAGGTTTTTTTTTTGTTTTTTTTTTTTTTTTTTTTTAGGGTAGAGGAAGAAAGAGGGAATAAAAGGTGTGCACTGTGTGTGCAGTGTGCGTGTATGTGTGTGTATGTTACATCTCGGGATTGTACGGAGAGTCAGTCATCCATGCCATGACCATCTCTGCCACTGCATCAAAAGCAGAGGGTGAGAGTCCACCGGGCTGGGGTCCGTAAGGGCCGGGCCAGAGGGGCGGGGCCGTGACATCATCATGTTGAATGTCATCAGCGTGCTCCTGGGGGACTCTGGGCTGGATCTCCTGCTGCCTTCCTTCTGCTGTCCTTCCCTGAACCTTTTAGAGAGACAGAGAGGAGGAGAGGAGGAGAGGAGGAACCAAGTCAGACTAGTTCAGTTACACCCTTTAGACTGATGCAGTATTGCTGTTGAACTGGATGTATCATGGATCAGGATAGAACAGTTTGGACCACCGTGGGCACGTTTGGACTTCTAACCTCCAGCTGGACAGCCTCCAGGTTGGCCTGTGGGGCAGAGGTGGAGGGCTGGGGGCTGGGACTCCTCTCTGATGGGACAGCAGCATTCTCACGGAGTCTTCTCTCCGGAGGCTCCTGGAAGGCTCTGGAGGTGCTCTCCTGCTCCCTCCGTCTCTTCCTGCTCGCACCAACCTGTTAGTTACACAGATAGACAGGGATGACTCCAACTGTATGATTACTAGACTGTTGATAATTAAAGGAGAACTAGGAGCCTATATATCATGGAGGAGACAGAGAAAGTAGCTGAAATCAGCCACTTTAAGTGAGACTGTAACTTTTGCTGAACAATGGCTACTGTGGCCACAAGTGGTAATTACAGGGTAATGGTGAATGATAAGACATACAGTAGAATAAGTAGAGAATAATCATAAATCAGCAAACTGACTCACTAGTCAGTTACACAGAAACATTTATCTAAAGGTTGCCCAAGTGAAAAAATAATATACTATATATATATATATATATATATATATATATATATATTGCAGTACCTAATATACTGCAAATGTACTAATTATTTTTAATGTTTGTATATTGTTTCACACAGCAAATGCCACATATTTCATGCATGTGTCTGTTGTTAAAGGCATTTAGTACTAATTCAATTTTAAACTTAATTTGAACAGTTTTTAAAGAGGGTTCAGCCATGTAGTCATGATATTTGTTGTTATTTGTGAGTTGTTTGTGTTTTGTGCTGCTCTGTATGTACTTTCTTGTTGAGTTTTGTGCTTTAACGTATGTATTTGTATTGTTGAGTCTTGTGCAGTTCCAGATATATTTTAATGTTGAGTTTTATGTATTTTAAAGGCCCATCTAGAGATGGGCATTGAAAATGAGCTTAGGCTATAAATGCTGTGGCATATGGCATTAGTTGTCCCTAAACAAATAAACGTTGAATGAACTAAACTGATGATGAGACCAGATGTGTGAGGATCTTACCACCTTAACTAAACTATTTCCTGGTGGACTTGCTAGAGCCCAATCTACAAGCCCCCACTGACCACAGTCATAAAGGAAATCAGACTTGTAACACTCAGCACACAGCACACACTTCCACTTTGTGACATTTGGGGGTATCATACAACCACTCCCACTGGTCTCTGAACCAGCAGCGACACATCAAACTTACTGATAACTTAGTGTAAAACACGGACCGGGGCGGAACTATACGCGTAGTCGGCGGAACAATACGTCATCGTCCAGGCGGCGCATGATGACCTGCAGGAGGACAAACAATCAGTGGCTCATCTGCTTGTAGTACAAACAACTGCTGCTCCCAGGAGAAGGAGAGAGGACAATATGAAGAATCACACTTCTTTTATCAGGAACACATCATGACTACTTGGCTCTGTGTTGTGACTGGCTGCCATGGCAACAGTGGAGAGGAGGAAGTATAATCTCCTATGCAGACAGACATCTTGTCCTGGGTAATGCTTGGACTGCAGGGTCACATCAGGGATGGTCATGTAATGTTTTGACCTGATCACGGATGATGAAAATCTTACCTTCAACTTATCTCACCGCTGAACGAGGTTCAGGGCTGCGAGGTGAGACGCCCGTCTGTTTCACACTTCCACACAGACTTCAGTCTTCAGGAGCTGTATTTTCACAGGATAGGACACAGACACATTCTGCCTCCCACCATTTCTCCAGCAGAGGATGCTTCATACTTGATGTCCATCTCATCCTCATGAACTGAGGCGCGGCTAGAACAGAGCTTTCTTCTCTCCAATATCTCAGCTGACTCCCACAGTAAAACTTTACTCGATACTCTTCAGGTAAAATTCAAATGATAAGTTTCATGTAACAAACATAAAACAAAGGAAAGATCAATTTTCCCCCCGACAGTTCACCTTCATTACATAATTAAATAAAACACCTTTTCCCCTAATATGCTCATGTTCTCTGAGAGTCCATGATGCAACCTTCAGTCCATTGTGATCCCCGGCGTACGTTCAGAGGATACAAAGGCAGAATTACTACAGCTCTGAATGCAACACGACACACAGCTGCCACCAAAGTAGCACACAATCTGAACTCTAAAGTGACACAAATGACCCAATAAAACAACTGAGCGATGATTTCTTTCTATTTTATAACCTGTCAGACTGTTTTTTGATTTTGTGATAACAAACAGTCTTAATGAGTCAAATAGAGGGTCACAGTGTAATGCTTTAGTGTAAAACTTAAATTATTGATGATTAATAATGATTGGTTTATTAATCAGATTCTTTGTTTTTGTAGATTTGTTGAGCACGAATGCTCTTTTTCAAGAATGTTCCATATTCACACATACTAGACGTCATCAGTGGTGGAAAGTAACTAAATTCAAGTCAATTTCAAGTCAGTTTTATTAATATAGCGCTATCTCAGGTTAGTTATCTCAGGGCACTTTTCACATAGAGTCTGGAGGTCTAGACTGTAGTCTTTAATTTACAGAGACCCAACATTTCCCCATGAGCAGCACTTGGCGACAGCAACAAGGAAAAGCTAACAGGAAGAAACCTCAAGCAGAACCGGGCTCTAGGTTGTCAGCTGGTACATTTACTCAAGTACTGTACTTATGTACATCTTTGAGGTAGTTGTACTTTACATGAGTATTTCCATTTGATGCTACTTTATATTTCCACTCCACTACATTTCAGAGGAAAATATTGTACTTTCTACTCCACTAAATTTATTTGACGGCTTTAGTTACTTTTCAGATGAAGATTTGAAACGATGGATAATATAACAAGCTTTTAAAATACAACACATTGTTAAAGATGAAACCAGTGGTTTCCAACCTTTTTGGCTTTTCACATCTTACAAAAAGCAGTGTGTAGTCAGGGTCACATTTCAGATGTCTATGAGTTGTTAACAGCTCCACCAAATAGTGATTTTTCCCTCTAAACTTCTCACATGGTTTCATTTCAATAAATGTTCAAATGATCCAATATTTCACCAAAAACCTCTCCTCCTCCTTTTTCTCCCTCTCCCATAATCATCTCACGACCCCTCAGATTTATCTGGTGACACTTTGGAGGGGCCCGACCCCTAGGTTGGGAACCACTGGACTAAACTAGCTAACTGTATATAAAGTAGTTCAAACTAGCTCCACCTCCAGCAGCTACAACAGTAACATGCTGCTTACACACTGATGCTTCAGTATTAATAATCTAATGATGTCATATATAATAATATATCAGTCAGAGGGAACAAACCACTACTTTTACTGCAATACTTTAACTACACCAAGCTGCTAATACTTATGCACTTTTACTTAAGTAGGATTTTTCATGCAGGACTTTTACTTATAATGGAGTATTTTCACATTACTGTATTGCTACTTTTAATTAAGTAAAGGATCTGAATTAAGGATCTGAGTACTTCTTCCACCACTAGATGTCATCAAAAAGACAGTTTCAGTGTCTACATTTGTTGGTAACCTCTGACAAGGTGCATGGTTTCATGCTTGTCCCAGGGTTACCAACATGACACCCCATGTGACTGTGAGTGTTGATTTTGCCTCAATCCTACATTAACATTTTATAATATGTAGCCTGCATATATTCACTGATGTTATGGTAGGTAAGTATTACACAAAAAACTAAAGACAACATTCAAAATTATATTTCAAATAAGCACAAGCTCCTAACAAATCTAACAGGATACACACTTTCACTGTCAAGCCAAGAGTTTTACCTTGTTGGTGTTGGTGCTCATTTGGCTCCTGCTGGGCTCTCTCCTCCAGTAGGTGTGATCATGGAGGTGAGTTGGCACATCACACATCTGTAACCATTAATGTACAGTTTAGGATGGGACTCTACTTAACTCAACACAACTCCACTAAACTGAACATTGAATAAATGAGTTGCTTTCAATGTAAGTGATGGGGGACAAAATCGACAGTGTGTCCACACAGTCATTTTGTGCAAAAATGCATTTAAATATTTATCTGAAGCTTATATGAGGCTTCAGCAGTCTGAGTTAGTCATATCAAGTGGATATCTGCCACATTTACAGTCTTTTTAGCATCAAATTCCCTCTTTGTGTTTCCTCAGACAGTGTTTCCCTGTTGAGCTGTGGTGGAAGTATAGTAACAAAAACAGGGACTTTGGCACTAAAAAGACTGTAACATTGAAAGATATCTACTTGATTTGACTCATTTGCACAGGAGGAGGACTGTGGATTTTGGCCCCCATCACTTAACATTGTAAGTGCATTATGAAGGGATCTTCTAATGGTCAGTATAAACAGGAGGAATGATTATGGCAAGAAAAACCTGTTGTGTTCATTTGGGCTCCTGACTGTTGTTTTAAGACAGACTTGAACATTTGTGAACTCGTCCTTTAAATAAACAAGCTATTTTCTACTCTGCATGCACATATGCATAACGGCTTTACTGTTTTTGCAGCAATATCACAGTAAAGTTGACTTTACTACAGAAAATAATGATCATTTATGAACTGTTTAATAAAGTAATGAATGAGGGCTTTTTTCTTGACAAAATATCAGGTTGAAAGTAGAAACTTTGGCATCTTTAAACCAAAAATGTGCAAACTGCTGTTACACTGAGCAGTTGAGCGTGTCAGCAGTTTACTGAAGGTGGTTAAATGCATCACTGTGTAATAAGCAATGTTTTATTTTTCTGAAGGAGTTTGAATAGTTACTGCAAACTGTATCAGTTTGCTTGTAAATCAACAGTCAGTTCAGGATTTTGCAGCTTCTGTCTTTACATTTCAGCAATGTATACACTGAAGATCTTACTTTAAATGTGTAAATGTAATATTTGTTTTGATGTTTTACTGAACAAACTACCACTGAATGAAAGTCAGTTGTTGCTTCGACGCCTCAAATACAGCTGAGGCGTCGAATAAAACGGCTTGAAAAAAGTCTTTGAATGATTTTAAACTGCCTAAATTCTCACGTTTTCCATGATGAAACAGTAAGAGAGTCGAGTTGAGGTCACTGTGGGTCCGTATTTCGCTGCTCACTTGTTTAGTTTTTTAGAAATCGTCGAGTGAAGTTTCTCCTCCAATGTTTCAGAGTAAAATGGTGATTTTGGAACTAGTTTCTGGAATATAGACGCTCCATAGCAACCAGAGTCCTACGTCAGCACTAACGTTAAACTGCTTTAATTGGCAGTTTACAGTATTGTTTTTTATTGGCATTTTAAAATGTAACTATAGAAAATATTTTTTAAATGAATTCCTTCAACACGGATTCAATAACGTTTTGTAGAGGCCCAGTGCATACACTACTGTTTTAGTCGGCATCCATTTTGTCAGCTATAAGGCAACATTTTGGCAATTTAGTTTATTTTATGTTCATTTAAGCTTCCGATGAATTACAGCAGAGTCAATAAACGTGATTAATATTGTTATTGAAAGTTCAGCAACAAATAAATAGTCTCTGTCACTAGTTGAAAGGTTAAAATACATGTGAAAAGCCAAATAAGTCGTCACAATGTAACTTAATTAGCTTTAAAAGTTAGTCGTAGCGGTTGTTAAATTGTACTCTGTTGTATTTGTTAACCATATTTCTATCATTTCCAGTCAGTATTTCCTCTGGTCTGACTGCTCATATGTTTTGGACCTATAGTCACCTGCTTAGCTAACAAAATGAAAGTAAACACTACCCTACCTGACCGTCAGCTCACAAACTTCATGCAGCTTCCTCTGTAATTAAAACACCTGATTCATTCACACCAGAAGGCAGATATACAATCATATCATTCTGGAGGGTGTCCACTTTGAGCCTACCGTATATGGGGCCAAAACAGCGACAGTTAAATTTGGCAAATTGGAAATAAAAGGAGGTTTAATGCCAAATTTTATTTTCAATGGCAAAATGTAACTGTCACTCTAGCCCCATAAGCCTATTGCTTGAGGCATGTGAGGCATTATTATTTCTAAATTGTCCGTTTTTAATAGTATATCTTGTAATATTATAATAAAAAGCCTCACCATTAATCCTTCAGGGGCATCATCATTTGTCTTTGCTGGGACGTTTTTAATTGGGTGCACTCTGTGTGCAGTAGGTGTCGCCTTTGCGTTCACAGCATACAAAAGATTAGAAATACTGCCATCTTGTGAGACTCCTATGTTACTACAACATGTTGGGTTTGATGTCACCAAAGCAGTGAGGGCACTCTGTGTTACTGACAGGTGTTTCAGATATAAAGTTAGAAACATCTCACAGCATACTGCAGTCTCCAAACAACCCTCTTGGTTAAATCTGAATATGTTAAAGGTCCCTTCCAGACAGGTTTTTTAGACACATGAAATACACTGCTTTGAATAATAATTTGTGTCTGATATGGTTTTTCCCCCAAAAAAGGTTTAAGTACCTTGTTAGAAAGATGTCATCTACTCCTTCTCCCTCATTGGGAAATCCAGAATCCATGAAAAGTTTAACAGCTGGATTCAAAATGTCTCCTACTTCACTGAAGAGTCCATTTTCAGTGTATGTGTATGTGAACCTTCAAGTTGCCACATCACATTTCTGTAAGTTGCATACTGGACCATGATTGGCTCCAAATAAGTTGTGATGCCACAATTCATGCTTGTAGTTACACATCTTAAACTCAGATTTAAGGTGAGCACAGAGAAACTTTCCCCTTTCAGCAGAGGAATATGAAAATAAACTCTGCACATACATCATTCTGCACACTGAAGCTCAAACATCCAATTGAAGGAGCAAGAAGAAAAACATATTTGAGTGGAGTGGACTTTAAGTTTCATAAAGATTCTCAAGATTTACTGCAGTGCTTTCAGTTTTCTTTTTATTGGATTGGTTCTGTTGTAGTGTGTTTAAAAAAATTAAGAGTCCTTAAACAGCCGGTATTTGCGGTTCACCATCTTTTATTTTACAATTTTTGTCACTTGCTTGATTTTATGATTATGATAACTAATAAAAACTGTATTTTACACAGATACTGTGACATTTTGCTGTGATTTCTTAACCCCTAATTGCATCAGTGTATAGCATATATCATTTTTTCCCTTAACACTACTGAGTGGTGAAGCCAGTGTGTCTGAAGAAGATATTTGTTAGGTTTAACAGTGCATTAAAAGAAACATTAGTAAGGGATCTTCCACCCCACTAGGATGTAATCCAGGGTTAATACACACAAAGCACAGCTGAGGCTGATGGGATTGTCAGTTGTTTTGCAGGTATTTGTTTGTAAATCAAAATATTGGACAAATAAAAATTGATTGATTGATTTGTTTATTTAAGTGTTGTAACTTTCTGGTGCCCAGCCTATATGGGCTTACAAGACACTAGACAATAATAACCAGGATGGTCACATGACAGATGTACAGTTCCACAGATTGAAAAAGAACATTTCAGAACATTTAGTTTACATGGCAGAGATGTCCTGTTATGATGGATACAGAGCTCTCTTTTTTAGCAGCCAAGCCTCTCCTATAAATCTGGATAAAAGAAAAATCTCCATATTAAAAAGCCAACTCAACATATCAGCTTCAGACAACCAAAACAAATCAGGTTTTTTCAATTGGATCTTTTCAAATAAACAATTCCTCAAGTCACTGCACAAAGGACAATGAAATACAAAATGAAATTCATCCAGGACAACACCAAGATCACAAAAAACACATAAACGTCACTCTTCAGGAATACCTTTATATCTGCCGACCTCAATTGCCAGTTGTAAAGTACCAGTTCTTAACTGAGCACACATGGACCTTTGACTTCTCTGTACATTTAAAATTATATATGGTTCTTGAAATGGTTGATGAAAAGTCAGGAGGTCACCAAAGTTAATAAAATTCCTCCTATGGAGAGCACGAATATCTGAGCAAAATTTTATGGCAATCCATCCAGTAGTTGAGATATTTCAGTCTGGCCCAAAGTGATGGTCTGACTGAGAGACTGGCATTGCTATCCATACAGTGAAAAACATGCATTTAAGGATGACTGGACTGAGAAATACATGTTCATTTTTCCTGAGGGAAGTATGAGACCATTGTGCTTGAATCATGCAACATCATGTGTGTGTGTGTATATATATATACGTGTGTATATATATGTGTGTGTGTGTGTAAAATGTATATTCCTAGAATTCTGCTTTCAGAGCTAGTTATTAAGTTATTACTAAAACTAATAATAATTGGATGCAGAGGCAATTATGTCATATGATAATAAGCAGATATCTGAATCAACACTTATTGTTATTTTGACTATTACATACCATTATACTACTTTGTATATTTCATTTTTTAAATAAATTGTATAATAGTTGTACACCTGAATGTCTGATTGCCATTATTTTTCCTAGAATTCTGCTTTCAGAACTAGATATTAATTATTAAGTGATTACTAAAATCAATAATAATTGAATGCAGAGGCAATTATGTAATATGATAACAAGTAGATACATTTATATAGTCTTACATTTACAACCGGCCCTTTGAAAGCTACCATAATGCTGATGAAATTGAGTTTGTCCCCCCCGCTTTAGAATAAATCATTACCCATAATAAAGTCATAATTCTGTTATGCCATCTGTTATCTATTATGCTATTATCTTAAATACCTCAATCAAATCAGTCACGAAAAACATTTTCCATAAAGTGAGTGTTAGAAAAGTATTGTTGAAGAAATCAGTCCTGTTCACAAGTTTTTCAATGGTATGGTTATAATGGTATAGCAGTATACTGTGAGCTTACAGACACACACACACACACACACACACACACACACACACACACACACACACACACACATATATATATACGTGTATATATACACACATATATGTATATATGTATGTGTGTGTGTGTGTGTGTGTACACTGGAGATCAGCTACAAGAACACTTTTTCCACTAAATAACATAAGACATTTCAACAAAAAACATTATTTTGCAGAAAACACACTGATCAAAATTAGAGAACACTTTCAGATACCTCCCAGTTATTGGTGTTAATCTGGCACCAGGTGCTAATTTCCTTGATTATCTGTTAACCCCTATTTAACTGGCAGCCTAACTTCCAGTTTCACTGACTCTGCATGATGGTGGGCCGTTCTAAAGTGACTGAAAGCCTCCGGCAGCAGGTTGTCCAGATGAAGGCCAAAGGGATGACCCTATCAGCCATAGCAAGACAAGTTGGTTGTTCCAAATCTGTGATTTCAAGAATATTGAATCTTTACAACATCACAAACTCATTCAAGTCCCCCAAGAAGGCTGGTCGTCCACGGAAGACAAATACAAGAGAGGACAGGATACTGCGGAGGATCTCAATGTGCAATCGTTTCCACACTGCAGCTGGAATTGCTCGCCAGTTCAGTCACTCTGCAGTGACCAAACCTCTCATTAGCAGAAAGAATCAAAAGGCTAGACTAAGCTTTGCTGAGGAGCATGTTGTGTGGACAGAGGAGAACTGGTCCAAAGTTCACTTCAGTGATGAAAGCAAGTTTAATTTATTTGGAAAGTCAGTGAAAGGTGGAGGAGGAAGTGTCATGGTTTGGGGCATTTTTCTGCAGCAGGAGTTTGGCCTCTTATACAGCTACATGGCAGAGTGAATGCAAATGTTTATCAGAACCTTCTTCAACAACATATGGTTCCTTCCCTGCGTTCATCACCCAATCAGCCCGCAGTGTTCATGCAGGACAACGCTCCATGTCACACAGCAAAACGGGTAAAGCAGTTCCTTGAAACTGAAAACATTGAAATAATGACATGGCCTGCCCAGAGTCCTGATCTCAACCCAATAGAGAACCTCTGGAAAATCCTTGGCGACAAAGTTATGGCCAAGAAACCCACTACAGTCACCGAACAGTGGAGGAGACTGGAAGAAGAGTGGACCAAAATCACACCAGAGCAGTGTGAGAGACTAGTGCTGTCCTGTGGCCGCAGATGTGCTGAAGTCATTCAGAGCAGAGGCCTGTACACTTCCTGCTAACTGCTGACTATATATATGTGCATGTTTTGTTTTTTGTCTTGTAAAGAAAGACAAAAAAACTAAATTGAAATGGATGTGACAGAATATCCATTTTAATTTTAAATCATTTTCAAAAATCAGTTTTCATGTTTGTTTGTTTTGTTTTTTTTACAAATCCACATAAGGTTTCAAATTCATATTCTTAACAATCAATATTGTTAACCTTTATTTAATGAGGTAATGTTATTGAGATCGAGATCTCTTTTGCGAGAGAGACCTGAGTACAGAGGGAAAGAAAACAAGCATAGCCAGACATAACAAAAAGGACAAAGACATACAGCACACAGCCAGACAAACAAAAGCCCATACAGCATCAGAAACAATCTTTTGACCTGCTCATTAACATGAATGATGGGAACCGAGTCGCGTTTGCTTGGGAGCTGTTCTTTTTTTTCTCTCTCCCTGAGTTCACACCTATGGTTGAAGGAGAGAGAGCATGATTATAGGGATTTTAATCATGTTATTTTATATATAATATGTATATTTGTAGTTTGTTGTTTTTTTTTTATTTCAAACTGTACACTCTGCATAATTCAATCATTGTATTACAAGTCAAAAACTCACTCTCTTGCCTAGACCTTGTGCAAAATACTGCACCTAGGGTTTTAACTGGTTCCAAATGTAGAGATTACTACATCACTCCAAATTAAGCATCCCTACATGGGATACCAGTCAGTTTTACAAATGGTCAGCTAGTTAGCTGGACATGCTAACTTACAGCTCATGTTAAAACAGTTACACACACTGTTTAAAGTCATTCCTTCTTGATTTTGGGAAGACTAAAAGTGTCCAGAGTCGGGGTCAGGTACAGCTGTCAGGCCAGGCCAAATGCAAATGTCTGTTTGTCTCACTTGTTATCCAGGAGGAGCCAGCGAGGTGAAAGCGCATCCATTTTTCCAGGATCTGGATTGGAACAACCTCCTGAGTCTGAAACCTCGATTTGTCCCTGAACTGAAGACAGAAGAAGACACCAGCTACTTTGACAGTAGGTCCCATCATATGCCTTAACAAACATAGACTCATGTCTGACAGAATCACTGGAGGACTTTTGACTACTTTGTTAACATAGTGCTCATGGATAGACATTAGAAGAGGGTTTCCAGTTTGTTTTTGGGTAGCAACCTGCTTTTTCAGTGAGGCCTGGTGGGAATTTCACTTAGGATAAATATCATCATCATGCCTTTTTTTCATGACTTAATGCATGACGGTTGTTGCCCTGATCCCTACAGCCCGCTCAGACTTGTGCCTCCCTGATAAATCACCTGATGATAAATCACCTGTGGAGCTCCCAGACTTCTCATCTGTTGCCTACCGCTTCAGAAAGGTACAGTTCTGTGGATCCTGTTGGAGTGGAGATCTGTCTCTGTCTCTGAGCTTTTACTCGTCTTCTCAGAGAGCTTGGGCTGTGTTGGGAACTGTTGATGTTGGTCTGTAAAGATGTAAAAAATGCAGCTATGTAACAAATTTCATCTGACAACTTTTAATCTGACTGTTGAATAACCAAGTTTCAAGACACCCTGAGGTTGTGAATCGCTCCTCATCATTGGGTAGAGACCTGCATGATCATCTACAGCCTATAATGGAGCTGCAGCATGTTCAAAATGACACTACAAAAAAACTATAGTCAGGAAAAAAAAACTTCTTACAAAACTGAAAACTCAAAGACACGTTCATCAAAATAACAAGACAATTGACAGAAAAGTGCATCTGCTGCCGAATGGTAGTATGTAAAGAAAAGCAGTATTTTCAGCTAATGTCTGTGATGTGTTATGTAACAATGCCACAACAGCTCATTTCTAAACATCTGATTAATAGAGTAATCGAGTATAGATTGTGATACTGACCCCTGAAGAGCATAATGATCAAAGGTTAAAACACTGTCCAAGATTTCCTCCAGTTAAATCAAGCTTACAGCCTTCACTGCACTGTTGTCCTCTTTTACAGAAAACATTAGATATTGGATCCATCACAAAATCACAAAGTAACATAACATGAAAAGTAAATTATTCAACACACAGTCTAAAAATCCATCTTTTACCTGATAAAAAAGTAAATCAGTATTTTTCCACAGAGGCCACAACAACACGAACACCTATACAAGATATTACAATAACCCTAAAATAAACATTTGCTTTGCAAAGCGAAACTCCAGTATGTGTAGGATTGTTTAAGATTCGTTTTTCCTGTACTTTAACTCATTTAATCACTTTACTTAAATATTAGGCTTCAAAAACTGCAGACTTGCAGCTCTCTCTGGTGGACATCTGCCACATATCAATGAATATGACAGACACACTGTCTCAGTATGGTAACACCATTGACTGTATGGATACCACAGACGAGTGCATTCCTGTGTTACTGTAAACTGTGCACATGTTCTTGCTATTATCCCGTTATTTCATCAACTGAGCATGTGGGACAGTGAGGCTAGCTCTGGCTTCGCCATTGCTAGCAGCCAATGTTGGATGTTACAGCAAGGTGCAGTTCCTCTTCTAGTGTGGATTCATGCTGCTCTGTCAAACCACAGACTGTAAAAAAAAGGACGGTAATTGGACATGGATCAAACTTTTTTAGATGACCAAAATGTTACAATTAACTTTCATGAACTGAAAACACACTGTGAAATAGCGGCAGCTACGCCTATACTCTGTGAATCTGTGAATTACGCCATGGTTACGTTACGTTGTCAACGTTGTCGCCGTGGTAGCGACTTGTCAATCACACGGTAGCCACGCCCTAAAATATACGCTGCTTTATTGTCTATTTTACTCTAAAAATGGGACCATCACTTACAAAATGAACAACATGCTGTATTGAAGAAGACTTGAAACTAGCGCTTGAGACCATAAACTCATTAGGAAACTGTTTACTGAGGTAATAAATCCAGTGAGAAATAGGGTCATTTTCTAATAGACTCTCATACAATCGGACTTCTTTATGAAACCAGTGGAGTCGCCCCCTGTTGGCCATTAGAAAGAATGCAGGTTTAAGGAACTTCTGCATTGGCTTCACTTTTCAGACCCGGAACTACTCTTTCCAAACTCACTGTGCTCTTTATCAGTCAGCTCCCCCTGCTGTCCATAAGGTGCCTCTGCACCCCAGCCGTTTCAAACCCTCCCTTTGGGCCAAACCTCCTCAATTACAGTTTGAGTAACTTGACACGTGACTTACAAATTCATTTTTGTCTGACTTAAATTGAACAGTCAAGCAAGGACCTGGAGGTGCCGGTTAATCAACTAACCTTGCAGCTCTAGAAAGAGGGCTTATTTTGTTTTATTTACTTTTAGAGGCTTGAAGAGGTAAAACCACAGGAGGCATGTAATTCAAAAGAAATAAAGCAAAAAAAAAAAAAAAGTCTCTTTGTCCTCATAAATTTGCTTCATTACAATACTCATTCACATTTCCATTGAAGGAGTGATCTCTCTGCCTCATGCTGAGATTAAGGAGCCATTAAGGAGCCTGGTTAGACCTAGTGGCAAAGTCCAGCCGAATAGATTACTACCATGGTAAGAAACATCTTGACCTGTGACAGTTTCTTTGAAACCGGACTCTGTATTCTTCCTGCTTGGTGGGTTTTAATAATGTGAAACTGAGAGCCTGTTGTGTCAGACCAAAGTGACCGGAGCAGAACATAAATCACTCACAGTGTTTAACAAAGAAGTGAAAAAGAATGATTAAGCACTACTGGGGAACTTTATTTATTGAATTTCACATAATTAAAATTTAGAAAGAACAGTAATTTACATTAACAATAAAGTGCATACAGTGCCAAAGTGATTTTTTTTAAACATCAGTAAAGTGCATAGAGTCCAGTAACCCTGTTTAAAGTGCTGTTAGCTCATAAGTCCAGTATGTTCCAGGGGAGGCGCTGAGATTTGTCCATAGTCTTTCTCCTCCGGAGGTCAGTAAGAATCTGTTTGACTACAGTGTCACTGTAGATCACTGTCTGCTGTATTATCATGGCACATCTGGTTTTCCACAATTTTGAACACACCACACAAATAATTAATTGTAACAGTTCAGTATGTAAATTATCATCAACAATACAATACATAACAAATTTATAACATAAATTAAAGTGTACACTGACAGCTTTTAGTTTATCCCAGACTTCCTGAACTCTGTAACAGTCTATTAAGAGATGCTGCTGTGTCTCATCATCATTGCAGAAAATCATTGGACATTTTTTGGTAGTAACGTAACAACTCCAAGACACAACAGCTACACATCATTAGTATTTACATTTTTATCATTTATAAACCCACCATATTTCAAATCATTTATTTTATTAGAAATCATTTTACTGGGTAAACCACCCCAGTCTATTTATAGATGTTGGTATTGTGCTGTAAAATCACCATATAATCATTTATAATAAGGGTCATGTCTTGCCCTGCCTCTTCTTTTTTTCCATTTTGATAAATCATCAATCCAGAGAGCATTTCTGATGATGGCAGCAGATATGTTTTTGACAAAGGCTATTTTCAGTCTGTCACCAAGTTCTACGGCACCCAAACCTCCATATTTTTTACTTTTATACATTAAATCTCTCTTGGTTACTTCTCTGGTTGTTCCCCAGATTAAGTTGGCACGCTGTTTGTTTAGCTGGTTTATTATTTTGTTGGGTGGAGGAAAGATACTTGCAAGGAAAAGGAGTTTGGATAGGATGAAAGTTTTGACAATATTTACTCTTGATTTATAATGAGTGTTTTTGTTTTCCCATTTCTTCACCTCTTCTTTAATTTCACCGTTTTTTCTCCCAGTTTCTTTCACTACATCCACTGTTACAGACGGTTAGACCAAGTATTTGAATTTCTTGTTTGACTTGTATATTATTGCTTTGTTTGTCACCATCAGCTCCGATCCAAACTCCTTCTGATTTGTCATGGTTTAATTTGGCTCCAGAAGCACTTTCATATAAAGCTAAAAGATTAGTTAAAACATTAATTTCTGCTTGATTTTTTTATGATGACGTTTCCTACATAAGTTCCCATAAGACTACTATTTTTATTTATTTGTTTAATTAAAGGGCTGATTGCTAAAACATTAAAGAGCAGCACTCAGTGGGCAGCCCTGCTTCACACCTCTTTCTACCTCAAAAGGTAGTCACTTCTGTTGTAATGGAGGCAGACATTTCAGAGACCGATATCTTAGAACATGGACAATAAAATGAAGCAGACTGACGCGACAGCCTCACCTTGCTTTGATCAATATCTCACTCCAAACAAATCAAAAATGTCTCTCTAATAACACTCTAACTTGCCGACTGTCGTAAACTAGCTGCAGACAGTTGATCAAAGTTTACAACACATCTACACTATTTCCCTCTCTGGCATCCAAACGGTTAAATAGCTTTAAAATGTTTCAATTTGATATACCTAAAATTTACTCCATTTATTTTAATGATATTAAATGATATTGTGCTTAAAGACACAGCATAGAGGCTATAATGCTTAAAGAAATAATGTGTGGATATTTATATATGCAACTCTGAAGTCTTTTAGCTGATTAGAGTAAATTATTCTTCTGATGGGGAAAAATAAAATCCATTTTATTTCAAAGGAACTGAATAAATATGAGAATACAACGGTTATTTCAACTTAAAGCAGCTATAATCAATATTTTCAGATTCACCATGGATGTGTAAAACTAGCAGGAGTCATAGTGGACCTACAAACTACAAAACAACTGGATTTAGTCATGAATCCTGAGTCTTATCTCTGTATATTTGTCATAGTAGAACATGCCTTTAGTTTTGTCTTTACACTTGTCAATGACTCTCTGTTCATTTCCTTCAGTTTGGGATGGGACATAGACCCTGCCTATGAGATAAATGTTTGGCTCACTTCGACTCACTTTTCAACCTTTAAGATCTTCAGAAATAAAGAAATGTATACATAACATGACAAAAGCTTGACAATAATAATATCTTTTAATGTAGTAATAGTGTACACAGACATCCCTCTGAATTTTTACATCATGTTGGTCAATTGTTGTCATAATGTTCAGATTATAGCAATGACAAAAAATCATTTGACAGTGAAAATACAGCATTTTATTTTATCTTTGAATCAGAATATGACACATGAGAAAAACATTCAAATTAGTCATATGTGCAAAGAAACCCAGAATAAGTAAAAATGGTTTAAGTTTAATAGGGGTCTAATCATGAATAAGGCAAATTCACTTCAATACAATAAAAGAAATAAAGGTGCATTTAAGTGCTGGAGGTCCATTTTTAACAATATGCAATTCCCTTAAGGTACCCTTCCCTGAGATAGAATGAAAATTCTCTACACATTTAATTACAAAAAATACTGGTAGTTTGTTTTGATATTTCCAAAAATTCAGCAAACACTTACAATACATTTGCCAAAACAATATACATGACATAAATACCCTTTTTTTGGTTTTTTTTATCTTCCCAAATGTTCAAACATCGTTTTAGCTACAACATGGCTCAGACATGGATAAATTACATGTTTTTAGTCACTGGCTGGAGGAGCAGATGGTTACTGTGGGCTGGAGGAGGAGGCTGGTTCTGTGGATGACTGGAAGAAGCTGTTAGTGGAGTTTGGTAGAACTTTCAGGTGGAGTGGGACTCTTCAACTTTCTAGTAGAAGAAGTTGGTGTAGGTTCTGGCTGCAGCTGTCTGTCAGAATCTGCAGGTGGAGGCAGCAGTACAGGTAGCTTGCAGAAGCTGGAGGCTGGAGGTGGAGGTTTGGGCTGCAGAGGCTGGTGCTGGACACTGGAGGCTGGAGGTGGAGGTTTCATAATCTGTCATAATCTGCAGGTGGAAGCAGATATTTCAAAGATGAGCTGGAAGCATCTGTTGGTGGAGGTTCAGGTTGCAACATTCTGACACAACCTGTAGGTGGAGGAGGTGGTGCAGTTTGCTGGTTGAGGCAGGAGATGGAGGTTTGGTCAGGAGCTGTCTGCTGGATTCTGCAGGTGGAGGGGGTGGTGCAGGTCACTGGAAGAGGCTGCTGCTGAAGGTTACAATACATTCCATGGTGCAGCACTAACTACAATACTAATGCTGTGAATGAGTTTTATGTGCAAGACATACACACCTGGTGTAGATGTAGGTGGAGATTCAGTCTGCAGCACCCTGCCAGAATCTGCAGGTGGAGGCGATGGTGCAGATATCTGGTAGAGGCTGTAGGTGGAGGCCCGGGCTACAGCTGTCTGCCACAATCTGCAGAATTTAAAACTTCTACTTCCAGGGGTGTAATGTTTTCTGGTACTTACATTTTACTTGAATATTTACACTTTATACCTACTCCACTACATTTTAGAGGGAAAATTATACTTTTAACTCTATAAATTACTGACTAGCTACTTAAATTAAAATTTCACACACAATATATGATACATTATAAAATATGATGCATTGTTATCAAACTATCCAATAAGTATATAAAGTAGTTAAAATCAGCTCGACCTTGGCATCAACATTAAAGGGCTAATTGCACATTTATGCATCAGTAATAATAATCCAATGATATAATATATATTATAAAAAATTTGACAAGGGCCATAGTGCTGCATAATGAGCACTTAAGTACATTTTTACTGATGATACTTCTGTAGTGATGTACTTCTTCTAATTAAGTAAAAGGAATACTGAATACTTTTCTCATCACTTTAACCTTCCTCTTGTGTTAGGGTCGGCACCGACCCGTTTTAGTTTTAGAATGCATAAAAGAATCACTTAAAATTTGTTTATTGCATCAAGGCTTTTTGACTTTGTCAGGAACTTTGATTTCAACAAAATTAAACAAAAACATTTTTTTCACTACATTATAAAATGCTCTGGTTGAAATTATGTCCTTTGTGGTGTTAGGGTCGGTTTCGATCCGGTTATAAAAATAAGATTATAAAGCAGTAATTAGAGCCAAAATTGAAATCATCAGTGCACTGTCAGCCAACACACTGACAGCCACCTCCTCTCCCAATCATGTGAGCTTCAGGGGATGCTCATTTGTCTGGTATAGCTGCAAAAAAATAAAACAAACAAAGTCGGGGATGTCCAGACATTTGAGGTCACTTCACTCATTTGACTTGCAGAGGGCACATCTCTAATTTGCAGCATGCAAAAATGAAAACGAAGACACAGATCAGCATAGCGATGCAGAGGAGCAAGTTTCTGAGGAAGTGGACAATGTGGAGTACCAGCCAGAAGACACAGACACATCTGAGTCTGATGAGGAGGTCACTGGTGCTGAGGCTGCTCCTGCTGATCACCTAATTCATTGAAAGTCTCAAATGACTGTTATGTGTCCATAGTTGTGCAAGATTACATTTAACATTCTCTTAACATTATCCCTGGAAACAGGATCCATACGTCTCATTGCTTTCTGTACACAGGTGGCCGGTCCAAGTAGTCTCACTTGTAGGTCTGCATGTCTCTCACTCACACAGGCTCACACACACACACACACACACACACAAGCACATAGAGACTTTTACTCTGATTTAGCTTTCTCATAGTTTTGGAAGTAGTAATTGATTTCTATTGATTTCTATTGGTTTGATTTGTTTGATTGGTTGTTGTTTGTTTGAACTTGCAAATCAATATTTTGTGTGTTGTGTGACCTGTTCTGTGTTTCAATGTGTTTATATTAAGTTCTATTGCTGACAAATTTTTTTTACATTTTCTTGAAGAAAATATATATGGGTCCAGAGACCCACACCAAAAATATTAAACCCAACATTTTCATGGATAAGGAAGCCTAACAAGGTAACCAAGAGATGACAGAAACATTGGATGATAGGTTATTGTTTTTAGTGTATTTTAAGGCTGATTTAAGACACGGGTTGAAACCGACCCGTTAACACCGGGGATGGTAACAGAAAGCTAACACAGGAGGAAGGTTAAAAACAAATCCATTGATTAATTTGTTTTTTATTTGCACAAACCGAAATGATGCAATGTCTGACCTTTAGACTATCAATCGGTGGGCTTAATGATTATGTGGCCAATATTTTCCTGCTGGACTGACAGTTTCTACCTTTTATCCTGCATTTAATTAAAACTGTACCATTCTGTCAATATAAGCCAGGCTACCATCAAGCAATTGACTGAATTGAATGAAAAAAAAAGAAGTCTTGAAACACAAATTTAACACTTTTGTATTGCACGGTTGTGTTTATGAACTTTAAAATTGAGTAACTCCTTCCAAACCTCGATAAGAAATCTGTGATTTGCTAAAGAACAATTTGGCAGGGTGAATATTTGCTGACAGTAAAGGCCAGTCTTCAACAAGTAGGACACCCAGCACACTGTTCCCGCATTATGTTCCTATATATTCAGAGTTATGGGGCATGCACTCTGCACCACAATGAACTGAAGCCTTTTCTGTTAATTCCATTGGTAGGGCAGGGTATCAAACCTCAGTACTTTTCTGACATTGGATGTCTATTCAGATTTGTCAAATTGTTGATTTGTTTCTATGATCATGGTAGTAGAGGGTCCCTGCTTCATCCCTAATGAACTGGACAGTTTCCACACAGCTCAGGGCTGGGTATGGCAGCATATGAGGTCAAAGTATCATCCTACTCCATAGTCAGGTCTTTGTATTTATTGAAAGATCTTCCCTACAAGTTTAATTGAATTGATGCTTGACACCAAGGGAAATGAGTTAGATGTTTTCATTTTCATTTTTTGTACGCATGTCTGTGTTTCACCCACTAGGCCGACTGTTAGAGGTGGTTGATGATGGACTCCCACAGTGAGACCAAAAAGATGAGCTCTTACCTCCCCTGCAACCCCTCCTATGATGAGACCCAGACAAATGGCTGCCAGGCCCCACCCAAAGGCCCAGGTACACACACAATAACATGTTGTACTTGATGTGAATACAAGTTTAAGTCATGTGTGTAAATAGTTTTTTAAAGCGATTATATATGACTTCATTTAAATGTTTATAGAGGGTGTACCTGCCTGGTATGTGAATTCAGGTACAATAGGGCTCATCCCTACAGCTTACATTCCCCTGGCTTCCCCTGGAGTCTCCATAACCACTTGAATCTAATATAAATATTGGTTGTGCTTTTAATCAGTATTTGTTAAACGCTAACCTGGGGTCTGTTCCATACAGATAACTTTCCAAGTGAAACCCCCTGCAAGTCTGGAACTTGGACTGACGTAAAAAGTCCTGCTCTGTGTTTTGATCAGCAAAGTTTTCCAGATAACTGAGTAAACCCGCTTGTTACAACAGGTGTTTGAATTTCCAGGACCATGAAAACTGTGCAACTTCTTCACATCGACTGACACGGATTAATGATGAAGCTGAAGGCTTGTTTATAACTGTTTTTATGACTCGTGTGTCTCGGTCACCGTGCCCTTATTGGCTTGATACCAAAACGTGACATGGACTCATCACAAACTATCTGTCAAGTTATATTGTAAGTGTAATTTGATTAGGTTGAACCTCTAATTAATAAAGTAACTTAAAACATGCACATATTTGCAATTGTAAAAAAGGTCATGGATCCAGTGTAAGACTAGAGTTAGTAAAACCTTCTGCAGATAATTTCTCTGTGCAACACCCAGAAGTCAACAGAAAAGGTGAATTTTTTTTTCTTTTTTTTTTGATGATTGTATAGAAACATTAAATCTGACTCAGTGTTTGCAAAACTTGCACAGCACCACAGCTGCTGAAGTGTGATACTGCCAGATTTGTGCTTGATTGGGATGCATGAAAATACAAATATGATGTGAAACACTTTGCTTTAATTGTACTGGCTCTGGCTCATTTGGACTTTATTGGTATTGTAAATTAAAACTGCTATAACCTTGGCAGGTCATGGCAGGACAAACAACATTTCTCAATAACTGAGTATGCAGTGACTTCGCAACCATGATAAACGTGTGAGACCAGCTTTACAATGTGAATGCTGTTGTACCAATGTCTCCACTCACTGCTAAGAAGAAGTAAGGTGTAGTTAAAATGTCATGATACCTTACATATCGAATAAAGATCCTAATCAGTCCCAGTCTGTAAAGTAAGGAGAAAAAATAGCAGTGGTAAATTGATGCTTTGTGTCAGCTGGTATCCTGAGTTTAAGAAATCAGGATCAGGATTGAAACAGTGGGATGCTCTTATAGTTATATAGCTCTTATATAGTGTGGAATATGCCTGATTTCTTTTTTTTTTTGGATAAAACATAAGTTTAATTATCTATATAAAACCAATTTTAAATATTTCTGGAAGAAACTTGAGATAGGAACTACAATCACATTACAGTAGCTGAAAATCCTGTTACAAGATCAGTACAGTCCAACATGTTGAAATATTATAACCCTGTTATTAGATAATGTCACTTATGGAGGACTGAGAAAGGTGGTACAGTGCAGCCATCAAAGCTGTTAGGTTATATTGCAGAGATGCACTTCCTGCGATTCATTCAGAGGCAGAGATGATGAATTCTTCTTTAGCCACTTTGGCGTATTTATTTTACAAAAAGAAAACTGGCATTTGGACTGTTCTTGGCTCACTGGTTCACACGCACTGAATTGAAAAATGCACAACGCTCATATATGTACCTTCGCCTACGGCAACTCTGATGTACCAAAATACAGTACCATTGTACAATGACTTATCGAACATTGATTAGGCTCTGCGCCCTCTTGTGGTAGACATAGAGTACAACATATATACAATGCATAAACCTGAGGACATATCTTTCACATATTTTAACACCCCCACTTGTACTCAGGTTGATAAACAAAACCCATTCAATAAAAACATAACAAATGTGCACCCTTGGCTTACACATATTATCCAAAAAGAAAATCTGCAAACTTCTGCAGTTTGAACTTGCTTACAGGTTTTGTCATCATATCAGCGACCATTTCATCAGTAGAACAATACATCAAATTCACCTTACCCTCATTCACAGTAGACCTAATAAAGTGATACTTTATGTCTATGTGTTTACAACGCTTCCCGTTGACAGGGTTCCTGGCAAGAGCAATCGTTCCCTGATTGTCTTCATGTATGACCGTTTGTGTGTACTTGTAACTATCCATGTTACCAAGTAACTGTTCAAGATAAAGGCATTCTTGAATTGTGGAAGCAAGAGCCATATACTCTGCTTCGCATGTGGAAAGCGCAACAGTAGGTTGCTTCCTAGTTTTCCACGAAATAAGAGCACTATTTTTACATAGGCTCACACAGTATCCTGTGGTACTGCGGCGGTCACTGGCATCAGCAGCCCAGTCTGCATCGCTGTAGGCTTGTATGCCAAGATTTTCTGTGTCATTTCTCCTGAAAGTTAACCCTTTATCTGCTGTACCTTTTAGATACCGAAAGACATGTTTCACAGTGACCCACTGTTCCTCTGTAGGTTTAGCTAGGTACTGTGACAGCCTGCTCACCACAAAACTTAGATCAGGCCTAGTGCAGGTTGTCAAGTATATGAGACTGCCCACGGCCTCTCTGTACATCCTGATGTCTGACATTTTAACAGCATTGTCATTGTATTCAAGCTTTTGCTCACAAGGAGTTTCTCTAACCCTGCATTCTGACATGTTGAAACGCTGTAGAATTTTGTTAGTGTACTTCTCTTGTGACATCTTAATACATCCATCAGAAAAATCAAAATCAATTCCAAGAAAATGTTTGAGTTGCCCCAAATCTTTCATTTTGAATTGCTCTGCAAGCATCCTTTTTACCTTTTTGAGTTTATCCTCATCACTTGCAGCGATAATCAGGTCATCCACCCATACAATTATGAGGACTTTCCCTTCATTTGACTCTTGTGAGTATACACAGTGGTCAGCTTGGTTTTGTGTAAATCCATTCTCAGTTAGACAATCATGCAAAACCTTGTTCCAATTTCTTCCTGACTGTTTAAGACCATAAAGCGATTTCTCAAGCTTGTAGACTACACCCTCTTTTTCTTGATAACCCTCTGGTGGATTGATGTAGATCTCATAGTCGATTGGAGCGTGTAAAAACGCAGTTTTCACATCCATTTGGTGCACTAGCAAGTTTTCCTGCACTGCCTTCTGTAGCACAACTCTAACACTTGTTAGATCAGCTGTGGGTGAAAACGTTTCCCCACAGTCTACTCCCATTTTCTGGCTGTAGCCCTTCGCAACAAATCGAGCCTTGTATTGGTCTCTCCCATCTATACCAGACTTGATTGCGTAAACCCATCTACCCCCCACTGGTTTCTTGCCCACGGGTAGTGTTGCCGGGGTAAAGGTTTTGTTTTCGTTTAAGGACTGTATTTCCTCATCCATTGCTTTTCTCCAAGCTTTTGAATTGTCTGACTGCATTGCTTCTTCATAAGTTTGGGGAATGCCACAGACTGCCCTACAACAGTAGTCTATTGTAACACGCACCCCATCACTATCACCATCTTCGGTAACATACTCGGCTAGGTAATTTGGTGCCCTCCTTTCTCTAGTTGGATACCGTTTACTCTCCAGATCAACATCTGTAACACTCTCGGTTCCATTTTGTTCAGTAGACTCATTTTTATCATTTTGACTATCATTGGGTTCATTTGGCTCTGGAGCCTTTTCTGCACTCCCGCTTACCTCCTGTGTCCCACTAGTCACCACTCTGTGTCTCACAGTATCATCGTCTACTTCTGTCTCGTCTGTCTGCGTTTGTTTTTCTGCAGCTGTTTTGCTCACAAACTTCACTAGCCTGTGTTTTTGAACCTTGTTTGTTTCTGGGTAATAAACCAGATATGCTGGACTGTATTTGTCATATCCAACGAAACGTCCCTGCTCGCCTCTGGAGTCAAGTTTTCCCTTTTCCTGTTTGTAAGTGTAGCACACAGAACCAAATTTTTGCATTCTGGCCACATTGGGCTTTTTGTCTGTTAACATCTGATAAGGAGTAAGCCCTGTGCGCTTGTTGAAGCATCTGTTGCGTACCATTGCTGCAGTTTGTACTGCGTAGTGCCAGAGGTGTTTTGGTAACTCACTTTCAACTAGCATGCACCTGCCCATCTCGAAAAGAGTACGCCACCCACGTTCTGCGGTTCCATTTTGGTGTGGGGAGTATGGAGCTGTCGTTTCATGCCTAATTTTGTTTCTCCTCAGCAGCCGCTGGAAGTCACCACAAGTAAATTCAGTTCCATTATCGGATCTGATACACCTCACTTTCCCATAAGGGGATGCATCGGCAAGGATTTTTCAGTTGCAGTCACTGCATCACTCTTCTTCTTTAGAAAGTACACAGACATTGCACCGGAGTAGTCATCAGTAAAAGATTGCACATATTTGTACCCATCTAATGACTCTGTGGTCATTGGACCTGCTAGATCCGTGTGTACCAGCTGTAAGGGAGCCTTTGCTCTGGCATCGGGGTTCCTATTTCTAGTTTGTGTAAACTTCCCCTGAATACACACCTCACATTCTTTTTCAGGCCTACACATCTTGCCTTTGATCTGCATACCATGCACTACATCCTGTAACCTAAGCACATCTTCATAGTTACAGTGGCCAAGAATCTCATGCCATGCTTGGATGTCATGAGTTGCATTACATTTGTCATCATTACACTCAATTTCAGTGTGCAGGTAGTACAGCCTGCCATACACATGAATATCAAACCTTGTCCCCTTTTTGTCAATCAGGACATCTTCGTTTTCTTTGAAAACGACTGTGGCTCCACTCGTGGTTGCTGCCTTCACCGAGAAAATGTTCTGTGGGTACGACGGTACATACAGAGCGTCTCTCAGTTTTGCTTTGCACCGCCGTCCACTGCTTTCGATGAGGGTAACCACTGCGTTACCTCTTCGCTGTGCGACGCCGTTGCATCTGGTCCCATCTGCTAACTCGACGCTGTGGGTCTCCGGCTTGAAGGTGCTGTCGAAACTGGTGAACATGGAGATGTCGTTGATGATGTGAGAAGTGGCCCCGCAGTCCACCATCAGGCCCTTTTCTTGCACCTGCATGCTGCGTACCTGCTGCCGCTGGATGCTGGCCCCTCCATCCGTCGCCACCTTGAACGCGCTGTCCTCCTCGATCTCTGCATTCTCCGACACTTTGCTCACACCGTCTCGTTTGTCTCTCTCCTTTCGCCTGCATGTCGCGTCCTTGTGCGTATCATTTTTGCACACGCTGCACCATGTCTTCTGTCGGCACGCACTCGCTCGGTGCCCCTTCGTACCGCATTTGAAGCACACCATCTCGCTGTCGTCTTTGACCGATCCACGCGTGCTTGCCTTGGGAGGTCGCCGTCCGGTTCTCCCTTGTGTCTTCATTACGCTGTCGTCTGTCTCGGTTGCTCGTAGTTTCTCAGTCTCTTCAAAACTTCTCAACTTGGTTTTGAAGTCTGCAAACGTGATGTTGTCACACGAATGCGCCACATGAATTGCGAATGGCTTGAAGCTTTCTGGCAATCCCTTTAAGACCATAGCTACTAGCAAACCGTCTGCGAGTGTCTCTCCCGCCTTTCTCAGAGCAGTTATGGCGGTCTCCGCTCTGATAATATAGTCCATTACACTTTCGTCTTTGGACTTCTGAAGTGATGTCAGCGTCGTGTACAAATTAATTACACGGGGCTTTCCCGTCCCTGCATAATACTGTCTCAAAATCGCCAACGCTTTTCTTCCATCATTTTCAGCATCTCGCATTACTAAAGCCAGGCTTTTGTCATCTAGCAGTAGTATTAGCTCAGCATAAGCATCCTCATTTTTAGCAGGATCTGCTCTTACTTCAGCTTCTGTTATCGGTGCTTTTAACACAGTGTCCTTCAGTCCCAACAAATGAAAATGTCCCAACAATTTTGTCTCCCACATTTCATACTTTGTCTCATCTCCATCAAAAATCAGTCGATGTAGCCTGCTGCTACTTGTTGCCTTTCGTTGCTCCGCCATGTTAGCTTGCTAGGTTTACCTCAGACTCACATGCGGTCCTTTGCAACTTTCTTGGAAACCGTCGACTATTTTTCCTTCTGAACGATTCCTGGGCCCATAACCTATTAGGTTTTATTGCAGAGATGCACTTCCTGCGATTCATTCAGAGGCAGAGATGATGAATTCTTCTTTAGCCACTTTGGCGTATTTATTTTACAAAAAGAAAACTGGCATTTGGACTGTTCTTGGCTCACTGGTTCACACGCACTGAATTGAAAAATGCACAACGCTCATATATGTACCTTCGCCTACGGCAACTCTGATGTACCAAAATACAGTACCATTGTACAATGACTTATCGAACATTGATTAGGCTCTGCGCCCTCTTGTGGTAGACATAGAGTACAACATATATACAATGCATTAACCTGAGGACATATCTTTCACATATTTTAACAAAAGCAAATAACTTTATAGGACCCTGCAGTTTGCAGCTGCGCCTCTGTTTTTCTTGTATGTTGTGCAATAATAATTGAATTAGAACAAAAAGAAAAGGGAAAAAATAGGGTGATTGCATTTATATGTTAGCACTTAAGTGAACAGCCAATTATAAAAGCCTCTGCTGGTTTAGATAATGACCATAATCACAGTGTGGTGTCCTGATAGCTGTTCAAGGAATTTAACAGCAATACTGTACTGTACAGTATAACAAAGTGATTACAGTGAAGTTTACAACTACTCATATCTATATCATAGAAAATATCATATATATTGAAAGTGGTGGCAAACAATTCTTTGAAAAGTGTATTTTTTTTTTTGTTTGTTTTTAGAATTCCTGTGATTTATTGATGCAATCTGGCCCACGCTCAAACACAGAATGAAGTCCGTTTTAATCTTGGTTTCTTTGCTGTGGCCAAGGACTAGACACAACACGGCGTTATAACATATTTAATGTTTTGTTTAATTTACATAATGTCAATGTGGAACAACCTACTGCTCAATGTCAACAAAACCATTACCATTAAACTATTACCCTGGCCTTCAGCACCACCGTAAGGAATCTGGGAGTCATCTTTGATCAGGATATGTCCTTCAACTCCTGCATAAAACAAGTTTCAAGGACTGCCTTTTTTCACCTACGTAACATTGCAAAAATCAGGTACATCCTGTCTCAAAATGATGCAGAAAAACTAGTCCACACATTTCTTACTTCTAGGCTGGATTATTGCAATTCCTTATTATCAGGCTGCCCCAACAAGTCTCTAAAGACTCTCCAACTGGTCCAGAGTGCAGCTGCATGCGTACTGACAAAAACTAGAAAAAGAGATCATATTTCTCCCATTTTAGCTTTGCTGCACTGGCTTCCTGTAAAATCCAGAATAGAATTTAAAGTCCCTTTCATCACCTACAAAGCTCTTAATGGTCAGACACCATCGTATCTTAAAGAGCTCATAGTACCCTATTACCCCACTAGAACACTGTGCTCCCAGAAGGCAGACTTACTTACTTGTGGTTCCTAAAGTCTCCAAAAGTAGAATAGGAGGCAGACTTCAGCTGTCAGGCTCCTCTCCTGTTCAACCATCTTCCAGATTTGGTCAGGGGGGCAGACAGCCTCTCTACGTTTAAGAGTAGGCTTAAAATATTCCTTTTTGATAAAGCTCATAGTTAGGGCTCCATGGTCTGGCAACAGACCACAGAGTTAAGATCCATGGGAATGAAGTCACAAGAATATCAACGTCCACTCAGAGACAGAATTTATATTAGTAAGATTAAACAATTCAGGTTGGATGAAGACCACTCATATAAAACTTATTTAATGGCAACTATCTTCAGTTAGTCCACAGAAGCACATAAATAAGATATATTAGTGGAATAAGTGTTAAAGAAAATTTGTCAACCTTTCATGTAAATGCAATCTGCAGATTTTGTACCAAAATTCTGTTATAGCTACATTTTACATTTACAATCAATTTACAACACGTACTGGGAGCAGCGCAGAGACCCTGGCTTCAGTAAAATGGACTTCCCTGTGTTGTGGTGACCTCTGGATTTAATAAAACCTCTCCACTACAACTTCTCATAGAGAGAGAAGTATAAAACTGACCAGAGACCAGCCTCAAAGTGTCCTGAGCTGGTTAACATGAATCACTCAATGTCATGGTAATCAAACCAATATGGACTTCCTGCTTCCTCTTTTAGGACTTGTGTTGGTTTTGTTTCCATTTATTATGTTTATCCTTTAGGGTACATTTTTCTCTTGTCATTATCACAGTTGTTATTTACATGGTGTCTGTGTCAGACTAAAGATTTATATCATTATGTTCTGTTGCATCTCAGCATTTACCAAAGTGCCTTTTATTGCAGTGCTGCACTCAATCAACTGCTGTAACAGTTATGCAAAAACACTTTTATTTAGAGACTTTAAAAACTGCTCTTTTGGATGATGTCAGTATGGACTACTGGAGAGAAAAGGATCAGGGATGAAAGTGAACTTTTTCAAAAGGTCAAAAGTTGCTCAAGTATTTGTTTATCCAGTCAACATCATGACTCCAGTGTCACAACCTTGTGATCAGATGTTCTCTTTATAAAAGAGTGACTTCAGCCTTTCAGTATGCTGCCTTGTTATAATCACGTCATGACTGTCAGGGACTGTGGATACAATTTATCACTGAGGTAAACAGCAATAATACTCCACATTCAAAGAAGGTAATAAACTGTACAATGAATGGACAAGTTATGCTGCGTCACACTGTGTTTGTTTTTGTATGAGTGAGGGTTAAGCCACAATTTTGGTTGTTTGTTAGTTTCTGTAACTGCTAAAATATGAGAAAGGCTCTCAAAAGGTAATGATCACCAACTATCACTCTTTTGAAATGATTTTAAGTGAAAGATACTGTAAGAATTGTGATATTAGGATTGGATTTAATAGTAAAGCAACACAGAAAACCAGCATATAAAAGAACCACCTTGCTACTTTCCCAAAAATTGATCACTGTTGAAATTAAATTGTTGTTGAACACCAGTCAAGACAATTAAAAGCACTGAAAGAGATAATATTACCTTACTAAATAATTGAATGATGACAAATATATAAACAGAACATTTAGTTCGATTTTTTATTACTTAGGCCAATTATTTTAGGCCAATTGTGCAGTGGCTATAGCCTCATCCAGCTAACTTTAAGCTGTGTGATAGACTGGCGACTTGTTCATGATTGTACACTCTGAACAGGTCGCCAGTCTATCACATATAGACTGACAACCAATCACATACGCATTCACACCTACGGGGCAATTTAGTGAGGCCAATTAACCTAATCTGCATGTCTTTGGGACTGTAGGAGGAAACCGGAGCACCCGGAGAAAACCTACCTGGCACGGGGAGAACATGCAAACTCCACACAGAAAGACTCCAGCAGGTTCTTATTAAAATCTGCTAAAATCTGCTTCCTGTAAGGTAACAGTGCTAACCACTGGACCTCCATGCCAGCCTAAAGACCACTACTGCACCATTTTCCTAAGGATCTTCTCCAGTGGGGGCCTGTCTTTCACTGGGATCACCTTATTCCACAGGCCGGTAAACTCCCTCTGGAGAACAAGTGTCTGGAGCATCTTATGTCCGTAGTGCCTGTACAGAAATACATTTCTCAGTTAGCATTTCAGAGTATGAACAGAAAGATATAAGACTAAGACTGAAAGACATTTTTCACAAGAACCACTAACATTAGATCATGCAAAACTTAGTTACTCACCTGACTTCTGGTGCAGCATCCACAGACATTTTACCCACAGCAGACAGGAAACGCTCTGTGAAGGTCTTCCCTCCTGTCAAGATGCGCTCCTTCCCGACAACTTCTCCCAGCTGGTGGAGGTGCTGGGCTGTGCTCCCCCTCACTGCAGCACAAAGGTGACTGAGAAAGAACAAAGACAGACAGGGAAATGTGAGAATAATCCTGTGACTATGTTTCATGTCATTTACTTTAAATGTTGCTTGTACTACACTTCCTACTAAATTCTGATCACTGTATCTCCTCTTACCTCAGCCCTGTGTTGAGTAGAGTGGAAATAACTCTACCAGGACTGCACCCGTCCACCAGCGCATCCAAGGCAAGGTTGGCGTGCTGGTGAATGAAGCTGTTGGTTGTCTGCGCCAGCTTCAGCAGCAAGGTGCGTCCTGTCCTCTCTGCCTCTGGATCCATGGCCTTCCCCAGGTTGACGTGGAGCTCAGCTATTGTCTCCATGGCAGCACACGCCACACTAGAGCGCAGATTGTTCACCTAGATAATAAGAAAGAACATCAGTCAGTACTTCTGCGTGCACAGTAAAGGTAGATGCGCTTGTAAAAAAATGAGAACTGCATGTAACACAAAGACAAACAGAGACAAAGAGGAAAATGTCTACGCTACCTCTTCTACGAGGGCCAGGCAGACTTCATGCAGTTTAGTCTGCAGAAGTTGTGGATGGTGTTTGACCAGCGCTTGAACAGATTTCAGTCCATCCATTTTCTTCATCCTGTATTTAGATGACAAACATTTTTGAAAAGTGTTAATCATTGCTTCAGAAACAAATGCTGCTGAATAAACTGTTTAAAATCTTTCTCTACACTTCTGTAGTGTCGGTGTCTTACCAGTCATCTGATTTGAGCTGCTCGAAGCAGAGGGAGAGGCTCTCTGCAGGCATGGCCAGAGGCTGGAGCTCATCCTGGCACGCTCTTTTGTCAGCCTTTAGGGGGCGGAGGTTTGTCCCGCGACGAGGTTCCCTCTTAGGTGGGGCAGCTTTTGGCGGAGGTGCTGGAATAGCAGGTGTCTTTGCTGCAGTCTTTCTGGGAGCTGCTGGGGGTCGAGGTGAAGGGAGGCTGACGAGCTGGAATTGTTGCACAAACTCCTCAACCTTTCCTTTATGCGACCTTAACCTGCATCCATCAGCTACCTCCTTGTCTGTTTAGATTAAAAAGAAAATATTTATTATGACTGAAATTTCCACCTGCTGTTATCACATCTTCACCTATTTCCATTCAAGCTTGCATAATGTTAGTCATTATCACTTAACAGTATAAACTTACATTGTCCACCGTGGTTTGCAGACAACACCGGGAGACGAGACGGTCTCCTGGTTGCTGGAGCTGCTGTGGGAGGAGGAGTAGGGGTGAGGGGGCACATCTTTGGAATGGCCCTCAGCTCTGTGGGAGTGTGTGCGTCCACAGAGCTGAGGCTGTCCACGGAGCAGATGGAGCTGACTGAGCTTGGCCTCCTGGCTTCAGTCTTAGCCATCTGACAGGCAAGCACTGCCCTCTCGCTGCCCAGACGCAACTTCTCTTCGTCTTCTTCATTCAGCTCCAGTCTCTCCAGAACTGAATGGTAGAGGGCATCCTGTGAAGCGCACAGACTCTCTGCGCTTTCCTCCAACGTCTGGTTGGTGCTTGTCCTCTGGCTGCTCTTCCTCTCTACAATCGGGGGTAGCCTGATCCTCCTTCCTCGCTGAGAGGATTCAGGGCTCCTTCTCGGTACAGCTGGGGGCTGAGGTGAGGGGAGGGTGTCATGCTGGTTGGAGATTCCCAGTCTCTTCAACACAGCATCGCAGATGGCTTTCTGTGATGCGCACAGCCTCTCTGCGCTTTCAATCAGCACAGCCCTGCGAACCATTTGAGCTGTTTGGTTGGCCAGGGTGCTGGACTGACAGTCGGAGCCACATCCTCTCCTGTGGCTCTCAGGTGCCTGTGAAAAAAATTATACATTGAGTCATTGGGAATAGTTACACAGTTGAATTATATTATATTATATTAAATGGTACTCTAAATTTGATATACTTTTATTACTATACCATTGCATACTACATTTCATTATACCACACTACACTATGTCACTTGGCACAGTAATCTAAGGAAACTACACTTATGCTTAAAACTTTGGCACATAAAGCACAAAGGTTGAATAAAATATTGTACTGTGTAAGGCTTTCTAATTTCCTAATCTGTTATTGTATTCTGATATATAACCTTGTTGTAGACATGAATGTCTGAAAAATCAATTCTGTCATTTATCTGAATTGGTGTTCTTAATTTTTTGTAGTATAATTTGAAAATGCTTGTGTTGACATTTGATCAAAATCAAAACTGTATCTATGAACAGAAGGAGATTGACAGAGTTGGTTACTTACATTGTGATCAGTGAAGTTGTTCTGCTGTTGCAGGAAGGTTTTTGATGTCTTTCGGTTAGCCATGAGTAACAGAAAGATAACTGGAACTAAATCGTCAACAAGAGTATCAGAACGATAACTGGGACGCAATTGTAGACGAGTCGTAAACAAAACTGTGAGTAGTGGCTCTCAACAGGTTCAACGGTCATCTGACAGGATCTGGATTCTCACTTTATCACTCAACAGTCTGAAGAGACGTGATGTCATGAAGGAACCCAGGATAATTCTAATGATGTCATGGGCACTAAAATGGACTGTTGATGATCACCAAAAAAGTGTTCAGTTTGACAATCATGACATGTAAAAGTACATTTTATTGAAAGAATTTTTGGACAAAATAGTGCTCCCTCATCTCTGTCATCAAAATGTGGCCTAAATCTAGATCTGTGTTAGTCAGCATCATCTTTAACATCTTTCTGTGTGTTTAGGTCATGTTTCTTTGTGCATGATTAACTGCACAAATAAACCATATTGACATATTGAGTGACCAACAAAGTTAAATTTATGACCATATCTCATTATAAGGCAATACATTAACACATTTTGCATCACCTGTATGCATTCTTCACTTCAAATTGCCTGGAAATGTTATTGAGATATAAACAGGGTTATATGGCTTTTTTTTTACTTCTCCTGCTTAGTGCAGGAAATCTTTGTTGCCTTCTGTCTGCTGAAACCTTAAATAACCCCTCCAGTGAGTGAAATGAGTGAAATTATGGCATGAAAAATGCAGGCACCATATTTGATCATATGAATAAATAGTGAAAAATTGTGATTTTTGTCAGGTTGTGACTGTTTAACGACTGTCATACTGTGTGAAATTTTTAGGCAATGTCTGCCCGGATGTTTTATGTCAAGAGGAGGAAGAGTGTTGTCGTGCCCGCCCACCCTGCCATCAGTGATGATGATGAGGAGGATGATGATGATGTGGCAGACCCTGATATTTTCCCACCCACCCACAACCAGGACATTCCATGTACAAGTGACACTGACCCCTCTGCAGTGAGGACAGTGAGTACAGTGAGGATGACGATGATGATGATGATGATGATGATGATGATGGTGATGATAATGTGCAGCCAGCAGTACAAGCCCAGAGGCCAAGGAGATCTGGCAAGTTGGCACCCAGGCCAACCACCTGGCATAAAGTTGACCTGAACAACACAGCCCTTCCTGAATACCAGCAGAGTGACATCCTGGTACACCTCTACCGCACCCCCATGAAGTCCAAGAGGTGGTACTTGCATCTGTTTGCATATGTCATTGATGTCAGTATCACAAATGCCTGGGTTGTGTACCGACAGGACAGTAAGGCCCTTGGAGTGAATGGCCAGTCTCTGAAAGATTTCAGAATCCACGTGTTCAGGGGCGCCAGCGGCCAGGCGTCTGCCAAATCAGGCTCCAGAAGAAGCTCGTCCTCATCTGTTGAAAGCCTGACCACCAGTGTTGGTGTCCCTGAGCCTGTCCGGGGACACCGCAGCCACACACCAAATGAGGCTGTGCGCTTTGACCTGTCCCTCTTCCATGCCCCTGTACATGCCAAACGCCAGACCTGCAAGTACTGCAGCAGGAAAGGCAACATTGTGAGGTCAAATGTGGTCTGCAGGGTCTGCAAGGTCCACCTTTGCATGAACAGTGAGCGCAACTGCTTCATTATGTACCATGAATAAGCTGTCCTAATGGTGTCAAAAGTTGTACTCTGTATGTTATACAGTTTATAAAGTTATATGATGAATGCTATACTGTTATACAGTACATAAAGATGTACTGTGTATGTTATACTGTAAGTTATAGTGTATAAAGTTGTACTGTATGTTATACTGTTATACAGTACATTAAGTTGTATTACGTATCTTATATGTGTGTGTTATAATATGTGTATATAATGTTATACTATTTAGAAAAGAGTCTGTATCAGCACTTATGTTCTAAAAGTGATGTTCTAATGTGAAACATACATGTTCCTTTCACAAAATAGGTGTTTTTGTTGTATATTTTACATATACACTTAATGGATTTTTTTTACCACTGAAGGGCAAGGAACCAAATACGGTAACTTTGTTTACTTTGGTTTTCTACAAGAAATTGGACATTTTTGAAAATGTTGAAAACAGAAATAAACTCTGGTTATGGTTTTTGAATTTCATAGTATTTCAATGAGTGCCCTATAAAGGGTTAAGTAACTCTTGGCAAGAAAGCAAATACAGAGTTTCACATCCTCTCAAATAATTTTTTTAAGAACACCCCCTGCCCACCCTCCACCCCCAACATATGCATGCATCAATTTATGGCAGTGACCCCCTCTCGTTCAGGGCTAATTATTACATTAGCATGTATGAAATTCCTGCTGTTTGTCATACGTCTTAGTCTTTACAGCTGGGTCATGTTATACTATACTGTATTTCACCTAGAATTATTTGAAAGGAGGGACACTTTGACATCACCTTCGTGACAGACAAGTGTGGTATAATTTCTAAGACCTGTGATGTGCTGAAGGGAACAAATGCAAAGCAAAATGATGATTATGATGCATGATGAGCATTAAGCAGAAATATGCTGAAATATTATTATGAAACATTGTAATAATCACATCTCATGTATACTTCACAAGATCTCATGTGATTTAATGTAAGGGCACATATTATGTTGAAGATAATCACACTCATTGCACTTGATGATGAAATTTAAAGTGTGTTTGTATTAAACTTTACTATTTTTGAAAAATAACCTCAAGAGAGGGTTAAGAAATAAGGGTGTAAAACAGGCAAGAATAACTTTTAAAAAAATAAGGCAAAAGGGAGTTGTGGAAATAATAGTGAAAAATAAACCAGAATAGCCTTTTTTTAAAAGAGCTGTGCCTAGACACAGCACAGGGACAAGTTCTATTCAGACTTGCCCGAAGCCTGCGTAGACGTAGACGTAAGACATTTGTAATAGTGTAACTTGCCAGTATAAGGGGTTGGTCAAGAGGCGTAACCTGTGAAGGCCCAACAGTATAAATAAAGGAGCACAGGCCCTTATCAACTCAGAGTGTTTTTGGTGAACCTTGTGAACACTTCAAAACTGCTCTCCTTTATTGCATTAAAGAACATTTTGCTGCTCTGAGCTATGACCCCTGATGATTTTTTGGACACTAAAGAGAAGTTTTTCCTGAGCTGATTTTTGGGATATCTAAAACTTCTTCAAACTGAGATCCAGAGATTTATTACTTCACAAGCAGGTATTTTACAGTGTTTTTTTTCTTTTTCCTTTTATGGCATGACTTAATTTTTGTATCTGCAACCTACTTTTAATGAGACTTGAATTAAAAATGCATTTTGTCTGTCTCCACTCTTATTTATTTTATACACCAACAACTGTATAAGTCAGCAGTCCAACAGATTTTTGATCAAGTACGCTGATGCTACAGCTTTACTTTGCCTTTTAACTGACAAAGAGACAGGACACGGTCCTGGAGGAGTTTGTACAATGGTGCAAAGACTCTAATCTAATCCTCAACACTAATAAAACAAAAGAAATGTACATGATTTTAGAAATAATTACTCACCAGTACAACCAACATTGAGGGTATTATGACATTCAGCATCCTCTGTTGGCATGGTGATGCTATTGCAGCCCAGAAAAACTTGCTCAGCAAAATTTTGAGCATTGCCGGAAAAACAAAAGGCATTAAGCAAGACAGCCGTAGCGACATCTACAAAATCTGTTCCCTTTCAAAGATTGACATCCTGCTACTTCACCCACAACACCCCCTGTTTAGTGAGCTTCAGCCCCTTCCATCAGGCCGACGACTTCGGGCCCCCAGCTGCAAAAGTAACAGAGTGAGGATTTCCTTTATCCCATCAGTCATAGCACTCTATAACACACACGCAGCTGAAGGGGAACGGGTATGTATGTCTTGCACATAAAAACTCCTGATAGCAGTGCTATAGTCAGTGCTGCACAGTGGAAAGTATCATATCTCTGGGATGCATTGTGTCTTCTCCCACACTGAATCTCTGTACTCCATAAGCACTGCTGGACGGTGCTGTGTAGTAGTTTTTATTTCAGATTGCTTTATTCTTCTTAGTGTGTATGTTTCTTTTATTGTGTATGTTAAGTTTTTGTGTAACACTGCAGACCAATTTCTCTCTGGGATAATAATAAAGTTAATCTTAATCTTAAAAGAGAAATAGTGCTGGCTGAACCATCTCACGTCGTTATTCCGCCTCGATGTCCAACAGCAGCCGCTGAAAATGGCGGTGGTACAGTGCTTTTATTAATGAATAAATAAATGTTAATTAAAAAAGTTAAAGACTAAAACAGTTCTTTTTACATATAATTTAATAATTTAATTAACAGTGGTATTTATTAATGTATGTAGTTCAGTTCAATTCAATATTTCTAACTTTGTCTGAAAACCTTTTACTACCTTTTGTCAATTTCGGGGCTCTGTACATATGCAAATATTATGCAGTTTAATGATGACAGTGTCAGATTTACCACTCCAACATTTCAGTGAATTACTAAACCATTGGTCTTTGGTTTCATACAGACAGACAAAAGCTGGCGTCTTATCTGTAGCCGCTGAAAATCAGTAGCAGATTTTGGTAGCTGTAGCTAGCTAATTATGTGACGTTAGCTTCACGTATTGGACTTTTAAATATTTTTTTATTTTTAACCCGAGTAACCTGTATAGGACAAGGATAATGAGAATACATTTGATGGGTACATGCATTTGATATGTTGTATACATAAACGATGAAAATTAAAGCTCCATTTCCAGCCATAGGTTAGCATCCTCATCAGTTGATGCTGGTAGAAACCTTGTCAATAAGAAGCAGCATATTGTTCTTGTATTGCAGGATAGCTCAGTATTATTGTACAGCAAGCAGAGATGATTAATCATTAAGAATTATTATTAATTGTATTTTCAAACAATAAACAGCTGTTAGAGCAGATTTACCACAGTTCAATCCATTCCTTACAATTAAGGTCCTGTGTTTTAGGTTTATGATAAACGTAGACGTGTGTGGGCTCTCGATAGAGTTCCAGTCAGAATAATGTTAAATGTCTTTCTGTGTTTTTAGGTTATAGCTCTTCCACAATTGGTACATGATTTCTTGAACAAATGAAACCTTGTGTCCACATGTTTCAAATGTAGTCCTGCTTCTGCAATTAGGTGCAATAAATCTTTGTTGGCTTCTGTGAGGTAAAAAGAAAAACAATTTATATTACTTAACCACACCTAGATTAGATATAACAAGGTACTGTATGAAAATCACTTTGTCAAACATTTGAAATACAAAAACTATTACCTTCCTTACAGCAAAAATACTTTCAACAGACCATTGTTACTAATATTAAAGCTGCTGGTTCTGTCATGCAAAACATGCTATAAGTCTGGAAATGGTGCTGTGCACCAGCAGGAGTGGATTGTTACAGAAGACATTGCTCAGGTTCTCTTCTTGTGATAATGATGCACTGAGTTTGGTGTTGGTTTGAGTTCATTTAGAAATGGAAACTAATAAAAAATACTTCAGGGATGGGGATTATCATTCATTGTCCGTCATGATCTCAATTATATTTATCAATGAATCCAGATGAATCCAATCAGTTAACTCCAAGCATGCCTTAAGGGCATAAAGACCTGGATGACCTGGATTTTCTGCTACTTAACTCAGACAAAACTGAAGTTATCGTGCTTGGCCCTAAACACTACAGAAACACATTATCTAATGATATAGCTACTAGTGTTTCATGTTTGTCCCCAGTCTGTCTCTCTCTGTGTTTGTGTGTGTGTGTGTATGCTGGGCGTGGCCTCCTGGTTTCCCTCTCCCATTCAACCTGAACACCTGCAGCTCATCTACTAATCAACTTTACAAGCCAGCAGTATAAAACCCCAGTTCATCTCTCCAGACTCTGCCAGATCGTTCAGTCACCAATGTGGCACAGATGCTACGGCCAAGCTTCTTGTAAGCTGTTTGTTTGTTTTTCTGATCTCCTGAATGCTGCTAATTCTGTTCTCTGCCTGTACCTCAGGTTCACCACTCCAGTTCCCAGTACACCTGCCACGTCAGCCTCATCCTCACCTGCCTGGTGAGCTGTGGTTTTAGGCAACTTTTGTAGGAGACATTTCTAAATAAAAATGATAGAATGTAGTCCTTCTTGTTGCTAGTGAGGACCAGCCTACTTTTTCATATAGAACACAGTGATGTGTATCTTTAGCTCCTGTAATGAAATGTGAAGCATGATGATATACTGTATCAAGTTGTTTAAAGGCAGAGCGAGCAGCATGAGAATAAAACATAACTCCTCAAACACAGGAATGATAGTTGACTGTACAATCATTTTCCTGTCCTCAAGACAGAAACCTGCTTTATTTCATTACAGGAACCTTTTTTTTAATCTTTACCTTCTGTGCCAGTTGCTCCACATACTGTTTAAGAGTTAGACTGCTATCAAGCCAGATTCCCAGGTATTTATAAATTTGGAATTACAAATTTCATATGAGGAACTGACTCATTTTATTTTAGTTAGAACCACTTTAACTGGATTCAGCTCAATTCAGTTCAGCTCTGTTATGACCTGGCTCAAGTGGCCACAACAAAAGGGAGACACACCAGTGTTAAGTTTTAACAAAAGATATTTTATTAACCAAATTAAACCAAATTGAGTAAATTCAAATGCCAATTAAGGATTAATAAGTTGTGGGGTGTGTATGTCAGTATAGTCAGTGGTGCAAGAGTGCAGGAGTGATGGATGTGTGTGTGGGGGGGTGATGTAAGATGCGAAACCAGACATAAGAATAAACTTAAAGCAACATAGTAAATAAAACAAACGGGTGGCTGAAGGAGAGAGAGAGAGAGAGAGAGAGAGAGAGAGAGAGAGAGAGAGATGCACTGCAGTCAGGCTTAAATAACCTGGGAACACACCGGGGCCCTCAGGTCTGCCAGGTTACACTAACAATCCACCTGCAGAGTGAACAGAGACAGATGAACCACACAGCAACACAAAATGACACAACAGAGCTCATCACAGCTCATAGATGATTTTAATGTTTGTTCTTGAATATATTTTGATGCTGTTTTCTATTGAAGATGTGAGTTTACACACTTTCTTTTATGAATTGAGGATAACCGCAAAGTACCATACTACTGTATGTTATTGTGACAAAACATCAAAATGCATTTATTGGACTTACACTACAACTTTATGATGGATACAAAATGCCTGTTTCCCTTTAGCTGTGTGTTCTACTGTTACTGCTACTACTACTTCTAATACTGTTGCTAGGTCCAAAATGGTCTGAAGGATGATGTGAATTAGGTATTTTTTTAAATATCTGAATGATATAGAAACCCTGAAGCTGTAAAGAAAGAATGAAACACACAAATATTACACAAGCTCCATTAAGCTCATTACAATGTCTTAATGAACTAAAATACATCACCGTGATCAACATAGTAGAGGTTTGGGACTGGTAGTTCAGTATGGGCACAAATATGTGTCCCTACAAACTGAATTTGAATCACATCATTTGAATGTGCACTCCTGACCTCTAGTGGCCAAAGTCTGCACTTTCTGAGAGAACTTTCTCCTCCATCAATACACTGACATTGAAACAATAAGCTCAAACTTTAAAAAATGATCACAGTAGAAAATATTTTTGATAATTTTCACTCATTATACTGACATATGAACTGTAAGAAGAAACAGAGTGAAATATTGCTCTTTGCCATGGTTATGAAGTGATTAAACCTACTGTTTCCACTGGTGCTAAAGCTTCCTGTTGAAGAGCTGAAATATCACTAGTACCACTGCTACTACTATCACTACTGCTATTGTTTCTTCCAGTGGTACTACTGTTGGTAACTGAACTTCATGTTTATTAGAGAGAAGAAAGAAGTGATGAAGGGAGTGAGGGAGACAGGCTCAGCCAGTTAATGACTTAATGATCACAACATGGTCTGTTAAGTCTATCAGGGTTTACAAAGCCAACACATAATCTGGCTATTTTATATTCACTACAGGACATAAGATGGTGTGGGCTGCTCCAGTAGTTAAACTGAGTAAAGTACAGCCACAAAGCAACTGTTAGCACATCTACATCAGCTGAAAACGTGTATTTCTGTTTGTTTAACACCAAAAATGTCACCAAAACAACTGTAAACTGTGACTGAGTCAGAACTCAACCAGAATGCAACGCAGCCAGATTCTGTGGACATTGGACAGTAACACATTTTATAGTTTCTCTTTTAAAAGCTGTTTAAAAGCAGAAGGAAAGATCTTTAGGAGGGTCTAACCCTCCCTAACCCTAACCCTTTGACAATGTTCCATCCAAATATGTGTCTTGTTGTTCATATTGTCATGACGTAACAAGACACTTGTTAAATAAGCTATCAAATGCTGGCCTATTTTCTGGCAACATTTTAAATTGCTCATCATTCGATATACTGAGACATAAACAAATAAAGTAGTTATTATTTAGAATTAGTGTGAAGGGACATTTTTCACTTGTTTTCCATTAAAAGCTGAGCTGTGCACAGTAAAAAGATTTGAATGGAACATTGTCTACAGACCCTCTTAAAGATCTTTCCTTCTTTTAGTCATTATGACGAGTTCACCACAAGAGAGAAAAAATATGGACAAAACTTAGAAAAAGAAGCACCAAAGTGAAAGGAGTGAGTTGGAAAGAAAAGAGTTGCAGCATGTCTGACTTACCATTATTTCTTTTGTTTTTCAAAGAATGTGTAGAAGCTATCAAAGAGTTAAAAGACTTAAGATTTATCTACATACTAAAATAAATCAAATAGTTAAAAAAAGCAACATGTAAAATGATTTTGTAGAACTTGTGGGGTTTTTTGGAAACTTTAGAAGTAAGTGAAAGTTTGAACATGTGTGTAAAGACTTACCATCACTTTTTGTGTTAGATTTTTTCAAACAAAGTGTAGAAGGTATCAGTCAAAGAGTTAAACAGAGTTACAAAACTTATCTACATACTAAAAAAGTCATTATGACGAGTTCACCACAAGAGAGAAAATAACATGGACAAAACTTAGTTATTACAAACACTGTAAGTGCTACTACTGTACTAGTCCATAGTCAGTTATTCAAAAGGACTTAGTCATTTTAAATGAGTTATTATAAACCCTTGAAGTGCTACAGATACACTTACTGTGGCTGCTGCTACTATCAATAACTGATAGTTTGTCATGACTTTTTAAGAATGATTTAAATTAAAAACTGAATACATCTATTTCCATTCTCCTAGGAAACATTTGTCTACATCTCAGCCCATAGTTGTGGCCAACCAGAGCCTTACTGTAGTAAACCATTTCAAATACCTTGTTGTTTATCTCAACAACTACCTCATATTTCAAGAGCATATTCAAGTATAGGAAGAATAAACTATATCTTTACAGTCAGATCAGGTTATATCTCACTCTCTCTGTCTCTAATACACATCTTCGTGCAGTTATGCTTTCAAATGTTTCCTACTGTCTTCCAATTTAGATTCTTACTACCACAGAACTGATTGAACCAATAGCTAGACTCTACAACCATCTATCAGAGGTCTACAGCTTCTGGACATGTGTTTCTAATGCTCATCAGTTAACATACTGAGATATGACCAAATAATTGATCAATAATGATTATAGAGGATTTTTTTTCTCTCTGTCTTTAAATAATGCCATTAAATAATGATCTATAAACAACAATAAAGAAAATTCAAATGGAACATTGTCTACAGACCCTCTTAAAGATCTTCTCTTCTCAAACATACAAGGAATTTGAAGTTATTACCAAGTTACAAAATGATTTCATCAAATGAACTTAAAGTAATTAGTAATTAACAAATTACACTTTAAGAGCTACTACTAGTCCATCTATGACCTGTTAGTCATTTTATCTCTCCTGACTGATAGAACTGCTGCTACTGTTATTATCAATACTATTGATACTTTCTACATGACTTTTTAATATCTGTATTAGATTCTTTTTTTTAAGATTATTGATACATTTATTAAAATCTGCTACAAATAATACAACTACTGCTGCTCATTAATAAATGAAATGTTCCATCTAAACTTATAACGAGTTCACCTGTGTTGAACTCTTTGTTACAGAAGGAAAGATCTTTAGGAGGGTCTAACCCTCCCTAACCCTAACCCTTTGACAATCTTCCATCCAAATATGTGTCTTGTTGTTCATATTGTCATGATGTAACAAGACACTTGTTAAATAAGCTATCAAATGCTGGCCTATTTTCTGGCAGCATTTTAAATTGCTCATCATTCGATATACTGAGACATAAACAAATAAAGTAGTTATTATTTAGAATTAGTGTGAAGGGACATTTTTCACTTGTTTTCCATTAAAAGCTGAGCTGTGCACAGTAAAAAGATTTGAATGGAACATTGTCTACAGACCCTCTTAAAGATCTTTCCTTCTTTTAGTCATTATGACGAGTTCACCACAAGAGAGAAAATAACATGGACAAAACTTAGTTACTACAAACACTGTAAGTGCTACTACTGTACTAGTCCATCTATTAGTTGTTAGTAATGTTATCACTCCTGATTCTGAGGAGCCAGTAAGACGTCCATCACAGCTACTAATACAGTCTCTTACTACTACAGAGACAACAGCTGAAATGTCTCTAATACTACTGATACAACTGCTGCTACTCATAACATCACCACTCTCATAGTTTTCATGACTTTTTCAAATCATTTTTTAAAATTATAGTACTGCTACCCATCAGTGAAATAAATGTTTCTATTTTTAAGCTGTATCAACTTAAATTCACTTGAGGAAATTCATCAGACTTTGGACAGCTCCCTCTGGAGCCACAAAAGGCTTTATACAACTTTTTTAAACATATGCAGCAGTACTCCCCAATACCTGTAAAGATACTTGATGTGTAAATCAACTTTCATACTGGGTAAAATTCTCTCAGTAGGTCTGACCCTCCCTAACCTTATTGCAATGTTCTATCCAATACATACACTTAAAAACGTATATGCAGACACAGTTCAATTGATTCCAGCAAGAAATATTAATGATGAACATTTGTCTTCCTCATTAAATACTGACATATGTACGACAGTAAAAAGGATTTGAATGAAACATTGCCTCCAGACCCTCTTGAAACCCTTCCCTTTTTTTACACAGTCATTATAAGATAAGATCAACTTAAGTGATCCCATCCAAACCTTAAGATATTTTTTCCTGTCCAGAAAGAATTTCAAATTCAATTTAAACAATAAAACTATAATAGTTATTACACACTTGAATTGCTACAGCTGAAATATCTGTCATACTAATTACTGCTAATATTACTACGTTTGACAGAAACAGAAGGAAAGATCTTTAAGAGGGTCTAACCCTCCCTAACCCTAACCCTTTGACAATGTTCCATCCAAATATATGTTTCCTTTTCTTCATATAGTGATGTCATGATATAACCAGACACCAGATTAACAAACTGTTAAACACTGACCTGTTTTCAGGCATTTTTTCAACTGTTGATAATTCAATAACTTTAAACATAACCAAATAACTTTAATGGTAATCAGCAACATTATCAGATAATGTTTTTCACTTCTAAAGTCATTAAATACTGACCGGTGCACAACAGCAACCAAATATTTGAATGGAACATTGTCTACAGACCCTCTTAAAGATCTTTCCTTCTTTTAGTCACGAGTTCACCACAAGACAGAAAAAATAGAAGGTATCAGTCAAAGAGTTAAACAGAGTTACAAAACTTATCTACATGCTGAAAAGGAATGAAAGAGTTAAAACTTATCTACATACTAAAAAGGAATGAAAGAGTTAAAACTTATCTAAGATTTTTTTTTTAGGAAAGAGGAAGAAAGAGTTCAAACTTATCTACAAATTAAAAATGTATAAGAGTTAAAACTTATCTACATACTAAAAAAACTTATATATATACTACTAAATATGTATAAAAGTTAAAACTTATCTACATACTAAAAAGGAATGAAAGAGTTAAAACTTATCTACATACTAAAAAAACTTATATATATACTACTAAATATGTATAAAAGTTAAAACATATCTACATACTAAAAAGGAATGAAAGAGTTAAAACTTATCTAAGGTTGTTTTTTTTTAGGAAAGAGGAAGAAAGAGTTCAAACTTATCTACAAATTAAAAATGTATAAAAGTTAAAACTTATCTACATACTGAAAAGGAATGAAAGAGTTAAAACTTATCTACAAACTTATACATATACTACTAAATATGTGTAAAAGTTAAAACTTATCTACATACTAAAAAGGAATGAAAGAGTTAAAACTTATCTAAGGTTTTTTTTTTAGGAAAGAGGAAGAAAGAGTTCAAACTTATCTACAAATTAAAAATGTATAAGAGTTAAAACTTATCTACATACTAAAAAAACTTATATATATATACTACCAAATATGTATAAAAGGTTAATTTTTTTTTTTTTTTTTTTTTAGGATAGAGGAAGAAAGAGGGAATAAAAGGTTTGCACTGTGTGTGCAGTGTGCGTGTATGTGTGTGTATGTTACATCTCGGGATTGTACGGAGAGTCAGTCATCCATGCCATGACCATCTCTGCCACTGCATCAAAAGCAGAGGGTGAGAGTCCACCGGGCTGGGGTCCGTAAGGGCCGGGCCAGAGGGGCGGGGCCGTGACATCATCATGTTGAATGTCATCAGCGTGCTCCTGGGGGACTCTGGGCTGGATCTCCTGCTGCCTTCCTTCTGCTGTGCTTCCCTGAACCTTTTAGAGAGACAGAGAGGAGGAGAGGAGGAACCAAGTCAGACTAGTTCAGTTACACCCTTTAGACTGATGCAGTATTGCTGTTGAACTGGATGTATCATGGATCAGGATAGAACAGTTTGGACCACTGTGGGCACGTTTGGACTTCTAACCTCCAGCTGGACAGCCTCCAGGTTGGCCTGTGGGGCAGAGGTGGAGGGCTGGGGGCTGAGGCTCCTCTCTGATGGGACAGCAGCATTCTCACGGAGTCTTCTCTCTGGAGGCTCCTGGAAGGCTCTGGAGGTGCTCTCCTGCTCCCTCCGTCTCTTCCTGCTCGCACCAACCTGTTAGTTACACAGATAGACAGGGATGACTCCAACTGTATGATTACTAGACTGTTAATAATTAAAGGAAAACTAGGAGCCTATATATCATGGAGGAGACAGAGAAAGTAGCTGAAATCAGCTACTTTAAGTGAGACTGTAACTTTTGCTGAACAATGGCTACTGTGGCCACAAGTGGTAATTACAGGGTAATGGTGAATGATAAGACATACAGTAGAATAAGTAGAGAATACTCATAAATCAGCAAAACTGACTCACTAGTCAGTTACACAGGAACATTTATCTAAAGGTTGCCCAAGTGAAAAAATAATATACTATATATATATATATATATTTATATATATATATATTGCAGTACCTAAAATACTGCAAATGTACTAATTATTTTTAATGTTTGTATATTGTTTCACACAGCAAATGCCACATATTTCATGCATGTGTCTGTTGTTAAAGGCATTTAGTACTAATTCAATTTTAAACTTAATTGTAACAGTTTTTAAAGAGGGTTCAGCCATGTAGTCATGATATTTGTCGATGTTATTTGTGAGTTGTTTGTGTTTTGTGCTGCTCTGTATGTACTTTCTTGTTGAGTTTTGTGCTTTAACGTATGTATTTGTATTGTTGAGTCTTGTGCAGTTCCAGATATATTTTAATGTTGAGTTTTATGTATTTTAAAGGCCCATCTAGGGATGGGCATTGAAAATGAGCTTAGGCTATAAATGCTGTGGCATATGGCATTAGTTGTCCCTAAACAAATAAACGTTGAATGAACTAAACTGATGATGAGACCAGATGTGTGAGGATCTTACCACCTTAACTAAACTATTTCCTGGTGGACTTGCTAGAGCCCAATCTACAAGCCCCCACTGACCACAGTCATAAAGGAAATCAGACCTGTAACACTCAGCACACAGCACACACTTCCACTCTGTGACATTTGGGGGTATCATACAACCACTCCCACTGGTCTCTGAACCAGCAGCGACACATCAAACTTACTGATAACTTAGTGTAAAACACGGACCGGGGCGGAACTATACGCGTAGTCGGCGGAACAATACGTCATCGTCCAGGCGGCGCATGATGACCTGCAGGAGGACAAACAATCAGTGGCTCATCTGCTTGTAGTACAAACAACTGCTGCTCCCAGGAGAAGGAGAGAGGACAATATGAAGAATCACACTTCTTTTATCAGGAACACATCATGACTACTTGGCTCTGTGTTGTGACTGGCTGCCATGGCAACAGTGGAGAGGAGGAAGTATAATCTCCTATGCAGACAGACATCTTGTCCTGGGTAATGCTTGGACTGCAGGGTCACATCAGGGATGGTCATGTAATGTTTTGACCTGATCACTGATGATGAAAATCTTACCTTCAACTTATCTCACCGCTGAACGAGGTTCAGGGCTGCGAGGTGAGACGCCCGTCTGTTTCACACTTCCACACAGACTTCAGTCTTCAGGAGCTGTATTCTCACAGGATAGGACACAGACACATTCTGCCTCCCACCATTTCTCCAGCAGAGGATGCTTCATACTTGATGTTCATCTCATCCTCATGAACTGAGGCGCGGCTAGAACAGAGCTTTCTTCTCTCCAATATCTCAGCTGACTCCCACAGTAAAACTTTACTCGATACTCTTCAGGTAAAATTCAAATGATAAGTTTAATGTAACAAACATAAAACAAAGGAAAGATCAATTTTCCCCCCGACAGTTCACCTTCATTACATAATTAAATAAAACACCTTTTCCCCTAATATGCTCATGTTCTCTGAGAGTCCATGATGCAACCTTCAGTCCATTGTGATCCCCGGCGTACGTTCAGAGGATACAAAGGCAGAATTACTACAACTCTGAATGCAACACGACACACAGCTGCCACCAAAGTAGCACACAATCTGAACTCTAAAGTGACACAAATGACCCAATAAAACAACTGAGCGATCATTTCTTTCTATTTTATAACTTTTCAGACTGTTTTTTGATTTTGTGATAACAAACAGTCTTAATGAGTCAAATAGAGGGTCACAGTGTAATGCTTTAGCGTAAAACTTAAATTATTGATGATTAATAATGTTTGGTTTATTAATCAGATTCTTTGTTTTTGTAGATTTGTTGAGCACGAATGCTCTTTTTCAAGAATGTTCCATATTCACACATACTAGACGTCATCAGTGGTGGAAAGTAACTAAATAGTCAATTTTAAGTCAGTTTTATTTATATAGCGCTATCTCAGGTTAGTTATCTCAGGGCACTTTTCACATAGAGTCTGGAGGTCTAGACTGTACTCTTTAATTTACAGAGACCCAACATTTCCCCATGAGCAGCACTTGGCGACAGCAACAAGGAAAAACTAACAGGAAGAAACCTCAAGCAGAACCGGGCTCTAGGTTGTCAGCTGGTACATTTACTCAAGTACTGTACTTATGTACAACTTTGAGGTAGTTGTACTTTACATGAGTATTTCCATTTGATGCTACTTTATATTTCCACTCCACTACATTTCAGAGGAAAATATTGTACTTTCTACTCCACTAAATTTATTTGACAGCTTTAGTTACTTTTCAGATGAAGATTTGAAACGATGGATAATATAACAAGCTTTTAAAATACAACACATTGTTAAAGATGAAACCAGTGGTTTCCAACCTTTTTGGCTTTTCACATCTTACAAAAAGCAGTGTGTAGTCAGGGTCACATTTCAGATGTCTATGAGTTGTTAACTCATGAACTTCTCACATGGTTTCATTTCAATAAATGTACAAATGATCCAATATTTCACCAAAAACCTCTCCTCCTCCTTTTTCTCCCTCTCCCATAATCATCTCACGACCCCTCAGATTTATCTGGTGACACTTTGGAGGGGCCCGACCCCTAGGTTGGGAACCACTGGACTAAACTAGCTAACTGTATATAAAGTAGTTGAAACTAGCTCCACCTCCAGCAGCTACAACAGTAACATGCTGCTTACACACTGATGCTTCAGTATTAATAATCTAATGATGTCATATATAATAATATATCAGTCAGAGGGAACAAACCACTACTTTTACTGCAATACTTTAACTACATCAAGCTGCTAATACTTATGTACTTTTACTTAAGTAGGATTTTTCATGCAGGACTTTTACTTATAATGGAGTATTTTCACATTACTGTATTGCTACTTTTAATTAAGTAAAGGATCTGAATTAAGGATCTGAGTACTTCTTCCACCACTAGATGTCATCAAAAAGACAGTTTCAGTGTCTACATTTGTTGGTAACCTCTGACAAGGTGCATGGTTTCATGCTTGTCCCAGGGTTACCAACATGACACCCCATGTGACTGTGAGTGTTGATTTTGCCTCAATCCTACATTAACATTTTATAATATGTAGCCTGCATATATTCACTGATGTTATGGTAGGTAAGTATTACACAAAAAACTAAAGACAACATTCAAAATTATATTTCAAATAAGCACAAGCTCCTAACAAATCTAACAGGATACACACTTTCACTGTCAAGCCAAGAGTTTTACCTTGTTGGTGTTGGTGCTCATTTGGCTCCTGCTGGGCTCTCTCCTCCAGTAGGTGTGATCATGGAGGTGAGTTGGCACATCACACATCTGTAACCATTAATGTACAGTTTAGGATGGGACTCTACTTAACTCAACACAACTCCACTAAACTGAACATTGAATAAATGAGTTCATCTTTTGAACCTGCTGAGCACACTGATGTTTTCCTTAAAGGATAGAGGTTTTACAATGTTTCACTAGAAGAGGTTTTCCTCACTGTAATCATTCCTCCTGTTCATACTGGCTATTAAAAGATCCCCTTCAAATGTGCTTTCAATGTAAGTGATGGGGGACAAAATCCACTGTGTGTCCACACAGTCATTTTGTGCAAAAATGCATTGAAATATTTATCTGAAGCTTATATGAGGCTTCAGCAGTCTGAGTTAGTCATATCAAGTGGATATCTGCCACATTTACAGTCTTTTTAGCATCAAATTCCCTCTTTGTGTTTCCTCAGACAGTGTTTCCCTGTTGAGCTACGGTGGAAGTATAGTAACAAAAACAGGGACTTTGGCACTAAAAAGACTGTAACATTGAAAGATATCTACTTGATTTGACTCATTTGCACAGGAGGAGGACTGTGGATTTTGGCCCCCACCATAACATTGTAAGTGCATTATGAAGGGATCTTCTAATGGTCAGTATGAACAGGAGGAATGATTATGGCAAGAAAAACCTGTTTCAGTGTTCATTTGGGCTCCTGACTGTTGTTTTAAGACAGACTTGAACATTTGTGAACTCGTCCTTTAAATAAACAAGCTATTTTCTACTCTGCATGCACATATGCATAACGGCTTTACTGTTTTTGCAGCAATATCACAGTAAAGTTGACTTTACTACAGAAAATAATGATCATTTATGAACTGTTTAATAAAGTAATGAATGGGGGCTTTTTTCTTGACAAAATATCAGGTTGAAAGTAGAAACTTTGGCATCTTTAAACCAAAAATGTGCAAACTGCTGTTACACTGAGCAGTTGAGCGTGTCAGCAGTTTACTGAAGGTGGTTAAATGCATCACTGTGTAATAAGCAATGTTTTATTTTTCTGAAGGAGTTTGAATAGTTACTGCAAACTGTATCAGTTTGCTTGTAAATCAACAGTCAGTTCAGGATTTTGCAGCTTCTGTCTTTACATTTCAGCAATGTATACACTGAAGATCTTACTTTAAATGTGTAAATGTAATATTTGTTTTGATGTTTTACTGAACAAACTACCACTGAATGAAAGTCAGTTGTTGCTTCGACGCCTCAAATACAGCTGAGGCGTCGAATAAAACGGCTTGAAAAAAGTCTTTGAATGATTTTAAACTGCCTAAATTCTCACGTTTTCCATGATGAAACAGTAAGAGAGTCGAGTTGAGGTCACTGTGGGTCCGTATTTCGCTGCTCACTTGTTTAGTTTTTTAGAAATCGTCGAGTGAAGTTTCTCCTCCAATGTTTCAGAGTAAAATGGTGATTTTGGAACTAGTTTCTGGAATATAGACGCTCCATAGCAACCAGAGTCCTACGTCAGCACTAACGTTAAACTGCTTTAATTGGCAGTTTACAGTATTGTTTTTTATTGGCATTTTAAAATGTAACTATAGAAAATATTTTTTAAATGAATTCCTTCAACACGGATTCAATAACGTTTTGTAGAGGCCCAGTGCATACACTACTGTTTTAGTCGGCATCCATTTCGTCAGCTATAAGGCAACATTTTGGCAATTTAGTTTATTTTATGTCCATTTAAGCTTCCGATGAATTACAGCAGAGTCAATAAACGTGATTAATATTGTTATTGAAGGTTCAGCAACAAATAAATAGTCTCTGTCACTAGTTGAAAGGCTAAAATACATGTGAAAATCCAAATAAGTCGTCACAATGTACTCTGTTGTATTTGTTAACCATATTTCTATCATTTCCAGTCAGTATTTCCTCTGGTCTGACTGCTCATATGTTTTGGACCTATAGTCACCTGCTTAGCTAACAAAATGAAAGTAAACACTACCCTACCTGACCGTCAGCTCACAAACTTCATGCAGCTTCCTCTGTAATTTAAACACCTGATTCATTCACACCAGAAGGCAGATATACAATCATATCATTCTGGAGGGTGTCCACTTTGAGCCTACCGTATATGGGGCCAAAACAGCGACAGTTAAATTTGGCAAATTGGAAATAAAAGGAGGTTCAATGCCAAATTTTATTTTCAATGGCAAAATGTAACTGTCACTCTAGCCCCATAAGCCTATTGCTTGAGGCATGTGAGGCATTATTATTTCTAAATTGTCCGTTTTTAATAGTATATCTTGTAATATTATAATAAAAAGCCTCACCATTAATCCTTCAGGGGCATCATCATTTGTCTTTGCTGGGACGTTTTTAATTGGGTGCACTCTGTGTGCAGTAGGTGTCGCCTTTGCATTCACAGCATACAAAAGATTAGAAATACTGCCATCTTGTGAGACTCCTATGTTACTACAACATGTTGGGTTTGATGTCACCAAAGCAGTGAGGGCACTCTGTGTTACTGACAGGTGTTTCAGATATAAAGTTAGAAACATCTCACAGCATACTGCAGTCTCCAAACAACCCTCTTGGTTAAATCTGAATATGTTAAAGGTCCCTTCCAGACAGGTTTTTTAGACACATGAAATACACTGCTTTGAATAATAATTTGTGTCTGATATGGTTTTTCCACAAAAAAAGGTTTAAGTACCTTGTTAGAAAGATGTCATCTACTCCTTCTCCCTCATTGGGAAATCCAGAATCCATGAAAAGTTTAACAGCTGGATTCAAAATGTCTCCTACTTCACTGAAAAGTCCATTTTCAGTGTATGTGTATGTGAACCTTCAAGTTGCCACATCACATTTCTGTAAGTTGCATACTGGACCATGATTGGCTCCAAATAAGTTGTGATGCCACAATTCATGCTTGTAGTTACACATCTTAAACTCAGATTTAAGGTGAGCACAGAGAAACTTTCCCCTTTCAGCAGAGGAATATGAAAATAAACTCTGCACATACATCATTCTGCACACTGAAGCTCAAACATCCAATTGAAGGAGCAAGAAGAAAAACATATTTGAGTGGAGTGGACTTTAAGTTTCATAAAGATTCTCAAGATTTACTGCAGTGCTTTCAGTTTTCTTTTTATTGGATTGGTTCTGTTGTAGTGTGTTTAAAAGAATGAAGAGTCCTTAAACAGCCGGTATTTGCGGTTCATCATCTTTTATTTTACAATTTTTGTCACTTCCTTGATTTTATGATTATGATAACTAATAAAAACAGTATTTTACACAGATGCTGTGACATTTTGCTGTGATTTCTTAACCCCTAATTGCATGATTGTATAGCATATATCATTTTTTCCCTTAACACTACTGAGTGGTGAAGCCAGTGTGTCTGAAGAAGATATTTGTTAGGTTTAACAGTGCATTAAAAGAAACATTAGTAAGGGATCTTCCACCCCACTAGGATGTAATCTAGGGTTAATACACACAAAGTACAGCTGAGGCTGATGGGATTGTCATTTGTTTTGCAGGTATTTGGTTGTAAATCAAAATATTGGACAAATAAAAGTTGATTGATTGATTTGTTTATTTAAGTGTTGTAACTTTCTGGTGCCCAGCCTATATGGGCTTACAAGACACTAGACAATAATAACCAGGATGGTCACATGACAGATGTACAGTTCCACAGATTGAAAAAGAACATTTCAGAACATTTAGTTTACATGGCAGAGATGTCCTGTTATGATGGATACAGTGCTCTCTTTTTTAGCAGCCAAGCCTCTCCTATAAATCTGGCTAAAAGAAAAATCTCCATATTAAAAAGCCAACTCAACATATCAGCTTCAGACAACCAAAACAAATCAGGTTTTTTCAATTGGATCTTTTCAAACAAACAATTCCTCAAGTCACTGCACAAAGGTCAATGAAATACAAAATGAAATTCATCCTGGACAACACCAAGATCACAAAAAACACATAAACGTCGCTCTTCAGGAATACCTTTATATCTGCCGACCTCAATTGCCAGTTGTAAAGTACCAGTTCTTAACTGGTCTGAATCAACACATATTGTTATTTTGACTATTACATACCATTATACTACTTTGTATATTTCATTTTTTAAATAAATTGTATAATAGTTGTACACCTGAATGTCTGATTGGCATTATTTTTCCTAGAATTGTGCTTTCAGAACTAGATATTAATTATTAAGTGATTACTAAAATCAATAATAATCGAATGCAGAGGCAATTATGTATTATGATAACAAGTAGATACATTTATATAGTCTTACATTTACAACCGGACCTTTGAAAGCTACCATAATGCTGATGAAATTGAGTTTGATCCCCCCACTTTAGAATAAATCATTACCCATAATAAAGTCATAATTCTGTTATGCCATCTGTTATCTATTATGCTATTATCTTAAATACCTCAATCAAATCAGTCACGAAAAACATTTTCCATAAAGTGAGTGTTAGAAAAGTATTGTTGAAGAAATCAGTCCTGTTCACAAGTTTTTCAATGGTATGGTTATAATGGTATAGCAGTATACTGTGAGCTTACAGACACACACACACACACACACATACATATATATGTGTGTGTGTGTGTGTGTGTGTGTGTGTGTGTGTGTGTGTGTACACTGGAGATCAGCTACTAGATCACTTTTTCCACAAAATAACATAACAAATAACATAAGACATTTCAACAAAAAACATTATTTTGCAGAAAACACACCGATCAAAATTAGAGAACACTTTCAGATACCTCCCAGTTATTGGTGTTAATCTGGCACCAGGTGCTAATTTCCTTGATTATCTGTTAACCCCTATTTAACTGGCAGCCTAACTTCCAGTTTCACTGACTCTGCATGATGGTGGGCCGTTCTAAAGTGACTGAAAGCCTCCGGCAGCAGGTTGTCCAGATGAAGGCCAAAGGGATGACCCTATCAGCCATAGCAAGACAAGTTGGTTGTTCCAAATTTGTGATTTCAAGAATATTGAATCTTTACAACATCACAAACTCATTCAAGTCCCCCAAGAAGGCTGGTCGTCCACGGAAGACAAATACAAGAGAGGACAGGATACTGTGAAGGATCTCAATGTGCAATCGTTTCCACACTGCAGCTGGAATTGCTCCCCAGTTCAGCGCTGAACAGGGTGAGGATCTGTCTCGTCATACAGTGTCTCGACGTTTAAGAGCATTTGGACTGAAAGCCCACTCTGCAGTGACCAAACCTCTCATTAGCAGAAAGAATCAAAAGGCTAGACTAAGCTTTGCTGAGGAGCATGTTGTGTGGACAGAGGAGAACTGGTCCAAAGTTCACTTCAGTGATGAAAGCAAGTTTCATTTATTTGGAAAGTCAGTGAAAGGTGGAGGAGGAAGTGTCATGGTTTGGCTGCATGTTTTCTGCAGCAGGAGTTTGGCCTCTTATACAGCTACATGGCAGAGTGAATGCAAATGTTTATCAGAACCTTCTTCAACAACATATGGTTCCTTCCCTGCGTTCGTCACCCAATCAGCCCGCAGTGTTCATGCAGGACAACGCTCCATGTCACACAGCGAAACGGGTAAAGCAGTTCCTTGAAACTGAAAACATTGAAATAATGACATGGCCTGCCCAGAGTCCTGATCTCAACCCAATAGAGAACCTCTGGAAAATCCTTGGCGACAAAGTTATGGCCAAGAAACCCACTACAGTCACCGAACAGTGGAGGAGACTGAAAGAAGAGTGGACCAAAATCACACCAGAGCAGTGTGAGAGACTAGTGCTGTCCTGTGGCCGCAGATGTGCTGAAGTCATTCAGAGCAGAGGCCTGTACACTTCCTGCTAACTGCTGACTATATATATGTGCATGTTTTGTTTTTGTCTTTAAGGAAAGACAAAAAAACTAAATTGAAATGGATGTGACAGAATATCCATTTTAATTTTTTTCAGTAAATTCACTTAATTAAATCATTTTCAAAAATCAGTTTTCATGTTTTTTTTGTTTTGTTTTTTTTTACAAATCCACCTAACGTTTCAAATTCATATTCTTGACAGTCAATATTGTTAACCTTTTATTTAATGAGGTAATGTTATTGAGATCGAGATCTCTTTTGCGAGAGAGACCTGAGTACAGAGGGAAAGAAAACAAGCATAGCCAGATATAACAAAAAGGACAAAGACATACAGCACACAGCCAGACAAACAAAAGCCCATACAGCATCAGAAACAATCTATTGACCTGCTCATTAACATGAACGATGGGAACCGAGTCGCGTTTGGTTGGGAGCCGTTCTTTTTTTTCTCTCTCTCCCTGAGTTCACACCTATGGTTCACACAGATGCTCACACAAGCTCCTCCTTGCTCCTCCACTGAGTGAGACGGAGAGAGCAGGGGGAGGGGCGCTTATTTCATATGCAAATGTCGCATGAGTTGTGCACGCGCCCTTCACGTGTTTAGGTGTTGCATGAATAACATAAGTCAAAGTAGTTTTACACACATACACACACTTTATACAAAGGGTAAATAGTGATCTCACTGTCAACTCAGAGGGATATGGCAGTGGAATATTTACAATGAATCCATATCAGACTTTAAAATCTTGTCCACACATGTCAAATGAAGCTATAATCAATATTTCAGAATGATTCAAACTCAAATATTGGTGGGAAATCTGAGTTCGAAATGATTCTGATCCAAATCTCAGCCCATCATTCCTCCCTGTGATTATTTCCAGGATAAAATGATGTAACCCCAGGTTGGCTTCTTAAAAGTGAATAAATATAAAAATGAGCCAAATGTCTTTTGAATGACTCTTTGAAATGAACGGATCCCAAAGATCCGGCTCCCTCCAAAGAGCCATAAATCTCATCTCTAATGGACATGACATATTTCTGTATTCCTGTAATTGATTGATGTCAGTAATGCTGGTTACTGATTGGATCCTGATTATCCAAACACAATCATGTCATGTCAGTGACAGACCTCGGACAAGACAAGCATGGCGGAGCACTGCAGAGAGGGAGGAGTAAGTGTCCATTTTCAATCAAAAATATACATTTATGTTCATGTTGGCCAAACAAATTTGCTGTCAGCATAATTGTAACTGTTAAAAGTGATAATATTTGAAGTAATTTTGAACATATATCATTTGATTAATTTACAGGATTTTTTCAAAGACAAGGACTGAGATAGATGGTAAATTTAGAAATTAAGTTTTTAATTAATAGTGTTTTTAATTCTTCGTATGTGGTTTTCATCAATTTCATGTCTTATATATAAGATCTAAATGGAACGCATAACAGTTCAAGAGTGAGAATACATAAAATGAGTAAAATGTGATTGTTTTGTTATTAGATTCAGAGAGGGACAGTGGAGAGGTTACATGCATGCCAGGACAGAGGAGGACAGGAGGAGGACAGGAGAAGGACAGAGGAGGACAGGAGGAGGACAGGAGGAGGACAGAGGAGGACAGGAGGAGGACAGAGGAGGACAGGAGGAGGACAGGAGGAGGACAGAGGAGGACAAGAGGAGGACAGGAGGAGGACAGGAGGAGGACAGAGGAGGACAGAGGAGGACAGGAGGAGGACAGAGGACAGGAGGAGGACAGGAGGAGGACAGGAGGAGGACAGAGGAGGACAGGAGGAGGACAGGAGGAGGACAAGAGGAGGACAGGAGGAGGACAGAGGAGGACAGGAGGAGGACAGAGGACAGGAGGAGGACGGGAGGAGGACAGAGGAGGACAAGAGGAGGACAGAGGAGGACAGGAGGAGGACAGGAGGAAGACAGGAGGAGGACAGAGGAGGACAGGAGGAGATGACAGTAACCAGGAAGGAAGAAATCAAGTGGCGTCACAGGCCGTTCACTACAATCATTGACACTTCCTTTGAGAATCCTCCAATTCATGAGGATCATCCCATGAGACCCTATGAATACTTCAAACCGTATAAACCAGATGGGATCTTCAATTTGATGGCCCAGTATGTCTCCAGAACCAGAGCATGTCCCCCAGAGACCAGTTCACAGACCAGTCCAGGATGTAAGGCCTCTACCTGAAGTGCAGTATGACATGGTTGACCACATGCCAAATTATGATAGAAAGAAAGAGGCTAGCAGATGCAAGATGCCAAACTGTACAGGAAAAATAAACGTCTTTTGTGACAAGTGCAACATCCACTTGTGCTTTGTGCCACAACAAAAGTGCTTCAAGGCTGCTCATCGAAAATGAGAATACATGAAAACATCCACAAGCTGTTATCAGTTCATTAGCCTACTATAAAAACAACACACATCTACTAAAATCATACATCTATTGTGTTCATGTGCATGTTCAGATTACGTTATTTCCCTCTCTTCTTACTGTACACAGACTCAAACACATGCAAACATCCAGTTCCAGATGTTTAGGTCATATCTGATTGATTGTGGAAAAACTCAGCCTTATTGTTCTTAAGTTTTTATGACATTTTACGCCCATCGTGTCGTGGCGTCCATTGTAATGGACATGAAAAAATACTATTAAAAATATGAGTTAGCCAAAAAAAAATGTTTCCAGTTTGTTTTTATGTTGGAGAGGAGTCAGAATCAGTTAAAAAAAAAGTTTGCACAGCAGAAAAAATGCGGGTCTGAAGGGGTTAAATGGTCCAGTGGGATAAGACATTCAAGTTCTTAAATCCTCTGTAATTTATTCCATTTATATGGTGCAAAGTGATGGAAGGTGTCTTCCCAAGTTCAGTATTTACCCGAGGGGTAACTAGAGTTAAACAGTGTTAGGAGGACAGTTCTACTTCTCCCTTCCCTGTGTTTTTCCCATGGTTTTCCCTTCCTAGTGTTTCATGTTTGTCCCCAGTCTGTCTCTCTGTGTTTGTGTGTGTGTGCGTATGCTGGGCGTGGCCTCCTGGTTTCCCTCTCCCATTCAACCTGAACACCTGCAGCTCATCTACTAATCAACTTTACAAGCCAGCAGTACAAACCCCAGTTCATCTCTCCAGACTCTGCCAGATCGTTCAGTCACCAATGTGGTACAGATGCTACGGCCAAGCTTCTTGTGAGCTGTTTGTTTGTTTTTCTGATCTCCTGAATGCTGCTAATTCTGTTCTCTGCCTGTACCTCAGGTTCACCACTCCAGTTCCCAGTACACCTGCCACGTCAGCCTCATCCTGTAGTCCTTCTTGTTGCTAGTGAGGACCAGCCTACTTTTTCATATAGAACACAGTGATGTGTATCTTTAGCTCCTGTAATGAAATGTGAAGCATGATGATATACTGTATCAAGTTGTTTAAAGGCAGAGCGAGCAGCATGAGAATAAAACATAACTCCACTTTATTTTAGTTAGAACCACTTTGACTGGATTCAGCTCAATTCAGTTCAGCTCTGTTATGACCTGGCTCAAGTGGCCACAACAAAAGGGAGACACACCAGTGTTAAGTTTTAACAAAAGATCTTTTATTAACCAAATTAAACCAAATTGAGTAAATTCAAATGCCAATTAAGGATTAATAAGTTGTGGGGTGTGTATGTCAGTATAGTCAGTGGTGTAAGAGTGCATGAGTGATGGATGTGTGTGTGGGGGGGTGATGTAAGATGCAAAACCAGACATAAGAATAAACTTAAAGCAACATAGTAAATAAAACAAACGGGTGGCTAAGAGAGAGAGAGAGAGAGAGAGAGAGATGCACTGCAGTCAGGCTTAAATAACCTGGGAACACACCGGGGCCCTCAGGTCTGCCAGGTTACACTAACAATCCACCTGCAGAGTGAACAGAGACAGATGAACCACACAGCAACACAAAATGACACAACAGAGCTCATCACAGCTCATAGATGATTTTAATAATGTTTGTTCTTGAATATATTTTGATGCTGTTTTCTATTGAAGATGTGACTTTACACACTTTCTTTTATGAATTGAGGATAACAGCAAAGTACCATACTACTGTATGTTAGTGAGACAAAACATCAAAAACTGATGTGAATTAGGTATTTTTTTTAAATATCTGAATGATATAGAAACCCTGAAGCTGTAAAGAAAGAATGAAACACACAAATATTACACAAGCTCCATTAAGCTCATTACAATGTCTTAATGAACTAAAATACATCACCGTGATCAACATAGTAGAGGTTTGGGACTGGTAGTTCAGTATGGGCACAAATATGTGTCCCTACAAACTGAATTTGAATCACATCATTTGAATGTGCACTCCTGACCTCTAGTGGCCAAAGTCTGCACTTTCTGAGAGAACTTTCTCCTCCATCAATACACTGACATTGAAACAATAAGCTCAAACTTTAAAAAAATGATCACAGTAGAAAATATTTTTGATAATTTTCACTCATTATACTGACATATGAACTGTAAGAAGAAACAGAGTGAAATATTGCTCTTTGCCATGGTTATGAAGTGATTAAACCTACTGTTTCCACTGGTGCTAAAGCTTCCTGTTGAAGAGCTGAAATATCACTAGTACCACTGCTACTACTATCACTACTGCTACTGTTTCTTCCAGTGGTACTACTGTTGGTAACTGAACTTCATGTTTATTAGAGAGAAGAAAGAAGTGATGAAGGGAGTGAGGGAGACAGGCTCAGCCAGTTAATGACTTAATGATCACAACATGGTCTGTTAACTCTATCGGGGTTTACAAAGCCAACGCATAATCTGGCTATTTTATATTCACTACAGGACATAAGATGGTGTGGGCTGCTCCAGTAGTTAAACTGAGTAAAGTACAGCCACAAAGCAACTGTTAGCACATCTACATCAGCTGAAAACGTGTATTTCTGTTTGTTTAACACCAAAAATGTCACCAAAACAACTGTAAACTGTGACTGAGTCAGAACTCAACCAGAATGCGACGCAGCCAGATGGACATTGTGGACATGTCTGTGGACGTTGGACAGTAACACATTTTAGAGTTTCTCTTTTAAAAGCTGTTTAAAAGCAGAAGGAAAGATCTTTAGGAGGGTCTAACCCTCCCTAACCCTAACCCTTTGACAATGTTCCATCCAAATATGTGTCTTGTTGTTCATATTGTCATGACGTAACAAGACACTTGTTAAATAAGCTATCAAATGCTGGCCTATTTTCTGGCAGCATTTTAAATTGCTCATCATTCGATATACTGAGACATAAACAAATAAAGTAGTTATTATTTAGAATTAGTGTGAAGGGACATTTTTCACTTGTTTTCCATTAAAAGCTGAGCTGTGCACAGTAAAAAGATTTGAATGGAACATTGTCTACAGACCCTCTTAAAGATCTTTCCTTCTTTTAGTCATTATGACGAGTTCACCACAAGAGAAAAAATAACATGGACAAAACTTAGTTACTACAAACACTGTAAGTGCTACTACTGTACTAGTCCATCTATTAGTTGTTAGTAATGTTATCACTCCTGATTCTGAGGAGGCAGTAAGACGTCCATCACAGCTACTAATACAGTCTCTTACTACTACTGAGACAACAGCTGAAATGTCTCTAATACTACTGATACAACTGCTGCTACTCATAACATCACCACTCTCATAGTTTTCATGACTTTTTCAAATCATTTTTTAAAATGATAGTACTGCTACCCATCAGTGACATAAATGTTTCTATTTTTAAGCTGTATCAACTTAAATTCACTTGAGGAAATTCATCAGACTTTGGACAGCTCCCTCTGGAGCCACAAAAGGCTTTATACAACTTTTTTAAACATATGCAGCAGTACTCCCCAATACCTGTAAAGATACTTGATGTATAAATCAACTTTCATACTGGGTAAAATTCTCTCAGTAGGTCTGACCCTCCCTAACCTTATTGCAATGTTCTATCCAATACATACACTTAAAAACGTATATGCAGACACAGTTCAATTGATTCCAGTAAGAAATATTAATGATGAACATTTGTCTTCCTCATTAAATACTGACATATGTACGACAGTAAAAAGGATTTGAATGAAACATTGCCTCCAGACCCTCTTGAAACCCTTTCCTTTTTTTACACAGTCATTATAAGATAAGATCAACTTAAGTGATCCCATCCAAACCTTAAGATATTTTTTCCTGTCCAGAAAGAATTTCAAATTCAATTTAAACAATAAAAGTATAATAGTTATTACACACTTTAATTGCTACAGCTGAAATATCTGTCATACTAATTACTGCTAATATTACTACGTTTGACAGAAACAGAAGGAAAGATCTTTAAGAGGGTCTAACCCTCCCTAACCCTAACCCTTTGACAATGTTCCATGTTCCATGTTTCCTTTTCTTCATATAGTGATGTCATGATATAACCAGACACCAGATTAACAAACTGTTAAACACTGACCTGTTTTTCAGGCATTTTTTCAACTGTTGATAATTCAATAACTTTAAACATAACCAAATCACTTTAATGGTAATCAGCAACATTATCAGATAATGTTTTTCACTTCTAAAGTCATTAAATACTGACCGCTGCACAACAGCAACCAAATATTTGAATGGAACATTGTCTACAGACCCTCTTAAAGATCTTTCCTTCTTTTAGTCATTATGACGAGTTCAACACAAGACAGAAAAAATAGAAGGTATCAGTCAAAGAGTTAAACAGAGTTACAAAACTTATCTACATGCTGAAAAGGAATGAAAGAGTTAAAACTTATCTAAGGTTTTTTTTTTTTTAGGAAAGAGGAAGAAAGAGTTAAAACTTATCTACAAACTTATATATATACTACTAAATATGTATAAAAGTTAAAACTTATCTACATACTAAAAAACTTATATATATACTACTAAATATGTATAAAAGTTAAAACTTATCTACATACTAAAAAGGAATGAAAGAGTTGAAACTTATCTACAAACTTATATATATACTACTAAATATGTATAAAAGTTAAAACATATCTAAGGTTTTTTTTTTGTTTGTTTTTTTTAGGAAAGAGGAAGAAAGAGTTCAAACTTATCTACAAATTAAAAATGTATAAAAGTTAAAACTTATCTACATACTGAAAAAACTTATATATATACTACTAAATATGTGTAAAAGTTAAAACTTATCTACATACTAAAAAAACTTATATATATACTACTAAATATGTGTAAAAGTTAAAACTTATCTACATACTAAAAAGGAATGAACGAGTTAAAACTTATCTAAGGTTTTTTTTTTGTTTTTTTTTTTAGGAAAGAGGAAGAAAGAGTTCAAACTTATCTACAAACTTATATATATACTACTAAATATGTATAAAAGTTAAAACTTATCTACTTAATAAAAAGGAATGAAAGAGTTAAAACTTATCTAAGGTTTTTTTTTGTTTTTTTTTTTAGGAAAGAGGAAGAAAGAGTTCAAACTTATCTACAAACTTATATATATACTACTAAATATGTATAAAAGTTAAAACTTATCTACATACTAAAAAGGAATGAAAGAGTTCAAACTTATCTACAAATTAAAAATGTATAAGAGTTAAAACTTATCTAAGGTTAATTTTTTTTTTTTTTTTTTTTTTTTTTTTTAGGATAGAGGAAGAAAGAGGGAATAAAAGGTTTGCACTGTGTGTGCAGTGTGCGTGTATGTGTGTGTATGTTACATCTCGGGATTGTACGGAGAGTCAGTCATCCATGCCATGACCATCTCTGCCACTGCATCAAAAGCAGAGGGTGAGAGTCCACCAGGCTGGGGTCCGTAAGGGCCGGGCCAGAGGGGCGGGGCCGTGACATCATCATGTTGAATGTCATCAGCGTGCTCCTGGGGGACTCTGGGCTGGATCTCCTGCTGCCTTCCTTCTGCTGTGCTTCCCTGAACCTTTTAGAGAGACAGAGAGGAGGAGAGGAGGAACCAAGTCAGACTAGTTCAGTTACACCCTTTAGACTGATGCAGTATTGCTGTTGAACTGGATGTATCATGGATCAGGATAGAACAGTTTGGACCACTGTGGGCATGTTTGGACTTCTAACCTCCAGCTGGACAGCCTCCAGGTTGGCCTGTGGGGCAGAGGTGGAGGGCTGGGGGCTGGGACTCCTCTCTGATGGGACAGCAGCATTCTCACGGAGTCTTCTCTCCGGAGGCTCCTGGAAGGCTCTGGAGGTGCTCTCCTGCTCCCTCCGTCTCTTCCTGCTCGCACCAACCTGTTAGTTACACAGATAGACAGGGATGACTCCAACTGTATGATTACTAGACTGTTAATAATTAAAGGAAAACTAGGAGCCTATATATCATGGAGGAGACAGAGAAAGTAGCTGAAATCAGCTACTTTAAGTGAGCTTTTGCTGAACAATGGCTACTGTGGCCACAAGTGGTAATTACAGGGTAATGGTGAATGATAAGACATACAGTAGAATAAGTAGAGAATAATCATAAATCAGCAAACTGACTCACTAGTCAGTTACACAGAAACATTTATCTAAAGGTTGCCCAAGTGAAAAAATAATATACTATATATATATATATATATATATATATATATATATATATATATATATATTGCAGTACCTAATATACTGCAAATGTACTAATTGTTTTTAATGTTTGTATATTGTTTCACACAGCAAATGCCACATATTTCATGCATGTGTCTGTTGTTAAAGGCATTTAGTACTAATTCAATTTTAAACTTAATTGTAACAGTTTTTAAAGAGGGTTCAGCCATGTAGTCATGATATTTGTTGTTGTTATTTGTGAGTTGTTTGTGTTTTGTGCTGCTCTGTATGTACTTTCTTGTTGAGTTTTGTGCTTTAACGTATGTATTTGTATTGTTGAGTCTTGTGCAGTTCCAGATATATTTTAATGTTGAGTTTTATGTATTTTAAAGGCCCATCTAGGGATGGGCATTGAAAATGAGCTTAGGCTATAAATGCTGTGGCATATGGCATTAGTTGTCCCTAAACAAATAAACGTTGAATGAACTAAACTGATGATGAGACCAGATGTGTGAGGATCTTACCACCTTAACTAAACTATTTCCTGGTGGACTTGCTAGAGCCCAATCTACAAGCCCCCACTGACCACAGTCATAAAGGAAATCAGACCTGTAACACTCAGCACACAGCACACACTTCCACTCTGTGACATTTGGGGGTATCATACAACCACTCCCACTGGTCTCTGAACCAGCAGCGACACATCAAACTTACTGATAACTTAGTGTAAAACACGGACCGGGGCGGAACTATACGCGTAGTCGGCGGAACAATACGTCATCGTCCAGGCGGCGCATGATGACCTGCAGGAGGACAAACAATCAGTGGCTCATCTGCTTGTAGTACAAACAACTGCTGCTCCCAGGAGAAGGAGAGAGGACAATATGAGGAATCACACTTCTTTTATCAGGAACACATCATGACTACTTGGCTCTGTGTTGTGACTGGCTGCCATGGCAACAGTGGAGAGGAGGAAGTATAATCTCCTATGCAGACAGACATCTTGTCCTGGGTAATGCTTGGACTGCAGGGTCACATCAGGGATGGTCATGTAATGTTTTGACCTGATCACTGATGATGAAAATCTTACCTTCAACTTATCTCACCGCTGAACGAGGTTCAGGGCTGCGAGGTGAGACGCCCGTCTGTTTCACACTTCCACACAGACTTCAGTCTTCAGGAGCTGTATTCTCACAGGATAGGACACAGACACATTCTGCCTCCCACCATTTCTCCAGCAGAGGATGCTTCATACTTGATGTCCATCTCATCCTCATGAACTGAGGCGCGGCTAGAACAGAGCTTTCTTCTCTCCAATATCTCAGCTGACTCCCACAGTAAAACTTTACTCGATGCTCTTCAGGTAAAATTCAAATGATAAGTTTCATGTAACAAACATAAAACAAAGGAAAGATCAATTTTCCCCCCCGACAGTTCACCTTCATTACATAATTAAATAAAACACCTTTTCCCCTAATATGCTCATGTTCTCTGAGAGTCCATGATGCAACCTTCAGTCCATTGTGATCCCCGGCGTACGTTCAGAGGATACAAAGGCAGAATTACTACAGCTCTGAATGCAACACGACACACAGCTGCCACCAAAGTAGCACACAATCTGAACTCTAAAGTGACAAAAATGACCCAATAAAACAACTGAGCGATGATTTCTTTCTATTTTATAACTTTTCAGACTGTTTTTTGATTTTGTGATAGCAAACAGTCTTAATCTCAAATAGAGGGTCACAGTGTAATGCTTTAGTGTAAAACTTAAATTATTGATGATTAATAATGATTGGTTTATTAATCAGATTCTTTGTTTTTGTAGATTTGTTGAGCACGAATGCTCTTTTTCAAGAATGTTCCATATTCACACATACTAGACGTCATCAGTGGTGGAAAGTAACTAAATAGTCAATTTCAAGTCAGTTTTATTTATATAGCGCTATCTCAGGTTAGTTATCTCAGGGCACTTTTCACATAGAGTCTGGAGGTCTAGACTGTACTCTTTAATTTACAGAGACCCAACATTTCCCCATGAGCAGCACTTGGCGACAGCAACAAGGAAAAACTAACAGGAAGAAACCTCAAGCAGAACCGGGCTCTAGGTTGTCAGCTGGTACATTTACTCAAGTACTGTACTCATGTACATCTTTGAGGTAGTTGTACTTTACATGAGTATTTCCATTTGATGCTACTTTATATTTCCACTCCACTACATTTCAGAGGAAAATATTGTACTTTCTACTCCACTAAATTTATTTGACGGCTTTAGTTACTTTTCAGATGAAGATTTGAGACAACGGATAATATAACAAGCTTTTAAAATACAACACATTGTTAAAGATGAAACCAGTGGTTTCCAACCTTTTTGGCTTTTGACGTCTTACAAAAAGCAGTGTGTAGTCAGGGTCACATTTCAGATGTCTATGAGTTGTTAACTCATGAACTTCTCACATGGTTTCATTTCAATAAATGTTCAAATGATCCAATATTTCACCAAAAACCTCTCCTCCTCCTTTTTCTCCCTCTCCCATAATCATCTCACGACCCCTCAGATTTATCTGGTGACACTTTGGAGGGGCCCGACCCCTAGGTTGGGAACCACTGGACTAAACTAGCTAACTGTATATAAAATAGTTCAAACTAGCTCCACCTCCAGCAGCTACAACAGTAACATGCTGCTCACACACTGATGCTTCAGTATTAATAATCTAATGATGTCATATATAATAATATATCAGTCAGAGGGAACAAACCACTACTTTTACTGCAATACTTTAACTACATCAAGCTGCTAATACTTATGTACTTTTACTTAAGTAGGATTTTTCATGCAGGACTTTTACTTATAATGGAGTATTTTCACATTACTGTATTGCTACTTTTAATTAAGTAAAGGATCTGAATTAAGGATCTGAGTACTTCTTCCACCACTAGATGTCATCAAAAAGACAGTTTCAGTGTCTACATTTGTTGGTAACCTCTGACAAGGTGCATGGTTTCATGCTTGTCTCAGGGTTACCAACATGACACCCCATGTGACTGTGAGTGTTGATTTTGCCTCAATCCTACATTAACATTTTATAATATGTAGCCTGCATATATTCACTGATGTTATGGTAGGTAAGTATTACACAAAAAACTAAAGACAACATTCAAAATTATATTTCAAATAAGCACAAGCTCCTAACAAATCTAACAGGATACACACTTTCACTGTCAAGCCAAGAGTTTTACCTTGTTGGTGTTGCTGCTCATTTGGCTCCTGCTGGGCTCTCTCCTCCAGTAGGTGTGATCATGGAGGTGAGTTGGCACATCACACATCTGTAACCATTAATGTACAGTTTAGGATGGGACTCTACTTAACTCAACACAACTCCACTAAACTGAACATTGAATAAATGAGTTCATCTTTTGAACCTGCTGAGCACACTGATGTTTTCCTTAAAGGATAGAGGTTTTACAATGTTTCACTAGAAGAGGTTTTCCTCGCTGTAATCATTCCTCCTGTTCATACTGGCTATTAAAAGATCCCCTTCAAATGTGCTTTCAATGTAAGTGATGGGGGACAAAATCCACAGTGTGTCCACACAGTCATTTTGTGCAAAAATGCATTGAAATGTTTATCTGAAGCTTATATGAGGCTTCAGCAGTCTGAGTTAGTCATATCAAGTGGATATCTGCCACATTTACAGTCTTTTTAGCATCAAATTCCCTCTTTGTGTTTCCCTGTTGAGCTGTGGTGGAAGTATAGTAACAAAAACAGGGACTTTGGCACTAAAAAGACTGTAACATTGAAAGATATCTACTTGATTTGACTCATTTGCACAGGAGGAGGACTGTGGATTTTGGCCCCCATCACTTAACATTGTAAGTGCATTATGAAGGGATCTTCTAATGGTCAGTATGAACAGGAGGAATGATTATAGCAAGAAAAACCTGTTTCAGTGTTCATTTGGGCTCCTGACTGTTGTTTTAAGACAGACTTGAACATTTGTGAACTCGTCCTTTAAATAAACAAGCTATTTTCTACTCTGCATGCACATATGCATAACGGCTTTACTGTTTTTGCAGCAATATCACAGTAAAGTTGACTTTACTACAGAAAATAATGATCATTTATGAACTGTTTAATAAAGTAATGAATGAGGGCTTTTTTCTTGACAAAATATCAGGTTGAAAGTAGAAACTTTGGCATCTTTAAACCAAAAATGTGCAAACTGCTGTTACACTGAGCTGTTGAGTGTGTCAGCAGTTTACTGAAGGTGGTTAAATGCATCACTGTGTAATAAGCAATGTTTTATTTTTCTGAAGGAGTTTGAATAGTTACTGCAAACTGTATCAGTTTGCTTGTAAATCAACAGTCAGTTCAGGATTTTGCAGCTTCTGTCTTTACATTTCAGCAATGTATACACTGAAGATCTTACTTTAAATGTGTAAATGTAATATTTGTTTTGATGTTTTACTGAACAAACTACCACTGAATGAAAGTCAGTTGTTGCTTCGACGCCTCAAATACAGCTGAGGCGTCGAATAAACCGGCTTGAAAAAAGTCTTTGAATGATTTTAAACTGCCTAAATTCTCACGTTTTCCATGATGAAACAGTAAGAGAGTCGAGTTGAGGTCACTGTGGGTCCGTATTTCGCTGCTCACTTGTTTAGTTTTTTAGAAATCGTCGAGTGAAGTTTCTCCTCCAATGTTTCAGAGTAAAATGGTGATTTTGGAACTAGTTTCTGGAATATAGACGCTCCATAGCAACCAGAGTCCTACGTCAGCACTAACGTTAAACTGCTTTAATTGGCAGTTTACAGTATTGTTTTTTATTGGCATTTTAAAATGTAACTATAGAAAATATTTTTTAAATGAATTCCTTCAACACGGATTCAATAACGTTTTGTAGAGGCCCAGTGCATACACTACTGTTTTAGTCGGCATCCATTTCGTCAGCTATAAGGCAACATTTTGGCAATTTAGTTTATTTTATGTCCATTTAAGCTTCCGATGAATTACAGCAGAGTCAATAAACGTGATTAATATTGTTATTGAAAGTTCAGCAACAAATAAATAGTCTCTGTCACTAGTTGAAAGGCTAAAATACATGTGAAAAGCCAAAGAAGTCGTCACAATGTAACTTAATTAGCTTTAAAAGTTAGTCGTAGCGGTTGTTAAATTGTACTCTGTTGTATTTGTTAACCATATTTCTATCATTTCCAGTCAGTATTTCCTCTGGTCTGACTGCTCATATGTTTTGGACCTATAGTCACCTGCTTAGCTAACAAAATGAAAGTAAACACTACCCTACCTGACCGTCAGCTCACAAACTTCATGCAGCTTCCTCTGTAATTAAAACACCTGATTCATTCACACCAGAAGGCAGATATACAATCATATCATTCTGGAGGGTGTCCACTTTGAGCCTACCGTATATGGGGCCAAAACAGCGACAGTTAAATTTGGCAAATTGAAAATAAAAGGAGGTTCAATGCCAAATTTTATTTTCAATGGCAAAATGTAACTGTCACTCTAGCCCCATAAGCCTATTGCTTGAGGCATGTGAAGCATTATTATTTCTAAATTGTCCGTTTTTAATAGTATATCTTGTAATATTATAATAAAAAGCCTCACCATTAACTCCTTCAGGGGCATCATCATTTGTCTTTGCTGGGACGTTTTTAATTGGGTGCACTCTGTGTGCAGTAGGTGTCGCCTTTGCATTCACATCATACAAAAGATTAGAAATACTGCCATCTTGTGAGACTCCTATGTTACTACAACATGTTGGGTTTGATGTCACCAAAGCAGTGAGGGCACTCTGTGTTACTGACAGGTGTTTCAGATATAAAGTTAGAAACATCTCACAGCATATTGCAGTCTCCAAACAACCCTCTTGGTTAAATCTGAATATGTTAAAGGTCCCTTCCAGACAGGTTTTTTAGACACATGAAATACACTGCTTTGAATAATAATTTGTGTCTGATATGGTTTTTCCCCAAAAAAAGGTTTAAGTACCTTGTTAGAAAGATGTCATCTACTCCTTCTCCCTCATTGGGAAATCCAGAATCCATGAAAAGTTTAACAGCTGGATTCAAAATGTCTCCTACTTCACTGAAAAGTCCATTTTCAGTGTATGTGTATGTGAACCTTCAAGTTGCCACATCACATTTCTGTAAGTTGCATACTGGACCATGATTGGCTCCAAATAAGTTGTGATGCCACAATTCATGCTTGTAGTTACACATCTTAAACTCAGATTTAAGGTGAGCACAGAGAAACTTTCCCCTTTCAGCAGAGGAATATGAAAATAAACTCTGCACATACATCATTCTGCACACTGAAGCTCAAACATCCAATTGAAGGAGCAAGAAGAAAAACATATTTGAGTGGAGTGGACTTTAAGTTTCATAAAGATTCTCAAGATTTACTGCAGTGCTCTCAGTTTTCTTTTTATTGGATTGGTTCTGTTGTAGTGTGTTTAAAAAAATGAAGAGTCCTTAAACAGCCGGTATTTGTGGTTCATCATCTTTTATTTTACAATTTTTGTCACTTGCTTGATTTTATGATTATGATAACTAATAAAAACAGTATTTTACACAGATACTGTGACATTTTGCTGTGATTTCTTAACCTCTAATTGCATCAGTGTATAGCATATATCATTTTTTCCCTTAACACTACTGAGTGGTGAAGCCAGTGTGTCTGAAGAAGATATTTGTTAGGTTTAACAGTGCATTAAAAGAAACATTAGTAAGGGATCTTCCACCCCACTAGGATGTAATCCAGGGTTAATACACACAAAGTACAGCTGAGGCTGATGGGATTGTCATCTGTTTTGCAGGTATTTGGTTGTAAATCAAAATATTGGACATATAAAAATTGATTGATTGATTTGTTTATTTAAGTGTTGTAACTTTCTGGTGCCCAGCCTATATGGGCTTACAAGACACTAGACAATAATAACCAGGATGGTCACATGACAGATGTACAGTTCCACAGATTGAAAAAGAACATTTCAGAACATTTAGTTTACATGGCAGAGATGTCCTGTTATGATGGATACAGAGCTCTCTTTTTTAGCAGCCAAGCCTCTCCTATAAATCTGGCTAAAAGAAAAATCTCCATATTAAAAAGCCAACTAAACATATCAGCTTCAGACAACCAAAACAAATCAGGTTTTTTCAATTGGATCTTTTCAAACAAACAATTCCTCAAGTCACTGCTCAAAGGTCAATGAAATACAAAATGAAATTCATCCAGGACAACACCAAGATCACAAAAAACACATAAACGTCGCTCTTCAGGAATACCTTTATATCTGCCGACCTCAATTGCCAGTTGTAAAGTACCAGTTCTTAACTGGTCTGAATCAACACTTATTGTTATTTTGACTATTACATACCATTATACTACTTTGTATATTTCATTTTTTAAATAAATTGTATAATAGTTGTACACCTGAATGTCTGATTGCCATTATTTTTCCTAGAATTCTGCTTTCAGAACTAGATTTTAATTATTAAGTGATTACTAAAATCAATAATAATTGAATGCAGAGGCAATTATGTAATATGATAACAAGTAGATACATTTATATAGTCTTACATTTACAACCGGCCCTTTGAAAGCTACCATAATGCTGATGAAATTGAGTTTGATCCCCCCGCTTTAGAATAAATCATTACCCATAATAAAGTCATAATTCTGTTATGCCATCTGTTATCTATTATGCTATTATCTTAAATACCTCAATCAAATCAGTCACGAAAAACATTTTCCATAAAGTGAGTGTTAGAAAAGTATTGTTGAAGAAATCAGTCCTGTTCACAAGTTTTTCAATGGTATGGTTATAATGGTATAGCAGTATACTGTGTGTGTGTGTGTGTGTGTGTGTGTGTGTGTGTGTACACTGGAGATCAGCTACTAGAACACTTTTTCCACAAAATAACTAAGGCATTTCAACAAAAAACATTATTTTGCAGAAAACACACTGATCAAAATTAGAGAACACTTTCAGATACCTCCCAGTTATTGGTGTTAATCCGGCATCTGGTGCTAATTTCCTTGATTATCTGTTAACCCCTATTTAACTGGCAGCCTAACTTCCAGTTTCACTGACTCTGCATGATGGTGGGCCGTTCTAAAGTGACTGAAAGCCTCCCGCAGCAGGTTGTCCAGATGAAGGCCAAAGGGATGACCCTATCAGCCATAGCAAGACAAGTTGGTTGTTCCAAATCTGTGATTTCAAGAATATTGAATCTTTACAACATCACAAACTCATTCAAGTCCCCCAAGAAGGCTGGTCGTCCACGGAAGACAAATACAAGAGAGGACAGGATACTGCGGAGGATCTCAATGTGCAATCGTTTCCACACTGCAGCTGGAATTGCTCGCCAGTTCAGTCACTCTGCAGTGACCAAACCTCTCATTAGCAGAAAGAATCAAAAGGCTAGACTAAGCTTTGCTGAGGAGCATGTTGTGTGGACAGAGGAGAACTGGTCCAAAGTTCACTTCAGTGATGAAAGCAAGTTTCATTTATTTGGAAAGTCAGTGAAAGGTGGAGGAGGAAGTGTCATGGTTTGGGGCATTTTTCTGCAGCAGGAGTTTGGCCTCTTATACAGCTACATGGCAGAGTGAATGCAAATGTTTATCAGAACCTTCTTCAACAACATATGGTTCCTTCCCTGCGTTCATCACCCAAACAGCCCGCAGTGTTCATGCAGGACAACGCTCCATGTCACACAGCAAAACGGGTAAAACAGTTCCTTGAAACTGAAAACATTGAAATAATGACATGGCCTGCCCAGAGTCCTGATCTCAACCCAATAGAGAACCTCTGGAAAATCCTTGGCAACAAAGTTATGGCCAAGAAACCCACTACAGTCACCGAACAGTGGAGGAGACTGGAAGAAGAGTGGACCAAAATCACACCAGAGCAGTGTGAGAGACTAGTGCTGTCCTGTGGCCGCAGATGTGCTGAAGTCATTCAGAGCAGAGGCCTGTACACTTCCTGCTAACTGCTGACTATATATATGTGCATGTTTTGTTTTTTGTCTTGTAAAGAAAGACAAAAAAACTAAATTGAAATGGATGTGACAGAATATCCATTTTAATTTTAAATCATTTTCAAAAATCAGTTTTCATGTTTGTTTGTTTTTTTTTTTTTACAAATCCACCTAAGGTTTCAAATTCATATTCTTGACAATCAATATTGTTACCTTTATTTAATGAGGTAATGTTATTGAGATCGAGATCTCTTTTGCGAGAGAGACCTGAGTACAGAGGGAAAGAAAACAAGCATAGCCAGACATAACAAAAAGGACAAAGACATACAGCACACAGCCAGACAAACAAAAGCCCATACAGCATCAGAAACAATCTTTTGACCTGCTCATTAACATGAACGATGGGAACCGAGTCGCGTTTGGTTGGGAGCCATTCTTTTTTTTCTCTCTCTCCCTGAGTTCACACCTATGGTTGAAGGAGAGAGAGCATGATTATAGGGATTTTAATCATGTTATTTTATATATAATATGTATATTTGTAGTTTGTTGTTTTTTTTTTATTTCAAACTGTACACTCTGCATAATTCAATCATTGTATTACAAGTCAAAAACTCACTCTCTTGCCTAGACCTTGTGCAAAATACTGCACCTAGGGTTTTAACTGGTTCCAAATGTAGAGATTACTACATCACTCCAAATTAAGCATCCCTACATGGGATACCAGTCAGTTTTACAAATGGTCAGCTAGTTAGCTGGACATGCTAACTTACAGCTCATGTTAAAACAGTTACACACACTGTTTAAAGTCATTCCTTCTTGATTTTGGGAAGACTAAAAGTGTCCAGAGTCGGGGTCAGGTACAGCTGTCAGGCCAGGCCAAATGCAAATGTCTGTTTGTCTCACTTGTTATCCAGGAGGAGCCAGCGAGGTGAAAGCGCATCCATTTTTCCAGGATCTGGATTGGAACAACCTCCTGAGTCTGAAACCTCGATTTGTCCCTGAACTGAAGACAGAAGAAGACACCAGCTACTTTGACAGTAGGTCCCATCATATGCCTTAACAAACATAGACTCATGTCTGACAGAATCACTGGAGGACTTTTGACTACTTTGTTAACATAGTGCTCATGGATAGACATTAGAAGAGGGTTTCCAGTTTGTTTTTGGGTAGCAACCTGCTTTTTCAGTGAGGCCTGGTGGGAATTTCACTTAGGATAAATATCATCATCATGCCTTTTTTTCATGACTTAATGCATGACGGTTGTTGCCCTGATCCCTACAGCCCGCTCAGACTTGTGCCTCCCTGATAAATCACCTGATGATAAATCACCTGTGGAGCTCCCAGACTTCTCATCTGTTGCCTACCGCTTCAGAAAGGTACAGTTCTGTGGATCCTGTTGGAGTGGAGATCTGTCTCTGTCTCTGAGCTTTTACTCGTCTTCTCAGAGAGCTTGGGCTGTGTTGGGAACTGTTGATGTTGGTCTGTAAAGATGTAAAAAATGCAGCTATGTAACAAATTTCATCTGACAACTTTTAATCTGACTGTTGAATAACCAAGTTTCAAGACACCCTGAGGTTGTGAATCGCTCCTCATCATTGGGTAGAGACCTGCATGATCATCTACAGCCTATAATGGAGCTGCAGCATGTTCAAAATGACACTACAAAAAAACTATAGTCAGGAAAAAAAAACTTCTTACAAAACTGAAAACTCAAAGACACGTTCATCAAAATAACAAGACAATTGACAGAAAAGTGCATCTGCTGCCGAATGGTAGTATGTAAAGAAAAGCAGTATTTTCAGCTAATGTCTGTGATGCGCTATGTAACAATGCCACAACAGCTCATTTCTAAACATCTGATTAATAGAGTAATCGAGTATAGATTGTGATACTGACCCCTGAAGAGCATAATGATCAGAGGTTAAAACACTGTCCAAGATTTCCTCCAGTTAAATCAAGCTTACAGCCTTCACTGCACTGTTGTCCTCTTTTACAGAAAACATTAGATATTGGATCCATCACAAAATCACAAAGTAACATAACATGAAAAGTAAATTATTCAACACACAGTCTAAAAATCCATCTTTTACCTGATAAAAAAGTAAATCAGTATTTTTCCACAGAGGCCACAACAACATGAACACCTATACAAGATATTACAATAACCCTAAAATAAACATTTGCTTTGCAAAGCGAAACTCCAGTATGTGAAGGATTGTTTAAGATTCGTTTTTCCTGTACTTTAACTCATTTAATCACTTTACTTAAATATTAGGCTCCAAAAACTGCAGACTTGCAGCTCTCTCTGGTGGACATCTGCCACATATCAATGAATATGACAGACACACTGTCTCAGTATGGTAACACCATTGACTGTATGGATACCACAGACGAGTGCATTCCTGTGTTACTGTAAACTGTGCACATGTTCTTGCTATTATCCCGTTATTTCATCAACTGAGCATGTGGGACAGTGAGGCTAGCTCTGGCTTCGCCATTGCTAGCAGCCAATGTTGGATGTTACAGCAAGGTGCAGTTCCTCTTCTAGTGTGGATTCATGCTGCTCTGTCAAACCACAGACTGTAAAAAAAAGGACGGTAATTGGACATGGATCAAACTTTTTTAGATGACCAAAATGTTACAATTAACTTTCATGAACTGAAAACACACTGTGAAATAGCGGCAGCTACGCCTATACTCTGTGAATCTGTGAATTACGCCATGGTTACGTTACGTTGTCAACGTTGTCGCCGTGGTAGCGACTTGTCAATCACACGGTAGCCACGCCCTAAAATATACGCTGCTTTATTGTCTATTTTACTCTAAAAATGGGACCATCACTTACAAAATGAACAACATGCTGTATTGAAGAAGACTTGAAACTAGCGCTTGAGACCATAAACTCATTAGGAAACTGTTTACTGAGGTAATAAATCCAGTGAGAAATAGGGTCATTTTCTAATAGACTCTCATACAATCGGACTTCTTTATGAAACCAGTGGAGTCGCCCCCTGCTGGCCATTAGAAAGAATGCAGGTTTAAGGAACTTCTGCATTGGCTTCACTTTTCAGACCCGGAACTACTCTTTCCAAACTCACTGTGCTCTTTATCAGTCAGCTCCCCCTGCTGTCCATAAGGTGCCTCTGCACCCCAGCCGTTTCAAACCCTCCCTTTGGGCCAAACCTCCTCAATTACAGTTTGAGTAACTTGACACGTGACTTACAAATTCATTTTTGTCTGACTTAAATTGAACAGTCAAGCAAGGACCTGGAGGTGCCGGTTAATCAACTAACCTTGCAGCTCTAGAAAGAGGACTTATTTTGTTTTATTTACTTTTAGAGGCTTGAAGAGGTAAAACCACAGGGGGCATGTAATTCACAAGAAATAAAGCAAAAAAAAAAAAAAAAGTCTCTTTGTCCTCATAAATTTGCTTCATTACAATACTCATTCACATTTCCATTGAAGGAGTGATCTCTCTGCCTCATGCTGAGATTAAGGAGCCTGGTTAGACCTAGTGGCAAAGTCCAGCCGAATAGATTACTACCATGGTAAGAAACATCTTGACCTGTGGCAGTTTCTTTGAAACCGGACTCTGTATTCTTCCTGCTTGGTGGGTTTTAATAATGTGAAACTGAGAGCTTGTTGTGTCAGACCAAAGTGACCGGAGCAGAACATAAATCACTCACAGTGTTTAACAAAGAAGTGAAAAAGAATGATTAAGCACTACTGGGGAACTTTATTTATTGAATTTTCACATAATTAAAATTTAGAAAGAACAGTAATTTACATTAACAATAAAGTGCATACAGTGCCAAAGTGATTTTTTTTAAACATCAGTAAATAGATGCATAGAGTCCAGTAACCCTGTTTAAAGTGCTGTTAGCTCATAAGTCCAGTATGTTCCAGGGGAGGCGCTGAGATTTGTCCATAGTCTTTCTCCTCCGGAGGTCAGTAAGAATCTGTTTGACTACAGTGTCACTGTAGATCACTGTCTGCTGTATTATCATGGCACATCTGGTTTTCCACAATTTTGAACACACCACACAAATAATTAATTGTAACAGTTCAGTATGTAAATTATCATCAACAATACAATACATAACAAATTTATAACATAAATTAAAGTGTACACTGACAGCTTTTAGTTTATCCCAGACTTCCTGAACTCTGTAACAGTCTATTAAGAGATGCTGCTGTGTCTCATCATCATTGCAGAAAATCATTGGACATTTTTTGGTAGTAACGTAACAACTCCAAGACACAACAGCTACACATCATTAGTATTTACATTTTTATCATTTATAAACCCACCATATTTAAAATCATTTATTTTATTAGAAATCATTTTACTGGCTAAACCACCCCAGTCTATTTATAGATGTTGGTATTGTGCTGTAAAATCACCATATAATCATTTATAATAAGGGCCATGTCTTGCCCTGCCTCTTCTTTTTTTCCATTTTGATAAATCATCAATCCAGAGAGCATTTCTGATGATGGCAGCAGATATGTTTTTGACAAAGGCTATTTTCAGTCTGTCACCAAGTTCTACGGCACCCAAACCTCCATATTTTTTACTTTTATACATTAAATCTCTCTTGGTTACTTCTCTGGTTGTTCCCCAGATTAAGTTGGCACGCTGTTTGTTTAGCTGGTTTATTATTTTGTTGGGTGGAGGAAAGATACTTGCAAGGAAAAGGAGTTTGGATAGGATGAAAGTTTTGACAATATTTACTCTTGATTTATAATGAGTGTTTTTGTTTTCCCATTTCTTCACCTCTTCTTTAATTTCACAGTTTTTTCTCCCAGTTTCTTTCACTACATCCACTGTTACAGACGGTTAGACCAAGAATTTGAATTTCTTGTTTGACTTGTATATTATTGCTTTGTTTGTCACCATCAGCTCCGATCCAAACTCCTTCTGATTTGTCATGGTTTAATTTGGCTCCAGAAGCACTTTCATATAAAGCTAAAAGATTAGTTAAAACATTAATTTCTGCTTGATTTTTTTATGATGACTGTAATGTCGTCAGCATATGCTATAGCTGTGACCTTGTGCGCGTTTCCTACATAAGTTCCCATAAGACTACTATTTTTATTTATTTGTTTAATTAAAGGGCTGATTGCTAAAACATTAAAGAGCAGCACTCAGTGGGCAGCCCTGCTTCACACCTCTTTCTACCTCAAAAAGTAGTCACTTCTGTTGTAATGGAGGCAGACATTTCAGAGACCGATATCTTAGAACATGGACAATAAAATGAAGCAGACTGACGCGACAGCCTCACCTTGCTTTGATCAAAATCTCACTCCAAACAAATCAAAAATGTCTCTCTAATAACACTCTAACTTGCCGACTGTCGTAAACTAGCTGCAGACAGTTGATCAAAGTTTACAACACATCTACACTATTTCCCTCTCTGGCATCCAAACGGTTAAATAGCTTTAAAATGTTTCAATTTGATATACCTAAAATTTACTCCATTTATTTGAATGATATTAAATGATATTGTGCTTAAAGACACAGCATAGAGGCTATAATGCTTAAAGAAATAATGTGTGGATATTTATATATGCAACTCTGAAGTCTTTTAGCTGATTAGAGTAAATTATTCTTCTGATGGGGAAAAATAAAATCCATTTTATTTCAAAGGAACTGAATAAATATGAGAATACAACGGTTATTTCAACTTAAAGCAGCTATAATCAATATTTTCATATTCACCATGGATGTGTAAAACTAGCAGGAGTTATAGTGGACCTACAAACTACAAAACAACTGGATTTAGTCATGAATCCTGAGTCTTATCTCTGTATATTTGTCATAGTAGAACATGCCTTTAGTTTTGTCTTTACACTTGTCAATGACTCTCTGTTCATTTCCTTCAGTTTGGGATGGGACATAGACCCTGCCTATGAGATAAATGTTTGGCTCACTTCAACTCACTTTTCAACCTTTAAGATCTTCAGAAATAAAGAAATGTATACATAACATGACAAAAGCTTGACAATAATAATATCTTTTAATGTAGTAATAGTGTACACAGACATCCCTCTGAATTTTTACATCATGTTGGTCAATTGTTGTCATAATGTTCAGATTATAGCAATGACAAAAAATCATTTGACAGTGAAAATACAGCATTTTATTTTATCTTTGAATCAGAATATGACACATGAGAAAAACATTCAAATTAGTCATATGTGCAAAGAAACCCAGAATAAGTAAAAATGGTTTAAGTTTAATAGGGGTCTAATCATGAATAAGGCAAATTCACTTCAATACAATAAAAGAAATAAAGGTGCATTTAAGTGCTGGAGGTCCATTTTTAACAATATGCAATTCCCTTAAGGTACCCTTCCCTGAGATAGAATGAAAATTCTCTACACATTTAATTACAAAAAATACTGGTAGTTTGTTTTGATATTTCCAAAAATTCAGCAAACACTTACAATACATTTGCCTAAAACAATATACATGACATAAATACCCATTTTTTTGTTTTTTTTATCTTCCCAAATGTTCAAACATCGTTTTAGCTACAACATGGCTCAGACATGGATAAATGACATGTTTTTAGTCACTGGCTGGAGGAGCAGATGGTTACTGTGGGCTGGAGGAGGAGGCTGGTTCTGTGGATGACTGGAAGAAGCTGTTAGTGGAGTTTGGTAGAACTTTCAGGTGGAGTGGGACTCTTCAACTTTCTAGTAGAAGAAGTTGGTGTAGGTTCTGGCTGCAGCTGTCTGTCAGTATCTGCAGGTGGAGGCAGCAGTACAGGTAGCTTGCAGAAGCTGGAGGCTGGAGGTGGAGGTTTGGGCTGCAGAGGCTGGTGCTGGACACTGGAGGCTGGAGGTGGAGGTTTCATAATCTGTCATAATCTGCAGGTGGAAGCAGATATTTCAAAGATGAGCTGGAAGCATCTGTTGGTGGAGGTTCAGGTTGCAACATTCTGACACAACCTGTAGGTGGAGGAGGTGGTGCAGTTTGCTGGTTGAGGCAGGAGATGGAGGTTTGGTCAGGAGCTGTCTGCTGGATTCTGCAGGTGGAGGGGGTGGTGCAGGTCACTGGAAGAGGCTGCTGCTGAAGGTTACAATACATTCCATGGTGCAGCACTAACTACAATACTAATGCTGTGAATGAGTTTTATGTGCAAGACATACACACCTGGTGTAGATGTAGGTGGAGATTCAGTCTGCAGCGCCCTGCCAGAACCTCCAGGTGGAGGCGATGGCTGCATCCCAAATCTCCACCTGTAGCCTTTGCCAGCAACTTGCAGATGTAGACGGCAGCTGCAGGTTGCTGGCAGAGGCTGTTGGTGGAGATTCAGGTTGTTACAGTCTATCAGAATCTGCAGGTGGAGGTGGCAGTGCAGCTTGCTGGCAGAGGCTGAAGGCTGAAGGCTGGAGGTGTCTGTCAGAACCTGCAGGTGGAGGTGGTGAGACAGATTTCTGGCAGAGGCTGCAGGTGGAGATTCAGTCTGCAGCTCTCTGCCAGAATCTGCAGGTGGAGGCGGCAGTGCAGATTGCTAACAGGGACTGCAGGTGGAGGTTTGGGTTGCAGTGGTCTGCCAGAATCTGCAGGTGGAGGCGATGGTACAGATATCTGGTAGAGGCTGTAGGTGGAGGCCCGGGCTACAGCTGTCTGCCACAATCTGCAGAATTTAAAACTTCTACTTCCAGGGGTGTAATGTTTTCTGGTACTTACATTTTACTTGAATATTTACACTTTATACCTACTCCACTACATTTTAGAGGAAAAATTATACTTTTAACCAATAAGTATATAAAGTAGTTAAAATCAGCTCGACCTTGGCATCAACATTAAAGGGCTAATTGCACATTTATGCATCAGTAATAATAATCCAATTATATAATATATATTATAAAAAACTTGACAAGGGCCATAGTGCTGCATAATGAGCACTTAAGTACATTTTTACTGATGATACTTCTGTAGTGATGTACTTCTTCTAATTAAGTAAAAGGAATACTGAATACTTTTCTCATCACTTTAACCTTCCTCTTGTGTTAGGGTCGGCACCGACCCGTTTTAGTTTTAGAATGCATAAAAGAATCACTTAAAATTTGTTTATTGCATCAAGGCTTTTTGACTTTGTCAGGAACTTTGATTTCAACAAAATTAAACAAAAACATTTTTTTCACTACATTATAAAATGCTCTGATTGAAATTATGTCCTTTGTGGTGTTAGGGTCGGTTTCGATCCGGTTATAAAAATAAGATTATAAAGCAGTAATTAGAGCCAAAATTGAAATCATCAGTGCACTGTCAGCCAACACACTGAGCGCCACCTCCTCTCCCAATCATGTGAGCTTCAGGGGATGCTCATTTGTCTGGTATAGCTGCAAAAAAATAAAACAAACAAAGTCGGGGATGTCCAGACATTTGAGGTCACTTCACTCATTTGACTTGCAGAGGGCACATCTCTAATTTGCAGCATGCAAAAATGAAAACGAAGACACAGATCAGCATAGCGATGCAGAGGAGCAAGTTTCTGAGGAAGTGGACAATGTGGAGTACCAGCCAGAAGACACAGACACATCTGAGTCTGATGAGGAGGTCACTGGTGCTGAGGCTGCTCCTGCTGATCACCTAATTCATTGAAAGTCTCAAATGACTGTTATGTGTCCATAGTTGTGCCAGATTACATTTAACATTAACATTATCCCTGGAAACAGGATCCATACGTCTCATTGCTTTCTGTACACAGGTGGCCAGTCCAAGTAGTCTCACTTGTAGGTCTGCATGTCTCTCACTCACACAGGCTCACACACACACACACACACACACACACACACACACACAAGCACATAGAGACTTTTACTCTGATTTAGCTTTCTCGTAGTTTTGGAAGTAGTAATTGATTTCTATTGATTTCTATTGGTTTGATTTGTTTGATTGGTTGTTGTTTGTTTGAACTTGCAAATCAATATTTTGTGTGTTGTGTGACCTGTTCTGTGTTTCAATGTGTTTATATTAAGTTCTATTGCTGACAAAATTTTTTTGCATTTTCTTGAAGAAAATATATATGGGTCCAGAGACCCACACCAAAAATATTAAACCCAACATTTTCATGGATAAGGAAGCCTAACAAGGTAACCAAGAGATGACAAAAACATTGGATGATAGGTTATTGTTTTTAGTGTATTTTAAAGCTGATTTAAGACACGGGTTGAAACCGACCCGTTAACACCGGGGATGGTAACAGAAAGCTAACACAGGAGGAAGGTTAAAAACAAATCCATTGATTAATTTGTTTTTTATTTGCACAAACCGAAATGATTCAATGTCTGACCTTTAGACTATCAATCGGTGGGCTTAATGATTATGTGGCCAATATTTTCCTGCTGGACTGACAGTTTCTACCTTTTATCCTGCATTTAATTAAAACTGTACCATTCTGTCAATATAAGCCAGGCTACCATCAAGCAATTGACTGAATTGAATGAAAAAAAAAAGAAGTCTTGAAACACAAATTTAACACTTTTGTATTGCACGGTTGTGTTTATGAACTTTAAAATTGAGTAACTCCTTCCAAACCTCGATAAGAAATCTGTGATTTGCTAAAGAACAATTTGGCAGGGTGAATATTTGCTGACAGTAAAGGCCAGTCTTCAACAAGTAGGACACCCAGCACACTGTTACCGCATTATGTTCCTATATATTCAGAGTTATGGGGCATGCACTCTGCACCACAATGAACTGAAGCCTTTTCTGTTAATTCCATTGGTAGGGCAGGGTATCAAACCTCAGTACTTTTCTGACATTGGATGTCTATTCAGATTTGTCAAATTGTTGATTTGTTTCTATGATCATGGTAGTAGATAGTACCTGCTTCATCCCTAATGAACTGGACAGTTTCCACACAGCTCAGGGCTGGGTATGGCAGCATATGAGGTCAAAGTATCATCCTACTCCATAGTCAGGTCTTTGTATTTATTGAAAGATCTTCCCTACAAGTTTAATTGAATTGATGCTTGACACCAAGGGAAATGAGTTAGATGTTTTCATTTTCATTTTTTGTACGCATGTCTGTGTTTCACCCACTAGGCCGACTGTTAGAGGTGGTTGATGATGGACTCCCACAGTGAGACCAAAAAGATGAGCTCTTACCTCCCCTGCAACCCCTCCTATGATGAGACCCAGACAAATGGCTGCCAGGCCCCACCCAAAGGCCCAGGTACACACACAATAACATGTTGTACTTGATGTGAATACAAGTTTAAGTCATAGGTGTGTCAATAGTTTTTTAAAGCGATTATATATGACTTCATTTAAATGTTTATAGAGGGTGTACCTGCCTGGTATGTGAATTCAGGTACAATAGGGCTCATCCCTACAGCTTACATTCCCCTGGCTTCCCCTGGAGTCTCCATAACCACTTGAATCTATTATAAATATTGGTTGTACTTTTAATCAGTATTTGTTAAACGCTAACCTGGGGTCTGTTCCATACAGATAACTTTCCAAGTGAAACCCCCTGCAAGTCTGGAACTTGGACTGACGTAAAAAGTCCTGCCCTGTGTTTTGATCAGCAAAGTTTTCCAGATAACTGAGTAAACCCGCTTGTTACAACAGGTGTTTGAATTTCCAGGACCATGAAAACTGTGCAACTTCTTCACATCGACTGACACGGATTAATGATGAAGCTGAAGGCTTGTTTATAACTGTTTTTATGACTCGTGTGTCTCGGTCACCGTGCCCTTATTGGCTTGATACCAAAACGTGACATGGACTCATCACAAACTATCTGTCAAGTTATATTGTAAGTGTAATTTGATTAGGTTGAACCTCTAATTAATAAAGTAACTTAAAACATGCACATATTTGCAATTGTAAAAAAGGTCATGGATCCAGTGTAAGACTAGAGTTAGTAAAACCTTCTGCAGATAATTTCTCTGTGCAACACCCAGAAGTCAACAGAAAAGGTGAATTTTTTTTTCTTTTTTTTTTGATGATTGTATAGAAACATTAAATCTGACTCAGTGTTTGCAAAACTTGCACAGCACCACAGCTGCTGAAGTGTGATACTGCCAGATTTGTGCTTGATTGGGATGCATGAAAATACAAATATGATGTGAAACACTTTGCTTTAATTGTACTGGCTCTGGCTCATTTGGACTTTATTGGTATTGTAAATTAAAACTGCTATAACCTTGGCACGTCATGGCAGGACGAACAACATTTCTCAATAACTGAGTATGCAGTGACTTCGCAACCATGATAAACGTGTGAGACCAGCTTTACAATGTGAATGCTGTTGTACCAATGTCTCCACTCACTGCTAAGAAGAAGTAAGGTGTAGTTAAAATGTCATGATACCTTACATATCGAATAAAGATCCTAATCAGTCCCAGTCTGTAAAGTAAGGAGAAAAAATAGCAGTGGTAAATTGATGCTTTGTGTCAGCTGGTATCCTGAGTTTAAGAAATCAGGATCAGGATTGAAACAGTGGGATGCTCTTATAGTTATATAGCTCTTATATAGTGTGGAATATGCCTGATTTCTTTTTTTTTTTTGGATAAAACATAAGTTTAATTATCTATATAAAACCAATTTTAAATATTTCTGGAAGAAACTTGAGATAGGAACTACAATCACATTACAGTAGCTAAAAATCCTGTTACAAGATCAGTACAGTCCAACATGTTGAAATATTATAACCCTGTTATTAGATAATGTCACTTATGGAGGACTGAGAAAGGTGGTACAGTGCAGCCATCAAAGCAAATAACTTTATAGGACCCTGCAGTTTGCAGCTGCGCCTCTGTTTTTCTTGTATGTTGTGCAATAATAATTGAATTAGAACAAAAAGAAAAGGGAAAAAATAGGGTGATTGCATTTATATGTTAGCACTTAAGTGAACAGCCAATTATAAAAGCCTCTGCTGGTTTAGATAATGACCATAATCACAGTGTGGTGTCCTGATAGCTGTTCAAGGAATTTAACAGCAATACTGTACTGTACAGTATAACAAAGTGATTACAGTGAAGTTTACAACTACTCATATCTATATCATATAAAATATCATATATATTGAAAGTGGTGGCAAACAATTCTTTGAAAAGTGTATTTTTTTTTTTGTTTGTTTTTAGAATTCCTGTGATTTATTGATGCAATCTGGCCCACGCTCAAACACAGAATGAAGTCCGTTTTAATCTTGGTTTCTTTGCTGTGGCCAAGGACTAGACACAACACGGCGTTATAACATATTTAATGTTTTGTTTAATTTACATAATGTCAATGTGGAACAACCTACTGCTCAATGTCAACAAAACCATTACCATTAAACTATTACCCTGGCCTTCAGCACCACCGTAAGGAATCTGGGAGTCATCTTTGATCAGGATATGTCCTTCAACTCCTGCATAAAACAAGTTTCAAGGACTGCCTTTTTTCACCTACGTAACATTGCAAAAATCAGGTACATCCTGTCTCAAAATGATGCAGAAAAACTAGTCCACACATTTCTTACTTCTAGGCTGGATTATTGCAATTCCTTATTATCAGGCTGCCCCAACAAGTCTCTAAAGACTCTCCAACTGGTCCAGAGTGCAGCTGCACGCGTACTGACAAAAACTAGAAAAAGAGATCATATTTCTCCCATTTTAGCTTTGCTGCACTGGCTTCCTGTAAAATCCAGAATAGAATTTAAAGTCCCTTTCATCACCTACAAAGCTCTTAATGGTCAGACACCATCGTATCTTAAAGAGCTCATAGTACCCTATTACCCCACTAGAACACTGAGCTCCCAGAAGGCAGACTTACTTACTTGTGGTTCCTAAAGTCTCCAAAAGTAGAATAGGAGGCAGACTTCAGCTGTCAGGCTCCTCTCCTGTTCAACCATCTTTCAGATTTGGTCTGGGGGGCAGACAGCCTCTCTACGTTTAAGAGTAGGCTTAAAATATTCCTTTTTGATAAAGCTCATAGTTTGGGCTCCATGGTCTGGCAACAGACCACAGAGTTAAGATCCATGGGAATGAAGTCACAAGAATATCAACGTCCACTCAGAGACAGAATTTATATTAGTAAGATTAAACAATTCAGGTTGGATGAAGACCACTCATATAAAACTTATTTAATGGCAACTATCTTCAGTTAGTCCACAGAAGCACATAAATAAGATATATTAGTGGAATAAGTGTTAAAGAAAATTTGTCAACCTTTCATGTAAATGCAATCTGCAGATTTTGTACCAAAATTCTGTTATAGCTACATTTTACATTTACAATCAATTTACAACACGTACTGGGAGCAGCGCAGAGACCCTGGCTTCAGTAAAATGGACTTCCCTGTGTTGTGGTGACCTCTGGATTTAACCAAACCTCTCCACTACAACTTCTCATAGAGAGAGAAGTATAAAACTGACCAGAGACCAGCCTCAAAGTGTCCTGACCTGGTTAACATGAATCACTCAATGTCATGGTAATCAAACCAATATGGACTTCCTGCTTCCTCTTTTAGGACTTGTGTTGGTTTTGTTTCCATTTATTATGTTTATCCTTTAGGGTACATTTTTCTCTTGTCATTATCACAGTTGTTATTTACATGGTGTCTGTGTCAGACTAAAGATTTATATCATTATGTTCTGTTGCATCTCAGCATTTACCAAAGTGCCTTTTATTGCAGTGCTGCACTCAATCAACTGCTGTAGCAGTTATGCAAAAACACTTTTATTTAGAGACTTTAAAAACTGCTCTTTTGGATGATGTCAGTATGGACTACTGGAGAGAAAAGGATCAGGGATGAAAGTGAACTTTTTCAAAAGGTCAAAAGTTGCTCAAGTATTTGTTTATCCAGTCAACATCATGACTCCAGTGTCACAACCTTGTGATCAGATGTTCTCTTTATAAAAGAGTGACTTCAGCCTTTCAGTATGCTGCCTTGTTATAATCATGTCATGACTGTCAGGGACTGTGGATACAATTTATCACTGAGGTAAACAGCAATAATACTCCACATTCAAAGAAGGTAATAAACTGTACAATGAATGGACAAGTTATGCTGCGTCACACTGTGTTTGTTGTTGTATGAGTGAGGGTTAAGCCACAATTTTGGTTGTTTGTTAGTTTCTGTAACTGCTAAAATATGAGAAAGGCTCTCAAAAGGTAATGATCACCAACTATCACTCTTTTGAAATGATTTTAAGTGAAAGATACTGTAAGAATTGTGATATTAGGATTGGATTTAATAGTAAAGCAACACAGAAAACCAGCATATAAAAGAACCACCTTGCTACTTTCCCAAAAATTGATCACTGTTGAAATTAAATTGTTGTTGAACACCAGTCAAGACAATTAAAAGCACTGAAAGAGATAATATTACCTTACTAAATAATTGAATGATGACAAATATATAAACAGAACATTTAGTTCGATTTTTTATTACTTAGGCCAATTATTTTAGGCCAATTGTGCAGTGGCTATAGCCTCGTCCAGCTAACTTTAAGCTGTGTGATAGACTGGCGACTTGTTCATGATTGTACACTCTGAACAGGTCGCCAGTCTATCACATATAGATTGACAACCAATCACATACGCATTCACACCTACGGGGCAATTTAGTGAGGCCAATTAACCTAATCTGCATGTCTTTGGGACTGTAGGAGGAAACCGGAGCACCCGGAGAAAACCTACCTGGCACGGGGAGAACATGCAAACTCCACACAGAAAGACTCCAGCAGGTTCTTATTAAAATCTGCTAAAATCTGCTTCCTGTAAGGTAACAGTGCTAACCACTGGACCTCCGTGCCAGCCTAAAGACCACTACTGCACCATTTTCCTAAGGATCTTCTCCAGTGGGGGCCTGTCTTTCACTGGGATCACCTTATTCCACAGGCCGGTAAACTCCCTCTGGAGAACAAGTGTCTGGAGCATCTTATGTCCGTAGTGCCTGTACAGAAATACATTTCTCAGTTAGCATTTCAGAGTATGAACAGAAAGATATAAGACTAAGACTGAAAGACATTTTTCACAAGAACCACTAACATTAGATCATGCAAAACTTAGTTACTCACCTGACTTCTGGTGCAGCATCCACAGACATTTTACCCACAGCAGACAGGAAACGCTCTGTGAAGGTCTTCCCTCCTGTCAAGATGCGCTCCTCCCCGACAACTTCTCCCAGCTGGTGGAGGTGCTGGGCTGTGCTCCCCCTCACTGCAGCACAAAGGTGACTGAGAAAGAACAAAGACAGACAGGGAAATGTGAGAATAATCCTGTGACTATGTTTCATGTCATTTACTTTAAATGTTGCTTGTACTACACTTCCTACTAAATTCTGATCACTGTATCTCCTCTTACCTCAGCCCTGTGTTGAGTAGAGTGGAAATAACTCTACCAGGACTGCACCCGTCCACCAGCGCATCCAAGGCAAGGTTGGCGTGCTGGTGAATGAAGCTGTTGGTTGTCTGCGCCAGCTTCAGCAGCAAGGTGCGTCCTGTCCTCTCTGCCTCTGGATCCATGGCCTTCCCCAGGTTGACGTGGAGCTCAGCTATTGTCTCCATGGCAGCACACGCCACACTAGAGCGCAGATTGTTCACCTAGATAATAAGAAAGAACATCAGTCAGTACTTCTGTGTGCACAGTAAAGGTAGATGCGCTTGTAAAAAAATGAGAACTGCATGTAACACAAAGACAAACAGAGACAAAGAGGAAAATGTCTACGCTACCTCTTCTACGAGGGCCAGGCAGACTTCATGCAGTTTAGTCTGCAGAAGTTGTGGATGGTGTTTGACCAGCGCTTGAACAGATTTCAGTCCATCCATTTTCTTCATCCTGTATTTAGATGACAAACATTTTTGAAAAGTGTTAATCATTGCTTCAGAAACAAATGCTGCTGAATAAACTGTTTAAAATCTTTCTCTACACTTCTGTAGTGTCGGTGTCTTACCAGTCATCCGATTTGAGCTGCTCGAAGCAGAGGGAGAGGCTCTCTGCAGGCATGGCCAGAGGCTGGAGCTCATCCTGGCACGCTCTTTTGTCAGCCTTTAGGGGGCGGAGGTTTGTCCCGCGACGAGGTTCCCTCTTAGGTGGGGCAGCTTTTGGCGGAGGTGCTGGAATAGCAGGTGTCTTTGCTGCAGTCTTTCTGGGAGCTGCTGGGGGTCGAGGTGAAGGGAGGCTGACGAGCTGGAATTGTTGCACAAACTCCTCAACCTTTCCTTTATGCGACCTTAACCTGCATCCATCAGCTACCTCCTTGTCTGTTTAGATTAAAAAGAAAATATTTATTATGACTGAAATTTCCACCTGCTGTTATCACATCTTCACCTATTTCCATTCAAGCTTGCATAATGTTAGTCATTATCACTTAACAGTATAAACTTACATTGTCCACCGTGGTTTGCAGACAACACCGGGAGACGAGACAGCCTCCTGGTTGCTGGAGCTGCTGTGGGAGGAGGAGTAGGGGTGAAGGGGCACATCTTTGGAATAGCCCTCAGCTCTGTGGGAGTGTGTGCGTCCACAGAGCTGAGGCTGTCCACGGAGCAGATGGAGCTGACTGAGCTTGGCCTCCTGGCTTCAGTCTTAGCCATCTGACAGGCAAGCACTGCCCTCTCGCTGCCCAGACGCAACTTCTCTTCGTCTTCTTCATTCAGCTCCAGTCTCTCCAGAACTGAATGGTAGAGGGCATCCTGTGAAGCGCACAGACTCTCTGCGCTTTCCTCCAACGTCTGGTTGGTGCTTGTCCTCTGGCTGCTCTTCCTCTCTACAATCGGGGGTAGCCTGATCCTCCTTCCTCGCTGAGAGGATCCAGGGCTCCTTCTCGGTACAGCTGGGGGCTGAGGTGAGGGGAGGGTGTCATGCTGGTTGGAGATTCCCAGTCTCTTCAACACAGCATCGCAGATGGCTTTCTGTGATGCGCACAGCCTCTCTGCGCTTTCAATCAGCACAGCCCTGCGAACCATTTGAGCTGTTTGGTTGGCCAGGGTGCTGGACTGACAGTCGGAGCCACATCCTCTCCTGTGGCTCTCAGGTGCCTGTGAAAAAAATTATACATTGAGTCATTGGGAATAGTTACACAGTTGAATTATATTATATTATATTAAATGGTACTCTAAATTTGATATACTTTTATTACTATACCATTGCATACTACATTTCATTATACCACACTACACTATGTCACTTGGCACAGTAATCTAAGGAAACTACACTTATGCTTAAAACTTTGGCACATAAAGCACAAAGGTTGAATAAAATATTGTACTGTGTAAGGCTTTCTAATTTCCTAATCTGTTATTGTATTCTGATATATAACCTTGTTGTAGACATGAATGTCTGAAAAATCAATTCTGTCATTTATCTGAATTGGTGTTCTTAATTTTTTGTAGTATAATTTGAAAATGCTTGTGTTGACATTTGATCAAAATCAAAACTGTATCTATGAACAGAAGGAGATTGACAGAGTTGGTTACTTACATTGTGATCAGTGAAGTTGTTCTTCTGCTGTTGCAGGAAGGTTTTTGATGTCTTTCGGTTAGCCATGAGTAACAGAAAGATAACTGGAACTAAATCGTCAACAAGAGTATCAGAACGATAACTGGGACGCAATTGTAGACGAGTCGTAAACAAAACTGTGAGTAGTGGCTCTCAACAGGTTCAACGGTCATCTGACAGGATCTGGATTCTCACTTTATCACTCAACAGTCTGATATAAAGAGACGTGATGTCATGAAGGAACCCAGGATAATTCTAATGATGTCATGGGCACTAAAATGGACTGTTGATGATCACCAAAAAAGTGTTCAGTTTGACAATCATGACATGTAAAAGTACATTTTATTGAAAGAATTTTTGGACAAAATAGTGCTCCCTCATCTCTGTCATCAAAATGTGGCCTAAATCTAGATCTGTGTTAGTCAGCATCATCTTTAACATCTTTCTGTGTGTTTAGGTCATGTTTCTTTGTGCATGATTAACTGCACAAATAAACCATATTGACATATTGAGTGACCAACAAAGTTAAATTTATGACCATATCTCATTATAAGGCAATACATTAACACATTTTGCATCACCTGTATGCATTCTTCACTTCAAATTGCCTGGAAATGTTATTGAGATATAAACAGGGTTATATGGCTTTTTTTTTACTTCTCCTGCTTAGTGCAGGAAATCTTTGTTGCCTTCTGTCTGCTGAAACCTTAAATAACCCCTCCAGGCATGTTTGAAGACATCAAATTATTCTGCTTTGAATCTACTCTTTCAAAGCAGAATCTACTCTGACATCTACTCTTTATTCCTCATTGAAAAATACAGAATCTATGAATATGCAAATATTTTCATTTCAGTATTTTAACTGCTGGACATCTTGTTGTACACAAGATGTCCAACAGAAAAGTCCATTCTCAGTGTATGTCCACTGGAGGCTCCAAGTGTCCACATCACTACTTGCGATGTCACAAACCCTGCTCATAATGTTAGGTTCATACCTTAAACTGAGATTTAAGGTGAGCACAGAGAAACTTTCCACTCTCAGCAGATCAATGTGAAAACAGCCTTCTAGTGTCAAACTCTGCACAGACATCATTCTGCACAGTGACGCTCAAACAACGGTGTAGATTTGGTTTGATCTTTGGTAGGGACATTTTTTGTCAGATTGCTAAAATAAACAGTTGCTTGCTTGAGCACTTGCTCTCTATCTCTCTTTTCTTGTGTCTGTGTGCACACATATACACACATGATCACACATTTCATAATCAAATGATACCTGACATTCACAAACTGTTCAACAATCAGTTGGACAAAATGTGGCTAATTATATCTCATAAATAATGTTGATTATATGTGTCTTAATGACACATATAATAACACTGCTCCTGATCTACTCATGGTAAGGGGATGGATGGCATTAAATGACTGACTGGAAACAGATATTTCTTTTTTATTACTTCTTTTCAAAACATATGCTTTAAACAGTCTTACATTATTAACCTCAAATGATCCCTTTGTGTTTGTAGGTGACTTGACTAACCTGTGTCATTTGTGAGCAGGACGGTGACACTAACTGGGTAACTGCTTATGTTTATGTTCAAAAAGCAATAAAACATTGTACTTAAATTCCATGATGCATGTACACACTAAACCATATGTATTTTATGCAGTTGTAAGACATGATGACCGACATGGTGAAGAAATTCATCTGAAAAGCTTGCCAGTAAAGCCCCACCACTACTGTGTGTAAATATAGGTACCCTGGTATGTTGAATATCAAGGTCAGCAATTTGGTTCAACCATGGGCCAGTTTTTTGAGGTTATTAACTAGCACCAATTATGCCTTATTTTAATTCTCATTTGAATAAAATTGACTCACACACGATGTTCTGTGTTGCATTTCAAGACTAGAGGCACACATTAAACAGTGGCCAGCTTCAGTCATAGTCGTTCGAAAGGGTTAGGATTAAAAGCACTGTTGCTGCTCCCTCGTTTAGACTGCAGTGCCACCTGACAAATCTGTCATGATCACATAGGTTAAGGTAAATGAAACCAATAAAGTCAAAATAAAATAGCCAAATAAAGTCAATTTGAGGCAGAAAAAAACTTTCAGTAACTAGTTATGGGCTGCAATCACTTTTTGTCAAGTAAAAAAACTGCATGTTACTAGTTGTATTGGTCCTTTATAGGTTTGTAAATTGGTAAAATAGACTGGGTGGTTTATTATCTGGAACATAAAGCAGGAAAAATATGCTTACTCATTAGAATGATTGCAAAGGGGATCAATTTCTTTATTTCATATGTAACTTACATCCATCAAGTCATGTTAATCCGAGTCTTGTATCCAAATATAAACGATAGTAGGCATACCAAATACATATAAACACAGGTAACTTTTAGGATAAAGTCGATCTATATTTTGCACTTTATAACAGTTTGATCCAGATAACAGCTTAAACAGGCTGTGAGCGCTCCCATGGACGGCAATCAGTTTCTGGGGGACATCAATAACTTTCTGGCACGGCACCTGAATTGATTCATAGGACCAAGGACAGGGCCCACACAGGTGTCTGCTTCAGATGTTTTTGTTCTGGTCTGTTAAAAACATGGTACTGCGCTCTGTGACCACCCTGCATATTATCCTGGTGAAATAAAGCCAAAATCCAGCTGTAAAACATTTTTAAATTGCTTCACAAATGTTAATGCTAGCTTAAAGGTTCTGTATACACTGTTGTATGAGTGGTACAATTTTTAACTTTATAACCATTTTTAACTTTTTTAACCTTAATTTTAAGCTCCAGTTACTAGGGAGATCAAATGCTGGTCTGCCCAATCAGAAGCCACGCTACAGGATGTGCTATATATATAATATTTTTATCTTCAATCTCCTTTTCATCCTTATTACTATTTTATATTTTATTATTTAGTCTTTTTAGCACGTACAAATAAATAATCACTTTTTAGCAGCAGATTTGTGTGTAGCACTTGTCCTCTTATTTCCAAAAAATGTTTACTAGACACCACAGGCATTGATAGACATCTGTTGACTCTAACTAACATGACACATGAAATCCCAGTGAGAAATGGTTAGTAAAAGTTAGTAGCTGTAATTACACTAAATCAGGTTACACAAAATTAGCACTTGCAGGTAATGAGAAATGACCTGTGTGTGTGTCCCAGACCAACAAGACAGCACTGGCTCAAGGAACCTGGAGCCTGGATGATTAGCTTAGTTAGCTTAGCCAACTGGATGCAGGGACACTAGTCAGTTATTCACCACAAAATAATTACAGCACTAGCTCCCCGTATTGTTACAAATAAGATATGTGTTAAGTGATTAACTTTAAAGGTGCTGATAGGCATATTTTATTTGGACAAAGCCAGCCTTTCTGTTCCCCCTGCTATGTACTGATTAAGCTAGGCTAACCACCCTGGCTCCAGCCACACACACAAAAAAGTGGTATTCTGTCTCCTTAACCCTTTACAAGCATTACAAGCATTTTTAGAATACTATACAGTGATTCAGGGATAATTTTAACCGATTTCTAGAAATATTAAAGCTATAGTGAAAAATTGTGATTTTTGTCAGTTTGTGACCGTTTAACGACTGTTATACTGTGTGAAATTTTTAGGCAATGTCTGCCCAGATGTTCTATGTCAAGAGGAGGAAGAGTGTTGTCGTGCCCGCCCACCCTGCCATCAGTGATGATGATGAGGAGGATGATGATGATGTGGCAGACCCTGATTTTGTCCCACCCACCCACAACCAGGACATTCCATGTACAAGTGACACTGACCCCTCTGCAGCCAGCAGTACAAGCCCAGAGGCCAAGGAGATCTGGCAAGTTGGCACCCAGGCCAACCACCTGGCATAAAGTTGACCTGAACAACACAGCCCTTCCTGAATACCAGCAGAGTGACATCCTGGTACACCTCTACCGCACCCCCATGAAGTCCAAGAGGTGGTACTTGCATCTGTTTGCATATGTCATTGATGTCAGTATCACAAATGCCTGGGTTGTGTACCGACAGGACAGTAAGGCCCTTGGAGTGAATGGCCAGTCTCTGAAAGATTTCAGAATCCACGTGTTCAGGGGCGCCAGCGGCCAGGCGTCTGCCAAATCAGGCTCCAGAAGAAGCTCGTCCTCATCTGTTGAAAGCCTGACCACCAGTGTTGGTGTCCCTGAGCCTGTCCGGGGACACCGCAGCCACACACCAAATGAGGCTGTGCGCTTTGACCTGTCCCTCTTCCATGCCCCTGTACATGCCAAACGCCAGACCTGCAAGTACTGCAGCAGGAAAGGCAACATTGTGAGGTCAAATGTGGTCTGCAGGGTCTGCAAGGTCCACCTTTGCATGAACAGTGAGCGCAACTGCTTCATTATGTACCATGAATAAGCTGTCCTAATGGTGTCAAAAGTTGTACTCTGTATGTTATACAGTTTATAAAGTTATATGATGAATGCTATATTGTTATACAGTACATAAAGATGTACTGTGTATGTTATACTGTAAGTTATACAGTGTATAAAGTTGTACTGTATGTTATACTGTTATACAGTACATTAAGTTGTATTACGTATCTTATATGTGTGTGTTATAATATATGTATATAATGTTATACTATTTAGAAAAGAGTCTGTATCAGCACTTATGTTCTAAAAGTGATGTTCTAATGTGAAACATACATGTTCCTTTCACAAAATAGGTGTTTTTGTTGTATATTTTACATATACACTTAATGGATTTTTTTTACCACTGAAGGGCAAGGAACCAAATATGGTAACTTTGTTTACTTTGGTTTTCTACAAGAAATTGGACATTTTTGAAAAAGTTGAAAACAGAAATAAACTCTGGTTATGGTTTTTGAATTTCATAGTATTTCAATGAGTGCCCTATAAAGGGTTAAGTAACTCTTGGCAAGAAAGCAAATACAGAGTTTCACATCCTCTCAAATAATTTTTTTAAGAACACCCCCTGTCCACCCTCCACCCCCAACATATGCATGCATCAATTTCTGGCAGTGACCCCCTCTCATTCAGGGCTAATTATTACATTAGCATGTATGAAATTCCTGCTGTTCGTCATACGTCTTAGTCTTTACAGCTGGGTCATGTTATACTATACTGTATTTCACCTAGAATTATTTGAAAGGAGGGACACTTTGACATCACCTTCGTGACAGACAAGTGTGGTATAATTTCTAAGACCTGTGATGTGCTGAAGGGAACAAATGCAAAGCAAAATGATGATTATGATGCATGATGAGCATTAAGCAGAAATATGCTGAAATATTATTATGAAACATTGTATTAATCACATCTCATGTATACTTCACAAGATCTCATGTGATTTAATGTAAGGGCACATATTATGTTGAAGATAATCACACTCATTGCACTTGATGATGAAATTTAAAGTGTGTTTGTATTAAACTTTACTATTTTTAAAAAATAACCTCAAGAGAGGGTTAAGAAATAAGGGTGTAAAACAGGCAAGAATAACTTTTAAAAAAATAAGGCAAAAGGGAGTTGTGGAAATAATAGTGAAAAATAAACCAGAATAGCCTTTTTTTAAAAGAGCTGTGCCTAGACACAGCACAGGGACAAGTTCTATTCAGACTTGCCCGAAGCCTGCGTAGACGTAGACGTAAGACATTTGTAATAGTGTAACTTGCCAGTATAAGGGGTTGGTCAAGAGGCGTAACCTGTGAAGGCCCAACAGTATAAATAAAGGAGCACAGGCCCTTATCAACTCAGAGTGTTTTTGGTGAACCTTGTGAACACTTCAAAACTGCTCTCCTTTATTGCATTAAAGAACATTTTGCTGCTCTGAGCTATGACCCCTGATGATTTTTTGGACACTAAAGAGAAGTTTTTCCTGAGCTGATTTTTGGGATATCTAAAACTTCTTCAAACTGAGATCCAGAGATTTATTACTTCACAAGCAGGTATTTTACAGTGTTTTTTTTCTTTTTCCTTTTATGGCATGACTTAATTTTTGTATCTGCAACCTACTTTTAATGAGACTTGAATTAAAAATGCATTTTGTCTGTCTCCACTCTTATTTATTTTATACACCAACAACTGTATAAGTCAGCAGTCCAACAGATTTTTGATCAAGTACGCTGATGCTACAGCTTTACTTTGCCTTTTAACTGACAAAGAGACAGGACACGGTCCTGGAGGAGTTTGTACAATGGTGCAAAGACTCTAATCTAATCCTCAACACTAATAAAACAAAAGAAATGTACATGATTTTAGAAATAATTACTCACCAGTACAACCAACATTGAGGGTATTATGACATTCAGCATCCTCTGTTGGCATGGTGATGCTATTGCAGCCCAGAAAAACTTGCTCAGCAAAATTTTGAGCATTGCCGGAAAAACAAAAGGCATTAAGCAAGACAGCCGTAGCGACATCTACAAAATCTGTTCCCTTTCAAAGATTGACATCCTGCTACTTCACCCACAACACCCCCTGTTTAGTGAGCTTCAGCCCCTTCCATCAGGCCGACGACTTCGGGCCCCCAGCTGCAAAAGTAACAGAGTGAGGATTTCCTTTATCCCATCAGTCATAGCACTCTATAACACACACGCAGCTGAAGGGGAACGGGTATGTATGTCTTGCACATAAAAACTCCTGATAGCAGTGCTATAGTCAGTGCTGCACAGTGGAAAGTATCATATCTCTGGGATGCATTGTGTCTTCTCCCACACTGAATCTCTGTACTCCATAAGCACTGCTGGACGGTGCTGTGTAGTAGTTTTTATTTCAGATTGCTTTATTCTTCTTAGTGTGTATGTTTCTTTTATTGTGTATGTTAAGTTTTTGTGTAACACTGCAGACCAATTTCTCTCTGGGATAATAATAAAGTTAATCTTAATCTTAAAAGAGAAATAGTGCTGGCTGAACCATCTCACGTCGTTGTGGTAGATTCATTCAACATTTCTTTATTCCGCCTCGATGTCCAACAGCAGCCGCTGAAAATGGCGGTGGTACAGTGCTTTTATTAATGAATAAATAAATGTTAATTAAAAAAGTTAAAGACTAAAACAGTTCTTTTTACATATAATTTAATAATTTAATTAACAGTGGTATTTATTAATGTATTTAGTTCAGTTCAATTCAATATTTCTAACTTTGTCTGAAAACCTTTTACTACCTTTTGTCAATTTCGGGGCTCTGTACATATGCAAATATTATGCAGTTTAATGATGACAGTGTCAGATTTACCACTCCAACATTTTAGTGAATTACTAAACCATTGGTCTTTGGTTTCATACAGACAGACAAAAGCTGGCGTCTTATCTGTAGCCGCTGAAAATCAGTAGCAGATTTTGGTAGCTGTAGCTAGCTAATTATGTGACGTTAGCTTCACGTATTGGACTTTTAAATATTTTTTTATTCTTAACCCGAGTAACCTGTATAGGACAAGGATAATGAGAATACATTTGATGGGTACATGCATTTGATATGTTGTATACATAAACGATGAAAATTAAAGCTCCATTTCCAGCCATAGGTTAGCATCCTCATCAGTTGATGATGCTGGGAGAAACCTTGTCAATAAGAAGCAGTATATTGTTCTTGTATTGCAGGATAGCTCAGTATTATTGTACAGCAAGCAGAGATGATTAATCATTAAGAATTATTATTAATTGTATTTTCAAACAATAAACAGCTGTTAGAGCAGATTTACCACAGTTCAATCCATTCCTTACAATTAAGGTCCTGTGTTTTAGGTTTATGATAAACGTAGACGTGTGTGGGCTCTCGATAGAGTTCCAGTCAGAATAATGTTAAATGTCTTTCTGTGTTTTTAGGTTATAGCTCTTCCACAATTGGTACATGATTTCTTGAACAAATGAAACCTTGTGTTCACATGTTTCAAATGTAGTCCTGCTTCTGCAATTAGGTGCAATAAATCTTTGTTGGCTTCTGTGAGGTAAAAAGAAAAACAATTTATATTACTTAACCACACCTAGATTAGACAACAAGGTACTGTATGAAAATCACTTTGTCAAACATTTGAAATACAAAAACTATTACCTTCCTTACAGCAAAAATACTTTCAACAGACCATTGTTACTAATATTAAAGCTGCTGGTTCTGTCATGCAAAACATGCTGTAAGTCTGGAAATGGTGCTGTGCACCAGCAGGAGTGGATTGTTACAGAAGACATTGCTCAGGTTCTCTTCTTGTGATAATGATGCACTGAGTTTGGTGTTGGTTTGAGTTCATTTAGAAATGGAAACTAATAAAAAATACTTCAGGGATGGGGATTATCATTCATTGTCCGTCATGATCTCAATTATATTTATCAATGAATCCAATCAGTTAACTCCAAGCATGCCTTAAGGGCATAAAGACCTGGATGACCTGGATTTTCTGCTACTTAACTCAGACAAAACTGAAGTTATCGTGCTTGGCCCTAAACACTATAGAAACACATTATCTAATGATATAGCTACTAGTGTTTCATGTTTGTCCCCAGTCTGTCTCTCTCTGTGTTTGTGTGTGTGGGCGTATGCTGGGCGTGGCCTCCTGGTTTCCCCCTCCCATTCAACCTGAACACCTGCAGCTCATCTACTAATCAACTTTACAAGCCAGCAGTATAAAACCCCAGTTCATCTCTCCAGACTCTGCCAGATCGTTCAGTCACCAATGCGGCACAGATGCTACGGCCAAGCTTCTTGTGAGCTGTTGGTTTGTTTTTCTGATCTCCTGAATGCTGCTAATTCTGTTCTCTGCCTGTACCTCAGGTTCACCACTCCAGTTCCCAGTACACCTGCCACGTCAGCCTCATCCTCACCTGCCTGGTGAGCTGTGGTTTTAGGCAACTTTTGTAGGAGACATTTCTAAATAAAAATGATAGAATGTAGTCCTTCTTGTTGCTAGTGAGGACCAGCCTACTTTTTCATATAGAACACAGTGATGTGTATCTTTAGCTCCTGTAATGAAATGTGAAGCATGATGATATACTGTATCAAGTAGTTTAAAGGCAGAGCGAGCAGCATGAGAATAAAACATAACTCCACTTTATTTTAGTTAAAACCACTTTGACTGGATTCAGCTCAATTCAGTTCAGCTCTGTTATGACCTGGCTCAAGTGGCCACAACAAAAGGGAGACACACCAGTGTTAAGTTTTAACAAAAGATCTTTTATTAACCAAATTAAACCAAATTGAGTAAATTCAAAGGCCAATTAAGGATTAATAAGTTGTGGGGTGTGTATGTCAGTATAGTCAGTGGTGTAAGAGTGCATGAGTGATGGATGTGTGTGTAGGGGGGTGATGTAAGATGCGAAACCAGACATAAGAATAAACTTAAAGCAACATAGTAAATGAGAGAGAGAGAGAGAGAGAGAGAGAGAGATGCACTGCAGTCAGGCTTAAATAACCTGGGAACACACCGGGGCCCTCAGGTCTGCCAGGTTACACTAACAATCCACCTGCAGAGTGAACAGAGACAGATGAACCACACAGCAACACAAAATGACACAACAGAGCTCATCACAGCTCATAGATGATTTTAATAATGTTTGTTCTTGAATATATTTTGATGCTGTTTTCTATTGAAGATGTGAGTTTACACACTTTCTTTTATGAATTGAGGATAACAGCAAATTCCCCAAAGTACCATACTACTGTATGTTAGTGTGACAAAACATCAAAATGCATTTATTGGACTTACACTACAACTTTATGATGGATACAAAATGCCTGTTTGCCTCTAGCTGTGTTTTCTACTGTTACTGCTACTACTACTTCTAATACTGTTGCTAGGTCCAAAATGGTCTGAAGGACGATGTGAATTAGGTATTTTTTTAAATATGTGAATGATATAGAAACCCTGAAGCTGTAAAGAAAGAATGAAACACACAAATATTACACAAGCTCTATTAAGCTCATTACAATGTCTTAATGAACTAAAATACATCACCGTGATCAACATAGTAGAGGTTTGGGACTGGTAGTTCAGTATGGGCACAAATATGTGTCCCTACAAACTGAATTTGAATCACATCATTTGAATGTGCACTCCTGACCTCTAGTGGCCAAAGTCTGCACTTTCTGAGAGAACTTTCTCCTCCATCAATACACTGACATTGAAACAATAAGCTCAAACTTTAAAAAATGATCACAGTAGAAAATATTTTTGATAATTTTCACTCATTATACTGACATATGAACTGTAAGAAGAAACAGAGTGAAATATTGCTCTTTGCCATGGTTATGAAGTGATTAAACCTACTGTTTCCACTGGTGCTAAAGCTTCCTGTTGAAGAGCTGAAATATCACTAGTACCACTGCTACTACTATCACTACTGCTATTGTTTCTTCCAGTGGTACTACTGTTGGTAACTGAACTTCATGTTTATTAGAGAGAAGAAAGAAGTGATGAAGGGAGTGAGGGAGACAGGCTCAGCCAGTTAATGACTTAATGATCACAACATGGTCTGTTAAGTCTATCAGGGTTTACAAAGCCAACACATAATCTGGCTATTTTATATTCACTACAGGACATAAGATGGTGTGGGCTGCTCCAGTAGTTAAACTGAGTAAAGTACAGCCACAAAGCAACTGTTAGCACATCTACATCAGCTGAAAACGTGTATTTCTGTTTGTTTAACACCAAAAATGTCACCAAAACAACTGTAAACTGTGACTGAGTCAGAACTCAACCAGAATGCGACGCAGCCAGATTCTGTGGACGTTGGACAGTAACACATTTTATAGTTTCTCTTTTAAAAGCTGTTTAAAAGCAGAAGGAAAGATCTTTAAGAGGGTCTAACCCTCCCTAACCCTAACCCTTTGACAATGTTCCATCCAAATATGTGTTTCCTTTTCTTCATATAGTGATGTCATGATATAACCAGACACCAGATTAACAAACTGTTTAACACTCACTTGTTTTCAGGCATTTTTTCAACTGTTGATAATTCAATAACTTTAAACATAACCAAATCACTTTAATGGTAATCAGCAACATTATCAGATAATGTTTTTCACTTCTAAAGTCATTAAATACTGACTGCTGCACAACAGCAACCAAATATTTGAATGGAACATTGTCTACAGACCCTCTTAAAGATCTTTCCTTCTTTTAGTCATTATGACGAGTTCACCACAAGACAGAAAAAATAGAAGGTATCAGTCAAAGAGTTAAACAGAGTTACAAAACTTATCTACATGCTGAAAAGGAATAAAAGAGTTAAAACTTATCTAAGGTTTTTTTTTTTTTAGGAAAGAGGAAGAAAGAGTTCAAACTTATCTACAAACTTATATATATACTACTAAATATGTATAAAAGTTAAAACTTATCTACAAATTAAAAATGTATAAAAGTTAAAACTTATCTACATACTAAAAAAACTTATATATATACTACTAAATATGTATAAAAGTTAAAACTTATCTACATACTGAAAAGGAATGAAAGAGTTAAAACTTATCTACATACTAAAAAACGTATATATATATATATACTACTAAATATGTATAAAAGTTAAAACTTATCTACATACTAAAAAAACTTATATATATACTACTAAATATGTGTAACAGTTAAAACTTATCTACTTACTAAAAAAACTTATATATATACTACTAAATATGTGTAAAAGTTAAAACTTATCTAAGTTTTTTTTTTAGGAAAGAGGAAGAAAGAGTTCAAACTTATCTACAAACTTATATATATATTACTTAAAACTTATCTACAAATTAAAAATGTATAAGAGTTAAAACTTATCTAAGGTTAATTTTTTTTTTTTTTTTTTTTTTTTTTTTTAGGATAGAGGAAGAAAGAGGGAATAAAAGGTTTGCACTGTGTGTGCAGTGTGCGTGTATGTGTGTGTATGTTACATCTCGGGATTGTACGGAGAGTCAGTCATCCATGCCATGACCATCTCTGCCACTGCATCAAAAGCAGAGGGTGAGAGTCCACCGGGCTGGGGTCCGTAAGGGCCGGGCCAGAGGGGCGGGGCCGTGACATCATCATGTTGAATGTCATCAGCGTGCTCCTGGGGGACTCTGGGCTGGATCTCCTGCTGCCTTCCTTCTGCTGTCCTTCCCTGAACCTTTTAGAGAGACAGAGAGGAGGAGAGGAGGAACCAAGTCAGACTAGTTCAGTTACACCCTTTAGACTGATGCAGTATTGCTGTTGAACTGGATGTATCATGGATCAGGATAGAACAGTTTGGACCACCGTGGGCACGTTTGGACTTCTAACCTCCAGCTGGACAGCCTCCAGGTTGGCCTGTGGGGCAGAGGTGGAGGGCTGGGGGCTGAGGCTCCTCTCTGATGGGACAGCAGCATTCTCACGGAGTCTTCTCTCCGGAGGCTCCTGGAAGGCTCTGGAGGTGCTCTCCTGCTCCCTCCGTCTCTTCCTGCTCGCACCAACCTGTTAGTTACACAGATAGACAGGGATGACTCCAACTGTATGATTACTAGACTGTTAATAATTAAAGGAAAACTAGGAGCTTATATATCATGGAGGAGACAGAGAAAGTAGCTGAAATCAGCTACTTTAAGTGAGACTGTAACTTTTGCTGAACAATGGCTACTGTGGCCACAAGTGGTAATTACAGGGTAATTGTGAATGATAAGACATACAGTAGAATAAGTAGAGAATAATCATAAATCAGCAAACTGACTCACTAGTCAGTTACACAGGAACATTTATCTAAAGGTTGCCCAAGTGAAAAAATAATATACTATATATATATATATATATATATATTGCAGTACCTAATATATATACTGCAAATGTACTAATTGTTTTTAATGTTTGTATATTGTTTCACACAGCAAATGCCACATATTTCATGCATGTGTCTGTTGTTAAAGGCATTTAGTACTAATTCAATTTTAAACTTAATTGTAACAGTTTTTAAAGAGGGTTCAGCCATGTAGTCATGATATTTGTTGTTATTTGTGAGTTGTTTGTGTTTTGTGCTGCTCTGTATGTACTTTCTTGTTGAGTTTTGTGCTTTAACGTATGTATTTGTATTGTTGAGTCTTGTGCAGTTCCAGATATAATTTAATGTTGAGTTTTATGTATTTTAAAGGCCCATCTAGGGATGGGCATTGAAAATGAGCTTAGGCTATAAATGCTGTGGCATATGGCATTAGTTGTCCCTAAACAAATAAACGTTGAATGAACTAAACTGATGATGAGACCAGATGTGTGAGGATCTTACCACCTTAACTAAACTATTTCCTGGTGGACTTGCTAGAGCCCAATCTACAAGCCCCCACTGACCACAGTCATAAAGGAAATCAGACTTGTAACACTCAGCACACAGCACACACTTCCACTCTGTGACATTTGGGGGTATCATACAACCACTCCCACTGGTCTCTGAACCAGCAGCGACACATCAAACTTACTGATAACTTAGTGTAAAACACGGACCGGGGCGGAACTATACGCGTAGTCGGCGGAACAATACGTCATCGTCCAGGCGGCGCATGATGACCTGCAGGAGGACAAACAATCAGTGGCTCATCTGCTTGTAGTACAAACAACTGCTGCTCCCAGGAGAAGGAGAGAGGACAATATGAGGAATCACACTTCTTTTATCAGGAATACATCATGACTACTTGGCTCTGTGTTGTGACTGGCTGCCATGGCAACAGTGGAGAGGAGGAAGTATAATCTCCTATGCAGACAGACATCTTGTCCTGGGTAATGCTTGGACTGCAGGGTCACATCAGGGATGGTCATGTAATGTTTTGACCTGATCACTGATGATGAAAATCTTACCTTCAACTTATCTCACCGCTGAACGAGGTTCAGGGCTGCGAGGTGAGACGCCCGTCTGTTTCACACTTCCACACAGACTTCAGTCTTCAGGAGCTGTATTCTCACAGGATAGGACACAGACACATTCTGCCTCCCACCATTTCTCCAGCAGAGGATGCTTCATACTTGATGTTCATCTCATCCTCATGAACTGAGGCGCGGCTAGAACAGAGCTTTCTTCTCTCCAATATCTCAGCTGACTCCCACAGTAAAACTTTACTCGATACTCTTCAGGTAAAATTCAAATGATTCATGTAACAAACATAAAACAAAGGAAAGATCAATTTTCCCCCCGACAGTTCACCTTCATTACATAATTAAATAAAACACCTTTTCCCCTAATATGCTCATGTTCTCTGAGAGTCCATGATGCAACCTTCAGTCCATTGTGATCCCCGGCGTACGTTCAGAGGATACAAAGGCAGAATTACTACAACTCTGAATGCAACACGACACACAGCTGCCACCAAAGTAGCACACAATCTGAACTCTAAAGTGACACAAATGACCCAATAAAACAACTGAGCGATGATTTCTTTCTATTTTATAACTTTTCAGACTGTTTTTTGATTTTGTGATAGCAAACAGTCTTAATCTCAAATAGAGGGTCACAGTGTAATGCTTTAGTGTAAAACTTAAATTATTGATGATTAATAATGATTGGTTTATTAATCAGATTCTTTGTTTTTGTAGATTTGTTGAGCACGAATGCTCTTTTTCAAGAATGTTCCATATTCACACATACTAGACATCATCAGTGGTTGAAAGTAACTAAATAGTCAATTTTAAGTCAGTTTTATTTATATAGCGCTATCTCAGGTCAGTTATCTCAGGGCGCTTTTCACATAGAGTCTGGAGGTCTAGACTGTACTCTTTAATTTACAGAGACCCAACATTTCCCCATGAGCAGCACTTGGCGACAGCAACAAGGAAAAACTAACAGGAAGAAACCTCAAGCAGAACCGGGCTCTAGGTTGTCAGCTGGTACATTTACTCAAGTACTGTACTTATGTACAACTTTGAGGTAGTTGTACTTTACATGAGTATTTCCATTTGATGCTACTTTATATTTCCACTCCACTACATTTCAGAGGAAAATATTGTACTTTCTACTCCACTAAATTTATTTGACGGCTTTAGTTACTTTTCAGATGAAGATTTGAAACGATGGATAATATAACAAGCTTTTAAAATACAACATATTGTTAAAGATGAAGCCAGTGGTTTCCAACCTTTTTGGCTTTTCACATCTTACAAAAAGCAGTGTGTAGTCAGGGTCACATTTCAGATGTCTATGAGTTGTTAACAGCTCCACCAAATAGTGATTTTTTTCCCCTCTAAACTTCTCACATGGTTTTATTTCAATAAATGTTCGAATGATCCAATATTTCACCAAAAACCTCTCCTCCTCCTTTTTCTCCCACTCCCATAATCATCTCACGACCCCTCAGATTTAACTGGTGACACTTTGGAGGGGCCCGACCCCTAGGTTGGGAACCACTGGACTAAACTAGCTAACTGTATATAAAGTAGTTCAAACTAGCTCCACCTCCAGCAGCTACAACAGTAACATGCTGCTTACACACTGATGCTTCAGTATTAATAATCTAATGATGTCGTATATAATAATATATCAGTCAGAGGGAACAAACCACTACTTTTACTGCAATACTTTAACTACATCAAGCTGCTAATACTTATGTACTTTTACTTAAGTAGGATTTTTCATGCAGGACTTTTACTTATAATGGAGTATTTTCACATTACTGTATTGCTACTTTTAATTAAGTAAAGGATCTGAATTAAGGATCTGAGTACTTCTTCCACCACTAGATGTCATCAAAAAGACAGTTTCAGTGTCTACATTTGTTGGTAACCTCTGACAAGGTGCATGGTTTCATGCTTGTCCCAGGGTTACCAACATGACACCCCATGTGACTGTGAGTGTTGATTTTGCCTCAATCCTACATTAACATTTTATAATATGTAGCCTGCATATATTCACTGATGTTATGGTAGGTAAGTATTACACAAAAAACTAAAGACAACATTCAAAATTATATTTCAAATAAGCTCAAACAAGCTCCTAACAAATCTAACAGGATACACACTTTCACTGTCAAGCCAAGAGTTTTACCTTGTTGGTGTTGGTGCTCATTTGGCTCCTGCTGGGCTCTCTCCTCCAGTAGGTGTGATCATGGAGGTGAGTTGGCACATCACACATCTGTAACCATTAATGTACAGTTTAGGATGGGACTCTACTTAACTCAACACAACTCCACTAAACTGAACATTGAATAAATGAGATCATCTTTTGAACCTGCTGAGCACACTGATGTTTTCCTTAAAGGATAGAGGTTTTACAATGTTTCACTAGAAGAGGTTTTCCTCGCTGTAATCATTCCTCCTGTTCATACTGGCTATTAAAAGATCCCCTTCAAAGGTGCTTTCAATGTAAGTGATGGGGGACAAAATCCACAGTGTGTCCACACAGTCATTTTGTGCAAAAATGCATTGAAATGTTTATCTGAAGCTTATATGAGGCTTCAGCAGTCTGAGTTAGTCATATCAAGTGGATATCTGCCACATTTACAGTCTTTTTAGCATCAAATTCCCTCTTTGTGTTTCCTCAGACAGTGTTTCCCTGTTGAGCTGCGGTGGAAGTATAGTAACAAAAACAGGGACTTTGGCACTAAAAAGACTGTAACATTGAAAGATATCTACTTGATTTGACTCATTTGCACAGGAGGAGGACTGTGGATTTTGGCCCCCACCATAACATTGTAAGTGCATTATGAAGGGATCTTCTAATGGTCAGTATGAACAGGAGGAATGATTATGGCAAGAAAAACCTGTTTCAGTGTTCATTTGGGCTCCTGACTATTGTTTTAAGACAGACTTGAACATTTGTGAACTCGTCCTTTAAATAAACAAGCTATTTTCTACTCTGCATGCACATATGCATAACGGCTTTGCTGTTTTTGCAGCAATATCACAGTAAAGTTGACTTTACTACAGAAAATAATGATCATTTATGAACTGTTTAATAAAGTAATGAATGAGGGCTTTTTTCTTGACAAAATATCAGGTTGAAAGTAGAAACTTTGGCATCTTTAAACCAAAAATGTGCAAACTGCTGTTACACTGAGCTGTTGAGCGTGTCAGCAGTTTACTGAAGGTGGTTAAATGCATCACTGTGTAATAAGCAATGTTTTATTTTTCTGAAGGAGTTTGAATAGTTACTGCAAACTGTATCAGTTTGCTTGTAAATCAACAGTCAGTTCAGGATTTTGCAGCTTCTGTCTTTACATTTCAGCAATGTATACACTGAAGATCTTACTTTAAATGAGTAAATGTAATATTTGTTTTGATGTTTTACTGAACAAACTACCACTGAATGAAAGTCAGTTGTTGCTTCGACGCCTCAAATACAGCTGAGGCGTCGAATAAAACGGCTTGAAAAAAGTCTTTGAATGATTTTAAACTGCCTAAATTCTCACGTTTTCCATGATGAAACAGTAAGAGAGTCGAGTTGAGGTCACTGTGGGTCCGTATTTCGCTGCTCACTTGTTTAGTTTTTTAGAAATCGTCGAGTGAAGTTTCTCCTCCAATGTTTCAGAGTAAAATGGTGATTTTGGAACTAGTTTCTGGAATATAGACGCTCCATAGCAACCAGAGTCCTACGTCAGCACTAACGTTAAACTGCTTTAATTGGCAGTTTACAGTATTGTTTTTTATTGGCATTTTAAAATGTAACTATAGAAAATATTTTTTAAATGAATTCCTTCAACACGGATTCAATAACGTTTTGTAGAGGCCCAGTGCATACACTACTGTTTTAGTCGGCATCCATTTCGTCAGCTATAAGGCAACATTTTGGCAATTTAGTTTATTTTATGTCCATTTAAGCTTCCGATGAATTACAGCAGAGTCAATAAACGTGATTAATATTGTTATGGAAAGTTCAGCAACAAATAAATAGTCTCTGTCACTAGTTGAAAGGCTAAAATACATGTGAAAAGCCAAATAAGTCGTCACAATGTAACTTAATTAGCTTTAAAAGTTAGTCGTAGCGGTTGTTAAATTGTACTCTGTTGTATTTGTTAACCATATTTCTATAATTTCCAGTCAGTATTTCCTCTGGTCTGACTGCTCATATGTTTTGGACCTATAGTCACCTGCTTAGCTAACAAAATGAAAGTAAACACTACCCTACCTGACCGTCAGCTCACAAACTTCATGCAGCTTCCTCTGTAATTAAAACACCTGATTCATTCACACCAGAAGGCAGATATACAATCATATCATTCTGGAGGGTGTCCACTTTGAGCCTACCGTATATGGGGCCAAAACAGCGACAGTTAAATTTGGCAAATTGAAAATAAAAGGAGGTTCAATGCCAAATTTTATTTTCAATGGCAAAATGTAACTGTCACTCTAGCCCCATAAGCCTATTGCTTGAGGCATGTGAGGCATTATTATTTCTAAATTGTCCGTTTTTAATAGTATATCTTGTAATATTATAATAAAAAGCCTCACCATTAATCCTTCAGGGGCATCATCATTTGTCTTTGCTGGGACGTTTTTAATTGGGTGCACTCTGTGTGCAGTAGGTGTCGCCTTTGCATTCACAGCATACAAAAGATTAGAAATACTGCCATCTTGTGGGACTCCTATGTTACTACAACATGTTGGGTTTGATGTCACCAAAGCAGTGAGGGCACTCTGTGTTACTGACAGGTGTTTCAGATATAAAGTTAGAAACATCTCACAGCATATTGCAGTCTCCAAACAACCATCTTGGTTAAATCTGAATATGTTAAAGGTCCCTTCCAGACAGGTTTTTTAGACACATGAAATACACTGCTTTGAATAATAATTTGTGTCTGATATGATTTTTCCACAAGAAAGGTTTAAGTATTATCCAATCACAATCACGTCATGACTTGAGCACGCTCTGAGAGAGTGACAGACCTTGGACAAGACTAGCAGGGCGGAGCGACTGCAAAGAGGGAGGAGTAAGTGCCCATTTTCAATCAAGAATATACATTTATGTTCATGTTGGCCAAACAAATTTGAGGAGGACAGGAGGAGGACAGAGGAGGACAGAGGAGGACAGGAGGAGGACAGGAGGAGGACAGGAGGAGGACAGGAGGAGATGACAGTAACCAGGAAGGAAGAAATCAAGTGGCGTCACAGGCCGTTCACTACAATCATTGACACTTCCTTTGAGAATCCTCCAATTCATGAGGATCATCCCATGAGACCCTATGAATACTTCAAACGGTATAAACCAGATGAGATCTTCAATTTGATGGCCCAGTATGTCTCCAGAACCAGAGCATGTCCCCCAGAGACCAGTTCGCAGACCAGTCCAGGATGTAAAGCCTCTACCTGCAGTGCAGTATGACATGGTTGACCACATGCCAAATTATGATAGAAAGAAAGAGGCTAGCAGATGCAAGATGCCAAACTGTACAGGAAAAACACACGTCTTTTGTGACAAGTGCAACATCCACTTGTGCTTTGTGCCACAACAAAAGTGCTTCAAGGCTGCTCATCGAAAATGAGAATACATGAAAACATCCACAAGCTGTTATCAGTTCATTAGCCTACTATAAAAACAACACACATCTACTAAAATCATACATCTATTGTGTTCATGTGCATGTTCAGATTACGTTATTTCCCTCTCTTCTTACTGTACACAGACTCAAACACATGCAAACATCCAGTTCCAGATGTTTAGGTCGTATCTGATTGATTACTATGTGGAAAAACTCAGCCTTATTGTTCTTAAGTTTTTATGACATTTTACGCCCATCGTGTCGTGGCGTCCATTGTAATGGACATGAAAAAATACTATTAAAAATATGAGTTAGCCAAAAAAAAATGTTTCCAGTTTGTTTTAATGTTGGAGAGGAGTCAGAATCAGTTAAAAAAAAGTTTGCACAGCAGAAAAAATGCGGGTCTGAAGGGGTTAAATGGTCCAGTGGGATAAGACATTCAAGTTCTTAAATCCTCTGTAATTTATTCCATTTATATGGTGCAAAGTGATGGAAGGTGTCTTCCCAAGTTCAGTATTTACCCGAGGGGTAACTAGAGTTAAACTAGAGTTAAACAGTGTTAGGAGGACAGTTCTACTTCTCCCTTCCCTGTGTTTTTCCCATGGTTTTCCCTTCCTAGTGTTTCATGTTTGTCCCCAGTCTGTCTCTCTCTGTGTTTGTGTGTGTGTGCGTATGCTGGGCGTGGCCTCCTGGTTTCCCTCTCCCATTCAACCTGAACACCTGCAGCTCATCTACTAATCAACTTTACAAGCCAGCAGTACAAAACCTCAGTTCATCTCTCCAGACTCTGCCAGATCGTTCAGTCACCAATGTGGCACAGATGCTACGGCCAAGCTTCTTGTAAGCTGTTTGTTTGTTTTTCTGATCTCCTGAATGCTGCTAATTCTGTTCTCTGCCTGTACCTCAGGTTCACCACTCCAGTTCCCAGTACACCTGCCACGTCAGCCTCATCCTCACCTGCCTGGTGAGCTGTGGTTTTGGATTGGCAAAGTGCAGTGATACACTGAGGCAACTTTTGTAGGAGACATTTCTAAATAAAAATGATAGAATGTAGTCCTTCTTGTTGCTAGTGAGGACCAGCCTACTTTTTCATATAGAACACAGTGATGTGTATCTTTAGCTCCTGTAATGAAATGTGAAGCACGATGATATACTGTATCAAGTTGTTTAAAGGCAGAGCGAGCAGCATGAGAATAAAACATAACTCCACTTTATTTTAGTTAGAACCACTTTGACTTGATTCGGCTCAATTCAGTTCAGCTCTGTTATGACCTGGCTCAAGTGGCCACAACAAAAGGGAGACACACCAGTGTTAAGTTTTAACAAAAGATCTTTTATTAACCAAATTAAACCAAATTGAGTAAATTCAAATGTCAATTAAGGATTAATAAGTTGTGGGGTGTGTATGTCAGTATAGTCAGTGGTGTAAGAGTGCATGAGTGATGGATGTGTGTGTGGGGGGGTGATGTAAGATGCAAAACCAGACATAAGAATAAACTTAAAGCAACATAGTAAATAAAACAAACGGGTGGCTAAGAGAGAGAGAGAGAGAGAGAGAGAGAGAGAGAGAGAGATGCACTGCAGTCAGGCTTAAATAACCTGGGAACACACCGGGGCCCTCAGGTCTGCCAGGTTACACTAACAATCCACCTGCAGAGTGAACAGAGACAGATGAACCACACAGCAACACAAAATGACACAACAGAGCTCATCACAGCTCATAGATGATTTTAATAATGTTTGTTCTTGAATATATTTTGATGCTGTTTTCTATTGAAGATGTGAGTTTACACACTTTCTTTTATGAATTGAGGATAACAGCAAATTCCCCAAAGTACCATACTACTGTATGTTAGTGTGACAAAACATCAAAATGCATTTATTGGACTTACACTACAACTTTATGATGGATACAAAATGCCTGTTTGCCTCTAGCTGTGTGTTCTACTGTTACTGCTACTACTACTTCTAATACTGTTGCTAGGTCCAAAATGGTCTGAAGGACGATGTGAATTAGGTATTTTTTTAAATATGTGAATGATATAGAAACCCTGAAGCTGTAAAGAAAGAATGAAACACACAAATATTACACAAGCTCCATTAAGCTCATTACAATGTCTTAATGAACTAAAATACATCACCGTGATCAACATAGTAGAGGTTTGGGACTGGTAGTTCAGTATGGGCACAAATATGTGTCCCTACAAACTGAATTTGAATCACATCATTTGAATGTGCACTCCTGACCTCTAGTGGCCAAAGTCTGCACTTTCTGAGAGAACTTTCTCCTCCATCAATACACTGACATTGAAACAATAAGCTCAAACTTTAAAAAATGATCACAGTAGAAAATATTTTTGATAATTTTCACTCATTATACTGACATATGAACTGTAAGAAGAAACAGAGTGAAATATTGCTCTTTGCCCTGGTTATGAAGTGATTAAACCTACTGTTTCCACTGGTGCTAAAGCTTCCTGTTGAAGAGCTGAAATATCACTAGTACCACTGCTACTACTATCACTACTGCTATTGTTTCTTCCAGTGGTACTACTGTTGGTAACTGAACTTCATGTTTATTAGAGAGAAGAAAGAAGTGATGAAGGGAGTGAGGGAGACAGGCTCAGCCAGTTAATGACTTAATGATCACAACATGGTCTGTTAAGTCTATCAGGGTTTACAAAGCCAACGCATAATCTGGCTATTTCATATTCACTACAGGACATAAGATGGTGTGGGCTGCTCCAGTAGTTAAACTGAGTAAAGTACAGCCACAAAGCAACTGTTAGCACATCTACATCAGCTGAAAACGTGTATTTCTGTTTGTTTAACACCAAAAATGTCACCAAAACAACTGTAAACTGTGACTGAGTCAGAACTCAACCAGAATGCGACGCAGCCAGATTCTGTGGACGTTGGACAGTAACACATTTTATAGTTTCTCTTTTAAAAGCTGTTTAAAAGCAGAAGGAAAGATCTTTAGGAGGGTCTAACCCTCCCTAACCCTAACCCTTTGACAATGTTCCATCCAAATATGTGTCTTGTTGTTCATATTGTCATGACGTAACAAGACACTTGTTAAATAAGCTATCAAATGCTGGCCTATTTTCTGACAACATTTTAAATTGCTCATCATTCGATATACTGAGACATAAACAAATAAAGTAGTTATTATTTAGAATTAGTGTGAAGGGACATTTTTCACTTGTTTTCCATTAAATACTGGCCTGTGTACAACAGCAAAGAACATTTGAATGGAACATTGTCTACAGACCCTCTTAAAGATCTTTCCTTCTTTTAGTCATTATGACGAGTTCACCACAAGAGAGAAAATAACATGGACAAAACTTAGTTACTACAAACACTGTAAGTGCTACTACTGTACTAGTCCATCTATTAGTTGTTAGTAATGTTATCACTCCTGATTCTGAGGAGCCAGTAAGACGTCCATCACAGCTACTAATACAGTCTCTTACTACTACAGAGACAACAGCTGAAATGTCTCTAATACTACTGATACAACTGCTGCTACTCATAACATCACCACTCTCATAGTTTTCATGACTTTTTCAAATCATTTTTTAAAATGATAGTACTGCTACCCATCAGTGACATAAATGTTTCTATTTTTAAGCTGTATCAACTTAAATTCACTTGAGGAAATTCATCAGACTTTGGACAGCTCCCTCTGGAGCCACAAAAGGCTTTATACAACTTTTTTAAACATATGCAGCAGTACTCCCCAATACCTGTAAAGATACTTGATGTGTAAATCAACTTTCATACTGGGTAAAATTATCCCATTATACTGGTCTGACCCTCCCTAACTCTAAAACATACACTTAAAAACATATATGCAGACACAGTTCAATTGATTCCAGTAAGAAATATTAATGATGAACATTTGTCTTCCTCATTAAATACTGACATATGTACGACAGTAAAAAGGATTTGAATGAAACATTGCCTCCAGACCCTCTTGAAACCCTTCCCTTTTTTTACAAAGTCATTATAAGATAAGATCAACTTAAGTGATCCCATCCAAACCTTAAGATATTTTTTCCTGTCCAGAAAGAATTTCAAATTCAATTTAAACAATAAAAGTATAATAGTTATTACACACTTGAATTGCTACAGCTGAAATATCTGTCATACTAATTACTGCTAATATTACTACGTTTGACAGAAACAGAAGGAAAGATCTTTAAGAGGGTCTAACCCTCCCTAACCCTAACCCTTTGACAATGTTCCATCCAAATATATGTTTCCTTTTCTTCATATAGTGATGTCATGATATAACCAGACACCAGATTAACAAACTGTTAAACACTGACCTGTTTTCAGGCATTTTTTCAACTGTTGATAATTCAACAACTTTAAACATAACCAAATAACTTTAATGGTAATCAGCAACATTATCAGCTAATGTTTTTCACTTCTAAAGTCATTAAATACTGACCGCTGCACAACAGCAACCAAATATTTGAATGGACATTGTCTACAGACCCTCTTAAAGATCTTTCCTTCTTTTAGTCACGAGTTCACCACAAGACAGAAAAAATAGAAGGTATCAGTCAAAGAGTTAAACAGAGTTACAAAACTTATCTACATGCTGAAAAGGAATGAAAGAGTTAAAACTTATCTATATGCTGAAAAGGAATGAAAGAGTTAAAACTTATCTAAGATTTTTTTTTTTAGGAAAGAGGAAGAAAGAGTTCAAACTTATCTACAAATTAAAAATGTATAAGAGTTAAAACTTATCTACATACTAAAAAAACTTATATATATACTACTAAATATGTATAAAAGTTAAAACTTATCTACATACTAAAAAGGAATGAAAGAGTTAAAACTTATCTAAGGTTGTTTTTTTTTAGGAAAGAGGAAGAAAGAGTTCAAACTTATCTACAAACTTATATATATACTACTAAATATGTATAAAAGTTAAAACTTATCTACATACTAAAAAGGAATGAAAGAGTTAAAACTTATCTAAGGTTTTTTTTTAGGAAAGAGGAAGAAAGAGTTCAAACTTATCTACAAATTAAAAATGGATAAGAGTTAAAACTTATCTACATACTAAAAAAACTTATATATATACTACTAAATATGTGTAACAGTTAAAACTTATCTACTTACTGAAAAGGAATGAAAGAGTTAAAACTTATCTACATACTAAAAAGACTTATATATACTACTAAATATGGATAAAAGTTAAAACATATCTACATACTGAAAAGGAATGAAAGAGTTAAAACTTATCTACATACTAAAAAAACTTATATATATACTACTAAATATATATAAAAGTTAAAACTTATCTACATACTAAAAAGGAATGAAAGAGTTAAAACTTATCTAAGGTTTCTTTTTGTTTTTTTTAGGAAAGAGGAAGAGTTCAAACTTATCTACAAATTAAAAATGTATAAAAGTTAAAACTTATCTACATACTGAAAAGGAATGAAAGAGTTAAAACTTATCTACATACTAAAAAAACGTATATATATATATACTACTAAATATGTATAAAAGTTAAAACTTATCTACATACTAAAAAGGAATGAAAGAGTTAAAACTTATCTAAGGTTTTTTTTTTGTTTTTTTTTAGGAAAGAGGAAGAAAGAGTTCAAACTTATCTACAAATTAAAAATGTATAAGAGTTAAAACTTATCTACATACTAAAAAAACTTATATATATATACTACTAAATATGTGTAAAAGTTAAAACTTATCTACATACTAAAAAGGAATGAAAGAGTTAAAACTTATCTAAGTTTTTTTTTTAGGAAAGAGGAAGAAAGAGTTCAAACCTATCTATAAACTTATATATATATTACTAAATATGTATAAAAGTTAAAACTTATCTACAAATTAAAAATGTATAAGAGTTAAAACTTATCTAAGGTTTTTTTTTGTTTTTTTTTAGGAAAGAGGAAGAGTTCAAACTTATCTACAAATTAAAAATGTATAAAAGTTAAAACTTATCTACATACTGAAAAGGAATGAAAGAGTTAAAACTTATCTACATACTAAAAAAACGTATATATATATATATATATATATATATATATATATATACTACTAAATATGTATAAAAGTTAAAACTTATCTACATACTAAAAAAACATATATATACTACTAAATATGTGTAACAGTTAAAACTTATCTACTTACTGAAAAGGAATGAAAAAGTTAAAACTTATCTACATACTAAAAAGACTTATATATACTACTAAATATGGATAAAAGTTAAAACATATCTACATACTGAAAAGGAATGAAAGAGTTAAAACTTATCTACATACTAAAAAAACTTATATATATACTACTAAATATGTATAAAAGTTAAAACTTATTTTAAATTTTTTAATTTAACTTTAAGGAATGAAAGAGTTAAAACTTATCTCAGGTTTTTTTTTTAGGAAAGAGGAAGAAAGAGTTCAAACTTATCTACAAACTTATATATATACTATTAAATATGTATAAAAGTTAAAACATATCTACATACTAAAAAGGAATGAAAGAGTTAAAACTTATCTAAGTTTTTTTTTTAGGAAAGAGGAAGAAAGAGTTCAAACTTATCTACAAACATATATATATTACTAAATATGTATAAAAGTTAAAACTTATCTACAAATTAAAAATGTATAAGAGTTAAAACTTATCTACATACTAAAAAAACTTATATATATACTACTAAATATGTGTAAAAGTTAAAACTTATCTACATACTAAAAAGGAATGAAAGAGTTAAAACTTATCTAAGTTTTTTTTTTAGGAAAGAGGAAGAAAGAGTTCAAACTTATCTACAAACTTATGTATATATTACTAAATATGTATAAAAGTTAAAACTTATCTACAAATTAAAAATGTATAAGAGTTAAAACTTATCTAAGGTTAATTTTTTTTTTTTTTTTTTTTTTTTTAGGATAGAGGAAGAAAGAGGGAATAAAAGGTTTGCACTGTGTGTGCAGTGTGCGTGTATGTGTGTGTATGTTACATCTCGGGATTGTACGGAGAGTCAGTCATCCATGCCATGACCATCTCTGCCACTGCATCAAAAGCAGAGGGTGAGAGTCCACCGGGCTGGGGTCCGTAAGGGCCGGGCCAGAGGGGCGGGGCCGTGACATCATCATGCTGAATGTCATCAGCGTGCTCCTGGGGGACTCTGGGCTGGATCTCCTGCTGCCTTCCTTCTGCTGTCCTTCCCTGAACCTTTTAGAGAGACAGAGAGGAGGAGAGGAGGAACCAAGTCAGACTAGTTCAGTTATACCCTTTAGACTGATGCAGTATTGCTGTTGAACTGGATGTATCATGGATCAGGATAGAACAGTTTGGACCACCGTGGGCACGTTTGGACTTCTAACCTCCAGCTGGACAGCCTCCAGGTTGGCCTGTGTGGCAGAGGTGGAGGGCTGGGGGCTGGGGCTCCTCTCTGATGGGACAGCAGCATTCTCACGGAGTCTTCTCTCCGGAGGCTCCTGGAAGGCTCTGGAGGTGCTCTCCTGCTCCCTCCGTCTCTTCCTGCTCGCACCAACCTGTTAGTTACACAGATAGACAGGGATGACTCCAACTGTATGATTACTAGACTGTTAATAATTAAAGGAAAACTAGGAGCCTATATATCATGGAGGAGACAGAGAAAGTAGCTGAAATCAGCTACTTTAAGTGAGACTGTAACTTTTGCTGAACAATGGCTACTGTGGCCACAAGTGGTAATTACAGGGTAATGGTGAATGATAAGACATACAGTAGAATAAGTAGAGAATAATCATAAATCAGCAAACTGACTCACTAGTCAGTTACACAGAAACATTTATCTAAAGGTTGCCCAAGTGAAAATATAATATATATATATAATATAATAATATATATATATATATATATATATAATAAAATATATATATATATATATATATATTGCAGTACCTAAAATACTGCAAATGTACTAATTATTTTTAATGTTTGTATATTGTTTCACACAGCAAATGCCACATATTTCATGTATGTGTCTGTTGTTAAAGGCATTTAGTACTAATTCAATTTTAAACTTAATTGTAACAGTTTTTAAAGAGGGTTCAGCCATGTAGTCATGATATTTGTTGATGTTATTTGTGAGTTGTTTGTGTTTTGTGCTGCTCTGTATGTACTTTCTTGTTGAGTTTTGTGCTTTAACGTATGTATTTGTATTGTTGAGTCTTGTGCAGTTCCAGATATATTTTAATGTTGAGTTTTATGTATTTTAAAGGCCCATCTAGGGATGGGCATTGAAAATGAGCTTAGGCTATAAATGCTGTGGCATATGTCATTAGTTGTCCCTAAACAAATAAATGTTGAATGAACTAAACTGATGATGAGACCAGATGTGTGAGGATCTTACCACCTTAACTAAACTATTTCCTGGTGGACTTGCTAGAGCCCAATCTACAAGCCCCCACTGACCACAGTCATAAAGGAAATCAGACCTGTAACACTCAGCACACAGCACACACTTCCACTCTGTGACATTTGGGGGTATCATACAACCACTCCCACTGGTCTCTGAACCAGCAGCGACACATCAAACTTACTGATAACTTAGTGTAAAACACGGACCGGGGCGGAACTATACGCGTAGTCGGCGGAACAATACGTCATCGTCCAGGCGGCGCATGATGACCTGCAGGAGGACAAACAATCAGTGGCTCATCTGCTTGTAGTACAAACAACTGCTGCTCCCAGGAGAAGGAGAGAGGACAATATGAGGAATCACACTTCTTTTATCAGGAACACATCATGACTACTTGGCTCTGTGTTGTGACTGGCTGCCATGGCAACAGTGGAGAGGAGGAAGTGTAATCTCCTATGCAGACAGACATCTTGTCCTGGGTAATGCTTGGACTGCAGGGTCACATCAGGGATGGTCATGTAATGTTTTGACCTGATCACTGATGATGAAAATCTTACCTTCAACTTATCTCACCGCTGAACGAGGTTCAGGGCTGCGAGGTGAGACGCCCGTCTGTTTCACACTTCCACACAGACTTCAGTCTTCAGGAGCTGTATTCTCACAGGATAGGACACAGACACATTCTGCCTCCCACCATTTCTCCAGCAGAGGATGCTTCATACTTGATGTTCATCTCATCCTCATGAACTGAGGCGCGGCTAGAACAGAGCTTTCTTCTCTCCAATATCTCAGCTGACTCCCACAGTAAAACTTTACTCGATACTCTTCAGGTAAAATTCAAATGATTCATGTAACAAACATAAAACAAAGGAAAGATCAATTTTCCCCCCGACAGTTCACCTTCATTACATAATTAAATAAAACACCTTTTCCCCTAATATGCTCATGTTCTCTGAGAGTCCATGATGCAACCTTCAGTCCATTGTGATCCCCGGCGTACGTTCAGAGGATACAAAGGCAGAATTACTACAGCTCTGAATGCAACACGACACACAGCTGCCACCAAAGTAGCACACAATCTGAACTCTAAAGTGACACAAATGACCCAATAAAACAACTGAGCGATGATTTCTTTCTATTTTATAACTTTTCAGACTGTTTTTTCGATTTTGTGATAACAAACAGTCTTAATGAGTCAAATAGAGGGTCACAGTGTAATGCTTTAGTGTAAAACTTAAATAATTGATGATTAATAATGATTGGTTTATTAATCAGATTCTTTGTTTTTGTAGATTTGTTGAGCACGAATGCTCTTTTTCACGAATGTTCCATATTCACACATACTAGACGTCATCAGTGGTGGAAAGTAACTAAATAGTCAATTTCAAGTCAGTTTTATTTATATAGCGCTATCTCAGGTTAGTTATCTCAGGGCGCTTTTCACATAGAGTCTGGAGGTCTAGACTGTACTCTTTAATTTACAGAGACCCAACATTTCCCCATGAGCAGCACTTGGCGACAGCAACAAGGAAAAACTAACAGGAAGAAACCTCAAGCAGAACCGGGCTCTAGGTTGTCAGCTGGTACATTTACTCAAGTACTGTACTTATGTACAACTTTGAGGTAGTTGTACTTTACATGAGTATTTCCATTTGATGCTACTTTATATTTCCACTCCACTACATTTCAGAGGAAAATATTGTACTTTCTACTCCACTAAATTTATTTGACGGCTTTAGTTACTTTTCAGATTAAGATTTGAAACGATGGATAATATAACAAGCTTTTAAAATACAACACATTGTTAAAGATGAAACCAGTGGTTTCCAACCTTTTTGGCTTTTCACATCTTATAAAAAGCAGTGTGTAGTCAGGGTCACATTTCAGATGTCTATGAGTTGTTAACAGCTCCACCAAATAGTGATTTTTTTCCCCTCTAAACTTCTCACATGGTTTTATTTCAATAAATGTTCGAATGATCCAATATTTCACCAAAAACCTCTCCTCCTCCTTTTTCTCCCTCTCCCATAATCATCTCACGACCCCTCAGATTTAACTGGTGACACTTTGGAGGGGCCCGACCCCTAGGTTGGGAACCACTGGACTAAACTAGCTAACTGTATATAAAGTAGTTCAAACTAGCTCCACCTCCAGCAGCTACAACAGTAACATGCTGCTTACACACTGATGCTTCAGTATTAATAATCTAATGATGTCATATATAATAATATATCAGTCAGAGGGAACAAACCACTACTTTTACTGCAATACTTTAACTACATCAAGCTGCTAATACTTATGTACTTTTACTTAAGTAGGATTTTTCATGCAGGACTTTTACTTATAATGGAGTATTTTCACATTACTGTATTGCTACTTTTAATTAAGTAAAGGATCTGAATTAAGGATCTGAGTACTTCTTCCACCACTAGATGTCATCAAAAAGACAGTTTCAGTGTCTACATTTGTTGGTAACCTCTGACAAGGTGCATGGTTTCATGCTTGTCCCAGGGTTACCAACATGACACCCCATGTGACTGTGAGTGTTGATTTTGCCTCAATCCTACATTAACATTTTATAATATGTAGCCTGCATATATTCACTGATGTTATGGGAGGTAAGTATTACACAAAAAACTAAAGACAACATTCAAAATTATATTTCAAATAAGCACAAGCTCCTAACAAATCTAACAGGATACACACTTTCACTGTCAAGCCAAGAGTTTTACCTTGTTGGTGTTGGTGCTCATTTGGCTCCTGCTGGGCTCTCTCCTCCAGTAGGTGTGATCATGGAGGTGAGTTGGCACATCACACATCTGTAACCATTAATGTACAGTTTAGGATGGGACTCTACTTAACTCAACACAACTCCACTAAACTGAACATTGAATAAATGAGTTCATCTTTTGAAGTGAGGTTTTACAATGTTTCACTAGAAGAGGTTTTCCTCGCTGTAATCATTCCTCCTGTTCATACTGGCTATTAAAAGATCCCCTTCAAAGGTGCTTTCAATGTAAGTGATGGGGGACAAAATCCACAGTGTGTCCACACAGTCATTTTGTGCAAAAATGCATTGAAATATTTATCTGAAGCTTATATGAGGCTTCAGCAGTCTGAGTTAGTCATATCAAGTGGATATCTGCCACATTTACAGTCTTTTTAGCATCAAATTCCCTCTTTGTGTTTCCTCAGACAGTGTTTCCCTGTTGAGCTGCGGTGGAAGTATAGTAACAAAAACAGGGACTTTGGCACTAAAAAGACTGTAACATTGAAAGATATCTACTTGATTTGACTCATTTGCACAGGAGGAGGACTGTGGATTTTGGCCCCCACCATAACATTGTAAGTGCATTATGAAGGGATCTTCTAATGGTCAGTATGAACAGGAGGAATGATTATGGCAAGAAAAACCTGTTTCAGTGTTCATTTGGGCTCCTGACTATTGTTTTAAGACAGACTTGAACATTTGTGAACTCGTCCTTTAAATAAACAAGCTATTTTCTACTCTGCATGCACATATGCATAACGGCTTTACTGTTTTTGCAGCAATATCACAGTAAAGTTGACTTTACTACAGAAAATAATGATCATTTATGAACTGTTTAATAAAGTAATGAATGAGGGCTTTTTTCTTGACAAAATATCAGGTTGAAAGTAGAAACTTTGGCATCTTTAAACCAAAAATGTGCAAACTGCTGTTACACTGAGCTGTTGAGCGTGTCAGCAGTTTACTGAAGGTGGTTAAATGCATCACTGTGTAATAAGCAATGTTTTATTTTTCTGAAGGAGTTTGAATAGTTACTGCAAACTGTATCAGTTTGCTTGTAAATCAACAGTCAGTTCAGGATTTTGCAGCTTCTGTCTTTACATTTCAGCAATGTATACACTGAAGATCTTACTTTAAATGTGTAAATGTAATATTTGTTTTGATGTTTTACTGAACAAACTACCACTGAATGAAAGTCAGTTGTTGCTTCGACGCCTCAAATACAGCTGAGGCGTCGAATAAAACGGCTTGAAAAAAGTCTTTGAATGATTTTAAACTGCCTAAATTCTCACGTTTTCCATGATGAAACAGTAAGAGAGTCGAGTTGAGGTCACTGTGGGTCCGTATTTCGCTGCTCACTTGTTTAGTTTTTTAGAAATCGTCGAGTGAAGTTTCTCCTCCAATGTTTCAGAGTAAAATGGTGATTTTGGAACTAGTTTCTGGAATATAGACGCTCCATAGCAACCAGAGTCCTACGTCAGCACTAACGTTAAACTGCTTTAATTGGCAGTTTACAGTATTGTTTTTTATTGGCATTTTAAAATTTAACCATAGAAAATATTTTTTAAATGAATTCCTTCAACACGGATTCAATAACGTTTTGTAGAGGCCCAGTGCATACACTACTGTTTTAGTCGGCATCCATTTCGTCAGCTATAAGGCAACATTTTGGCAATTTAGTTTATTTTATGTCCATTTAAGCTTCCGATGAATTACAGCAGAGTCAATAAACGTGATTAATATTGTTATTGAAAGTTCAGCAACAAATAAATAGTCTCTGTCACTAGTTGAAAGGCTAAAATACATGTGAAAATCCAAATAAGTCGTCACAATGTAACTTAATTAGTTTAAAAGTTAGTCGTAGCGGTTGTTAAATTGTACTCTGTTGTATTTGTTAACCATATTTCTATAATTTCCAGTCAGTATTTCCTCTGGCCTGACTGCTCATATGTTTTGGACCTATAGTCACCTGCTTAGCTAACAAAATGAAAGTAAACACTACCCTACCTGACCGTCAGCTCACAAACTTCATGCAGCTTCCTCTGTAATTAAAACACCTGATTCATTCACACCAGAAGGCAGATATACAATCATATCATTCTGGAGGGTGTCCACTTTGAGCCTACCGTTTATGGGGCCAAAACAGCGACAGTTAAATTTGGCAAATTGAAAATAAAAGGAGGTTCAATGCCAAATTTTATTTTCAATGGCAAAATGTAACTGTCACTCTAGCCCCATAAGCCTATTGCTTGAGGCATGTGAGGCATTATTATTTCTAAATTGTCCGTTTTTAATAGTATATCTTGTAATATTATAATAAAAAGCTTCACCATTAATCCTTCAGGGGCATCATCGTTTGTCTTTGCTGGATCGTTTTTAATTGGGTGCACTCTGTGTGCAGTAGGTGTCGCCTTTGCGTTCACAGCATACAAAAGATTAGAAATACTGCCATCTTGTGGGACTCTTATGTTACTACAACATGTTGGGTTTGATGTCACCAAAGCAGTGAGGGCACTCTGTGTTACTGACAGGTGTTTCAGATATAAAGTTAGAAACATCTCACAGCATATTGCAGTCTCCAAACAACCCTCTTGGTTAAATCTGAATATGTTAAAGGTCCCTTCCAGACAGGTTTTTCAGCTGGATTCAAAATGTCCATTTTCAGTGTATGTGTATGTGAACCTTCAAGTTGCCACATCACATTTCTGTAAGTTGCATACTGGACCATGATTGGCTCCAAATAAGTTGTGATGCCACAATTCATGCTTGTAGTTATACATATTAAACTCAGATTTAAGGTGAGCACAGAGAAACTTTCCCCTTTCAGCAGAGGAATATGAAAATAAACTCTGCACATACATCATTCTGCACACTGAAGCTCAAACATCCAATTGAAGGAGCAAGAAGAAAAACATATTTGAGTGGAGTGGATTTTAAGTTTCATAAAGATTCTCAAGATTTACTGCAGTGCTCTCAGTTTTCTTTTTATTGGATTGGTTCTGTTGTAGTGTGTTTAAAAGAATGAAGAGTCCTTAAACAGCCGGTATTTGTGGTTCACCATCTTTTATTTTACAATTTTTGTCACTTGCTTGATTTTATGATTATGATAACTAATAAAAACAGTATTTTACACAGATACTGTGACATTTTGCTGTGATTTCTTAACCTCTAATTGCATCAGTGTATAGCATATATCATTTTTTCCCTTAACACTACTGAGTGGTGAAGCCAGTGTGTCTGAAGAAGATATTTGTTAGGTTTAACAGTGCATTAAAAGAAACATTAGTAAGGGATCTTCCACCCCACTAGGATGTAATCCAGGGTTAATACACACAAAGTACAGCTGAGGCTGATGGGATTGTCATTTGTTTTGCAGGTATTTGGTTGTAAATCAAAATATTGGACACATAAAAGTTGATTGATTGATTTAAGTGTTGTAACTTTCTGATGCCCAGCCTATATGGGCTTACAAGACACTAGACAATAATAACCAGGATGGTCACATGACAGATGTACAGTTCCACAGATTGAAAAAGAACATTTCAGAACATTTAGTTTACATGGCAGAGATGTCCTGTTATGATGGATACAGAGCTCTCTTTTTTAGCAGCCAAGCCTCTCCTATAAATCTGGCTAAAAGAAAAATCTCCATATTAAAAAGCCAACTCAACATATCAGCTTCAGACAACCAAAACAAATCAGGTTTTTTCAATTGGATCTTTTCAAACAAACAATTCCTCAAGTCACTGCACAAAGGACAATGAAATACAAAATGAAATTCATCCTGGACAACACCAAGATCACAAAAAACACATAAACGTCGCTCTTCAGGAATACCTTTATATCTGCCGACCTCAATTGCCAGTTGTAAAGTACCAGTTCTTAACTGGTCTGAATCAATACTTATTGTTATTTTGACTATTACATACCATTATACTACTTTGTATATTTCATTTTTTAAATAAATTGTATAATAGTTGTACACCTGAATGTCTGATTGCCATTATTTTTCCTAGAATTCTGCTTTCAGAACTAGATATTAATTATTAAGTGATTACTAAAATCAATAATAATTGAATGCAGAGGCAATTATGTAATATGATAACAAGTAGATACATTTATATAGTCTTACATTTACAACCGGCCCTTTGAAAGCTACCATAATGCTGATGAAATTGAGTTTGATCCCCCCGCTTTAGAATAAATCATTACCCATAATAAAGTCATAATTCTGTTATGCCATCTGTTATCTATTATGCTATTATCTTAAATACCTCAATCAAATCAGTCACGAAAAACATTTTCCATAAAGTGAGTGTTAGAAAAGTGTTTTTGAAGAAATCAGTCCTGTTCACAAGTTTTTCAATGGTATGGTTATAATGGTATAGCAGTATACTGTGAGCTTACAGACACACACACTGGTGTACACTGGAGATCAGCTACTAGAACACTTTTTCCACTAAATAACTAAGGCATTTCAACAAAAAACATTATTTTGCAGAAAGCACACTGATCAAAATTAGAGAACACTTTCAGATACCTCCCAGTTATTGGTGTTAATCCGGCACCTGGTGCTAATTTCCTTGATTATCTGTTAACCCCTATTTAACTGGCAGCCTAACTTCCAGTTTCACTGACTCTGCATGATGGTGGGCCGTTCTAAAGTGACTGAAAGCCTCCCGCAGCAGGTTGTCCAGATGAAGGCCAAAGGGATGACCCTATCAGCCATAGCAAGACAAGTTGGTTGTTCCAAATCTGTGATTTCAAGAATATTGAATCTTTACAACATCACAAACTCATTCAAGTCCCCCAAGAAGGCTGGTCGTCCACGGAAGACAAATACAAGAGAGGACAGGATACTGCGGAGGATCTCAATGTGCAATCGTTTCCACACTGCAGCTGGAATTGCTCCCCAGTTCAGCGCTGAACAGGGTGAGGATCTGTCTCGTCATACAGTGTCTCGACGTTTAAGAGCATTTGGACTGAAAGCCCACTCTGCAGTGACCAAACCTCTCATTAGCAGAAAGAATCAAAAGGCTAGACTAAGCTTTGCTGAGGAGCATGTTGTGTGGACAGAGGAGAACTGGTCCAAAGTTCACTTCAGTGATGAAAGCAAGTTTCATTTATTTGGAAAGTCAGTGAAAGGTGGAGGAGGAAGTGTCATGGTTTGGCTGCATGTTTTCTGCAGCAGGAGTTTGGCCTCTTATACAGCTACATGGCAGAGTGAATGCAAATGTTTATCAGAACCTTCTTCAACAACATATGGTTCCTTCCCTGCGTTCATCACCCAAACAGCCCGCAGTGTTCATGCAGGACAACGCTCCATGTCACACAGCAAAACAGGTAAAGCAGTTCCTTGAAACTGAAAACATTGAAATAATGACATGGCCTGCCCAGAGTCCTGATCTCAACCCAATAGAGAACCTCTGGAAAATCCTTGGCGACAAAGTTATGGCCAAGAAACCCACTACAGTCACCGAACAGTGGAGGAGACTGAAAGAAGAGTGGACCAAAATCACACCAGAGCAGTGTGAGAGACTAGTGCTGTCCTGTGGCCGCAGATGTGCTGAAGTCATTCAGAGCAGAGGCCTGTACACTTCCTGCTAACTGCTGACTATATATATGTGCATGTTTTGTTTTTTGTCTTGTAAAGAAAGACAAAAAAACTAAATTGAAATGGATGTGACAGAATATCCATTTTAATTTAATTTAATTTAATTTTTTTCAGTAAATTCACTTAATTAAATCATTTTCAAAAATCAGTTTTCATGTTTGTTTGTTTTGTTTTTTTTACAAATCCACATAAGGTTTCAAATTCATATTCTTGACAATCAATATTGTTAACCTTTATTTAATGAGGTAATGTTATTGAGATCGAGATCTCTTTTGCGAGAGAGACCTGAGTACAGAGGGAAAGAAAACAAGCATAGCCAGATATAACAAAAAGGACAAAGACATACAGCACACAGCCAGACAAACAAAAGCCCATACAGCATCAGAAACAATCTTTTGACCTGCTCATTAACATGAACGATGGAAACCGAGTCGCGTTTGGTTGGGAGCTGTTCTTTTTTTTCTCTCTCCCTGAGTTCACACCTATGGTTGAAGGAGAGAGAGCATGATTATAGGGATTTTAATCATGTTATTTTATATATAATATGTATATTTGTAGTTTGTTGTTTTTTTTTTATTTCAAACTGTACACTCTGCATAATTCAATCATTGTATTACAAGTCAAACACTCACTCTCTTGCCTAGACCTTGTGCAAAATACTGCACCTAGGGTTTTAACTGGTTCCAAATGTAGAGATTACTACATCACTCCAAATTAAGCATCCCTACATGGGATACCAGTCAGTTTTACAAATGGTCAGCTAGTTAGCTGGACATGCTAACTTACAGCTCATGTTAAAACAGTTACACACACTGTTTAAAGTCATTCCTTCTTGATTTTGGGAAGACTAAAAGTGTCCAGAGTCGGGGTCAGGTACAGCTGTCAGGCCAGGCCAAATGCAAATGTCTGTTTGTCTCACTTGTTATCCAGGAGGAGCCAGCGAGGTGAAAGCGCATCCATTTTTCCAGGATCTGGATTGGAACAACCTCCTGAGTCTGAAACCTCGATTTGTCCCTGAACTGAAGACAGAAGAAGACACCAGCTACTTTGACAGTAGGTCCCATCATATGCCTTAACAAACATAGACTCATGTCTGACAGAATCACTGGAGGACTTTTGACTACTTTGTTAACATAGTGCTCATGGATAGACATTAGAAGAGGGTTTCCAGTTTGTTTTTGGGTAGCAACCTGCTTTTTCAGTGATGCCTGGTGGGAATTTCACTTAGGATAAATATCATCATCATGCCTTTTTTTCATGACTTAATGCATGACGGTTGTTGCCCTGATCCCTACAGCCCGCTCAGACTTGTGCCTCCCTGATAAATCACCTGATGATAAATCACCTGTGGAGCTCCCAGACTTCTCATCTGTTGCCTACCGCTTCAGAAAGGTACAGTTCTGTGGATCCTGTTGGAGTGGAGATCTGTCTCTGTCTCTGAGCTTTTACTCGTCTTCTCAGAGAGCTTGGGCTGTGTTGGGAACTGTTGATGTTGGTCTGTAAAGATGTAAAAAATGCAGCTATGTAACAAATTTCATCTGACAACTTTTAATCTGACTGTTGAATAACCAAGTTTCAAGACACCCTGAGGTTGTGAATCGCTCCTCATCATTGGGTAGAGACCTGCATGATCATCTACAGCCTATAATGGAGCTGCAGCATGTTCAAAATGACACTACAAAAAAACTATAGTCAGGAAAAAAAAACTTCTTACAAAACTGAAAACTCAAAGACACGTTCATCAAAATAACAAGACAATTGACAGAAAAGTGCATCTGCTGCCGAATGGTAGTATGTAAAGAAAAGCAGTATTTTCAGCTAATGTCTGTGATGTGCTATGTAACAATGCCACAACAGCTCATTTCTAAACATCTGATTAATAGAGTAATCGAGTATAGATTGTGATACTGACCCCTGAAGAGCATAATGATCAAAGGTTAAAACACTGTCCAAGATTTCCTCCAGTTAAATCAAGCTTACAGCCTTCACTGCACTGTTGTCCTCTTTTACAGAAAACATTAGATATTGGATCCATCACAAAATCACAAAGTAACATAACATGAAAAGTAAATTATTCAACACACAGTCTAAAAATCCATCTTTTACCTGATAAAAAAGTAAATCAGTATTTTTCCACAGAGGCCACAACAACATGAACACCTATACAAGATATTACAATAACCCTAAAATAAACATTTGCTTTGCAAAGCGAAACTCCAGTATGTGTAGGATTGTTTAAGATTCGTTTTTCCTGTTTTTCCTTTAACTCATTTAATCACTTTACTTAAATATTAGGCTTCAAAAACTGCAGACTTGCAGCTCTCTCTGGTGGACATCTGCCACATATCAATGAATATGACAGACACACTGTCTCAGTATGGTAACACCATTGACTGTATGGATACCACAGACGAGTGCATTCCTGTGTTACTGTAAACTGTGCACATGTTCTTGCTATTATCCCGTTATTTCATCAACTGAGCATGTGGGACAGTGAGGCTAGCTCTGGCTTCGCCATTGCTAGCAGCCAATGTTGGATGTTACAGCAAGGTGCAGTTCCTCTTCTAGTGTGGATTCATGCTGCTCTGTCAAACCACAGACTGTAAAAAAAAGGACGGTAATTGGACATGGATCAAACTTTTTTTGATGACCAAAATGTTACAATTAACTTTCATGAACTGAAAACACACTGTGAAATAGCGGCAGCTACGCCTATACTCTGTGAATCTGTGAATTACGCCATGGTTACGTTACGTTGTCAACGTTGTCGCCGTGGTAGCGACTTGTCAATCACACGGTAGCCACGCCCTAAAATATACGCTGCTTTATTGTCTATTTTACTCTAAAAATGGGACCATCACTTACAAAATGAACAACATGCTGTATTGAAGAAGACTTGAAACTAGCGCTTGAGACCATAAACTCATTAGGAAACTGTTTACTGAGGTAATAAATCCAGTGAGAAATAGGGTCATTTTCTAATAGACTCTCATACAATCGGACTTCTTTATGAAACCAGTGGAGTCGCCCCCTGCTGGCCATTAGAAAGAATGCAGGTTTAAGGAACTTCTGCATTGGCTTCACTTTTCAGACCCGGAACTACTCTTTCCAAACTCACTGTGCTCTTTATCAGTCAGCTCCCCCTGCTGTCCATAAGGTGCCTCTGCACCCCAGCCGTTTCAAACCCTCCCTTTGGGCCAAACCTCCTCAATTACAGTTTGAGTAACTTGACACGTGACTTACAAATTCATTTTTGTCTGACTTAAATTGAACAGTCAAGCAAGGACCTGGAGGTGCCGGTTAATCAACTAACCTTGCAGCTCTAGAAAGAGGACTTATTTTGTTTTATTTACTTTTAGAGGCTTGAAGAGGTAAAACCACAGGAGGCATGTAATTCACAAGAAATAAAGCAAAAAAAAAAAAAAAAAGTCTCTTTGTCCTCATAAATTTGCTTCATTACAATACTCATTCACATTTCCATTGAAGGAGTGATCTCTCTGCCTCATGCTGAGATTAAGGAGCCATTAAGGAGCCTGGTTAGACCTAGTGGCAAAGTCCAGCCGAATAGATTACTACCATGGTAAGAAACATCTTGACCTGTGGCAGTTTCTTTGAAACCGGACTCTGTATTCTTCCTGCTTGGTGGGTTTTAATAATGTGAAACTGAGAGCTTGTTGTGTCAGACCAAAGTGACCGGAGCAGAACATAAATCACTCACAGTGTTTAACAAAGAAGTGAAAAAGAATGATTAAGCACTACTGGGGAACTTTATTTATTGAATTTCACATAATTAAAATTTAGAAAGAACAGTAATTTACATTAACAATAAAGTGCATACAGTGCCAAAGTGATTTTTTTTAAACATCAGTAAAGTGCATAGAGTCCAGTAACCCTGTTTAAAGTGCTGTTAGCTCATAAGTCCAGTATGTTCCAGGGGAGGCGCTGAGATTTGTCCATAGTCTTTCTCCTCCGGAGGTGAGTAAGAATCTGTTTGACTACAGTGTCACTGTAGATCACTGTCTGCTGTATTATCATGGCACATCTGGTTTTCCACAATTTTGAACACACCACACAAATAATTAATTGTAACAGTTCAGTATGTAAATTATCATCAACAATACAATACATAACAAATTTATAACATAAATTAAAGTGTACACTGACAGCTTTTAGTTTATCCCAGACTTCCTGAACTCTGTAACAGTCTATTAAGAGATGCTGCTGTGTCTCATCATCATTGCAGAAAATCATTGGACATTTTTTGGTAGTAACGTAACAACTCCAAGACACAACAGCTACACATCATTAGTATTTACATTTTTATCATTTATAAACCCACCATATTTAAAATCATTTATTTTATTAGAAATCATTTTACTGGGTAAACCACCCCAGTCTATTTATAGATGTTGGTATTGTGCTGTAAAATCACCATATAATCATTTATAATAAGGGCCATGTCTTGCCCTGCCTCTTCTTTTTTTCCATTTTGATAAATCATCAATCCAGAGAGCATTTCTGATGATGGCAGCAGATATGTTTTTGACAAAGGCTATTTTCAGTCTGTCACCAAGTTCTACGGCACCCAAACCTCCATATTTTTTACTTTTATACATTAAATCTCTCTTGGTTACTTCTCTGGTTGTTCCCCAGATTAAGTTGGCACGCTGTTTGTTTAGCTGGTTTATTATTTTGTTGGGTGGAGGAAAGATACTTGCAAGGAAAAGGAGTTTGGATAGGATGAAAGTTTTGACAATATTTACTCTTGATTTATAATGAGTGTTTTTGTTTTCCCATTTCTTCACCTCTTCTTTAATTTCACACAGTTTTTTCTCCCAGTTTCTTTCACTACATCCACTGTTACAGACGGTTAGACCAAGAATTTGAATTTCTTGTTTGACTTGTATATTATTGCTTTGTTTGTCACCATCAGCTCCGATCCAAACTCCTTCTGATTTGTCATGGTTTAATTTGGCTCCAGAAGCACTTTCATATAAAGCTAAAAGATTAGTTAAAACATTAATTTCTGCTTGATTTTTTTATGATGACTGTAATGTCGTCAGCATATGCTATAGCTGTGACCTTGTGCGCGTTTCCTACATAAGTTCCCATAAGACTACTATTTTTATTTATTTGTTTAATTAAAGGGCTGATTGCTAAAACATTAAAGAGCAGCACTCAGTGGGCAGCCCTGCTTCACACCTCTTTCTACCTCAAAAAGTAGTCACTTCTGTTGTAATGGAGGCAGACATTTCAGAGACCGATATCTTAGAACATGGACAATAAAATGAAGCAGACTGACGCGACAGCCTCACCTTGCTTTGATCAAAATCTCACTCCAAACAAATCAAAAATGTCTCTCTAATAACACTCTAACTTGCCGACTGTCGTAAACTAGCTGCAGACAGTTGATCAAAGTTTACAACACATCTACACTATTTCCCTCTCTGGCATCCAAACGGTTAAATAGCTTTAAAATGTTTCAATTTGATATACCTAAAATTTACTCCATTTATTTGAATGATATTAAATGATATTGTGCTTAAAGACACAGCATAGAGGCTATAATGCTTAAAGAAATAATGTGTGGATATTTATATATGCAACTCTGAAGTCTTTTAGCTGATTAGAGTAAATTATTCTTCTGATGGGGAAAAATAAAATCCATTTTATTTCAAAGGAACTGAATAAATATGAGAATACAACGGTTATTTCAACTTAAAGCAGCTATAATCAATATTTTCATATTCACCATGGATGTGTAAAACTAGCAGGAGTTATAGTGGACCTACAAACTACAAAACAACTGGATTTAGTCATGAATCCTGAGTCTTATCTCTGTATATTTGTCATAGTAGAACATGCCTTTAGTTTTGTCTTTACACTTGTCAATGACTCTCTGTTCATTTCCTTCAGTTTGGGATGGGACATAGACCCTGCCTATGAGATAAATGTTTGGCTCACTTCGACTCACTTTTCAACCTTTAAGATCTTCAGAAATAAAGAAATGTATACATAACATGACAAAAGCTTGACAATAATAATATCTTTTAATGTAGTAATAGTGTACACAGACATCCCTCTGAATTTTTACATCATGTTGGTCAATTGTTGTCATAATGTTCAGATTATAGCAATGACAAAAAATCATTTGACAGTGAAAATACAGCATTTTATTTTATCTTTGAATCAGAATATGACACATGAGAAAAACATTCAAATTAGTCATATGTGCAAAGAAACTCAGAATAAGTAAAAATGGTTTAAGTTTAATAGGGGTCTAATCATGAATAAGGCAAATTCACTTCAATACAATAAAAGAAATAAAGGTGCATTTAAGTGCTGGAGGTCCATTTTTAACAATATGCAATTCCCTTAAGGTACCCTTCCCTGAGATAGAATGAAAATTCTCTACACATTCAATTACAAAAAATACTGGTAGTTTGTTTTGATATTTCCAAAAATTCAGCAAACACTTACAATACATTTGCCAAAACAATATACATGACATAAATACCCGTTTTTTGGTTTTTTTTATCTTCCCAAATGTTCAAACATCGTTTTAGCTACAACATGGCTCAGACATGGATAAATGACATGTTTTTAGTCACTGGCTGGAGGAGCAGATGGTTACTGTGGGCTGGAGGAGGAGGCTGGTTCTGTGGATGACTGGAAGAAGCTGTTAGTGGAGTTTGGTAGAACTTTCAGGTGGAGTGGGACTCTTCAACTTTCTAGTAGAAGAAGTTGGTGTAGGTTCTGGCTGCAGCTGTCTGTCAGTATCTGCAGGTGGAGGCAGCAGTACAGGTAGCTTGCAGAAGCTGGAGGCTGGAGGTGGAGGTTTCATAATCTGTCATAATCTGCAGGTGGAAGCAGATATTCCAAAGATGAGCTGGAAGCATCTGTTGGTGGAGGTTCAGGTTGCAACATTCTGACACAACCTGTAGGTGGAGGAGGTGGTGCAGTTTGCTGGTTGAGGCAGGAGATGGAGGTTTGGTCAGGAGCTGTCTGCTGGATTCTGCAGGTGGAGGGGGTGGTGCAGGTCACTGGAAGAGGCTGCTGCTGAAGGTTACAATACATTCCATGGTGCAGCACTAACTACAATACTAATGCTGTGAATGAGTTTTATGTGCAAGACATACACACCTGCTGTAGATGTAGGTGGAGATTCAGTCTGCAGCGCCCTGCCAGAACCTCCAGGTGGAGGCGATGGCTGCATCCCAAATCTCCACCTGTAGCCTTTGCCAGCAACTTGCAGATGTAGACGGCAGCTGCAGGTTGCTGGCAGAGGCTGTTGGTGGAGATTCAGGTTGTTACAGTCTATCAGAATCTGCAGGTGGAGGTGGCAGTGCAGCTTGCTGGCAGAGGCTGAAGGCTGAAGGCTGGAGGTGTCTGTCAGAACCTGCAGGTGGAGGTGGTGAGACAGATTTCTGGCAGAGGCTGCAGGTGGAGATTCAGTCTGCAGCTCTCTGCCAGAATCTGCAGGTGGAGGCGGCAGTGCAGATTGCTAACAGGGACTGCAGGTGGAGGTTTGGGTTGCAGTGGTCTGCCAGAATCTGCAGGTGGAGGCGATGGTGCAGATATCTGGTAGAGGCTGTAGGTGGAGGCCCGGGCTACAGCTGTCTGCCACAATCTGCAGAATTTAAAACTTCTACTTCCAGGGGTGTAATGTTTTCTGGTACTTACATTTTACTTGAATATTTACACTTTATACCTACTCCACTACATTTTAGAGGGAAAATTATACTTTTAACTCTATAAGTTACTGACTAGCTACTTAAATTAAAATTTCACACACAATATATGATACATTATAAAATATGATGCATTGTTATCAAACTATCCAATAAGTATATAAAGTAGTTAAAATCAGCTCGACCTTGGCATCAACATTAAAGGGCTAATTGCACATTTATGCATCAGTAATAATAATCCAATTATATAATATATATTATAAAAAATTTGACAAGGGCCATAGTGCTGCATAATGAGCACTTAAGTACATTTTTTACTGATGATACTTCTGTAGTGATGTACTTCTTCTAATTAAGTAAAAGGAATACTGAATACTTTTCTCATCACTTTAACCTTCCTCTTGTGTTAGGGTCGGCACCGACCCGTTTTAGTTTTAGAATGCATAAAAGAATCACTTAAAATTTGTTTATTGCATCAAGGCTTTTTGACTTTGTCAGGAACTTTGATTTCAACAAAATTAAACAAAAACATTTTTTTCACTACATTATAAAATGCTCTGGTTGAAATTATGTCCTTTGTGGTGTTAGGGTCGGTTTCGATCCGGTTATAAAAATAAGATTATAAAGCAGTAATTAGAGTCAAAATTGAAATCATCAGTGCACTGTCAGCCAACACACTGACAGCCACCTCCTCTCCCAATCATGTGAGCTTCAGGGGATGCTCATTTGTCTGGTATAGCTGCAAAAAAATAAAACAAACAAAGTCGGGGATGTCCAGACATTTGAGGTCACTTCACTCATTTGACTTGCAGAGGGCACATCTCTAATTTGCAGCATGCAAAAATGAAAAGAATATTTACGGTGAGCCAAGTTCTATGTCAGAAGACACAGATCAGCATAGCGATGCAGAGGAGCAAGTTTCTGAGGAAGTGGACAATGTGGAGTACCAGCCAGAAGACACAGACACATCTGAGTCTGATGAGGAGGTCACTGGTGCTGAGGCTGCTCCTGCTGATCACCTAATTCATTGAAAGTCTCAAATGACTGTTATGTGTCCATAGTTGTGCAAGATTACATTTAACATTCTCTTAACATTATCCCTGGAAACAGGATCCATATGTCTCATTGCTTTCTGTACACAGGTGGCCGGTCCAAGTAGTCTCACTTGTAGGTCTGCATGTCTCTCACTCACACACACACACACACACACACACACACACACACACACACACACACACACACACACACACACAAGCACATAGAGACTTTTACTCTGATTTAGCTTTCTCATAGTTTTGGAAGTAGTAATTGATTTCTATTGATTTCTATTGGTTTGATTTGTTTGATTGGTTGTTGTTTGTTTGAACTTGCAAATCAATATTTTGTGTGTTGTGTGACCTGTTCTGTGTTTCAATGTGTTTATATTAAGTTCTATTGCTGACAAATTTTTTTTGGATTTTCTTGAAGAAAATATATATGGGTCCAGAGACCCACACCAAAAATATTAAACCCAACATTTTCATGGATAAGGAAGCCTAACAAGGTAACCAAGAGATGACAAAAACATTGGATGATAGGTTATTGTTTTTAGTGTATTTTAAAGCTGATTTAAGACACGGGTTGAAACCGACCCGTTAACACCGGGGATGGTAACAGAAAGCTAACACAGGAGGAAGGTTAAAAACAAATCCATTGATTAATTTGTTTTTTATTTGCACAAACCGAAATGATTCAATGTCTGACCTTTAGACTATCAATCGGTGGGCTTAATGATTATGTGGCCAATATTTTCCTGCTGGACTGACAGTTTCTACCTTTTATCCTGCATTTAATTAAAACTGTACCATTCTGTCAATATAAGCCAGGCTACCATCAAGCAATTGACTGAATTGAATGAAAAAAAAAGAAGTCTTGAAACACAAATTTAACACTTTTGTATTGCACGGTTGTGTCTATGAACTTTAAAATTGAGTAACTCCTTCCAAACCTCGATAAGAAATCTGTGATTTGCTAAAGAACAATTTGGCAGGGTGAATATTTGCTGACAGTAAAGGCCAGTCTTCAACAAGTAGGACACCCAGCACACTGTTCCCGCATTATGTTCCTATATATTCAGAGTTATGGGGCATGCACTCTGCACCACAATGAACTGAAGCCTTTTCTGTTAATTCCATTGGTAGGGCAGGGTATCAAACCTCAGTACTTTTCTGACATTGGATGTCTATTCAGATTTGTCAAATTGTTGATTTGTTTCTATGATCATGGTAGTAGATAGTACCTGCTTCATCCCTAATGAACTGGACAGTTTCCACACAGCTCAGGGCTGGGTATGGCAGCATATGAGGTCAAAGTATCATCCTACTCCATAGTCAGGTCTTTGTATTTATTGAAAGATCTTCCCTACAAGTTTAATTGAATTGATGCTTGACACCAAGGGAAATGAGTTAGATGTTTTCATTTTCATTTTTTGTACGCATGTCTGTGTTTCACCCACTAGGCCGACTGTTAGAGGTGGTTGATGATGGACTCCCACAGTGAGACCAAAAAGATGAGCTCTTACCTCCCCTGCAACCCCTCCTATGATGAGACCCAGACAAATGGCTGCCAGGCCCCACCCAAAGGCCCAGGTACACACACAATAACATGTTGTACTTGATGTGAATACAAGTTTAAGTCATAGGTGTGTCAATAGTTTTTTAAAGCGATTATATATGACTTCATTTAAATGTTTATAGAGGGTGTACCTGCCTGGTATGTGAATTCAGGTACAATAGGGCTCATCCCTACAGCTTACATTCCCCTGGCTTCCCCTGGAGTCTCCATAACCACTTGAATCTATTATAAATATTGGTTGTACTTTTAATCAGTATTTGTTAAACGCTAACCTGGGGTCTGTTCCATACAGATAACTTTCCAAGTGAAACCCCCTGCAAGTCTGGAACTTGGACTGACGTAAAAAGTCCTGCCCTGTGTTTTGATCAGCAAAGTTTTCCAGATAACTGAGTAAACCCGCTTGTTACAACAGGTGTTTGAATTTCCAGGACCATGAAAACTGTGCAACTTCTTCACATCGACTGACACGGATTAATGATGAAGCTGAAGGCTTGTTTATAACTGTTTTTATGACTCGTGTGTCTCGGTCACCGTGCCCTTATTGGCTTCATACCAAAACGTGACATGGACTCATCACAAACTATCTGTCAAGTTATATTGTAAGTGTAATTTGATTAGGTTGAACCTCTAATTAATAAAGTAACTTAAAACATGCACATATTTGCAATTGTAAAAAAGGTCATGGATCCAGTGTAAGACTAGAGTTAGTAAAACCTTCTGCAGATAATTTCTCTGTGCAACACCCAGAAGTCAACAGAAAAGGTGAATTTTTTTTTCTTTTTTTTGATGATTGTATAGAAACATTAAATCTGACTCAGTGTTTGCAAAACTTGCACAGCACCACAGCTGCTGAAGTGTGATACTGCCAGATTTGTGCTTGATTGGGATGCATGAAAATACAAATATGATGTGAAACACTTTGCTTTAATTGTACTGGCTCTGGCTCATTTGGACTTTATTGGTATTGTAAATTAAAACTGCTATAACCTTGGCAGGTCATGGCAGGACGAACAACATTTCTCAATAACTGAGTATGCAGTGACTTCGCAACCATGATAAACGTGTGAGACCAGCTTTACAATGTGAATGCTGTTGTACCAATGTCTCCACTCACTGCTAAGAAGAAGTAAGGTGTAGTTAAAATGTCATGATACCTTACATATAGAATAAAGATCCTAATCAGTCCCAGTCTGTAAAGTAAGGAGAAAAAATAGCAGTGGTAAATTGATGCTTTGTGTCAGCTGGTATCCTGAGTTTAAGAAATCAGGATCAGGATTGAAACAGTGGGATGCTCTTATAGTTATATAGCTCTTATATAGTGTGGAATATGCCTGATTTCTTTTTTTTTTTTGGATAAAACATAAGTTTAATTATCTATATAAAACCAATTTTAAATATTTCTGGAAGAAACTTGAGATAGGAACTACAATCACATTACAGTAGCTGAAAATCCTGTTACAAGATCAGTACAGTCCAACATGTTGAAATATTATAACCCTGTTATTAGATAATGTCACTTATGGAGGACTGAGAAAGGTGGTACAGTGCAGCCATCAAAGCAAATAACTTTATAGGACCCTGCAGTTTGCAGCTGCGCCTCTGTTTTTCTTGTATGTTGTGCAATAATAATTGAATTAGAACAAAAAGAAAAGGGAAAAAATAGGGTGATTGCATTTATATGTTAGCACTTAAGTGAACAGCCAATTATAAAAGCCTCTGCTGGTTTAGATAATGACCATAATCACAGTGTGGTGTCCTGATAGCTGTTCAAGGAATTTAACAGCAATACTGTACTGTACAGTATAACAAAGTGATTACAGTGAAGTTTACAACTACTCATATCTATATCATATAAAATATCATATATATTGAAAGTGGTGGCAAACAATTCTTTGAAAAGTGTTTGTTTTTAGAATTCCTGTGATTTATTGATGCAATCTGGCCCACGCTCAAACACAGAATGAAGTCCGTTTTAATCTTGGTTTCTTTGCTGTGGCCAAGGACTAGACACAACACGGCGTTATAACATATTTAATGTTTTGTTTAATTTACATAATGTCAATGTGGAACAACCTACTGCTCAATGTCAACAAAACCATTACCATTAAACTATTACCCTGGCCTTCAGCACCACCGTAAGGAATCTGGGAGTCATCTTTGATCAGGATATGTCCTTCAACTCCTGCATAAAACAAGTTTCAAGGACTGCCTTTTTTCACCTACGTAACATTGCAAAAATCAGGTACATCCTGTCTCAAAATGATGCAGAAAAACTAGTCCACACATTTCTTACTTCTAGGCTGGATTATTGCAATTCCTTATTATCAGGCTGCCCCAACAAGTCTCTAAAGACTCTCCAACTGGTCCAGAGTGCAGCTGCACGCGTACTGACAAAAACTAGAAAAAGAGATCATATTTCTCCCATTTTAGCTTTGCTGCACTGGCTTCCTGTAAAATCCAGAATAGAATTTAAAGTCCCTTTCATCACCTACAAAGCTCTTAATGGTCAGACACCATCGTATCTTAAAGAGCTCATAGTACCCTATTACCCCACTAGAACACTGAGCTCCCAGAAGGCAGACTTACTTACTTGTGGTTCCTAAAGTCTCCAAAAGTAGAATAGGAGGCAGACTTCAGCTGTCAGGCTCCTCTCCTGTTGAACCATCTTCCAGATTTGGTCTGGGGGGCAGACAGCCTCTCTACGTTTAAGAGTAGGCTTAAAATATTCCTTTTTGATAAAGCTCATAGTTAGGGCTCCATGGTCTGGCAACAGACCACAGAGTTAAGATCCATGGGAATGAAGTCACAAGAATATCAACGTCCACTCAGAGACAGAATTTATATTAGTAAGATTAAACAATTCAGGTTGGATGAAGACCACTCATATAAAACTTATTTAATGGCAACTATCTTCAGTTAGTCCACAGAAGCACATAAATAAGATATATTAGTGGAATAAGTGTTAAAGAAAATTTGTCAACCTTTCATGTAAATGCAATCTGCAGATTTTGTACCAAAATTCTGTTATAGCTACATTTTACATTTACAATCAATTTACAACACGTACTGGGAGCAGCGCAGAGACCCTGGCTTCAGTAAAATGGACTTCCCTGTGTTGTGGTGACCTCTGGATTTAACCAAACCTCTCCACTACAACTTCTCATAGAGAGAGAAGTATAAAACTGACCAGAGACCAGCCTCGAAGTGTCCTGACCTGGTTAACATGAATCACTCAATGTCATGGTAATCAAACCAATATGGACTTCCTGCTTCCTCTTTTAGGACTTGTGTTGGTTTTGTTTCCATTTATTATGTTTATCCTTTAGGGTACATTTTTCTCTTGTCATTATCACAGTTGTTATTTACATGGTGTCTGTGTCAGACTAAAGATTTATATCATTATGTTCTGTTGCATCTCAGCATTTACCAAAGTGCCTTTTATTGCAGTGCTGCACTCAATCAACTGCTGTAACAGTTATGCAAAAACACTTTTATTTAGAGACTTTAAAAACTGCTCTTTTGGATGATGTCAGTATGGACTACTGGAGAGAAACGGATCAGGGATGAAAGTGAACTTTTTCAAAAGGTCAAAAGTTGCTCAAGTATTTGTTTATCCAGTCAACATCATGACTCCAGTGTCACAACCTTGTGATCAGATGTTCTCTTTATAAAAGAGTGACTTCAGCCTTTCAGTATGCTGCCTTGTTATAATCACGTCATGACTGTCAGGGACTGTGGATACAATTTATCACTGAGGTAAACAGCAATAATACTCCACATTCAAAGAAGGTAATAAACTGTACAATGAATGGACAAGTTATGCTGCGTCACACTGTGTTTGTTGTTGTATGAGTGAGGGTTAAGCCACAATTTTGGTTGTTTGTTAGTTTCTGTAACTGCTAAAATATGAGAAAGGCTCTCAAAAGGTAATGATCACCAACTATCACTCCTTTGAAATGATTTTAAGTGAAAGATACTGTAAGAATTGTGATATTAGGATTGGATTTAATAGTAAAGTAACACAGAAAACCAGCATATAAAAGAACCACCTTGCTACTTTCCCAAAAATTGATCACTGTTGAAATTAAATTGTTGTTGAACACCAGTCAAGACAATTAAAAGCACTGAAAGAGATAATATTACCTTACTAAATAATTGAATGATGACAAATATATAAACAGAACATTTAGTTCGATTTTTTATTACTTAGGCCAATTATTTTAGGCCAATTGTGCAGTGGCTATAGCCTCGTCCAGCTAACTTTAAGCTGTGTGATAGACTGGCGACTTGTTCATGATTGTACACTCTGAACAGGTCGCCAGTCTATCACATATAGACTGACAACCAATCACATACGCATTCACACCTACGGGGCAATTTAGTGAGGCCAATTAACCTAATCTGCATGTCTTTGGGACTGTAGGAGGAAACCGGAGCACCCGGAGAAAACCTACCTGGCACGGGGAGAACATGCAAACTCCACACAGAAAGACTCCAGCAGGTTCTTATTAAAATCTGCTAAAATCTGCTTCCTGTAAGGTAACAGTGCTAACCACTGGACCTCCGTGCCAGCCTAAAGACCACTACTGCACCATTTTCTTAAGGATCTTCTCCAGTGGGGGCCTGTCTTTCACTGGGATCACCTTATTCCACAGGCCGGTAAACTCCCTCTGGAGAACAAGTGTCTGGAGCATCTTATGTCCGTAGTGCCTGTACAGAAATACATTTCTCAGTTAGCATTTCAGAGTATGAACAGAAAGATATAAGACTAAGACTGAAAGACATTTTTCACAAGAACCACTAACATTAGATCATGCAAAACTTAGTTACTCACCTGACTTCTGGTGCAGCATCCACAGACATTTTACCCACAGCAGACAGGAAACGCTCTGTGAAGGTCTTCCCTCCTGTCAAGATGCGCTCCTCCCCGACAACTTCTCCCAGCTGGTGGAGGTGCTGGGCTGTGCTCCCCCTCACTGCAGCACAAAGGTGACTGAGAAAGAACAAAGACAGACAGGGAAATGTGAGAATAATCCTGTGACTATGTTTCATGTCATTTACTTTAAATGTTGCTTGTACTACACTTCCTACTAAATTCTGATCACTGTATCTCCTCTTACCTCAGCCCTGTGTTGAGTAGAGTGGAAATAACTCTACCAGGACTGCACCCGTCCACCAGCGCATCCAAGGCAAGGTTGGCGTGCTGGTGAATGAAGCTGTTGGTTGTCTGCGCCAGCTTCAGCAGCAAGGTGCGTCCTGTCCTCTCTGCCTCTGGATCCATGGCCTTCCCCAGGTTGACGTGGAGCTCAGCTATTGTCTCCATGGCAAGCACACGCCACACTAGAGCGCAGATTGTTCACCTAGATAATAAGAAAGAACATCAGTCAGTACTTCTGCGTGCACAGTAAAGGTAGATGCGCTTGTAAAAAAATGAGAACTGCATGTAACACAAAGACAAACAGAGACAAAGAGGAAAATGTCTACGCTACCTCTTCTACGAGGGCCAGGCAGACTTCATGCAGTTTAGTCTGCAGAAGTTGTGGATGGTGTTTGACCAGCGCTTGAACAGATTTCAGTCCATCCATTTTCTTCATCCTGTATTTAGATGACAAACATTTTTGAAAAGTGTTAATCATTGCTTCAGAAACAAATGCTGCTGAATAAACTGTTTAAAATCTTTCTCTACACTTCTGTAGTGTCGGTGTCTTACCAGTCATCTGATTTGAGCTGCTCGAAGCAGAGGGAGAGGCTCTCTGCAGGCATGGCCAGAGGCTGGAGCTCATCCTGGCACGCTCTTTTGTCAGCCTTTAGGGGGCGGAGGTTTGTCCCGCGACGAGGTTCCCTCTTAGGTGGGGCAGCTTTTGGCGGAGGTGCTGGAATAGCAGGTGTCTTTGCTGCAGTCTTTCTGGGAGCTGCTGGGGGTCGAGGTGAAGGGAGGCTGACGAGCTGGAATTGTTGCACAAACTCCTCAACCTTTCCTTTATGCGACCTTAACCTGCATCCATCAGCTACCTCCTTGTCTGTTTAGATTAAAAAGAAAATATTTATTATGACTGAAATTTCCACCTGCTGTTATCACATCTTCACCTATTTCCATTCAAGCTTGCATAATGTTAGTCATTATCACTTAACAGTATAAACTTACATTGTCCACCGTGGTTTGCAGACAACACCGGGAGACGAGACGGTCTCCTGGTTGCTGGAGCTGCTGTGGGAGGAGGAGTAGGGGTGAAGGGGCACATCTTTGGAATAGCCCTCAGCTCTGTGGGAGTGTGTGCGTCCACAGAGCTGAGGCTGTCCACGGAGCAGATGGAGCTGACTGAGCTTGGCCTCCTGGCTTCAGTCTTAGCCATCTGACAGGCAAGCACTGCCCTCTCGCTGCCCAGACGCAACTTCTCTTCGTCTTCTTCATTCAGCTCCAGTCTCTCCAGAACTGAATGGTAGAGGGCATCCTGTGAAGCGCACAGACTCTCTGCGCTTTCCTCCAACGTCTGGTTGGTGCTTGTCCTCTGGCTGCTCTTCCTCTCTACAATCGGGGGTAGCCTGATCCTCCTTCCTCGCTGAGAGGATTCAGGGCTCCTTCTCGGTACAGCTGGGGGCTGAGGTGAGGGGAGGGTGTCATGCTGGTTGGAGATTCCCAGTCTCTTCAACACAGCATCGCAGATGGCTTTCTGTGATGCGCACAGCCTCTCTGCGCTTTCAATCAGCACAGCCCTGCGAACCATTTGAGCTGTTTGGTTGGCCAGGGTGCTGGACTGACAGTCGGAGCCACATCCTCTCCTGTGGCTCTCAGGTGCCTGTGAAAAAAATTATACATTGAGTCATTGGGAATAGTTACACAGTTGAATTATATTATATTATATTAAATGGTACTCTAAATTTGATATACTTTTATTACTATACCATTGCATACTACATTTCATTATACCACACTACACTATGTCACTTGGCACAGTAATCTAAGGAAACTACACTTATGCTTAAAACTTTGGCACATAATGCACAAAGGTTGAATAAAATATTGTACTGTGTAAAGCTTTCTAATTTCCTAATCTGTTATTGTATTCTGATATATAACCTTGTTGTAGACATGAATGTCTGAAAAATCAATTCTGTCATTTATCTGAATTGGTGTTCTTAATTTTTTGTAGTATAATTTGAAAATGCTTGTGTTGACATTTGATCAAAATCAAAACTGTATCTATGAACAGAAGGAGATTGACAGAGTTGGTTACTTACATTGTGATCAGTGAAGTTGTTCTTCTGCTGTTGCAGGAAGGTTTTTGATGTCTTTCGGTTAGCCATGAGTAACAGAAAGATAACTGGAACTAAATCGTCAACAAGAGTATCAGAACGATAACTGGGACGCAATTGTAGACGAGTCGTAAACAAAACTGTGAGTAGTGGCTCTCAACAGGTTCAACGGTCATCTGACAGGATCTGGATTCTCACTTTATCACTCAACAGTCTGAAGAGACGTGATGTCATGAAGGAACCCAGGATAATTCTAATGATGTCATGGGCACTAAAATGGACTGTTGATGATCACCAAAAAAGTGTTCAGTTTGACAATCATGACATGTAAAAGTACATTTTATTGAAAGAATTTTTGGACAAAATAGTGCTCCCTCATCTCTGTCATCAAAATGTGGCCTAAATCTAGATCTGTGTTAGTCAGCATCATCTTTAACATCTTTCTGTGTGTTTAGGTCATGTTTCTTTGTGCATGATTAACTGCACAAATAAACCATATTGACATATTGAGTGACCAACAAAGTTAAATTTATGACCATATCTCATTATAAGGCAATACATTAACACATTTTGCATCACCTGTATGCATTCTTCACTTCAAATTGCCTGGAAATGTTATTGAGATATAAACAGGGTTATATGGCTTTTTTTTACTTCTCCTGCTTAGTGCAGGAAATCTTTGTTGCCTTCTGTCTGCTGAAACCTTAAATAACCCCTCCAGGCATGTTTGAAGACATCAAATTATTCTGCTTTGAATCTACTCTTTCAAAGCAGAATCTACTCTGACATCTACTCTTTATTCCTCATTGAAAAATACAGAATCTATGAATATGCAAATATTTTCATTTCAGTATTTTAACTGTTGGACATCTTGTTGTACACAAGATGTCCAACAGAAAAGTCCATTCTCAGTGTATGTCCACTGGAGGCTCCAAGTGTCCACATCACTACTTGCGATGTCACAAACCCTGCTCATAATGTTAGGTTCATACCTTAAACTGAGATTTAAGGTGAGCACAGAGAAACTTTCCACTCTCAGCAGATCAATGTGAAAACAGCCTTCTAGTGTCAAACTCTGCACAGACATCATTCTGCACAGTGACGCTCAAACAACGGTGTAGATTTGGTTTGATCTTTGGTAGGGACATTTTTTGTCAGATTGCTAAAATAAACAGTTGCTTGCTTGAGCACTTGCTCTCTATCTCTCTTTTCTTGTGTATGTGTGCACACATATACACACATGATCACACATTTCATAATCAAATGATACCTGACATTCACAAACTGTTCAACAATCAGTTGGACAAAATGTGGCTAATTATATCTCATAAATAATGTTGATTATATGTGTCTTAACGACACATATAATAACACTGCTCCTGATCTACTCATGGTAAGGGGATGGATGGCATTAAATGACTGACTGGAAACAGATATTTCTTTTTTATTACTTCTTTTCAAAACATATGCTTTAAACAGTCTTACATTATTAACCTCAAATGATCCCTTTGTGTTTGTAGGTGACTTGACTAACCTGTGTCATTTGTGAGCAGGACGGTGACACTAACTGGGTAACTGCTTATGTTTACGTTCAAAAAGCAATAAAACATTGTACTTAAATTCCATGATGCATGTACACACTAAACCATATGTATTTTATGCAGTTGTAAGACATGATGACCGACATGGTGAAGAAATTCATCTGAAAAGCTTGCCAGTAAAGCCCCACCACTACTGTGTGTAAATATAGGTACCCTGGTATGTTGAATATCAAGGTCAGCAATTTGGTTCAACCATGGGCCAGTTTTTTGAGGTTATTAACTAGCACCAGTTATGCCTTATTTTAATTCTCATTTGAATAAAAATGACTCACACACGATGTTCTGTGTTGCATTTCAAGACTAGAGGCACACATTAAACAGTGGCCAGCTTCAGTCATAGTCGTTCGAAAGGGTTAGGATTAAAAGCACTGTTGCTGCTCTCTCGTTTAGACTGCAGTGCCACCTGACAAATCTGTCATGATCACATAGGTTAAGGTAAATGAAACCAATAAAGTCAAAATAAAATAGCCAAATAAAGTCAATTTGAGGCAGAAAAAAACTTTCAGTAACTAGTTATGGGCTGCAATCACTTTTTGTCAAGTAAAAAAACTGCATGTTACTAGTTGTATTGGTCCTTTATAGGTTTGTAAATTGGTAAAATAGACTGGGTGGTTTATTATCTGGAACATAAAGCAGGAAAAATATGCTTACTCATTAGAATGATTGCAAAGGGGATCAATTTCTTTATTTCATATGTAACTTAGATCCATCAAGTCATGTTAATCCGAGTCTTGTATCCAAATATAAACGATAGTAGGCATACCAAATACATATGAACATAGGTAACTTTTAGGATAAAGTTGTCTCTATATTTTGCACTTTATAACAGTTTGATCCAGATAACAGCATTGGTTGTCTTATTCAGGCCCAAACATTGTGCCTATACAGTGTTGAAATTTCCCAAAAATTGTTGAAATGCTTTTCAAAGCATAAAAAGAAAGAAGGGTTTGTATATTTACAATAGAACACAAGTTAATTCATTTTTACAGTAAGTTCACAATGTTTTATGTTGAGTGCTCAGGCGCATGTAGTCCACATATGAAAAAATCATATTTGTCTTGTATGTCTTGTCTTGTATCCAAATATAAACAATGATAGTAGGCATACCAAATACATATGAACATAGGTAACTTTTAAAAAATGAGACAAGGACACTATATACAATTTAATATTTTATTTATCATCCATATTTGCCATTACAGCCAAAATAAATGTACTTTAAACATAAATATTTTGCTTCTGAAACTGGCTGGGTAATGGCATATGTGTACATCCAAATTGCTATATTCATAATTGAGTAAATCACCACAGCTCACTGAAGCAAATCGGCATTCGTCACAGGCAAATATTGCCTATAATCATGTAAATATATCCTGTATGGGATATGCATCCAGCCAACCACTGAGTAAAGCCTGATTACCATCTAAACTGCAGAGACTTCCTTTGGCGATTATTCAGTGGCAACAAAGTTTCACAAAGACATAACTTCACTATTACCACAAGGATAAAGTCGTATCTATATTTTGCACTTTATAACAGTTTGATCCAGATAACAGCTTAAACAGGCTGTGAACGCTCCCATGGACGGCAATCAGTTTCTGGGAGACGATCAATAACTTTCTGGCATGACACCTGAATTGATTCATAGGACCAAGGACAGGGCCCACACAGGTGTCTGCTTCAGATGTTTTCGTTCTGGTCTGTTAAAAACATGGTACTGCGCTCTGTGACCACCCTGCATATTATCCTGGTGAAATAAAGCCAAAATCCAGCTGTAAAACATTTCTAAATTGCTTCACAAATGTTAATGCTAGCTTAAAGGTTCTGTATACACTGTTGTATGAGTGGTACAATTTTTAACTTTATAACCATTTTTACATTTTTTAACCTTAACTTTAAGCTCCAGTTACTAGGGAGATCAAATGCTGGTCTGCCCAATCAGAAGCCACGCTACAGGATTTGCTATATATATAATATTTTTGTCTTCAATCTCCTTTTCATCCTTATTACTATTTTATATTTTATTATTTAGTCTTTTTAGCACGTACAAATAAATAATCACTTTTTAGCAGCAGATTTGTGTGTAGCACTTGTCCTCTTATTTCCAAAAAATGTTTACTAGACACCACAGGCATTGATAGACATCTGTTGACTCTAACTAACATGACACATGAAATCCCAGTGAGAAATGGTTAGTAAAAGTTAGTAGCTGTAATTACACTAAATCAGGTTACACAAAATTAGCACTTGCAGGTAATGAGAAATGACCTGTGTGTGTGTCCCAGACCAACAAGACAGCACTGGCTCAAGGAACCTGGAGCCTGGATGATTAGCTTAGTTAGCTTAGCCAACTGGATGCAGGGACACTAGTCAGTTATTCACCACAAAATAATTACAGCACTAGCTCCCCGTATTGTTACAAATAAGATATGTGTTAAGTGATTAACTTTAGAGGTGCTGATAGGCATATTTTATTTGGACAAAGCCAGCCTTTCTGTTCCCCCTGCTATGTACTGATTAAGCTAGGCTAACCACCCTGGCTCCAGCCACACACACAAAAAAGTGGTATTCTGTCTCCTTAACCCTTTACAGGGCAAGTGACTACTTTTGGTCATTTCCGCACCCTTTGCAAATGACCACCCTCCTGTACTTCAGTGAGAAGAACCATGTGGTCCTCACTCAGCCATTCAGAAGCCATTCACCCCACATCACAGATCACATGACTGTGGCTTTCGACTAATCAGCAGAGACCTGGAGTGCATCTAATTTTCTCTCTTCACTGAAGTCGGAAAAAGACGCTAAAGAAGCCCAGCTCATCGTACATTTCTGTACAAAACTTCTAAACTAATCATGGTAAGTTGATGAAACTCACATTTTATAGTTGAATAGTTGTGCTTAGTGATGCCATATGTGTTGTTTGTGGAGGACTTGTGGAAATGAGTGAAATTATGGCATGAAAAATGCAGGCACCATATTTGATCACATGAATAAATAGTGAAAAATTGTGATTTTTGTCAGTTTGTGACTGTTTAACGACTGTTATACTTTGTGAAATTTTTAGGCAATGTCTGCCCGGATGTTTTATGTCAAGACGAGGAAGAGTGTTGTCGTGCCCGCCCACCCTTCCATCAGTGATGATGATGAGAAGGATGATGATGATGTGGCAGACCCTGATTTTTTCCCACCCACCCACAACCAGGACATTCCATGTACAAGTGACACTGACCCCTCTGCAGTGAGGACAGTGAGTACAGTGAGGATGACGATGATGATGATGATGATGATGATGGTGATGATAATGTGCAGCCAGCAGTACAAGCCCAGAGGCCAAGGAGATCTGGCAAGTTGGCACCCAGGCCAACCACCTGGCATAAAGTTGACCTGAACAACACAGCCCTTCCTGAATACCAGCAGAGTGACATCCTGGTACACCTCTACCGCACCCCCATGAAATCCAAGAGGTGGTACTTGCATCTGTTTGCATATGTCATTGATGTCAGTATCACAAATGCCTGGGTTGTGTACCGACAGGACAGTAAGGCCCTTGGAGTGAATGGCCAGTCTCTGAAAGAGTTCAGAAACCACGTGTTCAGGGGCGCCAGCGGCCAGGCGTCTGCCAAATCAGGCTCCAGAAGAAGCTCGTCCTCATCTGTTGAAAGCCTGACCACCAGTGTTGGTGTCCCTGAGCCTGTCCGGGGACACCGCAGCCACACACCAAATGAGGCTGTGCGCTTTGACCTGTCCCTCTTCCATGCCCCTGTACATGCCAAACGCCAGACCTGCAAGTACTGCAGCAGGAAAGGCAACATTGTGAGGTCAAATGTGGTCTGCAGGGTCTGCAAGGTCCACCTTTGCATGAACAGTGAGCGCAACTGCTTCATTATGTACCATGAATAAGCTGTCCTAATGGTGTCAAAAGTTGTACTCTGTATGTTATACAGTTTATAAAGTTATATGATGAATGCTATACTGTTATACAGTACATAAAGATGTACTGTGTATGTTATACTGTAAGTTATACAGTGTACAAAGTTGTACTGTATGTTATACTGTTATACAGTACATTAAGTTGTATTACGTATCTTATATGTGTGTGTTATAATATGTGTATATAATGTTATACTATTTAGAAAAGAGTCTGTATCAGCACTTATGTTCTAAAAGTGATGTTCTAATGTGAAACATACATGTTCCTTTCACAAAATAGGTGTTTTTGTTGTATATTTTACATATACACTTAATGGATTTTTTTTACCACTGAAGGGCAAGGAACCAAATACAGTAACTTTGTTTACTTTGGTTTTCTACAAGAAATTGGACATTTTTGAAAATGTTGAAAACAGAAATAAACTCTGGTTATGGTTTTTGAATTTCATAGTATTTCAATGAGTGCCCTATAAAGGGTTAAGTAACTCTTGGCAAGAAAGCAAATACAGAGTTTCACATCCTCTCAAATAATTTTTTTAAGAACACCCCCTGCCCACCCTCCACCCCCAACATATGCATGCATCAATTTATGGCAGTGACCCCCTCTCGTTCAGGGCTAATTATTACATTAGCATGTATGAAATTCCTGCTGTTTGTCATACGTCTTAGTCTTTACAGCTGGGTCATGTTATACTATACTGTATTTCACCTAGAATTATTTGAAAGGAGGGACACTTTGACATCACCTTCGTGACAGACAAGTGTGGTATAATTTCTAAGACCTGTGATGTGCTGAAGGGAACAAATGCAAAGCAAAATGATGATTATGATGCATGATGAGCATTAAGCAGAAATATGCTGAAATATTATTATGAAACATTGTATTAATCACATCTCATGTATACTTCACAAGATCTCATGTGATTTAATGTAAGGGCACATATTATGTTGAAGATAATCACACTCATTGCACTTGATGATGAAATTTAAAGTGTGTTTGTATTAAACTTTACTATTTTTAAAAAATAACCTCAAGAGAGGGTTAAGAAATAAGGGTGTAAAACAGGCAAGAATAACTTTTAAAAAAATAAGGCAAAAGGGAGTTGTGGAAATAATAGTGAAAAATAAACCAGAATAGCCTTTTTTTAAAAGAGCTGTGCCTAGACACAGCACAGGGACAAGTTCTGTTCAGACTTGCCCGAAGCCTGCGTAGACGTAGACGTAAGAGATTTGTAATAGTGTAACTTGCCAGTATAAGGGGTTGGTCAAGAGGCGTAACCTGTGAAGGCCCAACAGTATAAATAAAGGAGCACAGGCCCTTATCAACTCAGAGTGTTTTTGGTGAACCTTGTGAACACTTCAAAACTGCTCTCCTTTATTGCATTAAAGAACATTTTGCTGCTCTGAGCTATGACCCCTGATGATTTTTTGGACACCAAAGAGAAGTTTTTCCTGAGCTGATTTTTGGGATATCTAAAACTTCTTCAAACTGAGATCCAGAGATTTATTACTTCACAAGCAGGTATTTTACAGTGTTTTTTTTTCTTTTTCCTTTTATGACATGACTTAATTTTTGTATCTGCAACCTACTTTTAATGAGACTTGAATTAAAAATGCATTTTGTCTGTCTCCACTCTTATTTATTTTATACACCAACAACTGTATAAGTCAGCAGTCCAACAGATTTTTGATCAAGTACGCTGATGCTACAGCTTTACTTTGCCTTTTAACTGACAAAGAGACAGGACACGGTCCTGGAGGAGTTTGTACAATGGTGCAAAGACTCTAATCCAATCCTCAACACTAATAAAACAAAAGAAATGTACATGATTTTAGAAATAATTACTCACCAGCACAACCAACATTGAGGGTATTATGACATTCAGCATCCTCTGTTGGCATGGTGATGCTATTGCAGCCCAGAAAAACTTGCTCAGCAAAATTTTGAGCATTGCCGGAAAAACAAAAGGCATTAAGCAAGACAGCCGTAGCGACATCTACAAAATCTGTTCCCTTTCAAAGATTGACATCCTGCTACTTCACCCACAACACCCCCTGTTTAGTGAGCTTCAGCCCCTTCCATCAGGCCGGCGACTTCGGGCCCCCAGCTGCAAAAGTAACAGAGTGAGGATTTCCTTTATCCCATCAGTCATAGCACTCTATAACACACACGCAGCTGAAGGGGAACGGTTATGTATGTCTTGCACATAAAAACTCCTGATAGCAGTGCTATAGTCAGTGCTGCACAGTGGAAAGTATCATATCTCTGGGATGCATTGTGTCTTCTCCCACACTGAATCTCTGTACTCCATAAGCACTGCTGGACGGTGCTGTGTAGTAGTTTTTATTTCAGATTGCTTTATTCTTCTTAGTGTGTATGTTTCTTTTATTGTGTATGTTAAGTTTTTGTGTAACACTGCAGACCAATTTCTCTCTGGGATAATAATAAAGTTAATCTTAATCTTAAAAGAGAAATAGTGCTGGCTGAACCATCTCACGTCGTTGTGGTAGATTCATTCAACATTTCTTTATTCCGCCTCGATGTCCAACAGCAGCCGCTGAAAATGGCGGTGGTACAGTGCTTTTATTAATGAATAAATAAATGTTAATTAAAAAAGTTAAAGACTAAAACAGTTCTTTTTACATATAATTTAATAATTTAATTAACAGCGGTATTTATTAATGTATGTAGTTCAGTTCAATTCAATATTTCTAACTTTGTCTGAAAACCTTTTACTACCTTTTGTCAATTTCGGGGCTCTGTACATCTGCAAATATTATGCAGTTTAATGATGACAGTGTCACATTTACCACTCCAACATTTTAGTGAATTACTAAACCATTGGTCTTTGGTTTCATACAGACAGACAAAAGCTGGCGTCTTATCTGTAGCCGCTGAAAATCAGTAGCAGATTTTGGTAGCTGTAGCTAGCTAATTATGTGACGTATTGGACTTTTAAATATTTTTTTATTTTTAACCCGAGTAACCTGTATAGGACAAGGATAATGAGAATACATTTGATGGGTACATGCATTTGATATGTTGTATACATAAACGATGAAAATTAAAGCTCCATTTCCAGCCATAGGTTAGCATCCTCATCAGTTGATGCTGGTAGAAACCTTGTCAATAAGAAGCAGTATATTGTTCTTGTATTGCAGGATAGCTCAGTATTATTGTACAGCAAGCAGAGATGATTAATCATTAAGAATTATTATTAATTGTATTTTCAAACAATAAACAGCTGTTAGAGCAGATTTACCACAGTTCAATCCATTCCTTACAATTAAGGTCCTGTGTTTTAGGTTTATGATAAACGTAGACGTGTGTGGGCTCTCGATAGAGTTCCAGTCAGAATAATGTTAAATGTCTTTCTGTGTTTTTAGGTTATAGCTCTTCCACAATTGGTACATGATTTCTTGAACAAATGAAACCTTGTGTTCACATGTTTCAAATGTAGTCCTGCTTCTGCAATTAGGTGCAATAAATCTTTGTTGGCTTCTGTGAGGTAAAAAGAAAAACAATTTATATAACTTAACCACACCTAGATTAGACATAACAAGGTACTGTATGAAAATCACTTTGTCAAACATTTGAAATACAAAAACTATTACCTTCCTTACAGCAAAAATACTTTCAACAGACCATTGTTACTAATATTAAAGCTGCTGGTTCTGTCATGCAAAACATGCTATAAGTCTGGAAATGGTGCTGTGCACCAGCAGGAGTGGATTGTTACAGAAGACATTGCTCAGGTTCTCTTCTTGTGATAATGATGCACTGAGTTTGGTGTTGGTTTGAGTTCATTTAGAAATGGAAACTAATAAAAAATACTTCAGGGATGGGGATTATCATTCATTGTCCGTCATGATCTCAATTATATTTATCAATGAATCCAGATGAATCCAATCAGTTAACTCCAAGCATGCCTTAAGGGCATAAAGACCTGGATGACCTGGATTTTCTGCTACTTAACTCAGACAAAACTGAAGTTATCGTGCTTGGCCCTAAACACTACAGAAACACATTATCTAATGATATAGCTACTAGTGTTTCATGTTTGTCCCCAGTCTGTCTCTCTCTGTGTTTGTGTGTGTGGGCGTATGCTGGGCGTGGCCTCCTGGTTTCCCCCTCCCATTCAACCTGAACACCTGCAGCTCATCTACTAATCAACTTTACAAGCCAGCAGTATAAAACCCCAGTTCATCTCTCCAGACTCTGCCAGATCGTTCAGTCACCAATGTGGCACAGATGCTACGGCCAAGCTTCTTGTAAGCTGTTTGTTTGTTTTTCTGATCTCCTGAATGCTGCTAATTCTGTTCTCTGCCTGTACCTCAGGTTCACCACTCCAGTTCCCAGTACACCTGCCACGTCAGCCTCATCCTCACCTGCCTGGTGAGCTGTGGTTTTAGGCAACTTTTGTAGGAGACATTTCTAAATAAAAATGATAGAATGTAGTCCTTCTTGTTGCTAGTGATGTGTATCTTTAGCTCCTGTAATGAAATGTGAAGCATGATGATATACTGTATCAAGTTGTTTAAAGGCAGAGCGAGCAGCATGAGAATAAAACATAACTCCTCAAACACAGGAATGATAGTTGACTGTACAATCATTTTCCTGTCCTCAAGACAGAAACATGCTTTATTTCATTACAGGAACCTTTTTTTTAATCTTTACCTTCTGTGCCAGTTGCTCCACATACTGTTTAAGAGTTAGACTGCTATCAAGCCAGATTCCCAGGTATTTATAAATTTGGAATTACAAATTTCATATGAGGAACTGACTCATTGTATTTTAGTTAGAACCACTTTAACTGGATTCAGCTCAATTCAGTTCAGCTCTGTTATGACCTGGCTCAAGTGGCCACAACAAAAGGGAGACACACCAGTGTTAAGTTTTAACAAAAGATCTTTTATTAACCAAATTAAACCAAATTGAGTAAATTCAAATGCCAATTAAGGATTAATAAGTTGTGGGGTGTGTATGTCAGTATAGTCAGTGGTGTAAGAGTGCATGAGTGATGGATGTGTGTGTGGGGGGGTGATGTAAGATGCCAAACCAGACATAAGAATAAACTTAAAGCAACATAGTAAATAAAACAAACGGCTGGCTGAAGGGAAGAGAGAGAGAGAGAGAGAGAGAGAGAGAGAGAGAGAGAGAGAGAGAGAGAGAGAGAGAGAGAGAGAGAGAGAGAGAGAGAGAGAGAGAGAGAGAGAGAGAGAGAGAGAGAGAGAGAGAGAGAGAGAGAGAGAGAGAGAGAGAGAGAGAGAGAGAGAGAGAGATGCACTGCAGTCAGGCTTAAATAACCTGGGAACACACCGGGGCCCTCAGGTCTGCCAGGTTACACTAACAATCCACCTGCAGAGTGAACAGAGACAGATGAACCACACAGCAACACAAAATGACACAACAGAGCTCATCACAGCTCATAGATGATTTTAATGTTTGTTCTTGAATATATTTTGATGCTGTTTTCTATTGAAGATGTGAGTTTACACACTTTCTTTTATGAATTGAGGATAACAGCAAATTCCCCAAAGTACCATACTACTGTATGTTAGTGTGACAAAACATCAAAATGCAGAAGCATACAATTTAAATAACATTTATTGGACTTACACTACAACTTTATGATGGATACAAAATGCCTGTTTGCCTCTAGCTGTGTGTTCTACTGTTACTGCTACTACTACTTCTAATACTGTTGCTAGGTCCAAAATGGTCTGAAGGACGATGTGAATTAGGTATTTTTTTAAAATATGTGAATGATATAGAAACCCTGAAGCTGTAAAGAAAGAATGAAACACACAAATATTACACAAGCTCCATTAAACTCATTACAATGTCTTAATGAACTAAAATACATCACCGTGATCAACATAGTAGAGGTTTGGGACTGGTAGTTCAGTATGGGCACAAATATGTGTCCCTACAAACTGAATTTGAATCACATCATTTGAATGTGCACTCCTGACCTCTAGTGGCCAAAGTCTGCACTTTCTGAGAGAACTTTCTCCTCCATCAATACACTGATATTGAAACAATAAGCTCAAACTTTAAAAAATGATCACAGTAGAAAATATTTTTGATAATTTTCACTCATTATACTGACATATGAACTGTAAGAAGAAACAGAGTGAAATATTGCTCTTTGCCATGGTTATGAAGTGATTAAACCTACTGTTTCCACTGGTGCTAAAGCTTCCTGTTGAAGAGCTGAAATATCACTAGTACCACTGCTACTACTATCACTACTGCTACTGTTTCTTCCAGTGGTACTACTGTTGGTAACTGAACTTCATGTTTATTAGAGAGAAGAAAGAAGTGATGAAGGGAGTGAGGGAGACAGGCTCAGCCAGTTAATGACTTAATGATCACAACATGGTCTGTTAACTCTATCGGGGTTTACAAAGCCAATGCATAATCTGGCTATTTTATATTCACTACAGGACATAAGATGGTGTGGGCTGCTCCAGTAGTTAAACTGAGTAAAGTACAGCCACAAAGCAAATGTTAGCACATCTACATCAGCTGAAAACGTGTATTTCTGTTTGTTTAACACCAAAAATGTCACCAAAAACAACTGTAAACTGTGACTGAGTCAGAACTCAACCAGAATGCGACGCAGCCAGATTCTGTGGACGTTGGACAGTAACACATTTTATAGTTTCTCTTTTAAAAGCTGTTTAAAAGCAGAAGGAAAGATCTTTAGGAGGGTCTAACCCTCCCTAACCCTAACCCTTTGACAATGTTCCATCCAAATATGTGTCTTGTTGTTCATATTGTCATGACGTAACAAGACACTTGTTAAATAAGCTATCAAATGCTGGCCTATTTTCTGGCAACATTTTAAATTGCTCATCATTCGATATACTGAGACATAAACAAATAAAGTAGTTATTATTTAGAATTAGTGTGAAGGGACATTTTTCACTTGTTTTCCATTAAAAGCTGAGCTGTGCACAGTAAAAAGATTTGAATGGAACATTGTCTACAGACCCTCTTAAAGATCTTTCCTTCTTTTAGTCATTATGACGAGTTCACCACAAGAGAGAAAAAATATGGACAAAACTTAGAAAAAGAAGCACCAAAGTGAAAGGAGTGAGTTGGAAGGAAAAGAGTTGCAGCATGTCTGACTTACCATTATTTCTTTTGTTTTTCAAATAATGTGTAGAAGCTATCAAAGAGTTAAAAGACTTAAGATTTATCTACATACTAAAATAAATCAAATAGTTAAAAAAAAGCAACATGTAAAATGATTTTGTAGAACTAGTGGGTTTTTTTGTAAACGTTAGAAGTAAGTGAAAGTTTGAAGAAAAGAGGTTGAACATGTCTGTGTGTAAAGAATTACCATCACTTTTTGTGTTAGATTTTTTCAAACAAAGTGTAGAAGGTATCAGTCAAAGAGTTAAACAGAGTTACAAAACTTATCTACACACTGAAAAGGAATGAAAGAGTTAAAACTTATCTACATACTAAAAAAACTTATATATATACACGACTAAAAATGTATAAAAGTTAAAACTTATCTACATACTAAAAAAAGTCATTATGACGAGTTCACCACAAGAGAGAAAATAACATGGACAAAACTTAGTTACTACAAACACTGTAAGTGCTACTACTGTACTAGTCCATCTATTAGTTGTTAGTAATGTTATCACTCCTGATTCTGAGGAGCCAGTAAGACGTCCATCACAGCTACTAATACAGTCTCTTACTACTACAGAGACAACAGCTGAAATGTCTCTAATACTACTGATACAACTGCTGCTACTCATAACATCACCACTCTCATAGTTTTCATGACTTTTTCAAATCATTTTTTAAAATTATAGTACTGCTACCCATCAGTGACATAAATGTTTCTATTTTTAAGCTGTATCAACTTAAATTCACTTGAGGAAATTCATCAGACTTTGGACAGCTCCCTCTGGAGCCACAAAAGGCTTTATACAACTTTTTTAAACATATGCAGCAGTACTCCCCAATACCTGTAAAGATACTTGATGTGTAAATCAACTTTCATACTGGGTAAAATTATCCCATTATACTGGTCTGACCCTCCCTAACTCTAAAACATACACTTAAAAACGTATATGCAGACACAGTTCAATTGATTCCAGTAAGAAATATTAATGATGAACATTTGTCTTCCTCATTAAATACTGACATATGTACGACAGTAAAAAGGATTTGAATGAAACATTGCCTCCAGACCCTCTTGAAACCCTTCCCTTTTTTTTACACAGTCATTATAAGATAAGATCAACTTAAGTGATCCCATCCAAACCTTAAGATATTTTTTCCTGTCCAGAAAGAATTTCAAATTCAATTTAAACAATAAAAGTATAATAGTTATTACACACTTTAATTGCTACAGCTGAAATATCTGTCATACTAATTACTGCTAATATTACTACGTTTGACAGAAAGAGAAGGAAAGATCTTTAAGAGGGTCTAACCCTCCCTAACCCTAACCCTTTGACAATGTTCCATCCAAATATATGTTTCCTTTTCTTCATATAGTGATGTCATGATATAACCAGACACCAGATTAACAAACTGTTAAACACTGACCTGTTTTCAGGCATTTTTTCAACTGTTGATAATTCAATAACTTTAAACATAACCAAATCACTTTAATGGTAATCAGCAACATTATCAGATAATGTTTTTCACTTCTAAAGTCATTAAATACTGACCGCTGCACAACAGCAACCAAATATTTGAATGGAACATTGTCTACAGACCCTCTTAAAGATCTTTCCTTCTTTTAGTCATTATGACGAGTTCACCACAAGACAGAAAAAATAGAAGGTATCAGTCAAAGAGTTAAACAGAGTTACAAAACTTATCTACATGCTGAAAAGGAATGAAAGAGTTAAAACTTATCTACATACTAAAAAAACATATATATACTACTAAATATGTATAAAAGTTAAAACTTATCTACATACTAAAAAGGAATGAAAGAGTTAAAACTTATCTACATACTAAAAAAACATATATATACTACTAAATATGTATAAAAGTTAAAACTTATCTACATACTAAAAAAACATATATATACTACTAAATATGTATAAAAGTTAAAACTTATCTACATACTAAAAAGGAATGAAAGAGTTAAAACTTATCTACATACTAAAAAAGTCATTATGACGAGTTCACCACAAGAGAGAAAATAACATGGACAAAACTTAGTTATTACAAACACTGTAAGTGCTACTACTGTACTAGTCCATAGTCAGTTATTCAAAAGGACTTAGTCATTTTAAATGAGTTATTATAAACCCTTGAAGTGCTACAGATACACTTACTGTGGCTGCTGCTACTATCAATAACTGATAGTTTGTCATGACTTTTTAAGAATGATTTAAATTAAAAACTGAATACATCTATTTTCATTCTCCTAGGAAACATTTGTCTACATCTCAGCCCATAGTTGTGGCCAACCAGAGCCTTACTGTAGTAAACCATTTCAAATACCTTGTTGTTTATCTCAACAACTACCTCAACAGAGCTTATAAGATGTATTTGAAACTTTCTCCCTACACACATCACTGTAGTGTTTTCACAATCTGAACCACTGCATTTCCATAATGATACACACTTATAGGTATTAATGTGTACTATCAATTATACTATCACCTTCTCCCTTCTTCACTTTCTTCTATTTATAACTGAACTCTATACCTGCTTTTAACAATAACTATGGTTTAAGATCCTTTTTCTGTACATATGTTCAAACTTGGAATATAATCTAACATCACATTAGAAATTCTCCCTCCTTTTTACAATTTAAATATTTATACAGATATTTCCTTCTTCTGAGTCAAAATTGTAACCACTGACATCTCAATAATCAACCTCGTATTGTTCCCTCTGAATTCAGTGTAACCTGTCTGTAGACATTGAAATGTCTTTATTCTTTCTGCTTTTTTCTGCCACATGCTGTAATCTTTTATTGAGAATCACTCTTATAAGTAGGTTGTTCAGCCTATATACATTTTGTCTTACTTGTCATTTTTAATGTTTTCTCTGTTTGTCTTGTGTTTATACTATTTTATTGCTCTTTGTCTTAACTGTGTTCTCCTGTAGATGTTCTAAACAGAGTCAGGCCCACAGCTGCTAATGTTTTACTTTGCTCCACTGTTTTCTTGCTAAAAACAAAAATAAAACTAAGATAAAATTATTAATACATTTTCTTCTTAAAGCAATTTAATACTAAATGTTTTTAATTTTAGATTTCATCTAAACTTTTTGTGTTGAGTTATAACGGGTTCACCTGTATTGAAGTCTTTGTAACAGAAGTACAGATCTTTAGGAGGGTCTAACCCTCCCTAACCCTAACCCTTTGACAATGCTCCATCCAAATATATGTGTCCTGTTCTTCATATAGTGATGTGGTTTAACCATCTATCAGAGGTCTACAGCTTCTGGACATGTGTTTCTAATGCTCATCAGTTAACATACTGAGATATGACCAAATAATTGATCAATAATGATTATAGAGGATTTTTTCTCTCTCTGTCTTTAAATAATGCCATTAAATAATGATCTATAAACAACAATAAAGAAAATTCAAATGGAACATTGTCTACAGACCCTCTTAAAGATCTTCTCTTCTCAAACATACAAGGAATTTGAAGTTATTACCAAGTTACAAAATGATTTCATCAAATGAATTTAAAGTAATTAGTAATTAACAAATTACACTTCAAGAGCTACTACTAGTCCATCTATGACCTGTTAGTCATTTTATCACTCCTGACTGATAGAACTGCTGCTACTGTTATTATCAATACTATTGATACTTTCTACATGACTTTTTAATATTTGTATTAGATTCTTTTTTTAGTTTATTGATACATTTTATAGTTTCCCTTTCAAAAGGTATTTTAATACTGCTGTTGCTATTGAAACTACCACAGTTATAAAATCTGCTACAAATAATACAACTACTGCTGCTCATTAATGAATGAAATGTTCCATCTAAACTTGTTGTGTTATAATGAGTTCACCTGTGTTGAACTCTTTGTTACAGAAGGAAAGATCTTTAGGAGGGTCTAACCCTCCCTAACCCTAACCCTTTGACAATGTTCCATCCAAATATGTGTCTTGTTGTTCATATTGTCATGACGTAACAAGACACTTGTTAAATAAGCTATCAAATGCTGGCCTATTTTCTGGCAACATTTTAAATTGCTCATCATTCGATATACTGAGACATAAACAAAAAAGTAGTTATTATTTAGAATTAGTGTGAAGGGACATTTTTCACTTGTTTTCCATTAAAAGCTGAGCTGTGCAATGTAAAAAGATTTGAATGGAACATTGTCTACAGACCCTCTTAAAGATCTTTCCTTCTTTTAGTCATTATGACGAGTTCACCACAAGAGAGAAAATAACATGGACAAAATTTAGTTACTACAAACACTTTAAGTGCTACTACTGTACTAGTCCATCTATTAGTTGTTAGTAATGTTATCACTCCTGATTCTGAGGAGCCAGTAAGACGTCCATCACAGCTACTAATACAGTCTCTTACTACTACAGAGACAACAGCTGAAATGTCTCTAATACTACTGATACAACTGCTGCTACTCATAACATCACCACTCTCATAGTTTTCATGACTTTTTCAAATCATTTTTTAAAATGATAGTACTGCTACCCATCAGTGAAATAAATGTTTCTATTTTTAAGCTGTATCAACTTAAATTCACTTGAGGAAATTCATCAGACTTTGGACAGCTCCCTCTGGAGCCACAAAAGGCTTTATACAACTTTTTTAAACATATGCAGCAGTACTCCCCAATACCTGTAAAGATACTTGATGTGTAAATCAACTTTCATACTGGGTAAAATTATCCCATTATACTGGTCTGACCCTCCCTAACTCTAAAACATACACTTAAAAACGTATATGCAGACACAGTTCAATTGATTCCAGTAAGAAATATTAATGATGAACATTTGTCTTCCTCATTAAATACTGACATATGTACGACAGTAAAAAGGATTTGAATGAAACATTGCCTCCAGACCCTCTTGAAACCCTTCCCTTTTTTTTACAAAGTCATTATAAGATAAGATCAACTTAAGTGATCCCATCCAAACCTTAAGATATTTTTTCCTGTCCAGAAAGAATTTCAAATTCAATTTAAACAATAAAACTATAATAGTTATTACACACTTTAATTGCTACAGCTGAAATATCTGTCATACTAATTACTGCTAATATTACTACGTTTGACAGAAACAGAAGGAAAGATCTTTAAGAGGGTCTAACCCTCCCTAACCCTAACCCTTTGACAATGTTCCATCCAAATATATGTTTCCTTTTCTTCATATAGTGATGTCATGATATAACCAGACACCAGATTAACAAACTGTTAAACACTGACCTGTTTTCAGGCATTTTTTCAACTGTTGATAATTCAATAACTTTAAACATAACCAAATAACTTTAATGGTAATCAGCAACATTATCAGATAATGTTTTTCACTTCTAAAGTCATTAAATACTGACCGCTGCACAACAGCAACCAAATATTTGAATGGAACATTGTCTACAGACCCTCTTAAAGATCTTTCCTTGTTTTAGTCATTATGACGAGTTCACCACAAGACAGAAAAAATAAAAGGTATCAGTCAAAGAGTTAAACAGAGTTACAAAACTTATCTACATGCTGAAAAGGAATGAAAGAGTTAAAACTTATCTATATGCTGAAAAGGAATGAAAGAGTTAAAACTTATCTACAAACTTATATATATACTACTAAATATGTATAAAAGTTAAAACTTATCTACATACTAAAAAGGAATGAAAGAGTTAAAACTTATCTAAGGTTTTTTTTTTAGGAAAGAGGAAGAAAGAGTTAAAACTTATCTACAAACTTATATATATACTACTAAATATGTATAAAAGTTAAAACATATCTACATACTAAAAAACTTATATATATACTACTAAATATGTATAAAAGTTAAAACTTATCTACATACTAAAAAGGAATGAAAGAGTTAAAACTTATCTACAAACTTATATATATACTACTAAATATGTATAAAAGTTAAAACTTATCTACATACTAAAAAGGAATGAAAGAGTTAAAACGTATCTAAGGTTTTTTTTTTTAGGAAAGAGGAAGAAAGAGTTAAAACTTATCTACAAACTTATATATATACTACTAAATATGTATAAAAGTTAAAACATATCTACATACTAAAAAACTTATATATATACTACTAAATATGTATAAAAGTTAAAACTTATCTACATACTAAAAAGGAATGAAAGAGTTAAAACTTATCTACAAACTTATATATATACTACTAAATATGTATAAAAGTTAAAACTTATCTACATACTAAAAAGGAATGAAAGAGTTAAAACGTATCTAAGGTTTTTTTTTTAGGAAAGAGGAAGAAAGAGTTAAAACTTATCTACAAACTTATATATATACTACTAAATATGTATAAAAGTTAAAACTTATCTACATACTAAAAAGGAATGAAAGAGTTAAAACTTATCCAAGGTTTTTTGGGGGGTTTTTTTGGAAAGAGGAAGAAAGAGTTAAAACTTATCTACAAACTTATATATATACTACTAAATATGTATAAAAGTTAAAACTTATCTACATACTAAAAAGGAATGAAAAAGTTAAAACTTATCTAAGGTTTTTTTTTTGGTTTTTTTTAGGAAAGAGGAAGAAAGAGTTCAAACTTATCTACAAATTAAAAATGTATAAAAGTTAAAACTTATCTACATACTAAAAAGGAATGAAAGAGTTAAAACTTATCTAAGGTTTTTTTCTTGTTTTTTTTAGGAAAGAGGAAGAAAGAGTTAAAACTTATCTACAAATTAAAAATGTATAAGAGTTAAAACTTATCTACATACTAAAAAAACTTATATATATATACATATATATATATATATATATATATATATATATATATATATATACTACCAAATATGTATAAAAGTTAAAACTTATCTACATACTGAAAAGGAATGAAAGAGTTAAAACTTATCTACAAATGAAAAATGTATAAGAGTTAAAACTTATCTACATACTAAAAAAACTTATATATATATACATATATATATATATATATATATACTACCAAATATGTGTAAAAGTTAAAACTTATCTACATACTAAAAAAACTTATATATATATACTAAATATGTATAAAAGTTAAAACTTATCTACATACTAAAAAGGAATGAAAGAGTTAAAACTTATCTAAGATTTTTTTTTGTTTTTTTTAGGAAAGAGGAAGAAAGAGTTCAAACTTATCTACAAATTAAAAATGTATAAAAATTAAAACTTATCTACATACTGAAAAGGAATGAAAGAGTTAAAACTTATCTACATACTAAAAAAACATATATATATACTACTAAATATGTATAAAAGTTAAAACATATCTACATACTAAAAAGGAATGAAAGAGTTCAAACTTATGTAAGGTTTTTTTCTGTTTTTTTTTAGGAAAGAGGAAGAAAGAGTTCAAACTTATCTACAAATTAAAAATGTATAAAAATTAAAACTTATCTACACACTGAAAAGGAATGAAAGAGTTAAAACTTATCTACATACTAAAAAAACTTATATATATACTACTAAATATGTATAAAAGTTAAAACATATCTACATACTAAAAAGGAATGAAAGAGTTAAAACTTATCTAAGGTTTTTTTTTTAGGAAAGAGGAAGAAAGAGTTAAAACTTATCTACAAACTTATATATATACTACTAAATATGTGTAAAAGTTAAAACTTATCTAAGGTTTTTTTTTTGTTTTTTTTTTTAGGAAAGAGGAAGAAAGGGTTCAAACTTATCTACAAATTAAAAATGTATAAAAATTAAAACTTATCTACATACTAAAAAAACTTATATATATATACTACTAAATATGTATAAAAGTTAAAACATATCTACACAGTAAAAAGCAATGAAAGAGTTAAAACTTATCTAAGGTTTTTTTTTTGTTTTTTTTTTTAGGAAAGAGGAAGAAAGAGTTCAAACTTATCTACAAATTAAAAATGTATAAAAATTAAAACTTATCTACATACTAAAAAAACTTATATATATATACTACCAAATATGTATAAAAGGTTAATTTTTTTTTTTTTTTTTTTTTTTTTTTTTTAGGATAGAGGAAGAAAGAGGGAATAAAAGGTTTGCACTGTGTGTGCAGTGTGCGTGTATGTGTGTGTATGTTACATCTCGGGATTGTACGGAGAGTCAGTCATCCATGCCATGACCATCTCTGCCACTGCATCAAAAGCAGAGGGTGAGAGTCCACCGGGCTGGGGTCCGTAAGGGCCGGGCCAGAGGGGCGGGGCCGTGACATCATCATGTTGAATGTCATCAGCGTGCTCCTGGGGGACTCTGGGCTGGATCTCCTGCTGCCTTCCTTCTGCTGTGCTTCCCTGAACCTTTTAGAGAGACAGAGAGGAGGAGAGGAGGAACCAAGTCAGACTAGTTCAGTTACACCCTTTAGACTGATGCAGTATTGCTGTTGAACTGGATGTATCATGGATCAGGATAGAACAGTTTGGACCACCGTGGGCACGTTTGGACTTCTAACCTCCAGCTGGACAGCCTCCAGGTTGGCCTGTGGGGCAGAGGTGGAGGGCTGGGGGCTGAGGCTCCTCTCTGATGGGACAGCAGCATTCTCACGGAGTCTTCTCTCCGGAGGCTCCTGGAAGGCTCTGGAGGTGCTCTCCTGCTCCCTCCGTCTCTTCCTGCTCGCACCAACCTGTTAGTTACACAGATAGACAGGGATGACTCCAACTGTATGATTACTAGACTGTTAATAATTAAAGGAAAACTAGGAGCCTATATATCATGGAGGAGACAGAGAAAGTAGCTGAAATCAGCTACTTTAAGTGAGACTGTAACTTTTGCTGAACAATGGCTACTGTGGCCACAAGTGGTAATTACAGGGTAATGGTGAATGATAACACATACAGTAGAATAAGTAGAGAATACTCATAAATCAGCAAACTGACTCACTAGTCAGTTACACAGGAACATTTATCTAAAGGTTGCCCAAGTGAAAAAATAATATACTATATATATATATATATATATATTTATATATATATTGCAGTACCTAAAATACTGCAAATGTACTAATTATTTTTAATGTTTGTATATTGTTTCACACAGCAAATGCCACATATTTCATGCATGTGTCTGTTGTTAAAGGCATTTAGTACTAATTCAATTTTAAACTTAATTGTAACAGTTTTTAAAGAGGGTTCAGCCATGTAGTCATGATATTTGTTGTTATTTGTGAGTTGTTTGTGTTTTGTGCTGCTCTGTATGTACTTTCTTGTTGAGTTTTGTGCTTTAACGTATGTATTTGTATTGTTGAGTCTTGTGCAGTTCCAGATATATTTTAATGTTGAGTTTTATGTATTTTAAAGGCCCATCTAGGGATGGGCATTGAAAATGAGCTTAGGCTATAAATGCTGTGGCATATGGCATTAGTTGTCCCTAAACAAATAAACGTTGAATGAACTAAACTGATGATGAGACCAGATGTGTGAGGATCTTACCACCTTAACTAAACTATTTCCTGGTGGACTTGCTAGAGCCCAATCTACAAGCCCCCACTGACCACAGTCATAAAGGAAATCAGACCTGTAACACTCAGCACACAGCACACACTTCCACTCTGTGACATTTGGGGGTATCATACAACCACTCCCACTGGTCTCTGAACCAGCAGCGACACATCAAACTTACTGATAACTTAGTGTAAAACACGGACCGGGGCGGAACTATACGCGTAGTCGGCGGAACAATACGTCATCGTCCAGGCGGCGCATGATGACCTGCAGGAGGACAAACAATCAGTGGCTCATCTGCTTGTAGTACAAACAACTGCTGCTCCCAGGAGAAGGAGAGAGGACAATATGAGGAATCACACTTCTTTTATCAGGAACACATCATGACTACTTGGCTCTTTGTTGTGACTGGCTGCCATGGCAACAGTGGAGAGGAGGAAGTATAATCTCCTATGCAGACAGACATCTTGTCCTGGGTAATGCTTGGACTGCAGGGTCACATCAGGGATGGTCATGTAATGTTTTGACCTGATCACTGATGATGAAAATCTTACCTTCAACTTATCTCACCGCTGAACGAGGTTCAGGGCTGCGAGGTGAGACGCCCGTCTGTTTCACACTTCCACACGGACTTCAGTCTTCAGGAGCTGTATTCTCACAGGATAGGACACAGACACATTCTGCCTCCCACCATTTCTCCAGCAGAGGATGCTTCATACTTGATGTCCATCTCATCCTCATGAACTGAGGCGCGGCTAGAACAGAGCTTTCTTCTCTCCAATATCTCAGCTGACTCCCACAGTAAAACTTTACTCGATACTCTTCAGGTAAAATTCAAATGATAAGTTTCATGTAACAAACATAAAACAAAGGAAAGATCAATTTTCCCCCCCGACAGTTCACCTTCATTACATAATTAAATAAAACACCTTTTCCCCTAATATGCTCATGTTCTCTGAGAGTCCATGATGCGACCTTCAGTCCATTGTGATCCCCGGCGTACGTTCAGAGGATACAAAGGCAGAATTACTACAGCTCTGAATGCAACACGACACACAGCTGCCACCAAAGTAGCACACAATCTGAACTCTAAAGTGACACAAATGACCCAATAAAACAACTGAGCGATGATTTCTTTCTATTTTATAACTTTTCAGACTGTTTTTTGATTTTGTGATAGGAAACAGTCTTAATCTCAAATAGAGGGTCACAGTGTAATGCTTTAGTGTAAAACTTAAATAATTAATGATTAATAATGTTTGGTTTATTAATCAGACTCTTTGTTTTTGTAGATTTGTTGAGCACGAATGCTCTTTTTCAAGAATGTTCCATATTCACACATACTAGACGTCATCAGTGGTTGAAAGTAACTAAATAGTCAGTTTCAAGTCAGTTTTATTTATATAGCGCTATCTCAGGTTAGTTATCTCAGGACACTTTTCACATAGAGTCTGGAGGTCTAGACTGTACTCTTTAATTTACAGAGACCCAACATTTCCCCATGAGCAGCACTTGGCGACAGCAACAAGGAAAAACTAACAGGAAGAAACCTCAAGCAGAACCGGGCTCTAGGTTGTCAGCTGGTACATTTACTCAAGTACTGTACTTATGTACAACTTTGAGGTAGTTGTACTTTACATGAGTATTTCCATTTGATGCTACTTTATATTTCCACTCCACTACATTTCAGAGGAAAATATTGTACTTTCTACTCCACTAAATTTATTTGACGGCTTTAGTTACTTTTCAGATGAAGATTTGAAACGATGGATAATATAACAAGCTTTTAAAATACAACACATTGTTAAAGATAAAGCCAGTGGTTTCCAACCTTTTTGGCTTTTCACATCTTACAAAAAGCAGTGTGTAGTCAGGGTCACATTTCAGATGTCTATGAGTCGTTAACAGCTCCACCAAATAGTGATTTTTTTTCCCTCTAAACTTCTCACATGGTTTCATTTCAATAAATGTTCAAATGATCCAATATTAACCAAAAACCTCTCCTCCTCCTTTTTCTCCCTCTCCCATAATCATCTCACGACCCCTCAGATTTATCTGGTGACACTCTGGAGGGGCCCGACCCCTAGGTTGGGAACCACTGGACTAAACTAGCTAACTGTATATAAAGTAGTTCAAACTAGCTCCACCTCCAGCAGCTACAACAGTAACATGCTGCTTACACACTGATGCTTCAGTATTAATAATCTAATGATGTCGTATATAATAATATATCAGTCAGAGGGAACAAACCACTACTTTTACTGCAATACTTTAACTACACCAAGCTGCTAATACTTATGTACTTTTACTTACATGCAGGACTTTTACTTATAATGGAGTATTTTCACATTACTGTATTGCTACTTTTAATTAAGTAAAGGATCTGAATTAAGGATCTGAGTACTTCTTCCACCACTAGATGTCATCAAAAAGACAGTTTCAGTGTCTACATTTGTTGGTAACCTCTGACAAGGTGCATGGTTTCATGCTTGTCCCAGGGTTACCAACATGACACCTCATGTGACTGTGAGTGTTGATTTTGCCTCAATCCTACATTAACATTTTATAATATGTAGCCTGCATATATTCACTGATGTTATGGTAGGTAAGTATTACACAAAAAACTAAAGACAACATTCAAAATTATATTTCAAATAAGCACAAGCTCCTAACAAATCTAACAGGATACACACTTTCACTGTCAAGCCAAGAGTTTTACCTTGTTGGTGTTGGTGCTCATTTGGCTCCTGCTGGGCTCTCTCCTCCAGTAGGTGTGATCATGGAGGTGAGTTGGCACATCACACATCTGTAACCATTAATGTACAGTTTAGGATGGGACTCTACTTAACTCAACACAACTCCACTAAAATGAACATTGAAAAAAAATGAGTTCATCTTTTGAAGTGAGGTTTTACAATGTTTCACTAGAAGAGGTTTTCCTCGCTGTAATCATTCCTCCTGTTCATACTGGCTATTAAAAGATCCCCTTCAAATGTGCTTTCAATGTAAGTGATGGGGGACAAAATCCACAGTGTGTCCACACAGTCATTTTGTGCAAAAATGCATTTAAATATTTATCTGAAGCTTATATGAGGCTTCAGCAGTCTGAGTTAGTCATATCAAGTGGATATCTGCCACATTTACAGTCTTTTTAGCATCAAATTCCCTCTTTGTGTTTCCTCAGACAGTGTTTCCCTGTTGAGCTGCAGTGGAAGTATAGTAACAAAAACAGGGACTTTGGCACTAAAAAGACTGTAATGTTGAAAGATATCTACTTGATTTGACTCATTTGCACAGGAGGAGGACTGTGGATTTTGGCCCCCACCATAACATTGTAAGTGCATTATGAAGGGATCTTCTAATGGTCAGTATGAACAGGAGGAATGATTATGGGAAGAAAAACCTGTTTCAGTGTTCATTTGGGCTCCTGACTATTGTTTTAAGACAGACTTGAACATTTGTGAACTCGTCCTTTAAATAAACAAGCTATTTTCTACTCTGCATGCACATATGCATAACGGCTTTACTGTTTTTGCAGCAATATCACAGTAAAGTTGACTTTACTACAGAAAATAATGATCATTTATGAACTGTTTAATAAAGTAATGAATGAGGGCTTTTTTCTTGACAAAATATCAGGTTGAAAGTAGAAACTTTGGCATCTTTAAACCAAAAATGTGCAAACTGCTGTTACACTGAGCTGTTGAGCGTGTCAGCAGTTTACTGAAGGTGGTTAAATGCATCACTGTGTAATAAGCAATGTTTTATTTTTCTGAAGGAGTTTGAATAGTTACTGCAAACTGTATCAGTTTGCTTGTAAGTCAACAGTCAGTTCAGGATTTTGCAGCTTCTGTCTTTACATTTCAGCAATGTATACACTGAAGATCTTACTTTAAATGAGTAAATGTAATATTTGTTTTGATGTTTTACTGAACAAACTACCACTGAATGAAAGTCAGTTGTTGCTTCGACGCCTCAAATACAGATGAGGCGTCGAATAAAACGGCTTGAAAAAAGTCTTTGAATGATTTTAAACTGCCTAAATTCTCACGTTTTCCATGATGAAACAGTAAGAGAGTCGAGTTGAGGTCACTGTGGGTCCGTATTTCGCTGCTCACTTGTTTAGTTTTTTAGAAATCGTCGAGTGAAGTTTCTCCTCCAATGTTTGAGAGTAAAATGGTGATTTTGGAACTAGTTTCTGGAATATAGACGCTCCATAGCAACCAGAGTCCTACGTCAGCACTAACGTTAAACTGCTTTAATTGGCAGTTTACAGTATTGTTTTTTATTGGCATTTTAAAATGTAACTATAGAAAATATTTTTTAAATGAATTCCTTCAACACGGATTCAATAACGTTTTGTAGAGGCCCAGTGCATACACTACTGTTTTAGTCGGCATTCATTTCGTCAGCTATAAGGCAACATTTTGGCAATTTAGTTTATTTTATGTCCATTTAAGCTTCCGATGAATTACAGCAGAGTCAATAAACGTGATTAATATTGTTATTGAAAGTTCAGCAACAAATAAATAGTCTCTGTCACTAGCTGAAAGGCTAAAATACATGTGAAAAGCCAAAGAAGTCGTCACAATGTAACTTAATTAGCTTTAAAAGTTAGTCGTAGCGGTTGTTAAATTGTACTCTGTTGTATTTGTTAACCATATTTCTATAATTTCCAGTCAGTATTTCCTCTGGTCTGACTGCTCATATGTTTTGGACCTATAGTCACCTGCTTAGCTAACAAAATGAAAGTAAACACTACCCTACCTGACCGTCAGCTCACAAACTTCATGCAGCTTCCTCTGTAATTAAAACACGTGATTCATTCACACCAGAAGGCAGATATACAATCATATCATTCTGGAGGGTGTCCACTTTGAGCCTACCGTATATGGGGCCAAAACAGCGACAGTTAAATTTGGCAAATTGAAAATAAAAGGAGGTTCAATGCCAAATTTTATTTTCAATGGCAAAATGTAACTGTCACTCTAGCCCCATAAGCCTATTGCTTGAGGCATGTAAAGCATTATTATTTCTAAATTGTCCGTTTTTAATAGTATATCTTGTAATATTATAATAAAAAGCCTCACCATTAATCCTTCAGGGGCATCATCATTTGTCTTTGCTGGGACGTTTTTAATTGGGTGCACTCTGTGTGCAGTAGGTGTCGCCTTTGCGTTCACAGCATACAAAAGATTAGAAATACTGCCATCTTGTGAGACTCCTATGTTACTACAACATGTTGGGTTTGATGTCACCAAAGCAGTGAGGGCACTCTGTGTTACTGACAGGTGTTTCAGATATAAAGTTAGAAACATCTCACAGCATATTGCAGTCTCCAAACAACCCTCTTGGTTAAATCTGAATATGTTAAAGGTCCCTTCCAGACAGGTTTTTTAGACACATGAAATACACTGCTTTGAATAATAATTTGTATCTGATATGATTTTTCCACAAAAAAAGGTTTAAGTACCTTGTTAGAAAGATGTCATCTACTCCTTCTCCCTCATTGGGAAATCCAGAATCCATGAAAAGTTTAACAGCTGGATTCAAAATGTCTCCTACTTCACTGAAAAGTCCATTTTCAGTGTATGTGTATGTGAACCTTCAAGTTGCCGCATCACATTTCTGTAAGTTGCATACTGGACCATGATTGGCTCCAAATAAGTTGTGATGCCACAATTCATGCTTGTAGTTACACATCTTAAACTCAGATTTAAGGTGAGCACAGAGAAACTTTCCCCTTTCAGCAGAGGAATATGAAAATAAACTCTGCACATACATCATTCTGCACACTGAAGCTCAAACATCCAATTGAAGGAGCAAGAAGAAAAACATATTTGAGTGGAGTGGACTTTAAGTTTCATAAAGATTCTCAAGATTTACTGCAGTGCTTTCAGTTTTCTTTTTATTGGATTGGTTCTGTTGTAGTGTGTTTAAAAGAATGAAGAGTCCTTAAACAGCCGGTATTTGTGGTTCACCATCTTTTATTTTACAATTTTTGTCACTTGCTTGATTTTATGATTATGATAACTAATAAAAACTGTATTTTACACAGATACTGTGACATTTTGCTGTGATTTCTTAACCCCTAATTGCATGAGTGTATAGCATATATCATTTTTTCCCTTAACACTACTGAGTGGTGAAGCCAGTGTGGCTGAAGAAGATATTTGTTAGGTTTAACAGTGCATTAAAAGAAACATTAGTAAGGGATCTTCCACCCCACTAGGATGTAATCTAGGGTTAATACACACAAAGTACAGCTGAGGCTGATGGGATTGTCATTTGTTTTGCAGGTATTTGGTTGTAAATCAAAATATTGGACAAATAAAAATTGATTGATTGATTTGTTTATTTAAGTGTTGCAACTTTCTGGTGCCCAGCCTATATGGGCTTACAAGACACTAGACAATAATAACCAGGATGGTCACATGACAGATGTACAGTTCCTCAGATTGAAAAAGAACATTTCAGAACATTTAGTTTACATGGCAGAGATGTCCTGTTATGATGGATACAGAGCTCTCTTTTTTAGCAGCCAAGCCTCTCCTATAAATCTGGCTAAAAGAAAAATCTCCATATTAAAAAGCCAACTCAACATATCAGCTTCAGACAACCAAAACAAATCAGGTTTTTTCAATTGGATCTTTTCAAACAAACAATTCCTCAAGTCACTGCACAAAGGTCAATGAAATACAAAATGAAATTCATCCTCGACAACACCAAGATCACAAAAAACACATAAACGTCGCTCTTCAGGAATACCTTTATATCTGCTGACCTCAATTGCCAGTTGTAAAGTACCAGTTCTTAACTGGTCTGAATCAACACTTATTGTTATTTTGACTATTACATACCATTATACTACTTTGTATATTTCATTTTTTAAATAAATTATATAATAGTTGTACACCTGAATGTCTGATTGGCATTATTTTTCCTAGAATTCTGCTTTCAGAACTAGATATTAATTAAGTGATTACTAAAAGCAATAATAATCGAATGCAGAGGCAATTATGTATTATGATAACAAGTAGATACATTTATATAGTCTTACATTTACAACCGGCCCTTTGAAAGCTACCATAATGCTGATGAAATTGAGTTTGATCCCCCCACTTTAGAATAAATCATTACCCATAATAAAGTCATAATTCTGTTATGCCATCTGTTATCTATTATGCTATTATCTTAAATACCTCAATCAAATCAGTCACGAAAAACATTTTCCATAAAGTGAGTGTTAGAAAAGTATTGTTGAAGAAATCAGTCCTGTTCACAAGTTTTTCAATGGTATGGTTATAATGGTATAGCAGTATACTGTGAGCTTACAGACACACACACACACACACACACACACACATAAATGTGTGTGTGTACACTGGAGATCAGCTACTAGAACACTTTTTCCACTAAATAACTAAGGCATTTCAACAAAAAACATTATTTTGCAGAAAACACACTGATCAAAATTAGAGAACACTTTCAGATACCTCCCAGTTATTGGTGTTAATCTGGCACCTGGTGCTAATTTCCTTGATTATCTGTTAACCCCTATTTAACTGGCAGCCTAACTTCCAGTTTCACTGACTCTGCATGATGGTGGGCCGTTCTAAAGTGACTGAAAGCCTCCGGCAGCAGGTTGTCCAGATGAAGGCCAAAGGGATGACCCTATCAGCCATAGCAAGACAAGTTGGTTGTTCCAAATTTGTGATTTCAAGAATATTGAATCTTTACAACATCACAAACTCATTCAAGTCTCCCAAGAAGGCTGGTCGTCCACGGAAGACAAATACAAGAGAGGACAGGATACTGCGGAGGATCTCAATGTGCAATCGTTTCCACACTGCAGCTGGAATTGCTCCCCAGTTCAGCGCTGAACAGGGTGAGGATCTGTCTCGTCATACAGTGTCTCGACGTTTAAGAGCATTTGGACTGAAAGCCCACTCTGCAGTGACCAAACCTCTCATTAGCAGAAAGAATCAAAAGGCTAGACTAAGCTTTGCTGAGGAGCATGTTGTGTGGACAGAGGAGAACTGGTCCAAAGTTCACTTCAGTGATGAAAGCAAGTTTCATTTATTTGGGTCCGATGGGAAACATTATGTTCGACAAACTGGAGAAAGACTGAACCCAAAGTGTGTAAAGAAGTCAGTGAAAGGTGGAGGAGGAAGTGTCATGGTTTGGGGCATTTTTCTGCAGCAGGAGTTTGGCCTCTTATACAGCTACATGGCAGAGTGAATGCAAATGTTTATCAGAACCTTCTTCAACAACATATGGTTTCTTCCCTGCGTTCATCACCCAAACAGCCCGCAGTGTTCATGCAGGACAACGCTCCATGTCACACAGCAAAACAGGTAAAGCAGTTCCTTGAAACTGAAAACATTGAAATAATGACGGCCTGCCCAGAGTCCTGATCTCAACCCAATAGAGAACCTCTGGAAAATCCTTGGCGACAAAGTTATGGCCAAGAAACCCACTACAGTCACTGAACAGTGGAGGAGACTGAAAGAAGAGTGGACCAAAATCACACCAGAGCAGTGTGAGAGACTAGTGCTGTCCTGTGGCCGCAGATGTGCTGAAGTCATTCAGAGCAGAGGCCTGTACACTTCCTGCTAACTGCTGACTATATATATGTGCATGTTTTGTTTTTTGTCTTGTAAAGAAAGACAAAAAAACTAAATTGAAATGGATGTGACAGAATATCCATTTTAATTTTAAATCATTTTCAAAAATCAGTTTTCATGTTTGTTTTTTTTTTTTTTTTTTACAAATCCACATAAGGTTTCAAATTCATATTCTTGACAATCAATATTGTTAACCTTTATTTAATGAGGTAATGTTATTGAGATCGAGATCTCTTTTGCGAGAGAGACCTGAGTACAGAGGGAAAGAAAACAAGCATAGCCAGACATAACAAAAAGGACAAAGACATACAGCACACAGCCAGACAAACAAAAGCCCATACAGCATCAGAAACAATCTATTGACCTGCTCATTAACATGAATGATGGGAACCGAGTCGCGTTTAGTTGGGAGCTGTTCTTTTTTTTCTCTCTCTCCCTGAGTTCACACCTATGGTTCACACAGATGCTCACACAAGCTCCTCCTTGCTCCTCCACTGAGTGAGACGGAGAGAGCACGAGGAGGAGCGCTTATTTCATATGCAAATGTCGCATGAGTTGTGCACGCGCCCTTCACGTGAGTGCCTCAGTAAAAAAACAAAGAAAAAAAGCGTGTTTAGGTGTTGCATGAATAACATAAGTCAAAGTAGTTTTACACACATACACACACTTTATACAAAGGGTAAATAGTGATCTCACTGTCAACTCAGAGGGATATGGCAGTGGAATATTTACAATGAATCCATATCAGACTTTAAAATCTTGTCCACACATGTCAAATGAAGCTATAATCAATATTTCAGAATGATTCAAACTCAAATATTGGTGGGAAATCTGAGTTCGAAATGATTCTGATCCAAATCTCAGCCCATCATTCCTCCCTGTGATTATTTCCAGGATAAAATGATGTAACCCCAGGTTGGCTTCTTAAAAGTGAATAAATATAAAAATGAGCCAAATGTCTTTTGAATGACTCTTTGAAATGAACGGATCCCAAAGAGCCATAAATCTCATCTCTAATGGACATGACATATTTCTGTATTCCTGTAATTGAATGATGTCAGTAATGCTGGTTACTGATTGGATCCTGATTATCCAATCACAATCATGTCATGTCAGTGACAGACCTGGACAAGACAAGCATGGCGGAGCACTGCAGAGAGGGAGGAGTAAGTGTCCATTTTCAATCAAAAATATACATTTATGTTCATGTTGGCCAAACAAATTTGCTGTCAGCATAATTGTAACTGTTAAAAGTGATAATATTTGAAGTAATTTTGAACATATATCATTTGATTAATTTACAGGATTTTTTCAAAGACAAGGACTGAGATAGATGGTAAATTTAGAAATTAAGAGTGTTTTTAATTCTTCGTATGTGGTTTTCATCAGTTTCATGTCTTATGTATAAGATCTAAATGGAACGCATAACAGTTCAAGAGTGAGAATACATAAAAATGTGATTGTTTTGTTATTCGATTCAGAGAGGGACAGTGGAGAGGTTACATGCATGCCAGAAGAACTTGATGTGGCAGATGAGATTGAGATAGAGGAGAAAGACAGCACAGGGACAGGAGGAGGACAGGAGGAGGACAGAGGAGGACAGAGGAGGACAGGAGGAGGACAGGAGGAGGACAGGAGGAGGACAGAGGAGGACAGGAGGAGGACAGAGGAGGACAGAGGAGGACAGAGGAGGACAGGAGGAGGACAGGAGGAGATGACAGTAACCAGGAAGGAAGAAATCAAGTGGCGTCACAGGCCGTTCACTACAATCATTGACACTTCCTTTGAGAATCCTCCAATTCATGAGGGTCATCCCATGAGACCCTATGAATACTTCAAACGGTATAAACCAGATGAGATCTTCAATTTGATGGCCCAGTATGTCTCCAGAACCAGAGCATGTCCCCCAGAGACCAGTTCACAGACCAGTCCAGGATGTAAGGCCTCTCTACCTGCAGTGCAGTATGACATGGTTGACCACATGACAAATTATGATAGAAAGAAAGAGGCTAGCAGATGCAAGATGCCAAACTGTACAGGAAAAACACACGTCTTTTGTGACAAGTGCAACATCCACTTGTGCTTTGTGCCACAACAAAAGTGCTTCAAGGCTGCTCATCGAAAAGGAGAATACATGAAAACATCCACAAGCTGTTATCAGTTCATTAGCCTACTATAAAAACAACACACATCTACTAAAATCATACATCTATTGTGTTCATGTGCATGTTCAGATTATGTTATTTCCCTCTCTTCTTACTGTACACAGACTCAAACACATGCAAACATCCAGTTCCAGATGTTTAGGTCGTATCTGATTGATTACTATGTGGAAAAACAGCCTTATTGTTCTTAAGTTTTTATGACATTTTACGCCCATCGTGTCGTGGCGTCCATTGTAATGGACATGAAAAAATACAATTAAAAATATGAGTTAGCCAAAAAAAAATGTTTCCAGTTTGTTTTTATGTTGGAGAGGAGTCAGAATCAGTTAAAAAAAAAGTTTGCACAGCAGAAAAAATGCGGGTCTGAAGGGGTTAAATGGTCCAGTGGGATAAGACATTCAAGTTCTTAAATCCTCTGTAATTTATTCCATTTATATGGTGCAAAGTGATGGAAGGTGTCTTCCCAAGTTAAGCATTTACCCGAGGGGTAACTAGAGTTAAACTAGAGTTAAACAGCAGTATAAAACCTCAGTTCATCTCTCCAGACTCTGCCACATCGTTCAGTCACCAATGCGGCACAGATGCTACGGCCAAGCTTCTTGTGAGCTGTTTGTTTGTTTTTCTGATCTCCTGAATGCTGCTAATTCTGTTCTCTGCCTGTACCTCAGGTTCTGTGGTGTAATTTCTAAAGACTTGTGATGTGCTGAAGGAAACAAAAATTGTGTTGCAGAATGATTTTTAATGTGATATTATATGATGAAGCCTTAAGTAAGGTTAAAACAATGTTATAACACTAAATTAATTATATTTCATGTATACCTCACAAGATGTTTTGATTCAGTGTGAAGGCACTTATTATGAAGTTGACAATCTCACTCAGTGCACTTGTTGAAATTTGAAGTGTGTGTGTATTAAACTTTAATATTTTTAAAAAATATCCTTAGGAGAAGGTTTAGAAATAAGGGTGTAAAATAGGCAGTAAGAACTTTAAAAAAAATAAGGCCAAAGGGAATTGTGAAGATATTGGTGTAAAATTAACAAGAAATAATCTTAAAAGAAAGAGGACATGCCTGGACAAAGTTCAGACATGCCTGGACATAACCTGGTCTGCTGAAACCTGTATCAGGAAAATTGACCTAACAACCAGACATAAAAATAATTTCTAATAGTGTAATTGGCTAGAACAAAGGGGTTGACCTAGAAGAAAAGGGTTGACCATAGGCGTAACCTTTGCAGACACAAGAATATAAAAGACAAGACAGAGGCCTCAGCAGACCAGAGTCATCTCAGATACACACTGTGTGATGATATGCTCTCCTTTTCTTGCCTGGCAATAAAAGAACACTTTTTGCTGCTCTGATCTCTGACTCCTGAGGATTTTTTTGACACCAAAGAGAAGTTTTTCCTGATTTGGTTTTGGGATATTTTAAACTTCTTCAATCTGAGACCCTAAGAATTTGACCCAACAGTTCACCACTCCAGTTCCCAGTACACCTGCCACGTCAGCCTCATCCTCACCTGCCTGGTGAGCTGTGGTTTAGGTTGGCAAAGTGCAGTGATACACTGAGGCAACTTTTGTAGGAGACATTTCTAAATAAAAATGAAAAAATGTAGTCCTTCTTGTTGCTAGTGAGGACCAGCCTACTTTTTCATATAGAACACAGTGATGTGTATCTTTAGCTCCTGTAATGAAATGTGAAGCATGATGATATACTGTATCAAGTAGTTTAAAGGCAGAGCGAGCAGCATGACAATAAAACATAACTCCACTTTATTTTAGTTAGAACCACTTTGACTGGATTCAGCTCAATTCAGTTGAGCTCTGTTATGACCTGGCTCAAGTGGCCACAACAAAAGGGAGACACACCAGTGTTAAGTTTTAACAAAAGATATTTTATTATCCAAATTAAACCAAATTGAGTAAATTCAAATGCCAATTAAGGATTAATAAGTTGTGGGGTGTGTATGTCAGTATAGTCAGTGGTGTAAGAGTGCATGAGTGATGGATGTGTGTGTGGGGGGGTGATGTAAGATGCGAAACCAGACATAAGAATAAACTTAAAGCAACATAGTAAATAAAACAAACGGGTGGCTGAAGGGGAGAGAGAGAGAGAGAGAGAGAGAGAGAGAGAGAGAGAGAGAGAGAGAGAGAGAGAGAGATGCACTGCAGTCAGGCTTAAATAACCTGGGAACACACCGGGGCCCTCAGGTCTGCCAGGTTACACTAACAATCCACCTGCAGAGTGAACAGAGACAGATGAACCACACAGCAACACAAAATGACACAACAGAGCTCATCACAGCTCATAGATGATTTTAATGTTTGTTCTTGAATATATTTTGATGCTGTTTTCTATTGAAGATGTGAGTTTACACACTTTCTTTTATGAATTGAGGATAACAGCAAATTCCCCAAAGTACCATACTACTGTATGTTATTGTGATAAAACATCAAAATGCAGAAGCATACAATTTAAATAACATTTATTGGACTTACACTACAACTTTATGATGGATACAAAATGCCTGTTTGCCTCTAGCTGTGTTTTCTACTGTTACTGCTACTACTACTTCTAATACTGTTGCTAGGTCCAAAATGGTCTGAAGGACGATGTGAATTAGGTATTTTTTTTAAATATGTGAATGATATAGAAACCCTGAAGCTGTAAAGAAAGAATGAAACACACAAATATTACACAAGCTCCATTAAGCTCATTACAATGTCTTAATGAACTAAAATGCATCACCGTGATCAACATAGTAGAGGTTTGGGACTGGTAGTTCAGTATGGGCACAAATATGTGTCCCTACAAACTGAATTTGAATCACATCATTTGAATGTGCACTCCTGACCTCTAGTGGCCAAAGTCTGCACTTTCTGAGAGAACTTTCTCCTCCATCAATACACTGATATTGAAACAATAAGCTCAAACTTTGAAAAATGATCACAGTAGAAAATATGTTTGATAATTTTCACTCATTATACTGACATATGAACTGTAAGAAGAAACAGAGTGAAATATTGCTCTTTGCCATGGTTATGAAGTGATTAAACCTACTGTTTCCACTGGTGCTAAAGCTTCCTGTTGAAGAGCTGAAATATCACTAGTACCACTGCTACTACTATCACTACTGCTATTGTTTCTTCCAGTGGTACTACTGTTGGTAACTGAACTTCATGTTTATTAGAGAGAAGAAAGAAGTGATGAAGGGAGTGAGGGAGACAGGCTCAGCCAGTTAATGACTTAATGATCACAACATGGTCTCTTAAGTCTATCGGGGTTTACAAAGCCAACGCATAATCTGGCTATTTTATATTCACTACAGGACATAAGATGGTGTGGGCTGTTCCAGTAGTTAAACTGAGTAAAGTACAGCCACAAAGCAACTGTTAGCACATCTACATCCGCTGAAAACGTGTATTTCTGTTTGTTTAACACCAAAAATGTCACCAAAACAACTGTAAACTGTGACTGAGTCAGAACTCAACCAGAATGCGACGCAGCCAGATGGACATTGTGGACATGTCTGTGGACATTGGACAGTAACACATTTTATAGTTTCTCTTTTAAAAGCTGTTTAAAAGCAGAAGGAAAGATCTTTAGGAGGGTCTAACCCTCCCTAACCCTAACCCTTTGACAATGTTCCATCCAAATATGTGTCTTGTTGTTCATATTGTCATGACGTAACAAGACACTTGTTAAATAAGCTATCAAATGCTGGCCTATTTTCTGGCAGCATTTTAAATTGCTCATCATTCGATATACTGAGACATAAACAAATAAAGTAGTTATTATTTAGAATTAGTGTGAAGGGACATTTTTCACTTGTTTTCCATTAAAAGCTGAGCTGTGCACAGTAAAAAAAGATTTGAATGGAACATTGTCTACAGACCCTCTTAAAGATCTTTCCTTCTTTTAGTCATTATGACGAGTTCACCACAAGAGAAAAAATAACATGGACAAAACTTAGTTACTACAAACACTGTAAGTGCTACTACTGTACTAGTCCATCTATTAGTTGTTAGTAATGTTATCACTCCTGATTCTGAGGAGCCAGTAAGACGTCCATCACAGCTACTAATACAGTCTCTTACTACTACAGAGACAACAGCTGAAATGTCTCTAATACTACTGATACAACTGCTGCTACTCATAACATCAACACTCTCATAGTTTTCATGACTTTTTCAAATCATTTTTTAAAATTATAGTACTGCTACCCATCAGTGAAATAAATGTTTCTATTTTTAAGCTGTATCAACTTAAATTCACTTGAGGAAATTCATCAGACTTTGGACAGCTCCCTCTGGAGCCACAAAAGGCTTTATACAACTTTTTTAAACATATGCAGCAGTACTCCCCAATACCTGTAAAGATACTTGATGTGTAAATCAACTTTGATACTGGGTAAAATTCTCTCAGTAGGTCTGACCCTCCCTAACCTTATTGCAATGTTCTATCCAATACATACACTTAAAAACGTATATGCAGACACAGTTCAATTGATTCCAGTAAGAAATATTAATGATGAACATTTGTCTTCCTCATTAAATACTGACATATGTACGACAGTAAAAAGGATTTGAATGAAACATTGCCTCCAGACCCTCTTGAAACCCTTCCCTTTTTTTACACAGTCATTATAAGATAAGATCAACTTAAGTGATCCCATCCAAACCTTAAGATATTTTTTCCTGTCCAGAAAGAATTTCAAATTCAATTTAAACAATAAAAGTATAATAGTTATTACACACTTTAATTGCTACAGCTGAAATATCTGTCATACTAATTACTGCTAATATTACTACGTTTGACAGAAAGAGAAGGAAAGATCTTTAAGAGGGTCTAACCCTCCCTAACCCTAACCCTTTGACAATGTTCCATCCAAATATATGTTTCCTTTTCTTCATATAGTGATGTCATGATATAACCAGACACCAGATTAACAAACTGTTAAACACTGACCTGTTTTCAGGCATTTTTTCAACTGTTGATAATTCAATAACTTTAAACATAACCAAATCACTTTAATGGTAATCAGCAACATTATCAGATAATGTTTTTCACTTCTAAAGTCATTAAATACTGACCGCTGCACAACAGCAACCAAATATTTGAATGGAACATTGTCTACAGACCCTCTTAAAGATCTTTCCTTCTTTTAGTCATTATGACGAGTTCACCACAAGACAGAAAAAATAGAAGGTATCAGTCAAAGAGTTAAACAGAGTTACAAAACTTATCTACATGCTGAAAAGGAATGAAAGAGTTAAAACTTATCTACATACTAAAAAAACATATATATACTACTAAATATGTATAAAAGTTAAAACTTATCTACATACTAAAAAGGAATGAAAGAGTTAAAACTTATCTACATACTAAAAAAGTCATTATGACGAGTTCACCACAAGAGAGAAAATAACATGGACAAAACTTAGTTATTACAAACACTGTAAGTGCTACTACTGTACTAGTCCATAGTCAGTTATTCAAAAGGACTTAGTCATTTTAAATGAGTTATTATAAACCCTTGAAGTGCTACAGATACACTTACTGTGGCTGCTGCTACTATCAATAACTGATAGTTTGTCATGACTTTTTAAGAATGATTTAAATTAAAAACTGAATACATCTATTTCCATTCTCCTAGGAAACATTTGTCTACATCTCAGCCCATAGTTGTGGCCATCCAGAGCCTTACTGTAGTAAACCATTTCAAATACCTTGTTGTTTATCTCAACAACTACCTCAACAGAGCTTATAAGATGTATTTGAAACTTTCTCCCTACACACATCACTGTAGTGTTTTCACAATCTGAACCACTGCATTTCCATAATGATACACACTTATAGGTATTAATGTGTACTATCAATTATACTATCACCTTCTCCCTTCTTCACTTTCTTCTATTTATAACTGAACTCTATACCTGCTTTTAACAATAACTATGGTTTAAGATCCTTTTTCTGTACATATGTTCAAACTTGGAATATAATCTAACATCACATTAGAAATTCTCCCTCCTTTTTACAATTTAAATATTTATACAGATATTTCCTTCTTCTGAGTCAAAATTGTAACCACTGACATCTCAATAATCAACCTCGTATTGTTCCCTCTGAATTCAGTGTAACCTGTCTGTAGACATTGAAATGTCTTTATTCTTTCTGCTTTTTTCTGCCACATGCTGTAATCTTTTATTGAGAATCACTCTTATAAGTAGGTTGTTCAGCCTATATACATTTTGTCTTACTTGTCATTTTTAATGTTTTCTCTGTTTGTCTTGTGTTTATACTATTTTATTGCTCTTTGTCTTAACTGTGTTCTCCTGTAGATGTTCTAAACAGAGTCAGGCCCACAGCTGCTAATGTTTTACTTTGCTCCACTGTTTTCTTGCTAAAAACAAAAATAAAACTAAGATAAAATTATTAATACATTTTCTTCTTAAAGCAATTTAATACTAAATGTTTTTAATTTTAGATTTCATCTAAACTTTTTGTGTTGAGTTATAACGGGTTCACCTGTATTGAAGTCTTTGTAACAGAAGTACAGATCTTTAGGAGGGTCTAACCCTCCCTAACCCTAACCCTTTGACAATGCTCCATCCAAATATATGTGTCCTGTTCTTCATATAGTGATGTGGTTTAACCATCTATCAGAGGTCTACAGCTTCTGGACATGTGTTTCTAATGCTCATCAGTTAACATACTGAGATATGACCAAATAATTGATCAATAATGATTATAGAGGATTTTTTCTCTCTCTGTCTTTAAATAATGCCATTAAATAATGATCTATAAACAACAATAAAGAAAATTCAAATGGAACATTGTCTACAGACCCTCTTAAAGATCTTCTCTTCTCAAACATACAAGGAATTTGAAGTTATTACCAAGTTACAAAATGATTTCATCAAATGAATTTAAAGTAATTAGTAATTAACAAATTACACTTCAAGAGCTACTACTAGTCCATCTATGACCTGTTAGTCATTTTATCTCTCCTGACTGATAGAACTGCTGCTACTGTTATTATCAATACTATTGATACTTTCTACATGACTTTTTAATATTTGTATTAGATTCTTTTTTTAGTTTATTGATACATTTTATAGTTTCCCTTTCAAAAGGTATTTTAATACTGCTGTTGCTATTGAAACTACCACAGTTATAAAATCTGCTACAAATAATACAACTACTGCTGCTCATTAATGAATGAAATGTTCCATCTAAACTTGTTGTGTTATAATGAGTTCACCTGTGTTGAACTCTTTGTTACAGAAGGAAAGATCTTTAGGAGGGTCTAACCCTCCCTAACCCTAACCCTTTGACAATGTTCCATCCAAATATGTGTCTTGTTGTTCATATTGTCATGACGTAACAAGACACTTGTTAAATAAGCTATCAAATGCTGGCCTATTTTCTGGCAACATTTTAAATTGCTCATCATTCGATATACTGAGACATAAACAAAAAAGTAGTTATTATTTAGAATTAGTGTGAAGGGACATTTTTCACTTGTTTTCCATTAAAAGCTGAGCTGTGCAATGTAAAAAGATTTGAATGGAACATTGTCTACAGACCCTCTTAAAGATCTTTCCTTCTTTTAGTCATTATGACGAGTTCACCACAAGAGAGAAAATAACATGGACAAAATTTAGTTACTACAAACACTTTAAGTGCTACTACTGTACTAGTCCATCTATTAGTTGTTAGTAATGTTATCACTCCTGATTCTGAGGAGCCAGTAAGACGTCCATCACAGCTACTAATACAGTCTCTTACTACTACAGAGACAACAGCTGAAATGTCTCTAATACTACTGATACAACTGCTGCTACTCATAACATCACCACTCTCATAGTTTTCATGACTTTTTCAAATCATTTTTTAAAATGATAGTACTGCTACCCATCAGTGAAATAAATGTTTCTATTTTTAAGCTGTATCAACTTAAATTCACTTGAGGAAATTCATCAGACTTTGGACAGCTCCCTCTGGAGCCACAAAAGGCTTTATACAACTTTTTTAAACATATGCAGCAGTACTCCCCAATACCTGTAAAGATACTTGATGTGTAAATCAACTTTCATACTGGGTAAAATTATCCCATTATACTGGTCTGACCCTCCCTAACTCTAAAACATACACTTAAAAACGTATATGCAGACACAGTTCAATTGATTCCAGTAAGAAATATTAATGATGAACATTTGTCTTCCTCATTAAATACTGACATATGTACGACAGTAAAAAGGATTTGAATGAAACATTGCCTCCAGACCCTCTTGAAACCCTTCCCTTTTTTTTACAAAGTCATTATAAGATAAGATCAACTTAAGTGATCCCATCCAAACCTTAAGATATTTTTTCCTGTCCAGAAAGAATTTCAAATTCAATTTAAACAATAAAACTATAATAGTTATTACACACTTTAATTGCTACAGCTGAAATATCTGTCATACTAATTACTGCTAATATTACTACGTTTGACAGAAACAGAAGGAAAGATCTTTAAGAGGGTCTAACCCTCCCTAACCCTAACCCTTTGACAATGTTCCATCCAAATATATGTTTCCTTTTCTTCATATAGTGATGTCATGATATAACCAGACACCAGATTAACAAACTGTTAAACACTGACCTGTTTTCAGGCATTTTTTCAACTGTTGATAATTCAATAACTTTAAACATAACCAAATAACTTTAATGGTAATCAGCAACATTATCAGATAATGTTTTTCACTTCTAAAGTCATTAAATACTGACCGCTGCACAACAGCAACCAAATATTTGAATGGAACATTGTCTACAGACCCTCTTAAAGATCTTTCCTTCTTTTAGTCATTATGACGAGTTCACCACAAGACAGAAAAAATAAAAGGTATCAGTCAAAGAGTTAAACAGAGTTACAAAACTTATCTACATGCTGAAAAGGAATGAAAGAGTTAAAACTTATCTACAAACTTATATATATACTACTAAATATGTATAAAAGTTAAAACATATCTACATACTAAAAAACTTATATATATACTACTAAATATGTATAAAAGTTAAAACTTATCTACATACTAAAAAGGAATGAAAGAGTTAAAACTTATCTACAAACTTATATATATACTACTAAATATGTATAAAAGTTAAAACTTATCTACATACTAAAAAGGAATGAAAGAGTTAAAACGTATCTAAGGTTTTTTTTTTAGGAAAGAGGAAGAAAGAGTTAAAACTTATCTACAAACTTATATATATACTACTAAATATGTATAAAAGTTAAAACTTATCTACATACTAAAAAGGAATGAAAGAGTTAAAACTTATCCAAGGTTTTTTGGGGGGTTTTTTTGGAAAGAGGAAGAAAGAGTTAAAACTTATCTACAAACTTATATATATACTACTAAATATGTATAAAAGTTAAAACTTATCTACATACTAAAAAGGAATGAAAAAGTTAAAACTTATCTAAGGTTTTTTTTTTGGTTTTTTTTAGGAAAGAGGAAGAAAGAGTTCAAACTTATCTACAAATTAAAAATGTATAAAAGTTAAAACTTATCTACATACTAAAAAGGAATGAAAGAGTTAAAACTTATCTAAGGTTTTTTTCTTGTTTTTTTTAGGAAAGAGGAAGAAAGAGTTAAAACTTATCTACAAATTAAAAATGTATAAGAGTTAAAACTTATCTACATACTAAAAAAACTTATATATATATACATATATATATATATATATATATATATATATATACTACCAAATATGTATAAAAGTTAAAACTTATCTACATACTGAAAAGGAATGAAAGAGTTAAAACTTATCTACAAATTAAAAATGTATAAGAGTTAAAACTTATCTACATACTAAAAAAACTTATATATATATACATATATATATATATATATATATATATATATATATACTACCAAATATGTGTAAAAGTTAAAACTTATCTACATACTAAAAAAACTTATATATATATACTAAATATGTATAAAAGTTAAAACTTATCTACATACTAAAAAGGAATGAAAGAGTTAAAACTTATCTAAGATTTTTTTTTTGTTTTTTTTAGGAAAGAGGAAGAAAGAGTTCAAACTTATCTACAAATTAAAAATGTATAAAAATTAAAACTTATCTACATACTGAAAAGGAATGAAAGAGTTAAAACTTATCTACATACTAAAAAAACATATATATATACTACTAAATATGTATAAAAGTTAAAACATATCTACATACTAAAAAGGAATGAAAGAGTTCAAACTTATGTAAGGTTTTTTTCTGTTTTTTTTTAGGAAAGAGGAAGAAAGAGTTCAAACTTATCTACAAATTAAAAATGTATAAAAATTAAAACTTATCTACACACTGAAAAGGAATGAAAGAGTTAAAACTTATCTACATACTAAAAAAACTTATATATATACTACTAAATATGTATAAAAGTTAAAACATATCTACATACTAAAAAGGAATGAAAGAGTTAAAACTTATCTAAGGTTTTTTTTTTGTTTTTTTTTTAGGAAAGAGGAAGAAAGAGTTCAAACTTATCTACAAATTAAAAATGTATAAAAATTAAAACTTATCTACATACTAAAAAAACTTATATATATATACTACTAAATATGTATAAAAGTTAAAACATATCTACACAGTAAAAAGCAATGAAAGAGTTAAAACTTATCTAAGGTTTTTTTTTGTTTTTTTTTTTAGGAAAGAGGAAGAAAGAGTTCAAACTTATCTACAAATTAAAAATGTATAAAAATTAAAACTTATCTACATACTAAAAAAACTTATATATATATACTACCAAATATGTATAAAAGGTTAATTTTTTTTTTTTTTTTTTTTTTTTTTTTTAGGATAGAGGAAGAAAGAGGGAATAAAAGGTTTGCACTGTGTGTGCAGTGTGCGTGTATGTGTGTGTATGTTACATCTCGGGATTGTACGGAGAGTCAGTCATCCATGCCATGACCATCTCTGCCACTGCATCAAAAGCAGAGGGTGAGAGTCCACCGGGCTGGGGTCCGTAAGGGCCGGGCCAGAGGGGCGGGGCCGTGACATCATCATGTTGAATGTCATCAGCGTGCTCCTGGGGGACTCTGGGCTGGATCTCCTGCTGCCTTCCTTCTGCTGTCCTTCCCTGAACCTTTTAGAGAGACAGAGAGGAGGAGAGGAGGAACCAAGTCAGACTAGTTCAGTTACACCCTTTAGACTGATGCAGTATTGCTGTTGAACTGGATGTATCATGGATCAGGATAGAACAGTTTGGACCACCGTGGGCACGTTTGGACTTCTAACCTCCAGCTGGACAGCCTCCAGGTTGGCCTGTGGGGCAGAGGTGGAGGGCTGGGGGCTGAGGCTCCTCTCTGATGGGACAGCAGCATTCTCACGGAGTCTTCTCTCCGGAGGCTCCTGGAAGGCTCTGGAGGTGCTCTCCTGCTCCCTCCGTCTCTTCCTGCTCGCACCAACCTGTTAGTTACACAGATAGACAGGGATGACTCCAACTGTATGATTACTAGACTGTTAATAATTAAAGGAAAACTAGGAGCCTATATATCATGGAGGAGACAGAGAAAGTAGCTGAAATCAGCTACTTTAAGTGAGACTGTAACTTTTGCTGAACAATGGCTACTGTGGCCACAAGTGGTAATTACAGGGTAATGGTGAATGATAAGACATACAGTAGAATAAGTAGAGAATAATCATAAATCAGCAAACTGACTCACTAGTCAGTTACACAGGAACATTTATCTAAAGGTTGCCCAAGTGAAAAAATAATATACTATATATATATATATATATATATATATATATATTGCAGTACCTAATATACTGCAAATGTACTAATTGTTTTTAATGTTTGTATATTGTTTCACACAGCAAATGCCACATATTTCATGCATGTGTCTGTTGTTAAAGGCATTTAGTACTAATTCAATTTTAAACTTAATTGTAACAGTTTTTAAAGAGGGTTCAGCCATGTAGTCATGATATTTGTTGTTATTTGTGAGTTGTTTGTGTTTTGTGCTGCTCTGTATGTACTTTCTTGTTGAGTTTTGTGCTTTAACGTATGTATTTGTATTGTTGAGTCTTGTGCAGTTCCAGATATATTTTAATGTTGAGTTTTATGTATTTTAAAGGCCCATCTAGAGATGGGCATTGAAAATGAGCTTAGGCTATAAATGCTGTGGCATATGGCATTAGTTGTCCCTAAACAAATAAACGTTGAATGAACTAAACTGATGATGAGACCAGATGTGTGAGGATCTTACCACCTTAACTAAACTATTTCCTGGTGGACTTGCTAGAGCCCAATCTACAAGCCCCCACTGACCACAGTCATAAAGGAAATCAGACTTGTAACACTCAGCACACAGCACACACTTCCACTCTGTGACATTTGGGGGTATCATACAACCACTCCCACTGGTCTCTGAACCAGCAGCGACACATCAAACTTACTGATAACTTAGTGTAAAACACGGACCGGGGCGGAACTATACGCGTAGTCGGCGGAACAATACGTCATCGTCCAGGCGGCGCATGATGACCTGCAGGAGGACAAACAATCAGTGGCTCATCTGCTTGTAGTACAAACAACTGCTGCTCCCAGGAGAAGGAGAGAGGACAATATGAGGAATCACACTTCTTTTATCAGGAACACATCATGACTACTTGGCTCTGTGTTGTGACTGGCTGCCATGGCAACAGTGGAGAGAAGGAAGTGTAATCTCCTATGCAGACAGACATCTTGTCCTGGGTAATGCTTGGACTGCAGGGTCACATCAGGGATGGTCATGTAATGTTTTGACCTGATCACTGATGATGAAAATCTTACGAGCGCTGAACGAGGTTCAGGGCTGCGAGGTGAGACGCCCGTCTGTTTCACACTTCCACACAGACTTCAGTCTTCAGGAGCTGTATTCTCACAGGATAGGACACAGACACATTCTGCCTCCCACCATTTCTCCAGCAGAGGATGCTTCATACTTGATGTCCATCTCATCCTCATGAACTGAGGCGCGGCTAGAACAGAGCTTTCTTCTCTCCAATATCTCAGCTGACTCCCACAGTAAAACTTTACTCGATACTCTTCAGGTAAAATTCAAATGATAAGTTTCATGTAACAAACATAAAACAAAGGAAAGATCAATTTTCCCCCCCGACAGTTCACCTTCATTACATAATTAAATAAAACACCTTTTCCCCTAATATGCTCATGTTCTCTGAGAGTCCATGATGCGACCTTCAGTCCATTGTGATCCCCGGCGTACGTTCAGAGGATACAAAGGCAGAATTACTACAGCTCTGAATGCAACACGACACACAGCTGCCACCAAAGTAGCACACAATCTGAACTCTAAAGTGACACAAATGACCCAATAAAACAACTGAGCGATGATTTCTTTCTATTTTATAACTTTTCAGACTGTTTTTTGATTTTGTGATAGGAAACAGTCTTAATCTCAAATAGAGGGTCACAGTGTAATGCTTTAGTGTAAAACTTAAATAATTAATGATTAATAATGTTTGGTTTATTAATCAGACTCTTTGTTTTTGTAGATTTGTTGAGCACGAATGCTCTTTTTCAAGAATGTTCCATATTCACACATACTAGACGTCATCAGTGGTTGAAAGTAACTAAATAGTCAATTTTAAGTCAGTTTTATTTATATAGCGCTATCTCAGGTTAGTTATCTCAGGGCACTTTTCACATAGAGTCTGGAGGTCTAGACTGTACTCTTTAATTTACAGAGACCCAACATTTCCCCATGAGCAGCACTTGGCGACAGCAACAAGGAAAAACTAACAGGAAGAAACCTCAAGCAGAACCGGGCTCTAGGTTGTCAGCTGGTACATTTACTCAAGTACTGTACTTATGTACAACTTTGAGGTAGTTGTACTTTACATGAGTATTTCCATTTGATGCTACTTTATATTTCCACTCCACTACATTTCAGAGGAAAATATTGTACTTTCTACTCCACTAAATTTATTTGACGGCTTTAGTTACTTTTCAGATGAAGATTTGAAACGATGGATAATATAACAAGCTTTTAAAATACAACACATTGTTAAAGATGAAACCAGTGGTTTCCAACCTTTTTGGCTTTTCACATCTTACAAAAACCAGTGTGTAGTCAGGGTCACATTTCAGATGTCTATGAGTTGTTAACAGCTCCACCAAATAGTGATTTTTTTTCCCTCTAAACTTCTCACATGGTTTCATTTCAATAAATGTTCAAATGATCCAATATTAACCAAAAACCTCTCCTCCTCCTTTTTCTCCCTCTCCCATAATCATCTCACGACCCCTCAGATTTATCTGGTGACACTTTGGAGGGGCCCGACCCCTAGGTTGGGAACCACTGGACTAAACTAGCTAACTGTATATAAAGTAGTTCAAACTAGCTCCACCTCCAGCAGCTACAACAGTAACATGCTGCTTACACACTGATGCTTCAGTATTAATAATCTAATGATGTCATATATAATAATATATCAGTCAGAGGGAACAAACCACTACTTTTACTGCAATACTTTAACTACATCAAGCTGCTAATACTTATGTACTTTTACTTAAGTAGGATTTTTCATGCAGGACTTTTACTTATAATGGAGTATTTTCACATTACTGTATTGCTACTTTTAATTAAGTAAAGGATCTGAATTAAGGATCTGAGTACTTCTTCCACCACTAGATGTCATCAAAAAGACAGTTTCAGTGTCTACATTTGTTGGTAACCTCTGACAAGGTGCATGGTTTCATGCTTGTCCCAGGGTTACCAACATGACACCCCATGTGACTGTGAGTGTTGATTTTGCCTCAATCCTACATTAACATTTTATAATATGTAGCCTGCATATATTCACTGATGTTATGGTAGGTAAGTATTACACAAAAAACTAAAGACAACATTCAAAATTATATTTCAAATAAGCACAAGCTCCTAACAAATCTAACAGGATACACACTTTCACTGTCAAGCCAAGAGTTTTACCTTGTTGGTGTTGGTGCTCATTTGGCTCCTGCTGGGCTCTCTCCTCCAGTAGGTGTGATCATGGAGGTGAGTTGGCACATCACACATCTGTAACCATTAATGTACAGTTTAGGATGGGACTCTACTTAACTCAACACAACTCCACTAAAATGAACATTGAAAAAAAATGAGTTCATCTTTTGAAGTGAGGTTTTACAATGTTTCACTAGAAGAGGTTTTCCTCGCTGTAATCATTCCTCCTGTTCATACTGGCTATTAAAAGATCCCCTTCAAATGTGCTTTCAATGTAAGTGATGGGGGACAAAATCCACAGTGTGTCCACACAGTCATTTTGTGCAAAAATGCATTTAAATATTTATCTGAAGCTTATATGAGGCTTCAGCAGTCTGAGTTAGTCATATCAAGTGGATATCTGCCACATTTACAGTCTTTTTAGCATCAAATTCCCTCTTTGTGTTTCCTCAGACAGTGTTTCCCTGTTGAGCTGCAGTGGAAGTATAGTAACAAAAACAGGGACTTTGGCACTAAAAAGACTGTAACATTGAAAGATATCTACTTGATTTGACTCATTTGCACAGGAGGAGGACTGTGGATTTTGGCCCCCACCATAACATTGTAAGTACATTATGAAGGGATCTTCTAATGGTCAGTATGAACAGGAGGAATGATTATGGGAAGAAAAACCTGTTTCAGTGTTCATTTGGGCTCCTGACTATTGTTTTAAGACAGACTTGAACATTTGTGAACTCGTCCTTTAAATAAACAAGCTATTTTCTACTCTGCATGCACATATGCATAACGGCTTTACTGTTTTTGCAGCAATATCACAGTAAAGTTGACTTTACTACAGAAAATAATGATCATTTATGAACTGTTTAATAAAGTAATGAATGAGGGCTTTTTTCTTGACAAAATATCAGGTTGAAAGTAGAAACTTTGGCATCTTTAAACCAAAAATGTGCAAACTGCTGTTACACTGAGCTGTTGAGTGTGTCAGCAGTTTACTGAAGGTGGTTAAATGCATCACTGTGTAATAAGCAATGTTTTATTTTTCTGAAGGAGTTTGAATAGTTACTGCAAACTGTATCAGTTTGCTTGTAAGTCAACAGTCAGTTCAGGATTTTGCAGCTTCTGTCTTTACATTTCAGCAATGTATACACTGAAGATCTTACTTTAAATGAGTAAATGTAATATTTGTTTTGATGTTTTACTGAACAAACTACCACTGAATGAAAGTCAGTTGTTGCTTCGACGCCTCAAATACAGATGAGGCGTCGAATAAAACGGCTTGAAAAAAGTCTGAAAAGAATGATTTTAAACTGCCTAAATTCTCACGTTTTCCATGATGAAACAGTAAGAGAGTCGAGTTGAGGTCACTGTGGGTCCGTATTTCGCTGCTCACTTGTTTAGTTTTTTAGAAATCGTCGAGTGAAGTTTCTCCTCCAATGTTTCAGAGTAAAATGGTGATTTTGGAACTAGTTTCTGGAATATAGACGCTCCATAGCAACCAGAGTCCTACGTCAGCACTAACGTTAAACTGCTTTAATTGGCAGTTTACAGTATTGTTTTTTATTGGCATTTTAAAATGTAACTATAGAAAATATTTTTTAAATGAATTCCTTCAACACGGATTCAATAACGTTTTGTAGAGGCCCAGTGCATACACTACTGTTTTAGTCGGCATCCATTTCGTCAGCTATAAGGCAACATTTTGGCAATTTAGTTTATTTTATGTCCATTTAAGCTTCCGATGAATTACAGCAGAGTCAATAAACGTGATTAACATTGTTATTGAAGGTTCAGCAACAAATAAATAGTCTCTGTCACTAGTTGAAAGGCTAAAATACATGTGAAAATCCAAAGAAGTCGTCACAATGTAACTTAATTAGCTTTAAAAGTTAGTCGTAGCGGTTGTTAAATTGTACTCTGTTGTATTTGTTAACCATATTTCTATCATTTCCAGTCAGTATTTCCTCTGGTCTGACTGCTCATATGTTTTGGACCTATAGTCACCTGCTTAGCTAACAAAATGAAAGTAAACACTACCCTACCTGACCGTCAGCTCACAAACTTCATGCAGCTTCCTCTGTAATTAAAACACCTGATTCATTCACACCAGAAGGCAGATATACAATCATATCATTCTGGAGGGTGTCCACTTTGAGCCTACCGTATATGGGGCCAAAACAGCGACAGTTAAATTTGGCAAATTGGAAATAAAAGGAGGTTCAATGCCAAATTTTATTTTCAATGGCAAAATGTAACTGTCACTCTAGCCCCATAAGCCTATTGCTTGAGGCACGTGAGGCATTATTATTTCTAAATTGTCCGTTTTTAATAGTATATCTTGTAATATTATAATAAAAAGCCTCACCATTAATCCTTCAGGGGCATCATCATTTGTCTCTGCTGGGACGTTTTTAATTGGGTGCACTCTGTGTGCAGTAGGTGTCGCCTTTGCGTTCACAGCATACAAAAGATTAGAAATACTGCCATCTTGTGAGACTCTTATGTTACTACAACATGTTGGGTTTGATGTCACCAAAGCAGTGAGGGCACTCTGTGTTACTGACAGGTGTTTCAGATATAAAGTTAGAAACATCTCACAGCATATTGCAGTCTCCAAACAACCCTCTTGGTTAAATCTGAATATGTTAAAGGTCCCTTCCAGACAGGTTTTTTAGACACATGAAATACACTGCTTTGAATAATAATTTGTGTCTGATATGATTTTTCCACAAGAAAGGTTTAAGTACCTTGTTAGAAAGATGTCATCTACTCCTTCTCCCTCATTGGGAAATCCAGAATCCATGAAAAGTTTAACAGCTGGATTCAAAATGTCTCCTACTTCACTGAAGAGTCCATTTTCAGTGTATGTGTATGTGAACCTTCAAGTTGCCACATCACATTTCTGTAAGTTGCATACTGGACCATGATTGGCTCCAAATAAGTTGTGATGCCACAATTCATGCTTGTAGTTACACATCTTAAACTCAGATTTAAGGTGAGCACAGAGAAACTTTCCCCTTTCAGCAGAGGAATATGAAAATAAACTCTGCACATACATCATTCTGCACACTGAAGCTCAAACATCCAATTGAAGGAGCAAGAAGAAAAACATATTTGAGTGGAGTGGACTTTAAGTTTCATAAAGATTCTCAAGATTTACTGCAGTGCTTTCAGTTTTCTTTTTATTGGATTAGTTCTGTTGTAGTGTGTTCAAAAAAAATGAAGAGTCCTTAAACAGCCGGTATTTGTGGTTCACCATCTTTTATTTTACAATTTTTGTTACTTGCTTGATTTTATGATTATGATAACTAATAAAAACAGTATTTTACACAGATACTGTGACATTTTGCTGTGATTTCTTAACCTCTAATTGCATCAGTGTATAGCATATATCATTTTTTCCCTTAACACTACTGAGTGGTGAAGCCAGTGTGTCTGAAGAAGATATTTGTTAGGTTTAACAGTGCATTAAAAGAAACATTAGTAAGGGATCTTCCACCCCACTAGGATGTAATCTAGGGTTAATACACACAAAGTACAGCTGAGGCTGATGGGATTGTCATTTGTTTTGCAGGTATTTGTTTGTAAATCAAAATATTGGACAAATAAAAATTGATTGATTGATTTGTTTATTTAAGTGTTGCAACTTTCTGGTGCCCAGCCTATATGGGCTTACAAGACACTAGACAATAATAACCAGGATGGTCACATGACAGATGTACAGTTCCACAGATTAAAAAAGAACATTTCAGAACATTTAGTTTACATGGCAGAGATGTCCTGTTATGATGGATACAGTGCTCTCTTTTTTAGCAGCCAAGCCTCTCCTATAAATCTGGCTAAAAGAAAAATCTCCATATTAAAAAGCCAACTCAACATATCAGCTTCAGACAACCAAAACAAATCAGGTTTTTTCAATTGGATCTTTTCAAACAAACAATTCCTCAAGTCACTGCACAAAGGTCACTGAAATACAAAATGAAATTCATCCTGGACAACACCAAGATCACAAAAAACACATAAACGTCGCTCTTCAGGAATACCTTTATATCTGCCGACCTTAATTGCCAGTTGTAAAGTACCAGTTCTTAACTGAGCACACATGGACCTTTGCCTTCTCTGTACATTTAAAATGATATATGGTTCTTGAAATGGTTGATGAAAAGTCAGGAGGTCACCAAAGTTAATAAAATTCCTCCTATGGAGAGCACGAATATCTGAGCAAAATTTTATGGCAATCCATCCAGTAGTTGAGATATTTCAGTCTGGCCCAAAGTGATGGTCTGACTGAGAGACTGGCATTGCTATCCATACAGTGAAAAACATGCATTTAAGGATGACTGGACTGAGAAATACATGTTCATTTTTCCTGAGGGAAGTATGAGACCATTGTGCTTGAATCATGCAACATCATGTGTGTGTGTGTGTATATATATATATACGTGTCTATATATATGTGTGTGTGTGTGTAAAATGTATATTCCTAGAATTCTGCTTTCAGAGCTAGTTATTAAGTTATTACTAAAGCTAATAATAATTGGATGCAGAGGCAATTATGTCATATGATAATAAGCAGATATCTGAATCAACACTTATTGTTATTTTGACTATTACATACCATTATACTACTTTGTATATTTCATTTTTTAAATAAATTGTATAATAGTTGTACACCTGAATGTCTGATTGCCATTATTTTTCCTAGAATTCTGCTTTCAGAACTAGATTTTAATTATTAAGTGATTACTAAAATCAATAATAATTGAATGCAGAGGCAATTATGTAATATGATAACAAGTAGATACATTTATATAGTCTTACAATTACAACCGGCCCTTTGAAAGCTACCATAATGCTGATGAAATTGAGTTTGATCCCCCCGCTTTAGAATAAATCATTACCCATAATAAAGTCATAATTCTGTTATGCCATCTGTTATCTATTATGCTATTATCTTAAATACCTCAATCAAATCAGTCACGAAAAACATTTTCCATAAAGTGAGTGTTAGAAAAGTATTGTTGAAGAAATCAGTCCTGTTCACAAGTTTTTCAATGGTATGGTTATAATGGTATAGCAGTATACTGTGAGCTTACAGACACACACACACACACACACACACACACACACACACACACACACATATATATATACGTGTATATATACACACATATATGTATATATGTATGTGTGTGTGTGTGTGTGTATGTGTGTACACTGGAGATCAGCTACTAGAACACTTTTTCCACAAAATAACTAAGACATTTCAACAAAAAACATTATTTTGCAGAAAACACACTGATCAAAATTAGAGAACACTTTCAGATACCTCCCAGTTATTGGTGTTAATCCGGCACCTGGTGCTAATTTCCTTGATTATCTGTTAACCCCTATTTAACTGGCAGCCTAACTTCCAGTTTCACTGACTCTGCATGATGGTGGGCCGTTCTAAAGTGACTGAAAGCCTCCCGCAGCAGGTTGTCCAGATGAAGGCCAAAGGGATGACCCTATCAGCCATAGCAAGACAAGTTGGTTGTTCCAAATCTGTGATTTCAAGAATATTGAATCTTTACAACATCACAAACTCATTCAAGTCCCCCAAGAAGGCTGGTCGTCCACGGAAGACAAATACAAGAGAGGACAGGATACTGCGGAGGATCTCAATGTGCAATCGTTTCCACACTGCAGCTGGAATTGCTCCCCAGTTCAGCGCTGTACAGGGTGAGGATCTGTCTCGTCATACAGTGTCTCGACGTTTAAGAGCATTTGGACTGAAAGCCCACTCTGCAGTGACCAAACCTCTCATTAGCAGAAAGAATCAAAAGGCTAGACTAAGCTTTGCTGAGGAGCATGTTGTGTGGACAGAGGAGAACTGGTCCAAAGTTCACTTCAGTGATGAAAGCAAGTTTCATTTATTTGGAAAGTCAGTGAAAGGTGGAGGGGGAAGTGTCATGGTTTGGCTGCATGTTTTCTGCAGCAGGAGTTGGGCCTCTTATACAGCTACATGGCAGAGTGAATGCAAATATTTATCAGAACCATCTTCAACAACATATGGTTCCTTCCCTGCGTTCATCACCCAATCAGCCCGCAGTGTTCATGCAGGACAACGCTCCATGTCACACAGCAAAACGGGTAAAGCAGTTCCTTGAAACTGAAAACATTGAAATAATGACGGCCTGCCCAGAGTCCTGATCTCAACCCAATAGAGAACCTCTGGAAAATCCTTGGCGACAAAGTTATGGCCAAGAAACCCACTACAGTCACCGAACAGTGGAGGAGACTGAAAGAAGAGTGGACCAAAATCACACCAGAGCAGTGTGAGAGACTAGTGCTGTCCTGTGGCCGCAGATGTGCTGAAGTCATTCAGAGCAGAGGCCTGTACACTTCCTGCTAACTGCTGACTATATATATGTGCATGTTTTGTTTTTTGTCTTGTAAAGAAAGACAAAAAAACTAAATTGAAATGGATGTGACAGAATATCCATTTTAATTTTAAATCATTTTCAAAAATCAGTTTTCATGTTTGTTTGTTTTTTTTTTTTTACAAATCCACATAAGGTTTCAAATTCATATTCTTGACAATCAATATTGTTAACCTTTATTTAATGAGGTAATGTTATTGAGATCGAGATCTCTTTTGCGAGAGAGACCTGAGTACAGAGGGAAAGAAAACAAGCATAGCCAGACATAACAAAAAGGACAAAGACATACAGCACACAGCCAGACAAACAAAAGCCCATACAGCATCAGAAACAATCTTTTGACCGGCTCATTAACATGAATGATGGGAACCGAGTCGCGTTTGGTTGGGAGCCGTTCTTTTTTTTCTCTCTCCCTGAGTTCACACCTATGGTTGAAGGAGAGAGAGCATGATTATAGGGATTTTAATCATGTTATTTTATATATAATATGTATATTTGTAGTTTGTTGTTTTTTTTTTATTTCAAACTGTACACTCTGCATAATTCAATCATTGTATTACAAGTCAAAAACTCACTCTCTTGCCTAGACCTTGTGCAAAATACTGCACCTAGGGTTTTAACTGGTTCCAAATGTAGAGATTACTACATCACTCCAAATTAAGCATCCCTACATGGGATACCAGTCAGTTTTACAAATGGTCAGCTAGTTAGCTGGACATGCTAACTTACAGCTCATGTTAAAACAGTTACACACACTGTTTAAAGTCATTCCTTCTTGATTTTGGGAAGACTAAAAGTGTCCAGAGTCGGGGTCAGGTACAGCTGTCAGGCCAGGCCAAATGCAAATGTCTGTTTGTCTCACTTGTTATCCAGGAGGAGCCAGCGAGGTGAAAGCGCATCCATTTTTCCAGGATCTGGATTGGAACAACCTCCTGAGTCTGAAACCTCGATTTGTCCCTGAACTGAAGACAGAAGAAGACACCAGCTACTTTGACAGTAGGTCCCATCATATGCCTTAACAAACATAGACTCATGTCTGACAGAATCACTGGAGGACTTTTGACTACTTTGTTAACATAGTGCTCATGGATAGACATTAGAAGAGGGTTTCCAGTTTGTTTTTGGGTAGCAACCTGCTTTTTCAGTGATGCCTGGTGGGAATTTCACTTAGGATAAATATCATCATCATGCCTTTTTTTCATGACTTAATGCATGACGGTTGTTGCCCTGATCCCTACAGCCCGCTCAGACTTGTGCCTCCCTGATAAATCACCTGATGATAAATCACCTGTGGAGCTCCCAGACTTCTCATCTGTTGCCTACCGCTTCAGAAAGGTACAGTTCTGTGGATCCTGTTGGAGTGGAGATCTGTCTCTGTCTCTGAGCTTTTACTCGTCTTCTCAGAGAGCTTGGGCTGTGTTGGGAACTGTTGATGTTGGTCTGTAAAGATGTAAAAAATGCAGCTATGTAACAAATTTCATCTGACAACTTTTAATCTGACTGTTGAATAACCAAGTTTCAAGACACCCTGAGGTTGTGAATCGCTCCTCATCATTGGGTAGAGACCTGCATGATCATCTACAGCCTATAATGGAGCTGCAGCATGTTCAAAATGACACTACAAAAAAACTATAGTCAGGAAAAAAAAACTTCTTACAAAACTGAAAACTCAAAGACACGTTCATCAAAATAACAACACAATTGACAGAAAAGTGCATCTGCTGCCGAATGGTAGTATGTAAAGAAAAGCAGTATTTTCAGCTAATGTCTGTGATGTGCTATGTAACAATGCCACAACAGCTCATTTCTAAACATCTGATTAATAGAGTAATCGAGTATAGATTGTGATACTGACCCCTGAAGAGCATAATGATCAAAGGTTAAAACACTGTCCAAGATTTCCTCCAGTTAAATCAAGCTTACAGCCTTCACTGCACTGTTGTCCTCTTTTACAGAAAACATTAGATATTGGATCCATCACAAAATCACAAAGTAACATAACATGAAAAGTAAATTATTCAACACACAGTCTAAAAATCCATCTTTTACCTGATAAAAAAGTAAATCAGTATTTTTCCACAGAGGCCACAACAACATGAACACCTATACAAGACATTACAATAACCCTAAAATAAACATTTGCTTTGCAAAGCGAAACTCCAGTATGTGAAGGATTGTTTAAGATTCGTTTTTCCTGTACTTTAACTCATTTAATCACTTTACTTAAATATTAGGCTTCAAAAACTGCAGACTTGCAGCTCTCTCTGGTGGACATCTGCCACATATCAATGAATATGACAGACACACTGTCTCAGTATGGTAACACCATTGACTGTATGGATACCACAGACGAGTGCATTCCTGTGTTACTGTAAACTGTGCACATGTTCTTGCTATTATCCCGTTATTTCATCAACTGAGCATGTGGGACAGTGAGGCTAGCTCTGGCTTCGCCATTGCTAGCAGCCAATGTTGGATGTTACAGCAAGGTGCAGTTCCTCTTCTAGTGTGGATTCATGCTGCTCTGTCAAACCACAGACTGTAAAAAAAAGGACGGTAATTGGACATGGATCAAACTTTTTTAGATGACCAAAATGTTACAATTAACTTTCATGAACTGAAAACACACTGTGAAATAGCGGCAGCTACGCCTATACTCTGTGAATCTGTGAATTACGCCATGGTTACGTTACGTTGTCAACGTTGTCGCCGTGGTAGCGACTTGTCAATCACACGGTAGCCACGCCCTAAAATATACGCTGCTTTATTGTCTATTTTACTCTAAAAATGGGACCATCACTTACAAAATGAACAACATGCTGTATTGAAGAAGACTTGAAACTAGCGCTTGAGACCATAAACTCATTAGGAAACTGTTTACTGAGGTAATAAATCCAGTGAGAAATAGGGTCATTTTCTAATAGACTCTCATACAATCGGACTTCTTTATGGAACCAGTGGAGTCGCCCCCTGTTGGTCATTAGAAAGAATGCAGGTTTAAGGAACTTCTGCATTGGCTTCACTTTTCAGACCCTGAACTACTCTTTCCAAACTCACTGTGCTCTTTATCAGTCAGCTCCCCCTGCTGTCCATAAGGTGCCTCTGCACCCCAGCCGTTTCAAACCCTCCCTTTGGGCCAAACCTCCTCAATTACAGTTTGAGTAACTTGACACGTGACTTACAAATTCATTTTTGTCTGACTTAAATTGAACAGTCAAGCAAGGACCTGGAGGTGCCGGTTAATCAACTAACCTTGCAGCTCTAGAAAGAGGACTTATTTTGTTTTATTTACTTTTAGAGGCTTGAAGAGGTAAAACCACAGGGGGCATGTAATTCACAAGAAATAAAGCAAAAAAAAAAAAAAAAAGTCTCTTTGTCCTCATAAATTTGCTTCATTACAATACTCATTCACATTTCCATTGAAGGAGTGATCTCCCTGCCTCATGCTGAGATTAAGGAGCCATTAAGGAGCCTGGTTAGACCTAGTGGCAAAGTCCAGCCGAATAGATTACTACCATGGTAAGAAACATCTTGACCTGTGGCAGTTTCTTTGAAACCGGACTCTGTATTCTTCCTGCTTGGTGGGTTTTAATAATGTGAAACTGAGAGCTTGTTGTGTCAGACCAAAGTGACCGGAGCAGAACATAAATCACTCACAGTGTTTAACAAAGAAGTGAAAAAGAATGATTAAGCACTACTGGGGAACTTTATTTATTGAATTTCACATAATTAAAATTTAGAAAGAACAGTCATTTACATTAACAATAAAGTGCATACAGTGCCAAAGTGATTTTTTTTAAACATCAGTAAAGTGCATAGAGTCCAGTAACCCTGTTTAAAGTGCTGTTAGCTCATAAGTCCAGTATGTTCCAGGGGAGGCGCTGAGATTTGTCCATAGTCTTTCTCCTCCGGAGGTGAGTAAGAATCTGTTTGACTACAGTGTCACTGTAGATCACTGTCTGCTGTATTATCATGGCACATCTGGTTTTCCACAATTTTGAACACACCACACAAATAATTAATTGTAACAGTTCAGTATGTAAATTATCATCAACAATACAATACATAACAAATTTATAACATAAATTAAAGTGTACACTGACAGCTTTTAGTTTATCCCAGACTTCCTGAACTCTGTAACAGTCTATTAAGAGATGCTGCTGTGTCTCATCATCATTGCAGAAAATCATTGGACATTTTTTGGTAGTAACGTAACAACTCCAAGACACAACAGCTACACATCATTAGTATTTACATTTTTATCATTTATAAACCCACCATATTTAAAATCATTTATTTTATTAGAAATCATTTTACTGGGTAAACCACCCCAGTCTATTTATAGATGTTGGTATTGTGCTGTAAAATCACCATATAATCATTTATAATAAGGGCCATGTCTTGCCCTGCCTCTTCTTTTTTTCCATTTTGATAAATCATCAATCCAGAGAGCATTTCTGATGATGGCAGCAGATATGTTTTTGACAAAGGCTATTTTCAGTCTGTCACCAAGTTCTACGGCACCCAAACCTCCATATTTTTTACTTTTATACATTAAATCTCTCTTGGTTACTTCTCTGGTTGTTCCCCAGATTAAGTTGGCACGCTGTTTGTTTAGCTGGTTTATTATTTTGTTGGGTGGAGGAAAGATACTTGCAAGGAAAAGGAGTTTGGATAGGATGAAAGTTTTGACAATATTTACTCTTGATTTATAATGAGTGTTTTTGTTTTCCCATTTCTTCACCTCTTCTTTAATTTCACAGTTTTTTCTCCCAGTTTCTTTCACTACATCCACTGTTACAGACAGTTAGACCAAGAATTTGAATTTCTTGTTTGACTTGTATATTATTGCTTTGTTTGTCACCATCAGCTCCGATCCAAACTCCTTCTGATTTGTCATGGTTTAATTTGGCTCCAGAAGCACTTTCATATAAAGCTAAAAGATTAGTTAAAACATTAATTTCTGCTTGATTTTTTTATGATGACTGTAATGTCGTCAGCATATGCTATAGCTGTGACCTTGTGCGCGTTTCCTACATAAGTTCCCATAAGACTACTATTTTTATTTATTTGTTTAATTAAAGGGCTGATTGCTAAAACATTAAAGAGCAGCACTCAGTGGGCAGCCCTGCTTCACACCTCTTTCTACCTCAAAAGGTAGTCACTTCTGTTGTAATGGAGGCAGACATTTCAGAGACCGATATCTTAGAACATGGACAATAAAATGAAGCAGACTGACGCGACAGCCTCACCTTGCTTTGATCAATATCTCACTCCAAACAAATCAAAAATGTCTCTCTAATAACACTCTAACTTGCCGACTGTCGTAAACTAGCTGCAGACAGTTGATCAAAGTTTACAACACATCTACACTGTTTCCCTCTCTGGCATCCAAACGGTTAAATAGCTTTAAAATGTTTCAATTTGATATACCTAAAATTTACTCCATTTATTTTAATGATATTAAATGATATTGTGCTTAAAGACACAGCATAGAGGCTATAATGCTTAAAGAAATAATGTGTGGATATTTATATATGCAACTCTGAAGTCTTTTAGCTGATTAGAGTAAATTATTCTTCTGATGGGGAAAAATAAAATCCATTTTATTTCAAAGGAACTGAATAAATATGAGAATACAACGGTTATTTCAACTTAAAGCAGCTATAATCAATATTTTCATATTCACCATGGATGTGTAAAACTAGCAGGAGTCATAGTGGACCTACAAACTACAAAACAACTGGATTTAGTCATGAATCCTGAGTCTTATCTCTGTATATTTGTCATAGTAGAACATGCCTTTAGTTTTGTCTTTACACTTGTCAATGACTCTCTGTTCATTTCCTTCAGTTTGGGATGGGACATAGACCCTGCCTATGAGATAAATGTTTGGCTCACTTCAACTCACTTTTCAACCTTTAAGATCTTCAGAAATAAAGAAATGTATACATAACATGACAAAAGCTTGACAATAATAATATCTTTTAATGTAGTAATAGTGTACACAGACATCCCTCTGAATTTTTACATCATGTTGGTCAATTGTTGTCATAATGTTCAGATTATAGCAATGACAAAAAATCATTTGACAGTGAAAATACAGCATTTTATTTTATCTTTGAATCAGAATATGACAAAGGTGCATTTAAGTGCTGGAGGTCCATTTTTAACAATATGCAATTCCCTTAAGGTACCCTTCCCTGAGATAGAATGAAAATTCTCTACACATTCAATTACAAAAAATACTGGTAGTTTGTTTTGATATTTCCAAAAATTCAGCAAACACTTACAATAAATTTGCCAAAACAATATACATGACATAAATACCCGTTTTTTGTTTTTTTTTATCTTCCCAAATGTTCAAACATCGTTTTAGCTACAACATGGCTCAGACATGGATAAATTACATGTTTTTAGTCACTGGCTGGAGGAGCAGATGGTTACTGTGGGCTGGAGGAGGAGGCTGGTTCTGTGGATGACTGGAAGAAGCTGTTAGTGGAGTTTGGTAGAACTTTCAGGTGGAGTGGGACTCTTCAACTTTCTAGTAGAAGAAGTTGGTGTAGGTTCTGGCTGCAGCTGTCTGTCAGTATCTGCAGGTGGAGGCAGCAGTACAGGTAGCTTGCAGAAGCTGGAGGCTGGAGGTGGAGGTTTGGGCTGCAGAGGCTGGTGCTGGACACTGGAGGCTGGAGGTGGAGGTTTCATAATCTGTCATAATCTGCAGGTGGAAGCAGATATTTCAAAGATGAGCTGGAAGCATCTGTTGGTGGAGGTTCAGGTTGCAACATTCTGACACAACCTGTAGGTGGAGGAGGTGGTGCAGTTTGCTGGTTGAGGCAGGAGATGGAGGTTTGGTCAGGAGCTGTCTGCTGGATTCTGCAGGTGGAGGGGGTGGTGCAGGTCACTGGAAGAGGCTTCTGCTGAAGGTTACAATACATTCCATGGTGCAGCACTAACTACAATACTAATGCTGTGAATGAGTTTTATGTGCAAGACATACACACCTGGTGTAGATGTAGGTGGAGATTCAGTCTGCAGCGCCCTGCCAGAACCTCCAGGTGGAGGCGATGGCTGCATCCCAAATCTCCACCTGTAGCCTTTGCCAGCAACTTGCAGATGTAGACGGCAGCTGCAGGTTGCTGGCAGAGGCTGTTGGTGGAGATTCAGGTTGTTACAGTCTATCAGAATCTGCAGGTGGAGGTGGCAGTGCAGCTTGCTGGCAGAGGCTGAAGGCTGAAGGCTGGAGGTGTCTGTCAGAACCTGCAGGTGGAGGTGGTGAGACAGATTTCTGGCAGAGGCTGCAGGTGGAGATTCAGTCTGCAGCTCTCTGCCAGAATCTGCAGGTGGAGGCGGCAGTGCAGATTGCTAACAGGGACTGCAGGTGGAGGTTTGGGTTGCAGTGGTCTGCCAGAATCTGCAGGTGGAGGCGATGGTGCAGATATCTGGTAGAGGCTGTAGGTGGAGGCCCGGGCTACAGCTGTCTGCCACAATCTGCAGAATTTAAAACTTCTACTTCCAGGGGTGTAATGTTTTCTGGTACTTACATTTTACTTGAATATTTACACTTTATACCTACTCCACTACATTTTAGAGGGAAAATTATACTTTTAACTCTATAAGTTACTGACTAGCTACTTAAATTAAAATTTCACACACAATATATGATACATTATAAAATATGATGCATTGTTATCAAACTATCCAATAAGTATATAAAGTAGTTAAAATCAGCTCGACCTTGGTATCAACATTAAAGGGCTAATTGCACATTTATGCATCAGTAATAATAATCCAATTATATAATATATATATTAAAAAATTTGACAAGGGCCATAGTGCTGCATAATGAGCACTTAAGTACATTTTTACTGATGATACTTCTGTAGTGATGTACTTCTTCTAATTAAGTAAAAGGAATACTGAATACTTTTCTCATCACTTTAACCTTCCTCTTGTGTTAGGGTCGGCACCGACCCGTTTTAGTTTTAGAATGCATAAAAGAATCACTTAAAATTTGTTTATTGCATCAAGGCTTTTTGACTTTGTCAGGAACTTTGATTTCAACAAAATTAAACAAAAACATTTTTTTCACTACATTATAAAATGCTCTGGTTGAAATTATGTCCTTTGTGGTGTTAGGGTCGGTTTCGATCCGGTTATAAAAATAAGATTATAAAGCAGTAATTAGAGCCAAAATTGAAATCATCAGTGCACTGTCAGCCAACACACTGACAGCCACCTCCTCTCCCAATCATGTGAGCTTCAGGGGATGCTCATTTGTCTGGTATAGCTGCAAAAAAATAAAACAAACAAAGTCGGGGATGTCCAGACATTTGAGGTCACTTCACTCATTTGACTTGCAGAGGGCACATCTCTAATTTGCAGCATGCAAAAATGAAAAGAATATTTACGGTGAGCCAAGTTCTATGTCAGAAGACACAGATCAGCATAGCGATGCAGAGGAGCAAGTTTCTGAGGAAGAGGACAATGTGGAGTACCAGCCAGAAGACACAGACACATCTGAGTCTGATGAGGAGGTCACTGGTGCTGAGGCTGCTCCTGCTGATCACCTAATTCATTGAAAGTCTCTAATGACTGTTATGTGTCCATAGTTGTGCAAGATTACATTTAACATTCTCTTAACATTATCCCTGGAAACAGGATCCATACGTCTCATTGCTTTCTTACACAGGTGGCCGGTCCAAGTAGTCTCACTTGTAGGTCTGCATGTCTCTCACTCACACAGGCTCACACACACACACACACACACACACACACACACACACACACACACACACACACAAGCACATAGAGACTTTTACTCTGATTTAGCTTTCTCATAGTTTTGGAAGTAGTAATTGATTTCTATTGATTTCTATTGGTTTGATTTGTTTGATTGGTTGTTGTTTGTTTGAACTTGCAAATCAATATTTTGTGTGTTGTGTGACCTGTTCTGTGTTTCAATGTGTTTATATTAAGTTCTATTGCTGACAAATTTTTTTTGCATTTTCTTGAAGAAAATATATATGGGTCCAGAGACCCACACCAAAAATATTAAACCCAACATTTTCATGGATAAGGAAGCCTAACAAGGTAACCAAGAGATGACAAAAACATTGGATGATTGGTTATTGTTTTTAGTGTATTTTAAAGCTGATTTAAGACACGGGTTGAAACCGACCCGTTAACACCGGGGATGGTAACAGAAAGCTAACACAGGAGGAAGGTTAAAAACAAATCCATTGATTAATTTGTTTTTTATTTGCACAAACCGAAATGATGCAATGTCTGACCTTTAGACTATCAATCGGTGGGCTTAATGATTTCGTGGCCAATATTTTCCTGCTGGACTGACAGTTTCTACCTTTTATCCTGCATTTAATTAAAACTGTACCATTCTGTCAATATAAGCCAGGCTACCATCAAGCAATTGACTGAATTGAATGAAAAAAAAAGAAGTCTTGAAACACAAATTTAACACTTTTGTATTGCACGGTTGTGTTTATGAACTTTAAAATTGAGTAACTCCTTCCAAACCTCGATAAGAAATCTGTGATTTGCTAAAGAACAATTTGGCAGGGTGAATATTTGCTGACAGTAAAGGCCAGTCTTCAACAAGTAGGACACCCAGCACACTGTTCCCGCATTATGTTCCTATATATTCAGAGTTATGGGGCATGCACTCTGCACCACAATGAACTGAAGCCTTTTCTGTTAATTCCATTGGTAGGGCAGGGTATCAAACCTCAGTACTTTTCTGACATTGGATGTCTATTCAGATTTGTCAAATTGTTGATTTGTTTCTATGATCATGGTAGTAGATGGTACCTGCTTCATCCCTAATGAACTGGACAGTTTCCACACAGCTCAGGGCTGGGTATGGCAGCATATGAGGTCAAAGTATCATCCTACTCCATAGTCAGGTCTTTGTATTTATTGAAAGATCTTCCCTACAAGTTTAATTGAATTGATGCTTGACACCAAGGGAAATGAGTTAGATGTTTTCATTTTCATTTTTTGTACGCATGTCTGTGTTTCACCCACTAGGCCGACTGTTAGAGGTGGTTGATGATGGACTCCCACAGTGAGACCAAAAAGATGAGCTCTTACCTCCCCTGCAACCCCTCCTATGATGAGACCCAGACAAATGGCTGCCAGGCCCCACCCAAAGGCCCAGGTACACACACAATAACATGTTGTACTTGATGTGAATACAAGTTTAAGTCATGTGTGTAAATAGTTTTTTAAAGCGATTATATATGACTTCATTTAAATGTTTATAGAGGGTGTACCTGCCTGGTATGTGAATTCAGGTACAATAGGGCTCATCCCTACAGCTTACATTCCCCTGGCTTCCCCTGGAGTCTCCATAACCACTTGAATCTAATATAAATATTGGTTGTGCTTTTAATCAGTATTTGTTAAACGCTAACCTGGGGTCTGTTCCATACAGATAACTTTCCAAGTGAAACCCCCTGCAAGTCTGGAACTTGGACTGACGTAAAAAGTCCTGCCCTGTGTTTTGATCAGCAAAGTTTTCCAGATAACTGAGTAAACCCGCTTGTTACAACAGGTGTTTGAATTTCCAGGACCATGAAAACTGTGCAACTTCTTCACATCGACTGACACGGATTAATGATGAAGCTGAAGGCTTGTTTATAACTGTTTTTATGACTCGTGTGTCTCGGTCACCGTGCCCTTATTGGCTTGATACCAAAACGTGACATGGACTCATCACAAACTATCTGTCAAGTTATATTGTGTAATTTGATTAGGTTGAACCTCTAATTAATAAAGTAACTTAAAACATGCACATATTTGCAATTGTAAAAAAGGTCATGGATCCAGTGTAAGACTAGAGTTAGTAAAACCTTCTGCAGATAATTTCTCTGTGCAACACCCAGAAGTCAACAGAAAAGGTGAATTTTTTTTTCTTTTTTTTTTTATGATTGTATAGAAACATTAAATCTGACTCAGTGTTTGCAAAACTTGCACAGCACCACAGCTGCTGAAGTGTGATACTGCCAGATTTGTGCTTGATTGGGATGCATGAAAATACAAATATGATGTGAAACACTTTGCTTTAATTGTACTGGCTCTGGCTCATTTGGACTTTATTGGTATTGTAAATTAAAACTGCTAAAACCTTGGCAGGTCATGACAGGACGAACAACATTTCTCAATAACTGAGTATGCAGTGACTTCGCAACCATGATAAACGTGTGAGACCAGCTTTACAATGTGAATGCTGTTGTACCAATGTCTCCACTCACTGCTAAGAAGAAGTAAGGTGTAGTTAAAATGTCATGATACCTTACATAGCGAATAAAGATCCTAATCAGTCCCAGTCTGTAAAGTAAGGAGAAAAAATAGCAGTGGTAAATTGATGCTTTGTGTCAGCTGGTATCCTGAGTTTAAGAAATCAGGATCAGGATTGAAACAGTGGGATGCTCTTATAGTTATATAGCTCTTATATAGTGTGGAATATGCCTGATTTCTTTTTTTTTTTTGGATAAAACATAAGTTTAATTATCTATATAAAACCAATTTTAAATATTTCTGGAAGAAACTTGAGATAGGAACTACAATCACATTACAGTAGCTAAAAATCCTGTTACAAGATCAGTACAGTCCAACATGTTGAAATATTATAACCCTGTTATTAGATAATGTCACTTATGGAGGACTGAGAAAGGTGGTACAGTGCAGCCATCAAAGCAAATAACTTTATAGGACCCTGCAGTTTGCAGCTGCGCCTCTGTTTTTCTTGTATGTTGTGCAATAATAATTGAATTAGAACAAAAAGAAAAGGGAAAAAATAGGGTGATTGCATTTATATGTTAGCACTTAAGTGAACAGCCAATTATAAAAGCCTCTGCTGGTTTAGATAATGACCATAATCACAGTGTGGTGTCCTGATAGCTGTTCAAGGAATTTAACAGCAATACTGTACTGTACAGTATAACAAAGTGATAACAGTGACGTTTACAACTACTCATATCTATATCATATAAAATATCATATATATTGAAAGTGGTGGCAAACAATTCTTTGAAAAGTGTATTTTTTTTTTGTTTTGTTTTTAGAATTCCTGTGATTTATTGATGCAATCTGGCCCACGCTCAAACACAGAATGAAGTCTGTTTTAATCTTGGTTTCTTTGCTGTGGCCAAGGACTAGACACAACACGGCGTTATAACATATTTAATGTTTTGTTTAATTTACATAATGTCAATGTGGAACAACCTACTGCTCAATGTCAACAAAACCATTACCATTAAACTATTACCCTGGCCTTCAGCACCACCGTAAGGAATCTGGGAGTCATCTTTGATCAGGATATGTCCTTCAACTCCTGCATAAAACAAGTTTCAAGGACTGCCTTTTTTCACCTACGTAACATTGCAAAAATCAGGTACATCCTGTCTCAAAATGATGCAGAAAAACTAGTCCACACATTTCTTACTTCTAGGCTGGATTATTGCAATTCCTTATTATCAGGCTGCCCCAACAAGTCTCTAAAGACTCTCCAACTGGTCCAGAGTGCAGCTGCACGCGTACTGACAAAAACTAGAAAAAGAGATCATATTTCTCCCATTTTAGCTTTGCTGCACTGGCTTCCTGTAAAATCCAGAATAGAATTTAAAGTCCCTTTCATCACCTACAAAGCTCTTAATGGTCAGACACCATCGTATCTTAAAGAGCTCATAGTACCCTATTACCCCACTAGAACACTGAGCTCCCAGAAGGCAGACTTACTTACTTGTGGTTCCTAAAGTCTCCAAAAGTAGAATAGGAGTCAGACTTCAGCTGTCAGGCTCCTCTCCTGTTGAACCATCTTCCAGATTTGGTCTGGGGGGCAGACAGCCTCTCTACGTTTAAGAGTAGGCTTAAAATATTCCTTTTTGATAAAGCTCATAGTTAGGGCTCCATGGTCTGGCAACAGACCACAGAGTTAAGATCCATGGGAATGAAGTCACAAGAATATCAACGTCCACTCAGAGACAGAATTTATATTAGTAAGATTAAACAATTCAGGTTGGATGAAGACCACTCATATAAAACTTATTTAATGGCAACTATCTTCAGTTAGTCCACAGAAGCACATAAATAAGATATATTAGTGGAATAAGTGTTAAAGAAAATTTGTCAACCTTTCATGTAAATGCAATCTGCAGATTTTGTACCAAAATTCTGTTATAGCTACATTTTACATTTACAATCAATTTACAACACGTACTGGGAGCAGCGCAGAGACCCTGGCTTCAGTAAAATGGACTTCCCTGTGTTGTGGTGACCTCTGGATTTAACCAAACCTCTCCACTACAACTTCTCATAGAGAGAGAAGTATAAAACTGACCAGAGACCAGCCTCGAAGTGTCCTGACCTGGTTAACATGAATCACTCAATGTCATGGTAACCAAACCAATATGGACTTCCTGCTTCCTCTTTTAGGACTTGTGTTGGTTTTGTTTCCATTTATTATGTTTATCCTTTAGGGTACATTTTTCTCTTGTCATTATCACAGTTGTTATTTACATGGTGTCTGTGTCAGACTAAAGATTTATATCATTATGTTCTGTTGCATCTCAGCATTTACCAAAGTGCCTTTTATTGCAGTGCTGCACTCAATCAACTGCTGTAGCAGTTATGCAAAAACACTTTTATTTAGAGACTTTAAAAACTGCTCTTTTGGATGATGTCAGTATGGACTACTGGAGAGAAAAGGATCAGGGATGAAAGTGAACTTTTTCAAAAGGTCAAAAGTTGCTCAAGTATTTGTTTATCCAGTCAACATCATGACTCCAGTGTCACAACCTTGTGATCAGATGTTCTCTTTATAAAAGAGTGACTTCAGCCTTTCAGTATGCTGCCTTGTTATAATCACGTCATGACTGTCAGGGACTGTGGATACAATTTATCACTGAGGTAAACAGCAATAATACTCCACATTCAAAGAAGGTAATAAACTGTACAATGAATGGACAAGTTATGCTGCGTCACACTGTGTTTGTTTTTGTATGAGTGAGGGTTAAGCCACAATTTTGGTTGTTTGTTAGTTTCTGTAACTGCTAAAATATGAGAAAGGCTCTCAAAAGGTAATGATCACCAACTATCACTCTTTTGAAATGATTTTAAGTGAAAGATACTGTAAGAATTGTGATATTAGGATTGGATTTAATAGTAAAGCAACACAGAAAACCAGCATATAAAGGAACCACCTTGCTACTTTCCCAAAAATTGATCACTGTTGAAATTAAATTGTTGTTGAACACCAGTCAAGACAATTAAAAGCACTGAAAGAGATAATATTACCTTACTAAATAATTGAATGATGACAAATATATAAACAGAACATTTAGTTAGATTTTTTATTACTTAGGCCAATTATTTTAGGCCAATTGTGCAGTGGCTATAGCCTCGTCCAGCTAACTTTAAGCTGTGTGATAGACTGGCGACTTGTTCATGATTGTACACTCTGAACAGGTCGCCAGTCTATCACATATAGACTGACAACCAATCACATACGCATTCACACCTACGGGGCAATTTAGTGAGGCCAATTAACCTAATCTGCATGTCTTTGGGACTGTAGGAGGAAACCGGAGCACCCGGAGAAAACCTACCTGGCACGGGGAGAACATGCAAACTCCACACAGAAAGACTCCAGCAGGTTCTTATTAAAATCTGCTAAAATCTGCTTCCTGTAAGGTAACAGTGCTAACCACTGGACCTCCGTGCCAGCCTAAAGACCACTACTGCACCATTTTCCTAAGGATCTTCTCCAGTGGGGGCCTGTCTTTCACTGGGATCACCTTATTCCACAGGCCGGTAAACTCCCTCTGGAGAACAAGTGTCTGGAGCATCTTATGTCCGTAGTGCCTGTACAGAAATACATTTCTCAGTTAGCATTTCAGAGTATGAACAGAAAGATATAAGACTAAGACTGAAAGACATTTTTCACAAGAACCACTAACATTAGATCATGCAAAACTTAGTTACTCACCTGACTTCTGGTGCAGCATCCACAGACATTTTACCCACAGCAGACAGGAAACGCTCTGTGAAGGTCTTCCCTCCTGTCAAGATGCGCTCCTCCCCGACAACTTCTCCCAGCTGGTGGAGGTGCTGGGCTGTGCTCCCCCTCACTGCAGCACAAAGGTGACTGAGAAAGAACAAAGACAGACAGGGAAATGTGAGAATAATCCTGTGACTATGTTTCATGTCATTTACTTTAAATGTTGCTTGTACTACACTTCCTACTAAATTCTGATCACTGTATCTCCTCTTACCTCAGCCCTGTGTTGAGTAGAGTGGAAATAACTCTACCAGGACTGCACCCGTCCACCAGCGCATCCAAGGCAAGGTTGGCGTGCTGGTGAATGAAGCTGTTGGTTGTCTGCGCCAGCTTCAGCAGCAAGGTGCGTCCTGTCCTCTCTGCCTCTGGATCCATGGCCTTCCCCAGGTTGACGTGGAGCTCAGCTATTGTCTCCATGGCAGCACACGCCACACTAGAGCGCAGATTGTTCACCTAGATAATAAGAAAGAACATCAGTCAGTACTTCTGTGTGCACAGTAAAGGTAGATACGCTTGTAAAAAAATGAGAACTGCATGTAACACAAAGACAAACAGAGACAAAGAGGAAAATGTCTACGCTACCTCTTCTACGAGGGCCAGGCAGACTTCATGCAGTTTAGTCTGCAGAAGTTGTGGATGGTGTTTGACCAGCGCTTGAACAGATTTCAGTCCATCCATTTTCTTCATCCTGTATTTAGATGACAAACATTTTTGAAAAGTGTTAATCATTGCTTCAGAAACAAATGCTGCTGAATAAACTGTTTAAAATCTTTCTCTACACTTCTGTAGTGTCGGTGTCTTACCAGTCATCTGATTTGAGCTGCTCGAAGCAGAGGGAGAGGCTCTCTGCAGGCATGGCCAGAGGCTGGAGCTCATCCTGGCACGCTCTTTTGTCAGCCTTTAGGGGGCGGAGGTTTGTCCCGCGACGAGGTTCCCTCTTAGGTGGGGCAGCTTTTGGCGGAGGTGCTGGAATAGCAGGTGTCTTTGCTGCAGTCTTTCTGGGAGCTGCTGGGGGTCGAGGTGAAGGGAGGCTGACGAGCTGGAATTGTTGCACAAACTCCTCAACCTTTCCTTTATGCGACCTTAACCTGCATCCATCA